>CM076118.1:2743531-4107796 GCA_038048805.1 Hipparchia sbordonii | reverse complement strand
GGTACACGATAAGCGCTCCCTACCCACGTGGTGGGTCAACGCCTGCCCCACTGCGCAGCAGAGTTCGCTGAACGCGCGCGACGCACACTCCAGCACGCAGGTGACTAATTGTTTTTTTAAAAGGTCTTTTACATGTCTGCTCTTTGATCATACTGTGTAGTACGTTTACATTGATTTTTACTTGACTACAAAGCTAAACGGGAGGGTTATGACTTATGATTCTAGCACTCTATGTATGTATGTATATTCTATTTACGAATGTAATTACCACCATAGCCTACTGAACCGATTTTGATAAATGGTGTCGATCGTTGTTATGTTTCTGGTGACATAGATTACATTTTAAACTAACAAAAACAATATAACTGATGTTACATCTAATTTTTCGTATCGGGTTACAGTTCTTAAAATGGACTACTAGTTGATGCCCGCGGCTTCGCTCGCGTGGATTTAATTTTCAAAAATCCCGCGGGAACTCTTTGATTTTCCGGGGTAAAGCCTATGTCACTCTCCCGGTCCTCAACTATACCCATGCAAAAAATTACGTCGATCCGTTGCTTTATTGCGGCGTGATTGAAGGACAAACTAACAAACAAACACACTTTCGGATTTATATATTAAAGTAAGGATGATTGTAATTTTGAAATGTAGTTAAAAAGTTAAGTGAAAAATTGTTTTTGAAAGGACCTTTACATGTCTGTCTAATTTGATTTTCCAAAAAGTATTTTATGGGGTATCTACCCTACCTACCTACCTACTTTATTAATTGAACTTTAAGTCTTCACAAAAATAGAAAAAAAAACACCGAGGAATTAAATTTTACAGGAAAAAATAATAGAAATTAATGTTTTACAATACATACATTAAGAATGGAAAACCGCAGACATAATAGATAAGAGTACTAATCAGTCATATAAAAAAAAATCACGGTCTATGACCGCACGTTACTAATTTTATTTTTAAAAGGTCTTTTACATGTACATAATATGCTTTATGACTGTACTGAGCATAATGGTTTTAACTTTGTGTTTAAAATATAGTTTTTTTTAATGAGTGACTATTTTTAACCGACTTCCAAAAAGGAGGAGATTATCAATTCGGCCCATGTCTTTTTTTTATGCATGTCCACCGATTTCTCCGCGATTTCTAGACCGATTCGCCTGATTTTTTTTTAATCGACAGAGGAAGCTTGCGAGGTGGTCCCATAATTTTTTTACATTTTTTTGAAGGATGTAGGAACATTAAATGATTTCCAATTAGGTATTTTCCAAAGTATAGATAGAGTGACAGAAATTATATTTATTTAAAAAAAAATAAAAAAAAAACAAGTAATGAAAAAAGCGTAAAATCAAATCACAATGACGCATAGAACAATCAATCATGGGTTTTTTTTTCACAATTTGTATCACGTGTTGCAAAAACTCGTACTTAATTCTGTGAATCGACCCTCATTTTGGGGGGTCATTACACGACCTTAAGACGAGGTTCTGGACGAATTTTAGGTATTTGAGGGGGTGCGGCAGAGGAAAGCGCGCGGTATTAGTCCCGCCAACCGCGGGGGGCCCCCGGACGAATTTAGGGCGAGCGCGAAATATTAGCTTTGATAGCGACAAGGTGGCGGCAAGAAATGACTCAGTCCGGCTGACAAAACTATATTAGGTCTGTACTGTAACTTATTTTCGTCAATCATATTGTAACGTATATGGCTCGGTTGGTATGGCTACAGTTTATTTTCAGAGACAGAGTACAGGTTCGATTCCTAGCCAGTAATGTAACATTGTTCTTTTAATTTCCTTATTCATTTTTAGCTTTTTTTTTACCATAGTATGTATTTCAATATTACTTACATTTTCTTAAGTACATAATTTGAATAAATAGTGTTTTAAGTTAGGTGTTGTATTTTTTAATTTATTACCTAATTTTTTAATCTATATTCTATATATTGATATATTGATAAATTACTAGTTGATGCCCGTGGCTTCGTTCGCGTGGATTAGTTTTTAAAATGAATCCCTATTTCCCTTGTCGAAACATCACGCTTGAACGGCTGGACCGATTTTGATGGGACTTTCACTGGCAGATAGCTGATGGTAGGAGTAATATAGGCTACTTTTTTAACCGATTTTCAAAAAAGGTCTCGGGAAGTCTCGGGTTCGATTCCCGGCGGGGGCAATTTAGGAATTTATAATTTCTAAATTGTCTCTGGTCTGGTCTGGTGGGAGGCTTTGGCCGTGGCTAATTACCACCCTACCGTCAAAGACGTGCCTCCAAGCGATATAGCGTTCCGGCACGATGGCGTGTAGAAACCGACTAGGGTTATGGGTTGAATTTACACTGCTATACCCCTTCCAAGTTAGCCCGCTACCATCTTAGACTGCATCGTCACTTACCATCAGGTGAGATCGCAGTCAAGGGCTATCTTGTTATCGAATAAAAAATAAATAAAATGTTCTAATAAATATTTTTCTTACATGTTGTATTTTTTCGCTATTTAGGTGAAAAGTTGTAAGTATCACACGATAGCAAAGTTTTTGCTTCTTGTGCCTTTGAATCCCTCACTACTCTTATGATTCTAACTTAGAATCCTTCTCACGCTCGGGATTCAAACTAGGCACTCGCAACAAAAAAACTTTGCTATCTTGTTGAACAAATAACTATTTCGGGCAAACTATCAATTTTAGAGAAAATTTTTATTTCGTCCCATAGTGCCGCCGCCGCACTATGGGACGAAATAATATAAACCGTCTCATAAATGGTTGGGACGAATGTTATTATTCCAAAGATTTTTCCATGGATTAATATCCTCAGATAATAGGACCTTTATGAATAATGTTGAAAAATAAAAATATTTTAGTTCTAGGTATATAAAATTACTAGTAGGGCGCGTGGGTGCGCGGCTCGCTAAAGCGAACCGCGTGTTTTCTGTTCCCCAAGTAGATCTTCGGATCTTGATCATCTTTTTCCAAAACCACTATTTCATCTTGTACATTCTCTAAGATAGACATCGACGAAATTTGTATGGCCAACATCTTGAATCCGCCATTTTGGTAGTTTTTTTCAGCTCATTGCCAATTGGATAAGGTTTCGAGTGATTTTTGTTTGGGCACCCTCAACCTATCTTCAATACCCTGACCGTGCTCCTCACCCGTCTGCGAAATCCTCAATCATCAACTCCCTCCATATTTTTCATACAAATGAATTTTTATCTTCTATGCGAAACCATCAGTTTGGAAAAGAAACCTTATCTTAGACTTGCATATATTTTGTATCAAAAAAATAAATTCCGCCATTTTGAATTTTTTTCTATTCATTAAGTAGACTTTCGAGTACTGATCATCTTTTTCTAAAAAAAACACTCTTCCACTTTTTATGCTCTCCAAGATAGGCACCGACGAAATTTATATGACCGCCATCTTGAATCCGCCATTTTGGATTTTTTTCAGCTCCTTGCCAATTGGATGAGGTTTCGAGTGACTTTTGTTTGAATACCCTCCACTTAGCTTCGATAGCCTGGCCGTGCTCTTCACCCGTCTCCGAAATCCTCAACCATCAGCTCTCTCCATATTTTTCCTCCAAATGATTTTTTGTCCTCTATACGAAACCGTCAGAAATTTTGAAAAGGAACCGTATAAAGTCTTGCATATATTTTGTATGGAAAAAATTTAAATCCGCCATCTTGAATTTTTTTTTTATTCATCAAGTAGACCTTAGGGTCCTGATCACCTTTTTCCAAGAAATCACTCTTCCATCTTTTATAGTCTCCGAGATAGACACCGACGAAATTTGTATGGCCGCCATCTTGAATCCGCCATTTTGGTTTTTTTTTCAGCTCCCTGCCAATTGGATGAGGTTTCGAGTGACTTTTGTTTGAATACCCTCCACTTAGCTTCGATAGCCTGGCCGTGCTCTTCACCCGTCTCCGAAATCCTCAACCATCAGCTCTCTCCATATTTTTCCTCCAAATGATTTTTTGTCCTCTATACGAAACCGTCAGAAATTTTGAAAAGGAACCGTATAAAGTCTTGCATATATTTTGTATGGAAAAAATTTAAATCCGCCATCTTGAATTTTTTTTTTATTCATCAAGTAGACCTTAGGGTCCTGATCACCTTTTTCCAAGAAATCACTCTTCCATCTTTTATAGTCTCCGAGATAGACACCGACGAAATTTGTATGGCCGCCATCTTGAATCCACCATTTTGGAGATTTTTTTCAGCTCCCTGCCAATTGGATGAGGTTTCGAGTGACTTTTGTTTGAACACTCCACCTATCTTCGATACCCTGGCCGTGCTCCTCACCCGTCTCCGAAAACCTCAACCATCAGCTCTCTCCATATTTTTCCTCCAAATAAATTTTTGTCCTCTATACGAAACCATCAGAAATTTTGAAAAGGCGCCGCATAAAGTCTTGCATATATTTTGTATGGAAAAAATTAATTCCGCCATCTTGAATTTTTTTCTATTCATCAAGTAGACCTTTGAGTCCTGATCATCCTTTGCCAAGAAACCACTCTTCCATCTTTTATAGTTTTCGAGATAGACACCGACGAAGTTTGTATGGCCGCCATCTTGAATCCGCCATTTTGGTTTTTTTTTTCGGCTCTCTGCCAATTGGATGAGGTTTTGAGTGACATTTGGTTGAACACCCCCCACCTATCTTCGATACCCTGGCCGGTGCTCCTCAGCCGTCTCCGAAATCCTCAATCATCAGCTCTCTCCATATTTTTCCTCCGAATGAATTTTTGTCCTCTATACGAAACCATGCGTGAAAAAATTTTTTTCCATACAAAATTTTACAGGAGAGGTGATCAATGAGTCAGTGACTGAGTGAGTGAATCAGTGAATCAGCACGAGTAGCTATATATATATTAACTAGTAGGGCGCGTGGGTGCGCGGCTCGCTAAAGCGAACCGCGGTTTTTCTGTCCACCAAGTAGACCCGAAGGTCTTGATCATCTTTTTCTAAGGAACTACTCTTCCATCTTTCATAGTCTCTGAGATATACATCGACGAAATTTGTATGACCGCCACCTTGAATCCGCCATTTTGGTATTTTTTTCAGCTCATTGCCAATTGGATGAGGTTTCGAGTGATTTTTGTTTGGGCACCCTCTACTTATCTTCGATATCCTGGCCGTGCTCCTCACCCGTCTCCGAAATCCACAATCATCAGCTCCCTCCATATTTTTCATCCAAATGAATTTTTGTCCTCTATACGAAACCATCAGCGGAAAGGAACGCATCAAAGTCTTGCATACATTTTATATGAAAAATAAAAAATTCGCCATCTTGAATTTTTTTCTATTCACCACGTTAACTACCGGGTCTTGATCACCTTTTTCCAAGAAATCACTCTTCCATCTTTTATAGTCTCCGAGATAGACACCGACGAAATTTGTATGGCCGCCATCTTGAATCCGCCATTTTGGAGATTTTTTTCAGCTCCCTGCCAATTGGATGAGGTTTCGAGTGACTTTTGTTTGAACACTCCCCACTTATCTTCGATACCCTGGCCGTGCTCCTCACCCGTCTCCGAAATCCTCAACCATCAGCTCTCTCCATATTTTTCCTCCAAATGAATTTTTGTCCTCTCTACGAAACCATCAGAAATTTTGAAAAGGAACCGTATTAAAGTCTTGCATATATTTTGTATGGAAAAAAATAAATTCCGCCATCTTGAATTTTTTTTCTGTTCACCAAGTGGACCTTCGGCTCCTGATTATCTTTTGCCAAGAAACCACTCTTCCATCTCTTATACTCTCCGAGATAGACACAAACAAAATTTGTATGGCCGCCATCTTGATTCCGCCATTTTGGAGTTTTTTTTTCGGCTCTTTGCCAATTGGATGAGGTTTCAAGTGACATTTGGTTGAACACCCCCCATCTATCTTCGATACCCTGGCCGGTGCTCCTCACCCGTCTCCGAAATCCTCAATCATCAGCTCTCTCCATATTTTTGTTCCGAATGAATTTTTGTCCTCTATACGAAACCGTGAGTGAAAAAAAATTTTTCCATACAAAATTTTACAGGAGAGGTGATCAATGAGTCAGTGAGTCAGTCAGTCAATCAGTGAATCAGCACGAGTAGCTATATATATAGTAACTAGTAGAGCGCGTGGGTGCGTGGCCCGCTGCAGTGGACCGCGGTTTTTCTGCTCTTAGACTTTCAGGGCTTGATCATTTTCTACTAAAAAACCACTCTTCGATTTTTTATTCTTTGTCAAATAGGCACCGACGAAATTTATATGGCCGCCATCTTGATTCCGCTATTTTGGTTTTTTTTTAGCTCCCTGCCAATTGGATGAGGTTTCGCGTGATTTTTGTTTGAGCAACCTCCACCTATCTTCAATACCCTGGCCGTTCTCCTCACCCGTCTTCGAAATCCTGAATCATCAGCTTCTTCCATATTTTTTCTAAGAATGAATTTTTGTCCTATTTGAAATCATCGGTAATTCTGAAAAAGAATCCTAACAGTCTTGCATATATTTTGTATATGAAAAAAATTAATTTCGCCATCTTGAATTTTTTTCTATTCATCAAGTAGACCTTCAAGTACTGATCATCTTTTTCCAAGAAACCACTCTTCCATCTTTTATAGTCTCCGAGATAGGCACCGACGAAATTTGTATGGCCGCCATCTTGAATTTGCCATTTTGGAGTTTTTGTTTGGCTCTCTGCCAATTGGATGAGGTTTCGAGTGACATTTGGTTGAACACCCCCTACCTATCTTCGATACCCTGGCCGGTGCTCCTCAACCGTCTCCGAAATCCTCAATCATCAGCTCTCTCCATATTTTTCCTCCGAATGAATTTTTGTCCTCTACACGAAACCATGGGTGAAAAAAATTTTTTATTATGTAAATAAGATCATTCTTATTATTTAACTAGTACTTATTTTTAATGAAATAACTAAAATGACAATAATTATTTATTAATAATGAAATAATTTTAAGTATTATAATTCAATTTTTAGTACTTATGGAAAATTAAATAATTTGATTTTTGACATGCTCTCACGAAATAAATATTATCTTTAAAATACTGGTGTTTCATTTTTCTAGTAGCTTATACATTCAATAATACGTGTACAAATTTTCAAATCAAAATGTCAAGAAACAAAAAAGTTATTGATTTTCGAGACGGTTTATATGATTTCGTCCCATAGTGCGCCGTCGCCGCACCGCTGCCCGCAAGATTCGGAGCAAAGGCTTTACTCACTCTTGCAATGTTGATGGTTCCTCAGAACTGAGCTTCAAACGTTTTTTCCGACTGAAAATTAAATATAACTTATTATAATTAATTTTGAAAAAAAAAAAATACTATTGTCCTAAAAAAATGCGCTTAGAAAATGCAAAACAAACACGGTAGAAGAACCGAACCCGTAACTTCTAGCTATCAACTCTCTCCTACACTGACTAAGCCCAACGTCTAATACTATAAACGACGAAAATAAGGTCTAGTATAGCTATACCTAACTACCTAACTATAGATATACCTAACAAGCTAACTACAGTTTGATAAGCCGAACTGTACGACGAACTGGGGTATTACACCATTATTATTAGATACTTACCTTCTTCTTCGTCAACCCATAGACGTCTACTGCTGAACAAAGGTCTCTTACGTGGACTTCCACAGATCTCGTTCTTGCGCCGCCTGAATCCAGCGGCTCCATGCGACTCGTTTGATGTCGTCGGTCCACCTAGTGGGGGATCTGCCAACATTGAGCTTCCCTGTGTGAGGTCGCTAGTCCAGCACCTTGGAACCCCAACGACCTTCAGCTCTTCGAACTATGTGCCCCGCCCATTTCCACTTTAGTTTCGCGACTCGCAGAGCTATGTCGGTAACTTGGTTCTCCTACGGATCTCCTCATTTCTGATTTGATCTCGCAGGTAATTTGAAAAAACGTAATAATTGTGAAGAAATTACGTAAGTTACGTAATTTCTTCACAATTATTACGTTTTTTCAAGTAATTGAAAATTGATGATGAAATTGATATTTCATGATCCCTTACATAATGCAAAACCTTTACAAAATAATAGGTAAACTCTATTTAACTTCACTAAAATATACAAAATCGTCTTCAACATAAAACAAAAACAATTTTACTTATTATAATTAATTTTGAAAAAAAAAACACTTGTCCTAAAAAAAAAACATAAAACCTTTTTTTAGAAAATGCAAAATGAACGTAGTTGAGATTCGAACCTGCAATTTCTAATTATCAAATCGCGACCAAACTAACTGAGCCAAATTTCTACTAGAAAGAATGACGAAAATAAGGTACATTATAGTAAAGTACCACACAACAATTTGATTAGCCGATTTACGTCACATTTACGTACTGTACGATAAAATTAAAAATAGGTAGGTAGACACTTATAACTATCACCATCTGCTTTTGTTGTTTTTAACCGACTTCTTATTTTGTTCATTTTCTTTTTCGGACTCATTTTCAAAATTTCTACTACTTAGTAACTTATTTATTTACAACTATATTATGGTTTATTTATTAACAATATATTGTATACAAACTTATAACTAGGTACACTCTATTTGACTTCACTAAAATATACAAAATACTCTTCAACATAAAACAAAAACAATTTTCAATTATTATATTTCGCGATGTTATTTGATAGCCGAGCGAGAGCAGTGCAGCGCAGGTCCGTCTAGCAGCACGCCTCAGCGATCACTGTCTAATTGAGTACGAGTGACAAAGAAGCCGCTACTGGGAAATAAAACGGCCAAGACACAAATTGTGATAAAAAAAGATTAAATTATAATAGTCGCTGTAAAAAAAATCTAAAACTGCCATTTTTTGTAGTAAAATATGACAAACAAATTGTACTTAAATTTTACAAAAATTAATGTATGGTAACTGAGAAAAATGGGAATTCATGTATTTGCAGAGGCAACTTTGCAATTTTTTTCTATTGAAAAAAGTTTACGTCATTGTGTTTTGGAAACAGGCATCAGGCCAGAAATATGATCAATTGTAACTCCCTTTTTTTTCATAGTATTATGACCAATAGATTTTGAATAAAATGATCTTCTTTCGGCTCTATTTAGCTGATCACCGAACCTTAAGGCCGTTTCCCCCCAGAGGGTCGCATGAATAGACGCTAACGAGCTAGTCACTTCAGTGACATCGCAGGTTTATTTAGAAATGCTTGAAAGGATATGAATAGATTTATTATTTTTGGCATATTTTTTTTTCTATTATTACAGTTACAATTTTACTATTTTTTTTTTAAAGAATATTACCTAAGCTGAACGTGACTTATATTCTCCTCTCCCCTCCAAATAAGCGGAAAGCTTAAGCTAGGAGTGGGTACGACAATAGTGCAACGGGTGGGGCTCGAACCTGTGACATATCAGTTTTCAGTCCGCACCTTTAACTATTGGGCTATTGAGGCTTCAAAATTAAAACTATGTTATTAATTTAAAGAAAGAATGATTTATTATTTATTTGTTTAGTACCAGAAACGTAAAAAAAACAGATAAATAAACTAAACATATAAAGTAAAGGGACTTTCGAAAAAAGAGGAGTAATTGTGTTTTTCTACCTATATATATCGACATCTCTGTGATTTCTAAACCGATTTGCGTGAACCTTTTTTTAATCGATAAAAAAACTTTGCGAGATACCTCCATACAAACTTTGGGTTCCAACTCCTCAATCCTGATGCTGCAGGGGTACTGCCCCCCTAAACTGTGGGGATTTAGGAACTGTCGATTATGAATAGTTATTGTAGGTACCAAGTAAAGACTAAATTGTTAAATTCCAGGACCCAACTCCTCAATCCTGATGCTGCAGGGGTTCTGCCAACCTAAACTGTCGGGATTTAGGAACTGTCGATTGTGAATTGAAGAAACAGACGAAGTCGCGGCCGTCCGCTAGTCTACACTATATCTACACTTCTACATCTACACTACTATTATAAAGAGGAAAGATTTGAATTTTAGTGTGTATGTTTGTAATGAATAAACTCAAAAACTACTGGACCGATTTGGCTGAAATTTAAAATGAAGATAGAATCCAAATGAAAATGAAGATGATATCCAACGATTAAAACATAGGCTACTTTTTATCCCGAAAAAATTTTAGTTCCCGCGGGATCTTGAAAACTAATTCCACGCGAACGAAGTCGCGAGCATCAGCTAGTTATAAATAAATAAATAAAATTATTTAATTGTGTGAAATTAACTGAATTACCCAAGGGTGTTTTTTCAGGAGACTTTAGGGATATTTTAGAGATAAATTGGCACGGGATCAAAGAAGTGGCAGTCTTAATTACAATTACACGATTAAGGCGTCGTAATTGTCGACGTCAGTCGGGAATCGAACCCGCCAAGGTCGTGGTGACGTATCTCTATTAATAATGTTGGTTATTGTGACAGGTGTTTCACACGGTCGTTCACCTTCTAAGACGCATATTTTTTTTTATAATACATGCCTTCAGTGATATGCCCTTTTTTTTATAATACTATACATACATGCCTTAAGTGATATTCCCTCTTTCCCCTCCAAATAAAGCGAGTAAAATTAGGAGGGTTTGAACTTTCCATAATATCTTCTTCACTACATAGTATAAAACAAAGTCGCTTTCTCTGTCCCTATGTACGCTTAAATGTTTAAAACTACGCAACGGATTTTGATGCGGTTTTTTTAATAGATAGAGTGATTAAAGAGGAAGGTTTATATGTATATAACATCCATTAACAGTGAATGACATAGGCTATATATTTTATACCCGTGCGAAGCCGGAGTGGGCCGCTGGTAATATATAAAACAAAGTCGGGTTTGTGTGAACACTTATAACTCTAGAATAGCTGAACCGACTTTCATGGTTTTTGATTGATCTTGAACCTGATGACAATGGGACCACCTGGAAAGTAGGTATACCCTTTCAAACAAAAAATAATTTTCTAAATCGGTCCAGCCTTGGTAGCATGGGCGGGAGAAATTTTATCCCCGGGAAAAGGATAAAACGTTTATCCCCTCGCTTAGCTTTATCCACACGTCGAGCATGGGCACAGCGGTGGAAATAACACTCAGTGGATATACCTACCTATAGAAATATACATCGCCTTCTCCTCTGTCGCCATGCTTTAGCATAGGGAAAAGATAATTTTATCCCCTGCCAGTGGATAAAATCGGGGGATAAAACTTTTATCTCCTGCCCATTCTACCAGTGCAGCAGGAGGTGTTGCAATAATAAAAAGATAAACTTACCTACATGCTAATATTTAAATAAACTAAACCAATAAATTAATTAATTTTGATAGAAAAGTAGGGGATATACAGCTAATATTCACTGCTTTTCCGCCTATAGAAGTGAGACGCGAAATATGTACAAAATATTGCGCGTTCGGATGTCATGTTTTGGGGCGTCGAACGTTGAACCCGCGGTCACTCACCGCGCAGTGCGCTGACTTACTGAGCCTCGAGAACTGACCTATTGTGGACAGGCCTGCCACAGAACTGCGAGATGTCATGAGCCTTGGCATCCTTTTTTTTATTCCATGACAAGCCCTTGACTGGGATCTCAACTGATGGTAAGTGATGACTAAGATGGTAGCGGGTTAACTCAGAAGGGGTATAGCAGTGTAAATTCAACCCATACCCTTAATCGGTTTCTACACGCCATCGTGCCGGAACGCTAAATCGCTTGGCGGCACGTCTTTGACGGTAGGCTGGTAATTAGCCAGGGCCAAAGCCTGCCACCAGACAAACTTCTTCTTTATGGACCAACTAGACAATACCCGCGACTTCGTCCGCGTGGATCAAGGTTTGAATTCCCGAGGTAACTCTTTAATTTTCCGGAATAAAATGTAGCCTATATGTTAATATTTATATAAGCTATCTCCATTCCGAATTGCAGCCGAATCGGTTCATTCGTTGTGGCGTGAAAGAGTAACAAACATACACACACACATACAAACTTTCGCCTAAAATCAGTGCAAATTGGCTTTCACCGTTGAAGCATATTTTATTTAAGTGCTTAAACACCCATAAATGTCAAAGTTCGAACCCGCGACTGTCTGAGTAGGAGACTGCAGTTCTAACCACTACGCTATCGCTGCTTATGTCCAATTATACAAAGTCTCAAGCTTTGCATAATTGGACATTTCAAAGCAATCAGTGCTTACCTTTAGACAGTAGCACAGACGAGTACAGTGATATCAGTTCGTCCCAATATTGTGTAAGAGGGTCATTGAACCCGGGGTGAATGTGCCAAAACTTGCCAAAGTTGCTTGACCCCTGGTTGGTACGCTTCCTCAGTTGTCGTAGGTCCGATGGTATTTGGTCGTTCGGTGTGTGTTTACACGTTTGCAATTATGGGTCACAGGATGTTTGTATGTATGTGCGTTTATGAGTTTTTAAGCTATGGCATAGCTTCTATCGCAGGCCAGCGTGGAGACCGAATCCAGAAATTCCGTAACGAAAATAACCTGACACGGGACTCCTCTACGGTGAGCCGCTAGATGGCGCATTTTTTATCAACGCCATCTAGCGGTGAGCCGCTAGATAAAAAATGCTATGCAATAGATTTACCGCGGCAGTCCCCGAGTGCCACACGTCTTTTTTTTTAATTCAATGACAAGATAATCCTTGAGTGCGATCTCACCTGATGGTAAGTGACATTGCAGTCTAAGATGGAAGCGGGCTAACTTGGAAGGGGTATGGTAATGTACATTCAACCCATACCCCTAATCTGTTTAGAACGCTAAATCGCTTGGCGGCACGTCTTTGACGGTGGTAACTAGCCACCAGATCAGACCAGAGACAAATCAGAAATTATAAATCCCCAAATTGTCCCCGCCGCGAATCGAACCCGAGACCTCCCAGTTGCAGATCACAGCACTCACCACTGCAGTGCCAAGGAGGTAGTCAAAATCAGGTAATATAATTTAGTAGTAGTTTTAATTTATTTAACTAATTTATTTTTTGTATTACTTTATTCATCATTATTGTAAAAAAGTACCAAATAAAGAGAGTTAATTTTTTTATTAAATTTATAAATTCAGATTTAAATTATTTGATAAATCCAACATGACCGATATGACGAAAAAAATTTCGTGATAAAAAAAGAATAAAACCCGAGAGATAGCTATAGTAGAAAGTTTTTTTTTATTTGTTGTCAAGATAGTCCTTGATTGCGATCTCACCTGATGGTAAGTAACGATGCAGTCTAAGATGGTAGCGGGCTAACTTGGAAGGGATATGGCAGCGTAGATTCAACCCATACCCCTAATCGGATTCTGCACGCCATCGTGCCGGAACGCTTGGCGGCACGTCTTTGACAGTATTGTGGTAACTAGCCACGACCAAAGCTTCCCACCAGACACATTTCAAAATTCAAAAAATTCAAAATTTATTTATTTCATGTAGGCTAACTTGTAGCTCTTATGACACGTCATAAATCTACCACCGGTTCGGAATGCAGATTCTGCTGAGAAACTCAGCAGTTGCTCTTTTAAAAAAATTTTTTTTTTTTACAAAGCTATGCTATGTATCCAGTGCTTCCACAATAAAGCTTCAAAAACGCTAAAATGCATACGTAGGTACACCAATCCAACGCATGTTAAGATGGGCAGTCGAAGCAGACCCATTCCCGTTGGTGGCACCGGTTCACGAGCATGACGCATGATCCAGCCGTTGCTTCGCTCAACCATATTTGAGGGAACGTAACAACCCGCACCACACAAAATTTTTCGCCACGTAATCGAACCTGCACCATTCAAAGTCCTAACCACTGTACCATTAAGCCCGTATAGAACTAAGTACGTAACAATCTCTACATTGTACAAAGTACTCGCACGAAAACACAAGTCACTTACGTTCACTCAACTTTGGAGGGTCAATGTCCTACCAAAAATTTGCCGACCCCCCGCCATCGGGCCTTTTGTTTTCCATTTCCTATTCATTGCCTAGCAAAGTTAGGATAACGGTCTCTACAGGGTTAATAGTATAATAATAGAAAAAAAAAATTTAGAAAACCGACTTCAAACGCCACTTAAAAGTATATAAAATAATTTTAGTTTGAATATTGGATAGAATCAGGTGTTACTTTGCGGAAGTTCATGATTAGATAGAGTTATTAGGTTAGAGTTATTTTGCTATAACCCGCCAACAGAAAAAATCTGTATGGTCAAACATGCAGTTACAAGCTAAGCACCGCTTACCTCCCCAACCAAGCAAGAAAGCCAAGTTCCCAAGCAAGCAATGCCACCACCACTCACATGCACCACCACACAACACTTTTATACTACTCTATCTATATATATATATATATATATATATAAAATTCAAAGTCCTGACTGACTGACTGACTGAGATATCAACGCACAGCCTAAACTACTGAAGTTAGATAGTTAGATAGGTTCCTTTTATGACATAGGCGCACACTAAGAAAGGATTATTGGAAATTCCACCCCTAAGGGGTTTAAATAGAGGATGGAAGTTTATATGAAACTCTGTCATTTTTCAAGCTGTTTCCATCAAAGTTGGTATTTGAGCTTTCAGTTAAAAATAAAGAAGTACCTACGTGTGTCACAGTTTTTGAAAATTCCACCCCAATACCTAATTCCACGCGGACGAAGTCGCGGGGGCAAAAGCTAGTAATAATATAAAAACAATAAAATTTTAAAAACCGACTTCAAACGCCACTTAAAAGTATAAAATAATTTTAGTTTGTACACGTATGTTGAAGTCGGACGGGCCTAAATAGAAACGATGAAACCGATGCGCGACGCTGGCCAGTAAAAATCTTTTATTGAAATCGGTTCAGATTTGACAGAGTTATGGAGTAACATCGCCAAAAAAAATTTAAAAAAAACGCGTCTAATTGAGAACCTCCTAAGAGGTTGAAAATGCCAAAAATTTTCTACAGGTAACTTCTACGCATCAAAGTAATAACTTTTGTTCCACGACTTTTTAAAATTTCTAAAAAAAAAATTTTTTTTTTGTCATACAGAAGTAAAAATATTTATTTTACTGTTCTAAAATTTTTAAAACTCTACGCGGCACGTGTCAAAGGGAATGGGCGGCGCGCGGCCTTCAAAACAGGGACGAAAACCTGGTGGTAGGTACTTAAGGCTTCGATCATAGAAAAATAAGTGGATATCGCATGTTAGTCAGATTTGTGGAACCACTAAATATGAGTGCAGATCATTTCGCTAGCTAGTCTGTCATCGAACATTGACGTGAAGCAGTTATTTCAGTGTCAAGGAACAATGATTCATTTGAATAATAGTTGAAGTATGAAGTGCTGAATCCCCTTATTTTTCTGTGATCGAAGACTTAAGGCCTCTCTGACACTTATGTCTGTAGCCGTGAGAAGCTTTTCTGGTGTTCGCGATAAACGCTAACGCTAGAGTAGGAAGAAATTATTGACCTGCAGACGATAGCTCAGTCCGATGTTAGTAATACACGTCACAAATAAATACGGCAGAGACAGAGACAAATTCTTTTCCATTTTTTTCTCATCGTCATTTAAAGTACTTTACTTATCACTTTTTTTATATGAATAGAACGAGCAGGCGGCTCACCTGATGTTAAGTGACACTGCTCATGAACACTTGAAGTACGAGAGGCACCACCAATGCGTTGCCGGCTTTTCAGGAATTTATTGGTCCGTCCCTTGAATAACCCTTGAATTAATAATATTTGATGGATATTTAATTCAAAATTCAAATTCAAAATTTATTTATTTCATGTAGGCTAACTTGTAGCTCTTATGACACGTCATAAATCTACCACCGGTTCGGAATGCAGATTCTGCTGAGAAGAGCCGGCAAGAAACTCAGCAGTTGCTCTTTTAAAAAAAATTTTTTTTTTTTACAAAGCTATGCTGTGTATACAGTGCTTCCACAATAAAGCTTCAAAAATGCAAAAATGCATACGTAGGTACACCAATCCAACGCATGCCAAGATGGGCAGTCAAAGCAGACCCATTCCCGTTGGTGGAACCCGTTCACGAGCATGATGCATGATCCAGCCATTGCTTCGCTCAACCATATTTGAGGGAACGTAACAATCAATCAATAATCATCTTCTTACTTTTTTTATAACAAATTGGCTCGTGCACCTCACTTCAATTGCTTGCAAGTTACTGCGGCCGAAGATCGTGCCCTTAATACAAAGAAAACATTATTGAAAACTTTGAGACATGCAGGTTTCCTAAATCTCAGGCAGGTTTCCTCACAATATTTTTCCAAACAAGTGATATTTAACTGATTAGTGCGTATCTTATTTTTTTTTTATTTTTTTATTTTTATTCGGTGACAAGATAGCCCTTGACTGCGATCTCACCTGATGGTAAGTGACGATGCAGTCTAAGATGGTGGCGGGCTAACTTGGAAGGGGTATAGCAGTGTAAATTCAACCCATACTCCTTAATCGGTTTCTACACGCCATCGTGCCGAAACGCTAAATCGCTTGGCGGCACGTCTTTGACGGTAGGGTGGTAACCAGCCACGGACAAAGCCTCCCACCAGACCAGACCAGAGACAATCCAGAAATTATAAATTCCCAAATTGTCCCCGCCGGGAATCGAACCCGAGACCTCCCAGTCTGCGCGATCTCCAGATCTGCATGGCGTGTGTCGAACCATCAAGAGTGATCCGCTTAAATTATATTTAGAGCACTACAATCTATCTTAAATCGATCTATCTATAGATCTAAGAAACCAATAAAAGGTGCAAAATAGCAAAAATCGCGTACACCAATGTAACTCGAGTACACTCAACTTAAGTCGCGGTCGTTCGATGAACCCGTACAATTTTCGGGGGTCACTGACCCGGTCGCCGACTGTATATTTATAGAGTGCGAGCGGGACGGCATCAACTCGATTTTACATACATTAGAACGAGAGGGCAACAACACGTGATGATCAGACAGGCTTAGATAAGACTGCTAGGTATTTTCATTGTCTATTATTAATCAATTAGATTTTTACCGACTTTGTTGTACGAAAGTGTTTTTTTCCGTTTGTGGTTTCGTTTGGCCGTGATTTAATGGTTTCTGTATAGGCGATTTATGTGGTTTGACCCGTTTTGGTCATCTATTACTTGTATAAAGACGTTCTGGCTGACTGACTGATCTATCAAGGCACTGCCTAAACCACTGGAGTTAGAAGCTTGAAATGTTGACAGTAGATTCCTTTTATGATGTTGGCATACACTAGAAAAGGATTTTTTGAAATTCCACCCCCAAGGGGGTTAAACAAGGGGTGAAAATTTACAGGTGACCCCCACTACGATCTCACCTGATGGTAAGTGACAATCATATGAAAAAACAATAATGGTGACTCCTAATAATAAAAAAGACTAATTCCTAGGTATTTTGAAAATGCATTCTAAGTGCAAAATAAAATGCATTCTAATGCTTTCTGGAGGAATCAAAAATAAAACGTAGTATATTTCGGTTTTTGTCGGAAAGTTACGACTTAAGGAGGCAAATATAATTATTATTAATAGGTACAGGAAAACTTAACTGGCGGAAGGATATATTATACCGATTGGTTTACTATTGTTTAAATAAATAAATAAATATTAACACCTCGTCATTCTCGCATTATTTACGCTTAGTCGATATCAGCTGGGTCTGGCCGGGGTCAATGACACGGGAAATTTTTCACCCATTTGTCATACAATCCTTGCTAATACATATTAACTAGTGGTTCGCCCCGAACTGAGACCTCACGATATCCCATAATTCCCAAAAGTTTTAATTATATATTGTAATAATTAACTTTTAACATTAGACGCAATAAAAAAAATAATAGTTGACATAAAACTGTTTTACTGACACAGCGCCATCTATTAGCATTATAGTGAAGCTATTAGCTTCACAATAATGCTAATAGATGGCGCATTAAAATTAAATAATTTCGTTTCTTTATAACATTTATCTAATTTTAGTATTTGTTGTTCAAGTACAGGATATAACTGAATTTTCAACCAAGTTTCACGTTCTAATATTCAGTAATTCAGAAGTTATAGGGCTCTGACAGACATTTAGACGGACACACTTCTCTGTCTAGTAGGCAAGCGCCCTAGTTGACTCAGAGAACTCGCTTCGCTCGTTCAATTAAGAATGGAGTAATATGAATTATAAATGCGAAAATGTGCTTGTGTGTTGATTTATCCTTCAATCACGCAGCAACGGAGTAACGGATAGATGTGATTTTTTACATGTTTATAACCTGGAGACTATATCTCGGAAAATCAAAGGTTTCCCGATGGATTTTTAAAAACCTAAATCCACGCGGACTAAGTCGCGGGCATTCGCTAGTATGAATTATATATATGTGAAAATGTGTTTGTTTGTTGGTTTGTCCTTCAATCACGCAGCAACAGAGCAACGGATAGACGTATAGATTTTTTTACATGGGTATAGTTGAGGACATGGAGAGTGACATATGCTACTTTTCGTCCCGGAAAATAAAAGCGGACACCACCTGCTGGACATAGGTCTCTTCCAGTATTCCCTCACGTCGTGGTCTTGTGCCACTTGTATCCAGCATCTCCCCGCGACAAGCAAAATTTCGTCTGTCGAATCGAATATACTCCTAATAAGACAGAAGTATCATAATAACCAATTAAATAGAAATTACCGATAGTTAATAGGAAATAAATATTTGGCTAGACCCTTTGCGATAAGAGTTTAAGGTCGTTGACCTGTCAAATATGGATGTGTTAAGGCATCTACAGACCTAACAACGGCTAACTTCAGATCGGATGCCGAATTTCGCACGCAAAGTCGGAATGGTTATATTAATCATCACATACCTTTCAACAGTTTTGAGTCCACAATTTTCATACTATCCCTGGTATTATTTTTAATGCGAAATTGTGTTGGCTTATTTTTTTTTTACATATATAGACTAGCGCTTCTTCTTGTTGGCTCTTCTCAGCAGAATTGGCATTCTGAACCGGTGGTAGAATCATGACGTGTCATAAGAGCTACAAGTTGGCCTACATGAAATAAATAATTTTGAATTTGAATTTTAAATCTTGACCATCTCACCTGATGGTAAGTGAAGATGCAGTCTAAGACGATAACGGAAGCTGGACTGGCATTTCAAATTTTTGCGGTGCGTATTAGGAACGAGGTTTTAGGTTTGTTGGTATGTCCTTCAATCAAGGAACAACGTAAGAATGCATCTACATGATTTTCTAGATGAGTATAAATTAAGGACCTGGAGAGTGACCTAAGACGTATCTTAAGGCGAAAAAATAAAGGGTCATCGCGGTATTTCAAAAAACTTAACTAAAAGAAAGTTGTGGGTAAAAACTAGTAATTAATACATATTAATGGGTAAATTACTAGGTCTTGCGCCGCCTGAATCCAGCGGCTCCCTGCGACACGTTTGATGTTGTCGGTCCACCTAGTACTTATTAGCTTATTTGTTACTTTCTCATAATTAAACCTTTAAACATATTAGTATACTATAACAAAAGATCAATACAGATGGCAGTAGATTATTTAGATATTGACATATTAAAAATCTTCCTAAGAAAAATAAATAAAATTGAACTAAACATGTACACAAATTCCGTGCAAAGTGCTGTATAGATATAATTAATAATACTAGATATAATTTATTACTTGGAACGTGTAGGCTTTTCTTGAGTGTGTCTGGCAAAACATCCCAATGGATCTAGAGATTTATTTATTGAGTTGGAACTTGTCGACATTTCTTATATTTATGCCTAGGGTAATTTGGCATCTGTATTTGAGGCTTTAGAAAGATGCTTTAGAGTCGGCAACGCTCATTTGCTGCCACGAAGTTTTATCTCGGAAAAAATCAGCCAAGTGCGAGTTGAACTCCTACATGACGGGTTTCGTACCATCGTAATAGTGATTGCTAAAAACCCCGAAAAAATCACGTTTCTTACATATGGGGACTTATCTTTATCTTTTTTTTTTTTTTTTTATGGAGCAACGGCTGGATCATGCGTCATGCTCGTGAACGGGTGCCACCAACGGGAATGGGTCTGCTTTGTCTGCCCGTCTTGACATGCGTTGGATTGTGTGTACCTACGTATGCATTTTTGAAACTTCATTGTGGAAGCACTGTATGTGTATACATTGCATAGTTTTGTTACCTTTTGTAATTTTTTTTTTAAAAGGGCAACAGCTGAGTTTCAACCGGTGGTAGATTTATGACGTGTCATAAGAGCTATAAGTTGGCCTACGTGAAATGAATGGATTTTGAATTTGAATTTATTTCTTTTTATATAGCAGCAATAAATATACACATTCTGAGAAAATTTCAAGTATCTACCTCTTGCGGTTAATGAGATACAGCCCGCTGACAGACAGACGGACGGGTGGACGGACGAACAGCGGAGGCTTAGTAATACGGTCCGTTGGCACCCTTTGGGTACAGAACTCTAAAAAGTGATAGTGATTTTAACTAGTAATGTAGAAAAAATCGCCATCGCCAATAGCTCAGTGAAAACTACATTAATCGAAAAGTAAAATAACAAAAGGTTTAACTTTATATGTGTAAATTACAAAATTTAAAACACCCCCGACATGTCACAAAATCCTAATCGCTAGTTAGTAATCGTTAAAATAAAAATATGTAATCCGCCATTTTGCGGCGGCGGCCATCTTGGACCCATTCATCAAACATAGCTAAGAACACTCCAGACTAATTCACCTGTCAAACAAAAAAAAAAACAAAATCAAAATCGGTTCATCCGTTGTTGAGCCACATACAGACACACACACAGACAAGTCAAATTTATAAACCCCGTAGTTTTTGCGTCGGGGTATTTTGTGAAAAAACATCGGGATTTTTGTAATAAAACATTGTCGCAACGACATGTTGGCACGTCTGTAGAAGGCTTTGTAAAGGTAGGTATGATGAGTGTGTATATTGTTACCTATAATTACTCACGAATAAGTGCATTGACCCAGAAAAATATTGTGAAACAAGCATTATTATAATTAATTATAACCATTATTTGGTCTTTACTGAGAAATTGAGTCAGGCGAAAAGGTTTACACACAAGCTGCCATCTCTGAGTCTTATTTCTTGTTGGCTGAGGGTCATGACCCTTAATACTAACCATGTAATTGTAGGGTAGTTTCCTTGGTATAATTTTGAAGTGGATTCTGAGATCCCTCCGAAAACGATTCGACGAGATTTTAGATGTTTTTAGGGTTCCGAAAAAACTTCGTAACTATTATAGGATCGCTTCGGTGTTTATTTTATAACTAGCTGTATAGGCAAACGTTGTTTTGCCAAATAAATGAAAATTTTTTTTGGGGTAAACCAAAGAAAAAGAAGTAAATTCTTACTTACGGTTAAGTTTTCGGAGGAGTTTTGTTACATGTTTATAAAAGTCATTATCTATATATTGGTGTACAAATTAATTCGGTCCGTTTTAAAAAGATGGCTCTGGCTGTCATGAATGTTTTATTGTGACAGTTGATCTCGGTGGTTTCAGAGAGGTTAGACATCTGTCAATAATATTCCGTTCCCATCACTTCAAATTTCGTAAAAGAACTTGTTTTTAATTTTTTTGAATATGTCAAATTTTGTGTTAACTAAGCAGCATCTGCGGGAAGTTTTAATTTTTTGCTTCAATTGGAAGAAAAGTGCAGCAGAAGCGCATCGAATGCTTGTGGAAGTTTATGGTGATAATGCTCCAACTGATAAATCATGTAGGGAATGGTTCCGACGTTTTAAGGATGGTGATTTCAGCGTTGAAGATAAGCCTAGACCCGGACAACCAAAAAAATTCGAGGACGAAGAATTGGAGGCATTACTCGATGAAGATCGAAGTCAAACACAAGAGGAGCTTGCAGATAGTTTAACAGTGACTCGACAAGCAGTTTCTGTACGATTAAAGTCCATAGGAATGATTCAAAAACAGGGATACTGGGTTCCTCATGAATTGAAACCAAGAGGCGTTAAACGTTGACGACAACGCTCGACCTCATGTCACAAACGTCGTCAAAAAATATTTAAGTAGAAACACTCAAGTGGGATATTTTACCACACCCGCCGTATTCTCCGGACCTTGCTCCTTCGGATTACTGGTTATTCCGACGGATGCAGCACGACTTGGCTGGTCACCGGTTCACTTCTTTTGCAGAAATTGAAAATTGGATCGGAAGTTGGATTGCCTCAAAAGACGAATCATTTTTTCGAGATGGAATTCGAAAATTGCCTGAGAGATGGGAAAAAGTAGTAATCAACGATGGACAATACTTTGATTAATCTATTAATTTATTTTGATTTAAAAATAAATATATTTTTAACAACAAAAAACGGACCGAATTAATTTGTACACCAATATATAAAATTCAAAGTCCTGACTGACTGACTGACTGAGATATCAACGCACAGCCTAAACTACTGAAGTTAGAAACTTGAAATTTTTACAGTTGGTTCCTTCTATGACGTAGGCGCACACTAACAAAGGATTATTGGAAATTCCACCCTTAAGGGGTTTAAATAGCGGATGGAAGTTTAAATGAAACTCCGTCATTTTTCAAGCTGTTTACATCAAAGTTGGTATTTGAGCTTTCAGTTAAAAATAAAAAAGTACGTGTGTCACAGTTTTTGAAAATTCCACCCCAAAATCTAATTCCACGCGGACGAAGTCGCGGGGGCAAAAGCTAGTAATGTATAATCTGCATTCCGAACCGGTGGTAGAGTCGCGACGTGTCGTCATAAGAGCCACGAGTTGGCCTACATAAAAATATATATTTGAATTTGAAACCTGGGAGTCAATCCCCGGATACAGTAAAGAAGTCCCGAAGTTAACCACTAGACTATTATTGATGTTGTTCTTATTTTAAACACAGACGTTAAAATTTCTTGAATTAATCAAACGAATCGAACTGGTGATCTATTCCTGTGTACATAGGTCTAAGGTGATTGTGCTAAATAAAATCTAATTCTAATTTTATAGTGTCTGATTTATTAGCCCGTAATTCAGCCTAGATCTTGTGACCTAGCTATAAAACTACACTGCCAATTATTGAGGCACGCTATCGAGGAGTATTAATGCAAGATCGAATCAGAAATGAGGAGATCCGTAGGGCAACCAAAGTTACTGACATAGCTCAGCGAGTTGCGAAACTGAAGCGGAAATGGGCGGGGCACATAGTTCGAAGAGCTGATGGTCGATGGGGTCCCAAGGTGCTGGAGTGGCGACCCCGCGCTGGAAAGCGCAGTGTTGGTAAACCCTCACTAGGTACACCGACGACATTAAAGGAGTCGCCGGGAACTGGATACAGGCGGCGCAAGACCGAGGCCTGTGAAAGTCTGTACTAGAGGCCTTTGCTCAGCAGTGGTCGTCTATCGGTCGATAAAGAAAAAGAAAGGTAATGAAAAATAGGTAGACTATGGTCTACAACATTCCCACTCTTAGAGGAGACCAGAGCCCAACACTGGGCATAAAACCCCCACTAATAGGTACATATTGTAAATGCGAAAGTGTGTTTGTTTGTTCTTCAATCACGCAGCAACGGAGCACGGATCGTCTTGGTTGTTTTACCTGGGTATAGTTGAGGACTCTGAAAGTGGCATAGGCTATTTATCCCGGAAAATCATAAAGTTCCCACGGGATTTTTTAAAACGAAATCCACGCGGATATCAGCGAGTACTCAATGATATAAAAATCGTCATAAAATCGACCCCGTAGACGGTATAACACTTTCCTCACAATATTTTTTTACCAGGGACCAATAACCTATAGCACGGAGCAATGCACCTAGCAATGATCCTTATTGCCCGATCAACGCCATCTAGCGGTGAGGGGTGGGCTGTTTAAAAAATATTTCAAACAGTTTCACCCTTGTTGCTACGTTGACCCAAAATGAACGTTGACCAAATTACCAGCTTTATTTGAGGTCAAAGATCAACTACTAAGGTTCTTGCCGGCTCTTAGCAGAATCTGCATTCCGAACCAGTGGTAAAGTCTTGACATAAGAGACATGTCATAAAAGCCACAGGTTCTACGTGAAATAAATAATTTTGAATTTCAAAATTTCGTCCAAAAAGCCATCGTGGCTTTATTGTGAACGCGGCATGGCAGCAAGAACTAATTTGTACCTATCTACTACGAAATTATTTTTCCTGTCTCGTTGCTCTCGCAATCTATGGATAGCGTGTTTTGGGGCTGTAAATAAAGTGGGTCATTTTATAAATATTCATTTAAGCTATACTCAAGCTGGTAGGTCTGGTGCGAAGCTTTGGCCGTGGCTAGTTACCACCCTACCGTAAAGACGTGCCGCCAAGCGATTTAGCGTTCCGGCACGATGGCGTGTAGAAAGTAGAAACCGATTAGAGTTGAATGTACACTGTCCTACCAAATTAACCCGCCACCATCCTAGACTGCATCGTCACTTACCATCAGGTAAGATCGCAGTCAAAGACTATCTTGTCATCGAATAAAAATAAAAACTTTAGATGGGTTTTGATTTATCTGAAATGAGTATTTCTATTTATCAGATGAGCAGAGGGTCATTTAACTCAATCAATTTATTGTCTGCTAATAGACATACACTGACGGACATAAGTCTTTTGTAACTCTACACGCGCCGCGTTCTTGCGCCGCCTGTATCAAAGAGCTCGTTGCGACTAGTTTGATGCAGTATGTTCACCTAAGTGTAGTATTTTCTTGTTTTTCCTTTACCTTGGGGCCTTGTCGAAGTATTTGCCTCGCCCATTCCAATTTCAGCTTCTCAAACCTTTATCAATTGAGCTAGATATTATGTCGATGGTTTAGGAACATCTTTATTATCTGACTAGTTGATGCCCGCGGCTCCGCTCGCGTGGATTTAGTTTTTAAAAATCCCGCGGAATCTCTTTGATTTTCCGGGATAAAAAGCCTATTTCACTCTCCAGGTCCTCAACTATATCCATGCAAAAAATCACATCGATCCGCTGCTTTGTTGCGGCGTGATTGAAGGACAAACCAACGAACAAATACACTTTCGCATTTATAATATTAGTAAGGATAGTAAGGATTTGATAACATACAGTTATAATCTCTTCATCACTTTCTGATGACTGTAATCTATATATATAAAATTCAAAGCCCTGACTGACTGACTGACTGACTGACTGACTGAGTTTTTCAAATCTAACTTTGTGTGTGTATGTGTTTGAATGTGTGTGTGTGTGTGTCCTTCATGCCGCAACAAATGAACTGATTTGGTTGAAATTTTGAATGGAGATAGCTCATAGTCATACCCAATATGAGGAAAATGAGAGGTCCCACAGGAGTTAATAAAACCTTAATCCAAGCGGACGAAGTCGCGGGCATCATCTAGTACAATAAACTATGCTCAGAACTCAGAATGGTCTGTTATCTATATATATAAAATTCAAAGTCCTGACTGACTGACTGACTGACTGAGATATCAACGCACAGCCTAAACTACTGAAGTTAGAAACTTGAAATTTTTACAGTTGGTTCCTTTTATGACGTAGGATTATTGGAAATTCCACCCCTAAGGGGTTTAAATAGGGGATGGAAGTTTATATGAAAGTCCGTCATTTTTCAAGCTGTTTCCATCAAAGTTGGTATTTTAGCTTTCAGTTAAAAATAAAGAAGTACGTGTGTCACAGTTTTTGAAAATTCCACCCCAAAATCTAATTCCACGCGGACGAAGTCGCGGGGGCAAAAGCTAGTTTCGTATAAGACACATAGAGAGAGGAACAATTTTGTAATGGCCGCTAGTCAAATCACTCTCACTCAGCTCAGACTTAAGATAGAGTTAAAACGAGACACAAATATGCTTTGACATAAATCTGTCTCGTTTTAACTCTATCTTGAGTCTGAGCTGTCGAGTGATACTGAGATCTATTCACACACCAGTACTGGTAAAATGTATTAGGCTCGTTTTTCTTATGTTACATCATATTGTACCCGCATTTTGGTGAATAAATGATCTATCTATCTATCTATCTATCTATCTATAGAGCGTTTTCTGACTCAGCTCAGACGTGAGATAGAATTAAAACGAGACACAAATACGCTCCGATATATTCAAAATTCAAATTCAAAATTTATTTATTTCATGTAGGCTACCTTGTTGCACTTATGACACGTCATAAATCTACCACCGGTTCGGAATGCAGATTCTGCTGAGAAGAATCGGCAAGAAACTCAGCAGTTGCTCTTTTCAAAAAATAAAATAAACTAATTTTACAATAAATAACAAAACTAAGCTAAGTATACAGTGCTTCCACAGTGAAGCTTCAAAAATGCAATACATATAATCTAACACATGTCAACATGGGAAGTCAAAGCCATCAAGATTAAGTCAAAAATTAAGCACAAACACAAATTTTTTTTCCTCCGAAGTCAAAGCAGACCCATTCCCGTTGGCGGCACCCGTTCACGAGCAATATAAGCTGTCTCGTATTAACTCTTTCATATTATACCATGTTATTTATTATGTGGTGTAAATATATATATTGCTTAAATAAATGTACCTTTATGTTAAATAATATACCTTTATGTTGCACCATACTACCCTCACACATCATTTCACTCCTATCACCAATGGTTGCCTGGTAGAGATTGCTCTGTAGCAATAAGGCCGTCTTTGCATGCGTGGTTTTAAGTTGTATTAATTTTTGTTTCTTTCTTGTGTGCAATAAAGTTTTTACCTATCTATCTATCTATCTATCTATCTATCAAATTCAAATTCAAATTCAAAATTTATTTATTTCATGTAGGCTACCTTGTTGCACTTATGACACGTCATAAATCTACCACCGGTTCGGAATGCAGATTCTGCTGAGAAGAACCGGCAAGAAACTCAGCAGTTGCTCTTTTCAAAACATAAAATAAACTAATTTTACAATAAGTAACAAAACTAAGCTAAGTATACAGTGCTTCCACAGTGAAGCTTATATCTATCTATCTATCTATCTATCTATCTATCTATCTATCTATCTATCTATCTATCTATCTATCTATCTATCTATCTATCTATCTTGAGTCTGAGCTGAGTTAGAGCACGCTCTATAGATCTTAACATGAGAGTGCAGTTTATAAATTTCAGCCTTAGAATACTTACCAGAGGAACCACCAAGTAAGTTTTCGGCATTTTATGAATTTGAGTATGGAGCCAGGCCTAATCGGTGAAGTAGTAATTTCGCTAACTGGATGGGTTACCACACCTGACCTGATTCTATGGGATAGCAGGAAGTAACAGTGGCATCTAGTGATGGAAAGTAGAACTAAAGGTCAGTCGCAAGGTCAACGACCCGCGTCCTGATTACGCACCTTGGCAAACTATTTTTAAACGAGCTCTAAACAAATTGTTATTGGTTTATAATTATTATTTGTTTAATTATAACAATAGTTAGGTATACGGTGCGGTGTTATAGTAGTTATTTTTCCATTGTTCGCTATAGTAAAGGTTCGTTATATTATAGATGTGTCAATGACCTTTTTTTTGAATAGAATTTTTAGGCAGGAAGGTAAATGAAGTTTGCGAAAGATAAAATTAACTTGTAAGGTAAATAAAGTTATATACCTACTCTTTTATGAATATGCAGCACCTGCTCAGCCTAATATAATAATTAATTGATACAATGTTTAAACGAATATGTTATATGTACCTAACCTAGCTTCCTAACTAATTAATTTATTATTTTAATATCTTTGGTGTGTGAACTGTGTAGGATATTTGATCAATCATGGATAAATACCTACCTATCTATAATCTGAAAAACCCTACTTAGTCAGAAACTATTATGCGACAAGCGCCATTTTTTACTTTCAATTTTTTTTAATAATTATGCTACAAAAAGGGTCTTTGATTTATGACGTCTAACAATTAGCTACTAAGTTCTTTCCTACATAATTCATACTTTTACTACTAGTTGATGCCCGCAGCTTCACTTACGTGGATTTAGTTCATAATATCCCGCGGGAATTCTTTGATTTTTCGGAATAAAAAGTAGCTTATGTCACTCTCCCGGTCCTCAACTATACCCATGCAAAAAATCACGTTGATCCGTAGCTTTGTTGCGACGTCATAAATCGTCGTTGCGACGTGATTAAAGCACAAATCAACAAAAATACAAAATTACCCAAAATTATAATTAATAGCTGGACGATGCCCGTGACCTCCTCCGCGTGGATTAAGGTTTTTTTAATTCACGGGAACTCTTTAATTTTCCGGGATAAAATGTAACCTATGTTAACCCTGGGTATGAGATAGTTCATTCGTTGTGGCATCAAGGAGTTACAAACATGCACACACATACACTCACAAACGTTCGCCTTTACAATATTAGTGTGATAGTGTTATAGATTATAATGCTAAAATTTACAATATTCTTTATATATATAATATAAATTATTTGCACCAGAATGAAAGTGATAGAGTTATATATTAGAGTCAATATACTGTGAAAAAGTAATACTCAAACTAATTTTGCATATATAATATAGTTTTGGATTTTAAAATTTGAGAAAAAACTTTTTTCTTACTGAAAATTCAGCGCCATCTAGTATCGAGTAGCGTGTACCAAAGTTCAAACAGTTGCCAAACTAAGGTAAACGACCCCGCTTATCTTCGAAGTTGTATGACGAATCGATGACTTACATATTTTTTACAATACCTACACTTTGCTAACGTCATGTTTTTTTTATTACACATCTTTTTTCCATGTACCTAAGTAGGTATATAAAACGAAACATATCTGAACATATAAAACGCAAAGGTGACTGACTGACTGACTGATCTATCAACGTACAGCTCAAGCCATTGGACGGATCAGGTTGAAATTTGGCATATAGATAGCTATTAGGACTTAGGCATCCGCTAAGAAAGGATTTTTGAAAATTCAACCCCTAAGAGATAAAATAGGGGTTTGATTTAACTAACGTGAGTGAAGATGCGTTCAAACGCTAGGTCTTTACTAATATTGTAAATGCGAAAGTGTGTTTGTTCGCTGGTTTGTCCTTCAATCACACCGCAATAGAGTTACGGATCGACGTGATTTTTTTTGGCTACAGGCTACTTTTAATCCCGGAAAATCAAAGAGTTTCTGGGATTTTTAAAAACTAAAATCCACGTGAACGAAGTCGCGGGCATCAACGTAACCCTTCCTTTTAGCTTTTTTTTTATTCGATGACAAGATAGCCCTTGACTGCGATCTCACCTGATGGTAAGTGACGATGCAGTCTAAGATGGTAGCGGGCTAACTTGGAAGGGGTATAGCAGTGTAAATTCAACCCATACCCCTAATCGGTTTCTACACGCCATCGTGCCGGAACGCTAAATCGCTTGGCGGCACGTCTTTAACGGTAGGGTCAGAGACAATTTAGAAATTATAAATTCCTAAATTGCCACCGCCGGGAATCGAACCCGAGACCTCCCAGTTATAAGACCACAGCGCTCACCACTGCGCTAGGGAGGTCGTCAAAAAGCTTTATCGTAGTCAAGCAAAAAATTGCTTAGTTATTTTTTACATCAATTTCAATTTTCAAAGTATGTTACTTACTGATTGATTATATTATTGTTTATAAATAAAAGATTTCTATTAATGCGTATTATTGGAGGCTGTACCGTTTTTTATTGAACTCATTGTAATGTGATTGATAGTCTAACGACATCTCGTATACAGGATGTTTTAAATTATTATCATTATAAACTACTAGCTGATTCCCGCGACTTCTTCCGCGTGATTTAGTTTTTAAAATCCCGCGGGAACTCTTTGGTTTTCCGGGATAAAATGTAGCTTACGCCACTCTGCAAATCATCAATCAATCTGCAAATGATCAGCGTCAAATTTTTCCAGCATTTAGTACCTATTTAGTACTATTTAATACCTTTGTTTAAATATTTGGTACCTCAATAGTAACAGAGAAATTTAATTTAATAAGTGGTCAGCCATCTTGACGTCAAGATGACTGACCACTTTTGAGTTTCCCCATAAGGGCTTAGTATTGTGCATATGTTTGTGCACTATAATTTAGTACCTATTTGGTACATCTCCTAAAGATTAACGAGTAATTGGGTACACAAAATTTTTTTGAACAGATAAGTTGGTGGATCTAAAAGTGTAAAACCCTTGACCAGATTTGATAGGCACTAAGCACTATCGTTCAATGCCTAAAATCTAGGCCGACTCGTCTCGTCTAGATAGAGAGATACATATTAGATAGATAACACGGTGATTCATCGCTGTCTCCTCTAAAGAGGGTAATTTAGGCTACCGACCTTTTTTGGAGGGAAATATAGGATTTGTTGGGAGATAGATGATCGTTTCAGCGGGGAAAATGAGTATAATCATCCTTACAAATATTCGAAATGCTTTCTCCAGGGATTTTTAAACCTAATTCGCACGCGGACGAAGTTGCAGACAAAAACTAGCTATAAAATATATTGCCGGCATAAAATGTATAGTTCTTTCATCTCACGAGGGCGCGTGGCTCATGGTTGTGTGTGTCGTATCTGTATAAGTGTGAACGAGGGCTTGCTCGCGCCTGACCCACCTAAATCCTATATCTTACATCGCGAGAAAGAACCTCTATAGGAGTATATTATTATTGTTTTTATAACGTCTACTCTACCAGACAATCTGATTACTCGGCGAATATCAGAGAAATACCTAATATTAAAGATAATTGACACATATCCGATAGAGCAGGAAAAACAATACAGTCAATGACCGATTAGAGCGCGGAGTCAGAAAAATGATGATAAAAATGACATAATGCGTCACTCGCGGAAGGCGGTGTCGTCAACGCCATCTCTTGGACAGGTGAGACACTAAAATCTACACGTTCGTAAATTAGAAATAAGTAATTGTGTAGTTAACGCTTAATGGAGATTTTAAATTTTTAACTCCTATTAAAACATTTAAATTGGAATTACACTAATTTTTGTAATAAAGATGGAAAATTCAAGAGAAACAAGTTTTAATTTCGAAAGAAAATAAATCTTTGAAAACCAAGATAAACCATTTTTCTTGCATCTGCGAACATTGCTTTTGAATATGCGCTACTTTTATTTTAAATTGTTTATTAACTAAGTTAGAAACTGTTCCTTATGGAATAAATTTTTCTTGAGTACTTTTTTCACGCAGTTTTTCTTATTACAATGGCTTAGCTACTTCCTACTAGATGGCGCTGATCGCCGTTATGTGCTATTCTTTTGTTCATTTTGTATAATTACTGAATTTAAATGACCTAGCTAGATATATTATTTAAGTATATATTTTAATTCACTGAATAATCATATTTTTCTTATTATATAGAAACAGGTTTTAGTTAATTCACAGTAGGTCAAAAATCCGCACTTAATAATAGTGATGTTCCACTTGGTTATTTACAAAGAATCGATACAAATTTATTTTGGCATTTTTTTCATATATTTTTTTTTTTTTTTCATCTCTGTACGGCTCTGGTGACTAGCACGTTTGAATTCGTCCTAGCACCACATCATAATCCTTAACCTTACTAATTCTTACTATCATTACTAATATTATAAATGCGAAAGTGTGTTTGTTTGTTGGTTTATCCTCCAATCACGCAGCAACGGAGCAATCGATTGAAGTGATTTTTTGTATGGGTATATTTGAGGACCTTGAGAATGACATAGGCTACTTTTTGTCACGGAAAATCAAAAACTTACCGCGGGATTTTGAAAACTAAATCCACGCGGACGAAGTCGCGGATAACAGCTATTTTATAATATTAGTAAGAATTAAAGTCGTACCTACCAACCTAATACTTAAAGCCTAATACAGTTTTTCGCAATTTGTGCTATTATGTTGGTATAATTTATGTACGTTTTCCCTAGCGTCGTTTCATTATTCTTTCTTGAAAGCGCCCTACTGATTCTCAAGGTCGAGAGCGTTCTTGAATATAAAGGACCCTTCATATAATATCTACGTTTTTAAATTTCGTCTGTAAGCTGTGTAGACTTTATATATATGTGATAAGACATCTATCACACTGTTGTGTAATTTTTTTTTATTTTTTTTTTTTTTTTTTCGAAAAATGTGTTTGACCATTGTCTGTGCTGCAAATGGAGAAATGTATTGCTACACAGCAAATATACGACACTTTTTTTTTAATTTTACGGCTTAAATTTTATTTCACATGTATTTGGGTGTTATGTTGTTTATGTGTGAGAGTGAGAGAATAGAGAGTGTACCTAAGGAGATATACAGAGTATACCAGAATGTGTGTAACACATATTTACATAGTGCCTTATCTCCGTTGAGATTCACTGTAATGACCGAACCTCAAAAGCCTTCACTGCAGTATAGTTTTTTCAAATCACGAGAGCGCGTGGGCAAAAGTGTGAGTGAGAGCTTGCTTGCGCCTGACCGCTCTCACCTAGGCTCCTGACAGGCACATACACTTACGCAATGAGCATGTACACGATGTAACCACAAGTAAAGCTCACGCGCCCTCGTGAAATGCAAGAACTATAATAGAAGTTCAGTCGCCGTGCGTCGTGCTTTGTAGTTGTCCAGTAGGACTATAATGCGTGCCACGAGAAAAGTTTGTCTACACGTTTACTCGGGAATCTCTGTAGAGATTCACATAGAGATTCCAAGTAAACGTGTAAACAAAATTTTCTCCTGGCGCACACGTTAGCCCAACAGGTCTTGATTTCAACCAGTAATACGAGTTTGTGAGCAAATAAGCTACATATAATTGCGATTATCGCATTGATATTGCATCAATGTTTCGCAATCTTTCGCCGCTCTACAAACATTGCTTCGTATAGAACATAATTATTATCATCATTGGTTAGAATTTGCACGAGTTTTTAATGGTTGTTTGCTCGTTCTAATATTTAATATTATACCTAATTGAATTGATAGCAGCGATATCCTAGTGTTTTTTTTTTAATATATAGACTAGCGCTTGAATGCGATCTCGCATGATGGTAAGTGAAGATGCAGCCTAAGATGGTACGCGCTTGCCTAGAAGATGCCTATTCACTCTCGATTTAAAGATACCCACATTATAATTAGTTGGAAAAACGGAAGCCGGAAGGGCATTCCAAAATTTTGTGGTGCGTATTAGAAACGAGGAAGCGAAGATATTGTTATTACAATACATTTTTTTTTAAAGCGCAACCGCCTTTCAGTTTCTTGCTGGTTCTTCTCGGTTGGAACGGCATTCCGAACCAGTGGTAGATTCATTTGACGATTCGAAGCACTTTGTAAAAGTTTATTTGAATAAAAAATTATTGTATTCTATTCTATAACAACAGTATTACAGTTCGGTGTGAGAGCGTCCGTCTGTCGCGTCACATGTGGCAGCTATATTGCGCAACTCTCAATATACAGCAATATCTAGATGTGGCTGTATCGTGTACAGCGAGACACGACTTAACGTGTTGTTTCCACTACCAGTTATATTCGATGTCATAATCATAATACACGTTAGAAATGTATTAGTTATATGAATTGAAATGTTATATTAAATATGTATGAAGCGGTGTTAGCCTAGTCACATCACATATAACACTAATATTATACAGGCGAAAGTTTGTTCCTATACCTGTGTACGTGTGTGTGTTTTTTACTCCTTCACGCCACAACGAATGAACCGATTTGGCTGAGATATAGAATGGAGATAGCTCTTACCCAGGATTAACACATAAGCTACATTTTATCCCAAAAAAGACGTGTGGCACTCGGGGACTGCCGCGGTAAAGCTATTGCATAGCATTTTTTATCAACGCCATCTAGCAGTGAGAGGAGTCCCGTGTCAGGTTATTTTCGTTACGGAATTTCTGGATTCGGTCTCCACGCTCAAGGCCCGCGATAGAAGCTATGCAATAGCTTAAAAACCTTAATTCACGTGGACAAAGTCGCGGGTGTCGTCTAGTCGGTTGATAAACCAGAAGATCAGTGATAGTACATGTTTCTGCAGCCATCTGTACCAGCCAGCGTGATTCGCATACAAAACATTTAGATTGTGAAAGGCCGTCAATTCATTTTATTAATCGTGTTTTTTTTATAACTTCATCATGACTTCATCTAAGTCATTTTTGCGTAATATTTTAATAGAAATAAATAATTAATTTTACTTATTAACTTGTTTTATTTGCATTTTGGTCATATTTATTAGTAGCCCGCAACTTTCTTTTGCGTGGACTTAAGTTAAATTAAAATTTCGAGAAGTTTTTGATTTTTTAGTAAAGAAATATCATTTGCCCGCAGCTTCACTCACGTTAAGTTCGATCTTTCAAATCCCTATTTTACCCCCTTAAGGGGTGAATTTTCAAAAATCCTTTCTTACTGGATGCCTACGTCGTAATAGCTCTTTGTATGCCAAATTTCAGTTCAATCTGTCTGTAGTGTAGTGGTTTGCGCTGTGCATTGATAAATCAGTCAGTCAGTCATCTTTTCCTTTCATATATTTAGAAGATTTGTACTTTTGCATTACTATTAATATTATTACTATGGTATAGATAAAAAGAGAGAATCCACGTGATTAGCCAGTTTAAATAATGAATAAATAATTCTAAATAAAAACTAATCCAATATGGCCGCTGTAAACCAATTATTATACCTACAATAACATTGCGAGTGCACGCAAAAACAAAGTGGGTCAAAGACCGCGAAATTCATGTGACCTCGAAAACCAATGAACTTGGGCCACAAGGCTGAGGTCAGATTAGGGCCGATCGAGAGCTAGTCCAAAATGTGGGGCGAAATGTGTTCTTGTGACCTATTTATTATTTTGGGTCAAAGTTGCAACTTATTGACACTAGATGGCGTTGATCCCGACAAACCTGTAATAAGGATGTGTCGAAAATGTATCGAAAACACTATTCGATTAGAAAAATGATTTTTTATCGAGAATTTTTGAAATCCTTAACGACTTATTAAAGGCTCGTGAAAACAAAATTTATAGACAGCGACACCTCGCTTAGCTTAGCTATTACGTGTAAAAGTAAGGGAGCGTTGATCGTGATTGGTACTTTTTTTTAGCATATTAGCCAAGCTAAACTTTTATAATATTTTCCCCTCCCCTTTATATAAGCGAAAAACTTTTGTTAGGAGTGGGTACGACAATAGTGCAAGGGATGGGAATCGAACCATGGACCATTCAGTTTTCAGTCCTCAACTTAAACAGTCTGACTTTGCCGGCTTTTCCGGCTTTTTTAATCCCGTTGCAATTCAACACTATATATGCTATAGTAAATTACACAGTTCGCAATTTGTTATAACCAAGCGTTAAATCCCGAACAAAAGGCTTTCGCAGAGTGATTAAACCCGAGCGGAGCAGCCAGCCAAAGCTAGTCCACAATAACACACAGGGAGGGTGGCCATGGAACACTTCACGACACGACAAAATGCGGAAGCGGTCGCGTTTCCATGGAATTTCGCACTGCCGGCCGTACAATCGTTACTCTTCTTTCTTTCTCTTTCTCTCCAGAAGCTTAGCAGACCGCCCAGGTTGCCACGGACTTCTCGAAGTGAGGCTGGGGTCCTAGCAATCGTTACTCATAGTCATAAATACTAGATGGTCAACATGTTCGACTACAAATGACGCGGTCCCGGGTTTGATTCCTTGGTCGGGCCAAAACTAGTATTGGCGCTTTCTGTCAAGAAATTCTCGGCACTAGCCCGGAATTAGGAACTTGGCTTGGCGGTGAGTTACCCCCGTGGGGTGTCGCCTTAGAGAGTTAGTTTTTGTCAGTTATTTACAGTGTAAACTTTAATTCTTATAGTTTTTGATTCAGATACATTTTTTTAAATCTTAATAAGATTCTACAAACCAGCAGAAAAAATCCACTTACAAGCCACTTACAAGTCATAAAAGCATAGAAATTAAAAAAAGAGTCTATTTTTTATTAGAGCTTTAGCTCTAACTTAAAAGCTCTCGCTTAAAAGATAATATAGCGTTCGATATCATTATAGTTCTCGTAATTTACGAGGACGGATGAGCTTTCACACTTATATAGATACGACACACACACAACCATGAGCCACGCGCCCTCATGAATTTCAAGAACTATACCGCAATATCGTGTCGTGTGGTGGCCCGTGGAAACACGCCCTAAGAATGACAAAATGATAAAAAAGCGGACCCTCTTTCATTAAACAGTCCCCCGTCCAAAGGAAATTACTAGACTTTTCAACACGTGGCCTGAAAATAGGCCAGCCTTTATGGTATTAACAATAAACCATCTCCCTCCCTTTCCAACTACTCCTATTGTGCTACATCCGAAAGAGACAGATATAGTTCCAGTTCCCCCCTCGTAACGTGATATCGTCCATTTTTCAGTAACCCGTACAAAACGCCAAACTATTGTGATTTTGAATTGTGAATTGCTATTTCTTAAACGTTTTGAATGTAAACGTCCGAGTGTTCGGGTTTTTTGTGACGTGAAATTTGTATTTTGTTACTATTTTTGGAAAATAACTAAAGGAAAGTCTTTCCTATTGTTAGACATTAACAGTGATGTATCAAATCTCGTTTGTCTATGAACTAGTTTTATAGTTTTTTGTTTGTAGTCTATGGTTTTTACACAGACTATAGAGTTTATTTAAATACGAATATTTAGATAGATAGATCGTTTATCCACCATTTATGTCGACGATTTTTTTAACTCCCTTTAGAAATCTTTGATTTTCTGTATACTATGTCTATCCTTTCTTCTTCTTTTGGATGGATGTCTGCAAACTGCAGGCGTATTATATAATTTTGACATTTGCTATAGGAAATGTCAGTTCGTCATACAAAATGCGCGTTTAATAATGAGATCCATAGAGCGTGCTTTGACTTATTACAGCTCGGACTTTTAAGAAAGAGACACAAATATGCTTTGACATAAATCTTTCTCGTTTTATCTCTGTCTTGAGTCTGAGTAGAGCTAGAGTGTGGTCTATAGATTTCAGCCTTAGAGTTTTAGTTATCGATAGCCACTGAGATAGAGAATAGGCCCCCAGAATGTAAGCTACCTGTGCAAAACTTCACCAAAATCAGTTCAGCGGTAAGTAGATAATTGCGTCATAAAGTGACACAGACACACTTTCGCATTTTTAATAGATATTGATGTCATAAAGTGTGGTTTATATGTTATCTGCATTGCGAACCGGTGGTAGAGTCTCGACGTGTCATAAGAGCCACAAGTTGGCCTACATGAAATGAATAATATTGAATTACTTTTTTGGTTTATTTATGTGTGCTATACGTTATAATAAATAATATATAATTATAGACACTGAATAAAACTTTTATAGTTCGAAAGCACAATTGAATCAAAATAATAGTATTGAAATTCACAATAAATGGAATCTTTATCCTTACTATTTATTAATATTATAAGTGCGAAAGTGTGTTTGTTTGTTGGTTTGTCCTTCAATAACACTGCAACAGAGCTACGGATCGACGTGATGTTTTGCATGGGTATAGTTGGAGAGTGATGTACTTTTTATCCCGGAAAATCAAAGAGTTCCCGCGGGATTTTAAAAACTAAATCCACGCGGACGAAGTCGCGGGTATCGGCTAGTTGTGAAATAAATTAGGGATGTATTGGTTAAAAACAATGACTTGTATTCTAAACTGAAAAAAAATTCAGGAAAGTAACGTCATTTAGAATTAGAGGAAAATATCTATCAGTCAATTTGTCTATGCTTATTTTTGACGGATTTTAACGGGACTTTCACAAGTAGGTAGAGCCCAGAGGAATAAAAAGAAGTAATTTCGGCTGTCTCGTTTTATCCTGGAAAAAAGGGCTCACTAGGGATTTTAAAAACTTAAACCGCGTACACAATTCGTGGGCAAGTGGTCTTCTTCTAAATATATGAAAGGAAAATGTGAGTGAGTGACTGACTGACTGATCTATCAACGCACAGCTCAAATTACTGGATGAATCCGGTTGAAATTTGGCATACAGATAGCTATTATGACGTATTTGTCCGCTAAGAAAGGATTTTTGAAAATTCAACCTCTAAGGGAATAAAATAGGGGTTTAAAAAAGCGAAACAAACGTGAGCGAAGCCGTGGGAAAAAATGTATTCATATATAAAAAGCGAATCAGTGTGTACACAGAGTACGAAACGAAATAAATAAAGAGTCCACCCTGTATAATGGATACCGTAACACAGGAGTTGTGACATATTCCAAGTACTTGAATACGTTTCGAAACCAATTTAAACAGTGTGGATGATAGATATTCCGCGATATTAAACAAAAATAGCGCTTATAAATTATGTTCTAAGTGATAAAGTTATATGCAACACTTATCTTTAATAGGAAAACCGAGATATCGCGTACCCTATCTATTTTTTTTTTGTTTGCTTTTGCGTTTTTTTTTTAATAGACTGCTTTACTGTTTATGGAAAATACTGTTTAATATATTGATTCATTCTATTGAAGTGTATTTGGTAGTTTCTTTTGGATATTTAGAAATTTGATGACCTAATTTTTTTAAGCAGTATTTAAACTACTTAGAAGTAAAAATTATTGTATAAAATATAGTTGTAGTAGACTTTATAATCACTTTTATTTTAAATTTAATTGAATTTTCAGCTGTAATTCCACATTCAAATAAAAATTAAAACTAGAAACTTTCAAAATGTAACACCCAAAGAGCCGGAAAGCATTACATGTAATTGAACTTTTAAAATAAGAACAGTTAACAATGAAACAACGTAATTACCGTTAATTAATACACGTGAAATTCGCACAAAATTCATCTCCACCAATTAAAGAATAATTAAACCTAATTAAGTATATTATTTTGGAGTTTAAGAAAGTTTCGCATCACTCATAATAATATTATACTTGAGTACAAGTAATAGATGCAATCGTAATTCGTAACGTAACGTTACATCACTATTATACAGCGAGTCGAGTTGTGTAAAACCTCTTTTGTAAAATCAAACCTGCGAGCTTCATTCCAAATACAAATATCGGTATATTTTTTTTCACAACACTAATGAACTGGTCACTGCACTGCACGTCACAGACAACGATTTTTTTTTATATTTCGAATACACGCGCCGAATCCGTAAGGACCCGCGCACATAGATGTTGCAAGCGGGCCATCGAGGGAACAACTAGGAAATATTCAGGCGCGAGGCACACTACCGCACCGCATTCTCCCACACGCGGGCACGTTATGTTTGAACACGTACTCGCACATGTAATTATTGACGGTGCACCGTTTTGACAGGTATAAAACACGCGTGTATTTATACCCTTACCTCTAAATCTAATTTTTATAAAAAAAAAAAACATTTGTCTATGAAAATAAAAAACCCGTTGAATTTTTTTCAGACGTCACAGACGAGAGAATAAAGGTTGAGATTAAAAAAGTTAAGAGGTTTTTGTAATGTAACGGCGATAATAATTAAAATTTTAATCAGAGTGCTGGCGCTATCTCAAATTGCGGATGAAAAATCTTAGCATGGAAACAGGCATAGCGGTCCGTAGAGAAAAATGTTACGGCAAAATCACAACAACCGTTATTACATAACAGTACGGCGGAGTGAGAGGGGAGTAGTTTAAGTGCACGTTGGAAAGAGAGGTCCGAGGTTGTGTAACCCAACACAGGGAAAGCTCATACGTACTTTCTTTGTACATAACCACTACCTTCGCGTCTTTTATTCTTTAAAGTGTGAGCGTTGAGTTGTGTGCGTGTAACTCTTTACTCTAGGTACGAAAGAGCTTAAGTGTAGTGCTGTATTTTTCAAAATGGTCTCTCTTTCGAAATAGGCGTAGGAAGAGTTTTGGACGTTTTTAACTACGCTTTTAAGTCTATATTCCTTTGAGGCTTAGTAAGCTTGGCATCTTTTTGAGAGAGTTCAATGACACGCGGTTTGGCATGTATCTGGGCCTACTTATTTTTTCCACTACGCAGTCCACAAAAGAAGACATTTTCACGGAAAGGGAACTAGGGCATGCGTAGTGTTGGGTGTATTTTTTTAATCGATTTTCCGCTTAATTAACGGATAAGTGTTCATATAATTATTTTATTGCAACGTTTGCTGGAATTTTCTGGCATTCGTAATGAATCGCTATTACGAGAATTGTCTCGAAAATGAGGCCACGCGAATTTAAAAAAGATTAGTTCGGCTATCCATCGATAGGTGGCGGTGTTTTCAATATATTAATAATTGCATAATTTTGCGTCTCCACATTATTAAAATGTTTTAAATAAACAACATTAATGTTCGTATACTTTTTTTATTTTATAAAACTTAAATTATAAGTGACAAGAAATCTGTTTTAATTTCGTGATTTCCCGCCAAAACATATTGGGAAAACATTTGGCAACGTCAGTGGTTTCTAAAAATAAGTAGTTGTAAAGTTTGGTTTCATTTTTTTTTTTATAAATTCTGCATTTTTATTTATGCATCCACTAGCGACAAGAATAATTATTAAAAGCCTAAAATATTAATTGAGCTTTGTCTCAAAATAGATGCTTATACAGTAAATTGCTATTGCATCACAGCAGAGGAAGTGAAATAACAGACATAATATTTATATAGCTATCCCTTCCTGCCGGCATAGCGCCATTTCATTCACCCGCATGCACTTTAGCATAAGCGCCAAGGAAATGAGTGACGTATGTTTACTCTCCTCGCACGTAGGCGCTACCGTATAAGTCCATCTCACTCATGCAAGGCAACGGAGTGCGTTGACCTGTCCTTGTTGTGTTTGTGTGCAGCCTTGCGTTACAGTTATACGCAGTTCTTTGTATGTAGTGAACGTGCATCGTAAGGCTCGGTTCACATAACGTAATTTTTTTGCTCCGACTTTTCGTGAAAATTCTTGAATGAAAACTTTAAAAAAAATATATTTTTATGGAATAAATATTTTCTGAGATATTAAGATAAAATTACTATAAATACAAATTACAAACCTAAAGATTTCAATGTAAGTGTGGTGCTCATATTTGCATTTGAACGTCCTTACCTGTAACAACAAGGAAAAACATGTCTTAGCACAATAAAATCTAATGAATATAAATATCATGCACATTAGAAATTCATAAATCATAACATCGAAATATTTTCTTTAGAATAAAAGTCCGATTTTCCCAATTGATAACCAAATTAATTATATTACGCTAATTCAAGGATATGTGAAAGCTAAAAAGTTTTTTTTTAATAGATAAGACATAAAATTATTTATGCAACCTGTGATAACCTTATGGGAAAATTTTATTTGTGAATTTTGTTTTGGATATTTATTTAATTTGACATTTAATAATGATTCTTCTATAATACATTTTAGCTGTTATTAACATGTAATAGGTAAAGCTAATTTTTAATGTTGCGTGCTTTATTTAAGCAGAGTTTCAGTGTCCATATATTTTTTTATTTATAACAGTACATTACCCAAATTCGCGATAAAGAAATTGAAATAAAAGCAGTTATTGGTCTATTCGAATAAAGAACACTCACACACTCACACATCGGCTCGCCACTCGATGTTATCACGTAAAAACAATATGTCAGACTACTTCAGAAACTATGTTTATAAATAGCGTATTCGTGACACAGTGTTCGAAATAAGTGCGACATATTTTTAGTCACAAAAAGCATAGTAGAGAAAAGGCGATATGGATTTATTTTTAGGGATCATTTTTTTATATATATAATATAAATAGTGCGCAAACACGCAGACGAGTCACCTGATGATAGGTGATTACCGCCGCCCATGAACACTTGTAGTACCAGAGGCCCCACCAATGCATTGCCGGCTTTTCAGGAATTTATTGGTCCACCCCTTGAATAACCCCATATTGTAATTAAGTGGGAACACTGTCGAAGGGAGATGATTCCACAATTTGGTAGCTACACTATTATGAAGTATCGAATGTAATATAAAATTCAGGTTTAGAATCTATTATGTCTGAATATTTAAAAAAAAAATGGCTCTATCTAAAACAGTTCCTTAGAAATCCGCAATAATCAAATATAAGCTGAAGTTATGCGGTCATTTACAGTAGGCGGTCGAATATTTTTTTTTAAAGTTTTAAGTTCACTACATTATATTCGCAAGGTTTCTTTGGGCTATGCATGCCATGCTATAATATGCCAAGCGTATGTATGACATTCGTAGCCAAAGTTTGTAATAAGCAACCGCCGAGTTTCTTGCTGGTTCTTCTCGGTTGGAACGTCATTCCAAACCAGTGGTAGATTCATTTGACGATTCGAAAGCACTTTGTAAAAGTTTATTTGAATAAAGAATTATTCTATTCTATTCTAATGACGTCACACTCGGAGTAGCATCGGCCAAAACTTCGATGGAGTTAACCAAGACGTAAAAAAAAAGACGCTAAACGTAAAGGTATAGTATATTGGGTGGCAAGTGCAAATGATAGAGGAAACTTCTAGAACAGGTACAGCCAATAAAGGCTTATTTATAGCGCCGTTGAGGATAATTTTATTATGATGATGATGTCAACAATGATCATCATCGATTATTGTTGACAAGTCTTTTTGCAAGGTACAGAACTCTTGCTGGGGCGGAATGACTCGTACTTAGTCGATTTTACTACAACTTTTTAATATGATCGGATTTTTCATGTACTTTTTTACTAATACTATAAAATATGCGAAAGTGTATTTATTTATTGGTTTCTCTTTCACGCAGCAACGGAGTAACGGATCCAGGGAACGAAGTCGTGAGCAAAAGCTAGTCTATATAATTATATAAAATTCAAAGTCCTGACTGATTGACTGAGATATCAACGCACAGCCTAAACTACTGAAGTTAGAAACTTGTTCCTTTTATGACGTAGGCGCACACTAAGGAAGTATTTTTGAAAATTCAACCCCTAAGGGGGCAAAATAGGGGTTTGAAAAATCGAACTTAACGTGAGCAAAGCCGCGAGCAAAAGCTAGTTGTCCATAAAACGCGGTACGCTAATACGAATCCAATGACGTTACATTAATCAAAATCTAGGAAGCGTTTTTGGGTTACGAGGTAACCGGTGAACGTTAGCACAAACAAACAAAAAAGAAAATCGGAGAAAGGGTGCGTACGAATGAAGCGTTCCTTACCGCTACGGTAATAAAAAGTTGCGTCAGATGCCATAAAAAATGTCTGCCTAGGCGTCAACTCGAACATTACATCACTACGGTACGCCTGTGTGAGTTCACGCACACCAGCGCCGGGCTGTCCGCACGTGCGCGCTACGTTCACGTGTCACGCACACATGCACACAGCCTAATCTTTTGTGGAATGTGGGTTTCATACCTTAATGAGTACTTTTTAAAATCGGCTGAAAAGGGAAAATGCTTTTGCCTTATGGCTCGCTTTAAAAAAAAAATCTTTTACTCTATGACGTTTTTAAACTTTTTATATTTTTTATTTTTACGTTGATTAGATTTGAAAGGGGCTAAATTATTTTTGACCTATATCATGTTTTAATGCTCGGTTTTTAATGTAAAGTACATAATTATAGGTGCCTACTTTATAAATACTTATTACGTAACTAATTATACAAACTTATCTCTTTATAGGATGAGTAAGAAAATAACAGTAGGTTCTTTAAAATGTACTTATAGTTTCAGTTTCAGTAAGTACTTGTTAAAAACGACTGAAAAGGGAATGCTGCTGGCTTGAAAAAAAAATTATTCTGTAAAGCTTTGAAATATATTTAACATTTTTACGTTAATTATATTTGAAAGGGGCTAAAATATTTTTGACCTACATCACGATTATGAAGTAAATACGTCTTTAAATACCTATATAAATATTTTGCAAGTCTATCTCTTTCTTAAAAAAAAAATATATTAGCCAAGCTCCAAATAAGCGTAAAGCTTGAGAGTGTGTACAAAGGGTGGGGCTCGAACCTGCGACCTTTCAGTTTTCAGTCCCCACCTTTTGCGCTATTGAGGCTTGATACCTACTTTTCATCCCGGAAAATCAGTTTTTCAAAACCTAACTTTGTGTGTTTATGTGTGTGTGGGTTTGAATGTGTGTGTGTGTCCTTTATGCCGCAACAAATGAACTAATTTGGCTGAAATTTTGAATGGAGATAGCTCATAGTCATACCCAATATGAGGAAAATAAGAGGTCCCACAGGAGTTAATAGAACCTTAATCCAAGCGGACGAAGCCGCGGGTATCATCTAGTACAATAAACTATGCTCAGAACTCAGAATGGTCTGTTATCTATATATATAAAATTCAAAGTCCTGACTGATTGACTGACTGACTGACTGAGATATCAACGCACAGCCTAAACTACTGAAGTTAGAAACTTGAAATTTTTACAGTTGGTTCCTTTTATGACGTAGGCGCACACTAAGAAAGGATTATTGGAAATTCCACCCCTAAGAGGTTTAAATAGGGGATGGAAGTTTATATGAAACTCCGTCATTTTTCAAGCTGTTTCCATCAAAGTTGGTATTTGAGCTTTCAATTAAAAATAAAGAAGTACGTGTGTCACAGTTTTTGAAAATTCCACCCCAAAATCTAATTCCACGCGGACGAAATCGCGGGGGCAAAAGCTAGTCTAGTACAATAAACTATGCTCAGAACTCAGAATGGTCTGTTATTTTCTACTTACTTCTCGGTTAAAAGTCGAGTTAAAATGAGTCAGTACAGTTAGTAGGTACGCGGCCGCCATTTTGCATGTCCTATTAGCATACTAGACAATTGCATTCAGTTATGTTTTTGAAGATTGCTCTTAAATGGTCTTCAACCTCTCAAATGTTAGTTGAATGACTAATAGTCATAAAACACGAATAGCCATGTCGGACTTTACAACAACTCCACAGCCTCTAGCCGTAAAATAACTCTACAACAACCAGCCCCATTTAGTAGGAATGTTTCTGAACAATAATGGACAAAATTATATGCAGTTACATAGGTATAAAATGTAACCGGAAAAATGGCCGGAGCAAGTGTAAATAATGAAAAAAAGTACTAACTACTAGTATATCCGAATTAATTGACTGTTATGCTCATAATTATCTTGTAAAGTAGTTATCTTGTAAGGTACTTAAGGTAGTAGTAGTTTTAGTACTAGCTAATGCCCGCGACTTTGTTCGCATGGATTCAGTTTTTAAAATCCCGCGGAAACTCTTTGACTTTTCGTGATAAAAAGTATCCTATGTCAATCTCCAGGTCCCCAACTATACCCATACAAAAAAATCACGTCGAACCGTAGCTCTGTTGCAGCGTGATTGAAAGACAAACCAACAAACAAACACACTTACAAAACCTACTTCAAACGCCACTACAAAGTATACAATTTCAAACTAAAAAAGAATTTTCCAAATCGGTCCAGGCGTCTTCAATTTATCGGGGAATATACAAGATTCCGACGAATTGATAGCCTCCTCCTTTTTGTGTAAAACTGTGACTGACTGACTGATCTATCAACACACAGCTCAAACCACTGGATGGATCGGGATGTTTGACATACAAATATTATGACGTAGGCATCCGCTAAGAAAAAATTTTTGAAAATTCAACCCCTAAGAGGGTAAAAGAGGGATTGGAAAAATCGAACTGAACGTGAGCGAAGCCGCGAAAAAGCGTATAATTTAAATGCGAGCCAAACTTCGTTTGTATAGGGCGGATTATAGATAAACTCCCAACACTACACCATGTTCTCAGCGCATTGACACATTGGCATCATTAGAAGTGGTCCAATTGATGCATTAAGACCTACTCGCAGCCAGATGCAAGATTCAACCGTTACTTATACCTATCAGTTGACACACTCAACAGCTGTTAGAATGCTACTAACTGGCACAGAAAGAATAGATAAATATATACACAATACAGTAGTACAGTATTATAAGTAGTTCGTTGTAGTAGCAATCCTCAGCTTTTGAAGGCTTTTTATACAAATCCTCAGTGTTAGAAAAGGCTCTTATTCACATTCTCAGAGTAAGTAGGCTCTTATACACACTCTTAGTGTAATTAAGCTCTTATAAACACTCTTAGTGTGTGTAAGCTCTTATACACACTCTTAGTGTGAGTAAGCTGTTATGCATAGTTTTGGTGTGAGTAGGCTCTTATACACATTCTCAGTGTGAGTAAGTTCTTATACAATTTTCTGTGTGAGTAGACTCTGATACGATTCTCAGTGTGTGTAGACTCTTATACAACTCTCAGTGTGTGTAAACTCTTATACACATTCTCAGTGTTTGTAGGCTCTTATACACATTCTCAGTGTTTGTAGGCTCTTATACACATTCTCAGTGTAAGTAGGCTGTTATTTACAGTCTCACTGTGTGTAAACTCTTATACACATTCTCAGTGTTTGTAGGCTCTTATACAATTCTCAGTGTGAATAGACTTTTATACACATTCTCAGTGTTTGTAGTCTCTTATACACATTCTCAGTGTGTGTAAGCTCTTATACACATTCTCAGTGTGAATAGACTTTTATACACATTCTCAGTGTGTGTAAGCTCTTATACACATTCTCAGTGTGAATAGACTTTTATACACATTCTCAGTGTATGTAAGCTCTTATAAACATTCTCAGTGTGACTAGACTTTTATGTAACACATTCTCATTCTTATACATTTCTTGTTACACGAAAACGAACAAACATTTTGTAAAGAAAACATTAAATCCGATGTAAATATAGTATTATCGTAGTGAACTAATAACTTGCGTAACTGACCTACGCCAATACACTGTTATTTACTAGACCACGCTCCATACAAATACAATGCATTCGCGTACTAACATCCAATGTAATAAATGCTATGTATTTTACTATGTTTTTACTCATCGGTGAATCATATTTGCGAAGTAGCTGATGACCGCGACTCTGCCTGTGTTTAATCATCATATAGAGACTGTTTTATCGGTTTAAAAAGTATCACATGACCGTCTCCTTCTAGCTATCTCTGCGCCGAATTTCAGCAGGATTGGCTAAACAACTGAGCTGCAAAAAGATAGCAAAAGGTACACGTTTCGCATTTAAAATATTAGTTGTTTCACTACGATACTTTATTTAACCCTTAAAGCAAGTTTAATTGCTTAAACAAGTGTAAGTAAATGGAAAATTTAAAACACCCCCGACGAAATTAAAAAAATATATATTATTCACGATTTTGTGGTGGTGGCCATCTTGGATTTGAAATTTATCAGTGTATAGTATATACATGTATTCTACTAGTCAAACCCTTTCACTTGCTAACCACACCATGTTCTGAAAAAATGTGTAATCTGCCATTTTTGACGGCGGCCATCTTGGACCGACTAATTCACCTTTTAAACAAAAAAGAACAAAATCAAAATCGATTCATCCGGCTCCTACGATGCCACAAAGACACACAGACACACACACACACACACAAACCACACACACACGCAGAGAGAGAGAGAGAGAGAGAGAGAGATACGTCAAACTTATAACATCCCACCGTTTTTGGGTCGGGGTTTAGAAACATAAATCTGAAAGGATAGGATCGAACCGTGGACCTCCAGAAAAGCTTTAACCACTAAGCTGTACTTATTCTATTCTATTCTATCATATTCTATTACACTAGGCCTCTGATGACCGCGTAAACAGTTATATGTGAAGTCACTGCGATGTGGTATTTGTTGAAATTAGCTATTCAATAGATAGACTGTTTGTGAGTAGAATGTAAATTTTTGCTGAGGCTACTATGTACTTTAAAGGGCTGGGAACGATGTCGATCATTTGTGAGATCGATAGTCAAAGACAAAAATTTAAATAAAATTTATACCTAATACTTAAGGGCTGGGAACAATATAGATCATTTGTTTAATCGTTAGTTAAGTAAGTACATTATACTCGTAAGTCGTAGCGTTAGTAAAAATACATTCTACTCAAAAACAGCCTATCTATTGAATAGTTAATATCAATATGTACGCCACATTGCAATGACTTTTTTTTATTCGACGACAAGATAGCCTTTGATTGCGTTCTCACCTGATGGTAAGTGACGATGCAGTTTAAGATGGTAGCGGACTAACTTGGAACGGGTATGGCAGTGTAAATTCAACCCTTACAGTCTGTTTCTACACGCCTTCGCGCCGAGACGCTAAATCGCTTGGCGGGGCATCTTTGATGGTAAGGTGGTAACTAACCACGGCCTAATCGTCTATTATAGACGTCAAGGCCTGTGATGAGACTTAATTATAGTATTTGTATAATGTCTAGAGGAAAATATTTACTGCAGTTTGAAAACATCGACAAGTCAGCTTTTTATCGATAAACCAATGGAATCGCATCACTAGTCCTAGGCTAGAATTCTATCTGCATAATTAGGGTTTTACGGTTAGGTTAGGCCTAACGTTACTAAAATTGGTCAATGTCGTATGTTTAATCACTGTCTGTTATTGAGGGTTATTAATTAAGTTGTTTTTTTTAAACTGTCATGGCGTCTTTTATATTCGACCACGGCAAAGCTAAACGTGTTATGATTTTAGCAGTCTATAATATCGCTCATTTGCGACAAGAGTGACATAACTCAAAATTCACCAATTTTAGTGTAAAAAAAGACGTGTGGCACTCGGGGACTGCCTGCCGCGGTAAAGCTATTGCATAGCATGGCGCATTTTTTATCAACGCCATCTAGCGGTGAGCCTCTAGATGGCGTTGATAAAAAATGCGCCATCTAGCGGCTCACCGTAGAGGAGTCCCGTGTCAGGTTATTTTCGTTACGGAATTTCTGGATTCAGTCTCCACGCCGGCCCGCGATAGAAGCTATGCAATAGCTTAAAAATTTATACTTTTTACATTACGCTAAGCACAAAAAAATGAGAGCGAGAAAGATTGTGACATCCACAAAACATTACTCTCTAACGAGAGAATTCTCTCATCGTCGATTTTGAATTATGTCACTCTTGTCGCAAATGGGCGATATGATGAGAGACATACACATTCTGTGAAAATTTCAAGACGGATGGATGGACAGAGGAGGGGAGAGGGTCGCGTTCGCACCCTTTGGGTACGGGATAGTCCATTTATCGAGGAAGGCTTTAAGCTATATAACATCACGCTGCGACCAATAGGAGCGAAGCATCAGTGAAAAATGTTGCAAAAACGGGGAAAATTATCCATATTTGAGGGCTTCCGTTGCGTGCGCTGCGTAAACGGTTCAAGTTACCCAAAAAATATGTATGAAACAATTATTACTCATTAAATGATCTAAAATATGTCCGCGACAGTATATGTCTATTTTTTAAGATTGATTTATTATAACCTTTTTTATGGTAATCAAATTTGGTCGAAATTAATGCATTATTGCAAATTATTTGCCAAAGAGTTTTATCAACTAAACCAGAAATTGACGCGGACGAAGTCGCGGGCAACAGCTAGTATTTAATAAAGTTTAAGTTCCCGGTGAAAAACTTGTGCCGCGTTATAACCTCACTCCTCTAACCTCCTTTTTTTGAAGTCAATTAAAAAGAAGAATTAATTGTTGAACAACAAGTGTAGATCAAGCTAAAATTGAACGTGTGAATCCGCTATCAGTAGGTAATGACGACCTCCCTAGCGCAGTGGTCAGCGCTGTGGTCTTATAACTGGGAGGTCTCGGGTTCGATTCCCGGCGGGGCAATTTGGGAATTTATAATTTCTGAATTGTCTCTGGTCCAGTCTGGTGGGAGGCTCCGTGGCTAATTACCACCCCACTGTCAAAGACGTGCCGCCAAGCGACTTAGCGTTCCGGTACGATGACGTGTAGAAACCGATTCGGAGCATGGGTTGAATGTACACTGCCATACCCCTTCCAAGTTAGCCCGCTGCCATCTTAGACTGAATCGACACTTACTATCAGGTGAGATCGCAGTCAAGGACTATCTTATCATCGAATAAAAAAAAAAGTTAATGAGTAAGTAGGCATTATATCAATACAAATAATAGAGTCATCCGAAAGAACTTTGTGACCGCACTAAAAACTGCATTGCGCAACCTGCCTGTGTATATCTACCTACTTCTTGCTTTTATCCTCCTTTTTATGACTTACTTGTACACGCACCTTCTCATTTTATTTATTTTACTAGCTGTAGCCCGCGACTTTGTCTGCGTGGAGTTAGCTAAGTTTTTAAAAATCCTGCGGGAACTTCTTATTAGGAGTCACCATTTTTGTTTTCATATGATTGCACTTTTGATACTCAAATTCAAATTCAATTTTTTTTTTTTTTCAGTGTATCACATAGTATAATTAGTCAAAGCTCTATCAAATTATTATAAAATTGTATCTAAAATAATCCAGTTAACTGTCTGTCACAAAACAATAAATAAATGAAAAACTTAGACCATAGATCTCAATTTTAGTTCCCATTTCACCCTTAGGTTGTAGTTGTATAATACGAATCATCTGGGAAAATACGCATCGCGCGAAAGCATAGACGCCATGTTTTTTTTTTTTCAGTGAATCCCCAACATCGCAACGCGATGCGCCGCGCGTGTGTGCCCGTACATCGCTCCCGCGTGCGTGTGTGCGTTTGACCTAGTTACGAGCGCGCTCGGCGGACTTCGGTCGTTTCCGTCGCGCGAACATATGCGCCATCTTAGCGTTAGGGTTCAACAAGACTGGGGACTTTTCGACTGCCCCATTTCAAAACCTAGTAAAACACAAAATTTTACAGGAGACCAAAAAAACATGTTTTGTGGTAGATGATTAGCGAAGTAATAAATATCTATGCTAATATTTAAAGCTGAAGAGTTTGTTTGTTTGAACGCGCTAATCTCAGGAACTACTGGTTCGAATTGAAAAATTATTTTTGTGTTGGATAGTCAATTTATCGAGAAAGACTTTAGGCTATATAACATCACGCTGCAACCAATAGGAGCGAAGCATCAGTGAAAAATGTTGCAAAAACGGAGAAAATTATCCATATTTAAAATATATTCTTTTAAAAACTTCTTAATCGCGATCATAATAACAGAAATTAACACTAACGAAGTCACGGGCAACAGCTAGTACCTAATAAAAGCTTTTAAAGTAGTTTATTTACGAAACATTTATTCATCTACAGACACTGAAGAGTTCAGAAGGGCTACGACAAATATGTTTTTTTGTCTCCTGTAAAATTTTGTCAATCACACTTACTAGGTTTTGAAATGGGGCAGCCATTTTCTTCGAACATTACATTTGTTATTGTATCAGAATTCACAAAACACAAGTGTCTAGATCAATTAACGTTTATTACGATAACGATTTTTGCGTTGCAGTCTTTTCACCAAGAGCCCGGTTAGGGGCCGTAACCACGCTTTTTTCCGTCGCTTGTATATGTATCACTTCTGACAGTTACAGTTGGGGAATGTACCGCTTGTCTATGGGACAGATGACGAAGAGCGGTGCGTCCGAGTGATAGAGATTAACATCTCTATGGCCATTCTTTAAAGTTGATTTTACACGAACAACTTTTGTACTTCAAAATGTTTTTTCTTTTGATCTCAAAAATACATTTACAGCGTCATTCTACAGGGACATTATAACGAAAACTGTAAAACCGGGGATTCAGTACTAGATTCTATTTTACTGTAGTATAGATAGAACTGAGTGTGAAAGTGACAATGTTTTTTTTCTGTTTTCGCCTGAGTAATGTATCTCAACTTGGTTGTAATTGACAAAACAAAAAATGATGCTATTTAACACAAAACATTTTTTTTATATGCAATAAATGAAGAAATATAGAACATAGCTTTGGGCATGCAACATTTTACTTGTCTACTTATTCTGGAGCGACATGTCGCTAGTGCGGCTTAACCTTAGCGTATTGCGCGTCAAACGTAACTTGACCTATGTTAATAAACATAGATTATACAACAGGCCGGTACAGTAGAAGCTCTACATTTTCTGGTTTGATCGTCACGCTTGTTTTGAAACTGTTATCACTTTGTCAATTGTGATTTATCTTGATTTACTTCCGAATAAGTATGTTTACTGTTGTCTCTTTTTATCATAAGACGTTTATGTGTGTTATCTCTTTCTGATTGTATGATTTCGTAAAAATTTTGTGCCAGTACAACTTTCAAAATAAGAATTACTTTCTCGATCCCTGAGTCATTACTTTCGCTTTTTTTTTTCGTTTCTTGACGCAACGAGCCCATGCGTTTCAGCCAACAGATTCCATTTTTAAGTTTTATAACTCTGTTACGCTTTGCAATGTCGAATTCGGAGTTGAAAATTAGATACTGATTCATGAATTTGAATTTTAAATTTTGGTAAGAATAAAAAATCATTGTGCAAATAAAGTTTACTCGTTCTTAAAAAACACTTGAAACCTTTACCATTAGGTTGACCTTGAAAATAGTTCTCTACAATCCTATCCTATCCTATTTCATCCTATTAATTATTAATTATAATATTATAAATGCGAAAGTTTGTATGTTTGTTACTCAATCACGTCGCAACGACTGAACCACTTTGGCTGAAATTTTTCATCCCGGAAAATTAAAGAGTTCCCTCGGGAATAAAAAACCTCAATCCACGCGAACGAAGTCGCGGGTATCAGCTAGTAATTTATAATTTTTTTTTTACAAGCAAAAGCACATTTTGCATATTTTAAATATTTATTTATAGATTATATTATTTCTCAATTGTGTTGACAAATTAATTATTGTTATTAATAAGCCAACAGTTAAATAACTCGCATTACAAAAAAAAGAAAAAAACATTTTTTCTGTGTTAGCAACATGAGAGCGGTCAATTAATTCTCATCGATTCGAAAATAGAATCTATTTATATAAAATTCAAAGTCCTGACTGACTGACTGACTGACTGAGATATCAACGCACAGCCTAAACTACTGAAGTTAGAAACTTGAAATTTGTACAGTTGGTTTCTTTTATGACGTAGGCGTACACTAAGAAAGGATTATTGGAAATTCTACCCCTAAGGGGTTTAAATAGGGGATGGAAGTTTATATGAAGCTCCGTCATTTTTCAAGCTGTTTCCATCAAAGTTGGTATTTGAGCTTTCATTTAAAAATAAAAAAGTACGTGTGTCACAGTTTTTGATAGTTCCACCCCAAAATCTAATTCCACGCGGACGCAGTCGCGGGGGCAAAAGCTAGTAAAACTATAAATCGATTATCACATCGATAATTGAATTTCGAACGTCAGAGCGCCACTTCCTAAGTTTCTGAACGATACACTTCCGCTGTCGAAAATGTTTTTCTCGAAACACGGCGCGGCGCGGCGGCGATTTGGCAACTTTCACCCGCGTTCGAAAGTTGAATTTTGTTTGCATGTGTGTGCATTTTCGGATACACGTACAGTATTAAAATTACCTAAACGTTACGTGGTATTTTATAATCTGTTGTAACTTGGCTATTATTTTTGTGTTAAATTTCTCTATAGTTGCGTCATGTAAACCAAACATACCTAAATGATAATTTAACGTCGTTAATATAAGCGAACTGATAATTCTGCAACTATTTAAATACTAGCTTTAACCCGCGGCTTCGCTCACGTTAGGTTCTATTTTTTAACCCCCTATTTAACCCTCTTGGGGTTGAAATTTTCCAAAATCCTTTCTTAGCGGATGTCTACGTCCTAACAGCTACTTGTATGCCAAATTTCAGCTCGATCGGTCCAGTGGTTAGAGCTGTGCGTTGATAGATCAGTCAGTCAGTCAGTCAGTCAGTCACCTTTGCCTTTTATATATTTAGATTCTCAGCAGAATCAGCATTCCGAACCGGTGGTAGATTTTCGACTTGTCATAAGAGCCACAAGTTGGCCTGCATGAAATAAATAACTTTGAAATTTGAATTCCCACAATTAGATTTGAATTATAGAATACTAGCTGATGCCGGCGACTTCGTTCGCGTGGCTAAAGTTTTTAATTCTCGCGGGAATTCTTTAATTTTCCGAGATAAAATATAGCCTAATTGATGTTCCGATGTAAAAGCTATAACATTGTGAGGTTTCATCAAAATCCGTCCAGTTGTTTTTGCTTAAAAGAGTAACAAACATCCATCCATCCTAAAAACTTTCGCGTTTATAACATTTGTAGAATTGTTGTAGAATTGTTGGATAATAATCTTCTAGGCAAGCGTGCTACAAACTAGACGTCATCAATGGTTTCCATCATTTTCTCCCTTCCATTTTCACCTTTCTCATACAATAATAAAAATTCTTTTCAAAAAACCGACTTCAAACGCCACTACAAAGTATAAAAATAATTTTATTTTGTGCACGTTTGTTGAAGTCGGGCGGCTTAAATAGAAACGATGAAACCGATACGATGAATCGGTCCTGAAACCCCGGAGTAATCGGTGAACATACAAAAAAAAAAAAGATACCGGCCGAATTGATAACCTCCTCCTTTTTGGAAGTCGGTTAAAAAAGCCCTTACTTCGCTCGTTCAATTAATAGGATTTACCGTTTAAATTACAATTTCGTAGATATAATCCGATATGGTTAATTAATACAAGCAGCAGCTGAATTTGTCAAATACCTATTAAATACCTTCCTATGTATAGTATCTAATACACCTGCCTGTGGTAGGTAGGCTGCAGGTTGATTTCCGGTTAAGATACTGGCATAGAGGGACCTTATCAGCAACTTAGCTTTTGCCCCCCCACTTCGGCCGCCTGGAGTTAGTCGGGCTAGGTTCAAAATCCCGCGAGAAACCGCTTTTTGTCCCGGATAAAACCTGTCATTCTCCAGGTCCTTAACTATACCCGTGCAAAAATCACGTCGTTTTGTTACTCCGTTGCTGTATGACTGAAGGACAAACCATCAAACAAATACACTTTCGAATTTAAATTATACTACATCATTGCGTGGATTTAGGTTTATTAATTCCCGCGGAAACTCTCTTATTTTCCGGGATAATAAGTAGCCTTTGTGTTATGCCAGACTATAATAAGTGTATCTCTTGGCAAATCGGCCAAATCGGTTAAATCGCTGCGGCGTGATTGAAGGACAAACCAACAAACAAACACTTTCGCATTAATATAATAGTAAGGATATGGAAATTAAGTTGTTCACTATTTCTTTAAATAAGTCGGACAAAAAAGATTACGAATTGTCTATGACTTTGCTCCCTGTAATATAAGTAATTTTTAGTAGAGGTCCACGGGTCAAAGTTGAAGTACACCCAGCATAACATTAATAGACTGTTGCTTTAAAAAAAATGCGTTGTCTATGATCATTGGGTCAAAAGCTAAGCGCACACCGCGTAACAACACGCGCCGGTTTTTACGTAGTTTTTGCCGCCAGTTTTCACACACACAAGATGGCCGCATTATTTCGTCACTCGGTTTTCGAACGCAAGCAAAGGTGATTCAAGACTTTCACTGTTAGATAATAAACCCGTTGATAAGTAAGGGCGTGGTGATAGTCGACTATTAACTAAGAACCATGTTTAAATGCTTTGTTTATTAATAAATTATTATTATAGTTTATTTAGGACTCAGTAATAAATAACAATGGGTTGGTTACTTCCGAAACCTAATACTGGTTCTTTAGTGCAACCTTTTATTGACAGTAATGATTATAATTTATAATAAGTTTTCTATTGAATTGAAAATGTACAGCGGTGGGAATGGGATTGTCTATAAATGATTGCTACTAGGTGACGATAGCAATCATCACTGATTGGCTGATTTTATGGCATATATTAATACACCTTAAAACGATTCGGGGTATGGGTTGAATGTACACTGTCATACCCCTTCCACGTTAGCCCTCTACCATCTTAGACTGCATCGTCACTTACCATCAGGTCAGATCGCAGTCAATGTCTATCTTGTCATAGATTTAAAAAAAAGACAATAGCAAGAGAGTACCAGCCAATCAGAAGTCATTGCGATCGTCACACTATAGGAATCATTTAGACAACCCCACAGCGAATAAGAGTGGTTTTGATGACTTTTAGATGATTTTATTTATTCCTATCGAACCGATATAATATTATTTTTTTTTTTTTTTTATATTTTTAGCGAGCAAACGAGCAGGCGGGTCACCTGATGTTAAGTGATTACCGCCGCCCATGAACACTTGTAGCACCAGAGGCACCACCAATGCGTTGCCGGCCTTTCAGGAATTTGTTGGTCCGCCCCTTGAATAACCCCATATTAGAGGTTGATTTTAAGACGTGGAGTTAGATTTTTAAGAAACCTGCGGGAACTCTCTTTTCTCTGACTCTCTGACTCTCCAAGTCCTCAATTATACCCGTACAAAAATCCATCGAGAGGAGAGTATTAATCAAGTTCAGCATGGCTAAATTATACATAAAAAAATTATTATCACGTGCGAACATGTTCATATAATTATCTAATAAAATGATAAGCGAATGAATGATTGGTTCATAGATTTTGATTAGTGAGATCCGGAACTAAAGCGTAAAGGTTAAATTAAGCTACTTTCTCGCGCACAAAGGGAAAGTATTATATTAGTAGCTTACTTTTACTGACTTCAAAAAAGGAGTAGAAGTACTATTCTCTTCGTCTGTCAGCGGGCTGTATCTTATGAACCGTAGTAAGTAGATGCTTAAAATAATTGAAATAATGTACAATAAAGTCAAAAATTAAAAAGGGTCTCCAATTCTCCATGCAATACACTTTTGCTTCTTAATCTTAAATAAAATACGAATGCATATTACGTGTCGTATAGCTAGTGTATAGGACTTCACACACGGCAGCTATAATGTATATTAATGTACATTACATCCCGGGATGTATAGCTTTACATTATCTTAACCTATCACACACAGAGCAGGTAATGTAATGTATCTTTCCCTTCATTCCATTGGTATACGTCTCAAAATGATATGTATCGAAATATAAATGTATATTTTCGTATCGCTCTGTATCTTAAGATACGAAGATATAAAAATATACATTATAGCTGTCGTGCGTGGTCTCCTGACGATTTATATGGAAAGATGTAATGAGATGTATCGTGCTATAATATACATCTTTACATTATAGCTGCTGTGTGTGAAGTCCTCTAAATCTTGCACGAAAATACGGGACCGACTTGGCCGGTTCTTTTCATATTTGTATTTTTACAGCAGACAGCTGCAATTATATGAGGTATTGCTAATTCGTAGGCATAGTCCTTCACCGTGTTTCCCAGTCACGCGAATTTAATGAGTAAAATCAGTGGAGAGAACATACGACGGCACATTCGGTGCGCAAACGGCGCTTTTATTTACTAACCTTCTTTTACTTAAACATTTTAACCATAATTTGTCGTCTCTAATTAGCGTTTTTCAAAATGATTGAGTATAATTTAGATATATGTACCAGTAATGGTTACTAGGTGGACCTACGACATGAAACGAGTCGCAGGGTGGATACAGGCGACGCAAAATCGAAGCCTAACGTCCATGCAAAAGACCTTTGTTTAAAAGTGGACGTCTATCTGTTGATAAAGAAGAATATAATAATCAATAGCAATCAATTAGCTATTGTGTTGTATTTCAAAGAATATTAGCCAAGCTGTACATGACTAATATTTTGTTCTCCAAATATGCGAAAAGCTTGAGTTAGGAGTGGGTACGACAATAGCGCAATGAGTGGGGATCGAACCGTCGACCGTTCCGTTTTCCGTCCGCTTTGACCGTTAGGCTGTTGAGTTGTTGCTCTAAATTTATACACACGCCGCGTCCCCGCTCATATTATACCGCCGTGTGTTTCCATATCTCTATCGATACGAGATAGATGCATCTAAAATGCATTAAACGCAAGCATTATGTTTCGTTTTTAATCATTGTATCCGCTTATTTTATGTGGATACTAAGGTTACAAATGAGCACTAAATACCACAATTATAATAAGTTTCAGTAATAATAATATAGGTAGATACACTGTAAGTTTATCTTACTGCGGCAGGATTAGTATTTTAATGGTTTTTAATGGTCGATGTTTATTTGTTAGTATTTACTTCATTAATTCATCTCAACCCATCGTTGGCTGAAGAAGAGTTTAGGCCATAGTCTAACATGCTGGACTTCACGCACATTTGAGAATAATATGGAAAATTCTCAGGTTTTCTCACGATAATTTCCTTCACCTTTATAGAAAGTGATATTCAAATAAACACACTTAACTCCTTAAAGTCAGAGAGAGTTTGACGACCTCCCTGGCGCAGTGGTGAGCGCTGTGGTCTTATAACTGGGAGGTCTCGGGTTCGATTCCCGGCGGAGGCAGTTTAGGAATTTATAATTTCTAAATTGTCTCTGGTCTGGTCTGGTGGGAGGCTTTGGACGTGGCTAGTTACCACCCTACCGTCAAAGACGTGCCGCCAAGCGATTTAGCGTTCCGGCACGATAGCGTGTAGAAACCGATAAGGGGTATGGGTTGAATTTACACTGCTATACCCCTTCCAAGTTAGCCCGCTACCATCTTAGACTGCATCTTCACTTACCATCAGGTGAGATCGCAGTCAAGGGCTATCTTGCCATCGAATAAAAAAAAAAAAAAGAGAGGCGTGTTTTGGAAAAAAACTTACGTCTTAAACTCTAACTGGACTCTTTGTTGGTATAACGTAAGTTTATCTGTAAGTACCCTTAGATCTCTTAATATACGTATTTTTTATTCTTTATCAGTCGATACTGATTGACAGACTAACGCACAGTTAACATTAACTTGAAAAGTTACACTAGAACTACTTACTGGTCTCCTCTCGATTTAGAAGGGTTTCCAATTAATAGTAAACTATAAACTAAATGCCTTAGCAGCAGTTAGTATGTCAAAACAAAAACAATCGACTAGGCTGCGTGGTCATTGACCTTCGATGATTTGCTAAATTAAAAAAAAAAAACAAAATTAACTCTAAAGTTACAAAGTATCCCAACTTGAGTTAAGTCACGTTCACCAAACTTCTCATCAAAATATATTTATGTTCCTCAAGGTTGCAGGATCACGCCATAGTAAAATAAATTATTATAATTATTAATAATAAATCAAAGCGCGTCAAAATTAACATGTACTTAATTGATAACTTATTGCATCTTAGCACGGGAGTACTGATGGAACGCAACAGCTTTTACACTGTTTAACATAAAATTACACCAATATTTAATTAAACACTTCCAATTAGTATCTAAAAAAATATATCGAAAAATTGATCCAAAAAAAAATAAATATGTGTGCTAAGCTTTAGTGATACGCTCTATGAAATAAACTGATTTTTTTTTAAATTCTCATTTATAGAGCCGAGTTTTAAAAAAAAACTTTACGTGCTACATGAATTCATTTTTTATTAAAGTTTCACTTTTTAGTATTACAAATTAGTATATTTTTAATCAGTATACGTACAAGTAAATACTAAAAATCCTTTCTATTAATTAATGCGAAAGTGTGTTTGTTTGTTGGTTTGTCCTTCGATCATGCAGCAATAGAGCAGCTCGACGTGATTTTTTGTATGGGTATAGAGTATAGACTATAGTTGAGGACTTTGACGTTTTTTTTTTTATAGGAGAGGGACTTTGTTTTCGCTGCTTTTTGTCCTGGAAAATTAAAGAGTTTCCACTGGATTTTTAAAAAGTAATCCACGTGAACGAAGTCAAGGGCATCAGCAAGTCAATAATAAAGGACTGTAATATGATCATAATAATATTTTAAAAATAACCGTGTACGATACGATTGCATTGTATTGCATCTTTGGTCCTTAAAGATTACTCTCAAGGTTCTGTGGCATCATACCTACTTACCGAATCCGTACAAATTCCATTGCAGTTGAATTTCGAACTTCTTCGTTACAAAAAAAATGTAGGTACCTATTCGGATACTTGTACAGTGAAATATTTTTATTAAGTATCTATATTTATACTAATATATAAAGCTGAAGAGTTTGTCTGTTTGAACGCGCTAATCTCGGGAACTACTGGTTCGAATTGTAATTTTTTTTTGTGTTGAATAGTCCATTTATCGAGGAAGGCTTTAGGCTATATAACATCACGTTGTGACCAATAGGAGCGAAGTATCAGTGAAGAATGTTGCAAAAAACGGGGAAAATTAATTATCCATATTTAAAATATATTCTTTTAAAAACTGCATAATCGCGATCATAATAAATTTTGAATCACCGACAGCTCAGCTTTAAAAATTTCTAATTTCTAAATAACTTTAATATAAAATAAATTTTATTCCCGCTATGAAGTGAAATTTTAACGGACAGCTTAAAAAAACTAGCACGTTCGGATACTCTTGAGAAAAATTCCACCTAATGTATACATAATGTACCTAATCATTAGTTACATTGTATCCAATCAAATTATTGCTGCTAAATAATTTTTTTAGTCATAATAATTAAGACTTCTGAGGAATACCTAGGCCTCAGACAATAATCTGAAGGTCGATCTAGCACGCGATTCGATTTTATTCGCGCGTAGTTCAAACTTGGATTCTAAATTCAAATTAATCTTTGACGTTTCAAATTTTCAACCGTGTAGCAAATTAGAAGGTAGTTTGTTCTCTTCGGAAAATTCAATAATTTGAGTAATACTTTAGTAAAATAAAACAAATTAAAAAAAAGACGTGTGGCACTCGGGGACTGCCGCTGTAAAGCTATTGCATAGCATTATTTATCAACGCCATCTAGCGGCTCACCGTAGAGGAGTCCCGTGTCAGGTTATTTTCTTTACGGAATTTCTGGATTCGGTCTCCACTCTGGGCCGCGATACAAGCTATGCAATAGCTTAAATTTTTTTTAAATATCTTGTAACTTTGGTGTTTCTGAAACTTACCTAATGTATTTTTGACGTATCAGAGTAGGGTAGACTGGGTACGGTTGTAACGGGGTACGGTTGAAACAACTCAAATATTTCCGAAACTATAAACAACACAGGAAGGGGTACAAGGAGAGAAATACGCGGATTTCAAGTGCCAACATGATTCAAAGTGCTGCGTCGCACTCTGCACACTTATAACGTTTAGACGAAGGCCTATTGTGTTTTGGCAACCAAAAGTAAGTATTTTTGATGAATTTCTTCACGATATAGCGTGACTACTAATATAATTTTCATATTTGAGTATTAATATATGCAATTGTTGTATTTTAGAGATTATAATGAGCTGGTTCGTTTTTATATACGTTATTAGGCCTCGTGCCTGTGTCCGTTTTATTGCCAAAATAGGTGGTGGGTACGGTTGTAACGATTTTCATGGGTACGGTTGTAACATTAGTTTTACTATATTTTTGCATTGCAGATGCCTAGGAAACGCGTAAGAAAGACTTCGAGAGGTGAAAGCGATGTTGTACAAGAACGCCTATGATGAAATAAAACTTGGGGGCGTCTTTGAGGCAAGCTTTAAAAAATAAAGTTCTACGTAAAATAAATTTAATTGTTGATTTCATTTTAAACTTAGATTTTACTGATTATTTAGTTTTGTTTTATATAATAATTAGAGATTATGTTCGTTTGGTTGAGTACCGAAGTAGTTATAGCGGAAAAATTATCTATTTTTGTTAATTTATTTTTACTCTAAAAAATTACCTAAATAACTGTTAAAAATGTGCTTAAGATATTGTGATACTAGTTAAAGTACATTTAAGCGTTTTTAAATAATAAAGCTGGTTTAAATACTTCAACTCTGTATTATTTCTGCTTGTTACAACTGTCCCCCATCACTGTTACAACCGCCCCTGGTATGGGGTCGATTGTAACAATCGCACGCACTCACTAAAATTATTCATATCTGCTAAATTATTTCACCTGTGCATGTGTTTTTGACATTAATTTAAAGAAAAATAACCTGGCTTTCATATCAAGTGCTATAACAGTTGTTTATAGCAATATTGGCAGTGCTGTGGGTGTTCAAAGGGAAATTGTTACAACCGTACCCAGTCTACCCTAAGTCATAAAAGTGAAAGTGAATTTTTTTACTTACTTAATTTATTTTAAGGTTTTTAAAAACTTTTTTCGTTAGCATGAATTTCTTTATTATAATTAAAAATATTATTATGCACTTGTTGCTTTATAGCTGAATATAAATAGCTGTTGTTCTATTGTTCTAAAAAACAATAGAACAGCATTCTAAGACTAAAAGTCTCTTCTCTTAAAAATACCTTTTCAATAATAGTTTAATTTATTAGCAGTTTAATCATCGAACTAAAAGGCTTAGAAGCGCAATGGACGTCGCGGAGATAAGCTATTTTTAGCAAGCCTTTAAAGGCCGACTTCGCAGTATCCTCGTGTTAGTGCGACGACGTACTGTGCTATGAAAGGGTGTCATAATAGATCATATTAACCATCAAAAACGTAATTATCAGAACCAGTACAGAAAATAACAATTAGGTATAGTTCTTTCATTTCACTAGGGCTCGTCGCTCATGGTTGTGTGTATGTCGTATCTGTATAAGTGTGAGCGAGAACTTGCTTGCACCTGATTTCTCCCGCCTAGGCTCCTGACAGGCACACATACTTATGCAATGTGCATGTACATGACAACCACAAATAAAGCGCCCGAACTTCGTGAGATAACCGTTTGGAACGGAACCTTCTTAGAAACTTCTGTTCTAAGCGTTACATTTCGATGCAGTTTAATGTATTTTTTTAATAAATGATTAAAATAAAATATCTTGCAAATTAACCTTGTTATCTAACCTTTACATTAAAACTTTCTTATAAAGAGTTGTATGGTACAAATTATGTCAACAGATCGATAAATTAAATTTAGAAACAGAACTAGGTACTATAGTCCATACCTATCTCATTATTTTATTATCGACCACAATGCAACAAAATAAATGGACACGTACCTTGAAATAATACTCGTACAATCATTACGAACCTTTTTACATGAGTTTCACTCGATTTGAAGACAACGTGACAGAATTCTAGTCAATAACTTTCCAAATTACTAGGAAAAGGTACAAGTGAAATTGGCTATTTGATGCCAAAATGCGCATTGATTACAGTCAAAAATTACATTAAGTATATAAGAATAACTAGACGATGCCCGAAACTTCGTCCGCGTGGATCAAGGTTTTTCAATTCCCATGGGAACTCTGTAATTTTCCGGGATAAAATATAGCCTATATTTTAATCCTTGGTATGAGTTATCTCCATTCCAAATTTCAGCCAAATCGGTTCATTCGTTGTGGCTTGAAGGAGTAACAAACATACACACACACAAACACACAAACTTTCGGCTTTATAATATTAGTGTGATATTTGTAAAAACAAAAAAAAAATCGGTTAAAAAACAAATAAGTTATAAGCTGTTTTAATGCGACTGCATCCGTCTCTTTCTAAAACGAAATTTTCTATCCAGAGTGTATGGAGCTACTGAATCGTGACGGCATGTTGTAATAGCGCTCTCTTTTTCTAACAGGAAACTTAAAAGCTCTATATTTTCGAGACTAGTTAAGAAATTAAAAAAAGAAAAGTTACATTGAATTATAACATTAAAAAACTTTATTTTAAGTTTATAAAATAACTTAGGAAGAAATGCGGGCGGTCTTTTCTCCATATAAAAACGTAAACGTAAACGTTAATATATCATATATCAACTATGCCTATAAAATTTGAAGAGTTCCCTCGATGGCTCCAGGATCCCATCATCAGATCCTGACCTGATGACAATGGCACCACCTGGGAAGTATACCCTTTCAAACAAAAAAAGAATTTACCAAATCGGTCCACGCATCTTCGAGTAATCGGGGAACATACGTAAAAAAAAGATTCCGACGAAGTTTTGGAGTCGATTAAAAAGCATTTTGTAGGTCACGCAGTGTCACAAACCTAGTTTCCTTCGCCGAAGATTTTTTTGCACTAAATTAATTTCATCATTTTTATTTAAGTGTTAAAGAATAAAAGAAATAGAAATTATCTTACAGACAATACCGATAAAAATTCAAGGCAAACGCGAAGAAATTGTGCAACTAGCTACAACATAATGGAACTAATTTAATATTATATAATAGTAGTTACTACTACTACGTCATTGCTATTTATCTATTCTGTACTACTAAGTAATAATAACAATAAAATATAATAATGTCCTCCCGACCGAATCCGGCCACCGCGGCCAATCTCCACAGAGCTCCACCTGATCGGGAAATGTGTGCGCAAACACTGTTGCACTCTCTATTCCCTCACTCTCATAGTCCGATGGGACGGAAAATCCGACACGACCGGAAAGAGAGCAGGCGCAGGACCGACGGCTTTACGTGCTCTCCGAGGCACGGGGGTGACTCACCAGTCACCACCGACTTCCTAACTCCGGACTAGTACTAACAGAAAACCCAGTACATTTTTGGCCCGACCCGGGATCCGGGAAAAAAGCAACTAAAAAGGGAAAATAAAATATTAATCTAAGTAGTCTTCACTATATATAGTACACAACAAAGTCGCTTTCTCTGTCTCTATGTTACGCTTAAATCTTTAAAACTACGCAACGGATTTTGATGTGGTTTTTTTAGAGTGATTGAAGAGGAACGTTTATATGTATAATAACATCCATTAACATCACTGTGACATAGGCTATATATTTTATACCCGTGCGAAGCCGGAGCGGGCCGCTAGTACTAACTAAGCTCCTAAACGAATGTAAGTAACTAATTTTGAGTCGGCGACAAACTACGAGCTGTATTTTTGAGCATGACTCTCTTTTTGAACAGACTCTACTCTACTAACGTAACATTTACAATAACAACATGTCAGTGACACCACCCAGAAAGGCTGTACGCTGAGTGGTTTCCTGAGCTGAGATCAAGTGCTTGCTCTACCCTGTCTCAGACTTAAGAGTTGAGAGATAATAAAAAGGGGCACAAATAAAATTATGTCCTGTTACAAATCTGTCTCGTTTTAACTCTGTCTAGTCCCCTCCCTAAAATTATAAGATGGCAACACCACCCAAAACGTAAGATGGCAACACAGCCCAAAACGTCACAGCAATTTTAAACATGGAACACGCATAGAACGATTTAAATAAATGATAGAGACGCAAGCAAGGGTCGTACATCCGTACTTCGCGCGTTCATAGATAGACCGGCCTTGCGGTGCTGTTCAACTCTGTGACACACTTTTGAGTTGGCTTCAAGCCGTCGCGTGGTTCAGTCCGAAAACAACCTTACCACTTTCACTTTAGAGCTATTTTTAGAACACCATCACAATAAAGTATAGTTTTAATTGAGACGGGCGCAGCTATCCTGTCGCGAATTTCGAAATTTGAATTGAATTTCGAACGCTAGACGCATGGGGTTTGCGAATCGTATCGCATCATTTCTGCTCTTTCTGCTCGAAAAAAAAATTATATTTTATGGAAATTGTTATTTATATTTACTTAATTTGTATGTTTAATGTTTACAATGTGTGTACAATGTGTGTACAATGTGTGTACAATGTGTACACATTGTAAACATTGTTGTGTACTTTAGTTTTTAACCGACTTCCAAAAAAGAAGAATGAGAACCTTCTTCTGAGAAAATTCGTCCGAATCTTTTTTTTTACTCGAAGACGCCAGGACCGATTTGGAAAATTCTTTTTTTGTCTGAAAGGGTATACTTCCCAGGTGGTCCCATTGTCATCAGGTCAGGATCTGATGATGGGATCCTGGAGAAATCGAGGGAACTCTTCAAATTTTATAGGCACAATTGACTTTGTAGTGGCGTTTGAAGTCGGTTTCGTAAAAAGAATTTTTACGTTTATATTATATTTTGTAATGCATATAACATTATTTTTTTGGATTTAACGATTTATATTTTATCTGACTCATTACGGTTAATGACGTGTTGAAATTATTAGCAATAATTTGACTAAGCAAGGATGTAACCAATTTGTTAAAATTATTCTTAATTTAGTTTAAGTGTTGGTTAACACAGAGTTACTGATAGGTACGTCCACGAACTTTTTTTTATAAATCTAAAATGCCAGTGTTAAAGTGAATTGGTTAACCTTAGTTTAGCAAGTGTTAGTAAGTTTGGTTTAGTGATATTTTGAATTTTTGTTTTAAAAAGAGCAATTTTTTTTTATTGAATGACAAGATAGTCATTGACTGCGCTCTCACCTGATGGTAAGTGACGTTGCACTGGTAGAGAGCTAACTTGGAAGGGGTATGACAGTGTGCATTCAACCCATACCCCTGATCGGTTTCTATTCGCCATCGTGCCTATTAGTCAAGTTCAGCTTAGTTAATCTAAATATATAAAAGGCTAAGGTGACTAACTGACTGACTGACTGACTGACTGACTGACTGACTGACTGACTGACTGACTGATCTATCAACGCACAACTGAAACCACTGGATGGATCAGGCTGAAATTTTGCATGTAGATAGCTAATATAACGTAGGTGTCCGCTAAGAAAGGATTTTTGAAAATTCAACCCCTAAAGGGATAAAATAGGGGTTGGAATAATCGAACTTAACGTGAGCGAAGCCGCGGGGTAAAGCTAGTTCTATTATAATATTATAAATGCGAAAGTTTGGATGTACGTATGGATGGATGGGTAGATGGATGGATGTTTGTTACTCAATCACGCCGCAACGACTGAATCGCTTCAGCTGAAAGGCACAGAGATAGATTATAAGCTGCAATAACACATAGGCTACTTTTTATCACAGAAAATGAGAGAGTTCCTTAAAACCTTAATCCACGCGAATGAAGTCGCAGGCATCAACTAATAAATCACTGTTCACGTAATTTATTATTAGAACTATTTTTATAACTAGCTTTAACCCGCGGCTTCGCTCACGTTAGGGTCGATTTTTTAACCCCCTATTTAACCCTCTTGGGGTTGAAATTTTCCAAAATCCTTTCTTAGCGGATGTCTATGTCCTAACAGCTACCTGTATACCAAATTTCAGCTCGATCGGTCCAGTGGTTAGAGCTGTGCGTTGATAGATCAGTCAGTCAGTCAGTCAGTCAGTCACCTTTGCCTTTTATATATTTAGATTACATAGCCTTGCTTTTTATCACGGAAAATGAGAGAGTTCCCGCGGGAATTGAAAAACCTTAATCCACGCGAACGAAGTTAAGTTTAGTGTTCACTAAAAACAAAATATAATGCGAAGTATCGGATCTACGAGCAAACAGACGAACTTACAATTTACATATTTCCTTTTCCATTGTTTTGTCGGTTGAACCCTAGCAAAACAATTAGTATAGTGTCAGCGGAGTGAAATCAGACCTTCCGTTCGGTTGCGACAGGCGTTTTAGTAATTTTGCAACGCCCCAAGGCAACGGCGCTTTTTATAATATTGATAAGCGAAACCGGGTCGCAAGCCATGTCCTTGGCTGGTATCTTAGATACTTGGAACTCGAAAGTTGATTAGAGGCTGTACTTAGATATTTATTGTCCTTTAAGTGTTTAGTGAAGTGCGCCAATACAATTGCAGTGGAAGCGTCCTGGGTCCATAACCTAATGGAAATAAACTAGGATTTCCAAGCGTTGTCCCACTAGGTGGGGTCCACTTTCCGGCTTGCTTATGCTTTAAGTGTTTAGTGAAGTGCGCTAATACAATTGCAGTGGAAGCGTCCTGGGTCCATAACCTAATGGAAATAAACTAGGATTTCCAAGCGTTGTCCCACTAGGTGGGGTCCGCTTTCCGGCTTGCTTTTGCTTTAAGTGTTTAGTGATGTGCGCTAATACAATTGCAGTGAAAGCGTCCTGGGTCCATAACCTAATGGAAATAAACTAGGATTTCCAAGCGTTGTCCCAATAGGTGGGGTCCGCTTTGCGGCTCGCTTATGCTTTAAGTGTTTAGTGAAGTGCGCTAATACAATTGCAGTGGAAGCGTCCTGGGTCCATAACCTAATGGAAATAAACTAGGATTTCCAAGCTTTGTCCCACTAGGTGGGGTCCGCTTTCCGGCTTGCTTAGAAATAGAAATATTTTATGCCCACTTTTCCCGGTCTTGTGCATCTGATTTTCTCAATTTATCGGCTCTCATATCGGCGATTACAAGGTCTAGCTTTAGGTCTAAATTACAAGATTTAGCTCCAGGGTCGGCGCTGTTAAGACACTATTACCGACGTGGCTAGTTGCCACCCTACCGGCAAAGACGTGCCGCCAAACGATTCAGCGTTCCAGCACGTTAGCGTGTAGAAACCGATTAGGGGTATGGATTGAACCCTATATCTACTGCTATACCCCTTCCAAGTTAGCCCGCTACCATCGTCACTTACCATCAGGTAAGAGCGCAGACAAGGACTATCTTGTCATCGACAGGTCATCGATTAAAAAAAATGACTCGCGTGCTTCTAGAATGTCCCCCACAAATCCGCCATACTTGTAGGCTACTATATACATTAGACTACAAAATCGCGATGACGTCACACTCGAAACGCAACGACACGCATGCGAGCGCGTGCACTCGACGTACGTTTTGAGTAGTTGCGTGTGCTGCATTCGAAATGAGACAGTACTAGCGCGAGTAATATTAACCACGGGAGTTTTTTTTTTTTTATTCTTATCCTTTAATATGGGACTTTTAAAGGTGACCTATATGTCTGCCCCATCGGTACACACTAAATATTACAAATAACTATATACAAAATCAACTGCCTATATATCTACACCAATTTGAGAGAATCACTAACAGCCGAATTACTCAAAGGAGTGCTAAAAATTGAATTAAAAATACCAGTATTCCTAAAATTTAAATTTAGTTCATACATTAAACCACAGGAGTTATAGACAAGATTAATTTGATAGAAGATTAGCTTTTGCCCGCTCACGTTAAAGACTTTTCAAAGCCCTATTTTACTCCCTTAGGGGTTGAATTTAAAAAAAATACTTTCTTAGCGGATGCCTACGTCATAATAGCTCGGTCTAATGGTTTGAGCTGGCGTTGATAGATCAGTCATTCATTCAGTCAGTCACCTTTTCTTTTTATATATTTAGAAATCAGGAGTCTTTACTTTATTCAATTCTTTATTTAGTACGAGTACATGTGAATACAATACACAAGATGTTTTCTTAGTTTTTTTTTAATATTAGCCAAGCTGAACTTTATTCTCTCCTCTTTTCCCAATAAGCGGAAAGCTTGTGTTAGAAGTGGGTACGACAATAGTGCAACGAGTGAGGAATTGAGCATCGAATCGTCAAATTTTCAGTTTCCAGTCCGCACTTTACACAGTTATTGGGTTATTTATTGACCTTCAATAGTTATAAGTCCTACTAATATTATAAATGCGAAAATTTAGATATATGGATGGATGGATATTTGTTACTCATCAAGCCGCAACGACCTAACCTGATCTGGCTGTTTGGCACAGAGATAGTCTGTAATAATACATAGGCTAAATTTTTATCCCGGAAAATAAAAGAGTTCCCGCGGGAATTAAAAACCTCAATGTACCCGAATGTCTTTATGCCTTTTCTGTTCCTGCGGTACCTTTTTTGTGTAATTTAAATAGTAAGTAAACATAGAAATCATGTTTTTGCTAATTACTTGCAGTAATTTGCATGTTACCCTTAAGTGCGGTATACGTATGTTGAAAAAATATAGGTATGTAAGTTTGTAAAAGTAAACAACTCAACACATTGTACACAATGTGGGCTTCTCACTAAATAAAATAAAAATATGCTACTGTTTTGTAATAGATTTTTGTCTAGGCAAGTAAATTGGCAACATACAAACGCAGCATGTAACTCACACACGCTTACATTATCATATCAGTCAGTAATACCTGAGCGCATGCTCCACGCATGTGCATACATAAACATGTGAACTGCGATTGATGTTTTTGGTACTAGCTGTTGAAGTTTACAAGCAGATTTAATTTTTTTTAATTTTTTATTCTCATTATTTAATATGGGACTTTTAAAGGTGACCTTTATGTCAGCCCCATCGGTACACACAAAATGTTACAATTAACTATATATACAAAATCAACTATACCTATATCTATACCAATTTGGGAGAATAACTAATAAATCTATATACTTTAACAGCCGAATTACTCAAAGGTTTGCTAAAAATAGAATTAAAAATACCAGTATTCATAAAATTAAAATTTAGTTCATACATTACATTTAATTATTGTTCTTGACCAAATTTTTCATAGGATTTGTATCTCATTCATTGTTTTCATTAGGTTATTTTTTTTAAATTTCTTGCTGAGGACATATATTTAAAAAAATCGAAGCTATGAGGCCAGTCCATTATGAAATAATTGAGTCTAGGCTCTAGGCTAGACTACTCTTTTTAGAAATTGTAGTCTTAATGCAGTCGACAACCTTTGACCAATTTTTCCTTTTTTTATATTGAAAATCTAAATGGATTTCATTTATAAAGTGCCGTGCTGTCCCTAAGATAATTTTTAAGTGTTTTGAAATTCGTAACTACTTACATATAAGCCTATAACTGCGATTTAGATTCGGTACGAACTTATTTATGTATCAATTTTTCGATTTTTGATATAAAATATGAATAAACGCTCTGCGTTCACATCATAACATCTCCTAAACGTGCTAACAAAAATATATTTATTTGAAAGAAGAACACAATAAAAATGGCCGCCACACAACAGATGTCAATAAACCGCGAAGGCTAGTATCAAGACGAGTCGCACGAATACGGCTGTGGGTATAAATGGGTCTTGGCCAGGCAACTTTTTCTCGCTAGTACTAAACTAACGTTGGTCTGTCACATGCTTATGCGATCCTGGTAGCTGTATGATTGTGCAGACAAACTTTAGTTGCGAATTTTAGTTACTTTTTGGCTGACTGGCTAGTTTATTTAGACTAAGGAATAAATTTGACCTACTGACAGTTTTAACGTTTAGTATCGGAAATCTGTAAAAAATACATATATCTAGTTTCGATTCGTCTGTATGCAGCTAAAGTAAATTAAATTGACAGGTCTTACAGTTTCTTCTCCGTTCCATTGTGAATGGTTCCCTTTCTTGGAGGATATAACCAACTTCTCTTTTGACCCAATTATTATTTATTATTATTGGGTTTATTTAGATTCTAGTCTATTTAGATATAGAAATTAATTTAAAAAAAAATTGGAATCAAATTTTTTTTAAATCGCTGCCGCATAATATTATTTTGAAACGAGAGCATTCTCATAAGCTGAAAAAAGTTTTGATAAAAAAGGACCTTAGTTAAAATAAAACTAAATACTTATTTTACTTTTAAATTAAATTATGACACTGTTAAACGCTTAGGTATTTCTTAAATTAATACAAAAACAATAATTATTTCAATTTAAAACCCCGTTCTCAAGTTGAATCTAAGTTTTTTCCGAAGTGACTAACTATATGGGTCTTGGCCAGGCAACTTTTTCTCGTAACAACTTATCGTGTGACATTTTGTATTTATAGTTATGTGGTAATTTTAGTAGTCTTTATATGCTTACACTATTATATAATAAGTATATACTTACTTATATAGCGGTACTATTAATGACCTAGTATATTATTTCTAGTATAATATGCAAAAATAAGGGTTCTAGTTTCAATCGTAAACTCTGAAATTAATACGGGTATGACAGGCACGGCACACGCCAATTATTTAATTCTTCAAATAAAGATTTTTTTTTAATATTTAAAAATTATGCAAAATTTTTCAATATTCGACACTATTCCTTTAATTTTTAAGCAATTTCTTACGGTTACGTTAAGTGTACTTAAAAACTGAAAAAAAAGACGTGTGTCACTCGGGGACTGCCGCGGTAAAGCTACTGCATAGCATTTTTTATCAACGCCATCTAGCGGCTCACCGTAGAGGAGTCCCGTGTCAGGTTATTTTCGTTACGGAATTTCTGGATTCGGTCTCCACGCTGGCCCGCGATAGAAGCTATGCAATAGCTTAAAAAATCAGTTATTGTAACCTACTTTAGCAGACTTTAGCCGAATAAATTTATAAATCACGCAATAACAAGCAATTAGCGAACGTAATTTTTACGAAGCAATGTTAGTCATAGCTTTAGAACAGGTAAAATAGGATCTTTCTAAATAAACAAACAAATTTTCCTTAAGCAGTAAGACCGTCGATGTGAAATCAACTATCATTGCTCTATGTACCTATTTTGTTTTACTGCATAACTTATGTACCTTCATACTTAGAACTTTTCTTCAAAAAATTACAATATATAGTTATTTGTGTTTTATGGGGCCAAAGAATTTTTTGTCCCCCGAGGGCGTTATTTTGAATTCAGAGCGAAGTGAAGGATTCTATAGTAGAATCCTGAGCGTAGCGAGGAATTCAATAAACGCCGCCCGAGAGCAAAATATTTTGGCCCCGAGTGACACACACACTATTTTTCATCATAACCTATGAGAAAAAGCGAGGAGTAAACGGCTTCTCAAACATTTTTGAATTTCGAACGGAATGAACGATCGACAGGTTTCTGCAACGAAATAGAAATAAACACATACTAAAGCACGAACGCGGACCAATCAGAAGAGAGAAATGAAAACAACCATGGGCCTAAAAATTAAATTTTGTTCCCGCTATCCCCTGAAACCAATATTCGTTTTTCGAATAGGTATGATAAAAATGATATATTGTACAACAACAATGATTCCTAAACTAACATAGTTTTTGGCACCCTTTTGACATACATACTGAAAACAAGTTTAGAAATATTGTTGTCACAATTTCCCTAAGAAATACGGGCCACAAACGTAAAACACCTGTTTTGATGAATTAACATAAACACAATATAATACTGTAGATATAAACAAAATATTCTACTATAATGTTTACCTTGAGTTTTATTATTAGGTCTATATTCTGTGGTACTAGAGTGATGTTCTATTCTGTGGTTTAAATATGATAAGTTGCGTTCGTTAACAAAGGAAGATAGATAATGAATTGCGTAACTTTGGACTGCATATGTTTATGAGAGCCTAGTACACTTGGTTTATATAATACTGTATGTAGTTTATTTCAGCAATTGACTGACATACATATGTGATCCTGGTGTACAATCCGGTCACATTATTATCTGCTGTGCCTATATCGCCCTGCGTTGATTGAAGGACAAACCAACACACTTTCGCAGTTATAAATTTTAGAAGCATAGATAATGTGATCAGGTTGTACTAATATTATAAATGCAAAACTGTGTTAGTTTGTCCTTCAATCTGAGTTTTAAGAAGTCAACATCCTAAAAAATATGTTTCAGCATCATATTATTTTTTATTAAAATGATTATATTTAATCAGCAATTTGTGGCTAGGTGAAAAAATAGTGCTTGACAAATCATCAGTCAATCAGAAAATATTTCAAAAATTGTTGACGTAGAAAATGCCGAGTATTACCTATTCAGCTAATGGTGGGTATCAAGTTACGTCCGGACACTATTTTGTTACAAAAAAATGCGAATTTTCAAATCAGCATGTTTTCTTTAAGTACACCTATAAGTATCAGTCCGTAACAAGAATTTGAATTTTAGTTTTAGTTCTCCATTCCATTTCATATATCTCCTATGACGACCTCCCTGGCGCAGTGGTGAGCGCTGTGGTCTTATAACTGGGAGGTCTCGGATTCGATTCCCGACGGGGCAATTTGTGAATTTTTAATTTCTGAATTGTCTCTGGTCTGGTCTGGTGGGAGGCTTTGGCCGTGGCTAGTTACCACCCTATCTGATCGTAGTTAAAAAAAAAAGATATGTGGCACTCGGGGACTGCCGCGGTAAAGCCATTGCATAGCATTTTTTATCAACGCCATCTAGCGGCTTACCGTAGAGGAGTCCCGTGTCAGGTTATTTTCGTTACGGAATTTCTGGATTCGGTCTCCACGCTGGCCCGCGATAGAAGCTATGCAATAGCTTAAAAATATGATGCTGACTATGTTAAACACTATAATATCTTGCCTGTTGAGACTGAATAAGATAAGACGGTTGTCTGGGTATTCTAAAATGCCGCTGTATTCATTATTCAATGCAAGCCGTACTAAACAAAATGGCGGTCCCGTTATTACAAATGACAGAAGAACGTCGCAACTTTTTTAATTGAAAGGGGCAAAGACTAGTCCAATTTCGACTCACGAACAAAACCGAACGCACAACTGTACAAACTGGTTGCCTTCAGTAATACCGCTCCACCTTACGTTACGCAAGATAACGTGTTATAAAAAAAGAAACCAGATTTCGTAGCGGTGCTTTCTTGACGTGTTTAAATGCCAACTGAAATAATTGTCCTTTATTGTGTTTTTTTTTATTTAAATTTCGAATCGCAAATGAAAGTGCGTAAACAAGCAGGTTATTACTCTGTGAATGACATTTATAAAATTGGATCCATTAATTTTGATCGTTTTAATTTTAACCACGCCTGAAAGCCACTGATTGGGAATTGAATTGAATTAATTTTAACAATTAATTCTAAATTTCAGAAAATTTCTATTTCTACTGACAAAAATATAATATCACACTAATATTATAAAGCTGAAAGTTTGTATGTGTGTGTGTGTGTGTGTGTGTATGTTTGTTACTCCTTCACGCCTCAACGAATGAACCGATTTGGCTGAAATTTGGAATGGAGATAGTTCATACCCAGGATTAAAACATAGGCTATATTTTATCCCGGAAAATTACAGAGTTCCCGCGGGAATTGAAAACCTTGATCCACGCGGACGAAGTCGCGGGCATCGTCTAGTTGTGAATTAAAAAACAGTAAGCAAAATTATTTCAATAGGCGAAATAAAAAAAATAGGCGAAAAATAAAGTCTACTATATTTTTATGTGAAAGTACACAGCAGAGCATATAAAAGAACACAAAACATAAAAGAAATAAGTGTTTATCCTCTTAATATAAGATTCCCCTATTTCACCCGCTTCAAGTTAAATTTTTGTGAAATATGGCAGCCTTTGTCTTTCTCCAAAGTCCAATCTATCAACAAAATTCATCAAAATTGGTTCAGCGGATTAGGCGTGAAAGCGTAATAAACAGACCAACAGACAGAGCTACTTTCGCATTTATAATATTAGTTTGCATTATGATTATTTATTACGTTGATATAAATTTTCTGTTTTGAATAAAATTTATTTAGAAAAATATGTTATGTCACATACTTTCCGTTTTATAATTCACATTGCATTAACAGCGACGATTGTCTAGTAGTTAAGGTTTAGGCCTCGCACCTCGTAACTTTTCGGCATTATGAGCGTTTTATACAACCAAATATCACTCGCTTTATCGGTGAAGGAAATATCGTGAGAAAACCTGCATGCCTGAGAGTTCGCCATCATGTTTTCAAAGGTGCGTAATCCGCACTTGGCCAACGTTGTGAATTAGGGCCTACACCCTCCTCATTCTGAGAAGAGACTTCTGACCTGCCCCCTGATTCTGTAACTCAGTGTCTATCAAAAAATGAAAGCCACTGACATATTTTTTATCCATTGAAGGTTTGAAGAGAAATGTCATTTACTATTTCATAGTAAACCTTCAATGGATAAAAAATATGTCAGTGGCTTCCATTTTTTGATAGACTAAGTTACAGAATTAGGCCCCTGAAGTGGAATGGCAATGAATTGAGATGATGACTTTTTTAAAATAGTACTTGACAAATGAGGGGCGTAAAAGAAAAAGCTTTCTTCTTTATTAGTTTTTAGCGGATGAAGTTTAACGTTTTTGTTCAGTCATTCCTATAATACCACACACGAATTCACAATTCAGCATACAACATTCGAGAAGTCGTGACTCTAAGGGCCTATCTGGTAATAAATAAATTAAAAAATATGTATAAATAAATTGACGATAGCCCACGGTCATAAATATATTCGTCTAATAAATAACGTCATAATTGCGTTTGTTATTTTTTAACGATGCGATTATATAATCATAATGAAAGAGATGGAAATAACGGCCAGGCGGTAACTGTTACCGAATTTTAATTGGGCAACTTTCTTTAGGCGTGCAGCTTTCAATTGCGTAACTATGAAATGAGAAACAATTATGTGTGTATTAATATACCGGAAAGGAAGTGTTTTTGGAACTTTCTAGAAGTGTTATTTATGTGAGATCGCTCACGCAATTATCTCTATAGGATTCTTGGTTTGCCATTTATTCATTCATATAATTTATCATTCATTGAGATAACCAATTGTGTTTGCAACATATACCCTCTTTATGTATTTAGATTTTTGTATATTTTCAAGATTTTTGCCATCCTTAATTTAGTTAATTTAGACTGAATTTTTACTGTATTAACCTGCTATCACATATGTAAAGATGAACCAATTTAAATGTAAAATATACAACCATATTTATATAACTATGAACATTTGTTTATATTAAAAAAGTAAGAGTAATTTTTGATAAAATTGTTTGCAATCGATATTTTGTCTGAGTTTATTTCACAATTATTTAGAAAATAACAATGGTTATGAATTTTTCGAGAGTTCTCCATAATGTTCTCAAAGGTGTGTTAATCCGCACTTGGCCAGAGTGGTGAATTATGGCCTAATCCCTTCTCATTCTAAAAGAGATCTGTGCCCAATCAAGAGACAGTGATGTGTTGAGTGATGACATTTTAGAAATAGTACTTGATAATGGGTGATGTCTAGTCGTTTCGGTGATGATGGTAAGGGTCGGTCACTAGTCATTTACTCAATTTTCAGTAATTAAATTTACAATTTCTTCTACTCTACATAAGTATAGCATTCGATATATTTCACTACTCTCGTAAAACGAAGTGACTAACCCGTAATTTAAGTGGAAATTACCTTTAATGCTCCCACCTGAAGTGTGTGGCTGTTGACTTTGTTGCACATTGCTCTGGGCCTCCAGTTTCGTGCTTACAGAGTTCCACATATCAAACATGTTCAACATCATGGGCCCTAAAGGACCTTGGAGCACGATCACACAAACTTATCCATAACACACTAGGTTAATAATAAATCACACAGTCGACGCAACGCTCACCCATTTTCTTTTTCATTAAATTTATTTTTTTACACACTGCAAAAATTCTCAAGTCTCAAAATTGTTCGTCCGTCGTACAAAAAACTTAAGGCTATGTCTGATCCCAGGTTAATTTGTATCTTCAATATATTGCGTTTGATATCACTATGTGTTGTTTTTTTTTTTTATTTAATTATTATAATTTATTCTATCAATAAATACGCTTCTATAATATTATATATAAACTTTCTCAAATGGTCAACTAATGTAAATACGCTATAATTTTTTTAATTTCATTTATTTACTACGTTTATTCGGATTTAAATATCAGTCTAAAATTTTCGTTCGTAAGGTTTTGGTATTGATTGGGAAATTTAAATACATTTATTGGTGGGTTTTAACTTTAAACTAATTATTATTTTGTGAATTATCAACTATTTGGTTTGTGATTAAATATTGCAATATAAATTCTTAATAAACCGTGATTATATTCGAGTTTTTTTTTTTAAATTTTTAATTGTGTCTCATATATTGTCGAGGTGCGGTCTTATGTATAAAAGTTGGCTGCCAGGGTATACATCCCGTTTTTTTCTCTTCATAGTTTGTTTAAGCATCGATTTAATTTGTCCACTCGGGGTTTTTACACTGTCGAGGAGTAGGCCTTCGCGCACATTGTTTTAATTTAGAAAAAAAAATTGCCATGTGACAGCGCGGTTTGAATTTAGAATCGGTATTGCGTTTTATTCTTGGAGTTTTTTTAGCCGCGTTCTTGGATGCACTGAAGTGCAGTTGCAGAGGGGGGTTTCAGCTTCAGGCTGGGGGGAGGGGGGAGTCGGAAGCGTTGTTTTCCACTGCGCATGCCCGAAATCGATCCCGCATGGCCAGCGAGGTGTTCAAAACTAAAACACTACTTGCATCGCTATGTGTGGGGCATGGAAACGCGGTCTATAGTCCTATGCTCTATAGTCTATGGTATGTGGTATATATATATAGGGGCGTCAGTCGCCTATTATGTCATTTTACTTTGATGTTCGCTGGAGTACTTTGCTGTTGTTACGCTGTATGGGTGAATGTAGGTGTTTTTGTATAACATTCTGTCTTTGTTATCGCGATTATTGAATCTTGTATTGTTGTATGCGTATAGTAGATACGTGTATTTATTAATAATCATAGGTATCTATTGTTCTTTATATAAATGGTAGAGAAGCTTAAAATTATTGCTTTTTTGTATTAATAACAGACAGGCGCCTGGTTATTCTCTTGGGTGTATTCTAGTGAAAAATAATATTGATCGAATTGCAGTTATTTCTACTGCGAACTTTGACATTTATTGAGTCACTGTTACGAATTGTTTTGAAACCTATATCTAAATATAATAAAAGGTTTTCCTTTGATTATATTTAGATATAGATTTCAATACTTGAGACTAACTTTTTTTTTTTTTTCAGTGAATCCCCAACATCGCAAAATGATTCTAACAAAGCTCTATCAACACTATAATCTTCTAAATATATAAAAGGAGAAGATGAATGACTGACTGACTGATCTATCAACGTGAAGCTTAAGTCACTGGACGATCGTGCTGAAAGGCATAAGTACAGGCATGCGCTAAAAAAGTATTCTTGGATGTTCGACCCCTAAGGGGGTTAAATAGGGGTTTGAAAAATCTAACTTAATGTGAGCGAAGCCGCGGGCAAAAATTTCTTATTCATAAGTAGCTTTTGCCCACGGATTTGTCCACATGGATTTTGTTTCTTATAAATCCCGCGGGAACTTTCTGTTTTTCTGGAATAAAGATAGCCTATGTCACTCTTCAGTACCTCAAGTTTGCCTAAGCAAAAAATCACTTTGATCGTACAAACACACTTTTCGCATTTTATAATGTTAGTAACGATGTAATAAATGTTAGCGAATTCATTCACGTGAATGTTTATTTTGTGAAAATCCCGTAAGACATCATTCATTTCTAGGGACAAAAAGTACCCAATATCCGTGTACAGAATGCAAGCTATCGCTGTGCCAAATTTCATCAAGATCATTCAGCGCTTTAGCCTTCATTGTGCATTTTTAATATAGTAATTAATATGGATAGTAAGTATTAGCCCGACTTTTAATCACTGCATGCAATACGGGCTTTGGTATCATACTATATCGTATTTATGTTTTACGGAGAAGGTTTACGTTTACACATTTGCATTAGGAAGGGTAAGTATTTCAGCAGTCTATTTATGAATAGAATAGAATAGAAATATTTTTAAGCTATTGCATAGCTTCTATCGCGGGCCAGCGTGGAGACCGAATCCAGAAATTCCGTAACGAAAATAACCTGACACGGGACTCCTCTACGGTGAGCCGCTAGATGGCGTTGATAAAAAATGCTATGCAATAGCTTTACCGCGGCAGTCCCCGAGTGCCACACGTCTTTTTTATTCAAATAAACTTTTACAAGTGCTTTTGAATCTTCGATGAATCTACCACTGGTTCGGAATGCCCTTCCTGCCGAGAAGAGCCAGCAATGAACTCGGCGGTTGCTCTTTTCAAAAAAATTTTTTTACAATAGGTAACAAAACTATGGTATGTAAACAGTGTTGCCACAATGAAGGTTAAAAAATGCGTACCTACATACAATCCAATACATATTAAGACGGGCAGATATATGTGTGTATATTCCACAGTAGCGCCTAAACTACCGAACTGATTTAGATGAAGAAGTGTCAAGCGATACGTTATTATAGTCTGAGTGATATAAGCTACATCTTCTTCTATCTACATTCTACATACATATATATCATAGCGTATAGGGCTGTTTGGTATACAGATAGCTATTATGACGTATGCATTCGCTAAGAAAGGATTTTTGAAAATTCAATCCCTAAGGGGATAAAATAGGAGTTGCAAAATTCGAACTTAACGTGAGCGAAGCGCGAAAAAGCTAGTTGGATAATATAATATTATAAATACGAAAGTTTGAATATATGTTTGTTACTCAATCACGCCGCAACCACAGAACCGATTTGGTTGAAATTTAGCACAGAGACAGATTACAGTCTGGAATAACAAATAGGCTACTTTTTCCCCGGAAAATAAGAGAATTCCCACGGGAACAAAAAACCTTAATCCACGCGAACGAAGTCGAGTATGTACAATCTAAATTTTAATAAGGAGCAATTGTCCATCGCTAAAAACCACCCGTGCGAAGCCCGCGGTGCGACGCGAAGTCGGCTAGTAGAATGATAAATCTCAAATACAATGTCGAAGCTAATAGACTGTGCGTATTCAATGTTGCGCAATGTGTTACGACACGCTCACACTGCGCTGAGTGGCGTGAGTCACAAACTGATGCAAGTTGCGATAAGTGTTTTAAGTTGCTCTTTGTTGCCGATGTTGCTGATACATGTTAGTTGCTAAAAACACTTTTCGCCCCGTTACGAGTATGATCCCAATATTACGAGGAAGAATAAGCGAATAGTGTGACCTATTTCTTACTTTTTATTTTACAGCAATAATATAAATTTTATATGCGCAATTAATATTCTTTGTCACTACAAAGAATATTAATTGTTTGACCGGTCAATAATAACCAGTAGATTGAAAAATCTTGGATTGGATTTTCGTTTATAAACAGAAATAATCTAGGAAGAAACATAGGTAAGTAGTTACTTCTAAAAGCATGGCAGTTAGTTACATGCAGTGCATAGTCAAAGTTGCACAATGTGTTACTAGTCCATCACATTGCGCTGTCAGTCACAAACTGATGCAAGTTTTACCTATTTTGCTACTGACAAAAATGTTAGTTGTAAAAAAGACTATTCGTCCCAATATTTAACTAAGGATTGTACCGTCATTAGAAAAAAGCAAGTTGTCCTTTTGTTGGTTTTTGTTTTGCCTATAAAATCTAAGGTGCTAATTTTTAAAAGCAAATCAGTTAATTACACGCAGTGCGTTATCTAAGTTGCACAATGTGTTACGAGTTACGACTAGTTCTCACTTGGCTGAATGACTGATCTCCCAAACTGGTACAAGTGTACAAGTTGCATTAAGTGTTTTAAGTTGCTCTTTGTTGCCGATGTTGCTGATACAATGTTAGTTGCCAAAAACACTTATTATGATTATATTATGATACCGTTATCACGAGAATAACGTACGGCATAGTTCTTGCAATTCACGAGGGCGCGAGGCTCATGGTTGTGTGTGTGTCGTATCTAAGTGGGAGCGAGAGCTTGCTCACACCTGACCGCTGCCACCTAGGCTCCTGGCAGGCACGCACACTTACGAATGTGCATGTGCATGTACACGACGTAACCACAAGTAAAGCTCACGCGCCATCGTGAATTGCATTGCTTTTGTTGCCGTAAATATCTAAGAAAAAAGTAGAGGTTAATTTTTAAAAGTATAGCAATTAACTTATTTAAGTTATTTTTTTTTATATTACTGCTGTTTTGCAAAGTTACTTAATTGAAATATACATATTAGGGGTTGATCATCACACTAATATTATAAAGGCGAAAGTTTGTATGTGTATGTGTGTGTGTATGTTTGTTACTCCTTCACGCCACAACGAATTAACCGATTTGGCTGAAATTTGGAATGGAGGCAGCTCACATCCAGGATTAAAACATAGGCTACATTTTATCCCGGAAAAATTAAAGAGTCCCTACGGGAATTAAAAAACCCTAATCCACGCGGACGAAGTCGCGGGCATCGTCTAGTTTACAATAAATTAAAAAAATAACATCAAAGCATGACAGTTTGCATAGTCAAAGAGTTGCGCAACGCAAGGTTTCACGAAAATTTTCGTAACATAAGAAAAAATCAAGAGCCTTATTAAAAGAATATCTTAATTGTTTTGTAGTAACATCCTGTTGGGAGGCACTGAAGCGGGCATTTACATATTGCAGTTCTATAATGGTCCAAAATCAACTGCACACCATCTCGGAACTTAACTTTTAACACCGTACCCGAATGGTAACGAAAGGGACCCTTTGGTTACCATTCGGGTACGGTATTATACGGAAAAAACTGTCCTTGTGCAGTTCTTTATGTCTATGTCTTAGTTTTATGTTTTTGGTACAAAATAAATATTTACCTACATATATGATACATATATATGCTTATAACTAGCTTTTGCCCCCGCGACTTCGTCCGCGTGGAATTAGGTATTGGGGTGGAATTTTCAAAAACTGTGACACACGTAGGTACTTCTTTATTTTTAACTGAAAGCTCAAATACCAACTTTGATGGAAACAGCTTGAAAATGACAGAGTTTCATATAAACTTCCATCCCCTATTTAAACTCCTTAGGGGTGGAATTTCCAATAATCCTTTCTTAGTATGCGCCTACGTCATAAAAGGAACCAACTGTAAAAATTTCAAGTTTCTAACTTCAGTAGTTTAGGCTGTGCGTTGATATCTCAGTCAGTCAGTCAGTCAGGACTTTGAATTTTATATATATAGCTAAAACTGTAACGGGACGAATTCTGTACATTAAATGCATTTCGAAAATTTTAATCGGAGGATGCTTTATTATCGATACTGAGCCCAAAACAATTTTTTTTGAATTATTTGTGTGTCTGTCTGTCTGTGTGCGCATCACGCGAAAACTACTGAAAGGATTTGAATGAAATTTGGTATAGTGGTAGCTGACACTCCGGATCATATAGGATACTTTTTATCCTGATAAACAATAAGGTTGGGATAGGGGATGAAAGTTACTGTTGATTTTGCTCCATAGCTTCGTCAAATCTAAACCGAATTTGATAATTCTTTTTTCATTATAAATTGTGTGCCTACTATTAGAAATATTTTGTCTAATTTTGGTGAAGATCTACTAAATATTATCGGAGATAGAGGACATAACTTTTAGCGGATAGTAGCAAGTCACTCTAAACTTTTTCCACGCGGACGAAGTTGCGAGAATCGGCTAGTATCACTACATAGTATAAAACAAAGTCGCTTTTTTTGTCCCCATATCCCTATGTATGCTTAAATCTTTAAAACTACGCAACGGATTTTGATGCGGTTTTTTTTAATAGATAGAGTGATTGAAGAGGAAGGTTTATATTGCATTAATCCTTATCTAATTAAATACCTTAAATACATTGTTGATTTAATATAGATCTATATAGCCCTTTACAGCATATGATTTAAATGAATATTTTCGAAGATATTACAGATTTGAAAATTACGGGACGTAGCGTTTGCGGTGGTTGATAGCAGGTTTAGGGAAAGAAGAATTGTTTTACTCTATATATTTTATACCCGTGCGAAGCCGGAGCGGGCCGCTAGTAATACATATAGTGCTAAAATCATAACCTTCCTTTTGGCGTAGACGGGCAGGCCGCCCCCGCCGCCGCGCGTGCATCGGACCCAATGTGAAAGTTGCCAAAATCTTTTGTGAAAGCTGGCGAGAGTGGATCGATGCCATAATTATTATTACATATTACAAGAGATACGCTAAAAGCAAACCCGGATGCGAGATTGTAGGGGTTTTTTCGTGTGTGTTTTTAACCGACTGCGAAACGCAATGTTCCTATTCCTATTATTAATATTATAAATGCGAAAGTTTTGAGGTTTGTTACTCAATCACGCCGCAACGACTGAACCGATTTGGCTGAAATTTGGCACAGAGATAGAGTATAATCTGGAATAACACATAAGCTCCTGTTTATTCCAGAAAATAAGAGAGTTCCCACGGGAATCCAAAAAGACCTTTGAATTGAAAGATAAGGAAGGACCTCAATCCACGCGAACGAAGTCGCGTGGATTGAGGTTCTTCCTTATTTTTTTATTTTTTTTATTTTTAGCGAGCAAACGAACAGGCGGGTCACCTGTTGTTAAGTGATAACCGCCGCCCATGAACACTTGTAGCACCTGAGGCACCACCAATGCGTTGCCGGCTTTTCAGGAATTTGTTGGTCCGCCCCTTGAATAACCCCGTGTTGTATTTCAGTGAGAACACCGTCGCAGGAAGTTGGTTCCACAGTAATACCAAGTGTATTTTGCCTTTCGATTAAAAATAAGGAAGACTGTTCACAGTTTTTGAAAATTCCAATCCAAAACCTAATACCACGCGGACGAAGTCGGTCAAAAGCTAGGGTTCTATACAGAGAACTAGAGATCTTTTCTTTTATTCAATGACAAGCTAGTCCTTGACTGCAATCTCACCTGATGGTAAATGACGATGCAGTCTAAGATGGCAGCGGGCTAACTTGGGACGGGTATGGCAGTGTACATTCAACCTATACCCCTAATCTGTGCCGGAACGCTAAATCGCTTGGCGGCACGTCTTTGACGGTAGGGTGGTAACTAGCCACGGCCAAAGCCTACCACCAGACAAATCACACACACACACACACACACACACACACACACACACACACACACACACACACACACACACACACACACACACACACACACACACACAAAATTCAAAATTCAAAATTTATTTATTTCATATAGGCTAACCTGTAGCTCTTATGACATGTCACAAATCTACCACCGGTTCGGAATGCAGATTCTGCTGAGAAGAGCCGGCAAGAAACTCAGCAGTTGCTCTTTTCAAAAAAAAAATTTTTTTTTTACAAAGCTATGCTATGTATACAGTGCTTCCACAATAAAGCTTCAGAAATGCAAAAATGCATACGTAGGTACACCAATCCAACGCATGTCAAGACGGGCAGTCAGAGCAGACCCATTCCCGTTGGTGGCACCCGTTCACGAGCATGACGCATGATCCAGCCGTTGCTTCGCTCAACCATATTTGAGGGAACGTAACAACCCGCACCACACGACACCACCACAGAAATGTTCCACACACAGATCGTAAATGAGTTTGCGAACAGATTTTTTTTATTTTTTTTTTTATTCGATAACAAGATAGCCCTTGACTGCGATCTCACCTGATGGTAAGTGACGATGCAGTCTAAGATGGTAGCGGGCTAACTTGGAAGGGGTATAGCAGTGTAAATTCAACCCATACCCCTTATCGGTTTCTACACGCCATCGTGCCGGAACGCTAAATCGCTTGGCGGCACGTCTTTGACGGTAGGGTGGTAACTAGCCACGGCCAAAGCCTCCCACCAGACCAGACCAGAGACAATTTAGAAATTATAAATTCCTAAACTGCCCCCGCCGGGAATCGAACCCGAGACCTCCCAGTTATAAGACTGCAGCGCTCACCACTGCGCCAGGGAGGTCGTCAGAACCTACCTACTCTAGGTGCAATGCCTACGCGTTTACATCGCTAGTTCTAAAATAATTGATAACTCCTTACATTCAAGTACGTTCGCTGTGTAAAGTTAGTGCTCGTTGGTACCTAAGTACCTAAAATACAGGTTTTAGTTAGCGTGCCGCGAGGACACGGCCCTTGGCTGAGCATTTTGTTGCAGCGGCGGCAATAATTTTGTTAACTTAATGATTGATTCAGCGAGAAAAATCCTCCAAGTCAAAGTAAACTAGTCTTCTCTAAATATACTAGTGGTTCGCCCCGAACTGAGACCTCGCGGCATCCCATAATTCCCAAAAGATAGTTTTAATTATATATTCTAATAATCAATTCTTAACATTAGACGCAACAAAAAAAATTTTACTTCACACACGCTTCTATGAGACTGAGAGACTGACTGACTTTTTATATTTTTTTTTTATACAATGTTCGGCTGAAGGCCATCAGTTTACATATTATATTTAAATTTGAAGTAATTACGTTCAGTAATTCAGAAGTTATAAGGTTCTGACAGACGCACGGACGGACGGACGGACAAGTGCAAATTCACTCAAGTAGACTCAGAGACCTCGCTTCGCTCGGTCAATAAAAGGAAAAGGTGACTGACTGATTGATCTATCTAAAGAAAGTTAATTATTCAGAATCTAATACCGGAGGTTCGAAGCCCGATTAAGACTATTGCAAAATCCTTACTAATATTATAAATGAGAAAGTGTTAGAAATGAGAAATTGTTTGTTCGTCTGTTAGTTTGTTGGTTAGTCTTTCAATCACGCAGCAACGCAGCAACCGATTGACGTGATTTTTTACATGGGTATAGTCGTAGTCGATGACCTAGAGAGTGACATAGGCTACTTTTTATCCCGGAAAATTTAAAAGTTCCCGCGGGATTTGAAACTAAATCAACGCAATCAAAGTCGCGGGCATCGACTAGTACAAATAATAGTACTAATAATAGTACTAGTACAAATCTGGTGGGAGGCTTTGGCCGTGGCTAGTTACCACCCTACCGTCAAAGACGTGCCGCCAAGCGATTTAGCGTTCCGGCACGACGGCGTGTAGAAACCGATTATAGCCCAGTCATTAAAGCCAAAACCCGAAAGTAATTAGTAACTTGATAAAATTTTAGGGGGGGTTTTAAAGAAGGTAAAATAACTTACCGTGTGATTTTGCAGCGTTGTGGGGTGTACGGAAAGGGTTGAAAAGGGGTGAAAAGGGTTTTTTGTTAATAACATTGCCAAAAAAATTAGTAACACGCTGCAAATTTATAATAAGATTGTTCTTACCGTTTTGTAACGTTTATTAAATTTGCAGCGTTTTGCAACATACGGAACATTGTTTATTATTAAAAAACAATGAAATTTGCTATTATCAAGGGTAAAAAAAATAGTAACACGCTGCAAATTTATAATGAGGTTGTTCTTACCGTTTTGTAACGTGTATTAAATTTGCAGCGTTTTGCAACATACGGAACATTGTTTATTATTAAAAAAACAATGAAATTTGTTAATAACAGGGGTAAAAAAAATTAGTAACTCGGTGTAAATTTATAATGACGTTGTTCTTACCGTTTTCAAACGTTTATTAAATTTGCAGCGTTTTGCAACATACGGAACATTGTTAATTACTAAAACGCTGCAAATTTAATATACGTTACAAAAGAGTAAAAACAACTTAATTATAAATTTGCAGCCTGTTACTACTTTTTTTACCCCTGTTATTAACAAATTTCATTGTTTTTTAATAATAAACAATGTTCCGTATGTTGCAAAACGCTGCAAATTCAATAAACGTTACAAAACGGTAAGAACAACCTTATTATAAATTTGCAGCGTGTTACTAATTTTTTTGGCAATGTTATTAACAAAAAACCCTTTTCACCCCCTTTTCAACCCTTTCCGTACACCCCACAACGCTGCAAAATCACAAGATAAGTTATTTTACCTTCTTTAAAAACCCCCTAAAATTTTATCAAGTTACTAATTACTTTCGGGTTTTGGCTTTAATGACTGGGCTATAGGGGTATGGGTTGAATTTAGGTTAGGTTAGGTTAGGTTTAAAGAAATTTATTCTCCAAAGAACATTTTGCTCACTTATAGAGAACTTAAAACTAAAATTTATATAAAATTACAAAACATTAAAAAAAAACAAAAATTTACACTGCTATATCCCTTCCTAGTTAGCCCGCTACCATCTTAGACTGCATCGTCACTTACCATTAGGTGAGATCGCAGTCAAGGGCTATCTTGTCATCGATTAAAAAAAAAAAAGATGAAATGAATGAAGTATAGACTGTCATTTCCAAAAAAATATGACATAAATTTAAAAAGATTTAAAGGTCAAATCTTTCTTTATACTGCAAGCAATCACTCTTATGCTAGGATCAAACTTTCACTGGCTTTCTTTTTACTATTCGTTAGGCTTATTTTGTATCGGGAGAATATTATAGTATCTATCTTTCTTCATAGCGAAGCAACGGCTGGATCATGCGTCATGCTCGTGAAAGGGTGCCACCAACGGGAATGGGTCTGCTTTGTCTGCCCGTCTTAACATGCATTGGATTATATGTACCTACGTATGCATTTTGAAGCTTCATTGTGGAAGCACTGTTTACATAGCATAGTTTCGTTACCTATTGTAATTTTTTTTTTAAAAAGAGCAACTGCCGAGTTTCTTGCCGGCTCTTCTCAGCAGAATCTGCATTCCGAACCGGTGGTAGATTTATGACGTGTCATAAGTGCTACAAGGTAGCCTACATGAAATAAATAAATTTTGAATTTGAATTATACTGCAGGCAATCACTCTAATGCTAGAATCAGACTTTCACTGGCTTTCTTTTTTACTATTCGTTAGGCTTATTTTTTATCGGGAGAATATTATAATATTCAAACTAATACCTAACTACTATCTAAGAGAAACTACAAATTAAGACATTTACTTATGTTTTATGACTTCGTTTTTATTCTTAAAATACTTTTCCTGGTTGACTATCTATCAACGTACAGCCTAAACCACTGGAGTTCTTGCAATTCACGAGGGCGCGTGAGCTTTATTTGTGGTTACGTCGTGTACATGCACATTGCGTAAGTGTGCGTGCCTGTCAGGAGCCTAGGTGGGAGCGGTCAGGCGCGAGCAAGCTCTCGCTCACACTTACACAGATACGACACACACACAACCATGAGCTACGTGCCTTGCCCAATCCTTTCAAAAAAACAGAGAAATGGAAGTACTGACCTACATAAATATAGGTTTCTAAGTAATTTTAGCAGAGTTGTTCAATTGACATCATATATTTAATTAATAATTTTTCTCTTTAATTTTAATTTAAAATTTTTACTAACTAAATTTTTGATTTTGATTTTGATTTTGATTTTAATTTATTGATAATTTAATTTTTGTATAAAATTTGCACGCCGGAATGGCAGAATATGTTTGGAAATGACATTACTTATAACATCTACCTTGTACCCATATTCGAGCAAATAAAAATATCTTTATCTTTAAGATTAAAGAAGAATGGAATGGTCGGAACCTATCGGATCGGATCTAGGACCGCTTGGTTTCAGTCTTTTTTTTTTTTTAATATTAGCCAACCTGAAGTTGACTAATATCCTCCTATCCCCTCCAAATAAGCGGAAAGCTTGTGTTAGGAGTGGGTACGACAATAGTGCAACGGGTGGGGTTCGAACCTGCGACCTTTCAATTTTCAGTCCGCACCTTAACCGTTGGGCTGTTGAGGCTTGAAGTATTAAGTTATGTAGTCTTTTTTTTTTTTTTATATATTTTTAGCGAGCAAACGAGCAGGCGGGTCACCTGATGTTAAGTGATTACCGCCGCCCATGAACACTTGTAGCACCAGAGGCACCACCAGTGCGTTGTCGGCCTTTCAGGAATTTGTTGGTCCGCCCCTTGAATAACCCCATGTTGTAATTCAGTGGAAACACCGTCGCAGGAAGTTGGTTCCACAGTTTCAAAGTGCGTGGAAAAAAAGATCTGGAACATCGGATGGTCGAAGTGCTCCAGGCACCCAGGTGGTGAGGGTGAAATTGAGAGTCTAACCTTAAAACGTTGCCATACGGTGCGTTGCGGCGCCGCAACGTAGTAAAATTTTCGGATTAGCAGCACAAGAGAAAATACATTGTGACAGGCAACGCATTATTTGGTGTATCCCTCAAATATGGTTGAGCGAAGCAACGGCTGGATCATGCGTCATGCTCGTGAACGGGTGCCACCAACGGGAATGGGTCTGCTTTGTCTGCCTGTCTTAACATGTATTTGATTGTATGTAGGACTTAGGAAACTTCATTGTGGAAACAATGTATACATAGCATAGTTTTGTTACCTATTATAAAAAAATTTTTTTTGAAAAGAGCAACCGCCGAGTTTATTGCTGGCTTTTCTCGACGGGAAGGGCATTCCGAACCAGTGGTAGATTCATCGACGATTCAAAAGCACTTGTAAAAGTTTTTTTGAATAAAAAATATTTCTATTCTATTCTATTCTATCAAGTATTTTTGTGTGTAAGAGGCCGCAGCGGCGCCGCAAAATCAACGCAGCTTCAAAAGTACGCACGTTTCGTAGTAAGTAGTGAACCATGTGGTGTGGCGTGTATTCGTCTATAAGACGCCGTAGCGGCACCGCAGAAGCGACAAAGTGACATTTCAAAGGACTGTGAGGCCGCAACGCGCCCTGCGGCATACCTCAAATTTTTCTATAAAAGACGCCGCAGCGGCGCCGCAAAAGTAGCGCAATGACGCCGCACAGTGTACTTTTTAACTTAGCGAGGCATGACCGTCATATCGAATCTTTACATTATATTTATTTATCTAATATGTCAAGCGAAGACGCAAGAAGCTGTTAGTTTAAATTCTAACAGTCACATGCTAAGAAGGTACTCAAATTGCAATAATAACGACATAAGGTTAAAGCTCTATATTATACAATCATAGAGTATTAAATCAAGTTTCGAAGATTAGTACATATATTTTAAAGTTTATAATACTCTAATAATATGTATAATTTCCAAAACCATGCAATTTATATGCCTTAATAAATAATGTTCTTTATTTTTTTTTAAAAGAAAAAAATTGTATAATCCGATAAATATTGTCAAAAATAATGTTCTTTGTTTTAAACAACAATAGCACAATGTTGTTAGATAATAAAAAAAAGAGAGAAAAACCATAAAAATACTAAATTACCAATTGACCTAGAAATGTACAAACAAAAATATTAACAGAGATAAAAATTTATCTTAAAAAGCAAATAGTTAAAAAATGCCCTTCGGTCCCGAAAGAGAAAAATAATATTTCCCAAGAGTTTCCCAACATCGGGGCTCTCTTTCTAACGCAAGGTTACGTTCGTGCGCTCTCGCTCGCACAGTATGCAATACATCTCTGCAACTAGAGACCTTGATAACCGCATTTCGTGATAGATAATAATAATTTGTATGCGGGTAATTATACAGGCCTTTTCAATAAAAAAAAAATCTAAATGCCCTAGACACGATCTTATTAAAAAAAAACTAAAAAAAAAACAGTTTAAAAACAGCTATAATACAATTCCCATATGAGATTACGAAACAGTACGACGGACGAACAATCTTAATTTTTTTATTACTACATTATGTGTACTCACATCCAAAGCACAGTCACAATCCAAAAAAAGTCACTCACAAAAAGTTTGGTATCACAAAAGGGAAACTCTATGGTCCACGAATGTCAAAATCGAAATTGCAAGTGTCAGATTGCGAATTTAAATTTCGGGTTCGAAATTTGAAAGTTTCGGCGCGTAGACGGCCGCGCGCGCGCCTTTTGCCACACTAACTGAATTTTGTTTAGACGAAGGCGAATGGTTACGCCGATACAGGACTGAGGACTGTGAAGGTATTGGATACAGCCAATCGGAATATGGAATTCATTGAAATTTCTATATTGTCTCTTTTTTTATTACTTTTTTTTTTAACAATTTGACAGTTAAACTCAAGTTTTATTTATCAATTGCTGAAATTACGTCTCATTCCTTCAAATTATCTAACTTTTGGCCTAGATAAACGATAAAGGTGCCAGATGTTGCAGCGTATTAACAGGACTGTGAAAATATTGTATACAGCCAATCGGAATATGGAATTCATTAAAATTTCTATATTGTCTCTTTTTTTCATTACTTTTTTTTTAACAATTTGACAGTTAAACTCAAGTTTTATTCATCAATTGCTGAAATTACGTGTCATTCCTTCAAATCGTCAACTTTTGGCCTAGATAAACGATAGAGGTGCCAGATGTTGTAGAGTTAACAGGACTGTAAACATATTGGATACAGCCAATCGGAATATGGAATTCATTAAAATTTCTATATTAAAATCTTTTTTGTATATCATTTGATAGAAGTTTTATTCATCAATAGCTGAAATTACATCTCATTTGTTTTTTTAACCTAGATAAACCCAAAAGGTGCTAGATGTTGTAAGGTATTACAGGACAGCAGAATCTGCATTCCGAACCGAAAGTGGTAGAATCTCAACGTGTCATAGGAACCAAAAGTTGGCCTACATGAAAGTTGCCAGATGTTGTAGAGTTCACAGGACTGTGAAGATATTGGATACAGCCAATCGGAATAGGGAATTCATTAAATTGGTCACTACCCGAAAATAGAATACATTTTTTTAATAATAGTTACATCCCCCAACCATAGACACAACAATATTTACTAAATTTTTTCAGGCAAAGGTCAACAATCATACAACCTCATCAATGCTTGACAAAGAAAGTAGTGTGTTATCCACAGAGTGATCACAATCCAATCGCAAAAATAAATTAGAAGAGGAAAGTTTCTAATGTATATAGGGACCCAGTTTTAATTATTTCAACTTGCAAAAATCACGTCAATCCGTTTATTGCTGCGTGGTTGAAGGAAAAATCAACACCACACACCGCTACACTTTTGCATTTAAATATTAGTCTGTGTGCACAATAAAAGTGTATTTTTCATTCAATTAATTCATTCAAATTGTGTAAAGAACGCCATGCATATTTCGGTTTTTTCATTTTTGTAAATCGGGAATCGAACCGGCGATTTACGCATACTAAGCACAGAGGTGTAGAGGTAACCAAAGATAAGTAGAAATCTATATTTACATTTTAACCCTTCAGTGTTTTTCGTTCGCAAAAACCCTTTGTTGGTCACCCCTTAGAAATGACAGGACATGTAAAATCCATTGAGCAGGAACCGGCCTCATGCGGACCGGTCAGGGGGTTGGATGCTATTTAAAAAATTTAAACATGCCAAGCGTGAGCGTGGTCTGAAAAAAAATTTTTTTTTGATGTAACAAAAATAGTTTTTTTTTTTTAATAATATTAGCCAACCTGAAGTTGACTAATATCCTCCTGTCCCCTCCAAATAAGCGGAAAGCTTGTGTTAGGAGTGGGTACGACAATAGTGCAACGGGTGGGATTCGAACCTGCGACCATACAGTTTTCAGTTCACACCTTAACCGCTGGGCTATTGAGGCTATTTAACGCCTTTAAACTCCGTCTGTCTGTCAGCGGGCTGTATTTCATGAACCGTAATAGGTAGATACTTGAAATCACAGAACGTGTATAACCGCTCTATAACAACAAATAATAAAAAAATAATAATTAAAGAGGGTCTCAATAAAATCCACTTTTGTTATTGATCCATCTTAACAAACGACTTCACTGCGATCGCACTTGATAGTAATTAAAGATGCTGCCTGAGGTGGTGCGCGCTTGCCTAGAATATGCCCATTGACTTTTGATTTAAAGATTGGGTAGGTACCTCTTGGATTTTAAAATACCCAAATTAAAGTTATAGGAATGAGGAAACAAAGTGTTTTTTTTTTTATTTTAACCACATTGCAGAGTAGATCCATGCGATGCCTTGCGATTCCATGGCAGAAGAGTGATGGCGGTAGTTCTTGAGCACATTGCCTAAAGGTAATAAATTAATAATATAAACGCAAAAATTCTTTTTGCAAAACCGACTTCAAACGCCACTACAAAGTATATCAATTGTGCCTATAAAATTTGAAGAGTTCCCTCGATTTCTCTAGGATCCCATCATCAAATCCTGACCTGTTGACAATGGAACCACCTGGGAAGTAGATATATACCCTTTCAAACAAAAAAAGAATTTTCCAAATCGGTCCAGGCGTCTTCGAGTAATCGGGGAACATACACAAAAAATAAAAAGATTCTTTTTTTTGGAAGGCGGTTAAAAACAACGTAGCGGATACTTTTTTTGAGGTTTTTGTTAAATTCATGATGGATTTTTGCAACTTTTGCGGATCTCTAAAACTCTAGGGGCCAAGATCAATACAAGTTAGGGAGATGAGACCATAATACAATAATTAGGAAACCCGCTTACAGTATTGTAAGAAGTTACCATACAATTGAAATTATGGTTGGTACGGTTTCACAAACTTCCCAGGATTGATATAAAATTGAGTAGGTATTCTTGCAAAATGACCTTTAATACAAAGTTATTTTTGAGTAGAATCGGAATACAATATCGTATAGGGTGTATTCCATGTTAGATAGATAGACAATAGATAGAAAAAACAAAAATGAATATAACTTTAACTGCGCATGCAAAGGCGGCCTTATCTATCTAAATATATAAAAGGCAAAGGTGACTGACTGATTGACTGACTGACTGACTGATCTATCAACGCACAGCTCTAACCACTGGACCGATCGAGCTGAAAATTGGCATACAGGTAGCTTTGATGACGTAGTCATCCGCTAAGAAAGGATTTTTCAAAATTCAACCCCGAAGGAGGTAAAAAAGGAGTTTAAAAAATCGAACCTAACGTGAGCGAAGCCGCGGGTTAAAGCTAGTTGCTAATAAAATTGGTAAAAACAGCAAATATGTCGGTCAAAAACAAATAAGTTATAAGCTGTTTTACTGCAACTGTATCCATCTCTTTCTAAAACGAAATTTTGTATGGGGACGTCAAGTTGCAAATTGCAATAGCGCTCTCTTTTTCTAACGGGAAACTTAAGAGCTCTATATTTCTTCTAAAAGAGTTAAAAACAGAAAAATGACAATGTGTTATAATATTAAAACCTTTATTTAGCCCAACGGCTAAGCCTCGCTGTCCAACGAGGGAATAGCGCCAGTGTTTTGGGCACCATGCCCATAAACGACCACTTGGACGGCGTGTATTTTTTGAAAATATAATTAGTAGTAGCTTTAATTTATTTAAGTTATAGAAGTACATATATATATATAAAAAAATATTCAAAAACCCAATTCCGAAAAGTCATAGGTGCGAGCTCGGAATCGAACCCGCGACCGTAGGAGACCGCTGTACTAACAACTTGGCTATAACCGCGCTAACTAGTATCATAAATACAGTGTTCCCACTTAATTACAATATGGAGTTATTCAAGCGGCGGCGGACCAATAAATTCCTGAAAAGCCGGCAACGCATTGGTGATGCCTCTGGTACTACAAGTGTTCATGGGCGGCGGTAATCACTTAACATCAGGTGACCCGAGTGCTCGTTTGCCCGCTATTTAAAAAAAAATCTCGTAGAAGTGAGTGTTATATTCCACTCGTATCGACAAGACAGTCTACTCCAGTACGCGGCACACAGTAACCTAATTTCCACTGATACGCAGCGATAAGGTATCGGGGTTCGTATCTCGGTCAATGGACGATAGCGGGGGACGAAAAAAGACAACGTTTGGCGAAATTTTTGTTTATTAGACGAGTGTTAAGTCTTTGTTTGATACGACTAAGTAAGATAGTACTAGACTAAGTAGTATATATAAGTAAATATACGACTAAGTGCGCATAAACAGTATTCCTTATTGCTTACTACTTACTAACTGATGCCTGCGACTTCGTACGTTCGTACGCTTCGATTTAGTTCTTAAAATCCCGCGGGAACTCTTTAATTTTCCGGGACAAAATATAGCCTATGTATTCAAATTCAAACTCAAAATTTATTTATTTCATGTAGGCTACCTTGTAGCACTTATGACACGTCATAAATCTACCACCGGTTCGGAGTGCAGATACTGCTGAGAAGAGCCGGCAAGAAACTCAGCAGTTGCTCTTTTCAAAAAATAAAGTAATTTTACAATAAGTAACCAAACTAAGCTAAGTATACAGTGCTTCCACAGTGAAGCTTCAAAAATGCAATACATATAATCTAACACATGTCAACATGGGAAGACAAAGCAGACCCATTCCCGTTGGTGGCACCCGTTCACGAGCACGACGCATGATCCAGCCGTTGCTTCGCTCAGCCATATTTGAGGGAACGTAACAACCCGCACCACACTGATATATAAGCACATTAGTACATTATTCTGATATATAAGCTTGTGAAATTTCATCAAAATCCGTCCAGTAGTTTTTGCGTCCCCATCCATCCTATCCTTTACACGGAAAAAAACACGCTCAACATATTCATATTTTATTAATATTGACACAAATATCCATCTAGATTTTTAGCCTACCCGGGATTCAAACCCGGTAATACCACTGGAATAACGAGACAGTTTTTTTTTTAAAGAATATCAGCCAAGCTGAACTTGACTAATAAGTGAAAACTTGTATTAGGAGTGGATACGACAATAGTGCAACGGGTGGGGTTCGAACCTGCGACCTTTCAGTTTTCAGTCCGTTTGTAACCTTTGGGCTATTGGGGCTTATAAGTCGAATATAATTCGTTAAAAGCAAATAATAATGTGGCATAAAATGAATACTCAGCGGAATTTTAGTAAATTATTGCAAACTAGCTTTTGCTCGCGGCTTTGCTCACGTTAAGTTCGATTTTTCAAACCCCTATTTTACCACCTTAGGGGTTGAATTTTCAAAAATCCTTCCTTAGTGTGCGCCTACGTCATAAAAGGAACCAAATGTAAAAATTTCAAGATTCTAACTTCAGTAGTTTAGGCTGTGCGTTGATATCTCAGTCAGTCAGTCAGTCAGTCAGGACTTTGAATTTTATATATATGTAGATGAAAAATATGAAATTCGAACTGTAGGTATTTTTCAGGTACTTTCAGGTATCGAACGCTTATTCGACTAAATAGTTAATTACTCTAATGGTTCACCCCGAACTGAATTGTAAGAACAAATCCTACTAGTCCTAATCTATATATATAAAATTCAAAGTCCTGACTGACTGATTGACTGACTGAAATATCAACGCACAGCCTAAACTGGGCCCCACGATACAGGAATACCTAGTGTGGGTCCCAAAGGATATTATCGTATTAATTGTTAATATTGTTTTGTCAAATAAATATTTTTTCATTTTCATTTTCATTTTTCAAACTACTGAAGTTAGAAACTTGAAATTTTTACAGTTGGTTCCTTTTATGACGTAGGCGCACACTAAGAAAGGATTATTGGAAATTCCACCCCTAAGGAGTTTAAATAGGGGATGGAAGTTTATTTGAAACTCCGTCATTTTTCAAGCTGTTTCCACCAAAGTTGGTATTTGAGCTTTCAGTTAAAAATAAAGAAGTACGTGTGTCACAGTTTTTGAAAATTCCACCCCAAAATCTAATTCCACGCGGACGAAGTCGCGGGGGCAAAAGCTAGTAATATTATAAATGTGAAAGTGTGGATGTTTGGATGTTTGTCACTCAATCACGTCGCAACGACTGAACTGATTTGACTAAAATTTGGCCAGAGATAGACTATGGTCTGGAATAACCTGGAAAATTAAAGAGTTTCAGCGGGAACAGAAAAATCTCAATCCACGCTAACGAAGTTGCAGGCATCAATTAGTAACTAACATTATTTACTAGCTAGCCTATGTGCTATTCCAGTCTACAATCTAACTCTGTGCCAAATTACAGCCAAATCGGTTCAGTCGTTACAGCGTGATTGAGTAACAAACATACATCCAAACTTTCGCATTTATAATATTACTAGCTTTTGCTCGCGGCTTTGCTCACTTTAAGTTCGATTTTTCAAACCCCTATTTTACCCCTTTAGGGGTTGAATTTTCAAAAATCCTTCCTTAGTGTGCGCCTACGTCATAAAAGGAACCAACTATAAAAATTTCAAGTTTCTAACTTCAATAGTTTAGGCTGTGCGTTGATATCTCAGTCAGTCAGTCAGTCAGGACTTTGAATTTTATATGTATAGATAAGGATTAGTAGGATTTGTTCTTACAATTCAGTTCGGGGTTAACCATTAGAGTAATTAACTAACTGTAAAAATTTCAAGTTTCTCACTTCAGTAGTTTAGGCTGTGCGTTGATATCTCAGTCAGTCAGTCAGGACTTTGAATTTTATATATATAGATAATAGTATAATAGGATTAATAGGATTATAAACTTATTTGTTACCTTTCAATTCCTTTTCTGAAGCTTGAATTAGTAGCATCAACTTACCTGAGAAAGAAAATTGTTATTAACATTAGCTGTTGTTATTGCTAGCTGACACTCGCAACTTCGTCTACTATTCTATCTTCTACAATTTGTTTAGACTCCTCCAGGAATCAAGAATCTGTCTCTATGCCAAATTTCATCAAAATTGGTGCAGTGCTTGAGCCGTAAAAATTACAGACTTCGCTCGTACCTATAAATATTACCAGCTTTTGCCCACGTGGAGTTAGATTTTCAAAATCCCGCAGGAACCCTAAGTTATTCCGGGATAAAAATTAAAAAGCTTATGTCGCTCTCCATATTACCCTTAATGAAAATCACGTCGATCCGTTGCTCGGTTATTGAAGGACTAACCAACAAATAAACACGCTTTCGCATTATAATTTTGACTACCTCCCTGGCGCAGTGGTGAGCGTTGTGGTCTTATAACTGGGAGGTCTTGGGTTCGATTCCCGGCGCGGGCAATTTGGAAATTTATAACTTCTGAATTGTCTCTGGTCTGGTCAGGTGGGAGGTTTTAGCCGTGGCTAGTTACCACCCTACCGTCAAATACGTGCCTCCAAGTCATTTATCGTTCCGGCACGATGGCGTGTAGAAACCGATTAGTGGTATGGGTTGAATTTACACTGCTATAATATATACCCTTCCATATTAGCCTGCTACCATCTTAGACTACATAGTCACTTACCATCAGGTGAGATCGCAGTCAAGGTATACCGTGACATCGATAAAAATAAATTAATAGGTATCCAAGGATTATTTGTGTGTTTGTCTGTCCAATGTCAGGTTTTAAAAGGGCTATAATTTACGCAGATAAAGTAACAGGCGTCAACTAGTGAGTAATAACTTCTGCCCACATTTAATTGTAAAGTCAGATCTTATAGATATATACTCGCACATACAGCAAGTTCGTTAACTTCCTAGCATTAATAAACCCAAGTCTTCGTAAACCATCATCGTAGGTACTAAAGTACCCACCTGCCATCTAAACTAACATGAAATAAATGCTCCTCAAACAGGTCCAAGCATCTAACGGTTGCATCCCGGATCCAAGTACCTACAGACATAAAAATACACAACGCATTACGTATATTAACAGCTGTGCGAAACTGTGTCAATAGCGGTCTTGCAACGGTACCTACTAAAAGTAAAAAAAGTCGCTCCTACTCGACGACAGATGGCGCTAGTTTACCGTAATGAGAAAACGCTTTTTCTCGGAAAATATACTTGCCACGGTGTTTATATAGGTTTGTGGGTTACTACTTGTATGGGGTAAGAAAAAATGTTTAAACATATTATTAGTAATAAATAGACACTGATATAGAAACCATAAACGATATTAATATAATGGTTTTTGCATAGATTATGAACTACTTAATGAATATGTATAATCTTGGCAGTGTTTTTAAACAAAATAATAAAAAAGTAGGTCAAAGATAACACTTCAATAAAATATGTACGTGTAATTGTCTTTTTTTTTTTTTTGGTTCTTTGAAAATTGCTTCCGCTCGACAATAGATGGCGATAGTTTATCGAAGTGATAAATCATAAAACTCTCAATTATTATTAATTGAGTCTTGGACATTATGTAATAAAATGGTGTAATGCTCAAAGTATAAAACCACTACATGTAAAATATAAGTATGTAGGTTTGTATGCAATTTACTGTTTCCAACCAACAATATAGGTCAACGATAAGAACACTTCAACTGTATGAGTGATGTATATTTTATCTGTTATTTACAAAAACAACTTGCGTATGCAATCATTAATAAATATTATCTACAGCAATTATTATCTACGTACTTGGTTAATGTAAGTACGGATCGCTAGATGTCACTAATAAACTTTTATGGTTTGGTTTCAATAAAATACAGAAGAATGGTTCGTATATAAGTCGAATTATTTTATCTATTAGATAATAGATGGCGCTATCATAAAATCGTGAAAGAATTTTCCTTCATTTTTTTTTATAGTTCGAAATTTGAACGCTGTCGTGTGGAGCTCTAGCAAGGGGTTCGTTAGTGATGACTGAGAAATTTGAACAAAAACGAAATTAATTAAAAAATTATTATAATAATTATAAGAAAGATTAAAACTGTGCTCTTTATGAAATTGTTTGTTTGATAGTTTTTCCTTCAATCATGCTGCTACGGAGCAACGAATCGAATTAATATTTTGCACAAATATAGTTAAAGATTTAATAGTGACGTAGAATACTCTTCACCCCGTAAAAAGAAGGGGGTTTTTGTGGCATTGTTACAAAAGATGAAGTCGCGAGCAAAAAAATGTAGACATAGTAATATAACATCTGTCTGTATACTTTTACTAATATATGTTTTGTATTGTAATTCTTTACATGCACATATATATATATATTTTTTAATACTAATATCCTCTTATCCCCTTCAAATAAGCGAAAAGCTTGAGCCAGCACTGGTAGTATGGGCAGGAGATAAAAGTTTTATCCCCCGATTTTATCCACTGACAGGGGATAAAATTATCTTTTCCCTATGCTAAAGCATGGCGACAGAGGAGAAGGCGATGTATATTTCTATAAGTATATCCACTGAGTGTTATTTCCACCGCTGTGCCCATGCTCGACGGGTGGATAAAGCTAAGCGAGGGGATAAACGTTTTATCCTTTTCCCGGGGATAAAATTTCTCCCGCCCATGCTACCAGGGCAGGAGTGGGTACGATAATAGCGCAACAGGTGGGGTTCGAACCTGCAACCTTTCAGTTTTCAGTCCGCATCTTGAACCATTGGGCTATTGAGACTTGATTCAATTAATATAAAGGCACAGGCGGCCTTATTGCTCTGCATTATGCTTATCGGAGCTGCAGGTTAGACAATGCCTTCACGCCCGTAGGGAGTCCGCCCCTGGCGACCGTGTCTCCATTTTCCCGCTATTTCCCCGCTATAAATACCGAACCATTTATAGGGCAGTGAGACACACAGCGATCGATAGCGTAATGGCTTCTTTAGCGCTTCATAAATAAACAATGCGCGCTCATCTTTAAATTATTAAATTTTTCTGCGCAGAACAATAATAATTATTAGAGGTTATATCCTTTTCTATCTTCTATTGTCTATCTATTTAAATAAACATCAATTGCCGCTGTGTGAAAGATCATTAATTTTTACCTCAAAGCATATGTATGTATGTATGTGTGTGGCGCTCTGCACTGGTAGCATGGGTAGGAGATAAAAGTTTTATCCCCCGATTTTATCCACTGACAGGGGATAAAATTATGTTTTCCCTATGCTAAGGCATGGCGACAGAGGAGAAGGTGATGTATTATTTCTATAAGTATATCCACTGAGTGTTATTTCCACCGCTGTCCCCGTGCTCGACGGGTGGATAAAGCTAAGCGAGGGGATAAAACGTTTTCCCGGGGATAAAATTTCTCCCGCCCATGCTACCAGGGCTGGAGACCAAACGCGTGGACCGATTTTGATGATTCTCGATTTGTGTAAATTTTGGGAGTGTCACATAAAACATGACAGTAATAAAAATTCAATATGGCGGCTACCAGCCGCCATATTGTGAAAAAGAAAAAAAATGAAAGTCGGTGAACTATATTAAGTGGGGTATCATTGAATAGGTACTTGAAAATCATTGTAGGTTTCTCTTATCATTTTGAATGATTGACGAAGATTGCGAAATAACTAAAAAGTGTAAAACAAAATATTAAATTTAAAAAATTTGAAACCCGGCTGCATAAATGAAAACTGAAAAAGAAAAACAAGTCCAGTAATCTACAATTCTGTTATATATTATTGACTTAGTCGGGACCCATTAAAAATCTAGATCAGTTCAAATTTTTTCAATAATGGTAAGTAAGTCAATATTATTAGAATTTTAAATTACTGGACTTATTTTTTCCCTTTCAGTTTTTATTTACGCAGTCGAGTTTTTGATAACCTCCTTTTTTTTTGGAGTCGGTTAATAAAAACAAAAAATCTTTAGCACGCCAAGTACGTAATGCGTGACACAGTGACATTATGTAACAAGAGTAGCGTGACATTGCAACGGTAAATACATACTCAAATGTAAATAAGCATACAAGTTATGATATTAATAGAATAGAATAGAAAAGCTTTTTATTGAAATAAACTTTAACGCTAAGAAATTATTTTTGAAAATAATAATTAATATGAAACGACCACTTGGACGGCGTGTATTTTTTGTAAATATAATTAGTAGCAGTTTTAATTTATTTAATTAATTTAAGTTATTTATTTAACTTATCGACATTAGTGCAATTTAAATGTATTGTGTTTCTTATTAAACGAATTTTTCATATTTGAATATGAAATAGATATGGATATGAAATCAACTCCTAAGGAGGAATATAGGGGTACGAAAAATCGAATTTAACGTGACCGAAGCCGCGGGCAGTAGTTAGTCATTTGATAGCATTCCTGTATAATTTGACTAGCTGTTGCCCGCGATTTCGTCCGAGTGGATCTAGTTTTTAAAATCCCGCGGGAGCTCTTTGATTTTCCGGGATAAAAAGCCTATGTCACTCTCCAAGTCCTCAACTTTTTTTTTTTTTTTTTAAGAATATTAACCAAGTTGACTGAAGTTGACTAATATTCTCCTATCCCTTCCAAATAAGCGGAAAGCTTGTGCTAGGAGTGGGTACGACAATAGTGCAATGGGTGGGATTCGAACCTGCGACCATTCAGCTTTCAGTATATCCATGCATAAAATCAGGTCGATCCGTAGCTCTGTTGCAGCGTTATTGAAGGACAAACCAACAACCAAACACACTTTCGCATTTATAATATTAGTAAGGGTAGCAAGATAATAAAGGATCTCAAGTTTCTTATTAGATGAACTACGCCAGAAGATTCACTTCACTTGGTCGTCCTCTCATTCAACTTCAAGTACTCGACCTTCATTTTGGCGGCAGTTCGCTTCGCTCGCGCCCCCCCCCCCCCTTGCCCCACTCAGCCTCGTAAACCCCCTTCATTCAGGACCTCTTTCGCGAGCTTTGCACTTCACAAAAGCACTCTAGGGGTAGGGCAGATCTGATAACGTAGGTACGGGGTGTTCAAATTTTGTTTGAAGGTTATAAAATAAACTTGCTTTTGCCCGCGGCTTCGCACACGTTAGGTTCGATCTTTTATAAAAAAAAGACGTGTGGCACTCGGGGACTGCCGCGGTAAAGCTATTGCATAGCATTTTTTATCAACGCCATCTAGCGGTGAGAGGAGTCCCGTGTCAGGTTATTTTCGTTACGGAATTTCTGGATTCGGTCTCCACGCTCAAGGCCCGCGATAGAAGCTATGCAATAGCTTAAAATTGCAAAGTCCTATTTTACCCCTTTAGAGGTTGAATTTTCAAAAATCCGCCCTTAGCGGATGCCTACGTCATAGTAGCTATATATATGCCATTTCAACCCGAACCGCCGAGTAGTTTTGAACTGTGCATTGAACGATCAGTCAGTCAGTCACCTTGTCATTTTATATATCAAGAAGACTAGCTCTTGCCCGTGGCTTCACCCACGTCAATTTCGATTTTTAAACCCCCATTTTACTCCCTAAGCATCCCTGTGAATTATAGGAAGAACAAGTTTAACTTAGCCAAAATAAGTGTTTCCTATGCACAGAGGTTCACCACGAACATATACTCATGGCCACTGTTTAAGGAATTTTCAATTAAATAGCCTTTGATATTTTTATTATTAAGCTATTGCATAGCTTCTATCGCGGGCCAGCGTGGAGACCGAATCCAGAAATTCCGTGACGAAAATAACCTGACACGGGACTCCTCTACGGTGAGCCGCTAGATGGCGCATTTTTTATCGTAATTAGGCGCCGCTAGATGGCGTTGATAAAAAATGCTATGCAATAGCTTTACCGCGGCAGTCCCCGAGTGCCACACGTCTTTTTTTATATTAATTTTCCTGATTAACAAAAATTGATTAGGTACATGATACGCAGATTTTTTTTAGAGTATACAGATAGCCACAGAACATGTAGTGGTTACATAGGTTACGGTTACGTACCTTTTGACGGCAGTGTTGCCAACCTTTAACAAATATGCGTTATAATGTAATTATCGCATACAGCCACGAATTAATAATATTATTTACGAATAGTCCTGCGAATAGTATGTCCAAAAACAATGCTAAAATAAGTACTTATAAGTTGTTTGGTGTCGGTGCAGCGCCATCTAGCAACACCACTGTAAAGTTTTTGGTTAAGTAATTTGTACAAGTAAAAAGAATAAGTAATCTCTATTTTTAAAGCACATTTAACTGATTTTATTTACTTATTGTTTAAGTACAGGAAATGGCTGAAATTCTTACTAATAGTATAAAGCCTCAATAGCCCAACGGTTCGGGCGCGGACTGAAAATTGGAAGATCGCAGGTTCGAGCCCCATCCGTTGCTATAGAGCGGAAAGCTTGTGCTAGGAGTGGGTACGATAATAGTATCGTATCCACTAAGCTTTCCGCTTATTTGGAGGGGAGAGGAGAATATAAGTCAAGTTCAGCTTGGCTAATATTCTTCTTTAAAAAAATTCGAAAGTGTGTGATTGGTTGGTCCTTCAGCCACGCCGCAACAGAGCTAGTCGATCGAAATGCTTTTTTGCATGGATCTATACCTGGGGAGTGACATAAGATACTTTGTATCTCGGACAATCAAAAAGTTTCCACAGGATTTTCAAAATCGCAGACGAAGTTTTTTTTTTATAATATGAATAGCGGGCAAACGAGCTGGTGGGTCACCTGATGTAAAGTGATTACCGCCGCCCATGAACACTTGTAGTACCAGAGGCACCACCAATGCGTTGCCGGCTTTTCAGGAACCTATTGGTTCGCCCCTTGAATAAACCCATATTGTAATTAAGTGGGAACACTGTCGAAGGGAGATGATTCCACAATTTTATAGTACGTGGAAAAAAAGATCTGGAGCAACGGATGGTCGAAGTGCTCCAGGCACCCAGGTGGTGAGGGTGAAATTGCGTTCGGTGGCGTGCGGTGCGGTTGTAGAAGTTAGAGGGTGGAATAAGAGTTGCGGGCAAAAGCCATAATAAAGTTCCAGCTTTTGATTTTGAGCCGTTTTTGTGACGAGGAAGTCCAAAAATGGCCACTTTAATAGCGTCTAGCGTAGCGTACTTTAAAATCGTAAATATTAGAAGTCAAATTAAACAAAATCTCACAAACCTACGTAAAGCGAAAATATTTTTTTCGCCCCTCTTTGCTTTTATAGGCGCCATTTTTGAATAAAGCTTTATATAACTTTTTTTAAATTATGTTCAGCTTACATATTGTAATTTTAACCATTTGTCTGGTGGGAGGCTTTAGCCGTGGCTAGTTAAGACCCTACCGTCAAAGACGCGCCGCCAAACGATTTAGCGTTCCGGCACGATGCGATGGCGTGTAGAAACCGATTAGGGGGTATGGGTTGAATCTACACTGCCATATCCATTCCAAGTTAGCCCGCTACCATCTTGGAATGCATCGTCATTTACCATCAGGTGAGATCGCAGTCAAGGACTATCTTTTCAACGAATTTAAAAAAAAATTTAGGACTTATAAGGATCTGACAATAGCAGATTTACTCGTCGATTCGAAAGCACTAAAATAGTAATTTATTTGAATAAAAAACTAGGTATTCCACTCTATAAGCCTATGTATGTATGTGCCTTCTTCTAATATATTATGTTGTCTTGTAATTCCTTATATGTACCTACATAAAAAATAAAAATAAACTATTATTAAATATTGATTGCTACCACTATATATCTATTATTAAGTATTGATTCAGGTTGAAATCTCACACATAAATAAATGGATTCAACAATAGAAATGAACCAAATATAGCCTCACCTGACGCAGTAGTGGTGGCGACGGTAGTTATCGATACAGTCGTCGCTGTAGATGTCGATGTTTCATTCGATGTGTTCGCCGCGTTCGTCATTTCCACGATCCGGTCCACCGCTATCCGATTCCCGGGCAAAATCCCTGTGCTTTCCGCCGGTGTTTCCTCAATCACTTCAGTCTCTTCGACCTGAGGGCTAGGCGTTGTTTGGCTCAGATCGTTCGCAACTATAACGTTGACAGTTGTCAGAGACTCCATATCCGAGTTTTCTCCCTGTACTTGAGAGTTGTCTATGTACACGGCGGCTGAACGCGCGCCGAGCGTCTCCATAACGCTCTCGGCTAACGATCGAGTCGATAGTTCGTCGATATCGATATCCTGTTTGATATCGATTATGATTTGGTGTCTTTTCCCACTACCGGACGGGCTTTGCACTTGGTGAACGCTGACTTGCGCTTCCGTGCCCGGCTGAGACATGTGATGTTGGATCACATGAGTCAACTGACCTTCCAGCGTATTGTCCCGGTTGCCCGCCATTTTTGTTTCGTTGTTAATATATCAAAATTTTTATCGATAAGTCACTCGATCGTCGGACGTGTTTACGTTCCTATCGACAACTCGCTCTCAACATTCGCAAACACTTTCAGACTTTTGAATTATTACTCTCTTTTTTTCAGTCGTTTTACACGCTTTTCTTTAAATAAATACGCGCGTTTTCCTTATAATAATGAACACAGCTATCACACGTTGAAGTACTCTTTCACTAGGCTGCCTGGCGTCCTTGATTCATGTCCTACTGCACTGCAGGGCGCAGATGCATCGTAACTAGGTCAGGGGTCGACATCCTAATATAGTTTTTTTTGATATATTCTTGAAGTCTTTGTGCGTTTCTATTGGCAGTGTTGGTTGGTGGAGGCACTGTGCGTTCACATCGTAGAGTCTGTGTCTTCCGGGATCTGTGTCTTGTTTGTGTCCTAGGGCACAGTGACACAGTGTCCTTATTTCGGAACGCGGACCGCGGTCGCGGCCGTGTCGTAGCCACTGTGAGGCCTACGAGGCGTAGCGCTACGCCGCGCAGCGTAGCTCCAACGTAGCTCACTTCCGTGAACCGGTCCGAGGATAGAACGCGGGATTCTTATTTTTCAGGAAAATAAGGGTTCATGTATAGTTAATGCGAATATAAAATTTTTACGAGATAAGGACATTATTATGAATACAATTCAACCGCAAAATGTTGTCATTAAACATAAATTTTAAATTTTTTTAATTTGATTTTTAGTCTCAAGATTTTTTCAAAAAATTTTTTTCTCTCGCCAAAGAACATATCTTGTGCCGCTTGTTTCCAATAATTACCAGGTTTTTAACGCTGCGCTGTCCAGTAGGAGGTGGGCACTCGAGCAACTTGGAACCCCAACGTTTATCGATTCATCACGCTATGTGCCACGCCTATTAACACTTTATTAATTTTAGCTGTAGCACAGTTCACTACAAATACATTAACATTTTATACTTTTAAATAATGCATTTATTTTTGATGATAAACTTACATCCTGTCAGTCAACTGGTCTATCAGTCAGCCTAGGATCACTGGTAGAAATCTCTTATAGAGATAAGCGTTTCCTTGTCCACCATATTTTACTTTTTCTTGTTTTACATACGTTGTTTGGAAAAAAATTAAATCGCACAAAAAATTATTGAACTCTTATCCCCAGAACCACTCGAAAAATCTTGAGACTCACTCACGATCCGTCCCTACAAGCTTTCCTCATGTAGAGCGGAGCACATTTACCGACACGTGCCTACGCATGCGTAGGACATCCCTATCTTTTGTCCCGCTCACGCTATCTGTCTGCCTCGCTCTGTCCTTCGATCGTTCGGGAATGACGAAAAAGGCACATAATCGAATTTATGTCGGTCCCGGCGAGTATGTATCTAATGTACTGATTGCAAAAAAAGTTAAAAAAAAAAATTTATCTACAAGTTTTTAATAGTTTTTTTAAGAATATTTGATTACTGTGGAGGGGGGGATTGAACCTGGGCCCTTTCGGGTTTCAGTTCAGCTCCTTACCCGTTGAGCTATTGAGGGATCGAAAGCAATCTGGTAATGTTTGTTTATATAAAAATTATTCTATTTCAATCCTTACTAATATTATAAATGCGAAAGTGTGCTTGTTTATTGGTTTATTGGTTTGTCCTTCAATCACGTCGCAACAGAGCTACCCGATGCTTCACTCACGTGGATTTAGTTTTTTTTAAATCACGCGGGTTCTCATTGATTTTCCGAGATAAAAAGTAGCCTATGTCACTCTTGGTCTTCAACTAGACCCATGCAAAAAATCACGTCGATCGGTTGCTTTGTTGCCGCGAGATCGAAGGACAAACCAACAAACAAACGCTTTCGCATTTATAATATTAGTATAGTAAGGAAAAGAATTTTTATACTAAACCACGAAAGCGTTAGTCCCTTTACGAAAAGACGGTTTTTTTTTCATAAATACATATTATTTTTAGTTTTTGCTAATGATTTTTTCTGCTGACGCTACCCGATTTTCATTACGTAACCGGGTATGATCTAACAAGCCAAAACAAGGAAGCCCGAAGTAAACACGGCCTATTTCTATACCTTTCCCTTTTGCTCCTATTGTGATATCTGTTTTTGAACTTTTTTATCTGTCTTTTATCATATTTCCTCGGCCAAACTTTGTAACCCCTTCAGTCTAACTGTGAGGCCGCCTTTAACTTTTTTTTTCGATCACAAGATAGTCCTTGACTGCGAATTCACCACTTCACCAGATGGTGAGTGACGATGCAGTCTAAGATGGTACCGGGCCATAGGTGTATTGCAGTGTGCATTTTCTACTTTAATTTTCTACGAGCTTCTTGTTTTTCAACTTATAGACGTTCACTGCTGGACATAGGTCTCTTGCATGGACCTCCACAGGTCTCGATCTTGCGCCGCCTGAATCCAGCAGCTCCCTGCGACTCGTTTGATGTTGTCGGTCCACCTAGTGGGGGGTATGCCAACACTGCGCTTCCCGGTGCGGGGTCGCCACTCCAGCACCTTGAGACCCCATCGACCATCAGCTCTTCGAACTATATACCCCGCCCATTTCCACTTGTTTCGCGACTCGCTGAGCTATGTAGGTGACTTTGGTGGACCCTAAAGGCTTACTTAAAATGATTTATCACCACGTCGACTACTGCGCTTCTAAGCATCATATTTTGATGAGCGCAGGTCTTTTCTAATGCTGAGATTTATAGAGCGTGCTTTGACTCAGCTCAGACTCAAGATAGAGGTTAAAACGAGACACAAATATGCCCTGACATACATCTGTCTCTTTTTAACTCTGTCTTGTGTCTGAGCTCAGTGAGAGTGCGGTCTATAAATCTCAGCATCAGAGAAAGGTTAGGTACAGTTAGGATATAGGGATAAAGAATATATGTATATATATTCTTTAATACTAGCTGTTATCCGCGACTTCGTCCGCGTCAATTTCTGTTATCATGATCGCGATTAAGTTATGTTGATAAAATTCTTTGGCAAATAATTGGCAATAATGCATTAATTTCGACCAAATTTGATAAAAAAGGTTATAATGAGTCAATCTTAAAGAATAGACAGTCTGTCGCAGACATTTTTTTAGATCATTTAAAGAGTAATAATTCTTTCATACATATTTTTTGAGTAACTTGCACCATTTACGCAGCGCACGCAACGGAAGCCCTCAAATATGAATAATTTTCCCCATCTTTGCAACATTTTTTTTACTGATGCTTCGCTCCTATTGGTCGCAGCGTGATGTTAAATAGCGTAAAGCCTTCCTCGATAAATGAACTATCCAACACAAAAAGAATTTTTCAATTCGAACCAGATTCGTTCCTGAGATTAGCGCGTTCAAACAAACAAACTCTTCAGCTTTATAATATTAAGTATAGATATAGACTAGCGCTTAAAGAATAATTACTTATTATTACAAAAACTCAAACTTTCGCTTCAAGAAAGTTATTTAAGTGGAGTTTTATTTTCAGAACTTACCTTATTCCCTAAAGAGAATTATGTACCTATTTAATACCTAATACGAGTCTCGTACATAGCCGACCAAGGCCTCGCTTGTAATGTTTTACATCAAATATTTAGGTACTAACATAATACACTTTCAAGGTTGTCTCGGGAAACAATTTCCACTGTATAAGGTATCTAAATATCTTTATACTACTAGGCGCTACGACTGCTTTCCTACTAATCCTATTATCCTATCCTAATAATATTATAAAGGCGAAAGTTTGGATGTTTGTTTCTCAATCACGTCGCAACGACTGAACCGATTTGACTGTTTGGCAGAGGTAGATTTATAGTCTGGAATAACACATAGGCTACTTTTTAACCCGGGAAATAAGAAAATTCCTTCATAGCTAGCATGGGCGGGAGAAATTTTATCCCCGGGGAAAGGATAAAATGTTTATCCCCTCGCTCAGTTTTATCCTGTCGAGCATGAGCAAAACGTTGGAAGTAATATCCACAGTGGATATTCTTACCTATAGGAATATACTTTTCCTTTCCCCTATCGCCATGCTTTAGCATAGGGAGAAGATAATTTTATCCCTTGTCAGTGGATAAAATCAGGGGTAAAACTTTTATATCCTCCCCATGCTAACCCTGCTGCGGGAATAAAAAACTTCAATCCACGAGAACGAAGTCGCGGGAATCAGCTAGTATTATAAATGCGAAAGTTTGGATGGATGGATGTGATTTTTCTATAGCATCGTAGTTCCCGATCAGATGAATTGATTTTGGTTTTTTTTGTTTGAAAGGTGAATTAGTCGGGAGTTTTCTTCTGTCCAAGATGGCCGCCGTTACAAAATGGCGGATTACATATTTTTATTTCAACGATTACTGAGTAGCGATTAGGATTTTGTACATGTCGGGGGTGTTTTAAATGTTTAGTTAACTGCCTCGTTGGTCTAGTGGTTAGCAAGTTCGACTACGCATGACGAGGTCCCGGGTTTGATTCCTTCCTGGGTCGGGCCAAAAACGTATTGGGTTTTCTGTTAAGAAATTTTCCGTACTAGCCCCGAGTTAGTCGGTGGTGAGTCACCCCCGTGCCTCGGAGAGCACGTAAAGCCGTCGGTCCTGCGACTGATCTCTTTCTGGTCGTGTCGGATTTGCCATCCCATCGGGCTATGAGAGTGAGGGAATAGAGAGTGCACCTGTGTTTGCGCACACACTTGTGCACTGTAATATCTCCCGCGCAGATGGCTAATCTCTATGGAGATTGGCCGCCGTGGCCGGATTCGGTCGGGCGGACATAAAATTTTTAGTTAAATTTTTAGATTCATTTGATGATTCAAAAACTCTTTGTAATACATAGTTTATTTGAATAAAAAATTATTCTATTCTATTTTGACCAATAGCGAGAGAGTAACAGCTAATCAGAGGTTATTAAGATCGTCACATTGATGCGATCATTTTTATTTAGAAAATCATTAGAAAATCCCACAGCTGACAACTAAAGGCCGCTCCTTGTGCTAGCTATAGAGTGGTAGATGTATGAGAGCTCCTACGCTAATCAACAGTGTAGCGACACGCAACACCATCTATGATCGAGTAGCGGTACTAAATTGCGAATTTTAAAAGTAAAACTGCCTGCAGTCACGTGCGCCAGCTAACGGATGATAGCCGAATTGCGTTCATTGAACCCGCAGTCAGTGAGTAATCGCGTTTATATCTAACGACCACTTTACGACGAGTCGGAATGATCGTAGTCGATTAGTAATTATCGTAGGCATTTTTTTTTAAAGCGACATGAATGCCTTGAGCAACGGAATTTTAGGCATTTGGATTTATTGAAGTGATGATTTTTAAGATTTCCTACCCTAAGGATTCACACGGGACTCTATTACTAAGCCTCCGCTGTCAGTCTGTCAGCAGGTTGTATCTCATGAAACGCAATAGGCAGATACTCGAAATTTTCACAGAATGTGTATTTCTATTGTCGCTATAATAACCAATAATAAAAAAACAATGAAGTTAAAAAGTAACGAGTATCTCCATACAATAAACTTTTGTTTTTGCTCGACCTTAATAACAGCTGGTATTAAATGTTGCACAATGGTACGGAACCCTTCGTGTGCGGGACCGACTCACTCTCAGCAGGTTTTATTTCTTTATTATGTATTCCATAGTAGTGCCATATATTTTTTCAGTCAATGTAATTGCGCACACGACCAGTGAAGGACCTTAAAATATCATCAATCTACTTTTATATCCATGGGCTTTCTTATCATGGGCAATCAAATGAAATAAAACTTTTTACCAAATTTCTAAACGCGCTCATAGTATATAGGAGTTTGCATGAAATATTAAATATTAAATTGTGACGTCATAAACGTTTTAAAGCCTTAATAGCCCAACGGTTAAGGTGCGGACTGAAAATTGAAAGATCGCAGGTTCGAACCCCACCCGTTGCACTATTGTCATACTCGCTCCTACACAAAGCATTCCGCTTATTTGGAATTAATATAAAAAAACTCAATAATAAACCAATTATAAATTGAAAGTTTAAAACACCCCCGACATGTGAATTAAAAAAAAAAATTATGTAATCCGATATTTTATGGCGACGGCTATCTTGGACCAATTTTCATCAAACAGCTAAGAACACCAATTCTAATTAAGAACTAATTCACCTTTCAAACAAAAAAAAAACAAAATCAAAATCGATTCACAAACACACACAAAGACATGCGTCGGAGGTTAAAAATAAAGTAAAATCGTATAGCCTAAAGGCACCTTCTACGTTCCATTGCGCAATTACATTAAAGTTCTGTCACATTACGGTATTTCCCGAATCGCCACTGACAGCTGACGCACCGCGAATTTAAAAAGAGAACTGTATTTTTTTTCTTTCGTTCGGAAATAGGTCACGATTTGTATGCAGGTTTTATACGTGTACAGTTAGGTTCTAGACTTGGCTAGTCTAGGTCACGCTCGTAACCTAGGTCCTAGGCAATGCGCTAAATAGTAGATCGTGAATCTTGAAGGACGTAGATATGATAATTTTGTTTTGATTGTCAGCCTACTTTTCGGAAAAGAAAAGTGGTAACATTTTACAAAGTTTTTTTTTGGCTTTTATCGTATCGATTTTTTTTAAGGAACACTTTTTGACATTTATCTTAGGAACTGCATGTAGCTTTTTCTGCATTTTTTCCAAAAATAAGGACATATTTATATCGGTGGTACACTTTTATTCTTGAACAATTGTAAATAAAAATTTAAACACCCCCGACGTGAAAAAAATGTGATTCGCCATTTTGTGGTGCCGGCCATCTTGGATTTGAAATTTATCATAGTGTATAGTATTCTACTAGTCAAGGCCCTCATATTTGATACCCATATTATTGAGGGAGTTGTAAAAAAATTATGTAATCCGCCATTTTGTGGACACACACACACACACACAGACACGTTTAACTTATACCACCTCGTCGTTTTTCCGTCGAGGTTTAAAAACAGAGGTTTTCTAGTCAGAATTTTTAAAGTCCTAAATTGATTTTTAACTAGTGGTTCGCCCCGAACTGAGACCTCGCGATATCCCATAATTCCCAAAAGTTTTAATTATATATTGTAATAATTAACTTTTAACATTAGACGCAATAAAAAAAAATAATAGTTGACATAAAACTGTTTTACTGACACAGCGCCATCTATTAGCATTATAGTGAAGCTATTAGCTTCACAATAATGCTAATAGATGGCGCATTAAAATTAAATAATTTCGTTTCTTTATAACATTTATCTAATTTTAGTATTTGTTGTTCAAGTACAGGATATAACTGAATTTTCAACCAAGTTTCACGTTCTAATATTCAGTAATTCAGAAGTTATAGGGCTCTGACAGACATTTAGACGGACACACTTTTCTGTCTAGTAGGCAAGCGCCCTAGTTGACTCAGAGAACTCGCTTCGCTCGTTCAAAAATAATAAAGTTACTTAGTAAGTCGTTATGTAGCGTAGCTATTTTCTTTATGAACCCGTAAAATCGTTTTTTTACTTAATTAATTGGTAGGTGCTTAATCATTAAGGTATCGTCGAAAAAGTTCGTTCACCTCGACCGGTCCAAGCCAGAGACACAACCAGTTTTTTTTAAGCACGCACTTTATTCCGTTAAGTTTGTAGAATATTATGTTTTACAGCTACATAGGTATTTATACACAGTCGTTGTATTTTACGAGAAAGTTGTTTCAGGTTTCAACGAAAAAAGAAAAAAATATATATGAAAGCACGTGCTGCGTTTTACCATTTTTTTTTAAATTTTAGTGTAATCTCTTTTAAATTCTGTTATATTTTTTTTTGCTTAGTTATGAAAAAAAAGATAGATATGTACTGTGTAAGTAGTAATTAGGAAAGAAAGAAAATAGTTTATTTTTTTACACAAGTTATCAAACAAAAAGCGATATTAAAATTGAACAATCTCAAAAATTGGCTTTTGCACCCATATGACCGAAAAACAACGTAAGAATCATCAAAAGCGACCCACGCTAGACTGATAAATACATTATCCTCCTTTGTATCGCGCACTCGGGTAAAAAGATACCGACTTTTCGCTGATATTCTGCCCAGTATAAATTTAACTAGTAAGTACTTAACTTTGTATGTTTGGCAAAGATCCATAACCATACAGCCTATTCAGTCGCGTGCAAAAGTTCTTTAGTTAACTTTGTAGAAATTCTCAAGGAATTTTCGCGCCAAATGCCATTTTTTTTTAATCTAACGCCGAGACGAGGCAACGGCACATCGACATACAGCCACACCTGTCACAAGCCTTTTTTCCAGTCCCACGGATCTCGTCCGTGTAACGGCGCGTACAGTTACACAGTATGTGGGTGAGGCTGCACCGTTAGCGACGTCATGTCGCAGCGTAGGGACGTGTGTTGCATTCATATCGATGTTTTGTTTATGTGTTTTTTTTACGAGCGTCATGCGGCTGTTACTGAGTGCGAAATGTATGTTAATCGCGGCGATTGGGGTGGCACATCTCATTTGAAATGCATTTAAATTATTGAATTTTCAGATTTAAAATGTATTCATTGATTTTTTAACAATGTGATGAGGCTATGTAATTTAAAAATAATTGTAATAACAAATTACGTGACTGATAAACATTTATCGTTTGCGTAGATTAAGGTTTTTTAATTCTCGCGGGAACTCTCTTATTATTCGAAATAAAAAGGTAGCATTATGTTTTATTCCAAACTATAAGCTATAGAGATAGATTTGGCAAAGAGATGCCAAACAGTCAACTCAGTTCAGTCGTTGCGGTGTTATTCAGAAACAAACATCCATCCATCCATCCATCCAAACTTTCGCATTTATAATACAAGGACAGTTATATTTAACTGTTTTTTAACCCCCAACGGAAGAGAGGAGTGTTAGAAGTTTGACGTGTGTATCTGTGTGTCTGTCTTTCCCTCGGAGCTCCCTAGCTCTTAAGTAATATTGTCCTTTTAAACTTTTACAATTATTACTTATCTCTATGTTCATATCGTATAATTTATTGACAAGCTTTTGTCCATAACTTCTTCACTTCATGGTGGTTTTTTAAAAATCTTAAGCATATCCATGCCAGAAATCACGTTAATCCTTTGCCCTCTTGCTGCGTGAGTTTCTAGCGCACTAATTTTTAATTTTAAAAGCGTCTTTTTTAGTACGCATTGATTTGTTATTTGTTGTTTAATAACTTCAACAAAATTAAAATAGATATTCGATTATTTAATTCTTACACTAGCGAATTAAAAATAGATCTCTAGATAGTGGAAAAAAATACTTCTCTAGTACGGCTTTTATCTCTATAAGGTCTCTAAATTTTTTTCACAGGGAAATTCAATCCTTGCTAAAAACGATTTCATCCAGAATTCTGAAGTTAGTATGATTCTGGTATTTTATATTTTGGTTATGAACTTACAAAAAGATGTCACCCTTGTAAACAAAAACTTTTTTCATGATGCCAAAAAATTTTTTTGATTGCAATTCGCTAAAGTACCTATCTAGGTCACATATCCCCAAGGGCTTACAAAGTGTGTCACCATGTTGTCACCATACATCGACCTACTATAAATTCCGATCACATATCGATATCAATACGTACAGCACTATCGCAGTACCGTACGCTACGTCACGAAGAAAGGGACGTGGCAACGGTACTGAGGGCCGTATCGCAAAACTATCGCTTTTCCTACACCGCTGGACAGCGAGCCGTGATTTGAACTTCGAACGGAGCTTTGGATTTGAAAATGGAATGCGGCAAAGATAATTTTTTAGTTTTCTTCGTGGCATAAGCAAAGGTATTGTATCTATCACTCCTTGCTCCTATTATATAAATATTAAATACCTTTTGAGATTGTAAAATATTTTAGTATCTGACAAAAATGTTAATTTATAATACATTTCCAAAATTGAAAGCTTAAAACGAATATTTATTTAAAAAAAATGTCAAGTCTGATGAGCGGAAAGATACATTTTCTAAAGACTTATTTGCTTAAATTTTCTCTCTAGTGTTCCGGCACGATAGCGTGTAGAAACCGATTAGGAGTATGGATTGAATCTACACTACCATACCCCTTCCAAGTTAGCCCGCTACCATCTTAGACTGCTCATCACTTACCATCAGGTGAGATCGCAGTCGAGTACTATCTTGTCATCGAATAAAAAAACCACAGCGTCTTAACGCTTGTCAAACGATAAATGAAAGGTGCGGAGTGGTCATTCATGATTTTGGTACGCTCATTATAGTAAGGTCAATGAACTTGCAGTTTGCGGTTCTTTTTTTCTTTAAAAGTTCTATAGAGCTCTATAATTAATCTATGATTAACACTCTGTTAACACTGAGGTGGCTGCTGTCCTACGTGGTTTTGGATCTACTTGATTTACGTTATTTTGGCGCTGGAAGCACTAAGCAGATAGACATATTTAAGCTGTCATTTGTATAGGGTCCGCGAATCCATGGTTAATTATAGAGATCAGTATATAGACCTCACAATATGGTGGCTGATGGCGGCGACAAATTAGAAAAAAAGACGTGTGGCACTCGGGGACTGCCGCGGTAAAGCTATTGTATAGCATTTTTTATCAACGCCATCTAGCGGCTCACCGCTAGATGGCGTTGATAAAAAATGCGCCATCTAGCGGCTCACCGTAGAGGAGTACCGTGTCAGGTTATTTTCGTTACGGAATTTCTGGATTCGGTCTCCACGCTGGCCCGCGATAGAAGCTATGCAATAGCTTAAAAAGACGTGTGGCACTCAGGGACTGCCGCGGTAAAGCTATTGCATAGCATTTTTTTATCAACGCCATCTAGCGGCTCACCGTAGAGGAGTCCCGTGTCAGGTTATTTTCGTTACGGAATTTTTGGATTCGGTCTCCACGCTGGCCCGCGATAATAGCTATGCAATAGCTTAAAAAGAAGAAAGAAAGAAAATAAAAAAATGCATTTCATAAAAGGTATCTCGCAGCCATGCTTAAAAATGCAGCTCGTAGTTAAGCAATCTGCTATGCTTAAAAAATAAAGCTATGCTTTTAAAAAAGTTTGTCGCCGATTCAAAATTAGTTACTTATAATAGTTTAGGAGCTTAGTTAGTAAAACTAAAAAAAAAGGTTTATATTTTATTTTTCCCTTTTTAGTTCCTCCTATCGTTGGTTAAAAAAATAATTATCTATATATATAAAATTCAAAGTCCTGACTGACTGACTGACTGACTGAGATATCAACGCACAGCCTAAACTACTGAAGTTAGAAACTTGAAATTTTTACAGTTGGTTCCTTTTATGACGTAGGCGCACACTAAGGAAGGATTTTTGAAAATTCAACCCCTAAGAGGGTAAAACAGCGGTTTTAAAAATCAAACTTAACGTGAGCAAGGCCGCGAGCAAAAGCTAGTAATATTATAAGTAGGGGACTAGGGGTAGTAGAGATAAAAGATCATTATTTTTTCTGGTAGAATCTTTTTCAACGTGTTTCAATTACGAAATAACACTAGCAAATAAACCAAAGCAAGGTCGTTCACCCACAATTAAAAAAATGTAATGACGGATTGTACTCTTTACAGTTATACAAATCTTTCAGGCTAAATGTAGAAGTGAATTTAAGTGTTTTACATTATTTTCTTTTAAAAGGTTTATTTACATGTTAAGCTATATAGAGTTGTTAAAAGGAAATTTTAAGTGAACAACAAATTGATCCCTTTCAATGCTTTTAAAAGAACACTTCATGAATAAGTGATTTTTACTTGACTGCGTCCAAACCAAAAGAGGTGTGTTTTTAGCAGTCTATGTATGTATGTGACAATTTACGTGAGCTCCACTGTTATAGCACTGATGACTGAAGCTACTGAGCCGATTTTGGTCAATGAGGTTTTATTTTTATTTATTTTTATTTTATTTATTTTACGAAAATCAACAGCGAATTTCAGTCGATTCGTTTGTTTTTCGATGATAAGATAGTCCTTAACAGCGATCTCACCTGATGGTAAGTGACGATGCAGTCTAAGATGGTAGCGGGCTAACTTGGAAGGGGTATGGGAGTGTACATTAAACCCATATCCTTAATCTGTTTCTACACGTTATCCATCCGGAACACTGAATCACTTGGCGGCACGTCTTTGACGGTAGAATTGTAATTAGCCACGGCCAAAACCTCCCACCAGACCAGATCAGAGATAATTCAGAAATAATAAATTCCCAAATTGTCCCCGCCGGGAATCGAACCCTCCCAGTTATAAGACCTCAGCGTTTAATGTTTTTAAACTTTTTACCTATCTTCTTCTTCTTTATCAACTTATAGATGTCCACAGCTGGACGTAGGTTTCTTGCATGGACCTCCATAAGCCTCGGTCTTGCGCCGCCTGAATCCAGCGGCTCCCTCCCACAGTAGCACAGATAGCTGTATAAATACTCACTTTTAGACCTATTTGAAACTCTATGCGTATTAAAACTCTTTTAAGAGTACACTGGTGATCCTACAGCTGCATAATAGCTGTCAGTGATATTTAAACAGCTTAGGCTGAATAAGGGCTGTTTAGTGGATAAAATTACGCCAAATACTGTATAAGAAGGTAATTGTGAACTCTTATTACACTGACTTATTAAGGGGGCACGTGTGAACTATTATGAAGTTAATAGCTATATAATGGATGATATGTGGCCCACATTACAGCTTATTGCTGAATATCAGAGTTTTAACTATTCACGTCGCTGTTTAAAATGACTCCACCATTTTATTGTATAACCTCATAACCTATATAAATATACTGATTCATTTTTCAACTTTTATGATGTTTTGTGTATGAATTAGGAATGGATTGCATTAGTTTTTACTTCTCGATATCATAATAACAACTTTTTATCTTATAATTATTTTCAAAGCACTAAAAATTGATTATTCAAGTTTTCATCACGGCTTATTTATATCACGAAACTAATTAAAAACCGAATATTTTCGTGGCGCACTAAAATTTTCTTAGGTAATATATATGTATAATGTCAGTAAAATTACATTCCCAACCATTTTTCTTTTATAAATATGAAAACAATGCACTTAACTTTGAATATATAACCACACGTATTCAATTCACTCCACGAAGTATATTAATTTGCTAGATTAAGTTTGCTACTTCACTTTTACGTCACGTGACATATTTGCTGAATAAAGAGTAACTTGTAATCTTTTACTCAACTTAAGGCTGTATAATTTGTGCCCATTTAAGAGGTATAAGAGCTGTATACGGCCGTATACAACCCTTATGCAGCTTTTTTATACAACTTTAAGCGTGACGGGAATTCGTTATTCAGCTGCTAAGCAACCTTCGTGTGCTACTTGGGCTGCGACTCGTTTGATGTCGTCGGTCCACCTAGTGGGGGGTCTGCCAACACTGCGCTTCCCGGTGCGGGGTCACCACTCCAGCATCTTGGGACCCCATCGATCATCAGCTCTTCGAACTATGTGCCCCGTCCATTTCCACTTCAGTTTCGCGACTCGCTGAGCTATGTCGGTGACTTTGGTTCTCCTACGGATCTCCTCATTTCTGATTTGATCTTGCAGGGATACTCCGAACATAGCTCTCTCCATCGCCCGCTGAGTGATCCTGAGTCTTCTTATGAGGCCCATAGTTAGCGACCATGTTAAAAAAAAACCTCCTCCTTTTTGGAAGTCGGTTAAAAACAGGCAATGTGGGTCAACGAACAGGGGCCCAAGTCTGCTATTGCAATTGTAGTTACATTGCCTATCAATGACATCCCAATTGCTACTTTTAGCAATTTTGGTAGTCTACTAATTCAATGGCGTCACAATTGTTTTCCGATGGTTTGCCACTGACACATCTAGCTTTAAATCTAGCTTAAATAAACGTTTTTAATATGTAGTTTTTTTTTGAAACTCATTTCGGGAAACGCTTTTTAAGCTAATTCCAATACCGAGGTATCATTAAATTACAATCCAATTATAAGAAATCGAACGACCATTGTGAATTTAGTAGACTACGAAATTTTGGACCAATGATAATTGTATTGTAATTGTATTGCGGATCAATGACAATGACATGTAAAATAGCAGACTTGGGGCCCTGGTCGACAGTTGTGCCATGGTTAAGGTTAACAAATGTTAACGAGTAAAGTTAACGAGTAAATCTTGAGATGCAGATTTGATTTTTACAGCAATAGATCAAATTAATTTAATTATCATAAAAAAGCAGGCAAAAATGACATTATATTTCCAAGGGACGATACTGAGTAGAAATATAAAATAATAGCCCAAAGGGCAAAGGGCTGGACTGAAACCTGAAAGGCCGCCGGTTCGAACCCCAGCTGTTGCTCTATTGTCGTGTCCACTCCTAATTGACACCTCATTCATCAAAATCGACTCAGTAGTTTAGGCGCTACGGTGGAACATACTTAAAAAACATATATACATACATGGATTGCTAAAATCATAAGCCAGCCTTTTAGCTTTAGCCGTAATTATTGGTTAAAAAATCAATAAAACTTATTTTATTTGCTTATATATTTTGTTCTTGTTTTTCATGCAATAAAGTTGTATAAATAAATAAATAAATAAATAAAACTGTCAAAATAATGAAACGCCGAAATTCAAATTTCGAGTGGCGCCATCCGTAAATAAATCTTTAAATAGGGTAGAAAGAGTTAAGCGACCAATGATTTGAATTTACAATCCCGATCTGCCGAATGAAATTCAAATTTTAATCGATTTTAAGTCAAATACATGTTGGTTTGTTGACGGAAACAATGCTAAGTACGTTGACCTCGGAAAAGAAGTACCGCCTCAATAGCCCAGCGGTTACAGGTGCGGACTGAAAATTAAAAGGTCGACAGTTCCATCCCCACACAATGCACTATTGTCGTACCCACATTTAATAGCTTCAAGCTTTCCGCTTATTTGTATGTGTGAGGAAAATATTAGTCAAGCTCAGCTTGGCTTTTTTTATACATTATAGGCACACGCTTGACCACTATCACACCTGATGGAAAGTGATGATGTCTAAGGTGTAACGCGTTTGCCTAGAAGATGCCTATTCACACTTGTTTTAAAGATACCCAAATTGTACGTGTTAGGAAACAGATCTTGGAAGAGCATTCCAGACCCTAGCCGTGCGGATCAGGAATGAAGACTTAAAGCGCTTGGTGCACGTAGATGGAATATCAACGACACAGGGATGGAAGGTTTCCCTATGTCTTGCAATGCAGTGGTAAAAAGAGGCTAAAAAAAAAACAATTTGAATGGAATTCAAATTTTAATCGATTTTAAGTCAAATTCAGTCAAATATGTGTTGGTTTGTTGACGGAAGCAGTGCAAAGTGCGTTCACCTCGGGAGAGAAATAATACCGCTGCATCCAGCGGATGAAATGCTAATTCTTTGCTATAGATGATTAATTATTTAAAAAAAAAAACTTACTTTTTTACACTTTTTACCAAGATCTGATTGACTGAGTTAATTGTTATTTAATGTAAATCGCTTTTTATGTATACAGGCACTACATGGTTACTATATTTTTATAGTACATCATCAAGAAAGAACTATGGCTTTATTTTTAAGCTCTATTTTTATTACTCTACTAACTTGTGCCCACGACTTCGCTCACGTTAAGTTCGCTTTTTCAAACCCCTATTTTACCCCCTTAGGGGTTTAATTTTCAAAAATTCTATTTAGCGGATGCCTATGTCATAATAGCTATCTGCATGCCACATTTCAGCCCAATCCGTCCAGAGGTATGCGTTGATAGATCAGTCAGTCAGTCAGTCACCTTTGCCTTTTATATATTTAGACTACTATTTCATTAAATTGTGTACTTTGAGTGCATATGCTCATTTTCAATAGCTTTTTGTGCTCTTTTCTAAAGGTTATTGACCTTTATTTCAATTTAAAATAATAACTGATCTACGCTATAAGATTTTTCTTTACGATTTTAATATCTGTACCATCTCTATTGAAGAAGTTTGTCTATTATTATTTTATGGTAATCCTATGGGAAAATTCGCAAGTGCAAATAATATGCTTCTATATGTTCCAACTACATTTTACATTAGAAAAAAAACTTACCTCGTATAGTGCTAGGCATTGTACCAAAAAATCCGTTCTCGGCTCAGAAAAAAAATATCACAAACCACTCGAAAGTAATCCATCCATATTCGAAAATTGAAATTTTCGGAGACCACAGACAAATAACACTTTGTTTTTATACAGCTCAAGTTACTGGCACTGCGTGAAAAAAAAAGAAAAGTTTAAAAAAATATGGCGGCACGCGCGCTGTCAACGTCAAATTCGCGCGGGAATAAAGCTGCGCGCACACGTCCTAGTGACGTGCCGCAACGATTGCTTGTGCACGGAGCGAGATGGTGGTTTTTTCGTTCGGCACGGGCAGTCAGCTAACTGTATTTTTTTTCGTGATGCCGCTAACGGTGCAGCCGGTTTGAATCCACGGATTCTAGATTGGCGATTCTCATGCTCAATCAATTCTGATTCGGGCGCGTAGATAATTCCGGGCTCGTCTCTCCTATGTCTGTACTGAATCGTCAACTGGACGTTATCGTATACGTGGACGTATCCCTTTCTGCATCGTATTCTTATTTCTGAGAGTCGTGACCCCTTGTCATTATTGACAATTATGGACATAATCTACAAAATACACAAATGGGTGCAAAAGCCAATTTAAAATGCCAATAAAAGCCAATAAAAAAAAAAAAAAATTAAAATTATTTTGAGTTTCCTTCTTTTTCATAAATTGTATCCCTTATCGTATTAAGTAAATAAACGTTTTTTCTTTCTTTTGTTATATGAACCGATAGCCGTCCACTTCAGGACAATTATCACAAAAATCTTAAAGTGCCGAAATCACACTCCCTTATTTGTACGCAGAAAGGTCGCTGACGTCCCAAGCTGCTGGAGTGGCGACCTCGCACCCTGGAAAGTGCAGTGTTAGCAGACCCCCCACTAGGTGGACTGACAACATCAAACGAGTCGCTGGGAGCCGCTGGATACAGGCGGCGCAAAACCGAGACCTGTGAAAATCCATGCAAGAGACCTTTGTCTAGTCTGTTGTGGACGTCTATCAGTTGGCATAGAAGAAGAAAAGGTTTTAATCACCATAAACCTCTTCGCCTAATTTTAATAATGCTAAAGCTTTACGCTAGCTTTCAGTAATGCAAAAGCTCTAAGCTAATATTCTTGCGTAGAATTCTAGAATTCTACGCTAATATTCAACACGTTAATTAAAATAATGCGTAGACCTTAAGTTAAATCTAGCGAAGAGCTTTAACAAGATTAATATCTAGCGTAGAGCTTTAACAAGACTGAAATCTAGCGTAGAGCTTTGACAAGACTGAAATCTAGCGTAGAGCTTTGACAAGACTGAAATCTAGCGTAGAGCTTTGACAAGACTGAAATCTAGCGTAGAGCTTTGACAAGACTGAAATCTAGCGTAGAGCTTTGACAAGACTGAAATCTAGCGTAGAGCTTTGACAAGACTGAAATCTAGCGTAGAGCTTTAACAAGACTAAAATCTAGCGTAGAGCTTTAACAAGATCGAAATCTAGCGTAGAGCTTTAACAAGATTGATATCTAAGCGTAGAGCTTTGACAAGACTGAATTCTAGCGTAGAGCTTTGACAAGACTGAAATCTAGCGTAGAGTTTTAACAAGACTGAAATCTAGCGTAGAGTTTTGTCAAGACTGAAATCTAGCGTAGAGCTTTAACAAGACTGAAATCTAGCGTAGAGCTTTGACAAGACTGAAATCTAGCGTAGAGCTTTAACAAGACTGAAATCATACGTAGAGCTTTAACAAGACTAAAGTCTAGCGTAGAGTTTTGAACTGATTAAATCTAGCAAAGAGCTTTAACAAGACTGAAATCTAGCGACGAGCTTGAACAAGGCTGAAATCTAGCGAAAAGCTTAAACACGATTTATATCTAGCGTAGAATTTTAAGTATTTCGCTGAATCATATAAATGAGGAATTACAAAAATAGTCTTAAATGTTTAAACTAGTGGTTCGCCCCGAACTGAGACCTCGCGGTATCCCATAATTCCCAAAAGATAGTTTTAATTATATATTGTAATAATTAACTTTTAACATTAGACGCAATAAAAAAAATAATAGTTGACATAAAACTGTTTTACTGACACAGCGCCATCTATTAGCATTATTGTGAAGCTATTAGCCTTAAAAATTAAATAATTTCGTTTCTTTATAATATTTATCTAATTTTAGTATTTGTTGTTCAAGTACAGGATATAACTGAATTTTCAACAAAGTTTCAGGTTCTAATATGCAATACTTTTTGACATATGGCTCAAATTAAATCTCCACTTAAAAGTTAAATAATTTCGTTTCTTTATAATATTTATCTAATTTTAGTATTTGTTGTTCAAGTACAGGATATAACTGAATTTACCACTAAGTTTCAAATTCTAATATCTTGTCATTCTTGACATATGGCTCAAATTAAAATCTCTACTTTGAAAGCCCCCCATTTCGTCAATTTTAAGGGGAAAATTAAAAAATATATATTTTTGTACTCTGATCAAAGTCGTCTTTAAAAAGATATATCGCAAGTCTATGTAACGCAACAAACAAAATTTTACTTCAAACACGCTTCTATGAGAGCCCCCCTGAAATAAAGCTTTTTATATTTTTTTATACAATGTTCGGCTGAAGGCCATCAGTTTACATATTATATTTAAATTTGAAGTAATTACGTTCAGTAATTCAGAAGTTATAGGGCTCTGACAGACATTTAGACGGACACACTTCTCTGTCCAGTAGGCAAGCGCCCTAGTTGACTCAGAGAACTCGCTCCGCTCGTTCAAATAGCTAAAAAATTAGATTTGCAAATAAGCACATTAAATATACAACGCTACAATAATAGAAAATAATTTACATTCACACATAGATTCTGTGCATAGATTAGGTAGTGATTTCTTATTTTATATCTATGGTTGTAATAAAAAAAAATCGCCAATCGTTCTCTTTATGAATAAAGCCATAAACACACGGGAGCAAAGTCGCATGCCACAACCGCTTACGATTCAGATGGTTCACCGTTTCCCGCGTAAACAAATGGCGGGGGTCGTTCAACCCAACGGTACCGGAGCTCGACCCACTCGCCTCGTGACGTCACATGACGCTAGCGAGTAGGCCGCGAGACGTCCAACATGGTGGAGGTAGGTATGACACGGGTATGCGGGTATGGTATGGAGTCGTAGGTACCTACTTTAAAAGTACATATATATCGCAACTTTGGTAGAACAAGGGCAGTTATCGCATTACGGAGAGGCATTTTAAGATTTTTTAACTGACTTCCAAAAATGGAGGAGGTTCTCAATTCGTCGGATTTTTTTTAATGTTCGTTCCCCGCTTACTCGAATGCCTGGACCAATTTGGAAAATATTTTTTTTATTTGATAGGGTATACTTCCCAAGTGATTCCATTGTCATCAGGTAAGGATCTGATGATGGAATCCCGGAGAAATCGAGGGAACTCTTCAAATTTTATAGGCACTTTGTAGTGACGTTTGAAGTCAGTTTTGTAAAAAGAATTTTTAATATTATTATTTTCGATTCAGTATGGTTTGGCTCTGCTGATATCGATCTAATCTAATTTTCCTTTTCATCATGAAATAAACTATACATGATATGCCTATACATATTTTAAAATGATCTAAAGCGACATCTGTTATTATATGGCAACGTCCTTAATTGTCTTTATCTGTTCTTGTCTATTTATTTCCAAATTAATATTTTTGAATTTATAATGTTAATTTATAATGTAAATAATGGAATTTTACTGTAGTACAAAATATAATAATTATATTTTTTAAATAAAACATTCTTTTTACAGCGCCATCTAGCGATGAGTAGGATTATTAACAACGTTATCTTTTTAACCGACTTCTATAAATTAGTTGAGCACACCAAATAGTTACAGTTGCAACCACAACGTCACTCTTCATATGCACAAGAGATGGCGTTAATAGCCCAGTCTGTACTGTAGTGTCGTTCACTCGTCTCCAATTATTCGTGCAAAGAGATAATTATTTTGTTTACATTACAATAAGTGCAGTGATTTCAAGAATTTATAAATACCTGGTAAGTGTTTTAACACTTTTTATAGATACGTAACTGGTTTAGTAAAACCCGAAGAGTTAGTTTTATACCTGCTCTTATTTTATTATAGCTTACACCTTGCATTTGCTTGGTCAGTGATCTACTTCGGCACCGTTCTTGGTATTATCGCAATAAAACTTGAATGAGTAGGTAATAAAATGGTAATAAATATGAACATCGTTGCGTTTTTCTCGGGCCCTTAGCGGCTTAGGAACAATATTAAGTAATAAATTAGTTAAGTAGGTAGGTACCTAGTTACATGTTTTGAAGTTTTGAAGCTAATCACGTTTTATTTCTCAGTAGATAGGTAGATAGGTAGATTCACAGATTAGTTACCTCTTACCAACCTCTTACCTCATACCTGTCTATTCTATTACCTATTACTAAGTAGGTACGAAATACTTAGTACTTAGGTGCCTACTACCTAGCTTCTTAAAGCTATATAACTTCGAACTATTAGTAGGTACATGTAAATAGAACATTAGGTACTAAAAAAATTAATTGCTATTTATCTTTATATGAGGTGCGTGTTGCCAGTGATAACTTATGGATAGGGTAAGTACCTGTATAAGGTACCTATCTACAAGTTATCGAATTGTTTTCAAGGGACGTTTGCAATCTTCTCTGATTGTCTGAATTTATGGCGCTCTTGCTGCATCAATGCATGCCCAACAATTACTAGAGAGTAGATCCCACAGCAGATTACGAAGGGATTGGGTACATTTAGATCTATAGTAGGTACAGGGCCCCAAGTCTGCTATTTTACATGTCATTGTCATTGAACCGCAATACAATTACAATACAATTATCATTGGTCCAAAATTTCGTAGTCTACTAAATTCACAATGGTCGTTCGATTTCTTATAATTGGATTGTAATTCAATGATACCTCGGTATTGGCATTAGCTTAAAAAGCGTTTGCCGAAATGAGTTTCAAAAAAAACTACATATTAAAAATGTTTATTTAAGCTAGATTCAAAGCTAGATGTGTCAGTGGCAAACCATCGGAAAACAATTGTGACGCCATTGAATTAGTAGACTACCAAAATTGCTAAAAGTAGCAATTGGGTTGTCATTTATGGACAATAAAACTACAATTGCAATAGTAGACTTGGGCCCCAGGTATCTTACGGTACCCTAGAAAAGTGGTAACCCTTAATGCCCCTATCGAAAAAATGTGAAAGGTCCAAACTTATCGACGCGATTAAACAAAAATAAAAAGTATACAAAATCAATCGACAATACATTTTAATGGAAGCCGAAATCCAAACACAGATTAAAGAAAAGATAGATGGAGCAATAAAATATATTGTGTTCATAAAACAGGCCCGATAGAGATGTGTTCGACCAAACTTCAGCCAAATCGGTTCAGTCGTTGCGGCGTAATTGAGTAACAAACATTCATCCAAACTTTCACATTTATAACATTTGTAAGATTAGTGGAGAATATTGAAATACTACTAGGTACTTTAAGCGTTGGCGGTAGGGCCTTTGGGTCGCCAGGCTGCCGGGCCGGTGGCTTTGGTGTGCAGAGCTGAGTGGCGTGCATACAGGGTAGGTAGGCATTAAGCGGGTAGATGATATAAAATGGAGAAAATCTCGAGTACGAGTTATAAAAACTTAAGGGTAGCTTTTTTTAATTTGTACCTTTAAGTTTTTTATAACTCGTACTGGAGATTTTTTCCATTTTATATCATCTTCCTACCCTGTTGTACATCCTATGCACGTCACTTTAGAGCATGGCAACTACAGTGCCGCCAGTGGCGTAACTATACCGTTTGAGGCCTGTGGCAAATTCATGAGGATGGGGCCCTCCGTCCCCCAATATAAAGAAACTTAACCAATGAGATAACCTTTTTTTTTTATAATAAAGCACTACGTGAAGTAGGTACGTACGAACAAGATTGTAATTATGTACTTTAATTCACAAGGCGCACTGAATTGAAATCACAATTTTTGTTATAAATGTTAGGATCATCCTGTGCTCCCGACCTTCTCTGACCGGAGGCCCCTTCCGGCTGGGGGCCCGTGGCATTTTGCCGTCTTGCCACCCTATTGTTACGCCACTGAGTGCCGCAGAGGAAACGCAGCCAGTTGTCGCGCGGCGCGGCGCAGCGTTGGCATCAGTCTACATTACCCACTATTCGGGCATCTATCCTTTACCTTTAATCTTTGTCGAAGAAATGAAATGTATCGGAGAGTCAAGGCAAGGATTCGCGGATGGAATTAAGTTAATGTTGCCGTCCTGCTCTGTCTCGTGGGCACGGATGTCGTTTGTTTCTTTCTCACATCTCACTGCCCCTCAACTCGACTCAACGTGTATATCCCGCGGGCCTAACTTTGCGGTTTAGGGCTGCGAAAAAACAATTTACTTTTACACTCGTTACGAAAAAAAAAATATTTTTCATAGTGTAATTTTTCATTAGAGTCGTTATCCTCAACCGATAGAATTCAAATGAGAAAACCGCATCAAAATCGGTCCATTCGTTACGAAGATTCGAGGGAACAAACAGATACACAGTATGTACAAAATTAAACAATGCCATTAATGTTTTTATCCTGAATGAATGAATTAACAGCATAGTAGCACTTGTTTCACTGCATTTTTAACCCCCGACAAAACAAGACGTAATAGATTTATAAATACATATCAAAAATTCCGGGGCCGGCGGGATTCGAACCCACATCTCTCTGGGAATCGCGCCCTGAGTGTGTTATCCGTTACACCACGGCGAACCACACGTCAACCACGAAATTAGTGATATGTATCTACTTTTTTCAATCAGTTTTATAGCAACTGTTAGCGACATCTAGTAGCGACACATTACAGTTGGGAAAAAAGTAGATCGACAACTGTAATGTGTCGCTACTAGATGTCGCTAACAGTTGCTATAAAACTGATTGAAAAAAGTAGATACATATCACTAATTTCGTGGTTGACGTGTGGTTCGCCGTGGTGTAACGGATAACACACTCAGGGCGCGATTCCCAGAGAGATGTGGGTTCGAATCCCGCCGGCCCCGGAATTTTTGATACGTATTTATAAATCTATTAGGTTATTTCCTTTAAGTGTAGGTTAACACTTCAATAAAAAATTAAAAACAAGACGTGTTATAAGTGATGTGTGTGTCCGTGTGTCTGTCTGTTTCCCTGTAGCTCCCTAATGAATGATGCGGTTATTTCTCTTTGAAAGCTGACCTGGGGGGCGATTCAGACCTGTTCGATAACATACCGTGTCGATACGGTTAGATATCGATCTCGTATAAAAAATTTTTGTCGTGTGATTCAGAGCGTTTGGTTTGAGAATACGATTCGGTATCGACTACGTTATCGACATCGACAAGATACATTCGATTACAAGAGCATTTATGAATTGAAAATATATATTATCGTACGGTAACAAACCGAATCGATCGATAAATAAGTTATCGGAAGGGTCTGAATCGGGGGGCTGATCGAGGTGGATCTTAGCTATAGTTTATGAAGATCAGTTCATATTTATTAATTTTATTGTTCATCTCTTCCATTATGGGCGCAGAATACCTAATAGTACTTTAAGGTATAGAAGATTGACTCCGCAAAATGGTGTAAATGAATAGAGACTCTTGTTACCACACAATAAAGTGCAATTCAGGTTGACACAGCGCCACTTATTTACCGACTTATTTGCCTAGACTTTTCTCTCTTTCTATCACGTAACTCTCAACCTTTAATTAGGCCCTTGGAAGAGGTACGCCATGTACTTGTAGCTCATTTTATTCCGCAGTTTACCAACTGCGGAGTGCGCCAGAACTGTCAAGGGGTAAAAATTAAAAAAAGACGTGTGGCACTCGGGGACTGTCGCGGTAAAGCTATTGCATAGCATTTTTTATCAACGCCATCTAGCGGCTCACCGCTAGATGGCGTTGATAAAAAATGCGCCATCTAGCGGCTCACCGTAGAGGAGTCCCGTGTCAGGTTATTTTCGTTACGGAATTTCTGGATTGGGTCTCCACGCTGGCCCGCGATAGAAGCTATGCAATAGCTTAATAAGTGTCGGTCGGCGCGTGGCAGCCCTGGCGGCCGCCGCCCCGCGCGGTTCACATAAAATCAATATTTATGGACACGAATGTGTTCACCTCTGCATACTGTCTCCGCTGCGACACATCTATACTCTATACTCTATAGCGAGTACAACTGACACTGGGGATAGCCACTCGGTGTGCGGCACCACTGTACTCCCTACACTGTGGTTCTATCAAATTCAAAATTATTGGCATGTCATTAAACAGGCTTCTATTTAATAACATTATTAGCCTCTAAATTACTAAGTCAGCCACAATCAATGTGCCTCTAAAAATACTGTTTTAGCCACTATATATTTTGAATATAAGCTTCTATAAATACAACTCAGGATGATAGCATATCAACAGCAAATGATAGATATATACGTACGGCCTGCGGCCGGGCACCTGAATATTTATGTACAATCCCAACCTAAGTCCTAACCTAACTTGTATCCGTGGCTAAGTTAGTAAATTAGATGGCAATGTATTAATCTGTTGGCCAAGTTATAAAAATTGTGTCTCTTTATTAGATGCTTTCTTTGGAATATTTTGTGGCTATTGTGAAAAAGGCGAGTTAGTTTATTAGAAGCTTCATCATTTTCCCGTGGTTAAGTTATAAAATTAGAAGCTAGGTTTTATGGCCAAAAAAAAATTCTGCGGCTCGACTTATTATAGCCCAAAATTATTTATTTCATGTAGGCCAACTTGTAGCTCTTATGACACGTCATAAATCTACCACCGGTTCGGAATGCAGATTCTGCTGAGAAGAGCCGGCAAGAAACTCAGCAGTCGCTCTTTTCATAACAAAATATTACAATATTGATGTGTCGCTGCATAATATTACAATGTAATAACTTATTACACTATCTTGTGGAAAAACGAGCAGGCGAGTCACCTGATGTTAAGTGATTACCGCCGCCCATGAACACTTGTAGTACCAGAGGCACTACCAATGCGTTGCCGGCTTTTCAGGAATTTATTGGTCCGCCCCTTGAATAACCCCATGTTGTAATTAAGTGGGAACACTGTCGAAGGGAGAAGATTCCACAATTTGGTAGTACGTGGAAAAAGGTTCTGGCACATCGGATGGTCGAAGTACTCCAGGCACCCAGGTGGTGAGGGTGAAATTGCGTTCGGTGGCGAGCGGTGCGGTTGTAGAAGTAGAGGGTATCATCATCGAAATCATCATCTAGTTGATTGTAACTAAGAGCCCGTCATTCGGTCTGCGAATAGGATATGTCATACCTATCTGCTATTATTTTAATGTCCCCAATCAAGACTGTGAAATTGCCATGGAGTTAACAAATACTTACTTCCATTCGCCTTGAAGATGGCAAACTTTTTATTAATAATAAAAACTAGCTGATGCCCGCGACTTCGTTCGCGTGTATTGAGGTTTTATAATTTCCGTGGAACTTTATTATTTTCCGGGATAAAAAGTAGTCTACTTGTTATTCCAGACTTACAGACAGTTCTTGCTGATTCTTCTCGATTGGAACGGCATTCCGAACCAGTTGCAGTGGTAGATTTGCAGTGGCATTTGACGATTCGAAAGCCTTTGTAAAAGTTTATTTGAATAAAAAATTATTCTATTCTATTCTAAAACAAACTTTCCTCTTCTAATCCACTTTTGTGAGTGGATTGTGATCACTTTGTGGATTACACACTACTTGTAACCTTCTTTGTCAAGGATTGATGCGGCTGTATGATTGTTGACCTTTGCCTGAAAATGGTCGGGGGCTGTCAACTATTATTAAAAAAAATGTACCTATTCTATTTCCGGATAATTAAAATTAAAACATTACGGAAACCTGCTCGTCTGAGACTTCTCTATAAACTTCTCAAAGGTGTGTGAATAGGGAATGCAATCTCGATCTCGCGAGATCTCGTTCTCGCGAGATCTCGGCCTTTTTTAGCGAGATTAATCTCGGACGAAAAAAGGGCGAGATCTCGCGAGATTAACGAGATTGCACTCGAGCATAAAAAAGTCTTATTCGAAGCGCAGACTGACATGGACGGAGTTACGACCTGTCGGTTTCGTTCTGTGCGCAAATTAATTTTTAAATTACTAAAAGATTTGCGTTTGATATTAGAAAAGAAGACTGGTTGTTTTTTTTCATTTGTTATTTCAAATTCAAAATTTATTTATATCATGTAACCCAACTTGTGGCTCTTATGACAAGTCAAGACTGCCACCGGTTCGGAATGCAAATTCTGCTGAGAAGAACCGGCAAGAAACTCAGCAGTTGCTTTTTAAAAAATAAAAAATAATTTTTTTTTTACAATAGGTAACCAAACTTCCACAGTGATTTGATAGATATGTACGTCAAAGTTTACTACTTAGAAGTTTATTAAAAAATTATAGACAATTTTATTCATAAAAGTATTGAAAAAATTCGTGAAAATAAATATTATGTTATAATACTTATAACTTTTATTATTTTTTTTCTAATTTATTCAAATATTGTGATTATTTGCAAAAAAAACACACAAAACTGCCAATCTCGCGAGATCTCGAAATTGGCGAGATCTCGCGGTATTGTTATTCACAATCTCGCGAGATCTCGCTTGAGCCCCAATCTCGCGAGATTTGCATTCCCTATGTGTGAACTGTGAAGTCAACCCAGTGGTGAACCTATCATGTTGATGTGTTAAAAGTGCAATGCATGGGGTTTGAACCGTCGACCTTTCGGATTTCAGCCCGGTCCTCGCCCACTCAGCTATTGAGGCTACCGACCATATAATACGTGTCCACTTTGCGAGCGGAAAGTGATAAAATTACGACCGTCCCTTTCTACAGGTTCCCACACTGGGAAATTATGGCTGATTCAGTTAAGCTGTACTTACATGAGCGTATAAACCCAAGCCCTTATGTACTTACGCCTTTTACAGACAATCGATGTAAACTAGCCCTTTATTTCACAAATTCAAATTCAAAATTAATTTATTTCATGTAGGCTAACTTGTGGCTCTTATGACACGTCATAAATCTACCACCGGTTCGGAAGCAGATTCTGCTGAGAAGAGCCGGTAAGAAACTCAGCAGTTGCTCTTTTCAAAAAAAATTTTTTTTTACAAAGCTCTGCTATGTATACAGTGCTTCCACAATAAAGCTTCAAAAATGCAAAAATGCATACGTAGGTACACCAATCCAACGCATGTCAAGATGGGCAGTCAAAGCAGACCCATTCCCGTTGGAATGAGTCTACTTTGACTCTGACACACGGACGTATATATATATAATATATATATATAAATTAGGAGGTATATATATAAATTAGGACAAGAAAAAAGTTGATGGTAAGTGACGATGCAGTCTAAGATGGTAGCGGGCTAACTTGGAACGGGTATGGCAGTGTACATTCAACCTATACACCTATAATCTGTTTGTACACGCCATTGCTTGTATCGTGCCGGAACGCTAAGTCGCTTGGCAGCACGTCTTTCCGCAAAGTAGGTAACGCTTCCATTTATCCTGTTAAAAATAGAGTTCCCGCGGGATTTAAAAGCCTAACACCACGCTGACAAAATCACGAGTAAAAGCTAGTTTAAATATATATAAAAGGAAAAGGTGACTGACTGACTGACTGAGCTATCAACGAATCGGACTGGGCATATAGATAGATATTATGACGTAAGCATTCGCTAAGAAAGGATTTTTGAAAATTCAGTTCCTAAGGGGCTACAATAGGGGGTTGAAAAATCAAATTAAACGTGAGCGAAGACGCGGGCAAAAGCTAGCAAAGCACATACCTGATTAAAAATCTTCTTTGTCTCAAAACTAGTTACTTATTTATCCTTAACGCGTAATAAAAGATCAATAAAACGTTTCTCTTCCGACCCTTTACCTGTCAACTTCAAACAATGATGTGACCAAGCGAAACGACCTGCCGTACGGAGCAAGTTGTAAGCAGCTGTAGGTCACACTGAGTGGTCAGGAAGAAAGATCAATGACCCAGGCCGTTAACGACGAACAGGCGAATCTTCTGGTTTATATAGACTATGGCTGGGTGATTTGTGTGTGTAGGTACAGAACTAGTGTAAATATGGTGCCTAGTAATCCTAGTATGTTAGAAATAAGAACGCTTAGCGGCACCTATTAAATCAAACGCTTCTTAGCTTCCTGTATTACAGATCTTAAACAAATAGCCGCAAGTATTTTATGAATATTAGTATAGTATAGCTTTTGCTCATGCTCTCTTTAAACATTTCTGTGGTGGTGTCGTGTGGTGCGGGTTGTTACGTTCCCTCAAATATGGTTGAGCGAAGCAATGGCTGGATCATGCGTCATGCTCGTGAACGGGTGCCACCAACGGGAATGGGTCTGCTTTGACTGCCCGTCTTGACATGCGTTGGATTGGTGTACCTACGTATGCATTTTTGCATTTTTGAAGCTTTATTGTGTAAGCACTGTATACATAGCATAGCATAGCTTTGTAAAAAAAAATTTTTTTTTTGAAAAGAGCAACTGCTGAGTTTCTTGCCGGCTCTTCTCAGCAGAATCTGCATTCCAAACCGGTGGTAGATTTGTGACATGTCATAAGAGCTACAAGTTAGCCTAAGTATATGAAATAAATAAATAAATTTTGAATTTTTTGAATTTTGCTCGCGGCTTTGCTCACGTTAAGTTCGATTTTTCAAACCCCTATTTTATCCCCTTAGGGGCTGAATTTTCAAAAATCCTTCCTTAGTGTGCGCCTATGTCATAAAAAGAACCAACTGTAAAAATTTCAAGTTTCTGACTTCAGTAGTTTAGGCTGTGCGTTGATATCTCAGTCAGTCAGTTAGGACTTTGAATTTTGTTAGATAGAACGTAAAAATTGTTTTTACAAAACGACTTTAAACGCCACTACAAAGTATATCGTCTAAGACGTGCCGCCAAGCGATTTAGCGTTCCGGCACGATAGCGTGTAGAAACCGATTAGGGGTATGGGTTGAATTTACACTGCTATACCCCTTCCAAGTTAGCCCGCTACCATCTTAGACTGCATCGTCACTTACCATCAGGTGAGATCGCAGTCAAGGGCTATCTTGTCATCGAACAAAAAAAAAATCAATTGTGCCTATAGAAGAGTTCCCTCGATTTCTCCAGGATCCCATCATCAGATAAGCTGTCCACAAGATAGATAAGCTACATATTGTAACATTTTTTGTTTTGAAAAGAGCAACTGCCGAGTTTCTTGCCGGCTCTTCTCAGCAGAATCAGCATTCCGAACCGATGGTAGATTCTCGACTTGTCATAAGAGCCACTAGTTGGCCTACATGAAATAAATAAATTTGAATTTTTATATCGTTCTCGCTTTGGCCTTTAAACATTTTTTAATACTTGACTAATGTTAATAAATTGTGGTAATTTTTTAAAGTGCTTAACTGATCTGAACACATTTTATTCTTCTGGGTTGAACATCTGCTTATAAATGGCAAAACCATTATTTATCACGTCACACTATCACACTAATATTATTATAAAGGCGAAAGTTTGTGTGTGTGTGTGTGTGTGTGTGTGTGTGTTTGTCACTCCTTCAGGCCACAACGAGTGAACCGATTTGGCTGAAATTTGAAATAGAGATAGCTCATATCCAGGATTAAAACATAGGCTACATTTTATCCCGGAAAATTACAGAGTTCCCAAGGGAATCGAAAAACCACGCGGACGAAATTGCGGGCATCGTCTAGTAAAAAATATTAAAAAATAAGATCCCGGCGAATTGAGAACCTCCTCCATTTTTGAAGTCGGTTAAAAAAGGTGACGTGTGTCTCTATCTGTTCCCTCGTAGCTCCCTAGCGAATGGACCGATTTTGATGCAGTTTTTAGGGTTCCGTAGTAGAACTACAAGGAACCCCTATAGTTTCGCCAAGACCGTCTGTCCGCGGTCTAGTACAGAGACTGTTGGTAGTAAACAGAAGCGATTTGCATATTTTTTTTATAGTGACTTGTGCATTTGCTTTCAAAAAGCACAATTCTAACCACTTCAACATACGCGTACAAACTATAATAAATACTTTGCAGTGGCGTTTGAAGTCAGTTTTTTTTTTAAAGTATTTTTTACATTATACTAGCGACCCGCCCCGGATCTTTCTTGTTAAGTTCAGCCAGCGTTTGCAATTATACCGTTGGTAAAAACATCCTAGTTCAAGCTTCAGGCAGCAAGCTCTAGCCTCTATACATAGAGAACAAATATGGTTGAGCGAAGCAATGGATGGATCATGCGTCATGCTCGTGAACGGGTGCCACCAACGGGAATGGGTCTGCTTTGACTGCCCATCTTGACATGCGTTGGATTGGTGTACCTACGTATGCATTTTTGCATTTTTGAAGCTTTATTGTGGAAGCACTGTATATTAGCATAGTTTTGTAAAAAAAAAATTTTTTTTTGAAAAGAGCAACTGCTAAGTTTCTTACCGGCTCTTCTCAGCAGAATCTGCATTCCGAACCGGTGGTAGATTTATGACGTGTCATAAGAGCTACAAGTTAGCCTACATGAAATAAATTAATTTTGAATTTGAATTTGAATTTGAGACTCTATCGCATAGAGTCTTTGATAGATAAATAGCTATAGTGCGGTCGCCGAACAGAAAGAATTTCGTACATTAACCTGTTACTACCTGTCTCTGTCACTCCCGCTTTAAAATAATGCGTCACGCTCGCACAAATGCAATGACCGCCGTCCTCGGGGATTGTAAACCTTTTACTTGCAAACCTAAGGTTTGTTTTTGTTTGCTTGTGAATTGAATTTAGGGTGTCTAGATCATAATGTAGACAAAACTGTACATTATTTCGTTATAACACTTATAACTGTGACAGGCGAGACGTCGTCGGAAAGTAGTTACTCCGATACAGAGAAATCGGACTTTGATTTTTGAATTTTCATTTTTTTATTTCTATGTAATAAGTTAATATAACTCGATTATAATAACTGTTTAAAAATAAATAATTTATTTAATAAGCTACTAATTTTTTTTCTCCTTCAAATATTTTATATAAACCGCACTTAATAGAAAAATGTTTGTGACCACTGTCAGTAGGCAAAGAGGTCATTGTACGAAATTCTTTCTGTTCGGCGACCGTACTAGTCGATATTATAACCGGGGCAGTTTTATAAAATGTGTCCCTACCTATGTTCTGTCTCTTTCGCGACTCGTAGATACCTTGTACACGAGCAATAAAACAAGGTGGCCCGTGTCCCGCACTCGGCCGATCTCCGAACCAACACAAACACAGCGACACAATGTGTGTGTGTGTGCAACCACGCTATAACGTTTACCTCTCGCGTATTATCGATGTAATTATTAAACGGGCCTGTTAGGTTATGTCGCCCTGGTAGTTTCAAATAGAAATGGGATTATTGCCTATACATATATTACTCGAAATACTTGATTTTTGAACGAATCTTATCTCTTTTTTTTCAGTTTTTCGAAAATGAGGTTTTTGACAACCTCCCTGGCGCAGTGGTGAGCGCTGTGGTCTTATAACTGGGAGGTCTCGGGGTCGATTCCCAGCGGGGGCAATTTTATAATTTCTCAATTGTCTCTGGTCTGTTCTGGTGGGAGGCTTTGGCCGTGGCTAGTTACCACCCTACCGTCAAAGACGTGCCGCCAAGCGATTAGCGTTCCGGCACGATGGCGTGTAGAAACAGATTAGGGGTATGGGTGAAATGTACATTGCCATACCCGTTCCAAGTTAGCCTGCTACCATCTTAGACTGCATCGTCACTTACACATTAAAATAAGAGATTTCCTGCGGAAATTAAAAACCTCAATCCACGCGAACGAAGTCGCAGGCAACAGCTATTAAAAAAAATTACAACCTTATGTCAAGCACTTACCTATAAAATTAATTAAGTTAAGGCTTATTGTATTAGACTAGATTATTTAAGAATAGTTTAATATTAGTATTCAATTCGATGCCATGGGTAGCCGTATGTCATGCTCTCTCTAAACATTTCTGTGGTGGTGTCGTGTGGTGCGGGTTGTTACGTTCCCTCAAATAAGGTTGAGCGAAGCAATTGCTGGATCATGCGTCGTGCTCGTGAACGGGTGCCACCAACGGGAATGGGTCTGCTTTGACTGCCCATCTTGACATGCGTTGGATTGGTGTACCTACGTATGCATTTTTGCATTTTTGAAGCTTTATTGTGGAAGCACTGTATACATAGCATAGCTTTGTAAAAAATTTTTTTTGAAAAGAGCAACTGCTGAGTTTCTTACCGGCTCTTCTCAGCAGAATCTGCATTCCGAACTTGTGGTAGATTTATGACGTGTCATAAGAGCTACAAGTTAGCCTACATGAAATAAATAAATTTTCAATTTGAATAGGTAGGTACTTCGTACGCGTGGATTTAGAATCCATGCTCTCTGGAACACTTTGTTTTTCCGGGATGAAAAGCCTATGTCACTCTCCAGGTCCTCAACTATAGCCATGTAAAAATTCATGTCGAACCGTTGCGCCGTTGCTGCGTGATTGAAGGACAAACCAACACACTTTCGCATTTATAGTAATGTAGTAAGGATTTTTCCTAGATATTGCCAATTAAAAATTATACTAAAGCGTAGCTGCATAAGGAAAAATCTGTACCTATTAATTATTTAAGAACTTACTAGAACACAATATGTTGCATTTTACGATGTGATTAATTCATAGAAATGTAAAAAAATAGTATTAGATTTAAATAATAACCGGTCAAATGCGAGTCGAATCGCATGCGAAGGGTTCCGTACTAAAAACGCCGAAAAAATCACGTTTCTAGTAGGGGGCTCCCCTACTAGAAACGTGATTTTTTCCCTTTAATTTTCAATTTATTTCTATTTTTAACCGACTTCCAAAAAAAGAGGCAGTTCTCAATTTGTCTAATCTTTTGTATAATCTTTTTATTATTTTTTTATGTATGTTCCCCAATCCCCGATTACTCGAAGACCCAGGCGTCTTCGAGTAATCGGGGATTGGAAACATACATAAAAAAATAGTAAAAAGATTCCGATAAATTGAGAACTTCCTCTTTTTTTGTTTGAAAAAAAAAAATTCCAAATCGGTCCAGGCGATACCCTGGCAGGGTATACTTCCAAGGCGGTCCCATTGTCATCAGGTAAGAATCTGATGATGGGATCCTGGAAAAATCGAGGGAACTCTTTAAATTTTATAGGCACAATAACTGATTTATTTAGGGGGCAGTACCTCTGCAGCATCAGGATTGAGGAGTTGGAACCCAAAAATTTTATGGGAGCATCTTGCAAAGTTTTTGTTTCAATTAAAAAAAGATTCACGCAAATCGTTTAAGAAATCACGGAGATATCGATATACAGAGGTAGAAAAACACAACTCCTTCTCCTCCTTTTTCGAAGTCGGTTAAAAAAGTAGGCTATATTACGCCCGTTAATATCAGCTATCTACCAGTGAAAGTCCCGTCAAAATCGGTCCAGCCGTTCCCGAGATTAGCGGCAACAAACAGACAGACAGACAAAAATTTTAAAAATTGTTTTCTTGTTATAAGTAGCGTATTTACTTTCGTATGCAGTTAGTAAAAAGCTGTTCTTTTGATATTACAAACAGATACCTACTTCAATTTTATTTATTTGTATAGATAATCTATGGTACGAAATAGGATCCTAAAAATAGTATTGTGTAATATGGGCCTAAGAACATAAATAATGAATAGGGAATTTAGCATGTGTATAGGGGATAGCTTATTATTTAGAAATATGATAGAAATTACGTGAAATATGTGAGAAATCGTGCTAGGAAACGTCACCGGCGTGTAGAACGGAAAAAATTAGCCTAAAATCATGTGCTACATGTTTATGTAGAGAGCATAAACGTGCAGTCGCGATACCGTTTAGGTTTTGAAGCTTTGAACAGGCGAGGGACGCTACGACCGTAATCTGCCATCAAAATGGAAGCCGGCCGCCATCTTAGGTTCGCCACGAGCGAGAGAGCGCTCGGTCCGCTCGGGAATTTGGGAAATTGGTGTTTTTTTTTGTTGTAAAGAGAGCAGTATATAAGAGGCGGGGGGGCGGGGGACGATCTCCGCACGGGCTCGGTGTGAAGGGAAAAGAAGTGGTGCACAAGATAATAGCATCGTCAGATTGGTCTGCGGATATCTTTTGTAGCTAATTTTGGTAACTTGTAGCGTTATATTAGAGGGTTTAAGTTACTAAAGTGTAATGTGATGGTTAATAGACGATTTATTTGTACATAATACAGGCCTATGAGGCTACCAAAGGCCGCCATTTGTAATGTTTTACCTATTTATATTGAATGCGCTATGTGAAGGGATAAAAGTGGTTACACAAGATGGTAGCATCGCGAGATAAGTCTTCAGATAGGTTTCTTTTGAGAATATCATACTTTTGGGTTCTTTATTTTGATCTGCGATGAAGATATTTGATTGATTTGTTTTGTGTTCATTTTAGTATGATTATTGTTGTGTGAAGGACGATGAGAAAATAATGATCTACAACATATTAGCATTATACGATTAATCTTGAGATATCCTTGAAAGTTAATGATTTTTTAAATAGTAGGTGTATAATATTTGTTACAATTCTTATCCCTAGACTCTACCTATGACTCTACGAGTTTACAGTCTATCTCGTAGAAATTTTATTATCAGTATTAGATTAGTATAGCTTTTATATTAGTCACAATCACATAATTTCATTTTCGATAGTGTAATGATTCATGAATAGTTATGCTATTGTGATTTAAATAATTATGTGATATAGTCACATAATTATTTAAATCACAATAGCATAATTTTAGCAAGTTCGAAAGGCTGAATTAATAACTTGACGAGGATATTACGCATTAATCCTTCATATTAGCCAGCATTTACAATTACATGATATTAGGAATCGGTATTCCTACTAATATCATGTAGTTGTATCGAAGTTAAGATAGTAAACTGTTGTGTCTCTCGAACCTACAACAATCAATGAGCACGAGCAATCTCCTTGTCCTGTTCCTCAGATATACGGAAACGCGCACCTTGCTGCGAGCATTAACACAGTGCAAGTGACTTGATAACGCTACTTCTGCAAACGCTGTCATGTGCTGACGCTTTGTTTAACCATGTTTCGTAATCTTTCCAGGTAGAAGTCGAACAGTTATCGGCCCGCATAGTATGGAGTTCGGGGTCTCGAGGGTATCGTATCCGCGGACCGATCGTCGTTCCGCCGCGGCGGGTGTAGCGGCCACCTATCTTTCATTGCACGTACGCGCGAGGCGCGGGGGGCCGCTCGCCGCGCGGCATACGCGGACGGCGGAGCCATCTTGCCAGCGGTCGTCGAATCGCTCGCGTCTCCGCGGCTCAAATCGCCCTTAATTCGCACTAATTAACCATTTTACAATAATAAAAACAATCAATACAGTGCCCTAATACAGACAAAAGTGTCCCAAACAGTGATTAGTAGAGTTGTTGACGCGAACAGTGTGTGTGTTGTGTTGTTTTAGGTGTGTGCATACCGTCTGTCTAGGTGAGTAGTCACCAGTCTTTGTGCGCGACAATTATCATTCTGATCGATTCGGTCCGCGCGGGGGTGAGCCGGCCCGTTTTATATCTTTTGTTGTTTTGTAACGCTGCTAAATCAATAATTTTAGTGGCGGCTACTCGACTAGCGGCCATCGCGTTCTTAATTCAAACACTTTGACGTTTCGAATGTTCCGCAAGCTTTGAGGTGTTTTATCGAGTGCAGTAGGTACAGTTAGTTTAACGAGGTTCTTTGTATGTAACGTCTTTGAATCGCAAATAGGCGTGCGAAAGCTATTTCGCGGAGTGTATTTTGTGTAAACTGTAATCGAAATTCTACAGATAAACTCTGCGATAAGTGTCTCCGTTTGCTAACTAACGTAGCTAAAGGTAACTAAACTGTATTTTATTTATCTTTTTGCATGAACGCTTGATTCGTGACTTTGTGTATGGAAACAGCAATTCGCTTTCCCCATACCTAAAAATAGAACGGCCAGGTGCTAAACACGCATGTAATGTAACATTAAGTGCGTGCAGTTATTAGGTATATTATAATGCAGTTTGCATTATGTCACATTAGGATTGGTTTAAAGCAACTAATACCTAGGCGCTTATTGTTTATGTATGCTATGTGTACTCACTTTTAATTTAAGTAGGTACATAAACGTGATAAGATATAGTATATGTAGGTTGATTATTTATTTATACATACATATATAGGTGTTTAAAGTCAATAAACCATTATTTATACTCTGTATACCTACATTCACTTACCACATGCGGTGAATGACCTCGTGAGTAACGAATTAATAAAATGTAAGTTATGTTTTTTTTTCTATCTACTTATTTCTATATGTATAAGTAACTATGATTTTTTAGTAGTTACACAGGTACCTACTTACCTACCTATATATAAACTGAACCTTCCTGATATGTAACTAGTTTTCGAAAAACGAGTTCATGTTGTTCTCGTAAATTATGTTTACTTACTTTATAAGGTTCCTACCTAGGTACCTACCTTACCTAACTAATAATAGGCCAAATTATGCAATGATTTAGCAAAATGTACCTACTTAAATAATTTTCAACTAGCTGTGCCCGCGAATTCGTCCGCGTGAACTGTTTTCTTCAAAAATCTCGTGGGAATTCTTTGATTTTAAGGGATAAAAAGTAGTCTATGTCATTCTCCAGATCCTTAATAATATCCATGTAAAAAATCACGTCAATCTGTCGCTGCGTGATTGAAGGATAAACTAACAAACAGACACTTTCGCATTAATAATATTAGTAAGGATTAGTAATTTGTTTAGCTGCAGCTACTATACTATAGAATACTACTTATAGAATTCAGAGGAAAAAATAATTTCCCAATTCTGGTAGACTATCAAAGTTACACTACAAATACAAATATTGAACTGAACTGGATATTACTCAAATGAAAGTCATTCTAGAATCAAATGATTATGCATAATACTTACCTATGTAAAGGTTTAGGTAGGTAGGTACTTACCTGTCAGTGACATAATGAATTCATTTGTGTAAAATAAACAATTCAACAAACAATAGGTCTTATAAGTAGGTACCAAGGCGGTTTCTCTTTAGAATTAAATAATATTGTTGCTAGAAAGAAGGTCAGCGAAATTATCTTTCATTCACATTTTAGGTATATCTAAATAGATACCTATAACAGCGCTATTTACGAAAGATAAAGATAAGTAGGTATCTATCTGAGGTTACATCACAAACTGTGAATAAAACCTGTTTTCCGATTTATAAAATTTAAACCTTTGCCTTCTAAAAAATAAAATGCAATTTGAAATTTACATTAAAAGAACCTTGTTTAGGATTAAAAGTGCTAAACCTTTCTCTGTCTGTGTAATAAAAAAAAAGTAAACGCGGCATCTATCATGGCGGATAAGTAAGCACATCGAGCATGAAATAATTGCATTCGCGACCGCGCCTTGTGAACGGCCTCTTGGTTCTTCAGTTCAGATATACCTACCTACTAAACAAGCCTATAGTTATTACCCGATCGCGTAAAATTGTCTTAGCACCGCCTCTGTTCCAATGTAATTCTAGGGCCTTTTGAAATTTGTCGCGTTGGGACCGCAGACGAGTTGGGTTTATCATTTTTTACTACTTTCCGACATTGGCGGAGGTGCTATTATCCGACCGCTGAGGAATGTCGTAGCCCATGTTCCATGCAAGTTGATATCTGATGCTTCCATAAATAATGCGGGTTGTCGCTTAAATGCTGATTCATCGGTTGTTATAAGACGATGGTAATTGGAGTTCTTTTTTTGAACAAACGGCTCTACCATTTGTTTATCGGATTTAGTTGAGAAATGTTCGAATTTTGAAATGTAAATTAGGTAACCTCGGCGACCAATCTGATTGGTTTGAGGAAAAGAAAGCTGTTTATTGCCTTCTAATGAACTTGTGCCTACCCACGACTTATCTACTTATTAGATTGACCACTTCTACTATATATTAACTATTTACCTACAATACAACGATGTACCTGCTCACCTGCATTATGTTTGCGCACACAAATGTGCACTATAAAATCTCCCGCGCAGTTTAGCCATCTGGAGATAAACCGCCGTGGACAGATTCTATCGAGAAAATAGTAGGTATCTTAGTTGCTACTTTTTATCTCAAAAACTAATGATTTCGAGTCATGTTCTATGAAAATTATTAATTACTAGCTTTTCCCCGCGGCTTCGCTCACGTTAAGTTCGATTTTTCAAACCCCTATTTTATCCCTTTAGGGGTTGAATTTTCAAAAATCCTTTCTTAGCGGACACCCACGTTATAATAGCTATGTACATGCAAAATTTCTGCCTGATCCGTCCAGTGGTTTGAGCTGTGCGTTGATATATCAGTCAGCCAGCCAGTCAGTCATCAGTCAGTCAGTCAGTCAGTCAGTCATTTTTGCGTGTGTGTGTGATGTGAAGTACGACAACAGTGTACTCACTCCTAACACAAGCTTATTTGGAGGGGAGAGGAGTTCATCTTGGCTAATATTCTTTAAAAAAAAAAATACGCTCAGCATTAGAAAAAGTGTCGAGAGACAACGAGACTCTCTGGTTTTGATGACATGAGTACCTACCTAGTGTTGAAAAATAACAAGTTAAGTATGCATAATAAACTGCCGTTATTTGCATCTTAGATCGTGAACGACACATTGTCTGCACAAGGAAAGGCGGTAATTGTGCGTATGCACCTGGGTATAATTGCATAATTTAACTGTTCAAAGAACGGTTCAGAATACCTATCTGCCTTAGAACTGCTAGGCCTGTAGAAGAGCTGCGGTAACCTGGCTGCATTTTAACACAGAAAATTGAAAAGCTCTTTCTCAACAGAATCTACATTCCGAACCGGTGGTCGAGTCCCGACGTGTCTTAAGAGCCACAGATTGGTCTACGTGAAATAAATAATTTTGAATAATTTTTTTCGAACCCCTGACTGTCTGAAAACACGTCCACGTAGGTGTAGGATATTTTGATAAGTTTTGCCATTTAAAAAAATCCTCTCTTTCTCCTCCGAATAAGCGTAGAACTTGTGTTAGTTGAGTTGTGGGTACATGTAGCCTCAATAGCCCAACGGTTAAAGGTGCGGACTGAAAACTGAAGGGTCGCAGGTTCGAACCCCACCGGTTGCACTATTGTCGTACCCACTCCTAGCACAAGCTTTCCGCTTATTTGGAGGGGAGAGGAGGATATAAGTCAAGTTAAGCCTAATATTCTTTAAAGAAAAATGTAGATGTGAAGTCACGGGTGGAAACTATAGTAAGTCTATTTTTGTGCCCCATTTAAATTATGTGTCTATGTGTCACAGACCTATTGCGTAAGATAATTTGAATAATTTGTATGCTACGCGTGTAAACAGGCGGTATATTATCCTGTCCACTAGATAAACCAATGGTAAGCAGGTAGCTCTTATTCGTATAGTTATAGGGACTATTTTGCTTAAGATAAATGATGATATTAAAATAAATAAATTTTTTTTAAGGGACAGTTCAGTATTCTGTAGTTAAATAAGATAAAATAAGGTTGCTGTTCTTCAAAAAAAGTTCATACAATTTGAGACTATTACCAACGTTAAAGATTTTAGACTTGATTCGTGCTTTAATGACTTAAATCTAAATGAAATGAAATGAAATGAAATGAAATTTATTAAATAAGGTCATTAGTTATGTACAATGATCCATATTTTGTTAGGTTGAGACACAGCTGCCTAAAATAAGTTCAGAACTCGTAATATAGGCAACAGTTCTCTCCCCTTACATTATCCTTAAGTGCTAACAATACAGTTTACAAAACAGTTCAATAACTAAAATTGGTGATTATAAGAATATAAGCATGCAAGTGAGTGAGTGTGTGAGTGTTTATGTGAAAAAATGTGTGAGTATTTTGATGAGTGCATGTACTATTTCAGAACGGCAAGAAGTTTTTCCGTGTTTACATAATCCTGCTCCAGCAACCACTTTCTAAGAGTAGATTTACATTTATAAGCATTTAAATCTGCAATTTTCAATGATTTGGTAATTTTATTGTACAGAAAACCACCTAGAAAGCAATCAAATTTATGGGTGAAAAAGGTTTTAAACTTTGTTATATCACAAATTTTGTTCTTCCTTCTCTTTTCTTGTAGTTCATGAAGAACATCTAAATTAACATACTTATGTTGTTTTAAAACTATGCTTTGTATAAAAAGTTGCCTAACTGTCAGCACCTCAGCCTCTTTGTACAGCAGTGTTGTTGAGTATCTAAAAGGAAGGAATGAGCTAACTTTAAGTATTGCTCTCTGAGCCCTTTCTAAGCGTAGTAACCGTGTTTTAGGCGCTCCCCCCCAAGAATCAATACAGTATGACAATAGAGATTGGCAGAGGGCGTAGTAGATTGTCTTCATTAACTTCTTGTCAGCTACATGACGAATATTTTTAAAAATTGCGATTAGCTTGCGGACCCTATTTGTCAAGGCATTAATTTGCTGTTCAAAGGATAACTGATTGTCAATAATTATTCCCAGATATTTTATGTTATCAGCTCTATCTAAGTGGGGACAATTACATGGGTTAATAGTATTTAAATTTATACAGTTATTAGTGTGAGCTTTAATGAAAAAATTATCACGATCTGGTTGCGAAGAGCGTAAGATGGAGAAGGTGAGGTATTTTGTTTTATCCGCATTAAGTGTAAGAAGATTATTTCTTAGCCATGTTAATACTAAGTTTATTCCTAACTGCGCAAAATGGAAAGCACTTTCCCAAGTCTCACCCCAGAAAAGCAAAGTCGTATCGTCAGCAAAAACAATAATTTTCCCGTTATTCAAAGTTAAGTTACATAATTGATTTATATAAACTAAAAAGAGGGTAGGACCTAAAATGCTTCCTTGAGGAACGCCGCAAGTAATAGGAAGAGAGTTACTAGTGGTTTCCCCGATTTTGACGCTCTGCATTCTACCTGTTAAATAGTCCTTAAACAGAGATAGTTGTAATCCGCGAATACCTAGGTGTTCCAGCTTTAACAAAAGTAAAGGAATAGATACGGTATCGAAGGCTTTTGTCAAATCAAGGAAAATTGAAATACATTTCATACCAGAGTCTAATTTTTCAACAATACTATTAGTGAAGACAGATACCGCATCAGCCGTAGATCTTGATTTACGGAAACCATATTGGTTTGGCGAGAGTAAATTGTTTGATTCTAAATAATTAATTAATCTTATGTTAATAACTCGTTCAAGGATTTTAGAAAAAGTAGGCAGGATAGAAATTGGCCTATAGTTATTGATCAATTTACGCTCACCGTGTTTATAAACAGGAGTAATCAAAGAGTTTTTGAAATTACTTGGAAACTGGCCATGACGAATAGCTAGGTTACAGATATGGACTAATAACCCAGTGAAAATTTCTTTATTTTGCTTAACTATTGAAGAAGGTATATTGTCTATCCCAGCAGAACTAGTAGTCTTTAGCGAATTTATAAGAGCCAGGACTTCACTCAAGTCAGTTTCAAGTAAAACAAAGGATGAGGAGGGTGTTTTAGTATTTATATGTTCGGGCAAAGAGTCATCTCCTAAATTTAATTGCAATTTCACCTTTTCTAGCAATATTTTACCAATATTCACAAAATATTCATTAACTAGTGAAACCGATTTAGATGGACAGTCAGAAACCGTAAGTAAAACACGAGAATCTTTATTTTTAGGTTTAAAATTTGTGACTGAATTTATAACTTCCCAGGTTTTTTTCATGCTTGACTTAGCTAATTCAAGTTCATTTCTCTCATACTGTCTCTTCAATTTCCTGAATAAATTAGTACAAAAATTTCTGTATCTCTTGTAAATAACCTTAAAAGATTCGTTATCAGGATTTTTTTTTTGCTTTCTTATGTAAATGATCCCTATGCTTTAGGCACCGTAATAAACCTGTAGTAACCCATGGTTGGCGTGATATTCGGCATTTAGATATTTTTCGATAACTGGTGTTTTTATCTATAATAGATGAGACCATATTAACAAGTTGCTCGGAAGCAAAATTACAGTCATTTATATCAAGAATAGTTTGAAAGTTACAATTTAATAAATCAGATTTGATATTTGAATAGTTAAGGTTTTTAATTATTAGTGTATTTTTAGCAACAAGGTTATTTTTAAAGTCCAAAGCGATCATGACAGTATCATGATCAGTAAGGCTATTTGTTATCACAAGGGTTTTATACGATACAGTAGTTTTGCTTAGAATATGATCAAGACAGTTATCGTTTCTCGTGGGCAATAAGTGTGTTGGAAGAAGGCCGTAGGATGCATGCAATATATAAAAGGCAAAAGTGACTGACTGACTGATCTATCAACGCACAGCTCTAACCGCTGGATGGATCGGGCTGAAATTTGTCATACGGATAGCTATTATGACGTAGGCATCCGCTAAGAAAGAATTTTTGAGAATTAAACCCCCATGGCGGTAAAATAGGGATCTGAAAGAACCTAAACCGCGAGCGAAGCCGCAGGCAAAAGCTAGTGTGATAATATAATTCGATCCAATTGCATGGAACGTGGTCATGACGGGACTGCGGTGTTGCGAGCTTCGATCACAGAAAAATAAGGGGATTCAGCACTTCATACTTCAACTATTATTCAAATGCATCATTGTTCCTTGACACTGAAATAACTGCTTCACGTCAATGTTCGATGACAGACTAGCTAGCGAAATGATCTGCACTCATATTTAGTGGTTACACAAATCGGACTAACATGCGATATCCACTTATTTTTCTGTGATCGAAGGTTGCGAGACATCAAATTGAAGCTGTCATGGGTAGAAATCTTCTTGGTTCCCGCCTTCTTGGTTTTGTGCCGAACTTTAAATGACGTTCCTCCGAAAAGACCAAGAAGGCGGGTAGATAGATTTTACACATGACAGCTTCAACTTGACGTCTCGCAACACCGCAGTCCCGTAGTGACCACGGTCCATGCAACTGGATCGACAATGGCAACTAAAACAATTCGACCGTCCCGTAGAACAAAGTCTCATCTGCTAAATTCACAACTTGAAATTTGAGCCTTAAAAGTCACCTCTGCAAGGCTGAAATCAAGTTATGAATTTAGCAGATGAGACTTTGTTCTACGGAACGGTCGAATTATCGTGGTACGTACTCGTATTATATCACAATTTTATTATCAACAACGTTGCTAGGCAACTAAACGAAAGATTACAGATAGATTGAATATAGGAAACGCCCGTAAAACTGCAAAGTAAGAACTTGCTGCCATCATCTCACTTAGTATAAAGTTGAAACATAAGCATTAACTATTATAATGTAGGACAAGGTTTCGAATGCAAAGGCGCTGAGTTAGCGGTGTACCTAACTAATGTTATTTGTATAATTTTCGGATATTCGTGTTATGAATCTTATAATCACCTTATATTATACTAGCTTTTGTCCGCGTTTCGCTCACGTTAAGTTCGGCTGTTCGAACCCCAATTTTATCCCCTTAGGGGTTGTATTTTCAAAAATCCTTTCTTAGCGGATGCCTACGTTACAATAGTTTTATCTGTATGCCCAGGCCTATCCGCCAGTGGTTTGAGCTGTGCATTGATAGATCAGTCAGTCAGTCAGTCACCTTTTCCTTTTATATAAAAGGAAAAGGTGACCGACTGACAAAGTCTCTAGTCTTCTAAATATATATTTAGAAGACTAGAGACTTTGTCCGCGTGGAATAAGGTTTTGAGGTGGAATTTTCAAAAACTGTGACACACGTGCTTCTTTATTTTTAATCGAAAGGCAAAATACCGATTTTCATAGAAATAACTTGAAAAATCACGGATTTTCGTACGAAAATTCATCCTCTATTTGACATCCCTTAATGACAGCAATAGTAACCCAATAACTTTATATTATGTCTAACTGAGCTGCGTACGCAACCGATAGGCATTCAGCAAGTTTCGGGTAGTTTCGTAAAAAAGTGCATAATGTTACTGGGTTATTATTGCTGTCATTTAGCTAGCCAAACACTAAAGAATGTTGACAGTTGACACATATTATTTTATCATACGTATTGGGAGAAAATCGCTATTATCGATTTATGTCCAGCTAAATCGTCAATATTGCCATATGTGCGGTGGTAGTCATGACGTGTCATAAGAGCTACAAGTAGGCCTACATGAAATAAATTACACTAATATTATAAAAGCCAAAGTTTGTATGTGTGTGTGTATGTGTATGTTTGTTACTCCTTCACGCCACAACGAATGGACCGATTTGGTTAAAATTTGGAATGGAGATAGCTTCATACCCAGGATTAACACATAGGTTACATTTTATCCCGGAAAATTACAAAGTTCCCATGGGAATTGAAAAACTTTGATCGCGAAATAGCGGGCATCGTCTAGTAAATTTTAATTTGAATTTATTTACTCATGTGTAATTTATTCGTGTATGCATGTACATATTATGATGTAGTGTTAAATATTTCGGACGCCAGACAATCGGCCTCTGCGATAGTTTTTGATAAAGGACGAATGCCATCGTCAAACCATATAAGAAGCCCTAAACTCCCAAAGCATTGAACCGACCGGCGCGCGGCCGCCGAAAAGTTTTTATGTGACGACTCTTTATAGTAAACCCAGCAACCGAAGAATGTACATCAACGTTAGGGCTACCACTTGACTGACTCCGTCAAAATGGTGATAAAAATAAGTACTTTCAAATTCAAAATTTATTTATTTCATGTAGGCCAACTTGTAGCTCTTATGACACGTCATAAATCCACCACCGGTTCGGAATGCAGATTCTGCTGAGAAGAGCCGGCAAGAAACTCAGCTGTTGCTCTTTTCAAAAAAAAAAATACAATAGGTAACAAAACTATGCTATGTATACAATGCTTCCACAATGAAGCTCCAAAAATGCATACTTTGCTTTGATCATGTTATGTAGTTTTTAAGCGACTTCCAAAAAAGGAGGTTCTCAATTCGTCGAAATCGTTTTTTTTTTTTTTATGTATGTTCCCCGATTACTCGAAGACGCCTGGACCGATTTGGAAAATTGTTTCTGAGAGGGTATACTTCCCAGGTGCTCCCATTGTCATCAGGTTAAGATCTGATGATAGGATCCTCGAGAAATCGAGGGAACTCTTCTTTTACAGACATTGATATTGAATTGATATACTTTTTAGTGGCGTTTGAAGTCGGTTTTGTAAAAAATGAAAATAACATTTTTAGGTTTATATTATTTCTTTATAGACACTAACTCTTTCGAGTTCAGTAATAAAGTAGTTTGTTTGTAGTAGTATTAAAAATATACTTTAATATGCAAAATTTAATCTACAAAAATTAAATTCTAACTAATTATACGTCGACAACCCTACTCAATATACGTAGAGAGCTGACCACAAACCAATTTAATACGCACAATTTTTAACTCTATACGTATTGATATTCGGCACAGAATGGTATAAAATTTAAATGGTATGACATCGTCTCAAAATGTTTTGTCACACTGTTTCTTCGGAACTTGCAGAATGAGTTTTTGTTCTCAAACGCATAACTCAGTAGAGATGTTCCTTGTTAGAAGCTCTTTGATACTTAAATCTTTTGATACTTACGTCTTGTAGGACTGTTCTATGTCTCCGTGGCTGTCGAAACTTGCTAATTAGAACTGTCAAACTGACATTTTTAACCGACTTAAAAAAGGGGGTTATGAATAATTATTGTGTCATAAGAACGAATCAAGTCTCAAATCTTTAGTTTACCAATTTTTTTTTCCAAAGATGGCGCCAGACAATATATAGAAACTAGCTTTTGCCCCCGCGACTTTGTCTGCGTGGAATTAGATTTTGGGGTGGAATTTTCAAAAACTGTGACACACGTACTTCTTTATTTTTAACTGAAAGCTCAAATACCAATTTTGATGGAAACAGCTTGAAAAATGACGGAGTTTCATATAAACTTCCATCCCCTATTTAAACCCTTTAGGGGTGAAATTTCCAATAATCCTTTCTTAGTGTGCGCCTACGTCATAAAAGGAACCAACTGTAAAAATTTCAAGTTTCTAACTTCAGTAGTTTAGGCTGTGCGTTGATATCTCAGTCAGTCAGTCAGTCAGGACTTTGAATTTTATATATATAGATTATTTAAGTAAATAAATTATATACCTACCTACTTACTTCTGAAATTAAAATAACCATCCGTGCGAAGCCGGAACTCTAGTATTATAATATAAACGACCGAATATGGACTAAGGTTTCGTAATATAACACAATTTATTTGTACACTTGCTGATGCGCGCAATGTTATGTAATATATTTCGGTTATTAAAAAAGATACCGGCAGAATTGATAACCTCCTCCTTTTTGGAAGTCGGTTGAAACCCCCGTGGGAACTTCATTTTTGGCGTAACTAAAAATTAATTTTTCATACCCTATCCCTGTGGACTCCATTATTTATCAGGCTAAAAAATATCCTATATGTTAACCCTGAGTATTAGCTACCACTATACTAAATTGCATTTGAATATGATGTTTGGACTTGATTTGAGTACGGTCGGACAAAAATAAAAAAAAAATTGTGGAGCTCTATATCCTTAGTGGTATTAATAAATGCGAAAGTATTTTTGTTTGTTGGTTTGTCCTTCAATCAAAAAAAAACTTGTAGGGAGTCAAGAAGGCGCCCTGGGATTGGTAAACACGCCAAGAGCAAGTACCGGGCGCTCTCCCATTGCTTCGGCCCATATTACCTTAACGGGAGGGGCCATGGGAGATCGCAGGTCCTGTACCCTTGCGAAAAATCACGTCGATCCATTGTTCATGGTTCATCCATGATTGAAAGACAAACAAAAATTTTCCCATCTATACTAATATTATAAAGCTGAAGAGTTTGTTTGTTTGAACGCGCTAATCTCAGGAACTACTGGTTCGAATTGAAAAATTCTTTTTGTGTTGGATAGTCCATTTATCGAGGAAGGCTTTAGGCTATATAACATCACGCTGATCATAGTAACAGAAATTGACGCGGACGAAGTCGCAGGCAACAGCTAGTATAGTATAAAGTAGGTAAGGTTGTACAGACAATTTATCATTTACAATATTCGATTAGTTGTAGGTATGAAATAGTTTCTCACACAGGTAGGCACCCAAGAAAGCTGGTTCCATGATTCACAATGCCAAATGACTCACAAGTTATACATAAGACGCTTTTTGTGATGTATTCCAAATCCTTGTAGACATTAATTGGACTGTGACGTGACAGTTGGATTATATGTACCTCTAAAGTTTACAGTCTACAGGTATGGTAGAGTTTGTTACGTTCAAAATAATAATTGTAATTGGGTTTTTGAATAATCAGGGGCCCAAGTCTGCTAATGCAATTGTAGTTCAATTGTCTATCAATGACATCCCAATTGCTACTTTTAGCAATTTTGGTAGTCTACTAATTCAATGGCGTCACAATGGTTTTCCGATGGTTTGCCACTGACACTTCAATGACACAATTGTAAAAAATTGGTAGTCTCGTACCTAATGACAAGTCAATGATCGAATGTAGTATGCGTTAATATTTTGACAGTTGTAATGACCATTGGAACGCCAGCGAACTACCATTGTGAATTTAGTAGACTACGAAATTTTGGACCAATGTTAATTGAATTGTAATGGCATTGCGCAGGCAGTACTAGAGACTCGTTGGCACTCTTGGGTATTGAACCCAAAAAAAAAAACAACAAAAATTGTACTATGCCGCGCTGCGGTGATATCGATGAGGTTTTAGGTTCATATTAGTTTTAATTTTAGAAATAGTTAAAGATATAATATTATTATATGTAACTAGCTTTAACTCGCGGCTTCGCTCACGTTAGGTTCGATTTTTTAACCCCCTATTTAACCCTCTTGGGGTTGAAATTTTCGAAAATCCTTTCTTAGCGGATGTCTACGTCCTAACAGCTACCTGTATGCCAAATTTCAGCTCGATCGGTCCAGTGGTTAGAGCTGTGCGTTGATAGATCAGTCAGTCAGTCAGTCAGTCACCTTTGCCTTTTATATATTTAGATTTAGAATTTAGTTTTATAAGTATTATTTTAAGTTTGTATTTACCTTATACAAAAATTTAATATACTCACGTAATACTATATAGTCACAAATTAAATCTATTTGAAACATGGAAACATGTATTAACTCTCAATTACAGTCTGATTACAGTTGGTTTAAAGTTTTAAACCATGGTTTAAATATATTTTATTCAGTGTAAATCAGTCTAAAAACTGACTTTCCTAAGAAGTGAAACGGCTAGTTGAAATGTAGGTCACAAGTAGAATACTAGATCTGGCTCGCATTGTGTCACTGCCATTTATGCGATGCTAGTACCTATTTATGTAGGCAGTAGGTATGATATTTATTACTATAAGTATTCACTAGAGATTTATGTCTCTGGGTACTTATACAAACACTATCTTGTGCCCGCGATTTCGTCTGCGTGGAGTTAGGCTTTTTTTTTAAAAGAATATTATCCAAGCTGAAGTTGACTAATAGCTTGTGCTAGGAGTGGGTACGACAATGGTGCAACGGTTGGGATTCGAACCTGCGACCATTCGTGTTTTCAGTCCGCACCTTTAACCGTTGGGCTATTGAGGCTTTTAAGAATTGGGGACATTGTTTTCCGGTATATAAAGTAGCTAGATTTCTGTCTGATGGGAGGCTTTGGCCGTAGCTAGTTACCACCCTACCGTCACAGATGCGCCGCCAAGCGATTTAGCGTTCCGGCACGTTCCTCTTCCCTCCAAATAAGCGCAAAGCTTGTGCTAGGAGTGGGTACGAAAATAGTGCAACGGATGAGGGTTTGAACCTGCGACCTTTCAGTTTTCAGTCATTTGACTTTAATCAAGTAGGAAATGTGCTGATGATCTTCAAACGTCGAAGCGGACTGAGAAGAGAAATTCGCATCAAAATCGGTCCTACGAGCTACGAGGGAACAGACAGACACACACACGGATAAACAAGTCAAAGCATCTTGGCATCCTCAACAAGGTCAAGCGGTACTTCACGCCGGAACAGCTTCTTACCTTGTACCAAGCTCAAGTTCGATCGTGCATGGAGTACTGCAGCCATTTGTGGGATGGCTCTGCCAAGTACCAGCTTGCTGCATTGGATTCAGTGGATCGTCGCGCCAGAAGACTCATTGGTGACGAAGCGCTGGTCAACTCCAGACTTCAAAGTTTGGAGCATCGGCGAAAAGTTGCCTGTCTGTCGGTATTCTACAGTATACAGGGTGTCCCACGGCTATGCCACATGGAGGGGAAGTACCTTAAATATTGTAGATGGAACATTTTACTGAAAGAAGACTTCATTTTAATTTAAAAAACAATTTAAACTGCATTCATAGATTTTTAAATAATTGCCTGGTTGAACCGGGACTCGAACCCGCTATACGAGAAAAAAAATTAACCTGTATCTTTATCATACCGAATCGGAAGGCTTCATCATAAGGATTATTTTTTGTTAAATAACATAGCATACGAAATAAAAGGAAGACCATGAATTTTAGCCTTTGATGTAAAATTTTGTTCAGAAAAATGTCCTTCAATCCCGCCGCAACAGGGCTACGAATTGCAGCGGGATTGAAGGACAAACCAATAAATCAACAAACAAACACACTTTCGCATTTATAGGTAATATAAGTAAGGATTAGTAAGGATAGTAAGGATCGGGAAATGATGCGTACTTTTCAAGTGGGTACTCATTAGTAATAGTTCATGTCAGTTGTATGTCGATACGCCAATGTCAGCTTTTCATTTTTCTGAACAAAATTTTACATCAAAGGCTAAAATTCATGGTCTTCCTTTTATTTCTCATGCTATATGTTATTTAACAAAAAATAATCCTTATGATGAAGCCTTCCGATCGGTATGATAAAGATACAGGTTAATTTTTTTTTTCGTATAGCGGGTTCGAGTCCCGGTTCAACCAGGCAATTATTTAAAAATCTATGAATGCAGTTTAAATTGTTTTTTAAATTAAAATGAAGTCTTCTTTCAGTAAAATGTTCCATCTATAATATTTAAGGTACTTCCCCTCCATGTGGCATAGCCGTGGGACGCCCTGTATATTTCGGAGAGTGTGCTCAGGAACTTTTCAATTTGGTTCCGCCGTCACCATTCTACCATCGAAACGCAAGGCACAGAAAAGATCTGCACCCCTACGTAGTAGAAATCCCAAGAACGCGCACTAAGCGCTTTGCTTCTTCGTTCCTGATACGCACCGCTAGGATTTGGAATGCCCTTCCGGCTTCCGTTTTTTCCTCTAACTATAATTTGGGTAACTTCAAATCAAGAGTGAATAGGCATCTTCTGGGCAAGCGCGTTCCATCTTAGGCCGCATCTTCACTTACCATCAGGTGTGATCGCAGCCAAGCGCTAGTCTATTTATTTAAAAAAAAAAAAAAAGATATAACACCCCTCTTCGTCGAGGGTTAAAAACAATAAGATACAAAATGCCAAAAGTAGGTAACCCCGTATCCCGCCTTTGGCTTACCTCCGCCCATCTGCAGGTTGGCTTGCGTCGCTGATTGGAGCGACGCCAAGCTCGTATGAAGTGATATTTCACTGTTCCTTGCTACATGCTACAATGCGCAGGATATTACTACTACATATATTAAAATATAGTAATCTATACAAATAAATAAAATTGAAGTGTCTGTTTGTAATATCAAAAGAACAGCTTTTTACTAACTGCATACGAAAGTAAATCCGGTACTTATAAGAAGAAAACAATTTTTAAAATTTTTGTCTGTCTGTCTGTTTGTTGCCGCTAATCTCGGGAACGGCTGGACCGATTTGGACGGGAATTTCACTGGTAGATAGCTGATATTATCGGGCAAAATATAGGCTACTTTTTGAACCGACTTTCGAAAAAGGAGAAGGAGTTGTGTTTTTCTACCTCTGTATATCGATATCTCCGTGATTTCTTCACCGATTTGCGTGAATCTTTTTTTAATTGAAAAAAAAACTTTGCAAGATGCTCCCATAAAAATTTTGGGTTCCAACTCTTCAATCCTGATGCTGCAGGGGTACTGCTGCCCTAAAACTGTGGGGATTTAGGAACTGTTGATTATGAATAGTTATTGAAGGGACCAAGTAAAGACTACATCGTTAAATTCCAGGTCCCAACTCCTCAATCCTGATGCTGAAGGGGTTTTGCCAACCTAAATTGTGGTGATTTAGGAACGCGGACCAAGTCTATGTTTCTTATCTTTTGTATTCTTTTTTTTTTTTTCAAAGAAAACCAAGCTAACAGATGCTCTTCAGTATGCTCTAGCAAAGAAATGGAAGTGGGCAGGACATGTAGCAAGATATAAAGATAAGAGGTGGACCCATCAAACCACAAAATGGCTAGGTCCAGCAAGCAAAAGGCGGGTGGGAAGGCAAAGGACAAAGTGGGCTAATGTCATCATGCACACAGCGGGGAAGGAGTGGATGTGTATTGCCCAAGACAGACAAAAATACCGGCCGAATTGATAACATCCTCCTTTTTGGAAGTCGGTTAAAAATGGCAAAAGATGGAGGAGGCTTTTACCCGCAGGGGACCACACACAAAGGACTAGATCAGACTTACAAAGCTAAAGCTTAATTTGTTTAGATACATGTGATAAAATATGCGTGTAGGATAAATAAAGCTTAATAAATAAATATCATCTATATCTATTACAAATAAATAAAATTGAAGTGCCTGGACTGAAAAGCATTTGCTATAGCAGCGTCTTTTGAAAGCTACACAAGTAGGCAATCTACAGCTTCAGCTTTGTCTGGTGGAAGGCTTTGGCTGTAGCTAGTTACCACCCTACCGTCAAAGACGTGCCGCCAAGCGATTTAGCGTTCCGGCACGAGAGCGTGTAGAAACAGATTAGGGGTATGGTATGGGTATGTACACTGCCATATCCCTTCCAAGTTAGCCCGCTACCATCTTAGGCTGAAATCTATAGACCGCACTCTCACCCAGCTCAGACTAAAGACAGTCGTCACTTACCATCAGGTGAGGTCACAGTCAAAGACTGTTGTCATTCAATAAATATTTTTGTATGAATAAATGATTTGAATTAAATTGAATTGAAATAAAAAAAGACAAATGGCTTAGCGCAGGCGGTAAATAGGGTAGTTCACGGCATAGCAGATGCATTGTTCTGCCGTGTTGTCAGAAGTCGCCATTGTTGACAGAATCCGATCCGCGCGTGTATTGCTAAAAGATTGCTAAACATTGCTTACAACTCGCAGAAAATAATATGTGTAAAATTTGTTACAACTACAAAGATCCTGCCGACCGATTCCGGTCATGGCGGCCAAACTCCACAGAAATAAGCCATCTGCGCGGGAGATATTATAGTGCATAAGTGGGCCTGCAGACACAGGTGCCTCTGTCTCTCTCTGAGTAATGAACCCCCCTATCTTCAATACCCTGACCGTGCTCCTCACCTGTCTCCGAAATCCTCAATTTAGCTCTCTCATTCGACCATTTAGCCAGGACTTGGCAAGCGCACGCATTCCCCTCTGCCGAAGTACATGTACAAACGTACGTGTCAGCTTGTAAGTGTGACAGCTTTTGAGTTAGTGTGCGTTCATAGAGACCTTAAGTTTTTTACAAGAGTGTGCGGAAGTGAGTAAATGTGTGCTGTACGTAGGCTGTACGTGATTACCTCACCTCCCGCAGAAAGTGGCAGAATATATTCAGTACTAAATCTGGGTAAAGGCTCGTCTCGGCTCTCTCCATATTTTTCTTCCGAACAAATTTTTGTCCTCTATACGAAACCATAAATGAAAAAAAAATTCATTCAAAATTTTCGGAATGGAAAGTGTTTATTTAAAAGTTGTGCCAAGGCATTGTAACCTTGAGCTGATGCTGTAGCATCAAGTAGTCTACGGGATACCCAACTTGCAGCAGATATAGCATGTTTGGACGCATTAGAATGCTCTCAATAAGTAGGAGTTATTAGATAGATGATGATCGAGGTTTGAGGGGTAGGATCTGATGATGGAGTAGAAAACTGGGTTACAGGATGTCAGCTATATCATAAATAGTCCATAGATTGATATATCGGGGGTGTTTAGTTTATCCGATCAAATCATATTATTGAGAGATGACGTGTTGTATCACATAGTTAAACACGTCATATCGATATGTATGATCGCGTTATTACGTAACACATAATTATCTGTATACCTAGTTAAACACGATCGCCTGAGCTCGCCTCCACTCCGCACCGCTTCAGTGGATTGGCACCCTAACGCTTCGAACCTGTAAAGCATTGGTACATATCCAAGCCTTCTAACTACCAGGCAGTCATAACTTTACAAAGAGCACATCGTTGCACTGGAGTAGCTAATAAAAATTACTGAGTTTCCAATTTCAAACCGCTTTTCCATACATGGGGCAAAAGATTTTTTGCTTCTATGCATCTCTTTCTAACAAAGCGCGCGCATAAGGGACAACTGATCGCACGCTCCAGAGACAATGAGGGTATTTTTTATTTTAATCCTACAGATTATGAACCCCAGTCGACGTTTTATTGTTGTTTTGTGCTCGTTGGCAAATGTTGGATTTTATTGTTATCACAATAAGGTTTATAATTGATTATGTGAGTGAAGAATGGGGTGTTTGATGGTGTATCAATCATTGGAAGGACTCAAATAGCAGATTTAAATACGTGCGTTACTGTTTGTAAAATTATTATTTATTTTTTTTTTTGATTCACAAATGAATAAAATGAATTTTGAAACCTTAACCCTGCTAGAGTTTTCCAGAATCTTATAGAAGAGTTTGTTTGTTTGAACGCGCTAATCTCAGGAACTACTGGTTCGAATTGAAAAATTGTTTTTGTGTTGGATAGTCCATTTATCGAGGATGGCTTTAGGCTATATAACATCACGCTGCGACCAATAGGAGCGAAGCATCAGTGAAAAATGTTGCAAAAACGGGGAAAATTATCCATATTTAAAATATATTCTTTTAAAAACTTCTTAATCGCGATCATAATAACAGAAATTGACGCGGACGAAGTCGGGCGCAACAGCTAGTAAGTTATAATCATAGTATACAAAGTACTTACAAATACTACCAAATCCTTATTTTTAACCGACTTCCAAAAAGAGGATTTCTTTGTATGTATTTTCCCCGATTATTCGAAGACGCCTCAACCGGTTTGGAAAATTCTTTTTTTGTTTGATTTTCCAAATCGGTCTATGAGAAATCAGGGAACATAATATATTCAAAAAAAAAAAATTCCGTCGAGTTAAGAACTTCCTCCTTTTTTGGAATCGGAAGTTTGACCCTCCGTTGCTGCGTGATTGAAGGACAAACCAAGAAAAAACAAACACTCTCGCGTTTACAACATTGGTAAGTCGTAACTCGTAACCCAAACGTAAACTGCGAAGTGAGTGAGTTGTGGTCATTCAAAATGGCGTCGGCTTTACTCAGCGCGGTATTGTGACGTCTGATTGATCTCTATTGTTGCGGCCCCACACCCCTCGCGCGGGCTATACTTGTTTTGTCACGTTTCAATCACGGGGGACGAAAAGTTACCTCGTCTACCCAGTTTGCTGCATTTTGAACTCTGACGACCTCCCTGACGCAGTGGTCAGCGCTGTAGTCTTATAACAGAGGTTTCGGGTTCGATTCCCGGCGGGGGTAATTTGAGAATTTATAATTTCCAAATTGTCTCTGGTCTGGCCTGGTGGGAGGCTTTGGTCGTACCTAGTTACCACCCTACCGTCAAGGACGTGCCGCCAAGCGATTTAGCGTTCCAATACGATGGCGTGTAGAAACAAGGGGTATGGGTGGAATGTACACTGCCATACCCCTTCCAAGTTAGCCCGCTACTATCTTAGACTTGGTCTGTTTGAAGCCTAAATCAATTACCAATAAGCGCAGGGCGTAATACACACATGTAAACATTAAATCAAACGCGCCAAGACGTCGGGTCGGTCCTCTCCCTCGCACTTGCACACCTGGAGTGCGGGTGAGCGGGACAGGTGACAGGAATCAATACAGGATGGCGGCCCGTTTTATTTTGTGGGACATCTCGGGGTGATTCAAAACCGGACCGCGCAGCGTTGGATTGTGTTACATTTACTTTTGTATGTCTACTTTATTTTGTCGTAGTGTGGCCGCGGTTTCACCTGATGGTAAGTGACAATGCGGTCTGAGCAGTGGCATGCACAGGGTAGGCAGATGATTTAAAATGGAAAAATCTCCAGTACGAGTTATAAAAAACTTAAGGGTAGGCATTGTACAAATTATAAAAAGTTTTTATCAGTGTATATTGTACCGATACCCTAATCGTTTTATAGACGCCATCGTACCGGTACGCTAAATCGTTTGGCGGCACGGCATGATAAGTTCCCTAATTTGCCCTACCGGAATCGAATCTCTGACCTAGTCCCAGTCGTCATTTTGGATATCCTAAGGCGATTTGAAATCTTAAAACTAAAACTTTGATGTGCTACGAAGACAAAAACAAACATACAATAACTTCCAATCTCTAACACCCCTCAAACTATTGTCCTAACATAAAACTATTGTCTAATTAAAGTATATAAAAGGCAAAGGTTTAAAAAATTAAATATATATAAGGAAAAGGTGACTGACACTGACTGATCTATCAACGCAAAGCTCCAACTACTGGACGGATCGGGCTGAAATTTGGCATACAGATAGCTGTTATGATGTAGACATCCGCTAAGAAAGAATTTTTGAAAAATTCAACCCAAAAGGGGATTAAAAAACGGTTTGAAAAATCGAAATTTACCGTGAGCGGAGCTGCGGGCAAAAGCTAGTTGAGTAATAAAACTGTGATCGTGCGATCAAAATCGTTTCCCACCCCAGTACCGGATACTTGGGGAACCCGGGACTTTGTAAGGGGGAGGCAAATTACTGCAAATGTACCCCATAATGATATGAACTACGGGATTTCAAATTAATGCTGCTATTTTTGATTTATTTCTATTCATTTTTACTGTTACACCCGCGTACAAAATAAATACACGTAAGAACAAAGAATTGTGTAAATACATAGTTTCTGATGGCATTTGTTCTGATATTTTTCTATTTTATTGACTACTAGCTTTACCCCGCGGCTTCGCTCACGCAGGTTCGATTTTTTAACCCCCTATTTAACCCTCTTGGGGTTGAAATTTTCCAAAATCATTTCTTAGCGGATGTCTACGTCCTAACAGCTACCTGTATACCAAACAGCTCGATCGGTCCAGTGGTTAGAGCTGTGCGTTGATAGATCAGTCAGTCAGTCAGTCAGTCAGTCAGTCAGTCACCTTTGCCTTTTATATATTTAGAAGAAGAAGAAGACTAGTTGATAGATATCAACTAGTACTTACTACTACTCTACTCCACGCGTACGAAGTCGCGTACTAGTACTTAGTACTAGTACGCGACTTCGTACGCGTGGATTGAGGCTTAGAATAAAAAAAATATTTTTCCTTATATTTATAGATTTTTCTCGTTTTTTGCAGATTCCGCGGACAAGTGACTGACCAGCGGGGGAGATGTGCGCGAAGTGACGATGTGTAAAGTGCTAAGTGCAGTGCAGTGAAGTGAAGTGACATGGAGTGAAGTGAAGTGAACGTGATGGCAGCATCCGAGACACGGTCACCGGGCTCTGAATGATAACTACCACTGAAGGTGAGGGCGATGTTATCTTTATCTAAATCTAAATAAATAAAAGGCAAAGGTGACTGACTGACTGACTGACTGACTGACTGATCTATCAACGCACAGCTCTAACCACTGGACCGATCGAGCTGAAATTTGGTATACAGGTAGCAGTTAGGACGTAGACATCCGCTAAGAAAGGATTTTGGAAAATTTCAACCCCAAGAGGGTTAAATAGGGGGTTAAAAAATCGAACCTAACGTGAGCGAAGCCGCGGGTTAAAGCTAGTATAATATAAAAGGAAAAGGTGACTGACTGTCTGACTGATCTATCAACTCACAGCTCAAATAACTAAACGGCATACAAATAGCTATTATGACGTAGGCATCCGCTAAGAAAGGATTTTTGAAAATTCAACTCGGGTTTAAGTGGGCAGTTTTTAGCAACTTGCAGCTCTTGACACGTCATAAATCTACCAGCGGTTCGGAATGCAGTTTCTGCTGAGAAGAGCCGGCTAGAAACTCAGCAGTTGTTCTTTAAAAAAAAAAAAAAAATTTAATACAATATACAGCGTTTTCGCAATGAAGTTTCAAAAATGCAAACGTAGGTAGGTACATACAATTCAATACATGTTAAGACGGGCAGACAAAGCAGACCCATTCCCGTTGGTGCCATCCGTTCACGAGCATGACGCATGAACTAGCCGTTGCTTCGCTCAACCATATTTGATAATTTTTGGAGAACTCTCGTATGGCAGTTTAAATTAAACCCATACCCTTATGGTACTTACACGCAATCGTACCGCAACGCCGCTTGACGGCACGTCATTGACGGTAGGGTGGTAACTAGCCATGGCCGACTCCCACTAGACACTTTAAAGCAAATATAATAAATATAATTTTTGACGACCTCCCTAGCGCAGTGGTGAGCGCTGTGGTCTTATAACTGGGAGGTCTCGGGTTCGATTCCCGGCGGTGGCAATTTAGGAATTTATAATTTCTAAATTGCCTCTGGTCTGGTCTGGTGGGAGGCTTTGGCCGTGACTAGTTACCACCCTACCGTCAAAGACGTGCCGCCAAGCGATTTAGCGTTCCTGCACGATGGCGTCTAGAAACTAGAAACCGATTAGGGGCATGGGTTGAATTTACACTGCTATACCCCTTCCAAGTTAGCTCGCTACAATCTTAGACTGCATCGTCACTTACCATCAGGTGCGATCGCAATCAAGGGCTATCTTGTCATCGAATAAAAAAAAATATAGATATTATATATAGATGCGTATTACCAAAGAACACTTACGCAACTTCCGATAGTTTGATGTACCAATGTTATCTTTAATAGCGTTCTGAGGCCGGCTATAATATTCGTAGCATCCGTTTTCACACTTCACTTCTACACTTTAAAAGATTTCCTTAATTTAAAAATTAAATAATGAGGTATAATTCACATATTTTACTTGAATAGTTTTAAAATAACAGCGTTGTGGTTACATATTTGTATCGACAGCATTGAGTTGAGCTTGATGCAAATTGGCGCAGAGAGAGTTCCCGCGGGAATTAAAAAACCTTAATCCACGCGAACGAAGTCCTGGGCATCAACTAGTCTATAATATTTAGAAGAAGATAATAATATAAAAAAATATTTTAAAAAACCGACTTCAAAGCTTCAAACGACACTTAAAAGTATAAAATAATTTTAGTTTGTACACGTATATTGAAGTCGGGCGGGCTTAAAATATAGAAACGATGATACCATTGCGCAACGCTGGCCCGACTTCAACATACGTGTACAAACTAAAATTATTTTATACTTTTAAGTGGCGTTTGAAGCTTTGAAGTCGGTTTTTTTTAAATATTTTTTTATATTATTATTTTAAGCTTTTTAGTGTAGCTTCATGGGACCAATTCACTAGACCATTTGTTTTGCTCCTTAAAAAAAGTATTGAAATATATTATTCCAAATAGAAATTTAGCATAATATGTATGTACGCTATGAAGTTTGCACGGTTAAAATCCTACACACACTCTGATCACGAGCGATTTGCTCTTATTCAATGAGGAGTTCCGTCCTATATCTCCGAAGATATTCATCAGATCTTCACCAAACTTAAATGGGACCAACCTGACGATATATCCTTTCAAATAAAAAAAAAAATATTGAAATCGGTTTAGATTTGACGGAGTTATGGAGTAACATCGCCAAAAAAAAAAAATATACGCGTCGAATTGAGAACCTCCTCTTTTTTTGAAGTCGGTTAAAAATAGGGTACATTTTATCCTGAAAAATATCAATGAGTTAGCACGTAAAAAGCCATCCACACGGACGAAGTCGTGGGCATCAGCTAGTAAGCTAATAAAAGTAAACGAATTATGACGATTCTGTGGTAGGTAATACTGTTGTGAAAGATTATTGCATTTTGCTCGAAAACCTTCCGTCCGTGTAATTACGTTAATTGGTACTGGTAAGTGGTAACCACTTAAGTATCTACTTACCTAGTAGCTACCTCCTGATGTTCTAGTGGTTAACAAGTTCGCGGGTGACCAGGCCTCCGTTCGATTCCCGGCTCGGACCAAAAAAATTTATAGATTGAGGTTTTCTGTCAAGGAATTCTCATTATTTATGGTGTGGTGTGTATCTCAACACTTGTTGTGTATGATTGACAAAACTTTACAAGTCTCAAAATGAATAGTTTAATATTAATACTCAATTCGATGCCTCAACATGGGTAGCCTGAGTAGTCATGCTCTCTTTAAACATTTCTGTGGTGGTGTCGTGTGGTGCGGGTTGTTACGTTCCCTCAAATATGGTTGAGCGAAGCAATGGCTGGATCATGCGTCATGCTCGTGAACGGGTGCCACCAACGGGAATGGGTCTGCTTTTGCCTGCCTGTTTTGACATGTATTGGATTGTATTTATTTGTATTTGTATTGTATTTATTTTTACTTGTATTGTACTCAGGAAAATTCATCGTGGAAGCACTGTATACATAGCATAGTTTCATTAACTATTGTGAAATTTATTTTTTATTTTTTTATTTTTGAAAAGAGCAACCGCCGAGTTTCTTGCTGGCTCTTCTCGGCAGGAAAGGCATTCCGAACCAGTGGTAGATTCATTGACGATTCAAAAGTGCTTGTAAAAGTTTATTTGAATAAAAAATATTTCTATTCTATTCTATTCTATTCTATTCAAGAGACCAAAAAACCATGTTTTGTGGTTGATGGCTTAGCGAAGTAATAAATATATTTTATTTATTTATTTTTTATTTATTTTATTTATTTAAAGACAAAAAAAGTGAACACAATTTACACCATAATTTATAGACCAAAGCATTAGACTAAAACTTGTGACTGGTGATTGCAATTGGCAGCCCAATCAAATATCAATATCCAATAAAAGATTTCAAATTAGTTTTAGTATTTACGAAACATTAATAATTCATCTACAGATACTGAAGAGTTCAGAAGGGCTACCACCACAAATATGTTTTTTTGGTCTTCTGTAAAATGTTGTCAATCACACTTACTAGGTTTTGAAATGGGACAGCCGAATTACATATGGCACTCACACATACACTGGCTATTTTGTGTTTATGTTTGGAGCAGAACATTGTTAGAACTGTTAGAAGCTTCCGTTCTATGAGTTATGCATAGTTCGATGGGCTGGTACGACAATAGTGAGTTCTGAACCGTGAACCTTTTAGATAGATAGATATCTATCTATCGATAGATAAAAACTTTATTGCACACAAGAAAGAAACAAAAATTAATACAACTTAAAACTACGCCTCCTGACACGTCCCTGGCGCAGTGGTGAGCGCTGTGGTCTTATAACTGGGAGGTCTCGGGTTCGATTCCCGGCGGTGGCAGTTTAGGAATTTATAATTTCTAAACTGTCTCTGGTCTGGTCTGGTGGGAGGCTTTGGCCGTGGCTAGTTACCACCCTACCGTCAAAAACGTGCCGCCAAGCGATTTAGCGTTCAGGTGAGATCGCAGTCAAGGGCTATCTTGTCATCGAATAAAAAAAAAACGCATGCAAAGGCGGCCTTATTGTTACAGAGCAATCTCTACCAGGCAACCTTTGGTGATAGGAGTGAAATGATGTGTGAGGGTAGTATGGTGGTTTAGTTTTCAATCCCGAATTTTAACCGTTGAGATATTGATTAAAATGGAACTTTGTAGGGGTATCGAGTAATGTTTTTCTTTGTTATTAAAGTCTCCTACTCATTAAGACCCTTCCAAGTTGCTTGAAGTTGTTCAGGAGTTGGTTATCCACTGACAGTACACCTCAAATTAATCGCACCAGTGCACAGACGTCTGGGAGCGGTCATAAGTTCTAAAAATTGACCACAACCTATTTACAATTTCTGCTTGTTTAATCACTCTCTAGTTCCCAAACAATACAAAACTGTAAATAAGAAACGCATAAGTTAACGTTATCATTAATTTTTCGACCTATGAAGTGAACACATCTTGTGCAACCAGTAAATTAGCTACATAACGCGTCTTGAAAGTGATTTTGTTTTTTACAAATTTCTCAAAATTGATGATTATTTACCTGATAAAACATTATGGAATTAAATGATAAGGGTACGTACTGTTATGTTTTTTTATTTTTGCTAATATGAAGACCTTAGATTCAGGTAAATTTAGGTGTAAAGCCATGCGTGTTTTTTGAGTTATTATTTTGGCAATTCGTATTTTCACTAAGAGATTTGACTATGTTACCCCGGTCAGCCCCGAATGATTTTCATATGGTTACACAGCTAAACTAGTGTAGTTTAAGGAACAATATCATTTGTCTGTCCGTTTTTGCCCGTTATTTTTTAAATAATATTATAACGCGAAGAGCAAGGAAATGAAAAATATTTGTTTAATTGGTATAAGGTACTTTTTACCAGTTAACTTCTTTACAGATAGATTTTATGGAGATTTAGCTCACAATGACTGGTTTTCAGAATGAAAGGGCAAATCATATGTTGGAAAACTTACTGGAAATGGTGCCAGATTCAGAAAATGTTGATATTAAAAATCTCCATAGCCGTTTGAAGTACATTAATAAGAAGTTATTGGAATATTGGAAAATAGCTAACAGATGCAAGGAACATTTAGTGCAAACGCATGCTGAATGGTTGGCAATGGTTGAAACTGTTGATTTGCCGAGGAGTGCCACCCCCAGCGCGTCCTCGTCCACAGAAAAAGTGCCACAAGAAGGGAGTTCGAATATTGGAAGACCCAGAAAGGATTTTAGTGATTGTAACAAACGGAGTCAACAGAGAAGATTAGATTTAAATATGTAAATTTTTATTAGTTCATGTCTTGTGTTATATTTTATTTTTATTTTACTTCAGTATTGCATTTTTTTTTTTCAAAATATAATGTATCTAAGTCATTATAATATGTAAATAAATAAGTTATAAGTTACGAACAACATTTTTGACAGATATATATAATGTTTTAGAATATATAGAATGTTTTATTTAACTGTGTCAAGTAAATTTTTCTTTTTTTTTTTTTTTTTTTAGAATTTAAGATTTTTAATATAAATAATACATATTTTGTTAAAGTAACTAGTCTATTCATACATTATATTATTATTTTTATCAAAACAAGGACTTTTATAACGATTTAATAAACATTTTAGTGATAAACGGACTTATGACCGCGTTAGTTAGAGCGCCAGACCACTGTGCAGTGTGTAAAATCCTTTAATCAAGTAGGAAATGAGCTGATGATCTTCAAATGCTTGAGTAGATCTTTATTAATTATAGCTAACTAGCGGATTACCGCGTGGATTTAGTTTTTAAAATCCCGTGGGAACTCTTTGATTTTCCAGGATAAAAAGTAGCCTATATTACTCTCCAGCATAGCTAGCATGGGCAGGAGATCCCCCGATTTTATCCACTGACAGGAGATAAAATTATCTTCGCCCTATGCAATATAAAGCATGGCAACAGAGGAGAAGGCGAAGTATATTCCTATAAGTATATCTACTGAGTGTTATTTCCACCGCCGCGCTGTGTCCATGCTGGACGAGTGGATAAAACTAAGCGAGGGGATAAACATTTTATCCTTTTCCTGGGGATAAAATTTCTCCTACGTATGCTAGCCCTGCAGGTCCTCAACTATACCCATGAAAAAAAATCAATCGATCCGCAGCTCTGTTGCAGCGTTATTGAAGGACGAACCAACAAACAAACACGCATTTATAATATTACTAAGGATATTAGCTTTCATACTGAAAAACCGCATGGAAAATTAGTCCATTCGTTACGAAGCTACGAGAGAACAGATAGACCCCTCTGTTTTCGTCGGGTTTAAAACATCGTCGAAATGAGTGTCTAGGGCCTAGAGTCTAGCTAGACTATAATTATTTGGTCATCGAGCTATAGTTTTCGTTGTTATTTAGGTAAAGCATCGCCAGTTCTCACGGTGGGACGGGTATTAGCTCGATTTCTCCAAGCCGGCATACTCTAGACAATGTGGGGTCGTCGACCCCGCGCCGGTCACCGCTGCTGTGACTGGTGGAAACGAGTGTTTGCGATTAAATTATTACCTTTTTTTATCGGCGACATGCGTTCCGTTTGACGCTTTGAGTACGAACTTACCCCATAGCTACTTATGCTGAGATGTAGAGCGTGCTCTGACTTAGCTCAGACTTAAGATAGAGCTAAGACGAGACACAAAATATATGCTCTGACATAAATCTGCCTCGAGTCTGTAAAGAGTGAGAGTGCGTTCTATTAATTTCAGCATAGCCTGTATATATATATGTATAATGACTAGCTTTTACACGCGGCATCGCTCACGTTAGTTTCGGTTTTTAAACCCCTATTTAACCTCTTTCGGGGTTAAATTTTGAAAAATCCTTTCTTAGCGGATGCCTACGTCCTAATAGCTACCTGTATGCTAAATTTCAACTCGATCGGTCCAGTGGTTAGAGCTGTGCGTTGGTCAGTCAGTCAGTCACCTTTGCCTTTTATATTACACTAGCTTTAACCCGCGGCTTCGCTCACGTTAGGTCGATTTTTTAAACCCCTATTTAACCTCTTTCGGGGTTAAATTTTGAAAAATCCTTTCTTAGCGGATGCCTACCTCCTAATAGCTACCTGTATGCTAAATTTCAACTCGATCGGTCCAGTGGTTAGAGCTGTGCGTTGGTCAGTCAGTCAGTCATCTTTGCCTTTTATATTACACTAGCTTTAACCCGCGGCTTCGCTCACGTTAGGTTCGATTTTTAACCCCCTATTTAACCCTCATGGGGTTGAAATTTTCCAAAATCCTTTCTTAGCGGATGTCTACGTCCTAACAGCTACCTGTATGCCAAATATCAGCTCGATCGGTCCAGTGGTTAGAGCTGTACGTTGATAGATCAGTCAGTCAGTCAGTCAGTCAGTCAGTCTGTCACCTTTGCCTTTTATATTACATTTATTTAGACTAAATTACTTTGAGTATTAAATTACTACCTTTATTATCGGCGACACATTGCGTTCCGTTTGACGGTTTGAGTACGAACTTACCCCATAACTACTTTTACTGAGATGTAGACCGTGATCTGTCTTAGCTCAAACTTAAGATAGAGTTAAAACGAGACACAAATATGCTCTGACATAAATCTGTCTCGTTTTAACTCTGTCTTTAGTCTGGGAAGAGTGAGAGTGTGTTCTACATATACTTAGATTAAGAAAGAAAGAAAGAAAAGATTTCAGCATAGCATAGATATATGATGCTTAAATAACTAGGTACCTTTTTATCGGCGACATGCGCTCCGTTTAACTTAGTTTATTTAGTTTTAGTGGATTTAGTTTTTAAAATCCCACGGAACTCTTTGATTTTCCGGGATAAAAAATACCCTATGTCACTCTCCCGGTCCTCAACTATACCCATGCAAAAAGCCACGTCGATTCGTTGCTTTATTGGGGCGTGATTGAAGGACAAACCAAAAAACAAACACACTTTCGCATATATAATATTAGTAAGGATTAGTAAGGATACTCGTATTACAAAGAGTTAGCAATCTATTTCTTCTTACTGAACTCTGCCCATACTGAATGCTGCCTTGGTAGCATGGGCAGGAGAAATTTTATCCCCGGGAAAAGGATAAAACGTTATCCCCTCGCTTAGCTTTATCCACCCGTCGAGCATGGGCACAGCGGTGGAAATAACACTCAGTGGTTTACTTATAGAAATATACATCGCCTTCTCCTCTGTCGCCATGCTTTAGCATAGGGAAACCATAATTTTATCCCCTGTCAGTGGATAAAATCGGGGGATAAAACTTTTATCTCCTACCCTGCTACCAGTGCTGATGCCACGATGCAGTTTTGGGTGGGTCTTCTTGGTTGATTAGGTATGATGACAGTAACCAAGAATCAATGAAATTATGAATTTTTAGGTCATCATGCCTATTCACATGATGTAGAGTTGATCATATCGATGTGACAATCTGTTTTTATTATTTTTTTTATCGCCTACGTACCTACATGCTTTCCGGTTAACCGCTTGAGATATTCCTTAACAAATAAGTACCGAATCCTCAAGAGCCCAACGGTTAAAGGTGCGCACTGAAAACTGAACGGTCGCACCTTCGAATCCCACCCGTTGCACTATTGTCGTACTCACTCCTAGCACAAGCTTTCCGCTTATTTAGAAAGGATAGGAGGATATTAGGCAACTTCAGCTTGGCTAATATTCTTTTTAAAAATAAAAAAATATTTTTTTTTGAAGAATATTAGCCAAGCTGAAGTCACCTCACCCCTCCAAATAAGCGATAAGCTTTTATAAAGACTTGTGTGCGACAATATTGTAACAGGTGGGGGTCGAACCGTTGACCTTTCAATTTTCAGTCCACATTAACCGGTGGACTATTAGGGCTTCAAAGTTTTGATTCTGTATGTATACGTACTTAGTTATGAATGTATTCAAGTAGGTATTATTCTGAACAGTGACGTCACACCCTGAACCCTGACCTACACCAACTCTATTAATATAACATCCCACGCACGCCCTCCGAGCTATCGACGTAAAAATATTCTAGAAACATAAAATATTTCTGCATTCTATGGGCAATAAATACTTCTTCTTTATCAACCGATAGACGTCCACTGCTGGACAAATCCTCTTGCATGGACTTACACCAGCTCTCGGTCTTGTGCCGCCTGTAACCAGCGGCTTCTTGCGACTCGTTAGATATCGCTCCCCTGGGGTTTTTTTGTACCTACACTGCGCTTTCGGTGCGGGGTCGCCACTCCAGCACCTTGGGATCCCAACGCCCATCAGTTCTTGGAGCCATGTGCCTTGCCCATTACCACTACAGAAGATGCCTATTCATTCTTGCTTTGAAGTAGGTGGCAGGATGCTGGAAGAGTGTTCCACACCTTAGCGGTTCTTATCAGAAAGGTTAAATTGAAGCGTTTCGTTCGAGTAGGTTGGATTTCTACCGCATAAGGATGCCAACTAGCGTTGCCAGACGTCCCGTATTTCCCGGGACATCCCGTATTTTAGGCATGGTTTAAAATATCCCGGTGGAACTGACTCTGTCCCGTATTTGAACCGTACTTCGTTTTTCATTATGAAATCGATCCACACGCATTCACACACGCACTTGCACACGCAACGTTCGTAAAACGTACTGTTTACATTGTCTAACTCGGCTCGGCTCGAGCGATTGTGTAGTGTGAAGTAACTTGCACTTGCCACCGACCAATGACAGTATTAGTGTCAGACTGACAATGTTAAAAAGTTAAAACTGACTCGATCCTCGGAAAAATATCAAAAAAATAAAAAATGACACAAAATAATTTAGTTTTTTATTTGTCCCGGGTAAAAAACTGAAATCCCGTATTTTTTTGCCCATTTAACCATTTGTCCCTTATAGGCTGAAAAAAAATCTGGCAACCCTAATGCCAACGCTCACGACTTCTCGCAGTTCTGTGGTCTTTCTTTCTAATATGGTCGCTTGCGTTTCGTCTAAAGTACCTACCTACTAAATGGTGTTGTTTGTTGTTTCCAGGCGTGGTATGGACAAGGAGAACGGAGAGGGCGACGCGGCAGCCAAGCAGCCGCCTGATGGACTGCTCGACCCGGCTGGACTGTTCGGAGGTGAGCCGTCTTACCTGTGATGATGATCATCATCATCATCATCATCATCGTTTTGTCTGGTAGGGGGCTTTGGCCCTGGCTAGTTACCACCTTACCGTCAAAGACGTGCCGCCAAGCGATTTCGCGTTCCGGCACGATGGCGTGTAGAAACCAATTAGGGGTATAAGTATACTGTCATACCCTTTCGAAGTTAGCCCGCTACCAACTGAGGCTCCATCGTCACTTACCATCATGTGAGATCGCAGTCAAGGACTGTCTTATCATCGAATAATCAAGAAAAATCTTTGATTTTCCGGGATAAAAAGTATCCTGTGTCACTCTCCAGGCTCTAAACTATATCCATGCAAATCACGTCGATCGTTGCTCCTTTGCTGCGTGATTGAAGGATAAAACAACAAAAAAAAATCTTTCATATTAATTATAATAATTAGTAAGGACTGTCATTATTATCATAATTAGGCGTAAAAAAACGGATGAATTTACAAGTTTTCGATCCTGCTACGACTGTGAGGACACACGTTTTCCTACCACTAGGCCATAACGGCTTCTTAAAAATTAATTTATTGAAATATCAACTTTACCACAACGGAATAAGGCACTAATGTTAGCGATTAGGATAACACCATGAAACACGAGGTTATTGACCTTCATCGTATCGCGAACAAATTGATATTTGCGTCACACGTGGCTCTTACTACATTGTGTTATGGTTGATTTTTGTTTAACATAGCTGAGGAAAGGTTTGTGATCTGATACATGAATTATTAGGGAATCTAAAATATGGAGCTGGAAATTAGGAATAGTATTTATTATCTACATAAAGTCTACATACTAGTTGATACCCGCGACTGCGTCCGCTTTGATTTAGTTTTGAAAATCAAGATTCTCCGGGATAAAAGTAGCCTATATGTTAATCCTGGATATGAGCTATCTCCATTCCAAATTTCAGTCAAATCGGTTCATTCGTTGTGGCGTGAAGGAGTAACAAACATCCATCCACTCATACATTCATCCTTACAAACTTTCGCATTTATAATACTAGTCGATTTTTTTTTAATATTTAAAACAAAACAGCAATGTAATGGGCGCCCTTTTTTTAGATGTCTTTGGAGTCGATTGGAGTTTTTAATTTCCACGGGAACTCTCATATTTTCCAAAAAAAAAAAGTAGCCTATGTGCTATTCTAGACTATAATCTATTAGTAGGATTTGTACAGTGGTTGAGACTAATCCTAATTCCTACTCCTACTATCTACTATATAAAAATAAGTCGGGTTTTCCTTCCTGACGCTATAACTCCAGAACGCACGAACCGATTTCCACGGTTTTGCATTCGTTGGAAAGGTCTCGGGCGCCGTGAAGTTTATAGCAAAGAGAATTCAGGAAAAATTTCAACAATTTAAGAACGCGGACGAAGTCGCGGGCGTCCGCTAGTTTGTTATAAATGCGAAAGTTAGGATGTATGGATGTTTGTTAGTCAATCACGCCGCAACGATTTAACCGATTTGGCTGAAATTTTGCACAGAGATAGATTACGGTCTGGAAAAACACATACTTTTTATCCCGGGAAATAAGCGAGTTACCGCGGGAATTACAAAACCTCAATCCACGCGAACGAAGTCGCGGGCATCAGCTAGTTAAAGAATATAAGGGATAGGGTTCGTATTAGGGTTGCCAGATTTTTTTTCAGCTTATAAGGGACAAATGGTTAAATGGGTAAAAAATACGGGATTTTAATTTTTTACCCGGAACAAATAAAAAACAAAATTATTTAGTGTCATTTTTTTTTATATTTTTCCGAGGATCGAGTCAGTTTAAACATATTTTTATACGTTTTAACATATTATCTGCGAAAATTAATACAATTATAATCGTAATTATAAACGGTCATCAACTCGCTTTTTTACGAATGTTGCGTCTGTGAATACTTGGATCGATTTCATAATGAATGAAAAACGAAGTACAGTTCAAATACGGGACATAGCCTGTGCCGCCGGGACATTTTAAATTATGCCTAAAATACGGGATGTCCCGGGAAATACGGGACGTCTGGCAACGCTAGTTCGTATCCACGTCCTACCCGACTTGGTGCGACTGAGCTTAGGGGTACAAAACCGGTCGGTCGCTGCTGGTGCTGCCCGTTAACCCAGTTATAGTAAACGTGGCTGCCCCGGTTCCATTTTGGTTTCGGTCTGGGCCAATATCTAGGTCAAGTTTATTGGGGGACGAGCACGGGCAAGGTCTGGGCTATTGTGCTAGCTGTGACGTCACAATTTAAAATTATTTTTAGTACTTGTTCGATTCCTATGATTGGTCGTCGATGACGTTTTTTTTTATAGAGTAGAATAAAAAATTTTTTTATTCAAATAAACTTTTACAAGTGCTTTTGAATCGTCGATGAATTTACCACTGGTTCGGAATGCCCTTCCTGCCGAGAAGAGCCAGCAATAAACTCGGCGGTTGCTCTTTTCAAAAAATTTTTTACAATAGGTAACAAAACTATGCTATGTATACAGTGTTTCCACAATGAAGTTTTAAAAATGCACACCTACATACAATCCAATACATGTTAAGACGGGCAGACAGAAAGTAGACCCATTCCCGTTGGTGGCACCCGTTCACGAGCATGACGCATGATCCAGCCGTTGCTTCGCTCAACCATATTTGAGGGAACGTAACAACCCGCACCACACGACACCACCACAGAAATGTTTAAAGAGAGCATGACATACTTACCCATGTTAAGGCATCGAATTGAATACTAATATTTGAATTTTTATTATGAGATAGACTTACGCTTGACGACAATCAATGGTGGAAAGCATTGTTGAGGTCTAGGTTGGAGCGCGCTTGCCTAGAAAATGCCTATTCACACTTGTTTTGGACACACTGTACATTTTAGTCTTATTGTTACTCAAATTTTGTATCTTTTTGTGTGAGCTGAATAAATGTTTATTTATTTATTTATAATGTGTATGTCTCCAGCGTACTGGGGCCGCGATGGCGGCGGCGGCGGCGCGGCCGCCCAGGCCCAGGCGCAGGCGCAGGCGGCGCTGTTCGGCTTCGGCTCGCGCTACCCGCCGCCCACCACGCTCGGCGTGGCCGCCAACCAGGCCGCCTCGCTCGGCCTCCACCCCGCCGCGAGTAAGTGTCAACCTTCATCTTTGTCCAGCTGTGGACAAAGGTCTCTTGAATTAAGTTCCACGAACTTAGGTCTTGCGCCGCGCCGCATGCTTCTGACAACGACATTATGACAACGGAATTATGTGAACGGGCGTGAAGTTCTATAATAAAATTCTACAGTGAATTTTTATATAATCTTAGCAAGAATTTTTTAACGAGACCTATAGAAGTCTATGCAAGAGACCTTTGTCCAGCTGTGGACGTCTATCGCTTGATAAAGAAAAAAGATGTTTGATATCAGATATACCCAACATTCTGTCAGTCAGTTTTCTGCTGTATCATCTGATTCTCCTTCTCAAATCAAAATCGGACCATTCGTAGGGGAGCTACAATAGAGCAGACAAATACACAGATTCAAAAATACAAACATATACACGTTAAACTTACAGTACTCCTTTTTCTGGGTCGGAGATTAAAAAAGGATAAACTATTGTAGGGGCTGACTCAGCAACGGAAAGCTTGCGCGTGGCTGGCACTGGACGCAAAGTCAGTCTCTGCCGCGTCGACCCCTAGAGTGCACGCTATTTGGGTAGTGAATAAATAGTGCTTCCAAGAGTATATGGTTGTTTATTTCTGTGCCAGCAACCCCTCCAGTACGTTGGGCAGCAGAGCATCCCCAATACTGTTAAGTACGGTTCAACTCATTCCACTTTTGTTGAACCCACAGGTGCAGCATGGTGGTCCATGGCCTCCCACCTGGCGGCACAGGACTACCTCGCCAGGCTGCAGGCGTCGGGGCTCAACTTCCCGCACCTGGGGGACCCGTACGCGGCGCTGTCGGCACTGTCGGGCTCCGGCATGAAGCAGCCCTCCAAGCCTGTCAAACAGTCCAGTAGAAATGACAGGTACGAGACACTTGACGCTTTGAGATACAAAGCATACAGCATTTTGCTGAGTTGGGACCTTTTTTCCAGATTGTGCCACACATGACTTAGCCGTTCCGGCGCTTCTTCTGCTTGACGCCTTTTGTCTTTAAGGCTCAAGTGGTGGAGGCGCCGGGACAACCTAATCTAGGTATACATACCTACTGGGTGATGTGTGGCACAATGCATAAAATAAACGTTTCTTTCTTTCTTTGACAACATTGCTGACGCAGTGGTGTCCCTGGCTTCCCTCCTGGCGACACAGGTCTACTTCGCCAGGCTGCAAGCGTTTAGCTGCTTACTAGCTTTTACCCGATGCTTTCTCCGAGTGGAGAAAGTTTATTAAAAATCTCGCAGGAACCCTATGTTTTCCGGGACAAAAGCCTGTGTCACTCTCCAGGACTCTCAACTATACCAACAATGACCAAAAATGCGAAGATTGAAACACTTCATTAATATATTCTTCTTAACTTAGACAACATTCCGGTCACTCTTCTTTCTTGCTGGGCTGGTTTCCACACGTAAACCAGTCATGGTATGTTGTGTGTATTCTGATCACTCATCTCATACTGTTTCCTCCAGCAGGTCGAGTCGCAGCAGCACGTCGAGCGTGTCCGCGAAGGAGAAGAGCCCGTCCACCAGCACGTCCAGCTCGCAACCCAGCATGGCTGACTGGGGTATGTGTGCTGTGCTTGAGACCTGGGCAACCAAGCTCGCGACGCCAGCTCCAATTCAGCTTCTAGATATTGCAATACAAAATGCAACTCATTTTAAGCTTCAATAGCCCAATGGTTACAGGTGCGGACTGAAAACTGAAAGGTCGCAGGTTCGAACCCCACCCGTTGCACTATTGTCGTACCCACTCCTAACACAAGTTTTCACTTATTTGGAGGGGAGAGGAAAACATCAGTCAAGTTCAGCTTGGCTGATATTCTTTCCAACTGTGGGAGTGAAAAGATTGCATCAGTGTGACGGTTGCACGGAGACGGTTGCTCTGTAATTAATCTATGATTTAAGCCCAAATTAGACGGTTCACCGTTTATTTTTGCGATGAACGATGCACAGTACCCGTGAACCTTTCGTCGTGGAGGCAAAATCTCCTGTGAATGGTGAACGGTCGGTGTTTAGACGGTTCATTTTGGATGACTCATCGGTGAAGCCTTGAAAATAAAGCAAGAATCTCGAAAAATGAACTGTCTAATTTGGGATTTACACTGCAATCACCCCTGACTGGCTGGTACTCTCTCGCTAGAAGCAAGAAAGCCATAACTTTAGCCAATGAGATGTGATTGTGATTGTTACACTAATGCATATTTAGATATTCCCACAGCAGGGCTTTAAATAGCGTTTAAAAATTGATAAATTCACTTCCACTCAACAAGACATAACATTAACATTAAAATGACGGTAGTCCATTAACCGGTAATTTTTATGCTATAAAAGAGGAGATTACCAGCTCATTAGTGCTTTGGAGTAGGTAAATTAAAACCAAAATGCTGAGTTAAATAATTATCTCATCTTTTCTTTTTTTGTAAAATTTTTTTACTTAACTGATCAAAATTATTTGACAAAACAATATCAATAAGATGAATAATTTTCATGTTACCAGGATCTACATATGGGTTCCCAAAAACCTCTTCCCCGTCAACGATGCCCTCGCAGTCAATGTCAAGCTTGGCGTCCTTGAACAACCTCGCTCAGCAGCCTCTACACTCCAAATCCAGCAAGCAGAGCCAACCACCGCCACCTAGTAAGTTTGGAACTTCTCTAGCGTGATGAGAATGCTTGCAGCGCCATCTAGTACACAAAAGAACCTCTTCTCCATCTATATTGGCCTCCCAGTCAATGTCAAGCTTGGCATCCTTTAGCAACCTTGTTCAGCTGTTTCTACACCAAATCCAGCAAGCAGAGCCAACCACCGCCACTTAGAAGTTCTAGGAACTTCTCTAGCGTGATGAGAATGCTTGTAACGCCATCTAGTAGACAGAAGAACCTCTTCTCCATCTATTTTGGCCTTGCAGTCAATGTCAAGCTTGGTGTCCTTGTACAACCTCGCTCAGCAGCCTCTACACTCCAAATCCAGCAAGCAGAGCCAACCACCGCCACTTAGAAGTTCTAGGAACTTCTCTAGCGTGATGAGAATGCTTGTAACGCCATCTAGTAGACAGAAGAACCTCTTCTCCATCTATTTTGGCCTTGCAGTCAATGTCAAGCTTGGTGTCCTTGTACAACCTCGCTCAGCAGCCTCTACACTCCAAATCCAGCAAGCAGAGCCAACCACTTCCACCCAGTAAGTTTGGGAATTTCTCTAGCGTGATGAGAATGCTTGCAGCGCCATCTAGTGCGACTCATTTGATGTTAAGCCCTTGAAACCCCAACAACCATGAGTTGTTCGAACTATGTGTTCCACCCATTTCCACTTCCCAACATCACTATAAAACCTGCAAGCAGCCGTAACTATCGCCACCCAGTTAGTTTTAGAAACTCTTCTAGCGTGGTAGAAATACTTCCAGCGCCATCTAGTATGTAAAAACTCTTGGTACCATAAATTATTAGCAGAAAATAACCGGTGCAATTGTTCGACAAAAGGCCATTCACCCCGATGATTTATGGTCACACTTTCTTAACTCCATCAGTCGACTTCTGTTTGTTCATCCAAATCAAACACAAAGTCGTGAGCACCCTTTAGTCTATAATATCTCCTGTGTAGTACTGTGGTGGCCGAAGTTGAATTTTTCTATTATTTTATTATTTTTAATTTTTAAGGAAACACACAGTATTGTAAAAGATGAAAGGTCATACAGATAATACTTCAGCCATTTTCTCCAATGAAACTTTAGCACCTATTACATAATTGTAATCCGACAACAGAACAATCGGGTATAGCAGCATACGAAAACAAGAACGATGGGTTATAACTTTTTAAAGAAAAACATACCGAAAACCGACTATCGTATAGCTAGTCTAGACGCTAGTTACAGTTAATTATAGTTTAGTTCTATAAACATGAATATCTGTTACAGGAAAGAGTTCGTCTCTGTCAAAGGAGAAGGAGCGTGACGTGTCGCGGGGAGATCTCATGCTGCACGCGGCACATTCGGCGTACCACGCCGCGTTAGCTGCTGCTAAGGGAAAGGTAAGGCCTTTCTTCTTCTTAATCAACAGATGTGTCCTTACTTAAAATATTCAAATTCAAATTCAAAATTTATTTATTTCATATAGGCTACCTTGTAGCACTTATGACACGTCATAAATCTACCACCGGTTCGGAATGCAGATTCTGCTGAGAAGAACCGGCAAGAAACTCAGCAGTTGCTCTTTTCAAAAAATAAAATAAACTAATTTTACAATAAGTAACAAAACTAAGCTAAGTATACAGTGCTTCCACAGTGAAGCTTCAAAAACACAATACATATAATCTAACACATGTCAATGGGAAGTCAAAGCAGACCCATTCCCGTTGGTGGCACCCGTTCCCGAGCACGACGCATGATCCAGCCATTGCTTCGCTCAACCATATTTGAAAAATGTAACTGGACGAATTCATTTCCTTTTTCTTCTTTTATATATTTATACAAATGAGCAAAGTTCAATATGTTGTTTTCATTTCAGAATATGTCACCCTTGTACCCCTTTGGAGTGGGAGGTTCCGAGAAGGACAGGCGGAGCGGGATAGATTCGCTGACAGGGTTGCCTCACACTATACTTAAGTATGTTTCCATAAATTATTATCTGTAAAATCTTCTATGTGTATCTTGTCATCAAATTAAAAAAAATATATATATTTTTTTCTACCATAAAGCGCCGTTATGTCTCTACTTGTTCAAATTGTGTCTTTACACACAATTTATAGAGAGTTTCCATGAAAAGCAACTTGCTTACCTCTAAAGTCAGCTAAGGAAATAAAAAATTGTTGTAAAACTTCCTTTTTTTTGTCAGTGCTGCATTGGAAGGGGGGTAAGTTCACAAAAAAAAATGTGTGGTTGGTCTCTTTCTCGAAACACAATTTTTTTGTTCAATGTTTGGCAGCATTGAACAAAAGTTGTGTTGTTTGTGAAAAGGTCATGATGTTCGTGAAATGGGGATGAGCGTTTTATTTTTTTTACCCAGCTGGGGCATGCAAAGGGTATTTATCAGTCTATGTATGTATATCAAACGCGTGACAGTAATCAAATTTCAATATGGCGACCACCAGACGCTATATTGTGAAAAAGAAAAAATGAAAGTCGACGAACTTGTTATCAAGTGGGGCACCATTGAATAGATATTTGAAAATCATTGTTAAGTTTCTTTGATCATTTTACATTTTGAATGAAAAGGAGGTGGGTTGATAAGGCCCAAAATCCGCCCCTCATACACTCGAAAAAAAAAGTTCCAGATTTCGACAAATTGTAAATGTATTTATATACTTGAAGATATAAACTTTATTCTAATATAAAGTTTAGGTGATAAAAAAAATAGTAAGTTACAGAAAATATTACCCAAAAAGAGAGTGTTTCTTTTACTTTTCTTACATTTTCATACATTTTAGTCGTTTTTTAAGCTTTGATTAAATATTTTAGAATGAGGCGCTCCATGAACCAAAATAAATTAATACTCATATAAAAGCTTATAAAAAGGAGCATCATTATCAGTTACGTTTACCATGGTTCATGGAGCGCCTCATTGTAAAATATTAAATCAAAGCTTAAAAAACGACTAAAATGTATGAAAATGTAAGAAAAGTAAAGAAACACTCTCTTTTTGGGTAATATTTTCTGTAACTTACTATTTTTTTTATCACCTAAACTTTATATTAAAATAAAGTTTATATCTTCAAGTATATAAATACATTTACAATTTGTCGAAATCTGGAACTTTTTTTTTCGAGTGTATGAGGGGCGGATTTTGTTGCCTTATCAACCCACCTCCTTTGCGATCCATGACAATTTAAAGCAGTCGAGTTTTTTATTCTCTTTTAATTGCTTGTTTAACATAGTAATTTTGAAATTTTCCCAGTGATCCAGCATCAGTGTTGGGAGGGGTGAGACTTCCTCCAGATACCGAGATCATCAAGTACACCTCTTCGTTAGCAGGCCCTAAGGTATCATTGGATTCATAGTCATCATGACCTAGTATCTTTAAGTCGACCCCTCCGTAGAACAAAGTCTTATCTGCTAAATTCATAACTTGAGATGTGAATTTTAAGGCTCAAATTTCAAGTTGTGAATTTAGCAGATGAGATTTTGTTCTATGGAGGGGTCAAAGTATTAAACCATGAAGCCTAGTGTCAATTTGCACCTACATTAACACATGTATAATGACACAGTGCGAGTGTAAGACATAGCTTATGTCACGCACACTAACATGTTCATAGTTAGCTTGTTTTTTTTTTATTCTTTAGTAGCGTGATAGTCTAGGTATAAGTATCTTACGGTATAGTTTTTTACGTGGCTCATGTTCGTGTGTGTGTCGTATCTGTATAAGTGTGAGCGAGAGCTCGTTCGCGCCTGACCGCTCCCACCTAGGCTCCTGACAGGGACGCACACATACGCAACGTGCACGTACGCGACGTAACCACAAGTAAAGCGCCCGTAACTTCGTGAGACAAACCTACTATACTAGCATACTTCTTGTGTGGGGATTCTTTTTTTTTTTTTTTTTTAAAAAAGAACATTAGCCAAGCTGAAGTTGACTAATATCCTCCTATCTCCTCCAAATAAGCGGAAAGCTTGTGCTAGGATTGAACGTGCGAGCTTTCAATTTTTTACTCCGCACCTTAACCGTTGGACTATTGAGCCTTTGAAATTCTGGTTTATTCAGTGGTAACCTCATTGTTGCAGTCCGCGCCCGGTACCACGAATCGCGGCCGCAAAAAGACGATATCGCTCGACCCGCCGCATGTCTCCGTGCATCCACCGGCGCCGACCAAAAGACAGAAAGTGGTGAGTCTTCTTTGTGACACTTGCCAGAGCGGTCCTGGTCATGACGAATTGATGTTCTTAGTGGCTGATGTCATTCGCGTCACGGGCATTCGCCACCTCTCCCTACTGGCTGATATCCTGGTACATTCGTGCAATGGACCGCCCACAGCAGACTTGATTTTTTTTAAATTCGATGACAAGATTTACTGCGATCTCACCTGATGGTAAGTGACGATGCAGTCTAAGATGGTAAGCTGGCTGACTTGGAAGGGGTATAGCAGCATGCAGTATACAATCAACCCATAATGCCGTAATGCCGGAACGCTAATCGTGGTGGTAAACGGCCAAAGCCTCCCACCAGACCAGACCAGAGACAATTCAGAAATTACAAACTCCCAAATTGTCCTTGCTTGGAATCGAACCCGACAGCAGTTGCTCTTTTCAAAAAAATTTTTTTTGAAAAGAGCAACTGCTGAGTTTCTTACCGGTTCTTCTCAGCAGAATCTGCATTTCGAACCGGTGGTAGATTTATGACGTGTCATAAGAGCTACAAGTTAGCCTACATGAAATAAATTAATTTTGAATTTGAATTTGAGACCTCCCAGTTATAAGACCACAGTGCCAGGGAGGTCGTCAAAACAGAAAATTAGATAAATATATGGGGTTTTTCTCTCAAGAGTTTCTCAGTACTAGCCCTGCTTGAAGTTGAAATTAACGGTGTGTCACCCCCATGCCTTGGAGAGTACAATAAGCCATCGGTCTTACGCCTGATCTCTCTGATCTGATTACCGTCCCACCGGACTATGAGAGTGAGGGAATAGAGAGGGCAGCTGTGCTTGTAACATCTCCCGCGTAGATGGACGTGGAGATTGGCCGCTGTGGTGAGATTGGAGCATATCCTACCGTTCCGTAGAACAAAGTCTCATTTGCTAAATTCACAATTTGAAATTTGAGCCTTAAAAGTCACATCTGCAAGGCTCAAATCTCAAGTTATGAATTTAGCAGATGAGACTTTGTTCTACGGAACGGTCGTATTGTTAGTATTTATTGTGAAAAAAAATTACTTATTGTAATTTGTATTTACAGGACGAGTACGGCAACTCGCGGTCGTCGGTGGAAGTGATCCGGTTGCCGAACAAACCGGACCGGGGCGGCGCCAATTCCGTGTCCGGTACTCCGCCGCCCAACCTCTCCGATTACGCTGGTAACTTTACACGCGTATCTCTTTCTATTCTCCCTCTCTTTTCTCTTTCTCCACAAAGATAGATAAAAGCCTACTTTAAGGTTACAGCACATATATCCAGTTGGAAAGGTGTGGAAATGCTTCAGCTGTATCCGTGTAGTATTCTTCACTAAGGCTAGTAGTGGTGGTAGATTTATGACGTGTCATAAGAGCTACAAGTTAGCCTATATGAAATAAATTAATTTTTTTGAATTTGAATTTGAAAAATTTGCTAAGGTATGAAACGCACTTCCAGCTTCTGTGTTTTCGGCCATGCATTGTCTATTGTCTGTGCATTTTCTACTCAAGCGCGCTCCAACCCAGACCTCATCAATGCTTTCCATCATTTTCGTCAAGCACAAGTCTATCTCATAATAAAGAAAAAAAAAACGCGTCTTGCATCATCACCGCACTTACGCTCCCCTTAACCCCTTCCCCCCACCGCCTAGCCGCCAATCGTATATGGCAATTCGTGGTCGTAGGTGGAACTGATCCGATTAATGAACAAACCGGAACGGGGCAGCGCGAATTCCGTATAAATAAATAAATAAAAATAAAAGACTTGTTAAATACTTAAATAAAAGACTTGTTATATACTTAAACTAGCTGTGCCCGCGACTTCGTTCGTGTGGAATAGTGACTTTTCGGGCAGCATATTTTGAATTACATATACCGTCGACGCTCAGGCGCGAGGCGTGTAGTACGTACTCTGTACGTTAAAAATGTTCGCCGTGATTCTTTAAATTGACATAACTTTTTTATTTATAAACCGATTGACATGAAATAACACTAAATGTTAAGTGAAGCTTACTACGATATATTAGTGAAAACCGTATCTAAATCGAATAAGCCGTTTCTGATATTAGCGTGCACAAACACACAGACAAACAGACAAACGGACAAACAGACAAATAGACAAAAAAAAATTAATTACAATTTCGGGTTCGGCATCGATATAATAACAACCCCTGCTACTTTTTTTTTATATATTTCCATTGTACAGACACCACTTTTCTACAATTTTATTATATGTATAGATAAAAGACTTGTTATATACTTGTTGCAGGTATATCTCGCGAGCTGCTACAAACAATCGCCAGTCAGAGTGGAGTCAGCTTAGCAGCGCTGGAACGACAGCTGGCCGGCTCCACCGCGGCTGCAGGTAAATGGCCTTTGTCCACAAACACACCCCCACTGCTGGGCATAAGTCCCTTGTTGGTTCTTGCATGTAACAGTCTTGTAGTAAATACATATCTCTATATGTGCGAAAAACACATTTCTTCGAGCTGCAGCGTGAGCATGGGCAGGAGACAAAAATTTTATCCCCGATTTTATCCACTGACAACAGATAAAATTTTCTTCTATCTCCCTATGCTTTAAGCATGGTGGCCAGGGAAAGTATGTTTCTATAAGTGGATATTATTTCCACAGTTTTGCCCATGCTCGACGGGTGGATAAAACTGAGCGAGGGGATAAACATTTTAACCTTTCCCCGTGGATATGTCCCCTGGCCATGTTCACCCTGTTGTTGGACGTAAGTCCCTTGTTGGTTCCTGTACATAACATGACTGTGAAAAACACATTTCTTGGCTTTCATGCCGGATTGTGTGGCTACACTACTGCACCACAATTTTTTTTATTTTTTTTAAAGTGTTAACATACACTTAAAGGAAATATCCTACTAGATTTATAACTACACATCAAAAATTCCGAGGCCCGCGGGATTCGAACCCACATCTCTCTGGGAATTGCGCCTGAGTGTGTTAACCGTTACACTACGGCCAAATTGAACCACACGTCAGCCACGAAATTAGTGATATGTATCCACTTTTTCAATCAGTTTTATAGCAACTGTTAGCGACATCTAGTAGCGACACATTACAGTTGCCGATCTACTTTTTTTTTTCTTACTCACCACAGTTTTGACACACAGACAGACAGACGGACAACGAAGCAAGCCTATAAGGGTTCAGTTTTTATTGGGAATAGCTCTTTTGCAGCATTTCTAATTAAACCAGCTTTGGTATAACCTCTTACTGATTTCAGATTCGGGTCTAAACCTGAGCACGAAGTCCAACAACAGTTCCGAAGACACGGCGATGGATCTCGGGCTGAAAGACGACGACGCTCCGCTCAACCTCTCCTTAAAACCCACGCCACGTAAGTTTTGAATGAACATTTTAACTTTTAGAATAGAATAGAATAGAATTATTTTTTATTAAAATAAACTTTTACAGTTGCTTTTGAATCATCGATGAAACTACCACTGGTTTGGAATGCCCTTCCTGCCGAGAAGAGCCAGCAATAAACTCGGCAGTTGCTCTTTTCAAAAAATGTATATTGTTTCCACAATGAAGTTTCATGCATACCTACATACAATCCAATACATGTTAAGACGGGCAGACAGAAAGTAGACCCATTCCCGTTGGAGGCACCCGTTCACGAGCATGACGCATGATCCAGCTGTTGCTTCGCTCAACCATATTCGAATAGTAAAGGTGAATTTAGCAAGAAGAGAAGAGTCTCCTCAAGTCAGCAAGAAATATATTATGTATTTAGACTAATTGAAGACGTCATTTTTTGTTCCTTGGTTAAAAATAAGAGGAGCGCTTCTGTCATTTTCATACAAAATTGCTTATTTGGGATTGACACAACTCAATACGGTTATTAATTTGTTGCAGCGAGCACGCAAGCGTCTGACGCTTTGTCGCGTCTCACGTCACTTAGCAGTTCGCTGAGCGCCTCCAATGATAGGATATGTGAGTATATTATATCCTTTTATATTTCTTTCATTTCACGATAGCTCGTGGCTCATGGTTGTGTGTGTGTCGTATCTGTATAAGAGTGAGCGAGAGCTTGCTCGCCCCTGCCCGCTCCCACTTACCTCCTGACAGGCACGCACACTTACGCAATGTGCATGTACACGACGTAAGCACAAGTAAAGCTCACGCGCCCTCGTGAATTGCAAGAACTGTATAAGATAATACAATCCTTAATAGTGCAACTGAGAGAAACACTAATGTATGAACTAAATTTAAATTTTATGAATAATGGTATTTTTAATTCTATTTTTAGCAATCCTTTGAGTAATTCGGCTGTTAAAGTATATAGATTTGTTAGTGATTCTCTCAAATTGATATAGTTATATAAGTAGTTCATTTTGTATATATTAATTGTATTATTATAATTGTAATATTTTGTGAGTACCGATGGGGCTGACATGAAGGTCACCTTCAAAAGTCCCTTATTAAAAATGAGAATAAAAAAAAAATAAAAAAATAGTGCAACAGTCGATGCGTCGATAAGCCGATTACGCAGTATCGTCGCGTTAGTACGACGAGTGTGAATGAATGAATTAATTAATGAATGAAAACTAAGTTTACAAATCTAAATATATAAAAGGCAAAGATGACTGACTGACTGACTGATCTATCAACGCACAGCTCAAACCACTGGATGGATCAGGCTGAAATTTTGCATGTAGATAGCTATTATAACGTAGGTGTCTGCTAAGGAAGGATTTTTGAAAATTCAACCCCTAAAGGGATAAAATAGGGGTTTGAAAAATCGAACTTAACGTGAGCGAAGCCGCGGGGAAAAGCTAGTTACAAATATTATTCTTCCAGCTCGACGCAAGCCGGGCGCAAAGCCTCGTCGCGTAGCCCCGGAGATAAATTCACAAGTTGCTGACTCTCCGCGACCTAAGTCCAGTGGGAGCGAGGACAGCGAATGTAAGTCACAAAGTCCGCCAGACTATTTGAATTCATTACGCTAGGTTTCTTCAAAAAAGCACAACATCTGTCTGGAATGAATCACTTTTACAGAAGAAACTTAACGCCTGATTCCGATTTGACTGATAGGTTTGTATAAAGAAACTTAGCGTATGATTCAGAGTTGGCTGATATGTTTTTACGAAGAAAATTAGGGCATGATTTGGAGTTCAAGTTCATTGATACATTTTTATTAAGAAACTTAGCGTATGATTCAGAGTTGACTGATATGTTTTTATGAAGAAACTTAGCATATGATTCAGAGTTGACTGATATGTTCTTACGAAGATAATTAGCGTATGATTTGGAGTTTACTCATACGTTTTTATGAAGAAACTTAGCATATGATTCAGAGTTGAATGATATGTTCTTACGAAGATAATTAGCGTATGATTCGGAGTTCACTGATACGTTTTTATGAAGAAACTTAGCATATGATTCAGAGTTAAGTGATATGTTCTTACAAAGAAAATAAACCTATGACTCGGAGTTAACTGATACGCTTTTATTAAGAAACTTAGCATATGATTTAAAGTTGACTGATATGTTTTTATGAAGAAACTTAGTGTATGATTCAGAGTTGACTGATATGTTTTTATGAAGAAACTTTGCATATGATTCAGAGTTGACTGATATGTTCTTACGACGATAATTAGCGTATTATTTGGAGTTCTTTGATACGTTTTTATGAAGAAACTTAGCTTATGATTCGGAGTTGACACATATATTTTTACAGCAGTTTCCACCTGGCCATCGAGAGAAGGCCGGCCTCGTAACCTAGGGCGCGGCGTCAGCAAACCCAAGAAGAACACCGTGGCGTCGCTGCTGGCGCAGAGCAGAGCTCTAGGCCTTCGCCCCGCGCTCGCTCAGCAGCTACTCGCTGAGACTGACCTGGTAACAACTTTTTTTTATCTATTTTTTTAACTTACCCCGCAGACTATATAATTACAGAAGGTTGAATCTACAAAATTATTTAAAAAAGTAGGTTTAGGTAGGTGTAAATTACCTATTGATTATTCACCTAGAAATTGCCTCTTATCCCTTTGAACTACGTTATGCCATTGAATTGGCCCGGCAAATCAAGCCCGTCGAGTATAGTTCTTTCATTTCACGAGGGCTTGTGGCTCATGGTTGTGTGTGTCGTATCTGTACAATTGTGAGCGAGAGTTTGCTCGCGCCTGACCGCTCCCACATAGGCTCTTGACAGGCATGCACACTTACGCAATGTGCATGTACACGACGTAACCACAAGTAAAGCGCCCGTAATTCGTGAGATAAACGTACTATACCTAAAATTTGGAGTGCGCCTGACCTGCTTAGACATTGCTGTTAATATTTAATTTATCTTTTTTCCCACAGGACAAACTACGCGCGCTACTCGGCGAGAGCGCGAGTACAGACTCCGAGTGCCCTTCTGACAGCAACCCCTCCGACTCTGACGCCAGCGATGGCGGCAGGCGGCATAACGACTCGCAGCTGCGATTGCCGCTTGCATTGGGTAAGATAGAGACAGAGCTATGCGGAAGAGCGAGATAGAGTGATATGGCTTTCGTCTGTTTATGATGCCCTGGTAGCTGCGGCCATGATGTTACTAAGGAATTGATCTCGATTAGTCCCATCGGACTATGAGAGTGAGGGAATAGAGAGTGCACCCGTGTTTGGGTTCTGGGTAAGACAGAGACAGAGCTATGCGGAAGAGCGAGATAGAGAAATATGACTCGTCTGTTTATGATGCCTTGGTAGCTGCGGCCATGATGTTACTAAGGAATTGATCTCGATTAGTCCCGTCGGACTATGAGAGTGAGGGAATAGAGAGTGCACCTGTGTTTGCGTTTGAGTGCACGTGTGCATTGTAATATCTCCCGCGCAGATGGCTATTCTCCGTGAAGACGCGTTATTATGTCTGGTGGGAGGCTTTGGCCGTTGCTAGTTACCCTACAGTCAAAGCCGTGCCGCCAAGCGATTTAGCGTTCCGGCACGATGGCGTGTAGATTAGGGGTTTGGGTTGAATGTACACTGCCATATCCCTTCCAAGTTAATCCGCTACTATCTTAGACTGCATCGTCACTTACCATCAAGTGAGATCGCAAGGACTAACTTGTCATCGACTTAAAAAAAAAGATTGACTGGTATGGCCGGATTCGGTCAGGACTATTTTTTTTAAAATAAGGAATCTTCACAGGTTGGAAACGGGTGACTGTCATCAAAGGGCTGTCTCGAAACTGCAACATCAAGGGCGACGTGACCTACACACCGCCCGAGCCGCATGCGAGTGTGCAGATCAAATCTGCGCACGAGTTGCATAAAGTAAGTTATTACAAGCTTGCTCATGCCATGTAAGTTATCCTTGAACCCTGAAACTTGTCGTCGCGTCGTTCTACACGAATAGTTACATTAACTCTTCTATCTCTTTTTATTCAGTTGTTATAAAATAGTTTTCTCTTTCAGTTCCTAGAAGCGAACCCCAGTCCGCCCTTATGCCGAGACAACTTCAGTTTAAGCGCGCGGACGCTCCTTGGGGAGTATATACAGCCGTCCCCTGACAATACGGAACCACTTGTGTTCAATGAAGCTGAGATTACTAAACGGTGAGTGAAACATTACTGAATCCCAGTTCACCCTTATGCCAGGACAAATTCAGTGCAAACGCGGAAACGCTCCTGGGGACATATACTGCTGTTCCAAGACAATACAGACTCAATCTTGTTCAATAGAGCTGAGATTACTAAACGGTGAGTGAAACATTATGTCAGGACAAATTCAGTGTGAACTTGGTAACACTCCTGGGGAATATACTGCTGTTTCCGGATAATACAGAATCACTCGTGTTGAAGACGCTCAGATTACTGAACGGTAAGTGAAACATTTATGAACCACAATCAAAAGTGTGAAAACAGGAAAGCTCCTAGTGGTTACATCCCTTGCCAAACAATACAGTCTTACAGCTAAGCAAGAGTGAAATGTTTCTGCACCCTGGCATCCTCTATCTCAGTGGCCATCGTTTTGTTACCTAAACTGGTGAATCCACATTTTGTTTGAAGATATACAGGATAGCTCATAGTTGTCAAGGTTCCATTGGTTTCAGTAGCCACTAGAAATGTCAATTTTTAAAATAGAATAAACAATCTGTCTGTCCTAACATATACACCTCTTTTTATACATATATACTATATCATAGATCTATATCTCTGAAGGTTATTCTTAAAGGTATGCATGTGACATAACTTTTAGCTTGAGTTTGCATCTCGATTCGAGAAAGATTGACACTCAATGACGTCAGACTGAAATGGACCTTAAGGCTCTTGTTTTAGGGACCTCGTGCAATATGCGGCCTCGTCAACGACTGATGGTCGTCTTGATCGCAACCTTAGTAAGTGTAATATTAGTAAACACTGGCTTTCGTTCGCGTGGAATCAATGATTTCTACTAGCGATGAGCTATATACTCACAAAATAAGCGAAAAAATTGTTCCGAACGACGAAGAGTATAATAGAGTGCTTCATTGTTAAATGACATGACATTTACAAATATCTGCCATTATGTGCTTCATTTACCGCACGCTTGTAACAAATCCATCTCTTTTTATACACATACAATATCATAGCGTGGTATATGTTTTCTTAAAAACACATGTGCAGTGGTCCAAATAAAAAAGGTAATTAATAATTATATAAGTACAGTTGCGCTCTCCAATCCCAGGACGATTTCCTTTTTGAACTCTATAGCGCAAGTTAATTTAATGCAACGCCATCTATCGAGCGGTGACGAAACTATATAAATATCGGACAGGTATTATATTATTAACAGATGAATTGTCTTTAGGTTAGAAGCTAGAGCGTTGGCGGAACTCTATAGCGCAAGTTAATTTAATGCAACGCCATCTATCGAGCGGTGACGAAACTATATAAATATCGGAAAGGCATTATATTATTAACAGATGAATTGTCTATAGGTTAGAAGAAGCTAGAGCGTTGGCGGAACTCTATAGCGCAAGTTAATTTAATGCAACGCCATCTATCGAACGATGACGAAACTACATAAATGTCGGAAAGGCATTATATTATTAACAGATGAATTGTCTATAGGTTAGAAGAAGCTAGAGCGTTGGCGGCGCTGAGCGGGCGCCCGACGCCGCCGCCGCTCGAGCACCGCATGGAGCTCGCGCGGAGACAGCAAGCCGCTCGGGACGCCAGGAAAGACTCCGGCGGGGGCCGCGGCAGAGACCAGGTAACCATACTTAATAGCCTCAATAACTTCTCAGTAATATAGTGGTAAGTATCGGGTAGCGTTTTTTTTAAGCTATTGCATAGCTTCTATCGCGGGCCAGCGTGGAGACCGAATCCAGAAAATAACCTGACACGGGGCTCCTCTACGGTGAGCCGCTAGATGGCGTTGATAAAAAATGCTATGCAATAGCTTTACCGCGGCAGTCCCCGAGTGCCACACGTTTTTTTTTTTTTCGATGATAAGATAGTTCTTGACTGCGATCTCGCATGGTAAGTGACGATGCAGTCTAAGATGATAGCGGACTAACTTGGTATGGCAGTGTAGATTCAACTCATACCCCTAATCGGTTTCTACGCGCCATCGTGCAGGAACGCTAAATCGCTTGGCGGCACGTCTTTGACGGTTGGGTGGTAACTAGCCACGGCCAAAGCCTCCCACCAGACCAGACCAGAGACAATTCAGAAATAATAAATTCCCAAATTGCCCCCGCCGGGAATCGAACCCGAGGCCTCCCAGTTATAAGACCACAGCGCTCACCACTGCGCCAGGGAGGTTGCCCTTACGGCGTCTTTCCTCCCACGTAACCTCAGCAGAATCTGCATTCCGAACCGGTGGTAAATTTATGACGTGTCATAAGAGCTACAAGTTAGCCTACATGAAATAAATAAATTTTGAATTTGAATTTAACACGACTAACTTCAAGGTAAGTGAATAGGCATTTTCTAGGCAAACGCTCTTCAACCTAGACCTTATCAATAATTCCCATCATCCATCAAAAAAAAAAAAAAAAACATTTTTTGTTACTTGGATTCCAGGCAAGAATGGTCCGCGATCTGGAAAGATCAGAAAAAGCAGAATACGTGAAGCGTGAGAAAGAAGCCCGGAGTCAACAGTTGTTGGAGGTACGTTCTATGGAATCTAGGTCTTGCCTTAGTAATTTATTAACTGTAACCTAGTTGTTTGCCCGTTGTACACTGTACCCATATTATAGGATACCAGAAAATAATAGATTTGGATTCATTCTTCCACTCATAAAAAATATATTTCGAAAAAAAAAAGTCATACTAAAAAATCTTTGTTTCCTTAAAACTCGAAACCTCCGTCTCCCTGGCGTAGTGGTGAGCGCTGTGGTTTTATAACTGGGAGGTCTTGGGTTCGATTCCCGGCGGAGACAATTTGGGAATTTATAATTTCTGAATTGTCTCTGGTCTGATCTGGTTGGAGGTTTTAGCCCTGGCTAGTTACCAACTTACCGTAAAAGACGTGCTGCCAAGCGATTTAGCGTTCCGGCACGATGTGAGGACTATCTTGTCATCGAATTTAAAAAAAAAATAGTTGGATTGACATGAAATCTTTACTTTGCATATAAGATATTTTGAGGTTTTTTCGCTTTCATTTTACAGCCACATTAAGTTAGAAATGATATTTTTTTACTGAATTCAAGCTCGAGACTCATTGCGGCATTGAAGCGAAGTCACGTGTCTTTTGTAACATTTAACAAACCGAAATCCTAGATATATTTATAGTGAACTTCGTAATGTAAAGTATATGTAAAAATGGCACTTTTAACTACTATTAGTATGTATCTAATTTTGGCCTTATCTAATATTTTCTGGTGTCTAGGTTCAAGGTTTAAAATCAAGCAATATAACAATTCAATATAACTTATTTTGTGTATTTTTTATATGTTTATAAAATATGAAAAAAGAAATAACATGGGAGTGGGGAAAAGTCAGTTTTGTTATCAGTCTTAGGTCAGCGCAGCCGAAAAAAGTGACAACGAAGAACCTAAATTGATAGATTTGATAGGAATATAGCGGAGTAGTAGATATCTACAGAATACAATGACCGAAAAAATATTTCATTTATGGTTAACAAACCGCAGAGGCTTTAAAGTTTTTCTTCATCTTCTTCACTCCAAACACATATTTGTATAGAATTACAATAAGTCTATTTTTAATAATTACCGTTGTCCTCATATCACATCTTTACCTCCAAATATCTCCGTAACACTTTCGGATACTATGTTACTTCACATTTTTTGTTCGTCTTCCTCTACCCATACAAAAAAAAAAATCAAAATGGCGGCAAAAGTTCAAACCCCTTTCTCTAATTCCTTCATATCACTATATTTCCTCAAACAGTTTACAGTTTAGCAGAATTAAAAAAAAAAAAAGTTAAAATGCCCTTTTGAGACACTGCTTTAGTTACATTTACACACGACTACTAGTTTGTAGAGAAAAGTACTAGCAAAAGTTCACTTTTAATTTTTATGACAATGGTACTTCGCTGCCACTTATCTGTGCTGATCCTAAGAATCCGATGAACATCGTTATACGTGCCTATGCATGTACAAATATTACAAATAGATTTTATTGATTTTTTAAGTAAATATAACTTCGATACATATATTGATATACTCTGTCTCTGATCTAACATTTATTTCCTTTATGTTTTACAAATAATTATACATTTTTGTGTCTATAATATGGGATCTAATTTATTATTTACTGTTTTGTATTTATGTGTTTTTTTTTCTCCATACATGTGCTTGTGTTTGTTTTATTTTATTATCAATTTGATTTGCTTGGCAACATTGTGCTCACAAGTAGAAAATCTTCAAAAGCAAAAATGGACTCTATAGGTTTGGTGATAAAGTTTAAATTTGAGTGGTCACTTTTTGCTTTTACGTAGATATAGATAGTATAGCATTCAAACTCTCAGCTTATTCTCTAGTAGTTTTGTGTGTTATGAAGTAGATGCCAAAATATAACTGTCTTATGTATGTAAATTTATCATTTTAAACATCTATATGGGGGAAGATATTTAATGTTTATTATGGCTAACAAAAACCTTGACAATGTTGTCAAAAATCCAATTGATAATAAAACAAGTGACACACGAAATCTAACAAGAGAAAATTCGAAACAGCAAATCAACAAAAGCCGGTCGCAGCTCACGATCGAGGCGTTGCCAACGCCGAAAGGGTGTGACGATTGGAAAATGCCTGAAATTGTTATGGGACCAGCCACTAAACCGAATAAAGACAGGACCATGCCGCAAATAAGTCTGTCGCTCATCCCGGTCAGTGGTCTAAAAGAAAACACGCCAATCAAAACAATGAATTTAGACCAAAACTGGAAAGAGAACGAGGAATATAACGCCTTAGACAAAATGAAAGATTTCGCCGAAAAAGCGGCATTCGATCTCCCGAAACGGAAAAGCGAAAAATACTTTGACTTCTCACTGGTAAAAACTCCCGATAAAAGGAGGCCAGAGAAAGAGAACAATCTAGAAAAACTAATAGAATCTTATTCTAGAATATCGGAATTCATCAATGGCTGCAATTGGTCCAAGCTTGAAGACCCCAAAAAGGATGACCCAAAGAGCTTGGAACAGAAGTACTTAGATGCGAAAAACGAATTTATGACCCAAAATCTTATGCTGTTGCCTAAAGACACCCAAAAATCGGTCCTAAAAGACGTAATAGACTTGAGTGGCGATGACGATATTCTGACAGATTTAATCACGAAAAAGCTTAGCAAAGGGACTTTTAATGTTGGAAAAGACGGAGCGTTGTCAATATCGGTCCAACCGATTGGGAAGGACGTTAGTCCGGTACGTTTTGGAGTTAAGACTAACTTTTCGGGTTGAACTAACACAATTCTTGCCTATATCTGTGGGGTTTACACTAACAATGCTGCTGTACTTTGGTGTGATATGTTGTTTATTAACACTTTTAATAAAACCTGTAGAAGAATGGGGTAGTTTCGAAGAACTCAAAATAAAAATCTTCTTGACTTTGTACTATTCTACTAGCTAAGTATATCCATAGACTTATTACACGCTGATAATGGTTGTTTCTTGGCTGTATACTATACTAGCTAGTCATTATACCCATAGACTTATTACACGCTGATAATGGTTGTTTCTTGACAGTATACTATACTAGCTAAATCATCATATCCATAGACTTATTACACGCTGATAATGGTTGTTTCTTGGCTGTATACTATACTAGCTAAGTCATCTTATCCATAGACTTATTACACGCTGATAATGGTTGTTTCTTGGCTGTATACTATACTAGCTAAGTCATCATATCCATAGACTTATTACACGCTGATAATGGTTGTTTCTTGACTTTATATTATACTAGCTAAGTCATCATATCCATAGACTATTACACGCTGATAATAATGCTTGTTGACTGTATACTACTAGCTAAGTCATCATTTCCGTAGGGTTATTACGCACTGAAATTTTAATAGGTTTTTCCCGCAGCGAAATGATTTTGTCTTGATAGTAGGTACAAATTGTGTGAAACAAAAATCAATCTCGAACCATTAGTAGTACCTCGCGAAAGTCTCAAGCTAGTTTATGCCATATCACTGCGTGCGAGAGTTTAATTTGCTCTAAACATTTATGAATAAATAAATGGACTTTTATTCAGCTTAACAATAAAAAATACAAGACTTGATTATCACTAAATCTATTAAATATGCAACATCCCAAATCACTAACTCCATCATTTGTACTTCTTCGTAATTAGCTTGCACGCTTGCACAAAGTATTACTTTTAGTTTGTTTTTATTTAAGTAGACACATATTATATAATGTTTTTCAAACTTTCCCTTAAAGTATAGTATAGTTTAAGTTATTTTATTCAATTTACGACCAAGGTAGTTACCATTTGCCGGCTAGTGAATTTTAAATTCAGTTCTGCGATTGGTCGAAGAAAGGACCAATCAAAGCCTTATGTCTATACTAATATAATGATGCGAAAGAGTTTGTTTGTTTGAACGCGCTAATCTCTGGAACAATAATAAATTTTAATTTATGCTTGTATTAACAAAAACAATATAAAATGCACGCGCGAACTCGTTCACTGATTTTGTTTTCGTTTCACTTTTGTTTCATGTTTGCTGTTATATTATTTGCTCTGCCGCTTTCGATGTTGTTTTTGGCTATGTGAAGGCTAAAAAGAGGAAACAGGAGGAGTTAGAGAAGCAGAAAATAGAAGAACAGGCGAAGAGGCAACAGGTTTGTAGCCAGGTTATTTTAACCAGAACCAAACCGAAATCAGTACAAAATGAAAAAAAAAAAACTCCTACACAACACCCATTTCTACTATTCATATATTTACAGGTACGGTATATCTACCTGTATAATAGATATAAAATACTATCCATATATTTACAAGTACGATATGTACCTATATATATGGAAATAGAAAAGACAAAGGTAAAAATATATATCTACCTTTATCTTTTCATTAATATATATATAGCTACTCGTGCTGATTCACTGACACACTCACTCACTCACTCATTGATCACCTCTCCTGTAAAATTTTGTATGGAAAAAAATTTTTTCAAGCATGGTTTCGTATAGAGGACAAAAATTCATTCGGAGGAAAAATATGGAGTGAGCTGATGATTGAGGATTTCGGAGACGGGTGAGGAGCACCGGCCAGGGTATCGAAGATAGGTGGGGGGTGTTCAACCAAATGTCACTCGAAACCTCATCCAATTGGCAGAGAGCCGAAAAAAAACTCCAAAATGGCGGATTCAAGATGGCGGCCATACAAATTTCGTCAGTGTCTATCTCGGAGAGTATTAGAGATGGAAGAGTGGTTTCTTGGCAAAAGATGATCAGGAGTCGAAGGTCTACTTGATGAATAGAAAAAAAATTCAAGATGGCGGAATTTATTTTTTTCCATACAAAATATATGCAAGACTTTATACGGTTCCTTTTTAAAATTTCTGATGGTTTCGTATAGAGGAAAAAAAATCATTAGGTGAAAAAATATGGAGAGAGCTGATGGTTGAGGATTTCGGAGACGGGTGAGGAGCACGGCCGGGGTATCGAAGATAGGTGGGGAGTGTTCAAACAAAAGTCACTCGAAACCTCATCCAATTGGCAGGGAGTCGAAAAAAAATCCAAAATGGCGGATTCAAGATGGCAGCCATACAAATTTCGTCGGTGCCTATCTCGGAGACTATGAAAGATGGAACAGTGGTTTCTTGGAAAAAGATGATCAAGGCTCGATGGTCTACGTGACAAATAGAAAAAAGTTCAAGATGGCGGAATTTATTTCGCTATACAAATTATATGGCGAATTTATTACGGTCCCTTTTCCTGATAGTTTTGTATAGAGAACAAAAATTACTTCAGAGGAAAAATATGGAGAGAGCTGATGATTGAGGATTTCGGAGAAGGGTGAGGACCACAGCCAGGGTATTGAAGATAGGTGGGGAGTGCTCAAACAAAAATTACTCGAAACTTCATTCAATTGACAGTGAGCTGAAAAAAAATTCAAAATGGCGGATTCAAGATGGCGGCCATACAAATTTCTAAAAAGATGATCAAGACCCGTAGATCTACTTGGAGAACAGAAAACACGCGGTTCGCTTTAGCGAGCCGCGCACCCACGCGCCCTACTAGTTTCCATTATATGTTGTATGCTTACTTTGATTTTCCGCAAGCATTTTTTGTTTCAAAACCTAAATGAACTCCTCTTTATATACCTCAGTGTCTGAGAAATTGTTTAAAAACCATGTACAGTATTATTTAAGTATTACACACCAGCTTCAGTTTCATGTAGTGTCGTCTCTGTCGCACAGACAGACGGAGATGACACTCTACGAAGCAGTGACTTTCTGGTTATCTCATGGGTCTTAATATGTCATGTTAATGCCGTATTACTTTCGGAAATCTATATTTTATGTAGTGTGTAGGTAGTTGCACATTTTTATTCATTATTATGTAACTACCTTCATTTCAACCATTAAAAAGTTCGGCTCATAATGTTGCTGTTTCGGTTGTACTCAAATCTTTAAACAAACTAAACATACACGTTTAAAAGTATTGCTGTCCTTTTTCTCTGTGAACATTGTGCAAAGGATAGCACTGCTTTCTGAACTGTCAATTTTCTTAAGAGATTCGTGTACACCTAAATTAGCACCACTATTTTTTGTATATCGTATATATATTTACTCGTTTGTTGCAGGAGCGAGAAATAAAAAGACAACAATCTATGCTTCTTAAAGAACAGGTATGCAATTATTGCTTGCTGCTGGGATAATGGTGCTAATTTTGTTGTACACAATCTAAACTTAATTATTTGCTCTTGTGCAAAGACAGCTGTCACCAAAACAATAGAACGCATATCGGCTTTAGTTTATACCTTATTCAGACGGGACGATACAGTTAAGTCAAGAACAGACTATCCGATTTCAACGCAAACTAAGTTGATAGCTTTAAAAAAATTGATCTTGATGAATCCATTCTTAAGTCATTTTTAAGCTATTGCATAGCTTCTATCGCCAGCGTGGAGACCGAATCCAGAAATTCCGTAACGAAAATAACCTGACACGGGACTCCTCTACGGTGAGCCGCTAGATGGCGCATTTTTTATCAACGCCATCTAGCGTTGAGCCGCTAGATGGCGTTGATAAAAAATGCTATGCAATAGCTTTACCGCGGCAGTCCCCAAGTGCCACACATCTTTTTGTTTCCTTATTTCCTGTGTCTAATAAACTTTTATCTGTTTTCTTTCAAACCGGACTCAAAATCATCACCGCCCCTACAGCAAAAGTATATAACAGAGGTAATTAAGTAGTTCTGAAAACAAATTTTTCGCCCCCGCTTTGACTTAGCACAGCTTTGTTTTTCTCAACTCTGTCTTGTTTCATAATTATCTTCTTTATATCCCTCTCATTCTTAATTTTTCTGATTTCGGAATCTTTCTTTTCTTATCTTCCCAAAAGTTTTTGCTTTAAACTTTTGTTTTCTTCCTACTTTGTTAATTGCGACTAATTTTCGCTTCAAACATATTTCTGAAAATGAGTCTAATTTCTTAAGGCTATTAATTTATGCTTTATTTAACAATTAAAATGATAGTAATCTGTCGTAATATGATATAAGCCGTTGTGAAAATATCCTAATATTAACATATAACTGTTCAAGACAAAAGCGCAATGAATTCTCTAATTTATTCTCCTCCTTAAATAACTCTAATCACAAGAAGAAACCTCGGAAGTCGTTAAGAGCAAATTAACGAGTTTAAAAAATAATCTTGGTTTTATTACATTAACAATAATACTTAATATAATATAAAACTAAATACTAAATTAAAACTAAAACGTAAATATCAAAAATAAAAGCTAAATATAAAAAATATCATCTAAACCACTGGAACGAGGAAAAGTGCCCAGAACGCTGGCTGCGTTACCCCGCTGAATGGCCAAACTTATATGCTGGCCGAGGTAACTTCCAGCCTTCCGGTCACCAGTGGACTCTATGAGACGGGATGACAGATCCTTAAAAAAGGATCTAGCATCCTCGCCCCATGACCCCAGGGTTTCAACACCAAATGGCACAAATATGAAATTGTTTTCTATGTTTTCATATTTGCGCCGCTTAGCCCTTTCTGCTTTAGTAGCCGCCGCTCCCGCCGCCGCGGAGGTCGCCTGTATGTGAGACGCTGCCAGTGTGTCAACACATGTGGCATCCCACACTAGCGACCTTCCTTGCTTCCACGGAACAAGTGTCATACCATCAGGTCTCTTGCCATCGCTTCGTGCCAAACCAACAGGTTCTAATACTGCAGGCACTTTAGCGGTGACAAGAGATCTACGAATGACATCGTTCAGGGAAGCATGACGTGAGAAACGACCGGCACTTTTGGCACAGGAAAGCCCGTGATGTCCAAACTCGTCCACTGTCTCGCCACAGTGGCATAGATGCGGATAGTTGATCTTGGCACCAAGTCGAAGACCAACCGCAATGGAAAGAGTGAGGTGGTCTAGTAGAGTGCCTATATGATGGGAAGGGAGAGCTTGAAGCCAGTAACTTGATTCTCTCGTAGACACAGCAAGAAGACGCGCGCGGTCCTTTGCAGAAGTTGATGATTTTATTAAATCTTGCAAAACATCCGCACATAGCGCATCATCCCACTGCCGTTGAGACAACAAAGATACTGGCTCCTTGCTAGGACATGCCAATTTGAAAGCATCTCTAGCTTCTGTCAAGTACGATAAGCTAATGGAACCCAATGAAGGGTTAATGATGTTTCCAAAGAGCTTAAACGTACTGTAGGCAGAAGATAGAAACGCTGGTAATGAAACACTGCTAATTTTGCGAATACCTAAACCGCCAAAACGTACAGGGAGTGAAGCTTGTGTCCAAGCTCCGCTATCTAAAGGACAATTTAGGATTTTTGTGAGCGTGTTTAGAACTATGTCATCCAAATCATTTAATAAAGGTAAAAAATTCCAAAGAGGGGCACAACGTAGAAAGTAAGTAAATTTAGGAAGAAAAAGGCAATACTTTAAAATAAATAGGGCCATATGAGTATTAATCTGAAAAAGGCGATCCGAAACTTGGTTAAATTTTGTAGTTTGATCCTTAATAAAAAGTGGAATAGAATCAAGGAGAACGGGTGCCCCTAAAAGACGAAGTGAATTTTCACTTAAAATTTTGATACCGGGAGCCAAATCGTTAAACTGATGCTTAATTAAATCCCTTTTTTGAATATCCGTTGAGTTTGGAATGAAAATTTCACATTTTTCAAAATTTAATTCCAACCCAATAGATTTCAGTTTTTCAATCAACACTGTAAGATCCCCTAAAACCGAAGAAACTTCGCCTCCTAATGTACCATCATCCAGATACCAAATATTAAATTTAGAATTTAATGCCGAAATAATTGGATGAATGGCCAAACTGAAAATGGCAGGTCCTAGCGGGTCTCCCTGTTGGCAGCCGACAGCAGAGCTTAGGGCATGGGATTTGTAATATAATTTTGAAGGTTCTGCATAACACTGCCAAAGGTAGGGAAAAATTTGGGGAAAATGAATTTTGACCTGAGAGAGGAGGGCGCCACGATCAATTGAATTGAAGGCGTTTTTTATATCAACCTTCAGCAACACCTCCCCTCCTGAGTTTACCAAAAAAGTACGGGCTGCGTGAACAGCAGCCTCACAGCCACCCTTACATCCGAAGCCTAACTGTATGGGGTTAAATATTTTTGATATAGACGGGGAAATGTACTTACAGCAGACTTTCGAGACAATGCGTCTCAAAGTGGACCCCACAGCGATCGGGCGAATGCCACCATCTTTTTTAGAAAACGCACAAAGATTGGCGTCGTACAAGAAAGGTGTTATATCTTTAGGTACGACGCCCGTTAACATAATGTTAACCAACCGTGTTAAAGAATTTAGAAGGTCTTTGCCACTGTCGCCATTGGAACCAACTAAATCCTTTAGGTGTTGTGGAGACAAACCGTCCATACCGCCAGCAGAGCCACTTCTGAAAGACATTAAAGCTGCAAGTACATCCTCCGCCTTGGCCTGAAATGAAGATGAGCTGGATAAATTTATGTTTGAAAGACAAGAAGAGTTAGACTCCGGATGTTTGGCTCGGAGGGCCTCCAAGGTCTCTGCTGTATCGGGGGCCAAAACATCGCTTGAAAATAAAAGCCGTGCTGCTCCCTTATAATCTCCATCACTGATTTTATTTTCGATGTAAAATATAGAACTATTTTTATTTGTTTTATTTCTTATTTCAGGTGTATTGAAGTCATTAGAATTTTGCTCAACTTTGGAACAATTATTTTTAATCTTTTGTGTAAGGGAGCAGTCTTCGTTTTTATTAACGTTTAAAACTCTGTAAGCAAAAGTAAGGAGCAGTTCCCAATTTTGACAAGAATTTTGAATAATTACAGAATCAATAATTTTCCTTAAAGTATTCGCTACTACTAAACGTGACCCCCTTGGAATACGTTTAATAATAGGGACACTGTTTTTTAATAAACTTAAATGTCGCCAAAACTGATTTGAAGAGTTAAAAGAAGAATTTAGGGTTGTAGAATTTGGAATTTGATTCTGATGGTTAGCTGAGAAAGATTTGTGAATTTTGCCAATGTGAATGTTTAGGCCAGTTTTATTTTTAAAATATTTGGGTTGGGTACAGTGCTCACAGAGAACGTAGCTTTCACGCGATGGATTATTCTCATGGCTACCAACTGAGGCATTCATCGAATTGATACCAAGAGCTAAGATAGCTGATAAACTAAAGAATAAATGAAATTAAAATTGAACTTAAATAAAATTATAACTAAGTGGATAAAAGATATAAGAAAGATACTAAATATATACACATAAAAAAAACTTAAAAAAAAGAAAAACTGCCGAACACATCCTCAGTTCACACCGATCCTTAATAATAGTTATCTGTCACCCTGCAAAAACCCGGCAGCTTTGGCCATGGCCTAGGCCAGCCGGGCTTTCTATCCACTGCATAAAACTTCACAAGTATACTCGATGATTTAGTCCTTATTTTTGAGGAAAATATACCCGGCACGACGGGAAAAATAATTGCACACTGAGAAACAATATAGATATTTTACGTGAATAAATTAGAAATTCTTTGTGGAAAAACACAAATACTATTGCACTATTTGAATAAAAAAAACTTGAATAATCACAAAATCGCATAAATATTATAATATTTAAATTTTATTCATTATTTATTAATTTTTTCCACGTCCTTCATTGACAGCTCAAGTCAAAAAATCCTCCTTAAATTGATTTTATTTTTTTAGGCTTTTTGTTCATCCGGTTAATTTGCCAAGTGCACATATGTGTGCATATATATTCATACCAATTGAAAGAATAATATCCGTTTTTACCAACCTTAGAATCAGAATCAGAATTTAATTATTGCATTATACATATTACTTGAAATATGGTACAGTAATTTCTTAGTGACTTGACTATTACCAATACAATGGTGTGCAATATTAATTAATCCTTGCCATAACTAGGACTCTCTTCACGTAAATAGCTCCTAAATACAGTCTCCTATCCAATGCCATTCACCTCTAGGTGTTCCCATCAAATAATTGTGCTAAGGTAGCCCGTAGAAGCACAAAATACCTTAATAGTACCTAAAGGTACAGAAAATTCGTTCCGCAAAATGATTTAAATAAATAGCGACTCTTGTTACCACACAATAAAGTGCAATTTAGATTGAATACATACCACCTTATTCACCTAGACTTTTCTCTCTTTCTGCTATAAAAGAACTATAAAAGAAATAAAATATATCCTTTTTCAATAGGAGCGTGAAAGGAGAAGACAGCACACCACGTTTATTCGGCAATTGGACTCCAGAAGAAGATGGGAGGAAAGGGAGAGGAGAAAACACCAGAATCTTCTCGATCGATTGCTGGTGAAAGAGAAGAAGTTGCAGCAAAGACGGAAGGAGATGGAGTTACTGTCTGAACTCAGGTAAGTGATTAGTGTGGTCTTATAACTGAGAGGCTCGGGTTCGGTTCCCGGCGGGGGCAATTTGGGAATTTATAATTTCTGAATTGTCTCTGGTCTGGTCGGGTGGGAGGCTTTGGTCGTGGCTAGAAACCACTCTACCGTCAAGCGATTTAGTGTTCCGGTACGATCGCGAGAAGAACCGATAAGGGGTATAGGTTCAATGTACATTGCCATATCCCTTCCAAGTTAGTCCGCTACCATCTTAGACTGCATCGTCACTTACCATCAAGTATCTCACTTGACAGGCAGTCAAGGTCTATCTTGTCACCAAAAAAAAAATCCTTGAGGGACATGTAGTGTAGGAAGGTCGTCTTTACCTCAATTATTTTCCTTAAAATATTAAATCCCTTCCACCAGACCAGACCTCTTATAATCGTTATAAAATAGTATTGAACGCTGCTAGCCGTATTAAAACATGTATAAGAAATATTAGCTAATAATAAAGTACTTATATGGCACTTATATAGTTGTTTACTTTATAAGTTGCGCCCAAACCCACACTTATTAACGATAATATGGCTCTTATAAGATATTTTGTTTGGCTTATAGCCCTTTATATGACACTAGCTTTACCCCGCGGCTTCGCTCACGTTAAGTTCGATTATTCCAACCCCTATTTTATACCTTTAGGGGTTGAATTTTCAAAAATCCTTTCTTAGCGAACACCTGCGTTATAATAGCTATCTACATGCAAAATTTCAGCCTGATCCATCCAGTGGTTTCAGCTGTGCGTTGATAGATCAGTCAGTCAGTCAGTCACCTTTGCCTTTTATACATTTAGATATTTTGCTATATTAGTTGTGTTGTATATCTGCAGACGACCCCAAGAAGACTCGTCCCTGTCTGACCAGAAAGCTCTACCAGCACTGGACAGGATACCCGGACTGAAAATACCAGGACAGGCCATGGCGGACTTGCTGCAAGTCTTCGAGTTCCTGCACAACTTCGGCCAGGCGCTTGGTTTCGGTAAGAATCCTTATCCTTACTGATACTGAATACCCAACTTGGCCTACACAAGCTACAATTAAATAGAAATAGAAATATTTTTTATTTAAATAAACTTTTACAAGCACTTTTGAATCGTCAATGAATCTACCACTGGTTCGGAATGCCTTTCTTGCCGAGAAAAGCCAGCAAGAAACTCGGCGGTTGCTCTTTTAAAAAAAAAATATTTTTACAATAGTTAATGAAACTATGCTATGTATACAGTGCTTCCACGATGAAGTTTCGTAAGTCTAATACAATACAAATAAATACAATCCAATGCATGTTAAGACGAGTAGACAGAAAGCAGACCCGTTTGTTGGTGGCACCGTTCCCGTAAAAAATTAAAAAACACGACTGCTCAGTAGAGATGAGACGTACTAGGTAAAATACGTACTGAGTCTTAGGAGTACGCGTACGTAAAAATACTTGTTCCAAAAACCTGTTCCACGAGTATTTAGGCGTTTCGAATTTTATCGCGTCTTAGTACCATTGGTATTGACGACTTAGAACGTCTTCTCGCGTATCTTCCTCCTATATTTTAAGTTTTTAACACGATGTTTATAAAATACGAGCCACTGAATAGGGTAACTTAACTGTTAGCTAACGCACGGACACACCCAAAACAATTAAAAATTACAAACAAAATTGACAAGGAAAGTATGAAAGCTAGACAAACAATTTATATCTAGTTCCTACTGTAATCGAACTTAACTTTGAACACTAGCTGGAATATACAATATACACAGTTAACTACTGTAGTAATAGTAAATTATCTCATATTAGTAAATTAAAGCAGGCTTATTATTTAATTATTTCAGAAATGCATATAAGAGCAAATTCAAAAATTCAAAATTGTACAAAACTAAAGTGTAAACACATTTTTCGCATAAAAACGAGAAAGAAATAGCTCGTTGTCACTTTGCTTGCTTCAAAACAGTCTTATGTTCAAGACTTAAGGTCGATATTCGGTCGGCATCTGAAAGAAAGTAGCTAGTTGCAGCTATACTTGCTTCCTCAGTTATTTAAAAACAGTCTTAATGTTCAAACCATAAGGTCGTAATTCGGTCGACATCAGGTTCATATTCACACACTCGTTCAATCGACGCGCGGCGTCTCGCCTCTCGGCAGTCTCGGACGCGAGCCGTTTTGGTACTTTGTAGTTTGTGTGAGTGTCGAGTTTCATACTTCGAAATACTCGATACGCGTTCGTTCACTGATGAGAGACTAGGTCTCGAGACGTCTTGGGCAAAACCTAGTCTTAAAACCTGTTCCAGTATATACGTTTCATCCCTACTGCTCAGCCGAAAAACGAACTAAAAAATTAAATACCACAGTCATAACCTTTGGAAAGTTATTCACATTTTTAAATTACTTTTTTTTGTGAATCACTGGATATTGAACTATAATGTTATATATTTTTGGAATCTATTCTTCATTTTATATTTTCGAATATTTTTTCAGTCTTTAATGCGGGACCATGGTCACCCTATCATTTGTTTTTAATTTTACTAGCCTATATCACCCGGAATAAGCTAAATATTCTAAGGATGCCTCATTCATCAAAATCGGTACAGGCGTATAGAAGTTATGGTGGAATTTAGAAACTCACATACATACATGAACCCTGAAAACAATATACTCCTTTCAGGCAGTCATATAATAAATAATTATGAATTTAAGTCCAATTTTCCATAATCGAGTTATGGTTTTGAAACTCATTTTTTTTTACAGAAGTGGAAACCTTACCGACTCTGAGTTCGCTGCAAATGGGTCTCATACCCACCTGCAGTCAGGAGGCGGAAGATGATCTTTTGAGTGTACTGTCCAGGCTACTCTCTATTGCTATTGGTGAGTGACGTGTGACAAAACCGACTTCAAAAAAGGGGGAGGTACTTATGTCATCGACCAATGACTGACAAACAGACGGACGGACAGCGCAGGCTCAGCAATAGAGAAACGGAGTGATTACATTCTTTTGGCAATAGAGTCCCATTGGCTAAAACGGAGTGATTACATTCTCTTTGCCATTGGCACCCTATGGGTACGAAACCCAAAATGTGTTTTTACTCGTATAAACTTGTTTGGGCACAAAATTTATTTATTTATTAAAGAGGCACACAAAACAGGTTGAGACTAAAAATTACACAAAATATAAATACACACAGCTTATCGAGAACCAAGTAACAACCCTTAATATGTGTACACAGCATGATTGAATAAATTATAATAATTAACGAGTCAGAAAATTATAACATAAAATTAGTATTAACAACCTAAATGAATGACATAAAATATTGACGTGACGTGACGTGAATAGTGACGTGAATAAATAAATAGTCTTTTATTCAAGAATACTATTGTATTTTTGGATAAAAGACTATTTTGTATTTTATGAATTACTAGACGATGCCCGCGACTTTCTCGTTCGCGTGGATTGAGTTTTTTTTGGATTCCCGCGGTAACTCTCTTAGTTTTCGAGATAAAATCTATAATCCATCTATGTGCCAAATTTCAACCAAATCGGTTCAGACGTTGCGGCGTGATTGAGTAGCAAACATATATCCGCATCCACACGCATCCGCACGCAAGCATACGCATTTATAATATTATAATAGGATTAGTTACTCAAGCGCCGCAAATACTCAGCCATTTCTAAGGACTACGTTTTTGCGGCGCTTGCTTTTGAGGCTTTGGGCCCATGGTTGTCTGACACGAAGTATTTTATGAATGTCGTGTCCGAAAGACTGATCCCCGCCGCAGGTGACCAAAAAGCTGGCTCTTATTTAGCCCAACGGCTAAGCCTCACAATCCAACGAGGGAATAGCGCCAGTGTTTTGGGTACCATGCCCGTAAACGACCACTTGGACGGCGTGTATTTTTTGTAAATATAACTAGTAGTACTTTTAATTTATTTAAGTTATTATTTTAAGTTTTATTTTGTTGTATGTTCAGAAATTATATCTAAATATATAAAAGGCAAAGGTGACTGACTGACTGACTGACTGACTGACTGACTGATCTATCAACGCACATCCCTAACCACTGGACGGATCGGGCTGAAATTTGGCATGCAGACAGCTATTATGACATAGGCATCCGCTAAGAAAGGATTTTTGAAAATTCAACCCCTGAGCGGGTAAAATAGGGGTTTAAAAAATCGAATTTAACGTGAGCGAAGCCGCGAGCAAAAGCTAGTAAGATCATAATTATGATAATAGGATTGCACGGTACTAATTATTGTGGTGTTGTCCACAGAGGAGCCGGGTATTCCACACCCGGGTCGCCACACCACACTGCTGGGCCACGCGCTGCGATTGGCCGAGCTCACGCCGGACACGCTCAGCGAAGTTCTACGCATATACCTGTATGCGAACGCCACGGCTGAGGTCAAGGCACTAACGGGTACGCATGTGTACTATACTCAAACACTCACGTATACACGGTGAAATTTCATTGGTTGTACTCCCTGAAAGAGGTGAATGTGCTCATGAAACTGAACAACTTTCCCCAAGGAACATAGGTCGAAATGTGAAAAAAAAATTTGGAACTCCCATAGTAAATCAATCAGCTGATCGACAATTTTGTATGGAGGGTCCAATTTTTTTTTTTTTCATATTTCGACCTATGTTCCCTGGGGAAAGTTGTTCAGTTTCATGAGCACATTCACCTCCTTCAGGGAGTACAACCAATAAAATTTCAACATGTATAGTAGTCAAGTATATAGTCCGTATATACCAATGCACACTTCAGGCACACATAATTTTTAAGCCTCAATAGCCCAACGGTTAAAGGTGCGGACTGAAAACTGAAAGGTCGCAGGTTCGGATCCCACCCGTTGCTCTATTGTCGCACCCACTCCTAGCACAAGCTTTCCGCTTATTTGGAGGGGATAGGAGGATATTAGTCAACTTCAGCTTGGCTAATGTTCTTTAAAAAAAAAAAATATGTGTTACACAACCGCGTGCTGTTCGACCCGTGGTCCTAGCGCGATTGACTAATGACTCAATGGCGTCTGTATTTATATCATGTTTCCTCCAATATTCAGACTACCCTTTGTATGCTTCAGTATCCTATGATATAGTCTATGTACAAAAAGAGGTTGTTCCGGCTTTTACCGAAACAGGGGGGCGATTCAGACCTGGTCGATAACATACCGTGTCGATACGGTTAGATATCGATCTCGTATAAAAAAAATTTGTCGTGTGATTCAGAGCGTTTGGTTTGAGGATACGATTCGGTATCGACTACGTTATCGACATCGACAAGATACATTCGATTACAAGAGCATTTATGAATTGAAAATATGTGTTATCGTACGGTAACAAACCGAATCGATCGATAAATAAGTTATCGGAAGGGTCTGAATCGGGGGGCAGGTCCAGCGCCGCGGCGAGGCGACCGCGCTTGGTCTTCACATTCATACATAATCGAATCATCCAAGTCACAAACAGGTGGATATAAAAGCGTGCGGTAAATGAAGCGCGTAATGGCAGATATTTGTCGTAATTTGTCTTGTCATTTAACAATGAAGTACTCTATTATACTCTTCGTCGTTCGGAACAATTTTTTCGCTTGTTTTGTGAGTAACTCAGCCCTAGCAGTGATTGTAGACCTTGTGTCGGTTCAGGTCTGACCGTGGAGCGGGAGCGGGACCGGAAGGTGGCGGACCACCACCAGACCGACGCGGAGATGCAGCTGACGTGCGCGTCCACCAAGAACGGCAGCTACTACGAGCATCTGTACAACAACGCCACATATAAACTATCAGGTAAACACCGAGCCTACAGCAGAGATTATCAAACTTATTTCTTTTAGCGCCCCCAATTTTTTTTTTTTTTTTTTTTTATTCTATAACAAGATAGCCCTTGTCTGCGATCTCACCTGATGGTAAGTGACGATGCAGTCTAAGATGGTAGCGGGCTAACTTGGAAGGGGTATAGCAGTGTAAATTCAACCCATACCCCTAATCGGTTTCTACACGCCATCGTGCCGGAACGCTAAATCGCTTGGCGGCACGTTTTTGACGGTAGGGTGGTAACTAGCCACGGCCAAACCTCCCACCAGACCAGACCAGAGACAATTTAGAAATAATAAATTACTAAATTGCCCCCGCCGGGAATCGAACCCAAGACCTCCAGTTATAAGACCACAGCGCTCACCACTGCGCCAGGGAGGTCGTCAAAACACACTCCTAAAACTTAAAAACCACAATATAATTACTTATATAATTACTTTAATTAATTTAGTTATGGTCTGTTGTTACTCGATTCTGGTGTTTAAACTTACATTATACTTCAACGTTACATCCTCAAGATTTAACTTTATAATATTAAGAATATATTTTAATCAAATTAAAAGAAACAAGATAGATAGGTAGTCAATTTTAGTTTTAAAACTAATCTAATGAGATGGATGAATTTGATGCAGACCCATTTCCGTTGGTGGCACCCGTTCACGAGCACGACGCAAGATCCAGCCGTTGCTTCGCTCGACCATATTTGATTTATTCGATAATTTCCCCACGAAAAACGTGTTTTATTGGCGTTTTTGTGGTAATTTTGAATTGTTTAAGCTATTTTTTTTTTCAGTTATGTAAGTATACACCACAATGTATACTCACTAATATTACAATCTAGCCGAATAATATGGCTATTGAGCAATTTTACTTTAACCTAAACTTATAAAATATCTTATATACTAAGTGTGGGCGCTTGCCGGTTATTGCGATTATATTTTGTACTTTGATTATATATTTTATAATAAAACTTCACTAATAGCGTTCACATAGGATAATTTAATGTTCGTTTTATATCTATTTTACAAATTTCTAGTTATTAGTGACACTTGCACACTTGACACTTGACGTTTCAAACGGCGGCAAATTCTGATACGTTTCGTTTCGCCTTTACACTAAGAATTAGTCCACTGACGTAACTTAGTCTTTCTTTATCGATTGAAGACACTTTGTTCTTGTGTTCTTTGAGGCAGATTTTATACTACACTATCACTAATCACTATGCACTAGTCGCTAATTAAGCTATTTGTTGACAGAATTACTCCGCGACAAGCCGTTCGTCGCGCTGAACCCGTCGAGCAAGGCGCGGATCCTGGCGCGCGTGTGCGACGAGCTGCTGCAGAGCCGCGCCGTGCTGCGCCAGCTGGACGCGTCGCTCGACCACCTGGCGCAGCTGCGCCGGGACCGGTTCCTGCTCGACACCAAGATACGCAAGTCAGTCCAACTCAAAGTCAATTTTAAAATTTTTTATTTTTTATTAAAGGAAATAACCTAATAGATTTATAAATACATATCAAAAATTCCGAGGCCGGCGGGATTCGAACCCACATCTCTCTGGGAATCGCGCCCGAGTGTGTTAACCGTTACACCACGGCCGAACCACACGTCAGCCACGAAATTAGTGATATGTATCTACTTTTTCACTCAGTTTTATAGCGACTGTCCGCCGGCCTAGGAATTTTTGATATGTATTTATAAATCTATTAGGTCAATTTTAAAAGTCATAATCTCTCTCTCTCTCTCTTTCTTTCACTCTTTCTGTCACTCTCTCTCTCTTTCTCTTTTAAACATACGTAAGTGAATCAAGCGGTCCATGCAACTGAATCGAAATATCGACAATTCCAACTAAACAATCACCGTGGTACATACTCGTATAAATCTATTACAATTATGTTAGTAAACCATGAATCAAGTGTAAAATCTTATGTAAATCAAAGTCAAGTTTCTCTATCTCTCTTCTCTCAAGATACGCAAGTGAATCAAAGTCAATTTTTAAAGTCAAAATCTCTTTCTCTCTCTCTCTCTCTTAAAGTTGAAATTTGAATCGTATGATATAATTTTCTCGGTATCGCGATATAGGAACAGCCAGTGCAGTGTTTATCATAGATTAAATATGTCGGTGGGCATTGGCAGTGACAGTTTCCATTTTTCGCAGAGTCCGCGTGCTCGTCCAGCGCAAGGCACGCGCGGAGGCGACGGAGAAGCAGCAGGCACTTGCTCTGGAGCGCATGCACAGGCTGGTCGACGACTCCTCGCACCACGCGAGCACAGGTAGCTTGTAACTTTTTTTTGTTAGTGGGGGGGGGGGGGGGAAGGTTGTAATCTTAAGGTACCCCGCACCCTGCAGGTTGAGCATGGGCAGAACAAACAAACGGTGGAAATAATATCCACAGTGGATATTATTATAGGAATATACTTCTCCTTTCACCTGTCGCCATGCTTTAGCATAGGGAGAAGATAATTTTACCTCTTGTCGTGGGTCAATACCCGGACTATCAGCTACCACTATACCAAATTCAAATCCATACATTAATTTTCGCGTGATGCGCGCACAGACAGACAGACAAAAAATTCAAAAAAAATTGTTTTGGGCTCAGTATCTTTCATAAAGCATCCTCCGATTAAAATTTTCAAAATACATTTAACGTGCAGAATTATAAGTATAGATATTAAAAGTAATAAACTTCTTAATTATTTATTAAGCTATTGCATAGCTTCTATCGCGGGCCAGCGCGGAGACCGAATCCAGAAATTCCGTAACGAAAATAACCTGACACGGGACTCCTCTACGGTGAGCCGCTAGATGGCGTTGATAAAAAATGCTATGCAATAGCTTTACCGCGGCAGTCCCCGAGTGCCACACGTCTTTTTATTTTATTTATCCTTTTATCCTCTAATAGATACTGAAAAGAGCGAGACGCCGAAGAAAAGAGACAAAGAATCGTCCCCGCACTCAGACGACAAACCCAGCACTCCCTCCCCGTATAAAGACATCCCGGACGAGAGCGACAAGGAATTATCGCCCTTAAAGGACCTGCCCAGCAGTATGGGGGACAAGGAGATGTTGAATAACAATAAGGACGCGTGTTCCCCGCACGCGAAGACTGATAGCGTTATGGGTGATTGCGACGCCGGCCTAAGCGAACCCGAGAGTGAGGGAACGCAACCAGAGGAGGTGAATTTTATTTTTAACTAGCTTTTGCTCGTGACTTCGTCCTTCTTTACCGGGATTAGGAAGGTAGCCTTATGCAACTCCAAGTCCTCAACTATACTCATGTATGCACGTTGATCCGTTCGATGTCGCGTGATTGAAGGACAAACAAACAAACACTTTCACATTTATAATATTATTAATGACTAGCTGACCCGACAGCCGTCCTGTCTAAATTCCAATATTAGCGAACGTTTTGTGAATTTGTAAAAAGCTGTTGGAAAATGAGAAAAAACAATACGATAAAATTCAAATGAACGGCATCCAAAGGTTTATTTTTTTTAATTTTAATGTCGAAGATCAATTAAGTAACAGAATTTACCACGCTAATCTTGTTTTGTGTACGTAGGTAGCGGCGGAGTATCGCCCTCTAGAGCAAGTTTTGCATAAGTTCTCCCGATTTTCCTGATAACTTTTCCATTTTCAGCATGTCATCAATTTGTCATCAATTGTTCTCACACCTAGGACATCTGGAAGAAATCCACATTTTGTAGCGATAAGATGTCCTTTCTATATTTAAGTCTAGTTTTTAAGTACAGAATAATAAATAAAAAATAAATTCTTCAGGATGAAGACAAGAACCTGTCGTCAGAGGAGCTGTCCCGGAAGCTGGAGAAGCTGGTGCGTCAGTCGGAGCAGCAGCTCATAGCGCTGGCGGCCGGCTCGCACGCGCTCCGGGCCACTTGCTACGGCCAAGACAGGTACTTTTTTTCTCCCTCACACTCCCTCTCTCTCTCCCTCACTCCCCCTCTCTCTCTCCCTCACCCCCTCTCTCCCTCCCTTCCACCCTCTCACTCCCTCCCTCCCCCTCTCACTCCCTCCCTCTCTCACTCCCTCCCTCTCTCACTCTGACCCTCTACCTCTTTCCCGCCCTCTCTCTCTCACTCTCTTCTCTCCCCCACTCCCTCTCTCTCCCTCACTCCGTCTCTCTCCCTCACTCCCTCTCTCACTCTGACCCTCTCCCTCTCTCCCACCATCTGTCTCTCACTCTCTTTCTCCCTCTCTCTCTCATTATCTCCGTATTTCTCTTTCTGCCTCTAATGCAGGAACGTGGAAATGCTGAGGGTCGTAACCCCTTTCGATTATGCACATAATAATAATATTAATGTCCTCACGACCGAATCCGGCCACGACGGCCAATCTCCACAGAGATTAGCCATCTGCCATCGCAAGTGTTTGCGCAAACACAGGTGCACTCTATTCCCTCACTCTCATAGTGCGACGGGACGGAAATCCGACACGACCTGAAAGAGATCAGGAATCACATAATAATTTTGTATGATCAGGTACTGGCGTCGGTACTGGTCCCTGGGCAAGTGCGGCGGCGTGTTCGTGGAGGCGATGGAGTCAGCTCAGCCGGAGATCCTGGACTACCAGGCCAAGCTCGAGGAGGCCGCCACCGACCCCGCGCCCAAGATGAAGAAAGGTCAGTTTAAGGTCCAAGAGACGGGTCTGCCCGCGAAATTCAAATTTAATTTGGTTTTTCGCAATTTGTAAACTAATACGCCAAAGTAGGCTTATGGTACTCAAATTGCTCCAATGGCAGTATCATCTTCACAGGTTTATATACTAATCTTAACGTGAAAGTATCCAGTTTAAGAAATTAGTCAAAATAATGAGTTTGACGTGAGCTACTCACAAATTAGTCCAAATTAGTAGTATTAATCCAAAAGTGTGTTTGTTTGTTGGTTTGTCCTTCAATAACGCTGTAACAGAGCTACGGATTTTTTGCATAGGTATAGTTGAGGACCTGGAGAGTGACATAGGTTACTTTTTATCCCGGAAAATCAAAGAGGTCCCGCGGGGATTTAAAAACGTAAATCCACGCGGACGAAGTCGCGGTCATCAGCTAGTTGAAATATATACCTTATTTCGATTTCGATTGGTTATCCAATAAATTCAATTTACTTAATAATTGCCGTCTCGTCCGCCATTGTGCGCAGGCTATTGTACGCTTCATAACAAACTGGCGAAAATAAGTTCCCAATCGTGAAAGTTAACTTTTCTCAGACATTATCAATGTCAGACAGTTTTTATCTACTACCTTATAGATCAAAGCTTTATCTTCAATAGTGAAAGAAAAAACAGAGTCTGAACCGGAACCCGAGGAGCCCGAACCGAGTCGTGAGGAAGTGGATGAGGAGGCGCAGGCCCTAGAGCTGAGGAGCATAAAGAACGAGCTGAACCTCAGCGACCGGACGCAGATCATCAAGTACGAGCCCAACGTCACTCACGGCGCGTGCAAAGTTGAAGGTTAGTGCTGTACCGAAACCAGAGGAACCTGATCTAGTTGTGAGGAGGTGGATAAAGAGCAGACGGAACCACCTGGTGAGTCTGGTCACCAGAAAGTGACCAGAGTCACATCATCAAGTACGAGTCTTACGTCACCCATGGTGCATGCAAAGTTGACCCTTAGTGGACCTAGAGGAACTTGAGCCGAGTTTTGAGGAAATGGACGAAGTGGTGTAGACTCTAGAACTGAGGAGTAGAAACAACGAATCGAAATATAAGTATATTTTTAGTAAAAAATGTATTCCTTTTTTATAATTTTGACATTTGTAATTTCCATTGTATAGTTCTTGTAGTTCACGAGGGCACGTGAGCTTTACTTGTGGTTATGTCGTGTACATGCACATTGCGTAAGTGTGCGTGCCTGTCAGGAGCCTAGGTGGGAGCGGTCAGGCGCGAGCAAGCTCTCGCTCACACTTGTACAAATACGACACACACACAACCATGTGCCACGCGCCCTCGTGAATTGCAAAAACTATAATCGAGTTTTACTTTTTAATATGGCCACTATTTTCAAAAAATTGCAAATGGTAAAATTTTTATTCCAGACACTGTTCATCTGTTTAAGTAACTGGTATGATACGACTCAAAATGTAGTGGATTAAAATTACATAATAATAATTGATCCAACTATAGTGTATAGAAAAATATTTTTCCACTGCAGGTTCAATAAAAATGGAGGAGAAGTACATCCAGCAGCAGCAGAGCCATGAAGAAGAAGACATGTTGGACATTGAGGACTCCATCCCGACCGCTTTCTTGGTCCAGAAGCCAACGCACAAGCCAATGTTCGCCACTCAAGCCGAGCCAATGGACAAGCCCCAGGAGATCATCAAAGTGGAGAACGTGGTCAAAACCGAAGAACAGGAGACAGAAGAGAACAAAGACAATTTAGTGAACAATCTAGAGGAACTACGCAAAATGGCGGAAGCTGTGTCCTCTCAACTGGACGCAGCCAAAAAGGCCGAATCGGAGAAATTGGAGAACGAAGCGAAGAATGTCAAAATCGAACCAGAAGTCAAAACTGAGATAATGGACACAGACTCCGCACACTCCTTTCTATACACGAAGATGTTGGAAGGGAAGTGGTTCTCGATACTACGTCACGAGAACTCGTTCCTAACCAGTATCAACGAGGAGAAAACCTCGGATATACCCATTTTCTGCGACAACGAGCACACTTGCACTGAAGTGATCAACTGTCAAGGTCACAAATGGGATGTGTCGAATAACTTGCATCTCTTGAATGACCCGAGTTTGTTCACGTTAAACTCTATGGTAACTAGTGTGCAAGTACCCTCAAATAATGTGTATACGGACTCTAGTTTGACCATGTCTGGTTTGGATCAGGATATGTTGGACTCTAGCGTCGCTAAGGATGGGGTTCAGGAAGCTGAAGTGGAAGAAGAATGTAAAGAACAGGTATTTATTTATTTTTTGTCCAATTAGCAAGTTCCACTTAAACTATAGTCGACTCATTTTAAACTGAGTCGTCGGGCCATAAATATCCATTATGTTTCTAATTAGTCTATCTCGCTCGCACTCATTGGGCTCCATAAACGAGCGAGATAGACTGATTAGAATTATTTATTGCCATATTCAAAAAAAAAAGGAATATTAAAGAATGATGAATGAATTAAACAAGTTCAAGTTATGTTTATTTCCTTCACTTTGGAAATAAACAACAACAACAGTGTCAACTGTTGTAATTTCATTCATTTATGTCAATTTTTGGCGCGGTGGTGAGCGCTGTGGTCTTATAACTGGGAGGCCTCGGGTTCGATTCCCGGCAGGGACAATTTGGGAATTTATAATTTCTGAATTGTCTCTGGTCCGGTCTGGTAGGAGGTTTTGGCCGTTTCTAGTTTTTATACCGCGTCCGCATGCTTGTGGCAAACGGCAAACGCCAAACCTCTACAAACGTTTGCCTTGAATTTGGGAATCATCCGCACGCTTGCGAGGGCGTTTGTATGTTCTGAACAGGCAAGCATGACGGACGTCGAACTTGTGTCGGCTTTATTATTTGGCTTAAGTTATTTTTACAAATGTTTTAAGCTCAGTATCGATCAATAATCCTACTAAAATGGAATATGGATGGATGGATGGATGTTTGTTACTCTTTCAGCCACAACTAATGAACCGATTTGAATGAAATGTGGAATAGCGATAGCTCATACCTACATTTTAGCCCGGAAAATTAAGGACTTTCCGCGGGAATTAAAAAACCTTAATCTGCGAGGACGAAGTCGCGGACGTCATCTAGTTGATAGTAAAGCGTCCTCTAATTAAAATTTTCAAAACATATTTCATGTGCACAATTTGTCCAGTTACAGTTTTAGTATAATATTATAGATTAGTAGTAGTAGCTAGTAGTATGTTCGAAAAGACTTGGTACCTACCTAGTTTATTTATTTGAATAAAAAAATATTCTACTCTATTCTAGTATGTACCTACTCAATAGATATTTTGTTTTTTTTTTTTTTCTTTATCAACCGATAGACGTCCACTGCTGGACTGTTTATTGCATGGACTTCCTCAGGCTTCGGTCTTGCGCCACCTGTACCCAGTGGCTCCCTGAGGGTCGCCTGATGGTGTCGGTCCACCTATTACCATACCATTATATACCATTTTCCGGTGCGGAGTCGCCACTTATTATTATCTATACTTCTATACTATTATAATAAAGAGGGAGCGCGAATTTTGTGAGTTTGTATGTATGTCCGGAGCAAACTTTGGAACCACCGCACCTATTTCAAAAATTCTTTTACCAATTCAAAGGTACATTATTCCAGATGGTTATAAGCTATATATTATGCACATAAAGTATTATGGCTAGATATTATGTGCAAATTTGTTAAGGAAGTCGGAAAATTTTTTGAATCTTAAACGTTTTCAAGGCGTGCGCTGGGTCATATACTGCTATTGGATGAAAATGATGTATGGGTGAATCGTTCCTCTTAAAAAGTTCTAAAAAAAGTCTGCGATAGCATATGTCTATCTTCTAAGAATAACTTACAGTGACCATTTCTTTCAAATTTTGATTAAAAATAATGAATTATTTTCGAAGGTTCTTTAACCGATGCGATGTCAATCTATATATAGTTTAGAACATATTTGCCCTTTACACTATACAATTTAAATAAATATCATAGGAGTTATCGGAAATTTAAATTAATATGTGTCGGCCGGCGCGGGGGCGGTGCACGGCGGCGGGTTTCGGCGCGGGAGATTCCTCTGGTTCCTGCGGTGATTTTATTTACAATCGTCTCCTATAAGAAGCTCTGTGCGATCAGTCCCGTAAAAACAAATATGTATTTAAATCAACCCGGACGAAGTCGGCGCGGGCTTCTAGTTAATATATAAAACTAATTAATTAATTAAATTATATAAACAAATCGTCTTCAAAAGTCTTCAGTCGACCAGTCATTCATTTTACGTTTTTACCCACTCACAAAATGAAGATTTCTAAAGGTGCGATACGTAAATCGTAATACAATAACACGTCTAATCGCCGCCAGTGCACAAACGAGACTGAGTGCGCGCAAACGTGTGGACGGAGACGCAAGCGCTTGTGGCAAATTCCCTTTGGTTTGCGATCAAAAGACCGACACTCGATGGATCGGCCACAAACGCTCGCAAGCGTAGGCAAACCATGGCAAACGCTCTATCCGCACGTTTGCGTTTGTGAAGGTTTGCCGAGGTTTGCCAAGCGTGCGGATGCAGCTTTAGAATAGAATAGAATAGAAATATTTTTTATTCAAATAAACTTTTACAATTGCTTTTGAATCGTCGATGAATCTACCACTGGTTCGGAATGCGCTTCCTGCCGAGAAGAGCCAGCAATAAACTCGGCGGTTGATCTTTAAAAAATTTTTTTTACAATAGGTAACAAAACTATGCTATGTATACAGTGTTTCCACAATGAAGTTTCAAAAATGCATACCTACATACAATCCAATACATGTTAAGATGGGCAGAAAGTAAGTAGACCCATTCCCGTTGGTGGCACCAGTTACCTTCCTTCCATCAAAGCATATGAGCGAATTGTACGGAACTCGGAAGAAATAACCGATTCCTTTTTTTTCAGGAAAATGATCTAGAAAAGGAACTCCAAGCCGACGCAGCCAAAGAGCTAGCCCTTCAGAAAGCCAAAGCGTCCAACCTGTCAAGCTTAGGCCTTCTCAACTTCAACGCGCTGTCAACTTACGTGACGTGCGACAGTCCCCCGCCCATACAGATGTCCCCTGAGGAGTTGGAGCAGCTGGAGCACTGCAAGATACACGGCATGCCTGTGAAGATCGAGGGGAACTATGTGCCTAAGGAGTTACGGTGAGTCATTTTATGGAAGTCCAATGCTGGACTTACGTCCGAAATTGGGCATGTCAATAGCCCATTAAGGTTTGGAACTTGTGGTCACCGATGCCTGATGTCCTCGGTCCACCTAATTCGGGTTGAATTTACACTGCTATACCCCTTCCAAGTTAGTCCGATACCATCTTAGACTGCATCGTCACTTACCATCAGGTGAGATTGCAGTCGAGGGCTAAAACAAGATTTTTTTTATTCGATAACAAGATATATCTTGTTATCGAATAAAAAAAATCTTGTTTTACTTAAAATATCACACACGATAGATTAATCTCTATAATCACGTGTGTATTCGTTTATATTTAAACTAGACTCGTCGGCGACTTCGTCCGCGTGCATTAAGTTTTTTAGGATTCCCGCAGGAACTCTTTAATATTCCGGAATAGAAAGTAGCCTATGTGCTATTCCAGACTATAACCTAGCTCTGTGCCAAATTTCAGCCAAATCGGTTCAGTCGTTATGACGTGATTGAGTAACAAACATCCACACTTTCACATTTATAATATTAGTAGGAAGTAGGATAATAGGATTAATCTAAATATATAAAAGGCAAAGGTGACTGACTGACTGACTGATTGACTGATTTATCAACGCACAGCTCTAACCACTGGATCGATCGAGCTGAAATTTGGTATACAGGTAGCTGTTAGGACGTAGACATCCGCTAAGAAAGGATTTTGGAAAATTTCAACCCCAAGAGGGTTAAATAGGGGGTTTTAACAATCGAACCTAACGTGAGCGAAGCCGCGGGTTAAAGCTAGTAGGATAATATGATTGTTGTGTACCCCCAGACACGGCTGGTGGCGTATAACGGAGGAGGAGCAGCTCAAGCACCTGCTGGACGCGCTGCACCCGCGCGGCGTGCGCGAGCGCGAGCTGCACGCTTCCTTCATACACCATCTACCCACGCTCAACAACAAGGTAATGCCCGTCCACGTCGAGTTGACCGCTACCTCGCCCGGCACCCTGATTATGTTTTTTTTTTTTTTTTTTTTTTTTTTTTTTTTTTTTTTTTTTTTTTTTTTTTTTTTTTTTTTTTTTAATTTATTGATTAAGATCTGTACACAATACATTTGATTATTTTATATGCCATCCTCAGGAAACTTTGCGTTTATGTTGAGGATGGCGAGTTCGCATTACTACACATAATCAACAATCATACACATTAAGTATACTAAATTTAAAAAAAAAATATTTAAATATAAGAACAACATAAGAAAAAGAGAAAAATATGAAAAAACAAAAAACAAAGATCTATCCAACAGCGGTTGATTGCAAACCCTTTTTCAATAAATATCCTTTACATTTGTTTATAAACTTACGCCTTCCGTCTGCAGCCGTTATACATTGCAAAAAAGGTGGGAGATCTTAAAAAAAAAAAAAAAATTGTAGTAGCAACAGCAATAGCAACGCGACAGCAATCACTAAGCGATCGCAAAATGTCATTAAAATCGTATTACGGAAGCCAATCGCATGTCTATTGCTCGCTTGTCGATATAATACTAGATTACAAAAATTATAAACAATAAAATATTTTAATAAAAAAATATTCTACACAATGCTGTACAATAAAAGTATAATCATTCATTCATTCTATTTCTATAGCTGTACATAGACCATGGGGACAGTGCCAGCCAATTGCCAGCAACACCTGCGGAGCGAGTGTTGGCGCAGAAAGGCGGCTGTCCAACGCCAGACGAGCCCAACACGTTCTGCGCGGTGACCGCGAGACGGGTTGACATGCAACTGTTGGCTATGGTACGTACCCACTACCTAGTACAAGCTTTTCGCTTATTTGGAGGGGACAGGAGAATATAAATCAAGTACAACTTGGGTAATGTTCTTTTAAAAAAAAAAAAAAACTAAAAGTTGCTACAAATTAAATAGAAGCAGGAATTAAAAGTATAATAATAAAAAATGGTACGTACTACGTATTTTTTTTTTAATTTTTTATTCGATGACAAGATAGCCCTTGACTGCGATTTCACCTGATGGTAAGTGACGATGCAGTCTAAGATGGTAGCGGGCTGACTTGGAAGGGGTATAGCAGTGTCAATTCAACCCATACCCCTAATCGGTTTCTACACGCCATCGTGCCGGAACGCTAAATCGCTTGGCGGCACGTTTTTGACGGCAGGGTGGTAACTAGCCACTGCCAAAGCCTCCCACCAGACAAATACTACGTACTATAACATTGTAACAATAGGGGGAGAGTGCTTTGTTTAATACCAATTTGTCAAATTCGGAGTAATTAATTTTTGGGATAAAAGGTAGGTTCTATATTAGTCTCCGAATCCTGAACATGCTAAAAATCACTAGATTTAACAAATCTAGTGATTTTTAAATCTAAACGACAGTGTGTCGTATTATAATATTACAATTAAATATTGATAGTCAATTTATGTTAAAAATGTAACAGTTTTTCTGCAAGTAAATTTTAATAGGCACCTGTAAAAATTTAGCCTGTAAGTTAGTTAACAATTCAAGATAATGTACATAATTGTTTCACCTATGTTTGATTTAAGAATGTTTAAAGTGAATAAAGGATTTATAAAATCAATCAAATCAACTAGATTTGTTGCTCTGCCGCTAGGTGATTGAAGGACAAACCAATAAAAAACACTGGCATTTGTAATATTAGTAAGGATACATGTATAATATATCCCATTTTCTTAGGTGGAAGCATTAGAAGAGCGCGTAGCGGCGGCGTCCATACAAGTCAAGGGTTGGCGACCGACGCGCCTCGTTCTGCCCTCATCCGCCACTGGCGCTGAAATAGTGGCCCGAGCCAGGCACAAGCTGGCTTCCCTCGAGGCGCATATCGAGCGGAGGTACCTCAAACCGCCGCTAGTGCAGAGGTATGTGTATTATACTGAATAGTCCATTATTTCTGAATAGTCCATATGTTTCTGAATAGTCCCAAGTATTAACAACGTGTTAAGGTAATAGGTGACGTATGCAGATTTAAGTTAGAATTAACAGTCCAATATTTCTGAATAGCCCATACGTTTCTGAATAGTCCCAAGTACTAACCACGTGTAAAGGTAATAGCTAACGTATGCAGATTTAAGTTAAAGTAAATAGTCCAAAAGTCTGAATAATCCGGGGCACAGAAATATGTCAGTGAAAGAAATGGCGTAGCACGCGTATCAACAATTTGCAATATAGTGCACTGTAATAGTTTTTTTTTATTTTCAAACATAAAAACAAATAGAATAGAAAAGTGACCTAAATTAGGCATAAGTTTACTTCGCTTAATTATTATAATGAAAGACTGAATAGTCCATTATGTTTCTGAATAGTCCACGTATTTCTAAATATAACTTGCAGTCCTAGTAACGTCAATTCTTAGGATAATTTTTACCGTAATTTGATTTATACCAAGAGTTACCATTCTATTTCTTTTTACTCTATTTCTGTTCTTAACAAAGACATGGAAAGGGTCTTCCATGAGGATGTCCTTTTTTCAAAATTGTCTTGTCTACATCACGTAAAAATCGATAATTTTAAATGCAAAGTTCAATTAATGCACTTTTAATTAAACATGCTGATAATGGTTAGTTTCCCGCAGCGAAATGATTTTACAATAATTTAATATTAATACAATCGATTTATAAAAAAAATAGAATTAAAAAATGGCAGCTCCATAACTGAAAAAAACAAAACTCAAGAGCGATGTCGAACCAATAGTAATACCTTGCGATAGCGTAATACTTAGCGCATGCAGGCTATTTTCTACCGTATCACTTCGCACGAGAGGTCATTTTTCCCTGAATATTTATGAATTGCTCTTCACTTTGTCGGCAGCGCGTTCAATTCAAGTAGTACCTACAGTATGTCTAGTGAATTACTATTGTTTCTCACGCTTTCGGGTTGATGAATATTATTTCAAAACATATTTTTTTTTTAATTTTCGATGGTTTTTTTATGTTTCGATAGTTTTGCCACGGGAAAACAACCTCAAAATTTCAGCGTATATGTTGCATAGCGATTTTAAATACAAGATTTGAACTCCAACCTAGTTTCTTTGTTTGATTCCCTATATTAGGACCGGGGCTCAACCCCCAAAAATGGTGACCCCAACATGATTCGATCTTCAGCACGTTCTGATCTGTATTTTATTTTCAGATTCAATAGTAGGACACCTATATTGGAAGACCCTAGTACACAAAGGTAAAGCTTAGCGTACAACTGCGAGACCAAAGTGTAGTTATTTTGCTTTCGAAGTAGATATATTAGAATAAAAACCGGCCATGTATAATCTGAGTACCTTCAAGATAAGAGTGAATAGGCGTTTTCTAGGCAAGTGCGCTCGAACCAAGACCTCATCAATGCTTGCCATCATTGATTGTCGTCAAGCACAAGACTATCTCATAATAAAAAAATACAGAGGGGTTTTTTTTTTTTTTTTTATAATAAAATTCAGAAACAGTCTTAAATAGAGACAAAATTAAGTAGATTTCATAATGGTGCTAATTATTCTGCACAAAATTTCAAATCTAAACTAAATTGACAGCTGTGAAAAAGATAGCACTATTTTTAGAACCGTCAGTTAAATTTAAAGATTGTATACAACAGAATTAGCTCCAACACACAATAGAAAAATTCTTATTGTATCTTTCTTTTTGAATAACACTACTTTTTCAAGGTTTAGGCAAAAATATGGTGTTTTGAGTATTATATACTTTTTTTATGTATATTATATATATTTTTTTTGTATATTTTTATTTGATTTTTCTGTTGCTTTGGTCGCTCAGATGTAGGCAAAGCTTAGGCGATATGTTGTGTTTGTGTTATTGAAAAAATATATATATTATACTTATAATATATAACTAGGAATTTAATATATTATATTATTAGGAATTTAGGACAATATTTTAAGAGGGTTGATTAGTTGCACGCAAAAACCGATTCCATATATTTTTTTATACATACATATATGTACATAGTATATTATGATATTGTATAATGTCTTATATTGGTAGAGGGTGGTGTGATTATCATATATTATTTGTGAATGATTTTGGTTAAGGCATAGAGAGTCTGACATTTTTTTAATCAACTGTCGTCGAATAAAAAAAATGTCAAACTACCCTCACAAAAAAATATGGATGTTTTCCATGTTTCACCATACGTGTTGTTCTACCCGAACCTAAGCTTAGTCACGAACTTTTTAACTTTCGAATAGTAAAGGTGATGTTAAAGTCAATATATGAAAATGACAGAAGCTCTTCTGTCATTTTCATACAAAATGTCTTGCCGGCGTTAACTACTTATACTGCCATCCACAAGCTATAATGCCGTTAACTACCAAAACCATATTTCCTAATATAAACTCTAATTTAAATGCTTTTGGGTTTATATTAGGAAATATGGTCTTGGTAGTTAACGGCAGGATCTCCGAAAACAGCCTGTTTTTGATTCAATAGTAAACAATCAAATATTCTTTGTTTTGATAGGTTAAAAATATATGTTGTAGTTTAATACACGTTCTAAATTATTTTACCGTTCAAAAGTCCATATTTTGAACTTCACTCGATCAAATAATATTCCGAAAACAGTGTAGTTTTTAATTGTTTTTCAGGTTTTATTTATAGTATATCAAAGTTAAACTAAAAAAAATGACAAAAAATAGGCAAAAGCTTTTAGAAGAATATTTTACCGTTAATTTTTCTCTAAAAAGTTTTCTTTTTTTTTTTATCATGACTGTTTTACTTTTTTATAACAAAGTGGCTCGTGCACCTCACTTCAATTGCTTGCAAGTTACTGCGGCCGAAGATCGTGCCCTTAACTGCATTATAGCTTGTGGACGGCAGTATACAATTCGAAAGTTAAAATGTTCATGCTTAGGCCATTGCTAGTATTAATGTTGACTAATGAAGTGGTGTTCTGCAGCACGACAGAGGCGACGCTCGGTGCTGTGCTGCAGGGAGAGCACGGCAACGCGCCCCCCACCTCGCCGCATCACGACGCACCCGCCGAGACTAAGAGTGAGTCTTGATCACTTTTTTAACCGACTTTCAAAAAAGGAGTTCTTCAATTCGTCGGAATCTTTTTTTTTTTTTTATAAATGCAAAAGTTTGGATGTATGTTTGTTACTCAATCACGCCGCAAGACTCAACCGATTTGGCAGTAGATTATAGACTGGAATAGCTAACTTAGCTTGGCTTAATACTTTTTAAAAAATAAAAAATAAGAGAGTTCCCGCGGGAATAAAAAACCTCAATCCACGCGAACGAAGTCAAATTCAAATTCAAAATTTATTTATTTCATGTAGGCCAACTTGTAGCTCTTATGACACGTCATAAATCTACCACCTGTTCGGAATGCAGATTCTGCTGAGAAGAGCCGGCAAGAAACTCGGCAGTTGCTCTTTTCAAAAAAAAAAAAATTTTTTTTTTACAATAGGTAACAAAACTACGCTATGTATACAGTGCTTCCACAATGAAGCTTCAAAAATGCATACGTAGATACACACAATCCAATGCATGTCAAGACGGGCAGACAGAAAGCAGACCCATTCCCGTTGGTGGCACCCGTTCACGAGCATGACGCATGATCCAGCCGTTGCTTCGCTCAACCATATTTGAGGGAACGTAACAACCTTAGTATCATCTAGTTCTTAATAATTTGTTGGCTCGTTCGCAGACGACAACAAGGGCATAGCCCGCGGGCTGGCGACGTGGCGCGAGGCCGTGTCGCGCTGCAACACGTCAGCGCAGCTCGCCATGCTGCTGCAGGCGCTGGAGTCGGCCATCGCCTGGGACAAGAGCATTATGAAAGCTGTAAGTTGATGGACCCATTCGGCGCCGGCGTTCAAGCTTGACATGTGTTCTTCGAATAGAATAATTTTCAGTAGCTCAAAAAGGGCGCTTTCGCTGTCTAAAACCAGTGAGCAAAAGTCGTTTTTGCTCACTCAGTGGGAAAAAGTGGTGAACATTTCTTGAGATAACACTTCTCACTGAGTGAGCAAAATCGACTTTTGTTCACTAGTTTTAGACAGCAAAGGCGCCCTTTTTGAGCTAGAGAGGTGGAAAATTTTTTGCACAAGGGGGATCGATGGAGACATTTCTCAATTCATTTATATTAGTATTCTGAACATTCATACCAATTTTTAGCTCTATGGGAATTTTTTGTAACTTCAATGTTTTATTTGATCGGACTAGTAGCACAAACTAAGAGTGTCTAACACCCTTTTATACTAAATACCACCAAAAAAAAAAAAAAACCTCCAACCTAAAAGTCTCGTGTGAACGTTGAAAACCAATCTTGTGAATGTTTTACACAGAACTGCCAGTTCTGCCTGTGCGGCGACAACGAGGACCAGTTACTTCTGTGCGATGGATGCGACAAAGGGTACCACACGTACTGCTTCAAGCCAAGGATGGAGAAGATACCAGAAGGGGATTGGTAAGAAAATAAAAATAGTTATTTGTTCAACAAGATGGCAAAGTTCATTTTTGTTGCGAGTGCCTAGTTTGAATCCCGAGCGGGCGAAGGATTCTAAGTTAGAATCCTGAATGTAGTGAGGGATTCAAAGGCACAAGAATGCCTTTGAATATTGCAATCGTGTGATACATACAACTTTTTACCTCACTAGTTCGAAAAGGGCACCTTTGTTGTCTAAAACCAGTGAGCAAAAGTCGTTTTTACTCACTCAGTGAGAAAAAGTGTTGTCTCAAGAAAAGATCAATCAATCAAATATTATAAATGTAAAAGTGTGGATGTTTGTTACTCAATCACGCCGCAACGACTGAACCGATTTCGCTGAAATTTTTCACAGAGATAGATTATAGTCTGGAATACGACATAGGCTTTTACTTTTACTTTTTATCCCGGGAAATAAGAGAGTTCTCGCGGGAATCAAGAAATCTCAATCCACGCGAACGGAGTCGCGGGCATCAGCTAGTAAATAAATAAATACTTACCTATATGCCCTATCCTGCAGGTACTGCTGGGAGTGCGTGAACAAGGCGCGCGGCGGCGGGCGCGAGCGCGTGTGCATCGTGTGCGGCGGCGCGGCGCGGGGCCGCGCGCTGCCGTGCGCGCTGTGCGTGCGCGCCTTCCATCTCGACTGCCACTATCCGCCGCTGCACAAGGTATCATCTATGTACGACTGCCTCGTTGGTCTTGTGGTTAGCAAGTTCGACTACGGATGACGAGGTCCCGGGTTCGATTCCCGGGCCGGGCCGGAAAATGTATTGGGTTTTCTGTTAAGACATTTTCAGTACTAGCCCGGAGTTAGGAAGTCGGTGGTGAGTCACCCCCGTGCCTCGGAGAGCACGTAAAGCCGTCGGTCCTGCGCCTGATCTCTCTCCGGTCGTGTCGGATTTTCCGTCCCATCGGGCTATGAGAGTGAGGGAATAGAGTGCACCTGTGTATGCGCGCACACTTGTGCACTATAATATCCCCCGCGCAGATGGCTGATCTCTGTGGAGATTAGCCGCCGTGGCCGGATTCGATCGGGAGGACATTATTTATTATTATTTTATCATCTATGTTCTCGCCCAATAGCGCGTCTGTAGTCTGTGTCATTGACCATTGACAGCAAACGCTGACGTCTCTCTTGCTCGACGGGCGTTTGCCGCAAAAACGTACGTCAGCTGTCACTTGGTCTTGTCGATTTGTTTAATTTCGAAAACCTCCCTGACGCAGTAGTGAGCGCTGTGGTCTTATAATTGGGAGGTCCCGGGTTTGATTTCTGGCGAGGGCAATTTGGGAATTTATAATTTCTGAATTGTCTCTGGTCTGGTGGGAGGCTTTGGCCGTGGCTAAGTTACCACCAAAAACATGCCACCAAGCGATTTAGCTTTCCAGTACGATGGCGTGTAGAAACCGACTAGGGGTACAGGTTGAATATACACTGCCATACCCAGTCCAAGTTAGCCCGCTACCATCTTAGACTGCATCGACCGTCAGGTGAGATCGCAGGCTATCTTGTCATCGGATAAAAAAAAATTACAACTGTTAACCTTCCGAGTTAACCCGTTACGATCTTAATTTACTTAACTGGACTTTTAAGTCGTCACATAAAAAAAACGTCACGTATCGAAATACTTTTTTCACCACTAGCAAGCAATAAATAAATAAATAAATAATAGTTATTTGTTTAACAAGATAGCAAAGTTCCTAGTTTGAACCCCGAGCGGGCGAAGGATTCTATAATAGAATCCTGAGTGTAGTGAGGAATTCAAAGGTACAAGAAACAGAAACTTTGCTATTGTGTGATACATACAACTTTTCACCTCACTACTAGTAGTAGAAATTTTTTAAGATTATAATGTATATATAATCTAATAAATAAATAGTTCAAAAAGGGTGCCTTTGAACCATTTATTTGAAATAAATGATTTATTATGTGGGGTCTAAAACCAGTGAGCAAAAGTCGATTTTGCTTACTCAGTGAGAAAAAGTGTTGAACTTTTCTTGAGACAACACTTTTTCTCACTGAGTGAGCAAAAACAACTTTTGCTCACTTTTTTTAGACAGCAAAGGGGCCCTTTTTGAGCTAGTGATGTGAAAATAAACGATGTGGACAGATGCCGCGCGGCAAGTGGTACTGCTCGCAGTGCATCTCTCGCGCGCCGCCGAAGAAGCCGCGCAAGAACACCAAGCGCGACAAGAAGAGCGCCGACACCAGCCGCGACAGCGCCGACATCGACGCCGGCATGGTGCCCAGGTACAGTTACAGCAATTACTATCGTTTGCATAAGTTAAAAAAAAAGTGCAAAAGTCCTTTGTGGGGTCGATTATACGCTTTTATAACTTGATTCCGAAAGAACTGGTATATTTACCATTACATAAAGGACTTGTCCCAGTTTAGTATGGAGGAGGGTTTTTTATTCTGAGTGTCTATTAACCAGAACCAAACTGCTATCACGTGAAAGAGAAAAAATTATAAAATTAAACGCCATTTAAATAATAATTTTAGAAAACCCCATTTTTTTTTTCTTCATTTACTTTATTATAATAAAGTACTTATATGGCACTCATATAGTTGATTTACTTTATAAGTTGCGCCCAAACCTACACTTATTAATGATAATATGGCTCTTATAAGATTTTTTTTTTGGCTTATAGCCCTTTATATGACAAATTTTGCTAAAGTCCAGTCGCGGAACAAAAAGAATTTCGTACAATGACCTCTTTGCCTACTGACAGTGGTCACAAACATTTTTCTATTAAGTGCGGTTTATATAAAATATTTGAAGAAGAAAAAAAATTAGTAGCTTATTAAATAAATTATTTATTTTTAAACAGATATTATAATCGAGTTATATTTACTTATTACATAGAAATAAAAAAATGAAAATTCAAAAATCAAAATCCGATTTCTCTGTATCAGAGTAACTACTTTCCGACGACGTCTCGCTTGTCACAGTTATAACGAAATAAGGTACAGTTTTGTCTACATTATGATCTAGACTACCAGAATTCAATTCACAAGCAAACAAAAACAAACCTTAGGTTCGCAAGTAAAAAGTTTACAATCCCCGAGGACGGCGGTCGTTGCATTTGTGCGAGCGTGACGCATTATTTTAAAGCGGGAGTGACAGAGACAGGTAGTAACCTGTTACTTAATGTACAAAATTCTTTCTGTTCCGCGACCATACTATAGTTGGGCTCTTTCTATCCCATACATCCATCTCTTTCGCACACACTTACATTCCGTTTCCCATATGTTTTTATAACTATTCATTCCGATTGTATAAAATGTATATTTCTCCAGTCCAGCGGCCTCCCACGCGTCCACGTCGACGACGGCGGAAGAGCCGCCGCGCGCGCACACCCCGGACAAGGAGCACGACAAGCTCGACGAGCCGCTCGCCGAGCCCGCGCCGCCCGCGCAGGCCGCCGAGCCCGAGAACGGGATCAACCATCACACTGGTGAGACACCGCCGTAGTTATACTGGCTGTTAGTACCTCGACTACGCCTCAAGAAAGTCCGAAAATCGTTTGTGGGAATGGGCGTGACGTTCCATAATTAAATTTCACAGTTGATTCTAGACTTGCATTTACACAAGTTTAAGAAATCGATTGAAAGTATACTCATGAAAAAAGCATATTAAACAAATGACGACAATTTGGGAATTTTTTAATTTCTGAATTGTCTCTGGTCTGGTTTGGTGGGAGGCTTTGGCTGTGGCTAGTTAGTACCCTACCGTCAAAGACGTGCCGCCAAGCGATTTAGCGTTTCTACACGATAGCGAGTAGAAACCGATGAGGGGTATAGGTTATGTACAGTGCCATTCCAAGTTAGCCCGCTACCATCTTAGACTTCATCGTCACTTACCATCAGGTGAGATCGCAGTCAATCTTGTCATCGAATAAAGAATACGGTACTAGATAGGTCTAGTACGGTACTGTACATGGAATCAGCACAGAAATTAGCTGTTATGGGCACTAACTTTTTTTTTTTTTTAATTTTACCGGAAACACACATCAGTTGTTATTTTACAGGCACTAATTTTTTTTTTTTTAATCAGTGGTACCAGAAATACCGGCAGATGAAGGCCCACCGGCCGAGAAGCGCAGAGCCCTACAGTTCGTGGCCGGCAACGGAGCCCTGCAACACGATGACAGTGACCTAGTCGACGGTCCTGGTCAGTTTTAATGCAATAAGTTAAAGCTATAAAAAACTTTAATTTTTTTTAAATTTATTTGTACTAATATAATAAAGTGGAAGAGTTTGTTTGTTTGAACGCGCTAATCTCTGGAACTATCAGTCGGATTTGAAAAATTATTTTTGTATCTGATAGCCCAATTCTTGAGGAAGGCTATTCAATATCTCGGTACGACTCTTAGAAGCCGAGCAAAAAGAAAAAATAGCGCGGGCGAACAATGCGATGCGGTAAGTCGGTGGTCGAGGACGGTCACCCGACGAGAACCGAACAAGAACCGAACCGAAGGCTATTTATTAATCCGGAAGATCAAAGCGTTCCCACGGGATTATTAAAAACTAAATCAAAATAAAAAAGATTTACGCAAATCGGTTTAGAAATCACAGAGATATCGATATAGGGAGAAAACATTATGACGTAGTGTTATAGCGAGTGCCGTTTCGCATATTTGTAGCACAGATTAAAAAAAAGTGAAAACTTTTGAAATAAAATATAAAATTTATTTTAGAATTTTGTGTACTGAAACTAACACTTCCCGATTTGTAATTATTTAAACTATCTAATTTAAATATCTTTAGATTACATAATACAGCATTATGCTGAGGCAGTAGCCTTTTTAGCTCTAACACGCATGTTTTGTTTTTTTAATTTTTTTGTGTTAAACGTACCTTAAGGACATAGATTAATGCAGAGATCTATAGAGTGTACTCTGGCTCGGCTCGGACTTGGGTTAGAGTTGAAACGAGCCACAGAAATATGCTCTGACATAAATCTGTCTCGTTTTGGCTCTGTCTTGGGTCTGGGCGGAGTGGGGATGCAGTCTGTAGATTTCACTAGTGACTCAAACTTTGTACCTACTTTTAATTTTTGTGTGAGCTGAATAAATGTTTATTAAGCTATTGCATAGCTTCTATCGCGGGCCTTGAGCGTGGAGACCGAATCCAGAAATTCCGTAACGAAAATAACCTGACACGGGACTCCTCTCACCTCTAGATGGCGTTGATAAAAAATGCTATGCAATAGCTTTACCGCGGCAGTCCCCGAGTGCCACACGTCTTTTTTATTTATTTATTTTATTTATTTACTATTTCTTAGTAGGAGTAAAATTACCTATTTTGTTTGCAGTAGAAGAACCCGAGTCGGAAAACCTGCCACTGCTATCCCGTGCCAAAAAAGAGAAAAACAGTGCCAAAAAACAACTCAAAGACATGCAGTTCTGCAAGTAAGTTGACTCTTATCTCGACAATTCCGTTGAACAAAGTCCCATCTGCTAAATTCATAACTTGAGATTTGAGCCTTGCAGATGTGACTTTAAGGCTCAAATTTCAAGTTGTGAATTTAGCAGATGATACTTTGTTCTACGGAATAGTCGATCTACATATATATCACAGCATATAGATGCAGTCAGCATCTTCTAAATAAATAAACTGGAAGGTTGCAGGCTCGAACCCCACCCGTTGCACTGTTGTCGTACCCACTCCTAGCACAAGCTTTCCCCTTATTTGTTGGGGATAGGAGGATATTAGTCAACTTCAGTTTGGCTAATATTTACTATAAAAATAATACAAAACTGACTTCAAACGCCACTACAAAGTATATAAATTGTGCCTATAAAATTTGAAGAGTTCCCTCGATTCCTCCAGGATCCCAACATCAGATCCTGACCTGATGTCAAGTCACATTCAAACAAAAAAGAATTTTCCAAATCGGTCCAGGCGTCTTCGAGTAATCGGGGAACATACATAAAAAAGATTCCGATGAATTGACAACCTTTTTTGGAAGTCTGTTAAAATAGAACCCTTTTCCAGGAACCTTCTTAACGAGATGGAGTGCCACGAGCACGCTTGGCCGTTCCTGGTTCCAGTCAACACGAAACAGTTCCCGCAGTACAGGAAGGTCATCAAGTGCCCGATGGACCTGTCTACCATCAAGCGGAAACTCAATGATTCCGGGTACAGCAATTTTTATTTTCAAACTACCGGACCTTTCCCGCGGGAACTCTTTGATTTTCCAGGATAAAAAGTAGTCTATGTCACTCTCCAGGTGAGAACAGAATCAGGGAAGGATCAGGATTAAAAAAAGAACATTTTTTAATTTTTTTTCTGTCTGTTTGTCTATTTGTTCCGGTTAATCTCGGGAACGGCTGGGCCGATTTTGACGGGACTTTCACTGGTAGCTCAATAATAATACAGTTAACTTTGTGTCTGGATCCACTCTTACCCGTCCTCCTTTCTTCTTTCAGATACAAATGCAAAGAAGAATTCGCGTCAGACGTACGTCTGATCTTCAGCAACTGCGAGGTGTTCAATGAAGACTACAGCCCCGTGGGAAGAGCCGGCCACTTCATGAGGCAGTTCTTTGAGGAGCGCTGGCTCCTCGGCTGATATACCACAAACTAGAGGCAGTTCTTTGAGGAGCGCTTGCTTCTCGGCTGATATACCACTACCTATGATACCACAAACTAGAGGCAGTTCTTTGAGGAGCGCTGGCTTCTCGGCTGATATACCACTACCTGTCATACTTATACCACAAACTAGAGGCAGTTCTTTGAGCCGCGCTGGCTTCTCGGCTGATATACCACTACCTTATCATACTTATACCACAAACTAGAGGCAGTTCTTTGAGCCGCGCTGGGTTCTCGGCTGATATACCACTACCTTATCATACTTATACCACAAACTAGAGGCAGTTCTTTGAGCCGCGCTGGGTTCTCGGCTGATATACCACTACCTTATCATACTTATACCACAAACTAGAGACTTATACCACAAACTAGAAGCGGTTTTTTGAGGAGCACTGGCTTCTCGGCTGATATACCACTACGTATCATACCACAAACAAGAGGCTGTTCTTTAAGCTTTGGCTTCTCGACTGATATACCACTACGTATCATACTTATACCACAAACTAGAGGCAGTTCTTTGAGGAGCGCTGGCTTCTCGGCTGATATTCCACTACCTGTTATACCACAAACTAGAGGCAGTTCTTTGAGGAGCGCTGACATGGTATTATCGCCCGTTCTTAAACCACAATCTAAAGAACATTACAGTCAACCAAAGTGACATAGTAATATCTCCCATCCTTATACCACAATCTAGAGAACTATACAGTTGCCCAACAGAACCGTCTAGACGGAATAGTGCAAGATTGCCAGCATACTTTATCAGACAAAAAAGCTCTCCTGCATGGACCACAGATCTCGGTCTTGCGCCGCATGTATCCAGCGGCTCCCTGCGACTCGTCGGGGGTCCAGAGTTGCCACTCCAGCACTTTGGGACCCAAATGACCATCTTTTCGAACATCAAAGTATAATAGACCTTAATAGACTTATTTTAAGGTTAAATTTTATCTCATTGAGCGCCACCCAGTTACACTTTGTGGTACAAAACATCCACTGAATATACGACTTTAATACAAGAACCGTTAAGTTCATTTCAGTCTGACATTATTTTTTGTCGATTCGAGAAATTCAGTCAACGTTTTCGATAGTGCAAACTCGTACTAAGGGTACTTACTTTAAACTAAGGTTTAGTAACCTAATGGATCCCTAAGGAAAGATTAATTATTAAGAGTCATTGATTAACTAATGAAACTACTCATTTGAATTATATAAGAATATGACTTGATACATTCCTGAATGAAAATTAAAACAACTTAAATATGGTGACGAGAATATTTGGCTTAGACAGATTGTATATTGGGGAATCTCATGTAAAAATATATGTGATTGTATGTAAGCTCCGGTCGCATAGAAGTGTCCAAACACGTCAAGAAAAATATCATTCATTTGAATGAATGGAATATGAATGAAATATTCTTTTATTGTGCATACACCTTGCAAACAATAGGCTTATCGCTAGAATTAATTTGCATTTTAAACAAAAATTATTTTACTAACTTTTTCAATTAATACAGGGTCTTCTATGACTATGACTGTGATTTATTGAGTGTACTAAAATAACTTTGCTTCTACTTAACTTAGCTGAGTAAAGGCAAAATATGCTCTGTAGATCTTACTTAGCCTGTGACAGAATTCTCCGATATTGAAATCGGAACTACGTACCGCTAAGCGGAATAGCGTTCCGGTACGATGTGGAAACATCATTTAACGGTAATTTCCAGATTGCATATTAATTTTTCCTTGTTCATTAAAATTTAATGGAACTGTTTAATACGCAAGGGTTTACAATAAAATTAACAACCCCTTGTTCAATAGAAGGCATGTATCACAAATGGTTTAGGAATCTTAACTGAGTTGAAATTTTTATAATGGTAACAATAACAACATAAAATCAGCTGTATTTACTTATGCATACGGTTCAAATTAGTGTAATAAAATAAATTAACTACGCTGTCAGTGTAGCTGATTTTTAACACGCTGTCATTGATTGGACATTTCTATTCGACTGGGATATAATCTAGAAGTGGTGACGCACATGTTGAATGTAATTTGTATTTAATGTAGCCAACTGTACATATTAGTGGTTAAACTGAGGTTTTAAAAGTATTAAGCTGGTCGCATATCTGCAAGAAACGCAACGCATTTTTTGTACTGGAAATGCGTAAAGCAAGAATCGTCAGCATCGAACGCGTCGTATCATTTGTACTGGCGGCTTTTTGGTACTGAAAAGTGCGTTGCGTTCGGCAGGTGCTGCTGTGATCGGCTTTAGGTGGATATAAATATTTTTAAGTATAGAGAATTTCGCGTCGATGTCATGTTTTTTCGAATATTATTATTTTTTCTATATAAGTTTTGCTTAGCAACGAATGCGAAAGTGTTAAGCCGCCTTTACATGGAGAGAGTCAGGCTTCAGGCGAGTATCGCGCGCTGTCGGAGTACTATCTCCATGTGAATGGGGCATAAGAAAATTAAGATGGAACTCTCTCTGCATTTTTGAATAACTGAATTGGCCAGTTGTAAGTTTAGTCGATCTGTAAATGTATTTTGGGTGTAAAAAAAATATAATATAATATTGTATTACTTCAAAATTGTTCGTGAATTCGTTTCAATCCAATTTGTTTCATACATAACTTTAAAGTGAACCTTTCTGGCATAACAATGAGCATTGTGGTCTTATAAAGGTGTCTATCCACTGACGAGAATCGAAGTAACAATGTGCTACGAAGACCAAACAAATTGTTAATAATTTTTTTCTTTCTTTTTTTTTAGAATTCTTAGATGTCAGTTACAACAGTTAGTTGTTGAAAAATTACAATTTCACAAATCATTGTGAAATTGTAATTTTTTAAATATAATTATGTTGTTCTTCATTCGACCCTCTTCGGGACAGGCAAAGATCTATAACCATACAGCCTATTCCGACGTAAGATTTCTTGAAAAAGTCATTTTAGTCATCTGTCACTGTCATCTTAATGTTCTAATGTCGATTACACACGCACACCTTTAATTTCTAATGTCGATAACACACGAAAACAATTGATTGTAATGAATTCTTAGAAATTGGATTGAAACTATAAAATCCGTAGACGGAGTATAGCAACAGTAGGAACGGTTCTGACTTGCTCCTTTAGTTTCCAACTTCGTATCACTCGTCGACACAGAATTCCGAATAACGTAATAGAAATGGATGTGTCACTAACTAGATTTATATGACAGTCGTTTAATGAGCCAAAAGCGATACTTATTACAGATTTCGGCTACTTCGATACTGTGGTAGCGTAGAATAGAATAGAATAATTTTTTATTCAAATTAACTTTTACAAAGTGCTTTCGAATCGTCAAATGAATCTACCATTGGTTCAGAATGCCATTCCAAACGAAAAGAATCAGCAAGAAACGCGGTTCGGTATAAGCTGTCGATTCCCAGATAGATGTGGGTTCCCCAAGTTAAACAATTTTGATAAGTACTTATTAAAAAGATACGTAAATAAAACTAAATACTCGTAGTTATTTAAATACGTTTATTTTTCCAATAACGTGCGCTGATGTTTCACTAGACATCTGCGCGGCAAGTTCACGCTATTACACCACTTCTATACCTATTCCGAATTCTGTGTCTGTTATTGCCTATGTCTTGTATGAATTAAATTCGTGCGACTAAATATCAGCGATTGGTTTTCTATAGCCATTTTCAAATGCTAACAGTCTCCACCTAACTTCACTCATAACTTTTTATGTTAGCGACATTTACAAGTGAAGTTAGCGACAAGTTAGGTTTGCAATATTAAGTTCTATGTTCAGAGCAAAGGTCAGAACCTGCTATACTTCGTAAAAATATAGTATAAATCAAACGAATAAGAGTAGTTTAGGCCTAAATTTGTGAAATGCAATGTGGGTTGTTAAAATAATATGAATGTTGGTGAAAATAAATAATTAACTGTGTAAAAATTTCAGTCATTAAAATACATTACTCTGTAAAAATGGAATACTTTCAGTATTTTTTTTTTATGTTAAAATTACACTGTATTCTGTATTTTCCTTTAACATTGGAAATAAATGTCTCCAATTTTGATAATATCTATGCCGCGTTTGAAGTACGTTAATAAGCTTATGAATTCAGGTACAATATACTTTAAATAGATTTTAAAAATACTACTTATAAATAGATTTTTAAAAAATGTGTAGGTACTTTTAGAAAAAAAAAAATCGTTAAATCCCATACCGAATTTAATGTTGAATTGAATCTTTAAATTTTTTTTCCAAACGCGGCATATTTTAACAAAATTTCGACAACGTTGTCTACAATAATTAGATTTGTAATTTTTTTTTTCGTAGTATTACCAATTTCAATCGCTAAACACACTGGCAATACGCTTGTAAAATAAAAAAAAAGTATAAGTAATATTAATAATAATTAATTAATTAACAAAATGAAATTTAGTTGAATAATTTTAAGGTTTATTTATTTTCTACGATCGGAATTAATAAATCACTAGTACTTACGTTAAAAGTCCAGAAGGTTGAATTTTTCTGGCTAGTAGAAAAATGCTTCATTTTGTATTGGAATCAACCTATAAATGAAAACAAAACACCCTTTGTTGTAACACTGTTTTATCTTTACAAAAAAATTAAGAAAATGTATCTAAATCTTTAAAAAAAATGTTTCTAAAAGTTTCAAGTGGGTGTGATATCTTAGTTTTATACTATTTTTTTTTTTTTTGTGAAAGTTTACTTTTCAACTAATGTAGATTTCATAGAACATGAAAAGGCGATTTTTTTTTTCTACATAACTAATTAAAATCACTAGTTTTCGAGATAAAACATTATTGCACGAAAGGAGTGACCAGGTTTTTTTTGTCATTTTCTAATCTACACACGTACGAACTTTTTATCTTTTAAAAGCCTTTTAGTCTATTGGATAGAAGCAGGCATTACTTTGCGGTGGTTAGCAAGAGAAGGTTAGAATTATTTTGCTATAATCCGCCAACAGAAAAAATCTGTATGGTCAAACATGCAGTTACAAGCTAAGCACCGCTTACCTCCCCAAACAAGCAAGAAAGCCAAGTTCCCAAGCAAGCAATGCCACCACCACTGAGTGGTGGCATAACATGCTTTCTTGCTTGGTTGGGGAGGTAAGCAGTGCTTAGTTTGTTACTGCATGTTTGACCATATAGATTTTTTCTGTTGGCGGATTATAGCAAAATAATTCTAACATTTTCTTGCTAACCTTTTAGGCTGTTAACACACCTGTACGAAAATCTGGCAACGAAACGAAAGAGATATAAGCATAGGCAGAAAACTACCATACGACAGATAACAAAAGCTATCTTCAGTAAGTAAATACTTGTGTAGATCCATTTGATTTTAATGAGTATAAGTTTCGATTTTATTTTCCACATTTCATTGATTTTGAGATTTGATTTGCAAAGTAATAAAATAAAATAAATAAATAATTTTGCAAGCAATTTTGTGTGAAACATGTATGTATATATATTTTTTTGGTTTGTAGAGAAACCAGTCGATAACTCTGTATGTTTTAAAGAAGTGATATTTAAGTTATGTTTTTGAAAATCAAGCGTACACATTTATCGAATTTTGTAATGGCATGGACAAAAGCCAAGTGGAATTTTTCAAAATTTCATTTCGCTTTTAATTTATTTTCTATTTTAATATCAGGATGTGTTATTGTAAAATTTTATTTTATGTGTCGGGAGTGATTTTTATTTTACTTTAAAAGTTTCTGAAACTTAATTTGTTTTTATTTTCAAGATCTTTTATAAAGAGATGTTATCACAACAACATTAAATTCACATATTAGGTGATTTTACACGTAAATTACTTAACATTTTTCGTAAATAGATTTTTGTACAAAATTGTATGTGAAATTAACATTGATTAATGTGTATGCTTGCTTGTCGGTCTGTATAGAACAGCACGTTTGACACTATATTATATATAGTTTTACATTATTATTTTATATTATACTAGCATATAGCGTCATTCCTAAGCACAAAATGTGTTTTTTACTCGAGTATTTTAAAGTATTAAAATTGTTTTTACTTAATTAATGCAGCTATTAATATTGATAATAATTTTAAAATAATATAAAAAATATTTTAAAATAATTAGACACTGTGCTGTGACACAGGTGAAAATAAAATTAATTTGAATCTGTGCAACACAGACTATCTACGAAATAGACAGGACTCTTTAAATTATTGTATATCTAGTTTTTTTAGTCTGTAATTTTGCCAAGATATGTTTTTTGTAACCTCAACTCTACTGCCACACACATAAGGTCGATGTTTGAACGCAAAACATATTTTGGTGTGTACGAGAACTTACTATAGGTTTATGTTGTGTGAATTGGTTGATTTTAACTATAAAATGGATATATAAATTATATATACGGATAAATAAATAATTTTTGAAGCACTCCGTCTTTGTTTTCTTTACTTACCATACATTATAAATACCTACCCATCGATGTATAATAAACCAAATAATTACGACACAAAGTTGTATCCCTACTACTACTATCTGACTATATTATACTTTAGTTAGCTTATAGACCAAGAGGGCTGTCGTGAATCTATAGAAATTAAGAAGCGCATTTTAGCCCTACAAGTCTTGTATAAGTAGTATAGGAAAAGCTACTCATTACCTTAAGGTACAGAAGATTCACTCCGCAACATGATTTAAATAAATAGCGACTCTTGTCACCACACAATAAAGTGCAATTCAGGTTGACAGCGCTACTTACCTACCGTCTTATTCACCTAGACTTTTCTCTTCCTATCACGTAACTCTTATCCTTTCGTATTCTCTGAATTTAGGCCCTTCGAAGAGATACGCCAGGTACTTGGAGCTACGCAGTTTACTGCGGAGTGCGCCAAGCCTGTCAATACTAAGCTGGCCAGTAGTGTCCAACGGAAGTCGATTTCTAACCGAAACAAATTAATCGGTTGTCGCCACGACCTTCGGCTGCATATTTTGTACATTATGGATCAAAAAATAAAACAGAATTATCGTAAAATTAACACTTATATTAATATATATATAGCTACTCGTGCTGATTCACTGACTGACTGACTCATTGATCACCTCTCCTGTAAAATTTTGTATGGAAAAATTTTTTTTCACCCACCGTTTCGTATGGAGGACAAAAATTCATTCGGAACAAAAATATGGAGAGAGCTGATGATTGAGGATTTCGGAGATGGGTGAGGAGCACCAGCCAGGGTATCGAAGATAGGTGGGGGGTGTTCGACCAAATGTCACTCGAAACCTCATCCAATTGGCAAAGAGCCGAAAAAAAACTCCAAAATGGCGAATTCAAGATGGCGGCCATACAAATTTTGTTTGTGTCTATCTCGGAGAGTATAAAAGATGGAAGAGTGCTTCCTTGGAGAAAGATGATCAAGATCCGAAGGTCTACTTGGTGGACAGAAAAAAAATTCAAGATGGCGGAATTTATTTTTTTCCATACAAAATATATGCAAGACTTTAATAGGGTCCTTTTCAAAATTTCTAATGGTTTCGTATAGAGGACAAAAATATCTTTGGAGGAAAAATATGGAGAGAGCTGATGGTTGAGGATTTCGGAGACGGGTGAGGAGCACGACCAGGGTATCGAAGATAGGTGGGGAGTGTTCAAACAAAAGTCACTCGAAACCTCATCCAATTGGCAGAGAGCTGAAAAAAAATTCAAAATGGCGGATTCAAGATGGAGGCCATACAAATTTTGTCGGTGTCTATCTCGGAGAGTATAAAAGATGGAAGAGTGGTATCTTGAAAAAAGATGATCAGGACCCGAAGGTCTACTTGATGAATAGAAAAAAATTCAATATGGCGGATTTTTTATTTTTTCATACAAAATATATGCAAGACTTTGATACGGGTCCTTTTCAAAATTTCTGAAGATTTCGTATAGAGGACAAAAATTCATTTGGAGAAACAATATGGAGAGATTTGATGGTTGAGGATTTCGGAGACGGGTGAGGAGCACGGCCAGGGTATCGAAGATAGGTGGGGAGTGTTCAAATAAAAGTCACTCGAAACCTCATCCAAATGGCAGAAAGTTGAAAAAAAAAAATCAAAATGGCGGATTCAAGATGGCGGCCATACAAATTTCGTCGGTATCTATCTCGGAGAGTATAAAAGATGGAAGAGTAGTTTTTTGGAAAAAGATGATCAACACCCAAAGATCTAATTGGTGAACAGAAAAACCGCGGTTCGCTTTAGCGAGCCGCGCACCCACGCGCCCTACTAGTTTTAGTTATATAATTATTATTGTTTACAGAATTAAAAGCCATCTCTTTAAAATTTCTACGCGTTGTTCAAAATCAACGTGTAAAAATTTATTTGCGGTCCAACGAACGCGATAAAACTTTGCTATCGTGTGATAAATACAACTTTTCATCTCACTAGTAGTAGTAGTAGTTAGTTTTTAAGATTACAATGTAAAAAATAAATAAATAGTTCAAAAAAGGCGCCTTTGCTGTCTAAATAAAACCAGTGAGCAAAAGACGTTTTTGTTCACTCAGTGAGAAAGTGTTTTCTTGAGACAACACATTTTCTCACTGAATGAGCAAAAACGACTTTTGCTCACTGGTTTTATTTAGACAGCAAAGGCGCCCTTTTTGAGCTAGTGAGGGGAAAAGTATATTCAAGCCTCCGCTTCGAGCTTGGCCCGCGCCAGCTTCGCCTTCAGCCGGCGCTGGCTCCTCTTCCTGTTGAGCGGGATGCTGCCGGCCAGTTTGCCGGACTTCTGCAGCGCTACCAGCTTCGCCGCCTTGCCCTACAAACAACAATAATCTAAATATATAAAAGGAAAAGGTGACTGATCTATCAACGCACAGCTCAAACCACTGTACGGATATAATACGAAATAGCTATTATGACGAAGGCATTGGCTAACAAAGGATTTTTGAAAATTGTGGAATCTTCTCCCTTCGACAGTGTTCCCACTTAATTGCAATATGGGGTTATTCAAGGGCCAATAAGTTCCTGAAATGCCGGCAACGCATCGGTGGTGCCTCTGGTACTACAAGTGTTCATGTTTCCTTGTCCATTTCTTTAATTTTTAATTTATTTAAGCTAAGAGACCTATGCCTGAACGGGTGCCACCAAGGAGAATGGGTCTGCTTTGTCTGCCCGTCTTGACATGCATTGGATTGTATGTACCTACGTATGCATTTTTGAAGCTTCATTGTGGAAGCACTGTATACATAGCATAGTTTTGTTACCTATTGTAAATTTTTTTTTTAAAGAGCAACTGCTGAGTTTCTTGCCGGTTCTTCTCAGCAGAATCTGCATTTCGAACCGGTGGTAGATTTATGACGTATCATAAGAGCCACAAGTTGGCCTACATGAAATAAATATTGAATTTGAATTTGTCTATAACCAATGATATCTCATAATCACCTTGGCCTCAGTTTTGCTAATCTTGCTGTCCTTCTGAGTGGTGTAGAGCACATTTATCCTTTTATTCTCCAACATCGTGTGGTGTTTGGACAGCGCCAACTGAAAACAACAAGATATGCTTAATCTAAATTTAACTACGATACGATGACATTAGCGTCAATGTATAGTGAATCATAACAGCAGTTTTTTTTTATTCGATGACAAGATAGCCCTTGACTGCGATCTCACCTGATGGTAAATAACGATGCAGTCTAAGATGGTAGCGGGCTAACTTGGAAGGGGTATAGCAGTGTAAATTCAACCCATACCCCTTATCGGTTTCTACACGCCATCGTGCCGGAATGCTAAATCGCTTGGCGGCATGTATTTGACGGTAGGGTGGTAACTAGCCACGGCCAAAGCCTCCCACCAGACAAAGTTACACCAGATTGAATTAGAGATCAATTTCATGCATGAATTTTTATACGTTCTACGTATGATGGGCAAATTAAAATTGGTCGTACTGATTTTGTGACTTTAATACGATTAGGTTTATTTTAGTTCGATGCTTAGGCAAGTTTTGATTTAATGTTCATTTAATTAATTTTTAGCATACAGATAGCTATTATGAGGAGGTATCTATATGAGGATTTTTGAAAATACATCTCCTAAAGAGCGGAGACCTTTTTATTTAAAATCAGGCAGGAATTCTTTGACAGTTGGATAAACTTTACCTCATAACACAGTTCATTCTTGAGCTCCACATAAGCAATACCAGATTTCTTGTTTGGCTTCTGCTTTGGGATTCTTACATCCACAATGTAATCTTTGAAATCCTTAAAATGTTGCATTATCTGAAAGTAATTCATTCCCATTAATATTATTAATCCACCAGAAAAAAAAACTGTGGAACCAACTTCCTGCGACTGTGTTCCCGCTAAATTACAACATGGGGTTATTCAAGGGGCGGACCAATAAATTCCTGAAAAGCCGGCAACACATTGGTGGTGCCTCAGGTGCTACAAATGTTCATGGGCGGCGGTAATCACTTAACATCAGGTGACCCACCTGCACGTTTGCTCGCTAAAAATATTAAAAAAAAAAATGTATAAAAATTCTCACTCACTCTTTCTTTGTCAATATCTAAAGGTAAATTCCCGACAAACACGACATATCTTTTGGGACCTTTTATACTATTATTGGCTTTCTCTTGTTTCCTATTTTTTTCTAAATTTGCATCTTTTTCATCTCCTGCTGGTTTCTCCACAGTATCTTTCATTTCTACATTTTCTGTTGTTTCATCTTTCACTTCTGTTTCACCTTTGACTTCTGTTTCACTTTGCACTTCCATTTCACTTTTCACTTCCATTTCACTTTTCACTTCTGTTTCACTTTTCTCTTCCCCTTCACTTTGGTTTCCTTTGTTTTTCCTTTTTTTATTTTTTCCTTTTTTATTTTTCTTGACTTTCCCTTCAGTGGCTTTTGTTTCGACTGTAGTTTTAAGCATGTTGTAGAGTATTCGTATTTTTCGTAACTCTGCATCTGTTAGGGTGGCGGTCTCCTTGACTATAGATTGTACACGGTTGTGGATAATATCAGGTAGCAGCTGATCTGAGGTACCCTTGAGGCTGTCTCTTAGAGTCTGTCGGATTCTACCTGAAATTTTTTTACTTAAATGTATAATATACTAGGTGTTAGGCGATTTAGTACATGATTTTAAGTCACTCAGTGATGGAATTTTTCATTTTGTTTTTATTTAAAAAAAGACAACAAAAATGATGATATTTATCACTTTTATGTTCACACTTCGTTCCATTGCTCCATGATTGATTGATTGAAGGACAAACCAATGATATCAAATAAAAGTACGAAAGTTATTGTAACTAAAACTAGAATATTAAGATTTTTCATTGTAAATTGCAGAAATTCACTTGTATTTTTTTTGGAGCAATAAACATTTATTATTATTATTAAAAAAAAAAAGTATGAAATACACAAATGTGTTAGGTACTTGAAATAACAAGTACCCATGCACAGGCATGGCGTATATTACCTTTCTGATTATTGGTCATGGTGACACCAAGGAACTTTTTGACGAGTCCGTCATCTTTGAACACCGGGAATCTTTCAGCAAATTGATCCGTAGACAATTTTGGTGTAACCTAGAATAAATTTGACAAAAGTTTAAAGAAAATGTTTCTCGGGAACTTTTAGAATAGAATTTGAATTGTCGACGAATCTACCAAATCTACCACTGATTCGGAATTCCCTTCCTGCTGTGAAGATCCAGCAATAAACTTGGCGGTTGCTCTTTTAAAAAAAAATTTTTTTACAATACGTAACAAAACTATGCTATTTATACAGTGTTTCCACAATGAAGCTTCGAAAATTTCGTTAGAAGCTTTTATAACAAAATTACAAATCCTTACAAAGTTTTCATCAACATGTCAATTACCTTTTTATCTTCACTAGGAGCTTTGGTTTCATTTTCAACTTCAGGTTTAACTTCTGATGTGTCTAAAGGTGGTTTCACATCTGACAGATGCAAAGGTTTGACTTTCAAAATGTTATTTTTAGATTTCTTTTTAATGAGTTTAGATTTACGCTTGTGTTTCTTTGCAACAGCTGTCTTCACTGATTTGGCTCCTCTGAAAAATTAATTGAAAATGTTGATACTGGTACTAATTTATTTATAATAATAAATATATTCTTTAACCCAGCTACTAAAACCATCCTAAATATTTACACAATACAATATAAAACACAGAAACAGTTCAAACAATTTTAACAATGACATGTTTAATTATATTAATAAGATTTAATAAAAATTGTGTGATTTCAAAATAACTGCAATGTCTTAAGTTCATAATAAATATTATTATTTGGTTTTCTATTAGTTATTGATTGCTTTTGACATGATTTGGTATATATTACTTGATTCTTTCTTTCGAAACAATACAGGACTTATAAATGTTTTCTAATTTAATGTTTTCTTACCTTGCTTTCGCCATGTGAAATTCTTAGGTTATGAGATGCGGTGATGCGGCGTAAAAAGTTATCTTTGTATTAAATAAAATGAAAATTAAATGTACTCTTAAGTTTACTCAGATAATATAAAGAAAGGTTTTAATTTAATTTATTGCGTGATATATTTGAGTTGTTAAAGTTCAAAATATTTTTTGATTTTGAATTTGTATTGTCAATTGTCAATCAAATGTCAATGTCAAAATTATATTTTGTCAAAGGAAGTTTGCCCACATAATACGATAGAATAAGTATGTAATAGAACCGCACCTGCGTCGCTTTTCTAAAGTAAGTTCTAAAGTAAGTTCACATTCGCTGTTACTTTTTAAGTTGGTAAATTTTAAATTATTGAGTAGTTAGGTAAACTACAAAAAGTGCTTGAAATTTTTATGACGTCATAGTTCACTATTTACAAAAGCTCCCATAACTATGCGCCACAAACATATTATATGTTTGTGCTATGCGCACTTTGTGCAGCAATGATTGATAAACTTTTTTCTCTTATGAATCTCTTTTACTTTTCTAAAAGATAATTACTCCAATTCTTCCATAAAACCAAACACACCCCTTCAATGCTACCTGAAACAAGCTATGCTAGACCTTAAAAGAAATTGTTTTAAGTTCATTTTAAACAATATGGATCACTCGAGATATAACTAATTAGGAATGCAATTTGCAACCTCGTCGTGGTAAGCAGTCTGTAAGTAACTAGGTAGAAAGTTACCGTGAAAGGAACGCCCTTTAAGGAATGCAAATCCTGATAGATTTACAGGTTTTCCCACATGCTTTATTATGGCATTTACAGTAATTATTGCGAGAACCAGGATTTTATAGGATTTGAATGGAATGTGGAAATTCTGGAATTTGACGTTCGATGTCAGGCACGCATCTCTAACGTTTCGTTTCGGAGTTATGCGTATTTTAGGAATTAAATATCACTTGCTTTTTTTATACATTCACACACACACACACACACACGCTTGACTACTATCGAACCTGATGGAAAGTGACGATGTCTAAGTTGTAACGCGTTTGCCCAGAAGATGCCTATTCACTCTTGTTTTAAAGATACCCAAATTATATGTGTTAGGAAACCCAGATCTTAGGAGAGCGTTCCAGACCCTAGCCGTGCGGATCAGGAATGAAGACTAAGGCCGGGCTCACTTTGGATACGAATTTGTATCGTACGTAAACGTATGATCGTGGTCGTACGAATTAAGTGCACACATTGAATACGTTTTTCTCCATCAAGCAGGTAGTTTTCCAGTGTTAACGCACGAACGTGTTTAAAATCCCAACAAGTTGGGATTGATTTCTGACGTCGGAACTACACGCGCGTACTCGTACGACTAACTCGTACCCAGTCTAGGCGCTCCCATAGTACTTGAAAGGTTGGGATCATTCGTGCGTGTTGGTACGAGTTCGCGCGAGTAAAATTCGGACGAAAACGTATCCAAAGTGAGCGCGGCCAAAAGCGCTTGGTGCGTGTAGATGGAATATCAACATTCCGTAACGAAAATAACCTGACACGGGACTCCTCCACGGTGAGCCGCTAGATAGCGCATTTTTTATCAATGCCATCTAGCGGTGATGCAATAGCTTTACCGCGGCAGTCCCCGAGTGCCACACGTCTTTTTTTTTTTTTATTTCAGAAAGACGGCGGCGTTTTTAAAGCATTTCAAAAAATCGCCGGCCAAACTATACCTGCTATACTAACTGACTGTATATACTGAATGATACCTACGAATTACGATACATAATACATTTAAAATAACTAAGTATACTATACTTAGTACTACCCGACACGGGGCGGTTTTGCCGATAAGGAAATGACGTCCATTTTCAAATAAAAGATCGCCGACGAGATGTTGTTTTTTTTTTTTTTAAACTTTATTGCATCCGCCGAGTAATATGAATAATTTTGTACATAATGAGCGTGTTATGAATACAAACCAATGAAGTCTCCCTTCTTCCGTGATATACTCTAATGCTAAGGTCTATAGAGCGCGCTCTGTCTCAGCTCGGACTAAAGGATTTATACATATGGATCGTGATTTGTACAGATGATATAAACTCTAAACTGATTTATTTGGTGGGAGGCTCTGGCCGTGGCTAGTTACCACCCTACCGTCAAAGACGTACCGCCGAGCGATTTAGCGTTCCCGCACGATGGCGTGTAGAAACCGATTAGGAGTATGGGTTGAATTTACACTGCTATACCCCTTCCAAGTTAGCCTGCTACCATCTTAGACTGCATTGTCACTTACCATCAGGTGAGATCGCAGTCAAGGGCTATCTTGTCATCGGATAAAAAAAAACACTGGGTCTTGCAGTCGGGTAAAAACCAGTAGCATTGATGCCGCAACAACTAATTTCAAAACTCGTATACTGAGATGAGACTCGTATACTGAAAAACGTAATTATCAGTACCAGTACAGAAAATAATTACATGGCGTCTGGCATCATCACTTCCTGAGACGGTCTTCCCACTGAATTACAACATGGGGTTATTCAAGGGGCAGACCGACTAATTCCTAAAAAGCCGGCAACGCATTGGTGGTGCCTCAGGTGCTACAAATGTTCATGGGCGGCGGTAATCAGGTGGCCCGCCAGCTCGTTTGCTTGCTAAAAATATTTAAAAAAAATGGCACACATTCGGAACTTTGTTAGAAACTTCAGTCGAACCCACTGTATCATTATCCCAAGAAAACTCCCACTATTATATGAATAATGGGAAGGGTCACGACCCTCAACAGTGCAGAGATACGATGCAGAGAGAGAGAATTGAAGTGACAACAATAAATTTTGATTTAGCCGGAAATCGACCCATAGATCTAACTGAAAGCTTTTTTATCCTAGACCCCATACTGGTTCAACGACATAGAATCCTGTTCCTTTGTTTAAAAACCTCGGTATCTGTATAGCCTGTCCCAGCGATGAAGTCACACGTCCAGGAATGTTAAAAGCTAAGACTATTCAACTAAGAAAACATCGCATATCTCTCTAAAAGCTTGTTCGCGATAAAGCCTTTCGTTCGCGAACTGAAAAAAGGCGACCGTAATCAGTGCAGCGAAGCGAAAAGTAACTGTAGGAAAGTATACATGACCTGAGAAGGCAGTATACTGTATACGAACAAGTCAAGTCTCGCAGTATGACCGGAGCCGCCTAGCGGTCAAGGCTGGAGCCTAGCGCGGAATTTAAAAAAGTAAATTAAAAGCGCGCGCGTAACTGTCAACGTCATTTCACTCTATTTCCCTCGACAATTAAAAAACTTTTCTTTTTTTTTTTACACAAAAGCTTGTCTATTTCACGTTAATTGTATTTAAATAGTACGAATAACTGTTTATGTGGCCGTGGATAATGAGTTCGTGATTGTGTGTAGTGGAGTCCGTTAAACAGGTGAATAAAATTATTATTTTTTTACTACAAGTAAATTATTTATTTTATTACAAGGTTTTTTATATGTCACGGTCATAGACAATATATTTTTTATTTTTAAAATACGATGATTTTGGAAGCGTTCGTTTCTAAAAAAAAAATATATACTAGAGACGTTTAGAAATCCTTAATCATGTCTTAATTTTAATGCTTAAAATTACAAAAGTACTGAGACATGGATGAAAGAGCCCGTTTTTTATAGCTTTATCAGTGCTCAGCCGAGACGATCGGGAATAACGGCCCTGCAATCATAGGTTGTTGCTCTTCCTACTGGCCGCACTACAGAAATAAAACCAGAATGTTTATTGAAGGAAAGCTACTAAGCCTTTAAACCCTAGCCACTTAGTTTCTTAAACGAGCGAATTTATTATCACTAATAAGCTCAAATAACTACGTATCCGAGATTTAAGAACATTTTAATTTTACGACATGAAAATGTAGAGTTGTTCGAAATTTCTTTTTGTTGGAAATTAATTAATAACAATTAAAAAAAAACACGATAATTTCGTAAAAATTCGATTCCATTTACATTTATATTTCTCATTTACAATGCATACAAAAATAGTGCAGAATTTTTTACATTAAAATTATCAAGTTCCTAAGTAAAGTTCAGCAAAAAAATATTTTTTATTATAATCGTTTACTATTTATTATACTTAAATGATTTTGTCGTTCCAATCCACTTGCAATAAAATATAATATTGTATTAGTCAAAAAAAAAAGGCAACCAAATTTCCGAACGTCTCATAAATATAACTCAATTTGCAACTAAAAAGTTGTAAAAAGTGCGGCCGGTCGTGGGTTTGAGTCGGTCGCGTTCCGTTGTGTAAATGTAGGTCAGTGAAATGAACGAAACACGGTCCCGTATGGAATCCGACCCGGACCGACCGCGGCCGATTTTTGTCGCACCGACATGACATACATTCTTTTATTATTTATTCTGTTTACAAAAAGTTTTTTTTTTTTGCAAATCGTAAAATCGACCTTGACCACTACTGAATTCTTTTTTTTTTAAATCTAATAGACAAAGGAATGTGGTAGATAGGTACAGACTAAAGCATGTAAAAAGGGACTGCAAAATCGTTACAATTTATTTGCCTAGTAGGTACCATAATAATATTTTATTTTTTGCAAATCATACAGTTGACCTTTTAAAAACCCGGCTGAATTCTTTTTTTTTTTTTTTACAATCTACGAGGTAAAGGAACGTACATGGTCATGTATAAAGGGCATAAAGGGATTGTAAAATAGTAACGTTCATTTTATTAGGTATAGTTATTTAAATATCATTTTAATACAAATAAAAAATAACAATACATATTTTTATAAGTAAAGGAGCCATAAAAAGCTCTTAACAAAAGAGCTTTTTCGTTCAGAAATTTAAAAAGCTAAAGGCTTTAAATTCGGCTAAGGTCGACAACTATACAGCCAATATGACGGTAAGATTCTAAATTACCTTTGTATCGCAAGAATTTTACTTACATTTCAATTGACTTACTTTTGAGATAAGCTGAGATAAGCAGGTTCTGAGGTCATTAACATCGTCTTAGCTTGGTAAGGAAAGTATGGCCACTGCCGTTATTTAGACGTTGCGTTGAAAGCCTGTGTCTTTGACATAGTGTCCTTCTTTTTTTGTGTGCTGTCAGCCTAATCTTTCGATCGTTAATTTTTTAGTCACTATAAAACTTCTATAAAATGATATCGGTCGTTTTGCCCGACTCAGTAAAGCCAAACAGAAGGGTTATGATTTTAGTTGTATGTAGGAATGTATGTTATTATTTACGTTGTATCTAGGTAAGCACTTAAACTACTGTGCCGATTTTGATGAGGTGTCAATCGTTATTGTGATCGGGGTGATATAGGCTACATTTTATTCGTGATATTTAATTGCTTTAAACACACAAGTCCGAAAAATTAGAGGTGCTTGATTGGAACCGAAACCCTGTCCAGGAGGAACCTTCACCACTGAACTTACATTGCTTATTTCACTTTACTAGCTGATGCCCGCGACTTCGTCCGCGTGGATTTAGTTTTTAAAATCCTTCGGAAAAATCTTAGATTCTGTATGTTTTATAATATAGCAGTAGTCCATATCACTCTCCAGGTTTTCAACTATACCTATGCATAAAAAACACGTCAATAGGTTGTTCTATTGCAGCGCGATCGAAGGACAAACAAACAAACCATCAGACACACACACTTTCGCATACAATCACACTATCACACTAAAGTAATATTATAAAGACGAAAATTTATTTGTTTGTGTGCATGTTTATTCCTCACACTCAGGATAAACCCGTAGGCTATATTTTATCACGGAGAATTAAAGAGTTCCCGCGGGATAGAAAATCCTTAATCCACGCGGACGAAAGTGCGGGCATTGTCTACCTTATAATATTAGTAAGAAGTAAGATACTCATTAATTTAATTTTATTCCACCCATGATATTCATTTCAAAGAAATGGCGCCTGTTTGAATCAATTTATCGTGTTATGATACCTACTTGTTAAGACATGGGCTTTGAAAGTTAATAAGTAACTATCAAACAAGCATTAGAAACTCAAATCACGACCTCATTACGTATTAATGTAGTATGAAACGTATCTACTACATGTTTTCTTTTAAATAGAATCCAACTAGCAAAGTAGTCGTATACAAAAACTTACTACACAATTCCCATTCCCATTCGATTCCCAGCAGGGACAATTTGGGAATTTATAATTTCTTGATTGTCTCTGGTCTGGTCTGGCTAGCTGTGGTGGCTAGTTACCACCCTACCGTCAAAGACGTGCCGTCAAGCAATTTAGCGTTCCGGCACGATGGCGGGTAGAACCAGATTAGTGGTTTGGGTTGGATGTACACTGCCATACCCCTTCCAAGCCCGCTATCATCTTAGACCGCATCGTCACTTACCATCAGGCGAGATCGCAGTAAAGGACTAATTTGTCATCGAATAAAAAAAAAATTCATACAATTTTTCAGGAAATGCACAAATGGAAATTAGATGCACGCAAAATGCAAATACATACTAATTTTGTAACGCGCCCGCATCTGATGCAGGGTTGTGAAATCATCGCCAAATGGAAACCAATTGATATATTGATAGCACTTGTATAATTTAAGTTATTTACCCATAAAATTTTCTCTTTTTTCGCAATGTCGCATACTTAAACTACCTATTTGTTATAAAAGAGATTTAATTCAGTATTTGACTAATAATTTTTTTTTATATTTAATACTATATCCTACTAAGCTACTATCCGCGAAAACTTATGTCCTCTAATAATAATATAATATATCTCCGATAATATTTAGTAGATCTTCACCAAAATTGGACAAAATATTTCTAATAGTACACAATTTATAATAAAAAAAGAATTATCAAAATTGGTTTAGATTAGATGAAGTTATTTAGCAAAATCAAAAAAATTTCCATCACCTATCCCGGATAATCTTATCGGAAATCTTATTGTTCATCAGGATAAAAAGTACCCTATATCCCCGGAGATCAACTACCACTCTACTAAATTTCATTAAAATCCTTTTAGTAGTTTTCGCGTGATGGGCGCACAGACAGACAGACAAAAAATACAAAAAAAAAATTATTTGGGCTCAGTATCGATAATAAAGCATCCTCCGACTAAAATTTTCAAAATTTAACGTACAGAATTCGTCCCATTATAGTTTTATTATAAGTAGAGATAAAGGTTTTTAATTTTATAACACAATACCATCTTTATTTTTTTTTTTATATCTTGAATTGTCTAGAAAATGAAGAGCTTTAAAGTTTCCTGTGAAATAAAGAAAAAGTTTCCTCTTAGGTTAGACAAAGAGCGCGCTACTCGATGATGACGTCACAAACGAGTAACACCATATTATACTCCACAGAAAATTTCGTTTTCAGAAGAGATAGATATAGTTGTAGAAAAACAGCAGCTTATAACTTATTAGTTTTTTGACCGATTTATTTTCTGCTTTTACAAATGTTAACCTTACCTCTCATATGTTAGATTTTCGATTGTAATTAATGAATATCTATATTTCGACAACAGTAAAATACCCAATTGCTTAAAACACCCATAACTCCGAAATAACAGAGATGAAATCGATAAAAGCTTTATAAAAATTCTTTCTTAAAAACCAATTTCAAAGTCATTTAATAGTATTAGAGATAGGTGTTGATTGAATTCAATTAACACCTGATCTTTAACACTAATAAATCACTCTTGAGGTGAAATATTCTCTCCATATTTAAATGGAAAAGAATTAATATTTTTTCTAATTTTAATATAGAGAAATATACACAAACATAAAATTAGCCTAATTTATTTGAACTCGGATTAAAATACAAAGAGATAATAATGTAAACGTAAAAATTCTTTTTACAAAACCGACTTTAACCGCCACTACAAAAAATTTCAGTTCTGCTCTATAAAATTTGAAGAGTTCTTTCGATTTCTCCAGGATCCCATCATCAGATCCTGACTTGACTACAATGGGACAACCTGGGAAGTATAGGTACCCTTTCAAACAAAAAAAATTTTTTTAAGCTATTGCATAGCTTCTATCACGGGCCAGCGTGGAGACCGAATCCAGAAATTCCGCAACGAAAATAACCTGACACGGGACTCCTCTACGGTGAGCCGCTAGATGGCGTTGATAAAAAATGCTATGCAATAGCATTACCGCGGCAGTCCCCGAGTGCCACACGTCTTTTTTTTTTACAAAAAGATACATCAAAATAATTATTACAAAGTTTCGATAAAACTGCATCAGTGTAAAACTGTGTCCAAATCGGTCCAGGCGTCTTCGAATAAAATTGGGGAACATACATATATAAACAAATTACACATACAACTAATACGTAAAAAATCTTTTTTATTAAGGAAGTTTTCCTTTTAGTTAAGGAAGTCTGTTAAAAAAATAAAACAAATTAATAATACCTGAACAAGCAAATTGTTTTCAAAATGCAATAATGAAGCGTCTCACAGCGAGAACTCAGATAAAATCTAACTGTAGTGCGAATATAAAAACGCGATATTAACATACAATGAACAGAAAAATCTTATTGAGCCGGGAGCTGGGCGTAAGATTTGCCATTACACTTAAAATAATGTGAGACCTTAATACAATGCTGAATGCAATGACCTAAGCTTTGTTTAACAGGTGTATATTTAAACTTATAATAAAACTGTAACGGAACGAATTCTGTACATTAAATATATTTTGAAAATTTTAGTCGGAGAATGCTTTATTGTCGATACTGAGCCCAAAACAATTTTAAGCTATTGCATAGCTTCTATCGCGGGCCAGCGTGGAGACCGAATCCAGAAATTCCGTAACGAAAATAACCTGACACGGGACTCCTCTACGGTGAGCCGCTAGATGGCGCATTTTTTATTATTTTTTATTATAAAAAATGCTATGCAATAGCTTTACCGCGGTCCGCGGCAGTGCCCGAGTGCCACACGTCTTTTTATTTTTTTTGTCTGTCTGTCTGTGTGCGCATCTTGCGAACGCTACTTAATGGTAGGTATAATTCCGATTAAAATTTTCAGAATATATTTTAAAGTACAGAATTGGTCCCGTTACAGTTTTATTATAAGTATAGATCCTACTATTATATAGGTATTTCTTTACTAAAAGAATTAAAATAAATAATTTTTTTTTAGAATATTTTTTATGGTGTCTCTGGGACTATTTACGATTTTACATATTCGTACCACGTTACAAACTCAAATCGGATATAATAAGTGCGGAAGTTTGTGTTTAGGAAACAAAATGGCGTAGAATTAGTATTTTTTTGTTCTTGGCGGAAAAAAAGGCATAGATGCCTTATTTTATTAGATCTAATAAAATTAGTAGGTAAAAAATATTGAGTATTTAGAAATAAAACAGGAAATTGTAAGAATTCTAACTTCTATTATCTCTTCAATGCGGTATGATACAGAGACCTACGTGACAATATAAAACAAATCTTTTTCAAAACATTCTTCTTTTAAAAGGAAACAACATATTATTATTTTTAATAAACAAAATAAACCTACGAGGTCTTATACCTGTAAAGGTATAAGACCTCTAACTTAATATAAAATAGTAAACTCTAATAAAAAATATAAAAAAACTCCCTCGGCGTATAAAAAACTCCCTCAAACTCAAAATTATTTATTTCATGTAGGCCAACTTGTGGCTCTTATGACAAGTCGAGAATCTACCACCGGTTCGGAATGCTGATTCTGCTGAGAATAGCCGGCAAGAAACTCAGCAGTTGCTCTTTTCAAAACAAAAATGTTACAATATGTAGCTTATCTATCTTGTGGACAGCTGAAGCAAAGCAGATTGGTTCCAAGCAACTTTGTCATTAAGGATTTCATTGACTGTGTAATAACCTCTACTTATTAAATATGTCTTTATCTTTACACACCTCGACGTATAAAAAACTCCTTCGGCGTATAAAAAACTCCCTCGGCGGATAAAAAACTCCTTCGGCGTATAAAAAACTCCTTCGGCGTATAAAAAACTCCTTCGGCGTATAAAAAACTCCTTCGGCGTATAAAAAACTCCTTCGGCGTATAAAAAACTCCTTCGGCGTATAAAAAACTCCTTCGGCGTATAAAAAACTCCTTCGGCGTATAAAAAACTCTTTCGGCGGATAAAAAACTCCTTCTGCGTATAAGAAACTCCTTCGACGTATAAAATTTCCCTCCGAAGTCCAGGAGCTGCGGGGGATCATGAGTTCCAGACTTTTTTAAATATATTTTTAGCGAGCAAACGAGCACTTGAGGCACCACCAGCCGAGGGAAAAAGCTAGTTGTATCATAAAGTTCAACATAACATGTGGAACTTTATGATACAACTAAAGATACCTAATAATATTATCGTTATTTTACCTGCCTACTTGATATTTTACATGCGCATTTCGTAAAAGATGTTACAAAGCTTTATTCCATACAAACTTTCTCAAGGACTCGTTTCGTTACAACTTCAAAGTAGGTAACTTGAAGCTAAACTCGATTCGCTACAACTTTAAAGTACCGTAGGCACGTTGTAGTTAAACTAGAACGCAAGCCGGTTGAGAAAATTACTAATCTTTTTAGGCTTAGGATTAAGATTTATGTCGACGACCTCCCTGGCGCAGTGGTGAGCGCTGTGGTCTTATAACTGGGAGGTCTCGGGTTCGATTCCCGGCGGGAGCAATTTAGTAATTGTCTCTGGTCTGGTCTGGTGGGAGGCTTTGGCCGTGGCTAGTTATCACCCTACCGTCAAAAACGTGGCGCCAAGCGATTTAGCGTTCCGGCACGATGGCGTGTAGAAACCGATTAGGAGTATGAGTTGAATTTACACTGCTATACCCCTTCCAAGTTAGACTGCATCGTCACTTACCATCAGGTGAGATTGCAGTCAAGGGCTATCTTGTCATAGAATAAAAATAAAAAAAAAGTAGAGACTTCAGTGCTTGTTTTTATACCACACTCAAAGTTATGGGTTTCAAACCTGCGGGCTTTGAAAAGAACCCACGAGGAACCTATAAGCGTTTACGATTTTTAGGGTTCCGTACCGAATTTATTAATAAGGAAACCGTCTCTTCATCCTGGGCATTGTCTCTGCAAGTAGGCGATACCCACTTATTTTACGTTCAAGGAAAAGTGGTGCAACGTCTACAAACATGTCAGTCTGTCTATCTGTCAGAATTTGATAATTTAATAACTTTGATAATACAATCGGAGTTAGGAATAATTAGTTAAAATATTTTCGTTTACATCGTAAAGGAGGTCTAAGTAGGAAGTATGGTATCATGCCATAAACCTTACTAATCTAAATATATAAAAAGCAAAGGTGATTGACTGACTGACTGACTGACTGATCTATCAATGCACAGCTCTAACCACTGGACCGATCGAGCTGAAATTTGGTATACAAGTAGCTGTTAGTATGTAGACATCCGCTAAGAAATGATTTTGGAAAATTTCAACCCCAAGAGGATTAAATAGGGGGTTAAAAAATCGAACCTAACGTGAGCGAAGCCGCGGGTTAAAGCTAGTTCTTACTAATATTAAAAGTTTGTTTATTTGTTCGTTTATCCTTTAATCACGCAGCAACAGATTAACTGATTGAGGTGATTTTTACATAGATATTATATATAGTCGAGGACTTGGAGAGTGACCTAAGCATACCATTTATTCTGATAAAACAGAGGATTTTCGAAAACTTAACTTCAAACGCTACTTTATAATATTCCTTCCAAGGTATCCAAAGTAAGATACGGAACCCTTTGTGTATAAGCTTGACTCACACTTGCCTTATTTTTATTTTCATCATGTTTATTTTCGGTACAAGTGAAAGCGGATTCCATTAACAAGTACTAGGACATCATAACATGTGAGAGGTTGAGTCAAATTAATTAAGCCACATTAGTGGTACCGTTAGGATAACAGACGTATATGGCACGAGGAATCTATACTGACCAGTGGGGTTAGTATAAGATTTAATTCGATTGATCGTATTCGTATACTATGACATTAGCGTCAAAGTAAAATGAACCATAATGACATTGGATTAGAGCTCAATTTCGTGCATGCATTCTTATACTTTTACGTATACGGATGCGCTCCAAACTAAAATCGGTTGTACTGAATTTGTGACTTTAAGTTAAAACCTTTAAAGTTCATTTTACTTTGACGCAAATTAAATCTTATACTAACCCCACAGTTGTTGGCGCCTTCCGAGAGAGATTGTTCGACTCATTTTATCTCCTCTCATACATGTATAACTGGTATATCTACTGCCTATTACCGACCAATGCTATTATATTTTCATACTAGTTTTTTCCGCTTTATCCGCGTGAAGTTTTTTTAAAAATCCCTCGAGAAATTTTTGTTCTTCCGGGATAAAAATAAATAGCATATCGGTTACCTTTCGAGTACGTAACCCTAAAAACTACAGTTTATTTTATTTTATTCGATGACAAGATACCCCTTGACTGCGATCTCACCTGATGGTAAGTGACGATGCAGTCTAAGATAGTAGCGGGCTAACTTGGAAGGGGTATAGCAGTGTAAATTCAACCCATACCTCCAATCGGTTTCTACACGCCATCGTGCCGGAACGCTAAATCGCTTGGCACGTCTTTGACTGTAGGGTGGTAACTGGCCACGGCCAAAGCCTCCCACCAGACCAGACCAGAGACAATTTAGAAATAATAAATTTCTAAATTGCCCCCGCCGGGAATCGAACCCGAGACCTCCCAGTTATAAGACCACAGCGCTCACCACTGCGCCAGGGAGGTCGTCAAAAGCTAAGAAAGTTAAAATTAATATCTAACCCGATTACCGCTTGTAACGCTAACGGCGCGGCGTTGAGCGCGTTAAAATGTCATCACAGATTAAACCATAATTAAATGTCACGCCACAGATCATATCAGCGCTTCTGGTCTAATAAATCAGCTAAGTACAGAGTTATATTTTCCGTTGTAAGTAGTCCTACTATCACACTCCTAATCTCTACTAATATAATAAAGTGCAAGAGTTTGTTTGTTTGAACGCGCTAATCTCTGGAACTTGATAGTTCCAGAATTGAATTTTTCAAATCAGACTGACGTCGGATTTGAAAAATTCTTTTTGTATCTGATAGCCCAATTCTTGAGAAAGGTTAAAGGCTATTCAATATCTTGGTGCGACTCTTAGAAGCCGAGCAAAACGAAAAAATAGCGCGGGCGAACAATGTGATGCGGTAAGTCGGTGGTCGAGGGCGATCACCCGACGAGAACCGAACAAGAACCGAACCGAAGGCTATTTATTAATCCGGAAAATCAAAGCGTTCCCACGGGATTATTAAAAACTAAATCCACGCGGACGAAGTCACGGGCAACAGCTAGTAGTAATATAATGTCCTCCCAACCGAATTATATTATAGTACTTACTAGCTGACCCGACGAACTTCGTACCGCCTAACAGTCGATTCTTTAATTTTTTATTTTTTTTTCTAATATTGACATTAATATTTATACGATACTAACGTCACTCAATTGTTTTGCCTTCTCGGAATCCCTCCACTAACACTTAAGCTTTATGGTAGTTCAAATTGACTTTTAAGTATTATTACGAATCTTTTGTATGGGAATATAGAAAAGTGTTGTTTTTAGACTTTTTCAGGAACCATCGTCGTACTTCAAGGAATATTATAAAAAAAGAATTAGCGAAATCGGTTCAGCTGTTCTCGAGATTTGCGCTTAGCAACACATTCAGTCAAGGGCTATCTTGTCATCGAAAAAAATAAAATAAAAAAAACATTATAGTGCACAAGTATGTGCGCAAACACAGGTACACAGTGGCGTGCACAAGATGTACTACAGGGTAGGCAGATGATACAAAATGGAAAAAATCTTCGGTGCGAATTTTAAAAAACTTAAGGGTAGGTATTGCACAAATTATAAAAAGCCTACCCTTAAGTTTTTATAACTCTTACTGATGTTTTTCTCCATTTTATATCATTTTTCCGCATTATGCCTACCCTGTGTGCACGCCACTGCTGAGGTACACTATATATTCCCTTACGCCCATATGATCTCATACCGTCTGATACTCGATGAGACGGTTTGAGTTTGAGACTTTGAGTTTGAGACGCAATCCTCTCGCACCGGGCAAGCGGTGACCACGAGGCGGGCCGCAAGCCCGAGACGTAACTTTCACACGTCCAGCCGCGCTCTAACGGTAGTCTGACACACATACGCCGACCAAATTACAAATTATCGCCGATTACGTATTCCACCATCACTAAACGACGGAATTTACGTTACTGATTAATCGTAATTCCTAGGTAGGTACTTGCTTCAAGTCCTAGCTATCCGCTGCTTCAATTCAAAACTACCATAAATTAAAATTAGTCCTGGCCCCTGGGTGCCTGGAGTACTTCGATCATTGACTGATCTTTTTTTGCACGTACTTTGAAACTGTCGAACCAACTTTCTGCGTCGGTGTTCCCACTAAATTACAACCTAGGGTTATTCAAGGGGCGGACCAACAAATTCCTGAAAAGCCGGCATCGCATTGGTGGTGCCTCAGGTGCTACAAATGTTCAAGGACGGCGGTAATCACTTAACATCAGGTGAATCGCCTGCTCGTTGGCTCGCTAAAAATATAAAAAAAATAAAAAATATTCTTTTTATAGAACAGCTAATAAAATAAAAATAAACTATTTTTTGTCTACTGCTTTCTTATTTTATATCGAACTAGCGGCCCGCTCCAGCTTCGCACGGGTATAAAATATATAGCCTATGTCATTCACTGTTAATGGATGTTATTATACATACATAAACCTTCCTCTTCAATCACTCTATCTATTAAAAAAACCGCATCAAAATCCGTTGCGTAGTTTTAAAGATTTAAGCGTACACAGGGACAGAGAAAGCGACTTTGTTTTATACTATGTAGTGACGTATGCATAATACACTGTTAGAAGCGTATTTATCAATGGTTGTCTTTTTTAAATATGAAAATATGAAGGACTAGATGATGCCCGCGACTTCGTCAGTGTGGATTAAGGTTTTTTAAATCCGGCGAGAACTCTTTAATATTCCTCTATATCCGGGTGGGGATCGAACCTACGACCTTTTAGTTTCAATGTGACCTTGCCGAGTAACGTTTAACAGAGGGGTTAAAATGACACGGGGCCTAGTTTCATAATCAAAAACGAGTTTCCCTAATCCATGTCTAAATTAAAGGAAAGGTGACTGACTGATTGATTTAACAACGCGCAGCTCAAACCACTGGACGGATCAGGCTCAAAGGCATACAGATAGACTATAAGGACTTACGCATCCGTAGGGGTTTGAAAAATCAAACTTAACGTGAACGAAGCAGTGAGGAAAAGTTAGTCATCTCATATTCATTAAAACTCTAAATGGGTAACTATAACTAATAGGTAATTCTCTACCTTACCACTAATAGTTACCTAAAATTAGCGAAATAAACAGTTAAGTTGGCGAGTTATAATGGGATAGACGAACCTACAATTATTATAACTGTGCCAGAGATAACCTTCCGCAATCCAGCGGCTTAACATCTTAACGGTCGTCTCATTTCCCTAACGCTAGCGGTACATGTAAGGGCGGTTCTACATAGCTCCTTCTCAGCTAAAGTTACAGGTAAAAATACGCTAGGTATCCCATTTTATGACGTTTTTAAACATTACACCAAAACATACGGGGGTCGTTCTACTTTTCTACCGACAATAGTCTGTCTTTCTTCTTATTATGGCATCTCGTTGGAGTATTAATATAAACGGTTTTTTATTCGGTTCGAATAAACGTCCATATTTTTCTTATCTATTAATATTATGTCATTTTTCATGTTCTCTAACCAGCATATTTTATACGTTCGTTTTCCGTATAATGCCGTGACAGAGTGGTAAACTGAAATGTTGTCTCCACAGAAAAAGGCCACTTTGTCACATTATTTTTTCAAAAACCAACATTAAAAAAGAATCAATATTAGCTAGGAAGGAAACTTTAATTAGTACTAATGAAAACACAGATGCAGTTTTTTTTAAATCCCACACATAAAACACAATTATAGATAGTTCAAAAACCAAAAAAACAGAAAAACGTCGTTTCATTGTCGGTAGAAAAGTAGAACGACCCACGGGTACTATTGGTACCAGTCAGAAAAATGTGCCGTAACGAAAAGGTCTATATTATCGTCTTTACTTAATAACTGCATAACTATAAGTCTTAGAAACACGAAACCAATGTTAAGAGTTTATAGTCATCTCGATGCTAAGATCTTAAGTTTGCATCGGGGCCGGGCGGGGCGGCGGGGGAGGGGCACTGCGTAGAATAACCGAAACTCACAGATATAGACGTTTCAAGTTTAACCAACGGCCGTATGTACCGACACAGCTCCACCTATTTTTTTTTATTCGATGACAAGATAGACCTTGACTGCGATCTCACCTGATGGTAAGTGACGATGCAGTCTAAAATGATAGCGGGCTAACTTGGGAGTGTGACTGTGTACATTTAACCCATACCCCTAATCAGTTTATACACACCATCGTACCGGAACGCGTCTTTACAGTAGAATGGTAACTAGCCACGGCCAAAGCCTCCCAGCAGACCAGACCAGAGACAATTTAGAAATTATAAATTCCCAAATTGCCCCGCCAAGAATCGAACTCAAGACCGAGGTTATAAGACCATAGCGCTCACTACTACGCCAGGGAGGTCGGCTCTTATGACAAGTCAAGAATCTACCACGGGTTCAGAATGCTGATTCTGCTGAGAAGAACCGGCAAGTAACTCAGCAGTTGCTCTTTTCAAAACAAAAAATGTTACAATATGTAGCTTATCTATCTTGTGGACAGCTGAAGCAAAGCAGATTGCTTCCAAGCAACTCTATCATTAAAGAATTCATTGACTGTTAAATCCTATTAATATTATAAATGCGAAAGTTTGGATGTACATATATTTGTTACTCAATCACGCCGCACCGATTTCCGAGATAAATTATAGTCTGGAATAACACATAGGGTACTTTTTATCCTGGAAAGTTAGAGACTTCCCGCGGGAATCTAAAAACCTCAATCCACGCGAACGAAGTCGTCTGCATCAACTAGTTATTCATAATTTTAAAAGTATACTCTCTTGTTACAGAAACCGAAACAATGCACCGGAGGTCATAGCGAACGCGAAAACAGACACACAAACATGGGGCCCCCCATTTCAACATGGCCGACCAGTCCACAGAGAGATACTAAAGTGTTGAGTGATAAGTGTTTCCTAGTCCACATAGTGGACAACTGTCGTGCAGTAGTGGGATTGCGTCATACGTTTCTATTTATATTAATACAAGTGCTGCTAAGTTTGGTGACAGCAAGTCCTGTTATATTGAGCCTGGATTACTTACAAGGTAATTTTTTTACTATTTTACCCAACTCCATTGCATTTCTTTCTATAAATTAGAATAACAACTAGAATAGCAACCTAGACTGCATCGTCACTTACCATCAGATGATATCGCCGTCAAAGGCTAAGGCTATCGAAGGTCATCAAATATAAGAAAGAAAGTATGTAGGGACAACTGTCGTGCAGTAGTGGAATTACGTCATACGTAAATAGAGATTTATATTAATACAAGTGCTGCTAAGTTTGGTAACAGCAAGTCCTGTTATATTGAGCCTGGATTACTTACAAGGTAATTTTTATACTATTTTTAACCGACTTCCAAAAAAGGAGGAGGTTCTCTATACATCGGAATCTATTTTTTACGTATATTACTCGAAGATGCCTGGACCGATTTGGAAAATTCTTTTTTTAATATTATTAGTATTAGTATTGGTAATAACGAACTCTTGTTCGTTACTAGCAATATAATATTCAACTGAAGTGTAAGTGATTCTCAATATGGTAGCAACCAAAAAGGTGGAACCAATCAGCCCATTGCAATGCGAACGGGTAAAATTGGTAAAAGTGAAAACGTTTTGACATTTTGTAAATAAAATAAAATAAAAATAAAAAAGCCTTTTATTTATCCTTAATCAGTTACATGAATATTAATACAATACATATGATTACATTTTAAATTTTTACATTTTAAACATGGATTATCTAATTAATTAATAAAAATAAATAGTTATTAAATTTTTAAGTTGGCTACTTTATGATTAATGTTATGATTAAAAAATTAAAAAAAATGTATTTTATATGTCAAAAACTTTAAATGTCAGGTGAATATGCTACAAAATAATTAAGGATCTCTCATTGAGTAAAGGCCTCCTCCAGATTAGTCCAAATTTTCCTGTCAATAGCCTTTTTTGTCCAGACAATTCCTCCGATTTCTTTAATTTCTTTGTCCCAACTTTCTAATGGTCTGCCTCTTTTTCGTTTACCAACTGGACCACACCATTCTGTTACTGTTTTTGTCCATCTCTTGTCAATATATCTAATTAAATGGCCTGCCCATTTCCACTTTAGCGAGTGTTTTAGAGCATCATTGACATTTTATACGTACTAATATGTATGTGTCATAATCAACGAGCTTTATTAGCAATTAACAGTGCAACCGTCTTACTAAACGGCACCGTTCAAGAATTCGAATTTTGAATTTTAAAAACGAAATTTAAAAAAAAATAATTTAGTTCGACTTGCTTTACCTGTATCGTCTTTTTGCGGACGCATCTGTGTTTCCCCACTTTCACTTCCTTTCCGCGGCAAAACGGGGTCGTGTGTGTCACCTGTGGAAGACACGATGTTGCCCACGTGATCAGCCTTACCTCTAATTTCTTTCGTAGCCTTTTTTGATGACCTCCCTGGCGCAGTGGTGAGCGCTGTGGTCTTATAACTTCGAAGTCTCGGGTTCGATTTCCGGCGGAGGCAAGTTAGGAATTTATTATCTCTAAATTGTCTCTGGTCTGGTCTGGTGGGAGGCTTTGGCCGTGGCTGGTTACCACCCTACCGTTAAAGACGTGCCGCCAAGCGATTTAGCGTTCCGGCACGATGGCGTGTAGAAACCGATTAGGGGTTGAATTTACACTACTACACACCACACCAACACATACATTTATAACAATTTTCAAAACAAGAAAGAACAAGCTGTATTACGGAAAATTGGATATAACATCCGCCACGTTGATTTTTTTGTATTAAATGGAGCCTATATCACCCAGACAATAATAATAACGAATCCCTACTAATATTATAAATGCGAAAGTGTGTTTGTTGGTTTGTTGGTTTGTTGGTTTGTTGGTTTGTCCTTCAATCACGCAGCAACAGAGCAACGGCTTGCTGTGATTTTTTGCATAGGGGTAATTTACGGGCCGGAGAGTGACATAGGCTACTTTTTATCCCGAAAAATCAAAGAGTTCCCGCAGGATTTAAAAAACTAAATCTACGCGGACGAAGTCGCGGGTATCAGCTAGTCGTTCTATATAATAACAAAATCATTCTGACGGATGTTAAGAGCCAGTTTACGTTTTTATCCCTCTTTCTCGCACATTCTAATATTTTCAATTATTGTAAGTCTCATTATATTTTTGACCAAAGTGATTCATTATTATACTTTATAATAAATTAGGGATATTTTATACATATTTTTAATATCTTATGCCTTATAATTTTCGAATAGTAAAGATGACGTTAACGCCAGAAAGAAATTTTATAATATAAAAATGACAGGAGCGCTCCTGTTTCGAAAGTTAAAATGTTCATGCTTATGCTAATGCTAGTATAATATAATATGCAAGTTTTTCTATAACACTTAGATAATATTATCTTAACCACAGCAATATAAAATCTCATTTCTCTTCTGATAAATTTGGACACACCTAGAACTGTTACGAGTAGATATGAGTAATATTTTGAAGATATTTTTTACATAACACAGGAGAAAACCATTCTGCGTCAGCTCAGGACATTGGCATACATACTATGATATTTTATACGTACAAAAATAATACATAATAACCAAATGACTCACACCACATTAATTTCCAAGATTTATCATAGATATAGGGAATGGGTCTGCTTTGTGTCTACCCATCTTAACATGTGTTAGGTTGTGGTAGGTGTGCATTTTTGAAACTTCTTTGTGGAAACACTGTGTGCATAGCATAGTTTAGTTAACTATTTTTAAAAATAAAATTTTTTGAAAAGAGCAACTGCTGAGGTTCTTGCCAGCTCTTCTCAGCAGAATCTGCATTCCGAACCGGTGGTAGATTTATGACGTGTCATAAGAGCTACAACTTGGCCTACATGAAATAAATAAATTTTGATTTTGATTTTATATAAAAAATCTATTCATAAATAAATGAATTTATGCAAGTGTGTGTGTATTAGCTATGAATTGAATAAGTCAGTTAAGTGGCCCACGGAAGCATAGAACAAAGAAAAGTGGAACAATCGGAGGGAAGTCTGTGCTCAGTTGTGGTAGCTCACACTAACTACATTCGAAGCAAATAAATAAAATTCAAGTGTCCTGTAAATTCCCATATCGGCCAAAAAAATTATTTAATTTCATTTTACTATTTAGGCTATCATTGCTTCATAGTTTAGAACTAGCTGATGCACGCGACTTCGTCCGAATGTATTTTATTTTTAAAATCCCGCGGAAACTCTTTGATTTTTCTATGTCACTCTCCAGGTCCTCACTATTCCCATGCAAAAAATCACTTCGATCCTTTGCCCCGTTGCTGCATAATTACTTAAACGACAAACCAATAAACAAACAAACACACATTTGCATTTATATTTATATTATATAATAATTTCAGATATACACAAAATAAATTTTTATATTATGACGCGTTGAATTCTTTTGTATGCAAGTTTATGAATGCCATATTAAAGATTTCAACGAGCGCGGCTCTACTATAATAATATTATTTTATTCAGTTTTTTGTGAATTTTTTTATAGGTAATATCATTTTAAAGAAAGTAAATAAATATTTATGAATTTTCTGTTCGTTCAACAGAATATTATAGGTACCGACTGAAGCAGTTGATTGTTTCCTAACCTAACGCCATCTATTATGAATCGATTGATTTATCCAGTTTCATTAATATCAAAATAGATGTCGCTGCAGTACATTAGTACATTAGTACCTATCATTGATGTGAATCGCTATTTCAATGTTCCGTCTTATTTTAGTATTCATGCTTTTGGAATAGAGCTTGCTTTTTTATACTTTATTTATTACTAGCTGATGCCCACGACTTCGTCCACGTGTAAAAATCACTTCGATCCGTAGCTCTGTTGCAGCGTGATTGAAGGATAAAATAGCAAATAAACACACTTTCGCATTTATAATATTAGTAAGGATTAGTAAGGATTTTATCAAAAATTTACAATTTGTTGCCTGTCTTAGCTTTTCATATATTAGGACATTTGTAAATTGTAATACGTACCTATTGTTGATAAAACTTGTGTTTTGACATGGTTGATGTTTAATTAAAAAAAACTAATGTATGACAGTTATTGAATATCTTCATCGTTAAATTTTATCTGTATTTACAATAACAAAATATGCTTTTTTTAAAGATGACAAAAAAAGAAAAACAAAACCACTTCTTTGTTATTAATATATTTCTCTTTTGTTACAGGTCCAGTACCCCTAGCTAGGAATATAAGACACTTGCCCTGCATATCAAGGAGTACAGGCCAAGAGGGGCTGTGTATGTTCGCGATAGACTGCCTGAAAACCAACGGGACTCATCTCGGAACATGTATAGACAGGTTCTATTTCGGCTCCTGCTGCCAAATGTCGGACAAAACCGCACTACCGCAGATTATCGGTAACAATATAGAAGATAACTCGATAGACAGCGCTAATTTCGTCCATCCTCTAACAGAAGACAAAGTTCACAGCACTGTCACTAAAATTCCCGATGCTGTGTACCCAAATAAACATGATGCTGATCGGAATAAAGTAACGGTATCATATAATGATAAAGTGACTAGTAATGTTGATAGCAAACCGGCCACAGAGGTGATGCCAACAGATAAAACAGTGACTGTCGAACAGCGTACCGAGCCAAATATTATGGAAATTAAATCAGAACTAACTACGCTTAGTAACAAAATAGTGAACGAAAATGATGATCTCAAAACGCAAACGGACACAACTTTCACAAAAGAAACTTTAACAACCCAACCAATAAAATTAAATGAGGCTACTGAAATCTCAATCAAAATATCCACTTTCCAAACGGTGTCTAACGATATTGGTAGTTCAGCAACAGAAAAATCAGAACCTCCAAAACCGATCACGGAATCTATAAAGACCACTGAAAATTTAACCACAGAAAAACCTATAAAACCAACGAGGAAACCAATCAAACCTACTTACAAACCTAGACCTACATATAGACCAAATAATTTCACGAGACCAACACCAGTAACTATCAAACCTAGGCCTACGAAACCTCCTTTAACGTATAATACAACACGAAAACCTCCATACAGATTACCTCCACGAAGGCCGTCTACGAAGAAACCTTTGCCTGTACCACCTAGATTAAATATTACAGTTTTACCACAATCTACTATTTCTGGACCACTTTTCACACGACCATCTGTGTCCACAATTACTTATATTAACACAACATCATCCAAACCTGAAGAAACACCGTCAACTACTATATCTACGACAGTAACAACAATGTTACCAACTAGTCCGACAACAGTATCTACGACAACGACAACAACAACCACACAAATGCCAACAACAACAACAGAAACTGTGACGGAAACAACAGAAAGTATTGTCACAGAAACCTCATTACCAATATCACAACCTTCAACAGAAACCATTATTGAAAAAGCTACACTAACTACAGTTATAGATAAAACTACATCAGTTACAGTAAATGATAAATCACCAACCACAGTTAATGATAAAGTAACCACAACAACAACAACTACTGTAAAAGATAAAGTAACACCAACAACAACAACAGCAAAAGATAAAATAATAACAACAACAGAACCTACAGAACCAGAACCAACTAAAGAAATCGCCACTGAAAAAGATGTAACACAAGAACCCACAACAGAAGGCGTTACTTTACAAGAAGAGGTCACGGAAAAAGAGACCTTAAGACCAGTGACAGAAATTGAAATTCCGGAAACAACAAAACCTTCACCGTCTACAGATTTCCCGCCTTTTATGACATGGACTAACGCCGTGGAAAATTCCAAAGTTCCTACCACTACGACGCCAACTCCCGAGGGTAAGTTACTTATTCTACTACCAAACTACTGCTACTACTTACTAAACTAGAATAAATGTATTTTCTTTCTTCTTTCTTTCTTTCTTTCTTTCTTCTTTCTTTCTTTCTTTATCTCTTGTTCTTTTTGTCCAACCAATAGACGTCCACTGCTGGACTAAGTAACATCAAGCCCGAAGTTAGGAAGTTGGCGGTGTATCAACCCCATGCCTTGAAGAGCACGTAAAGCCGTCGGTCTTAAGCCTGACTTGTTTCTGTTTGTGTCGGATCGGACTATGAGAGTGAGGGAATAGAGAGTACACCTGTGTTTGTGCACACACTTGTGCACTATAATATCTCCCACGCAGGTAGAGACAAAAAAAGAAAGCCGCGTTAAACTAAAGTTATAGTAGTTATAAAAACGAAAACGAAAAGTGGCCCTAAGCCTGATTTCTTTCCGGTTGTGTTGGATTCCCGTCCCATCGGAATATGAGAGTGAGAGAATAGAGAGTAGACCTCTATTTGAGCAGACACTTGTGCACTATACCTGTTTGGGAGACATTATAATGTCTCCCAGACAAGTAGAATCAAAAAAAGAAAGCCGTGTTAAACTAAAGTTAGTAGTTATAAAGTTTCCGATAACTATGTCGTAGGTATGTAACTAACATACATAGAACAAATTCAGGAAAAATTATGAAAAAATTTCATTTTCTCATACACTTTGTATTGAACGGGTTTTTTGATGGCAAAGAAAGTGACCTTTTACCCCGGAAAATCAGTAACCTAAGTCACGCGGACGAATTCGCAGGCAAAAGCTAGTATCAAATAAAAGATGCGGTTTCTGAAAATCAGAACAATCATCTTATGTAAGGACATTAATTTATAAATGTATTCAAAATTCAAATTCAAAATTTATTTATTTCATGTAGGCTACCTTGTAGCACTTATGACACGTCATAAATCTACCACCGATTCGGAATGCAGATTCTGCTGAGAAGAACCGGCAAGAAACTCAGCAGTTGCTCTTTTCAAAAAATAAAATCATTTTACAGTAAGTAACCAAACTAAGCTAAGTATACAGTGCTTCCACAGTGAAGCTTCAAAAATGCAATACATATAATCCAACACATGTCAACATGGGAAGACAAAGCAGACCCATTCCCGTTGGCGGCACCCGTTCACGAGCACGACGCATGATCCAGCCATTGCTTCGCTCAACCATATTTGAGGGAACGTAATGTAACTAAATAAAGCCCCTTAACTTATTTGGTATGCCGAAAGCTTAAACTTGCAAGTTAAATATATGAATATTTTGGTTTTAAATTCATCGCACACATAAGAAACGGGTCAAAAAACTTCTAATTATATCGACTTAATACACACTTGAAATAATAAAGATAAACATCTTGAATTGTTCGAGTGCTAAGACTGTTTTCCTGCGTTTAGAAACTGTATAATTAACGTTATTAAATAGATAATAGGTTTATAGAATACATAATAGTATAAGATACAGAAGATTCACTCCGCAAAATGATTTATATAAATAGCGATTCTTGCTACCGCACAATAAAGTGCAGTTCAGCCCCCCGATTCAGACCCTTCCGATAACTTATTTATCGATCGATTCGGTTTGTTACCGTACGATAACAAATATTTTCAATTCGTAAATGCTCTTGTAATCGAACGTATCTTGTCGATGTCGATAGCGTAGTCGATACCGAATCGTATCCTCAAACCGAACGCTCTGAATCACACGGCAAAAAATTTTCGATACGAGATCGATATCTAACCGTATCGACCGGTATTTTATCGAACAGGTCTGAATCGCCCTGCAAGTCACGCAACGCAAAAATTACCTACACTTATTCACATAGAAGTTGCCTCTCTTTCTATCACTTAACTCTTATCCATCGCACTACGTTAGACCATTGAGTTGGCCCGTCGGGACGGGCTAAATCCGGGTACTTGTAGCTATATACCTATAATGAGAGAGTCAAGAGTCAAGACAATCCAGTCTTGACTATCTCACCTGATGAAATTAGTTCAACGTTCAAAACTTAACTTTTAGAAATAAGCGAAAATATAAATATTGTAAATCGATATTAAATTGACTTCTTCCTCTTATATGATGGCAATAATAGTTTGATGAAAATGAATCACTTTCTCTTTTTATTATATTAATGAACAAAATGGAAAGTAGGCATTTATAGGTAGGTATTATTTATGAAATACGTTCTTGAAAATTGTCTTCGAATAAAGACAAACGCAGACGTTCGCTTTTCGTTTATAAAACTTTATCCATAACAGTATCTTATTTAATACAGTTAATGCCAACCCATGAAATCTCAAAACGCGAGTATAATTTGGGAATTTGTACGAAATAGCTAACTGTGAAGTTATGAGGAGAAATATGCCAAAATAGATTTTTCTACAATCTTCTTTAAATCATAAACCTACACTTTTCTTGGCGATAAGGCCTCCATTTGTTTTTAAAACCTTATTCCATGAAGAAGGCGGGAAAAAGCCAGTTGAACATACAATACCTATCAATTTTATTATTATGTACCTAGTACAACTACCTACGAAGTTTGACCGCCTTTTATTTTTTAATTTCGCATCACCCACGCAAAGATCAATGACTGGCCATTCCACTGGCTTTGAAACGTATAATCTGCCCTGTATATTTATCTAACATCAAGATTAGTCATCTGTTCCGAATACTTGGAAAGTTTTGACTCATTGAAGACGAAACGCGGGCAGCAAGAAATTCAAAGAATACGTTATTAACAATTTATAAAGCCGAATTTACATTGCGAAATTAATTCATCTAATTTCATGATGCATGCATTAATTTCATGCATGAAATTAGAAGTTTACACGTGAAACTGTTGATGAATTTAATGTTATGAAACTAACTTCATACCACTAATTTCACAGAACAAATTCGGCTTAATCGTCAGTGTTTGCGGTATGTCTGATAATGGCGCTAGAAGTGAACCATTTCTGTAATTTTTGAAGATTAATATTAATTTATTGATAAAAAACTAAAATACGCATAAATGTGGATTTTATAATACAACAAAAAAGACGTGTGGCACTCGGGGACTGCCGCGGTAAAGCTATTGCATAGCATTTTTTATCAACACCATCTAGCGGCTCACCGCTAGATGGCGTTGATGAAAAATGCGCCATCTAGCGGCTCACCGTAGAGGAGTCCCGTGTCAGGTTATTCTCGTTACGGAATTTCTGGATTCGGTCTCCACGCTGGCCCGCGATAGAAGCTATGCAATAGCTTAAAAATATGGTCTCTATTGTTATTAAACACGGAAAACAGAAGAATGCGAAACGTTTATATGCACACACGGTCTCTTTCGAACGTCTTCTACGATTCCTCTTAAAACATATTTTGTCAAGCAAGCTATCTTTGAAATATCTCCTATCTGCATTCATTGACCCATTGACGAAACGCAAGTCCGTGCACATTCCGCTTGCGGAATTCCACTTGATGTGCCCCTAGCTTTACAAATCACTTTCAATCAAGAATCAATTATAATAAATAATAAATTCGATTAAAGAAGACAATATAAAAAACGAAATTGCCTCCATAATGACAACTCGATTAACTCGAATTTGTGTTATAAAGGTTGATTATAACTGTTACTATCGGTAGTCGAAAGTGTGCAGAATTTCACCCAAACAATAAATACATACAACATTGACCCGGCTTTGCTCGTGTTCGACCTAGATACGTGATGGGAGTACGTTGTTAGACAATTTTCAGTTGGGTACGCCACTTTCGTCTTTCTCTATTCTGCCGTGCGAACTAAAAGGCCTTAAAGTAAAAAACTTTTAAGCTATTACATAGCTTCTATCGCGGGCCAGCGTGGAGACCGAATCCAGAAATGCCGTAACGAAAATAACCTGACACGGGACCCCTCTACGGTGAGCCTCTAGATGGCGTTGATAAAAAATGCTATGCAATAGCTTTACCGCGGCAGTCCCCGAGTGCCACACGCCTTTTTATTTTTTGCTCTTTTTCGATCTACACTATCACTATCTACAATCAATTTTGCCTTCTTTTTTAGGTTAGGTTTTTGAAATCCCTCGGGAACCCTTCGTTGTTTTCAGAATAAAAAGTAACCATGTCACTATATCCATGTCCTCAACTATATTTGTGTAAAAAATCACGTCGATGCGTTGCTCTGTATTTGCGTCATTAAAGGATAAACTAACAAACAAACACATTTATAATATTAAACATTTTAGCCTTGATCCGTACTTTAATGACATTATTGTTACAAAATATTACGAGTTCGTACCACGGTAATTATTTTAGTTGGGATTGTCGATATTTCGATCCAATTGCATGGTACATACTCGTAGTATTTTATAACAATTATGACATTTATACTACTTATTAGTATATTTTATTTACATAGACTAACTTTTTTTGTAAACTTCACAGATGTATGGTCACCAATAACGCCACCAGAGGGATGGGTTTTAATATCAACAATACAACCGAAACCCGAAACCACTTCAACAACAACAACGGAACAGTCAACAACAACGAAACAGCCGACAACAACGACACAATCCACAACAACTACCACAACAACAACGGAACCACCAACAACAATAGCAGAAACGTCATCAGTTGAAACAACAACTAAAATCTCAACCTCAGTACTGACAGAACGGCCGACAACAATGACAACAACACAGCCGTCACCAATAACAGAAGCACCAGTATTGGAGTTCACTGTGAACGTAACATTGTCGCCAACAGTTCCTACTTCGACTACGAGTGTTGGTTTAACTACGTTCGCTTCAGTTTCATATAGCAATGTAACTGAAGCGTCAAATAAGAATGAAAGTTCATCCGTCTCATCTCCTGGAATTGGTAAGTTTACTTAGATTTTCAGCTTACTTGTACTTATAAGATATGGTATAGAATCAGGCGTTACTTTGCGGAAGTTCATGATTAGCAAGAAAAGTTTAGAGTTATTTTGCTATAATCCGCCAACAGAAAAAATCTGTATGTTCAAACATGCAGTTACAAATATACAACGTGTAACAAAAGTGTGAAATAACCCTGAAGGAGGTGAATGCGCTCATGAAACTGAACAACTTTCCCCAAGGAACATAGGTCGAAATGAGAAAAAAATATTTTTACCTCCCATAGTAAATCAATCAGCTGATCGTCAATTTTGTATGGGAGGTCCACATTTTTTTTTTCCTATTTCGACCTATGTTCCTTGGGGAAAGTTGCTCAGTTTCATGAGCACATTCACCTCCTTCAGGGTTATTTCACACTTTTGTTACACGTTGTATACAAATCAATATTTCTCTAGCAGATTATGTAGTTTTTTGTCAATTAGAACCAACATTTGACTTGTGCCATTAGTGCTTCTGAAAGATTATTCAATTTCCAACCATTTTGCATCATACTTAACTCAAAACACACCTTTTTTTGGAACATTTCCAAAATCAGGTGTGTAATGAATGTGTTACTAGACTAATGAATTTGACCGATGTAATATGACCAATGATACCAGGTCCAGCCCCCTGATTCTGTAACTCAGTGTCTATCAACGACGATAGGCATTTTATATCCATTGAAAGTTTGAAGAGAAATGCCATGTACTACTTCATAGTAAACCTTCAAAGGACAAAAAATATATGTCAGTGGCTTTCATTTCTTGATGCGGAGTGATTACATTCTCTTTGTCTTGATGGGCACTGAGTTACAGAATCAGGGGGCTGAATTGCGTCAGAAGATTGGAAGTAAATATTCATTTTATCGTGTCAATTTACTTATTTTTTCAGAAGAACAAACCACTTCATCTACTAATGTGACCTCTACGGAACCCCCCACCACTGTCTCTACCTCGACAGGATCTACCACCACTGAATCTTACAATATGTCCAATTATAAAGAAGGTTGGTAGATTTTCATTTTTTTTTTGTTTTAGAGAATATTACCTCTCCCCTCCAAACAAGCAGAAAGCTTGTTTAAACTGGGTACAACAGTATTGTAATGGGTGGGGATCTAACCTGCGACTTTTCAGTTTTCAGTTCACCTTTAACCGTTGAGCTATTGAGGCTATTTAAACCTAGGCTCAATGGACATTGCTGGAGAGCGAAGTGACACGTCTGTTGTTTTATGTTACTAGACTTTGGCTGTATCATAGTTTGTAAAAAAAAGACACGTCAGTTGGTTTCATCTCTGCCGCAATGTGTCTTGAACTTTATTACAGTGAATTCTTGAGTGGTGATAATTCTGTTTTCTTTCTTTCTTGTCGTTAAAAATCAATTTACTATTTTTTTACACTAACTACGAAGCAATACGCATTCCTATTTAGAAATGCCAAGTGATATAATCACATGACTTGTTCTACGAAATCGATTTATATCTTTTGGTATCGTGTTAAAGATGGTTGCACATATATTGGCGCTCCTAAATCCTCAATTTTACAAGCTTTTCCGAGTGTTTCTCTCGAAACTGGCAATTTATTTGTCGGATTTATAAATAAATAATAATCATTTATTTCAGACAGGGTCCATATTGAAAGAATAAATTAAACTTATAAGCATCTAAGTTAGTTTGTCGGCCACTTTTAAGTTTCTTGATCGACCCTGAAACTTTACAAATATCATTTTTCTTACGTTTATTCATATTATGATATATCTAGCTGTGCTTAAGCTCATTGAAGATTAAAATCATTAAGCCAGACAAGTCAAAACGTTTCTTGATACATATAAAATATAAAAAGTCACACAGACAGACAGACGAACAACCGAGCGAGCGTATAAGGGTTCCGTTTTTATTCGGAACCATAAACATTGCCTTTAATAAAGTTTTTTAAACATTTAATTTATTTAAAACTAAAGTTTTAAAGTGACAACTCTACCGGTGAAAGTCATCATCCAATTAGTATGCGTCGACTACATAAAATTGCGGTGCGTACGGAATATGATAGATCAATACTCGTATATGCGATCACCTTTATTCGTAATGGTCATTATTTTTTTTATGACAATGAGATGGTTTTTTGCTGCTATTTTATAAACCTCTGTGTCATTTTCCTTTTATCAGTTTTTTATTAAAATATGTACAAAAAATATCTAACTATTTTTTACAGTAGAGCAAAAATCGTTAGTTTCTTTTTAGGATTCCGTACGCAAAATCGGGACCGTAATAGGTAAAAACTTGAATATCTCATGAACCATAATAGATAAATACTTGAAATTTACACAAAATAATATGTATTTATATTGAAGCTATAACAACAAAAAAAAAAGTTAAAACTTAGAGAGGGTCTCCATACAATAAACTTTTGTTTTTGCTCGATTTCAATAATACATAGCTAGTATTAAATCTTATACAATGGTACGGAACCTTTCGTGTGCGTGTCCGACTCACACTTGACCGGTTTTATTTAAACATTTTTTGTACGTCGATGTCTTTGATGACTTTAGTAGGTAATGTAAGTCATTCTTATTTTTTAAATAGGATATTTTTTTATATTAGGTAATACATATTTGCGGCTTGTGGTCTACCGTACTATTATCTTTTAGAATAATAATATACAATTTGTATATAGCTGCAATGTCAGTCACGTTTAAAATTAGTTACACATACATTAGAATAATTGTTTCCTACTATTTATGCTATTTGTTTTATTTCGTATTTTATGTTAAGGTAGAAAAATACAAAAAAAAGACGTGTGGCACTCGGGGACTGCCGCGGTAGAGCTATTGCATAGCATTTTTTATCAACGCCATCTAGCGGCTCACCGTTAGATGGCGTTGATAAAAAATGCGCCATCTAGCGGCTCACCGTAGAGGAGTCCCGTGTCAGGTTATTTTCGTTACGGAATTTCTGGATTCGGTCTCCACGCTGGCCCGCGATAGAAGCTATGCATTTATACAATAGCTTAAAAATCGAAGCTGTCACTTTTCGCATTAAACTACCCCTTAACGATTAGTAGGTAAAGAAAGACGATAAAAACTTAAGGGTTTAAGTTCCGGATTGCTAAATAAAAGGTAAATACCTACGCTCTTAGGGAACTAAAAAAATCAACCGACTTAGAAGCGACACTATTAGCATACTATTCCTATGCAAACGCTTGGCTGAGTTATGGCGTGGTTCTGTGGGGAAACAGTACAAACGCACAAGAACTTTTCATTCTGCAAAAAAAATGTATTAGAATAATAAAAAACCTAAAGAATAGAGAAACTTGTGCTCCTCACTTCAAATCACTCAAAATATTAACCCTGCCCTGCATCTACATATTAGAAGCTTCCAAATTCGTAAGAAAACAACCACAAAATTTCACAAAACTTCAAGATGTACCACGATGTTATGAACTTCGGCCCACACGTAAACATAATCTAGTCATACCAAGCTCCAAACTGAAGATCCACAGTACCGGTCCTAACCCGATGTGCGTTAAAATATATAATAAAATCCCTAGTAGAATAAAAGAAACTAAGAATGATACGGCGTTTATCAATTCCCTAAAAAAATTCCTTATAGACAAAGCCTATTATAAAATTAATGACTTCCTAAGTGAGTAACTTGGCGTCCGTCTCTCTACTAAGCTAATATTTTGCTGTGCCCCAACGGGGTTCTGATGTAAAGGGTAGTCTCTAGTTTTTTAAGAATCATTGTACCTACCTATGACATTGGAATGCAAAAATAAATGAATATGAATATGAATATGAATATGAAATAAGGAACGTGTAATGAATTTATTTCAATCGCGTGTTAAACTACCATTACATTCCATCTGATAACAAAAACGAAATGTGTTACCAAAAAACCAGCATGGAACGCTAAGAATCAATGCTAATACAATCGTAAACTCAAATTGCGATCGAATGCTTATGTATTTTGTGTATGAAAATTGATGATCTCGATCGCGATTGTCGAACCGCAATCGCCCCGCAGTCAGGTCAAAGAACTACCTAGCACCTGATATGTATAATTGTATAACCACCAGCCTCTTTTTGTATAAACAACAAAAAAAAAATAACCTCGCTCGTTCAACAAATGTACAAACAAAGAGTTTGTCTCGCGATGCTATCACACGGCCAAGGCGCAAGGACGTCGCGTTCCTGAACGTTTTAAAAATACATTTTATTTAAAAAGCGAGTGAAGCGTTTCGCGTTCGAAATTTAAAATTTTATTAGTTACCAGTGATTGTTGTTTACCATAGAGGCTTTATACTTAAATGGTTCATCATGTTTTTAGTGTAACTTTGGTAACAAAAAGTGACTGAAAAATATATTGTATGCAAGTGATATAGGTTCAATGTAGGAATTTCAAAATATTGCATCGAATGCAAAAGTGTTTAGAGGTTTTATTAAAAAAAATTGTGCGCAATTGTTTAGTTAATTTGAAGATTAGATTTAAATAGTTTTGTTAGAGTTAATTAATGAATTATGAGATAAAAACTTATGCATTAATTGTGTTCGCTAATTATATCTATCTATTGTAAATAAGTACCCATATTATAACTGGAAAACCCAGTTTAGTGTTAACCTGTAACTCTACATTTTAAGTGCTATGCCACGGCTTTCATACGTGCATTGCACTTGAAAATTGAAATATAAAATATTCAAAAAGCTTAAATATAGACTAGAGACATAATTATGAATGTACGGATCACGACAATCTACTATGACATTTAAATGAAAATCAAAACTTGTGCGGTGAAGTGAAATATTCAAAAAATATTATCACTCTTATAATTTCGCATACGCATGTGATATTTTAGTAAGAAAAAAAAACAATTATACGTCATTTTAAATCTACGCAAAAGTATTCTTTACGTTGGAAATCGTAGAGATCATTTTCGATTACAGCAAATTCGTCATCGTAATTTTTAGTGTTAATAAAGAAACTAAAAATTCCGTACAAAATAATTTTTATTGTATTGTACTGTAAATTGGTGACAATTTTATCACTTTTAATAAAGCTCTCAAAAGTTCTGCATCTGAAACTTGTTTATTTATCTAAAAAAAGTTTGAAAGTTCAGTGAAAAAAAGTTTCAATTTTTTTTTGTATTCTTGGCACCATTGCACTCAGACATGATTAGGACAGTAAATAATTGGATAAGGCATATAAGTTCTATTGTAGTGTTTTAATTAAAAAAACGTTACCGAACTTTTTTCTGACAAGACAATTTTGTATCAACGAGTGAACGACGTGGACGTTAAAAGTAACATAAAAAATTACTATTAATATTATAATAACACGATAAAAATAAAAATAAAATAAATGTCTCATTTCAAACGAAAGAAACGTTGAACGGAGTGTCACCACTCAAATGTTTTACAAGTTTAGTGTGATCGAACTCTCTAGTGATAAAAACTTTTTTGGTTGACAAAAATGATTATAAACTCTACGCTCATGTTGCTGGCAGTGTGTGGCAGGCGTATGTGGCCTCAAGCCAGAATCGTCGGTGGAGCGAAGTCTGGCTTCGGACAGTGGCCCTGGCAGATTTCACTGCGGCAGTATCGGACTTCGACATACTTGCATAAGTGTGGCGCTGCCTTACTGAATGAAAACTGGGCTATTACTGCTGCACATTGCGTGGAAAGGTGAGTTTGACGCAATATTTGACTTTTTTTTTATATTTTTAGCGAGCAAACGAGCAGGTGGGTCACCTGATTTAAGTGATTACTACCACCCATGAACATTTGTAGCACCTGAAGCACCACCAATGCGTTGCCGGCTTTTCAGGAATTTGTTGGTCCGCCCCTTGAAGAACCCCATGTTGTAATTTAGTGGGAACACCGTCGCAGGAAGTTGGTTCCACAGTTTCAAAGTGCTTTATCAACACTTTAGTCCTTCAAATGCTAATCTTTAGCGTCGTAGTAAGCAAAAGTACGGTAAAATCATTTAATCCCAAGCCAGAATCATCTGTGGAGCGAAGTCTGGCTTTGCCAAAGCTTGCTTGCGCAATATCGAATTTCTACATATCTCCATGTATTAGGTATAAGTTCTTACCCAATACCTCCACACGTTGCGTGGAAAGGTGAGTTTAACTCAATATTTGGCATGCCATTAATAACACTTTAGTTCCTCAAACTTCTAATCTATAGCGTCGTATGCGAGGATCTCATACTCATAGGATTATTTTATTCCAAGCCAGAAACGTTGGTGGAGCGAAGTCTGGCTTTGTGGGTTTAACGAACTTCGACACAAGAAAAGATTTTCCCAAAATATTAAAGGTACTAATAGGGAAATATAAACCTTTAATCTTTCAGGTCTGAACAGTTGAGATACTGAGTTTTTAAACCGGGTACAAGGAAATATTATAATAAGTCGTAATTATTAAGGAAAACCGCTTTAATTGCGCTTGTTGGCTCATCTCGATATGTATAGCATTGACCTTACTCGAGTACGGACAAACCTGATGACTGTTTGTTATTTAATTTTTTATTAATCGACAAAATATAGCTTTGAGTTCTCCTCTTCATTATCACGTGATCGTATGTGAGAGAGTCTCGGATTCGATTCCCGGTTTAGGCCAAAAAGTGTATTTCTTGACACATAAATCCATTATGTTATCCAATTAGTCGATAAGATGTTATTATTAATATTAATTTAACGGCTATATAACGGGGAGTGTTCTGAAGAGCTATTTGACCTTATTCCACCGTCTTTCTTCTACAACCGCACCGCTCGCCACCGAACACAATTTCACCCTCACCACCTGGGTGCCTGGAGCACTTCGACCATCCGATGTGCCATATTTTTTTTCCATGTACTTTGAAACTGTGGAACCAACTTCCTGTGATGGTGTTCCTACTAAATTACAACATGGGGTTATTCAAGGGGCGGACCAACCAATTCCTAAAAAGCCGGCAACGCATTGGTGGTGCCTCAAGTGCTACAAATATTCATGGGCGGCGGTAATCACTTAACATCAGGTGTCCCGCCTGCTCGTTTACTCGCTAAAAATATAAAAAAAAGTTAGGAAAATAATAGTTAGTATAGACGGAACAGCCTGTACCATTTTTTTTTAACGTTGGGAAATGCCTTTACGCATCCCGCCCATCTATGACAACAGGCGGGTATGTGGGACTCGTTGGCACTGCCAAAATACCCACTAAAACCCAACGGGCCCGTCCTCGCTTTTATAGGGAAGCCACAGGATCGCTGCTCGCATTCAACTGTGGCATAGAACAGACTATACCATGCATGGTCACTTAACCTATCTATGGATTAATTCCCCTCATTTTCCAGGGTGCCACCATCAGAATTACTGGTACGTCTGGGAGAGTACGACCTGGCGAACGAGGATGAGCCTTACGGCTTCGCGGAGAGGAGGGTCCAGATAGTCGCCAGCCATCCACACTTCGATCCCGCCACCTTTGAATATGACTTGGCTTTGCTGAGGTAAGTTGGGGCTTTCTTAATCAAATTTTGGTCTGGCGGGAGGCTTTGACCGTGGCTAGTTACCACTCTACCGTCAAAGACGTGCCGCCAAGCGATTTAGCGTTCCGGCAAAATGGCGTGTAGAAACCGAAAAAAAATAAATGTACACTGCCATACCCCTTTCAAGGTAGCCCGCTACCCTCTTAGTACTGCATCGTCACTTACCATCAGGTGATATTGCAATCAAGGACTATCTTGTACAAAACCCTTCATTTTCGAGACGAGTGGTACCTATTTGTAATTTCATTATAGATATTAAGTGTAACCTATTTCCAAAGATTTCGTTATGGTGTCTTTTTTTTTTTTTAATCTCCAATTTCGGAGAAGCCAGCGTCCTCTTAGACTTAGACTTTGTCTATTTTCAGTTTTAGTGTTTTATTTTATTTTATTTGTTTATTTTTCAGTTATGTTTATTATATTATATATGCCAATTATGGTGTCTTTTACACCCTGTGTAGATTAACTGCCTCTTTAATACGTTTGTATGACATTCTTTCAGGTTCTACGAGCCAGTCACGTTCCAGCCAAACATTCTGCCAGTCTGCGTGCCAGATGACGACGACAACTATGTCGGCAGGACCGCCTACGTCACCGGCTGGGGACGACTGTATGACGGTGAGTCAGTGGCGTGCAGTTCTTACAGGCAAAAAAGCACTGCCTACTTTAACAAAAATAAAATAAATTAAAACACTTAATTAAAAATATTGAAGTAACCTATATCTACGTCATCTATTGCAACAGACTAGCAATTACTTACCTCCTGTATAGGTTCGCGCGACCCGGACGGTCGAAAAAGAATAATTTAAAATGCCTCAAAACTCACATATCACGCTCACACAGATAGTATATTGTACAACTCAACTCACCGGGTGAATTCATCAGATGGAGTGAGGGTCTTCTCTAGCCGTGAAGCCAGGGGTACCGGGCTTCAAGGCGTTGCTTCCTTAACGGCAGGATCTCCCAAAACAGCCTGTTTTTGATTCAATAGTAAACAATCAAATATTCTTTATTTTGATAGGTTAAAAATATATGTTGTAGTTTAATACACGTTCTAAATTATTTTACCGTTCAAAAGTCCATATTTTGAACTTCACTCGATCAAATAATATTCCGAAAACAGTGTAGTTTTTAATTGTTTTTCAGGTTGTATTTATAGTATATTAAAGTTAAACTAAAAAAAAAATGTCAAAAAATAGGCAAAAGCTTTTAGAAGAATATTTTACCGTTAATTTTTCTCTAAAAAGTTTTCTTTTTTTTTATCATGACTGTTTTACTTTTTTATAACAAAGTGGCTCGTGCACCTCACTTCAATTGCTTGCAAGTTACTGCGGCCGAAGATCGTGCCCTTAAGATAGTTCAGGAAAAAGAGGCTATACCGGCTTCATCATCAGATCCTGAACACTGTCTATAAGAAAGAAGAAAAAAGAAAAAGCATTTATTTAAGAAATTGTGCCACACATTATGATACGCTGAGGTACATTATCCCGACACTTCCATCTCTCAAGCATTTTACCAAAAAACCCAAGCAATAGAAGCGCCGGGTTAACTTAAGTCATGTGTGGCACAATCCGAAAAAAGATCCGAGCTCAGCAATATAGCTATGATACTTTAAAAGCCTCAATAGCCCAACGGTTAAAGGCGCGGACTGAAAACTGAAAGGTCGTAGGTTCGAACCCCACCTGTTGTGATATTGTCGTACCCACTCCTAGCACAAGCTTTACGCTAATTTGGAGGGGATAGGAGTATATCGACTGTTCCGTAGAACAAAGTCTCATCTGCTAAATTCACAACTTGAAATTTGTACCTTAAAAGTCACATCTGCAAGGCTCAAATCTCAAGTTATGAATTTAGCAGATGAGACTTTTTTCTACGGAACAGTCGATATTAGTCGACTTCAGATTGGCTAATATGCTTTTTAAAAAAAAAATACTCATCAAGAATAAACCAATGAGCCTAAGCATGATACATTTGCATTAAGGTAGTTCAGGAGTTCGAAAACTGCCCTGGTTACAGCATCAGGTCAAGGTTACCATATTTTTTTTAAAGAATGAGTAGGACAGAAATTTAAAATGGCTGTTTGACAGTCCTGTTCTTATTTGAATCGGATATTACTATTTGTCAAGTTCTTAATCTTGGTTATTGTCGTTCGCAGAGGGTCCACTGCCCAGCGTCCTGCAGGAGGTCGAGGTTCCCGTCATCAACAACACCGCGTGTGAAGCCATGTACCTGGCGGCCGGCTACAACGAGCACATTCCCAACATCTTCATATGCGCTGGATGGAAGCAGGGCGGCTTCGACAGCTGCGAAGGTAACACTATGCCACATACCATTTGGACACCAGTAACCTCGGTCTCAACACGGGGAATGGGGTGGAATAGGTCCTGATATACGTTCCCTCAAATATGGTTGAGCGAAGCAACGGCTGGATCATGCGTCATGCTCGTGAACGGGTGCCACCAACGGGAATGGGTCTGCTTTGTTTGCCCGTGACATGCATTGGATTGTGTGTACCTACGTATGCAATTTTGAAGCTTCATTGTGGAAGCACTGTATACATAACATAGTTTTGTTACCTATTGTAAAAAATTATCTTTTTTTGAAAAGAGCAACCGCTGAGTTTCTTTTCTCAGCAGAATCTGCGTTCCGAACCGGTGGTAGATTTATGATGTGTCATAAGAGCTACAAGTTGGCATACATGAAATAAATAAATTTTGAATTTAAATTTGACTATACTGTCCAACTAGCAAAGTTGACTTATAATATGACCAGACCTCTTATAATCGTTATAAATAGTATTGAATACTGCTAGCCGTATTAAAACACGTATACGTAGGTCACTATATAAGTTTTGAGATGCGCGAAATTTAAAAATGGAACGCGTCTGTATCTTACAATTTTAAATAGCATATTTATTTGTAAATCGAACGTAAAAGGCCATTTACAACAATTTAAAAAAACCAAAAATTTAGCGGTATTATACTGTCATCATTTCCCGCTTTTTCGTCAGCTAAAATGGAGCTTAAACGAGAACATTTGCTTGCTATGATTTTTTAAGATATTAAATATGGTTTATCCGAAGTTTCAAGCTTAGAACGTTTAAAATCAGTGTTAGGGGAGTCTGCTCCTTCACGGGCAACCATTTTTAGATGGTTTAATGAATTTAAAAGTGGCAAAACTAGCCTTGAAGATGATGACAGAAGAGGTCGCCCGCCAGCAGCAGTCACCGCAGAAAATGTGTGGATAATTGAAATGATGGTGCGAGAAAACTTACATATCACATACAAGGACATAGAACAAATACTAAGCATCAGTTCGGTTAGTGTTTACACCATATTACATGAACATCTTGGCATGAAGAAGCTTTGTTGTCGATGGGTACCTCATTTGCATTCCGAAAGGGAAAAACAAGTCGGTGTGGATTGGTGCCGTGAGATGCGACTACGTTTTGAAAATGGAAGCTCAAGACGTGTTTCTGAAATCATTACTGGTGACGAAACATGGATATATCAATATGATCCGGAAAGCAAAAAGCATTCGTCAGTATGGGTCTTTCCAAATGGGCATTTGCCAACGAAATTGCAAAGACCACAGAACATTGGCAAAAAGAAGGTGGCCACTATTTTTTTCACGCAGGACATCTTGCGAACTCAGTTCTAGAAAATTGTAGGACAGTTAACTCGGAATGGTACACTACAGTCGCATTGCCAAAGATTTTCTTAGCTGTGCAGCAGAGACGACCAAAGGCCAGGCTCCGGGGAATGTTGCTGCACCACGACAATGCGTCTTCACACACTTCTCTTAGAACAAAGGTGTTAATTCAAGAATCTGGTACTGAAACTCTGACTCACAGCCCCGACTTAGCTCCTTGTGATTTCTTTTTATGCCCAACCAACAAGGATAAAATAAAAGGAAAGTTTTTTTTAAGTGCTGAAGAAGCCGTGGCTGCCTGCGAATCGGCCATTTCTGACCTGTTGGAGGAAGACTGGAATAAATTTTTCCATGGCTGGTTTAGGCGGATAGAAATTTGCATAGATAATGATGGAGAGTATTTTGAAAAAATATAATATAAATTTTAAAAATATATTGTTTACTTTTCGAGAGTCTCAAAACTTATATAGTGACCTACGTAAATAAGAAATATAAGCTTATAATAAATTACTTATATGGCACTTATATAGTTGATTTACTTATAAGTTACGCCCAAACCCACACTTATTAACGACTAGCTTTTGCCCCCGCGACTTCGTCCGCGTGGAATTAGATTTTGGGGTGGAATTTTCAAAAACTGTGACACACGTACTTCTTTATTTTTAACTGAAAGCTCAAATACCAACTTTGATGGAAACAGCTTGAAAAATGACGGAGTTTCATATAAACTTCCATCTCCTATTTAAACCCCTTAGGGGTGGAATTTCCAATAATCCTTTCTTAGTGTGCGCCTACGTCATAAAAGAAACCAACTGTGAAAATTTCAAGTTTCTAACTTCAGTAGTTTAGGCAGTGCGTTGATATCTCAGTCAGTCAGTCAGGACTTTGAATTTTATATATATAGATAATAATATGGCTCTTATAAGATATTTCTTTTATTTTTTTGGCTTATAGCTCTTTATATGACAAATTTTGCTAGTTGGGTGCAAGCCCATCCTAACCCAAAGTATTGCATCCCCAGGTGACAGCGGCGGCCCCATGGTGGTGCAGAGGGAGCGGGACAGCCGCTTCGTGCTGAGCGGCGTCATCTCGTGGGGCATCGGCTGCGCGGAGCCCAACCAGCCCGGCGTCTACACGCGCATCTCGGAGTTCAGGGACTGGATCAATCAGATATTGCAGTTTTAGCCGGCTAAAGTTTCACGGCCCGGGCAGACGGCCGTCCTAAAACTAGTGTCGTTAACTACCAAAACCTACCTAAAGCAAAATTTACACCGCGAAATTAGTGGCATGAAATTGCGATCTCGGAAGCTCAATGCCGCGTCCGAACGCAAAAACGCCATTCGCCGCTGCTAAATGCCCCGTCTGCCCCGGCCCTTAGGATTTTACGATTTTTCAGCGAAAAATATATGTGTGATTTTTTTTGATTTTTAAACTTTGCTTGTAATCGAAAACGATATTTTCGCATAATTAAAGTATAAAAAATTTTGAGCAAGTCATTCTAGTGCAAAAACTTAAAAAAAAATGCAATTTACATGAACATTATAAATGTTTGTATGCTTTCGTAAATACTTACGCCGAAAATTTAAGAAAAATGTAGATAAGTAGAAAAAAAGAACATTTTCTTTTTGTTTTTTAATGTAACAAAAAAGTCATGATCTTTTGTGTGACTCGCTTGTAATTTTTCCGATATTTTCGCATAGAGACAGGAAATATAGTCAAAATAATATAATCTCAGAGCAAAACACTTTTTGAGGATGAATTTTTTGTGATAATTTACGATTTTAACGAAATGAAAAGAGAGAAGTATGATAATAATTTAAGATGTACTTTTATAACTCAATTAAAGTTATTTTTCATATATTATTCATGAATAATTAATGCTACATCGAAAAACTAGTTCATATAAATAAATTTTGATATTTTGGCGGCCAAAATATTAATTAATTCCTCGAATTTATAATTTAGATAATTCTATAGGTATTCTAGTTAAATAATAAATATTTATTTTTGATACGTAACTTAAATAGATATAAAGTATTTTTCCATTATAATATTTAGATTATAATAATGTAATAGTTAATAAATAAATAATATTAATTATAGTTAGTGAATAGAACTGCCGAATTTAATAAGTATTTTATATTAATTAACGTTATTATCCGTCCCAGTTTTTTTAATTGTAATAAATAAATCATACTGTAAATAGGTACATACTTTATTAATTCGAGCATTTATTAATTTTATTTATAAATAAATAAGCCATAAATTTAAGAATCCCTGATTGTTTTAATGAATAAAAACTATTTTTTAAAATAGACTTTATTTTAATTTTCTTTTAAACATTGGTATGAAGACGTTGTTAAGTCGATTTAAATTTTAATTTACTAAAAAACGATACTGGCTCAATTGAGAACCTCATCCATTTTTGGAAGTTGGCTAAAAATTTGACACTTTCATTGTACAAAAACAAGTGGTTGACAAAAAATGTGGAACGCTTCACGATTTTGCAAGTTATACTTGCGTCCAATTTATAACACCTCTCTTTTTGTCGGTGGTCAAAAATTTGGTGTGCCATAAGTACCATCTTCCATAAAGTCCTGACTGACTGATTGACTGACTGACTGAGATATCAACGCACAGCCTAAACTACTGAAGTTAGAAACTTGAAATTTTTACAGTTGGTTCTTTTTATGACGTAGGCGCACACTAAGAAAGGATTATTGGAAATTCCACCCCTAAGGGGTTTAAATAGGGGATGGAAGTTTATATGAAACTCCGTAATTTTTCAAGCTGCTTCCATCAAAGTTGGTATTTGAGCTTTCAGTTAAAAATGAAGAAGTACGTGTGTCACAGTTTTTGATAATTCCACCCCACAATCTAATTCCACGCGGACGAAGTCGCGGGGGCAAAAGCTAGTTTACTCTAAAGTTCATACGATCAACTCAAGAAAGGTCAAAAAATGTGGAACGCTTCACGATTTTGCGTGTCATCCTTGCGCAGGGGCCATGCTAATCTTCTCTGTATCGTTCCAATTTTAGTATATGTACTGCCGAAGCGAGTACATTTGTTAAGGGAATATGAACATTACTTATATACCAAATGCTACAAAATTTTAATATCGCGATGTAGAATCCGTACAATTTAAATTTAAAACTGACTGCGCCATCTACACTGGTGTATAGAAACTAGAACGGTTCTAGAACTCTCAACACGCTAGTGAATATTGTTCGCGATCATATCATGACGAAGGCGAACAATTACTGTTTTGTAATTTTTACCTAGATGTCGTAAGTGTCGTTTAAAAAATAATGAAAGTATTTTTGCATAGTCAGGCGCGGAAAAAAATATATATAAACTAAAATTTTAAGGTACGTAATTTTTTTGATTTATAGTTCATAATTATTTTAAACCTATTATTATTGGATGGGTATATCCTTAAATAAAAAATATTTATTATAATCAAGATTGTTTTATTTTATTTTCCATCACTTATTCATTAATACAAAAAAAATATTTTTTTTTCATTCTACTATATGTAGCAAAATCTTGGAGCATTTAGAGCAAAATGCATTGATTACATTACATTTTCGATTGTAATTAATGAATATCATATTTTGACAACAGACAAAATAAATACCCAATTTTGACTTTTATTTAATTCAATCAGAGGCGATTGCGATTTTCACGCTGTAGCAAACAAGACAATTCCAGAGCGAGTAGATCTTAACTCAATGTATTTTTTTTTTTTGTTTTTTAAGCCTCTGGGAAATGCATTCACTCAATGTATTTGTCTATCCAATGCACGAATGTCTCTACGTCAGTGAACACTACGTATTGCTGGGGATCACAAATGGGCCCATCTTGGCGGGACAGCGTGTTGGATACGATGCCCTTGACGTGCCACGTGCCGGACTCTTTTGGCACGTCGCCGTCGGGAATGAAGACCTAGAACAAAACATACAGCTTGTACTACACGTTCACGTCATGTTGGCCGCTACCTCGCCTCAAGCTTAGGACAGATAGCAACGTACCGCTTGTAATTGTTACTAACAAATTTTACCAAAGTTTTGTTATTGTTACGTATTGAATGTTTTTGTTAACTTTAAATTATATATTTTATTTTTGTTTGAAAGCCTTTCCTCACAATATTTACCTGGAAAGCACTGCCACTGTCACCATTGCATGCTGATGTTCCTGAAAAATAAGTTAAGAGGCTACACGATCCTGGTTTTTGATACTAAGTACACAGACATAGAATAGAATAGAAATATTTTTTATTCAATTAACTTTTACAAGCGCTCACTGGTTCGGAATGCCTTTCCTGCCGAGAAGAGCCTGCCAATAAACTCGGCGGTTGCTCTTTTATAAAAAAAAAATTTTTTACAATAGGTAATGAAACTATGCTATATATATACAGTGCTTCCACAATGAAGTTTCCTAAGTCCAATACAATCATGTTATTACCAATGCATGTTAAGACGAGTAGACAGAAAGCAGACCCATTCCCGTTGGTGGCACTCGTTCACGAGCATGACGCATGATCCAGCCGTTGCTTTGCTCAACCATATCAAAGAATATAGAATTTCTGTTTTATCTATGACCATATTTACCATAAATATGTAGGTAGGAGTAGAGGTAGCAGGAATTATTTCTCTTAAACTAATCAAGTCTTAAAGAATGCATCTTTCAAAACGCAAAAATTACCGGCTATTATAATAACATAGCCGACGCAAAAGCTACCATTATGATAGCTGGCGCAAAAGTTACCATTGTGATAGCCGGCACAAAAATTACCGTTATGTTAGCCAGAGCAAAATTCAAATTCAAAATTTATTCATGTGGGCTACCTTGCAGCACTTTATACCGCGTCCGCATGCTTGTGGCAAACGGCAAACGCCAAACCTCTACAAACGTTTGCCTTGAATTTGGGAATCATCCGCACGCTTGCGAGGGCGTTTGTATGTTCTGAACAGGCAAGCATGACGGACGTCGAACTTGTGTCGGCTTTATTATTTGGCTTAAGTTATTTTTACAAATGTTTTAAGCTCAGTATCGATCAATAATCCTACTAAAATGGAATATGGATGGATGGATGGATGGATGGATGGATGTTTGTTACTCTTTCAGCCACAACTAATGAACCGATTTGAATGAAATGTGGAATAGCGATAGCTCATACCTACATTTTAGCCCGGAAAATTAAGGACTTTCCGCGGGAATGAAAAAACCTTAATCTGCGAGGACGAAGTCGCGGACGTCATCTAGTTGATAGTAAAGCGTCCTCTAATTAAAATTTTCAAAACATATTTCATGTGCACAATTTGTCCAGTTACAGTTTTAGTATAATATTATAGATTAGTAGTAGTAGCTAGTAGTATGTTCGAAAACACTTGGTACCTACCTAGTTTATTTATTTGAATAAAAAAATATTCTACTCTATTCTAGTATGTACCTACTCAATAGATATTTTGTTTTTTTTCTTTATCAACCGATAGACGTCCACTGCTGGACTGTTTATTGCATGGACTTCCTCAGGCTTCGGTCTTGCGCCACCTGTACCCAGTGGCTCCCTGAGGGTCGCCTGATGGTGTCGGTTCACCTATTACCATACCATTATATACCATTTTCCGGTGCGGAGTCGCCACTTATTATTATTAATATATAAAACTAATTAATTAATTAAATTATATAAACAAATCGTCTACAAAAGTCTTCAGTCGACCAGTCATTCATTTTACGTTTTTACCCACTCACAAAATGAAGATTTCTAAAGGTGCGATACGTAAATCGTAATACAATAACACGTCTAATCGCCGCCAGTGCACAAACGAGACTGAGTGCGCGCAAACGTGTGGACGGAGACGCAAGCGCTTGTGGCAAATTCCCTTTGGTTTGCGATCAAAAGACCGACACTCGATGGATCGGCCACAAACGCTCGCAAGCGTAGGCAAACCATGGCAAACGCTCTATCCGCACGTTTGCGTTTGTGAAGGTTTGCCGAGGTTTGCCAAGCGTGCGGATGCAGCTTTAGACACGTCATAAATCTACCACCGGTTCGGAATGCAGATTCTGCTCAGAAGAACCGGCAAGAAACTCAGTTGCTCTTTTCAAAAAAATAAAATAATTTTACAATAAGTAACCAAACTAAGCTATGTATACAGTGCTTCCACAGTGAAGCTTCAAAAATGCAATACATATAATCCAACACATGTCAACATGGGTAGACACAAAGCAGACCCATTCCCGTTGGTGGCACCCGTTCACGAGCACGACGCATGATCCAGCCGTTGCTTCGCTCAAGCATATTTGAGGGAACGTAACAACCCGCTTAAAAGTTACCGTTATGATCGCCGCGGCGCAAAAGTTACCATTTAGATCGCCGCGGCGCAAAATTTACCATTATGATCGCCACGGCGCAATAGTTACCATTATGATACCCGGCGCAGAAGCTATTATCGTGCAGCACTTCCACGTAGTAACCCGGACTGGACTTCAAACACGTGGCCTCGGACACTATGGGCATGCTCGCTTGACGAAGGGTTCGCGACAACGTATCGTTGCTGTCGAAACCCCACCCCACTATCTGTGAAACGAGATACAAATATCATCATCATCAGCAAAGTTTTTCCACGTACTTCGAAGCTGTGGAACTAACTTCCTGCGATGGTGTTCCCACTAAATTACAACACAACTTTCGCATACTTACTAAAAATTAAAATTATTAACTGAGTTGAGGACCTGGAGAATGACATATGTAAGGATAGACTCACAGTTCCCAGCATTTGATCCGTCGACATCTTGCTTTTGTCGTCAGGACGAAACAAGCACGCTGGTTGGATGAAGTCGTTGAACACCACCTCAGTTGTCAACTTTAGGAGTGCTATATCGTTGTGCAGGCGTTTGAATTCGAACTGCTCGTGTATTATTATTTGAGAGACCTGGAATTTTAATAATAACCTAATAGCAGTAATGTGAGCGCGATGCGATGTTATGTGCACTGATGTATGATTAAATGAAAAGCGTATTTATAATAATGCGTGAATGATGACTGGGCGAATTGTACGGTTTCGACATAGACCGTACAAGGATAATAGGATTAAAATAGGATTCCTATACATATTACTAAGAGACGATACAGCCATTTAAAAAAAAATATCTTACGAGTTATTAGAAGAAGAAGAGCTTTGGCCATGCCCATGTACTAGACAGATGCTAGCGGAATAAGCATTACGCTAGCATCTGTCGCGTTTCGCACGAGTCTTAAGACACCTTAGCTGGATATACTTATTCTGACAAACAATAAACTTACATCCTTTTCCACAGATTCCTCGTCGTCACCAAACAGCGTGTACTTCCCGAGCACAACGTTGACGTGGTCCGCTGAATATGTGGAGCCGCGGTAAGACACACAGTGTGCCGCTGGGAAAATATATTATCACTACATAGTATAAAAACAAAGTCACTTTCTCTGTCCCCATATCCCCATGTACGCTTAAATCTTTAAAACTACGCAACGGATTTTGATGCGTTTTTTTTTAATAGATAGAGTGGTTGAAGAGGAAGGTTTATATGTATAATAACATCCATTAAATAGTGGAGAAATACTGTTATTTTTGAGGTTTCTAATGTGATGTCGTAAATAATTACATTTTTTCCGCTTACATTGCAAACGCAGGCTGAACCCTACGAGATTTATTAAAAAAATGTACTAAGTATTGTACACATTGAAAAGTTCTACAGAAAACTCCGCGATGGTATATGTCTATCATCATTTTTTTGTCATTTACTTTTTACGACAAATAATTAATGGCTAATTTTCGAAGCGATTTTAACCAATACAGCATTAATCCTTATCTAATTGATTTAATATAGATCTATATGGCCCTTTACAGCATATGATTTAAATTAATATTTTCGAAGATATTACAGATTTAAAAATTGCGGGACATAGCGTTTGCGGCGGTTCCGGCCGGCCGGGGCGGCGGGAGCGTGCCTATAAATTGTTTTACTCTTTTAACGCGTGCGGGCCACGGGCAGTAATGAATAAATCAAAACTACTGGATCGATTTTAATAATTTTTTCAGTGAATGGCATAGGCTATATATTTTATACCCGTGCGAAGCCGGAGCGGGCCGCTAGTAATTTTATAAAATGTTTTTTAATTAAAAGTGCCGCATTTTGGTGGCCTGCCGTCTGCCGCTGCGCGAATATGGTTCCGTGGGTATCTCTTGTGATACAATATACTAAATGTATATTTTATACCCTAAACTCACCCCCGTGGTTCCCGCCGCCGCTATACCGCCGGTACCGCGATGTACCACCACCTATGCGATACACCACTTTTTCCGCTTTTCAGTTTATTTAATTTTGTGAATGTGAACCGCCCCGACCGCAATATATTACATTTTATAAAGCATACCTATTGACATCTCAAGCAATTACACAAACACGCGCCCGTAAACAATATATTGGTTCACGTCACCAACACATTGCTAATGCAGTATATCTGTAGCTACCCAACTAGCAAAATTGAATATGACCAGCACTGGTAGCATGGGCAGGAGATAAAAGTTTTATCCCCCGATTTTATCGACTGACAGGAGATAGAATTATCTTTTCCCTATGCTAAAGCATGGCGACAGAGGAGAAGGCGATGTATATTTCTATGAGTATATCCACTGATTGTTATTTCCACCGCTGTGCCCATGCTCGACGGATGGATAAAGCTAAGCGAGGGGATAAACGTTTTAGCCTTTTCCCGGGGATAAAATTTCTCCCGCGCTCTTATAATCGTTATAAAATAGTATTGAATACTACAATTTTTCATATTTCGACCTATGTTCCTTGGGGAAAGTTGTACAGTTTCATGAGCACATTCACCTCCTTCAAGGTTATTTCACACTGTTGTTACACGTTATAGAGGTCAGTGTCTTTACTCTTTACCCGTCAACACGAAGAGCTTGGACACGAGCGTGCCGCCGCAGCTGTACTGCTTGGTGACGCCGGTCAACTTGTACACGGCGGCGTGCCACGGCCAGTCCCCGGGCTTGGTGGGTGCGCCGCTCACGATCAGCTCGGAATGTTCCACTCTCCGGCGGCCGCAACTTATCTTGGGCTTGACTACCTTGTGTGCTGCGAATTGTTCCAGAAAGTTCTGGAAAGACAGCAATCGGTTTTCTACCGTATATAGTAGGCTAGGTTAGCTCAGCGATGGAGAGAGCTATGCTCGGAGTAAACCTGCGTATTCAAATCTGAAATGAGGAGATTAGGTAGGAGAACCAAAGTCACCGACGTAGCTCAGCGAGTCGCGAAACTGAAGAGGAAATGGGCGGGACACATCTCGCGATATTTTCCCGAATAGTTAAAACCGTACCACTTTAGGATCCTCGCAGAACTTCTCGCCATTGACGGAAAAGCCCTGCAGGTACGGGATGACCCCTGGCTCTGTGCCCTTCACGATGGAAGCTGCGCCCACTTCTAAGACAACAGCGCGTTAATACGAATAACTTGGTCACAGGTCTCCTCTACGATGAGAAGGATTTAGGCAATAGTCCACCACGCTGGCCAAGTACAAATTGGCAGACATCACACACCTTTCTAGGATACCACTTTAGGATCCTCGCAGAACTTCTCGCCATTGACGGAAAAGCCCTGCAGGTACGGGATGACCCCTAGCTCGGTGCCCTTCACGATGAAGCTGAGCCCATTTCTAAGACAACAGCGCGTTAATACGAAGAACTTGGGCACAAGCTTTCAAGCATTACTGGGCATAGGTCTCCTCTCCAATGAGATGGGCTTAGACTGGCCAAGTACAGATTAGCAGACTTCACACACCTTTCTAGAACACTCAGGTATGCAGGTCTCGTTCGCGAAGATTTTCCTAGAATAGTTAAAACCCTACCACTTTTGGATCCTCGCAGAACTCCTCGCCGTTGACGGAAAAGCCCTGTAGGTACGGGATGACCCCTGGCTCGGTGCCCTTCACGATGAAGCTGAGTCCAGCCATCGGTGCGAAGAAGTGGAGTCGAAACGTGCTGCCATTCTTCATTGATAACCTTGCGTAATAACTATTATCCTAGAATGATGGCAAAATATTTTTTTTCTTTTCCGATATATTTAGCCTAAATGTGTGTCGGAAATCTAAAGACCGCACTCTCGCTCTGCTCAGACTCAAGACGGAGGTAAAACGAGACAGATTTATGTCACAGCATATTTGTGTCTCATTTAAACTCTATCTTAAGTCCGAGCTAAGTCAGAGCATGCTTTATAGATCCTACTTACGAAGACATACTTAGTATGTCTTTTTTAAACTCAGACAAAAATAGAGTCTGTCTTTTCCTTCATAGCACCTCAACGAATGGACCGATTTTGATATGGTTTTTTTTGTTTGAAAGATGACTTGATCGCGATGGATTTTAGCTGTATTTTATGAAGATCTTATGGTTAGATAATGAGGTTCCGGATTCGATTCCCGGGTCGGGCCAATAAATGTTTCGAGTAACATAATGTCTTCCCGATCGAATTCGGTTCGAACTTCGGTTATTATTAATTATAGTCATTTCACCCATAAAACAAGACTACTTCCTCATCTGATGACCTCCCTGGCGCAGTGGTCTCATAACTGGGAGGTCTTGGGTTCGATTGCCGGCGGGGGCAATTTGGGAGTTTATAATTTCTGAATTGTCTCATCTAATCTGGTGAGAGGTTTTGGCCGTGGCTAGTTACCACCCTACCGTTGACGTTAGCGTAGGTACCGTTGTCGCCGTCGTCGTGTTGAACACCGGAGTACCGGAACGACGTCTTCAAAGACGTGCCCCCGATTTAACGTTCCGGCACGATGGCGTGTAGAAACCGATTAGGGGTATGGGTTGAATGTACACTGCCTTACCTATCTTAGACTGTATAGTCACTTACCATCAGGTGAAATCGCAGACTAAGACTATCTTGTCATCGAAATAAATTAAAATTAAAAGTAGTATTTTTAATTTATTTTTTTAATATTACTGTGAATTATAAAAATAAAAGTCATCTGAACCTCATTAAAAAAAACCTACTCACCTGTTTTACGATAAACGTAATTTTCACCGAGGAATCGAAACCAACGTACACTTTGCTGTCCTCTGGAATGGCTCTGTTCACGAACACGTAGTAACGGTTCCGGTCCTTCAGGGAAGCCCCGGGTTCGAACCAGATCACTATATCCCGGGTGTCCCCACAAGGGTACGCTTGGTACAGCGGTGTGACTATGGGGACTTCACTAGCCTCCTTTGCTGACACCGATATCGTTATCGCGACGCATAGCAGCAAAGTTGCCTTCATTTTCACTTCTGAACAAGCAATTAAATAAAAGAGAATAAAAAACCCGACTAACAACTAACAACTTTAATTTGTCATAAACCGTAAATGGTCATTCAAAATGATCAAAGAAACCTAACAATGATTTTGAAATACCTATTCAATGATACCCCACCTAATATAGGAAACAGATCACTGTATCCCGGGTGTCCCCAGAAGGGTACAGCGGTGCGACTATGGGGACTTCACTAGTCTCCTTTGCTGACACCGATATCGATATCGCGACGCATATCAGCAAAATTGCCTTCATTTTCACTTCTAAACAAGCAATTAAAAGAAAATAAGCATTACTTAATTGCTTACAAATTTTAATGTTCATGGGCGGCGATAATCACTTAACATCGGTTACCCGCCTGCTCGTTTTCTCGCAAAAAATGTATAAAAAAACTATGAGCTGTTTTTTTAAGTATGGCTGCGAGATAGCTTTTAACAAAGTTTATCGCCGACTTATTAGTTACTTACACAGCTAGTGTTACTTACATACATTAGTTTAGGAGCTTACTTAGTAAGAGTAAAAAAGTTTATATTTTATTTTTCCCTTTTTAGTTGGTTCTATCGTCGGTTCAGGTTTTTATAAAAAGTATGTAATTATTTTTTTAATTTTGAGCGGCAAATTTTTAATTAAGGCAAGGCAATATAGATTTAAGTATATTTCAAAATTTAGTTTTAATTTAGGTACATTTAATTTTATAATATAGATCACTATTTTTATTATCACCAAAAAATGCACTCGAAAACTAATGTTGTTATACCTACTTATAGGAATAAATATTTACCGATATTTACTTATTGAATAGAACATTTGAAATGTAGCTGTTTTACATTTTATATACTCGTACCTAGGTATTAACTAAATGGAATAAGTTTTTAGCATCGAAGACACGACTTCAATCAGACAGAATGTTCTTTTTTTATAAAGAATATTAACCAAACTGAAGTTGACTAATATCCTCCTATACCCTACAAATAAGCAGAAAGCTTGTGCTAGGAGTGGGAACGACAGTACAGACAGTAGTGCAACGGGTAGGATTCGAACTTGTGACCTTTCAGTTTTGAGGGCTAATATATTAGGCCTTCTCCATCAACGTGACACTGGCAACGTTGGCGTGAAACAATCTGTGCCCAGTTGGCACGCCTAAAGTACTCTGTAGCACGCCTGAAAACCACTGATTGGGAATTGAATTGAATTATAATTTTATTAGCTATTGTCATCTGTCACTGTGATAGGTACTTAAACTACCTACTCAGTGTGTTTACTGTCGAGATGACGTCATCTAGCGTTTTCGTCAATTTACGCGCGAAAAATTTTAATGCGTTGTTTTTGTACTCATCGATGGAATAAAATTTTAATAAATTTTTTAGTGGTAAATTATCACCCTAGGATTAAATTGAGACACTTTTCAAAAAAGAGTAAAATACCCTGTTATCATATGAAATCATAGATTAAAGATAGAGCTCAGTGGTCGTGTCGAAAGACTATTTAAGCACATACGTGTAAATAGCTTGGGCTTTTCCTGTAAATGTTGCTGTAAACAACGAAGATTAAAACAATTAGTAAAGCCGGCGATAAAGAAACCACAGAACATGACCTCACATCAATTAATTGAACCGTTATGAACTATTAATAGATTTATAAAGTTTTAGATTGTCCAATGTCCATACGTAATTATGGACCATAATTTTAATTAGGGCCAATTACACCGGAATGGCAGAGCCGGCAACGGCGCGTTTCAGTGTGAAATAATTTTAAACTTTATCTCTATTAACGCTAAAGACCAGTTTCGCTTGAAGCGCGTCTCCGCGCGACCGCGTGACCTTTTTGAGCTTTTCAAGATTGATTATTATTATTGAGCCCTTTAATCAAGTAGGAATTGAGCTGAGCAATGAGCTTGAGCAGATTTTCATAAATTACAGCTATAAGATCCACCTCGATTACTTAAAAATCGCATTAAAATCGGTCCATTTCTTGAGTAGCTACGCGGGAACAGACGGACACACAGACACACACGTCAAACTTATAACAACCCTCTTTTTGTCGGTAGTCAAAAAAGGGGTTTGCCAGAAGTACTATTTACTCTAAAGTTCATACGATCAACTCAAGAAAGGTCAAAAAATGTGGAACGCTTCACGATTTTGCGTGTCATCCTTGCGCAGGGGCCATGCTAATCTTCTCTGTATCGTTCCAATTTTAGTATATGTACTGCCGAAGCGAGTACATTTGTTAAGGTTATATGAACACTACTTATATACCAAATGCTACAAAACTTCAATATCGCGATGTAGAATCCGTACAATTTAAATTTAAAACTGACTGCGCCATCTACACTGGTGTATAGAAACTAGAACGGTTCTAGAACTCTCAACACGCTAGTGAATATTGTTCGCGATCATATCATGACGAAGGCGAACAACTGCTATTCCTGTTTTGTAATTTTTACCTAGATGTCGTAAGTGTCGTTTAAAAAATAATGAAAGTATTTTTGCATAGTCAGGCGCGTAAAAAAAATATATTTAAAGCAAAGAACATATAGAAAGACTATTTTTCTGTTTATCTATGATTTAAAGGAAGCGCAATTTTTTTAAAGTATGCTAAGTATTTTTTGGATTTCGTCCAGTCACGAAATATAGTCTCGGGCACAGGCGTTCTAATTTTATGGATTGAATAATCTATAGTTCATAATTATTTTGTGTGGATAGTTGATGGGTATATCTACTTAAATAAAAAATATTTATTATAATCAAGATTGTTTTATTTTATTTTCCATCACTTATTCATTACTTAATTAAAAAAAAATTTTTTTCATTCTACTACATGTAGCAAAATCTTGGAGCATTTAGAGCAAAATGCATTGATGCAGCATTACATTACATTTTCGATTGTAATTAAGTAATGAATATCATATTTTGACAACAGACAAAATAAATACCCAATTTTGACTTTTTTTTAATTCAATCAGAGGCGACAATCCCAGAGCGAGTAGATCTTCACTCAATGTATTTTTTTTTTTGTTTTTCAAGCCTCTGGGAAATGCATTCACTCAATGTATTTGTCTATCCAATGCACGAATGTCTCTACGTCAGTGAACACTACGTATTGGTCGGGATCACATTTGGGCTCATCTCGGAGGGACATCTTGTTGGATACGATGCCCTTGACGTGCCACGTGCCGGACTCTTTTGGCACGTCGCCGCCGTCGGGAATGAAGACCTGGAACGAAAGATACACCTTGTACCTATATAGTATACGTATAAAAAGAAGTGGATATGTTACAAGCGTGCGGTAAATGAAGCGCGTGATGGCAGATATTTGTCGTAATTTGTCATGTCAACTCTATTATACTCTCCGTCGTTCGGCACAATTTTTTCGCTTGTTTTGTGAGTATATAACTCATCTAGTAGACATCATTGCTTGTATTACCGGTTCACGTCAAGTTGGCCGCTACCTCGCGTCGCGCTTCCCCGCACTTCAAGTTAGACCCGCAGACAGATAGCAAAAATTGTTTTTATTGTTACGTATTACGTATTTCAAGACAATTGCATTACAAGATTGGCTAAAAATGCGATATCTTTCACTCCGCTGAAACCAAAGGGTTTCGTGACGTAAATAAAGAGACGGAAAAAAGAAAGCATTTCTTCACAATATTTACCTGGAAAGCACTGCCACTGTCACCACTGCATCCTGATGTTCCTGAAAAATAAGTTAAGAGGCTACACGATCCTGGTTTTTTTATACTAAGTAGATAAATATGTAGGTAGATATGTACGTGAAGATTTACGATTATGTATTACTATATTTTAATGTATTACCTACTTTAAAAGCTATCGTTTCAGAAGCAAGAATTATCGCAAAAATTACCGGCTATTATAATAATAGCCGATGCAAAAGCTACCATTATAATAGCCGGCACAAAAATTACCAATTATGTTAGCCAGCGCAAAAGTTACCATTATGATCGCCGCGGCGCAAAAGTTACCACTATGATCGCCGCGGTGCAAAAGTTACCATTATGATCACCGCGGCGCAAAAGTTACCATTATGATGACCGGCGCAAAAGTTACCATTGTGATAGCCGGTACAAAAATTATCATTGTGATAGCCAGTACAAAAATTACCATTATGTTAGCCATCGCAAACGTTACCATTATGATCGCCGCGGCGCAAAAGTTACCATTATGATCGCCGCGGCGCAAAAGTTACAATTATGATGACCGGCGCAAAAGTTACCATTGTGATAGCCGGCACAAAAATTACCATTATGTTAGCCAGCGCAAAAGTTACCATTATGATCGCCGCGGCGCAAAAGTTACCATTATGATCGCCGCGGCGCAAAAATTACCATTACGATATCCGGCGCAGAAGCTATTATTGTGCAGCACCTCCGTGTAATAGAGCGGATTGGACCTCAAACACGTGCCCTCGGACACTATGGGCATGCTCGCTTGACGAAGGGTTCGCGACAACGTATCGTGGCTGTCGAAATCCCACCCCACTATCTGTGAAACGAGATATAAACATCAATATCATCAGCAACTCATCAACGACTCGGCTTTAGGAGAGCTGACAACGTGTCGTTACGTGTTGTGGAGGTGACGGAAGTTGAACCGCTCGTATATTATAATGATTTATTTATTTATTTTATTTATTTAATAACCATTTACAAATTTTTTATACACTTTTACATAATGCACATCGAAAAAACCGCAGAGATTTGTTCTCGATGCCACTCTACAAGCTACAACATAACGTTTAAAATGTGAATATGCGAGACAATACAATATTATACAACGTGTATTGAAACTCCGAAATAATACTGAAGGAGGTGAATCTGCTCATGAAACTGAACAATTTTCCCCAAGGAACATAGGTCGAAATATGAAAAAAAAATTTTTACCTCCCATAGTAAATCAATCAGCTGATCGTCAATTTTATATGGGAGATCCACATTTTTTTCACATTTCGACCTATATTCCTTGGGGAAAGTTGTTCAGTTTCATGAGCACATTCACCTCCTTCAGTATTATTTCGGAGTTTCAATACACGTTGTATAACTGTACATGCGGTTACATTCATTCAAATAGGTATAACACATTTGCTAATGCATTACCTTAGAAGAAATAAAGAAACAGGTTAATAAATGTAAGGAAGATGAGGTACGTACCTAAGCAATAAGTAAATAATAAACACCAATCAACCATCTAAGAAGTAATCTTTTAGTTTCCGCTTAATATTTTTGTAAATAAATAAATGAATGCGAAAGTGTGTTTGTTTCTTAGTTTCTTGGTTTGTCCTTCAATCACGTAGATCCGCAGCTCTGTTTCAGCGTGATTGAAATAAACATACTTACTAATATTATTATAGTATGTACCTAAATGTGAAATCATAGTTTTTGTTGGCTTATCCTTCAATCTGGCAGCATCGGATCGGCGTAATTTTTGGCATGGATTTAGTTGAAGACCTGGATAATGACAATTGTAAGCATATACTCACAGTTCCCAGCATTTGATCCGTCGACAGCTTGCTTTTGTCGTCAGGACGAAACAAGCACGCTGGTCGGATGAAGTCGCTGAACAGCACCTCAGTTGTCAACTTTAGAAGTGCTATGTTGTTTTGCAGACGCCGGTGTTCGAACTGCTCGTGTATTATTATTTGAGAGACCTGGAATTTTAAGAGCGCGTGTTAGGGTGGGAACAAGCCAAGGATGCCTCACTGCGATACCTCGCGGTCGCGGTTTAGCTCGCTACCTCGATGCCACCTCCATTTAAAACAAATGTATGCAAACGGACGAGCGCGAACATGCCGAGAAACATCGATGTGAACCGCGATGTATCGCAGTGAGGTATCCTTCGGCATGTTCGCGCTCGTCTTGTTTTTTGGAAGTCCGCGGGAACTCTCTTATTTTTCGGGATAAAAAGTAGCCTATGTGCTATTCCAGTCTATAGTCTAACTCTGTGTCTTTCAGCCAAATCGGTTCAGTAGTTGCGGCGTGATTGAGTAGCAAACATCCATACATCCAAAAACTCGCATTTATAATATTAATAGGATAATAGGATTACAATAAGATTCCTATATATATTACTAAGAGACAATACAGCCATTTAGAAAAAATATCGATATCTTACGAGTTATATACATCATGATGTATTTAGCGCTTTGGCGCTTATACGCTAGCATCTGTCGCGTTTCGCACGAGTCTTAAGACACCTTAGCTGGATATACTTATTCGGAAAGACAATAAACTTACACTCTTTTCTACAGATTCCTCGTCCTCACCAAACAGTGTGTGCCTCCCGAGTACAACGTTGAAGTGGTCCGCTGAATATGTGAAGCCGCGGTAGGACACACAGTGTGCCGCTGGGAAAATATATTATTAATTTTATAAAATGTTTTTTAATTAAAAGTGCCGCATTTTGCTGGCCTGTCGTCTGCCGCTGCGCGAATATGGTTCCGTGGGTATCTCTTGTGATACAATATACTAAATGTATATTTTATACCCTAAACTCACCCCCGTGGTTCCCGCTGCCACTATACCGCCGGTACCGCGATGTCCGCCACACAATGCACCACTTTTTCCGCTCGTCAGTTTATTTCATTTTGTGAATGTGAACCGCCCCGACCACACATCCGACCGACCGATCCCGACCGATGTGAATGTAACAGTATATCTGTAGCTATGAATACCTATGCCTCCCAGCATCCCTAGGTATATTATTAGTTCTAGAGACATTCGTACGTCAAATGTGGCGCTGTCATTTGTATAGAGACAGCCAATCCAGCCTGTCGATTCTCTAAAAATGATTGCATCAGTGTAACGATCGCAATGACCTCCGATTGGCTGGTACCCTCGCGCTATTGGTTAAAATGCACTGATGCAGCAAGAACGCCACAAATTCAGCCAATCAGAGGCCATTGCGATCGTGACACTGATGCAATCATTTTTAAAGAGTCGACACGCTGTAGTGTTACAACGTGTAACAAAAGTGTGAAATAACCCTGAAGGAGGTGAATGTGCTCATAAAACTGAACAACTTTCCCCAAGGAACATAGATCGAAATGTGAAAAAAGAAATGTGCACCTCCCTTACAAAATTGACGATCAGCTGATTGATTTACTATGGGAGGTAAAAATATTTTTTCATATTTCGACCTATGTTCCTTGGGGAAAGTTGTACAGTTTCATGCGCACATTAACCTCCTTCAGGGTTATTTCACACTTTTGTTACACGTTATAGAGGTCAGTGTCTTTACCCGTCAACACGAAGAGCTTGGACACGAGCGTGCCGCCGCAGCTGTACTGCTTGGTGACGCCGGTCAGCCTGTACACGGTGGCGTGCCACGGCCAGTCCCCGGGCTTGGTGGGTGCGCCGCTCACGATCAGCTCGGAATGTTCCACGCTCCGGCGGCCGCAACGTATCTTGGGTTTGACTACCTTTTGTGCTGCGAATTGTTCCAGAAAGTTCTGGAAAGACAGCAATCGGTTTTCTACCGTACATAGTAGGCTAGGTTAACTCAGCGATGGAGAGAGCTATGCTCGGAGTAAACCTGCGTATTCAAATCAGAAATGAGGTGATTAGTAGGAGAGCCAAAGTCACCGACGTAGCTCAGCGAGTCGCGAAACTGAAGAGGAAAAGAGCGGGACACATCTCGCGATATTTTCCCGAATAGTTAAAACCGTACCACTTTTGGATCCTCGCAGAACTCCTCGCCATTGACGGAAAAGCCCTGCCGGTACGGGATGACCCCTGGCTCTGTGCCCTTCACGATGGAAGCTGCGCCCACTTCCAAGACAACAGCGCGTTAATACGAATAACTTGGTCACAGGTCTCCTCTACGATGAGAAGGATTTAGGCAATAGTCCACCACGCTGGCCAAGTACAAATTGGCAGACATCACACACCTTTCTAGAATACCACTTTAGGATCCTCGCAGAACTTCTCGCCATTGACGGAAAAGCCCTGCAGGTACGGGATGACCTCTAGCTCGGTACCCTTCACGATGAAGCTGAGCCCATTTCTAAGACAACAGCGTGTTAATACGAAGAACTTGGGCACAAGCTTTCAAGCATTACTGGGCATAGGTCTCCTCTCCAATGCGAAGGGCTTAGACTGGCCAAGTACAGATTAGCAGACATCACACACCTTTTTAGAACGCTCAGGTATGCAGTTCTCTTCGCGATAATTTTCCCAGAACAGTTAAAATCGTACCACTTGTGGATCCTCGCAGAACTCCTCGCCGTTGACGGAAAAGCCCTTCAGGTACGGGATGACCCCTGACTCTGTGTCCTTCACTATGAAGCTGAGTCCAGGCAGCGGTGCGAAGAAGTGGAGTCGGAACGTGCTGGCATTCTTCATTGATAACCTTGCGTAATAACTATTATCCTAGAATGATGGCAAAATATTTTTTTTCTTTTCCGATATATTTAGCCTAAATGTATGTCGAAAACCTAAAGACCACACTCTCGCTGTGCTCAGACTCAAGACGGAGGTAAAACGAGACAGATTTATGTCACAGCATATTTGTGTCTCATTTAAACTCTATCGAAACTACTTACGAAGACATAAGTATGTCTTTTTTAAACTCTGACAAAAACAGAGGGTGTTATAAGCATGGTCATAAGTTTGACATATGTTTCTATGTATCTGTTTGTTTCATGGAGGAATCAAATTTTTTGTAAACTTCAAGGTTTGTTCCCTCACAGCACCCCAACGAATGGACCGATTTTGATACGGCTTTTTTCTGTTTGAAAGTTGTCGGGCCAATAATGTCCTCCCGACCGGATTTGGTCAGGACTTATTAATTACCTATATAGAGTGATTTCACCCATAAAACAAAACTACTCCCACAACTGACGACCTCCCTGGCGCAATGGTAAGCACTGTGGTCTTATAACTGGGAGGTTTTGGGGTCGATTCCCGGCGGGGGCAATGTGGGAGTTTATAATTTCTGAGTTGTCTCTGGTCTGATCTGGTGAAAGGCTTGGCCGTGGCTAGTTACCACCCTACCGTCAAAGACGTGCCACCAACCGATTTACCGTTCCGGCACGATGGCGTGTAGAAAGTAGAAACAGATTTTAGAGGTATGGGTTGAATGTATACTGCCTTACCTCTCTTACCTATCTTAGACTGCATAGTCACTTCCCATTAGGTAAGATCGCAGTTAAGGACTAACCCATCATCGATATGAAATAAATAAAAAATAGTTACCTGTTTTACGATGAACGTAATTTTCACCGGGGAATCGAAACCTACGTATACTTTGCTGTCCTCTGGAATGGCTCTGTTCACGAACACGTAGTAACGGTTCCGGTCCGTCAGGGAAGCCCCGGGTTCGAACCAGATCACTATATCCCGGGTGTCCCCACAAGGGTACGCTTGGAACAGCGGTGTGACTACGAGGACTTCACTAGCCTCCTTTGCTGACACCGATATCGATATCGCGACACATAGCAGCAATGTTGCCTTCATAATTTCACTTCAGGGGGCCGATTCTGTAACTCGGTGCCTATCAAAAAATGAAAGCCACTGACATATATTTTTTATCCATTGAAGGTTTACTATGAAATAGTAAATGACATTTCTCTTCAAACCTTCAATGGATAAAAAATGCCTTTCGTCGGTGATAGGCACTGAGTTACAGAATCAGGGGGCTGAACATGCAATTGAAAGAAAATATGCACTTTGGTTATCTACGAGATGTTTTTTAAAAATGGCTGCGAGATAGCTTTTAAAAAAGTTTGTCGCCGACTTAAAATTAACTTACGACATTAGTTTAGGAGCTTAATTAGTAAGAGTAACAAGATTTATATTTTATTTTTCCCTTTTTAGTTGCTTCTATCGTCGGTTCAATTTTTTGTAAAATATATGTAATTATTTTTTTAATTTTGAGAGACTAATTTTTTTTTTTGAGGTAAGTATAATTTTATTCAATAAAAAAATTAGAGATCTTTGTATATTTCAAAATTTAGTTTTAATTTATATTTAATTTTATAATATAGATCACTATTTTTATTACCACAAAAATACACTAAAACCAATGTTGTTATACTTATTTCGGAATAAATATTAACAGATATTTACCTATTGAATAGAACATTTGAAATGTTACATTTTATATACTTAGGTATTAAATGGAATAAGTTTTTAGCATCGAAGACACGACTTCAATCAGACAGAATGTTCTTTTTTTATAAAGAATATTAGCCAAACTGAAGTTGACTAATATCCTCCTATACCCTACAAATAAGCAGAAAGCTTGTGCTAGGAGTGGGTACGACAAAAGTGCAACGGGTGGGATTCGAACCTGCGACCTTTCAGTTTTGAGTCCGCACAACGGCTACTTAGCCGTTGTGCTAAATTTTATTAGGCCTTCTCCTTCAACGTCACTGGCGAAACAATCTGTGCCCAGTTGGTACGCTTAAAGTACTCTGTGGCACGCCTAAAATACTCTGTGGCATGCCTAAAGTAGTCTGTGGCACGCCTGAAAGTTTGAAGTATATAACCAATACCTGAAAGCTTGAAGGATATAGCTCCATGCCTGAAAGCCACTGATTGGGAATTGAATTGAATTAATTTTATTAGCTATTGTGATCTGTCACTGATAGGTACTTAAACTACCTACTCAGTGTGTTTACTGTCGAGATGACGTCATTTAGCGTTTTCTCCAATTTACGCGCGAAAAATTTTAATGCATATTTTGTGTACTCATCGATGGAATAAAATTTTAATAAATTTTTTAGTGGTAAATTATCACCCTAGGATTAAATTGAGACACTTTTCAAAAAAGAGTAAAATACCCTGTTATCATATGAAATCATAGATTAAAGATAGAGCTCAGTGGTCGTGTCGAAAGACTATTTAAGTACAAACGTGTAAATAGCTTGGGCTTTTCCTATGTTGCTATAAACACAGAAGATTAAAACAATTAGTAAAGCCGTTGATAAAGAAACCACAGAACATTACCTCACATTAACATTGAACCATTATGAACTAAAGGGTTTTCCAATAAGGACGGGTCGATATTCAAATGGAATAAAACAAGATGTGTGCGAGGTATTAACGAAATTCTTTTTTTATTTGAAAGGCCCATGTATGCCATTATGTACTGAATATGACAACGTTCAAATGTCCGCCGCGGCTTCGTACGGTGGCACGGATTCGAGAGGTCCAATTTTTAATGACTCTCGCGCATGGATCTGGCTGTATTTGAGCTATGGCTTTGGTTATGTTGACATTGAGCGCATGAGTCGATTGTGGCTTATTGGCATAGACCTGCGACTTCAGAAAACCCCACAAAAAATAGTCTAGTGGCGACAAATCGCAAGACCTTGGTGGCCAATTCACGCCACCTCTGCGAGAGATAACCATACCCTCAATCGCTCATGGAGAATTTCCATTGTGGCATTCGCTGTGTGGCGCGTAGCTCCGTCCTGCTGAAACCACATGTTTTCCATGTCAATATCATTCAATTAAGACTTAAAGAAATTGGTTATCATTGATCTGTAGCGCTCGCCATTGACGGTGATGGCCTCGCCAAAGTCATATTCGTAAAAGGACCAATGCCGCCACCGGCCCAAAATCCGCACCAAATCATTTGAACGTGCTGCTCACTCGTGTAACTTGTCATGGTGATTTGGCATCAGTGACTGAATCATAAACAATAGATTTGACAGATGCCGCCAAAACAACATGGCCGCCACAGAATGCCAAAATCGACCCGTCCCTATTGGAAAACCCTTTATTAATAGATTCATAAAGTTTTAGATTGGCCAATGTCCATACGTAATCATGGACCATAATTTAATAATTTAAGCATAAACATTAGGGCCAATCTACACCGGAATGGCAGTGGCCGGCAACGGCGCGTTTCAGTGTGAAATAATTTTAAACTTTATCTCTATTATCGCTAAAGACCAGTTTCGCTTGAAGCGCGTCTCCGCGCGACCGCGTGACCTTTTTGAGCTTTTCAAGATTGATTATTATTATTGAGCCCTTTAATCAAGTAGGAATTGAGCTGAGCAATGAGCTTGAGCAGATTTTCATTAATAACAGCTATAAGATCCACCTCAATTACTTAAAAATCGCATTAAAATCGGTCCATTTCTTAGGTAGCTACGCGGGAGCAGACGGACACACAGACACACACGTCAAACTTATAGCAACCCTCTTTTTGTCGGTGGTCAAAAAAGTGGTTTGCCAGAAGTACTATTTACTCTAATGTTCATACGATCGACTCAAGAAAGGTCAAAAAATGTGGAACGCTTCACGATTTTGCGTGTCATCCTTGCGCAGGGGCCATGCTAATCTTCTCTGTATCGTTCCAATTTTAGTATATGTACTGCCGAAGCGAGTACAATTGTTAAGGTAATATGAACGATACTTATATGCCAAATGCTACAAAATTTCAATATCGCGATGTAGATTCCTTATAAATAAATTTTTAAATTGAGCGCGCCATCTATAATGCAGTGAAAAAACTATCATGCTGCAGTGAACCTATGTTCACTGTCGTTAACTATTTAACGACAAACGTTACAGATGGCGCTGTTATGCAAAAAATGTTCTGTAAACGAAAAACGCAACTCACGTTCTTTTTAATTTTCGCACTCATTTTGGTCCTGCAAACTACTATAAAGCAAAAAATTTCACGTAACAAAGTAAGAAATAAGAATTAAGTTCTTTGTTTTTTGCTGAAAAGTCTAAAAACAAGGCACTGAGTGAGAAAATTTTAATCAAACAAGATTTTAGGGAACAAAGAATCTTTTGCCAGGTCTGAACAAAGAATTGAAGAAAAAAAAAAGACATTTTAAGTTTATTTATCTTTATTAAAAGATTGAAGTAAGTATAGTATAATTATGTGCAGAACGATCACTTCATATGAATCATGTGCGCCAGTGACCAGTCGTGTTTGAGCTCCACTGGCTCCTCCACAGTGACGCCGGCAGAGGTCACCACACCTAGCTGGTAGCGCGGGAAAGACCTCGCGTCGCGGTAAAACAGCACCTCCATGCATTTGCGGACTAAAGCCCTAAAATTAAAAAATAACCGGTAAAACGCGAGTCGGACTCGCATCGAAGGGTTCCGTACCAAAAGACGCCGAAAAAAACACGTTTCTAGTAGAGAAGTCTCCTTTAATTTTTAATTGATTTTTATTAATTTGTTATAGTGGCAACATTAAGAGTGGTAAGAAATACACATTCTCTGAAAATTTCAACTATAAAGATCATGAGATATAGCTTGGACGGACTGATGGACGGACGTGCAGCCTAGGCTTATGGTCCTATTGGGTACTCTTTGGGTACGGAAACTTAAAAAATTATTAGAAATCTCCCAAAATCTCCTTTAAGCCTGCCCTTCCACACAAAGGAGGTGTAGTTTCATTTAGAAACTACACCTCCTTTGATGTGTAGTTAGACTAATGATGGATTGAGCACATTTTTTTTTGTGACAAAAATAAAACAGAAAAAAGAACTTAAAAAAAGATTAATAATTTTTGTGACTTGTGTAAACTTTTGAAATTTTGAGTTAGAAGATCTTGGTGGTTAACCGTCGATATAATATCCACTAAATTAACTAAATGTGGATGTGGTGTGCATGGGTTGTAATTACTAATTATACATACTTAGCAGATTCCTCATCTAAGAGTCCCTTGTCAGTGGCGTCACGTAATAGCGGGGTTGCCATATAAGCGCCCAGACCAGTCGCGATGGTGTTGTCTTCATAAGCGGTGCCTAATTTATCCACAGTGCCCAGGAAAGGCTCTCCATCCTGAAAACCAGAAAACGAGTTGATAATATTAGAGAAATTATGTTAATGTTTTTAATTTTAAACAAAACTTTAATGTGCACTCAGGTATGTTCGTTTAGTTTTTTTTTTAAAGAATATTAGGCAACCTGAAGTTGACTAATATCCTCCTATCCCCTCCAAAAAAGCGGAAAGCTTGTGTTAGGAGTGGGTACAACAATAGTGCAACGGGTGAGATTAGAACCTGCAACCTTACAGTTTTCAGTCCGCACCTTTAACCGTTGGGCTGTTGAGGCTATTTGTGAAAACCTATTATTAGCTATTAGTCACCTAATTTTAAGTGTATGATTAGGTGTTGGTTTTCCAAAAAAAATAAAATAAGACGATGCCTACAAATTCCACCACAAATATTTAGTTTTTTGAAAATTTTGTGGAACCTTTTTTAGTCCCCACTGCAAAACTTAAGAAAATTGACCTCAAAATGTACACATAACCATTTTTTTCTTTTCATTTTATTATAACTTATTTTATTTGTAGTAAATAAAAATTAAAGTAAATATGTTAACTTAACACTAGAATCAAAAATTGGAAGTCACTTTCTTCAAGGGAAAAATCGGCAAACTGGGGTAAAAAAAAAAAGTTGATGAACCTCCATGATCAAGAATACCTGAATTCCAGCAACAACATAGTTGTTCCACAGGGGATCCATCTTGCTCCTCTTGTTGTAGAGGACCCTGGTGAGCCAGCAGTGAAGGGATTTAGGCTTCAGTTGGAGACCATCGCCGATGCACTGCTCATCAATTCTGAAACAAACCTGTTTTATTACCAGTGATCGTAGGTATAGTCTGATTTTTAATTCGGTGGAATTCTGACACTTGTCATTTTATAAATCGAGAGAGTTATTTGTATGAAAAACAGTATTACCACCTGTAGTTCGATTTTACCCCAAACTATCTGTCAGGCATTTGTCATAAATATCTATGTGCGGCAATTGATATTTATTTTTCTAAGTTTAAATTTGATATCTTTTTTGTGGAATTTTTTAAATCTCTGGTAACATTAAGATATGTCAGAATTCCACGCAATTAAAAATCAGACTATAGTGCAATTTGGGATCAATGACCTAAAACATTATCATAGTATGGATATGACTGAGGGATTACAGTGTTCTGGGAATTTTTGTTTTTATTCAATGACAAGATAGTCCTTGACTGCAATCTCACGTGATGGTAAGTGACGAATATGATCTCACATTTATTTTTAAATACCTATGTACCTATTTGCAGATTTCTATTTAAATCTGACTAGGTGCACCAAAGAAGGGTTAATATTTCTGAAGATCTTTACTGTTGGCTACAGTTTGCCTGAAAACAGCCCTTCCCCCACCCTCCCCTAACAACCACTCCCTTATGACGCATTAACAATAATAAAGGACAACCAAAATTAGTCAGGTAATAATTTTAAGTCATTACTCAAAAACTATAGTTTTCCAACAGATGGGGGAGGGGGGAGGATTACCCCCTCTTCCCTCCCCCCTACTCCTATCCCCTTACGCGAAAACCGGATTGGATTGATGGAATTATATATAATTATTCAAGATTAAAGCCTTGTTTTAATACAAAGTAAAATATTATATGGCTTACATTTTCTGTTCAATAATGTCCTTCAAATACTGAAAATCTGCATAGTCACCGCCGGAGCCAAGCAGTGTAAGGTCATTGACCTTCAACACACGTGGACAGTCACGGAAACGCGCCAGTGATCCGTATGAACCGAGTGTGTCTGCTGCTATCACACAACCCTTGTCAAACTTGAGGCCTATTACTGTGGTTGTTGTAGTGATTGGTGTTGCTGAGCTGTGAACATGAACAAGAGTTAAGTTGTATACTACTTGAGTGGTGCTTTCCACAATCATGGGTGGAGCATTCCACAACATGAGTGGAATTAACCGTAAAAAAAATAGTTACTGCTATGCATAAACAGGGAACTGGCTTGCATGGTGTTGACATTGGGCTGTTCACACTCAAAATATCAGAAATGATATCTCAAGTTAACAGTGAATGGTTATCTTGTAGTTGAGTGGAGTTAACACACTAGTGGATCTGTTATCTAAAACTTGAGTGGAGAAAACCACACCATATATGAATTGTATTAACTATAATAGTAAGAGTTTGACAGTTATTATGACCATGTTATATAATAAAAAATTACATATTATTTTACTTACTGAGATCTAATATCATGGACTGTGCTAGTTGCAGGTCTCAAAGATCTTGAATTTGCTGGAAAACTATAAAATGCACCCGGCGAAGGGCCGTTGTGCCACAACGGTGCCGGATTCATCAGATCACCCATAAACGACATTTTTAATATCAAATATTAGATGAATTTATTAAAAATTACAATTACTTATTTTTAATTAGGATGACAATGCAACGAATTTTCTACTATTTTGTTTTGTGAAATTGACAGTGACAAGCAAATTTTGATTTGTCATTGTCGTTTGGATTCCAATTTCCATTCCACTCTATTTGTAAATATGTATGTACAAAAATGGAAATTGCAAATAGGTATTGTGTTTATAGAGATTTATAAATATTTTTAAGTAAGAATAAATAAAAGCAAACTGAGAATTTATAAATAATAAGTGAATGGCTGGGTTTAGGACCAAATTATTTGAGAAACGTCACATTAACAAAGAATAATTTGTGTGAGGAAAGGAACGTAAAATTTCGTCCAGAAAGTAATGTTGTTACATTTTATATTGTTCATACTTCATTACTTCAAATTAAAAGAACATATTATTTAAATGCTATATTTGAGTATTATTTATAAATATTTTTAATAAAACTTAATTTTTGCGGTCTTTTTGCTTGATTGAAAGCCCTTCTGCAAATTTTAATTCAGGAATTATGTTCATTCATGTCAATATCTTGTCATATTGAATTTTATTTCCGAACGAATGTAAACCGCAATCCGTTGCTACATTCATGTTGAGGTTCTTTCAATTTCCTCTTCAAAAAATTGACACAAGAAAATGTCTAAGAGAGGTTCGTGAAATATAAAATATCCGTTTAAATCACGTAAAATTGCAGCTAAATCGTGTTCTTAAGATGTGTAAAGTTACTTCTTTACCATTTTCAATGTGAATGCATGTTTATTTCCACACAACGATCACGTAGTTGTCATGTGTTATGATTTGTGAAAGATGAATAAAAAGTGCATTTTTAATGTTTTTAAGGACGTGGTGGTTCCGCGGGAGCGAAGTTCCGCATCTCGCTGGGTCTCCCAGTGGGAGCTGTAATAAACTGCGCAGATAACACAGGTATAAAAACATTGTTGTTTCCCATAACCTTATTTAGATGTTTTTGGCGTGTGAACTGGATTCTAGTGATGATATTTTATTCGCAACTATAAAGTTGTTGTGATTTATGATGATGTTTTCCTTGGCTGTGTCTGAAGACTTCCAGTTCAATGTTTCAAAACATAACCTCAATGACAAACATGATTTGTTTGGTTAGTTGATCGACTGTTAAAGATTGTGTGCGCAAGTTTCTTAAGTTTATATTACCTTGATTTCGGTGTTAAAGCAACGTTTATCAATGCTGTAACTGTAATATTGAGTGAACTGTACTAAAATTTATCCCTCCATGTCAGAGAGCATGTTACCCTAGTAACTAACTTCTCATAAACTATATTCAGTACAATTTTGACTAGATTTATGCTAAACATTAATAAATACAAATTAGAATTAAAAGAGATTTTCAAATTAGTTCTCAATAACTTGTATACGTAGACTGAAATAATGAATCGGAGATAAATTATTATGAATCCGGCATTCTGATTTTATCTATCCATATTGTTCATTTCAAGGGGCAAAGAACCTGTATGTGATAGCCGTGCAAGGTATCAAGGGTCGCCTGAACAGACTGCCTGCAGCTGGATCTGGAGACATGATAGTTGCCACAGTAAAGAAAGGCAAACCTGAACTAAGGAAAAAGGTATACTTTCTTTATTTTTCCCAGATTTTCAATACATTCTGTACTTTATTTCTGTACCTTAGAGGCATATGGTCCAAAGTATATTTTTGTTTTTTCAAAATTAATGCTTGTTTGATGATCCACAAAGTCATTTAATGATAACCTATGTATATTGTTGTTTCCTATCATTTTAAATTTTGCTTTTAGAAAGTAAATGACATAAATATAATATGTTTATTTAACATAAATGACAAACATCATCCTTACTTAATATTATAAATGTGAAAGTGTGTTTGTTCTTGGTTTGTCATTCAATCACGCTACAACAGAGCTACGGATGGATGTGATTTTTTTTTGCATGGGTATAGTTGGAGACAAGGAGAGTAATATAGGCTACTTTTTATCCCAGAAAATTTTAAAAACTAAATCCACACAAACAAAGTCGCGGGCATCAGCTAGTAACAAAATAAAACTATAATAGAAACAGAAGTTATGAAATTCTATATCATATTATTTTTTTATAGATATTCTCAAATGTTTAAGATTGCAAAAATTGCTTTTGGGCTCTCCTGAAAAGTTGAAAAAAAAAAAATCTATGCCTCTAAGGTACAGATTTACCTGCTATGATGATATGCCATGGTTTCGCTAAATACAGTCTGAACTGTTTTGAAAACAGTGTGATGTTATGCCTTGGCTGACTGAGCAAACTAACAGTGTTTTTTGTGCAATTTTACAGTAATTATAAATTAATACTGCTATGTCAACATTCAATTAATCTTTTTAGTAATAATTACTTTTTACAAAAACTTTGACGATAGAAGGAACTAAAAAGGGAAAAACTAAATATAAATCTTTTAACCTAACTAACTAAGCTCCTAAATTAATGTAACTAATTTGGAGTTTGTGACATACTTTTTTAAAAGCCTAGCTTTATTTTTTTAAGCATGGCTGCGAGATAATAGACGCAACGAATTGAGAACCTCTTGCTTTTTTTTTGTCAGTTAATAAATTGTCGCATGTATAATAGAAACATGTTTCCTGCCACTTATAATTTGAGTACCTTCAAGGCAAGAGTGAAGAGGCATCTAGGCAAGCTAGACCTCATCAGTGCTATCCAGTATTGATTGTCGTCAAGCGCAAGCCTATTTCGAAAAAAAAAAAACGTATAATCACATCTATGTTTGGTTTTTGCAATTTTATTAAAAGCCAATTTTTTAATTCTTGTCCCTGAAATTGATTATATTTTGTCCCTGAAGGTGATTATATTTTGTCCCCGAAAGTGATTATATTTTGTCCCTGAAAGTGGTTATATGTGTCTCTGAAAAATTATACTTTGTCCCTGAAAGTGATTATAGTCGGTACCTGAAAGTGATTATATTTTGCCCCAGGTAATGCCAGCAGTGGTGATCAGGCAGCGGAAACCGTTCAGGAGGCGGGACGGGGTGTTCATATACTTCGAGGACAATGCGGGCGTGATAGTCAACAACAAGGGCGAGATGAAGGGCTCGGCGATCACGGGCCCCGTCGCCAAGGAGTGCGCCGACCTGTGGCCGCGTATCGCGTCCAACGCCAGCTCGATAGCTTAGAGATAATATACGGCTAAGGAAATATATGCGTTTTATTTTACACTTTTTTTTTTTTCAAATTCAAACTCATTTATTGCGATCTAGCCGATAGCCGCGACTTCATTCGCGTGGATTAAGGGCTTTTATTCCCGCGGGAGCCTATGTGCTATTCCGGACTATGATCTATCTGTGCCAAACAACCAAATTGGTTCAGTCTAAACTAGTAACAAATAAATAATACAAAACAGGTTCGGTACATATTTTATTTCAGTTTCTTAATTAAAATATACATTAGTCTTAACTTAGATAATGTATTTATGTAGAGCACTTTTAAGTTGGCATTTTAAATGTAAAGTTACCGATCCCTTTTCTGCAGGAGGGATCCTTCCTCTTCCTGTTTCAGGAGATCTGGGGTTTGATACCAGACAAACCTTTTAATTACCGAACTTATTTGCGTTTTAACGATCTCTCTGGCGCAGTGGTGAGCGCTGTGGTTTTCTAACTGGAAGGTCTCGGGATCGATTCCCGGCGGGGGCAATTTGGAAATTATAATTTGTAAATTCTCTCTCTCTCTGTTCTGGTATGTTGGGAAGCTTTGGCCGTGGCTAGTTACTATCCTAGACGTGCCGCCAAGCGATTTAGCGTTCCGGCACGATGGCGTGTAGAAACCGATTAGGGGTATGGGTTGAATACTGCCATGTCCTTTCCAAGTTAGTCCGACGTAGTTCCAAGTTTGATCGCAGTCAAGGACTATCTTGTCATTGAATAAAAAAAAATTAAAATGTCAAAAATAGAGAATATGGCGGCTGATCAAGTAACATTTTTACTTCCACCTTACTCATAACCAACCTACCCTACCTTAAAGTCAACTCAACAAGTAGCTACGGCCCTGCAGCGCAGTCGTAACACGAATTTTTAAGCTATTGCATAGCTTCTATCGCGGGCCTTGAGCGTGGAGACCGAATCCCGAAATTCTGTAACGAAAATAACCTGATACGGGACTCTCACCGCTAGATGGCGTTGATAAAAAATGCTATGCAATAGCTTCACCGTGGCAGTCCCCGAGTGCCACACGTCTTTTTTTTATCTGAAATAGGCTTGCGCTTGACGACAATAGAGTGATGAGGTCTAGGTTGGAGCGCGCTTGCCTAGAGCATGCCTATTCACTCTTGCCTTGAAGGTACTTAAATTATTTATAGGTGGTAGGAAACATATATGCTGGAAGTATTCCACACCCTAGCGATTCTTAGAAATGTTGAATTGAATTGTTTCGTTAGAGTAGGTTGGATTTCTACCACATAAGGATGCCAACGCTCACTTCTCGCAGTTCTGTACATGAAATAGAAACTAAAAGTGCAATACATATTGTATACAGGATCGTTGGACTAAGGTTATCGTCGTTTCTTGTGAGTCTTGGTGGGGCCCTTGACAAAGCACCAGTCCACTGAGATGGCCTGCCCCAGGATGTCTGTACCATCTAGTGCTTCCCTGGCACTCTGTGGAGAGAAAACATAAGTTAATAATTTTTGGTCTGGTGGGAGGCTTTGGCAGTGGCTAGTTACCACCCTACCGTCAAAGACGTGCCGCCAAGCGATTTAGCGTTCCAGCACGATGGCGTGTAGAAACCGATAAGGGGTATGGGTTGAATTTACACTGCTATACCCCTTCCAAGTTAGCCCGCTACCATCTTAGACTGCATCGTCACTTACCATCAGGTGAGATCGCAGTCAAGGGCTATCTTGTCATCGAATAAAAAAAATAATAATAATAATAATAATAAAAGCATATTGAAACAACCCACCCTGGTTTCTCTTGGGTGCAATTTACTAATGAAAAAACTGAGATCTGTGCTTAGCAAAAAAATATTAAGTAGATACCTATGTTTATTTTATAACATAACCAGCTGATGCCTGCGACTTCATCCACGTTGATTTAGTTTTTAAAAAACTTTCGGGGCAAAAAGTAGCCTATGTCACTCTCTAGGTCAGCAACTATACCCATGCGAAAAATCACATCGCTTCATAGCTCTGTTGCAGCGTTATTGCAGGACAAACCAATAAACAAACACACTTTTTCATTTATAATATTAGTAAGGATTATTATTGTCTATCTCAGTAGAATTGTTGAACCGAACATCACATTTTTATTGAGATTTCTATTCAAAAACAGTGTTGTCCGTCAGTCACTGCCGGTGGACAGTGCCAGACTACCACATTGGTTGGGCGTGCTCCCGTCCCACGCAGCGCAGACCATCAGGAGGGTACCTTATAGCACTTACCGCTGCTTGCTTGTACGTCTCGTACTCCACCAAAGCATAGCCCTTCAGGAAGCCCGTGCGCCGGTCCAGATTCAAATGAATGTTCTTGATCTCTCCAAACTCTGAGAACTGGTTCTGGAACATTAAATAATTTAATATAGGCGATTTAGGAATTCATAATTTCTGAATTGTCTCTGCTCTGGTCTGGTGGGAGGCTTTGGGCGTAGTGTGAAACACGTGCCGCCAATCGATTTAGCGTTCCAAAACAATGGAATGTAGAAACTGATTAGGGGTATGCCCTTTCCAAGTTAGCCCGCTAACATCTTAGAATACAAAAAAATTATCTTTAAAAAGTGCTTTTGTATTGTCAAGTGAATCTACTACTGGTTTGGAATGCTGTTTAAATCGAGAGGGGAAGGTACCTGTATGTCTTCCTCTTGCGCTTCTTCGTGTACATTGCTCACAAACAAGATCCAGCCTTCTACAGACCTCTGCGGCCCTGGTGTGTTGCCGTCACCTTCTGGTGCTAGACTGTCATATCTGTAACATGTTTAAACAAGTTGATATACCTGATGTACAATTTGGGCAAGTGAATCAATGACATCAAACGAGTCGCTGGGAGCCGCTGGATTCAGGTGGCTCAAGACCGAGAGCTGTGGAAGTCCATGCAAGAGACCTTTGTCCAGCACTGGACATCTATAGGTTGATAAAGAAGAAGTGTAACTAAGTAAAGTGCTGGGTTCAGACAGCATTGAGGTAAAACCTCTATGGTTTTTCAAAGTCTGTTAAACAACATATTGGAATATATGTAAGTATATTTTTTTACTTTTTACTTATTAAATAAATTTAAAAAAAATGATAACAGAAATAAACCCAATACCTTCCTCTGTTGCCTCTCTCTGTACCACCACCACCGGTTTCGTTTCCGAAGCCCCGACCTTTGCGCTTACGTGCCTTCTCCTTCAGCCGGGCAATGCCCTCTGGGGAAAAACTCAAAAATTAAATATGACTCAGAACTTCTTATTGCCTTAGTGCCTTCTTCACAACACAGTGTTAATTTGCACACAAAATATCGTACCCTTATTGCAAAAACCGATTATCTGCACCAAAATTTGAGCGAAAAGTTTTTGAGTTATAAGCATTTGAAACTTTAACGACTTAAAAATTAGTTATAATGATGTCCATTTTTAAACAATAATAATTTTTATAAACAAGAAACTATTCAAGAAATGTTAAGTAGGTTAATAATTGAAGAAAACTTACTATTTTTTCAACAAAAAGAAGAAAATAACCGGTAAGGAGCTCACTTAGTTAGTTTTTCCTGAATGTAGAAAAACTACCAAATTTTCAAATTTACCGTTCTGGTAGCTCTAATGGCATTTTTTATTTAATCACTTGTTTTGAATAGTAATAATCATCAAGACAAAAATCGTTTTAGTTCAACTTTAGCCAGTACAGGTGTAAAATAAATATCTTTAGTCGCTTTTGGCTGAAGGTAAAGTAGATTTCATTTAACTTTGTACGTACTAACTGCAGCGCCCTATGGTTTTACCCGAGGAGTTCCCGTTCCCGTGGGAAATGGGCAAGCCTACATTATTTCTTATAATCTCAGCTATCTTTAAAAGAAAGTTTCGTTGAAATCGGTCCAGCCGTTCTAGAGATTAGCTCATTTAAATAAAAAAAACTATTTCGTTTTATTATATTAGAATAACTAGCTGTGCCTTGCGGTTTCACCTACATTTGTCCCGTTCCCGTAGGAATTTAAGGAAACACTATAACTGTAAACTTTCCTCTCGAATCCCTCTATCTACTGATGAAAACTGAATTAAAATCCGTTGCGTAGTTTAAAAGATCTACGCGTACTTAAAGAGGGCCAGACAGCGGGAATCGATTTTGTTTTATACTATGTAAAGATAACATATACAGCAGAGCTAAGTTTGCCCGCAAGCGTTGCTATATGGGTGCCCCATTGTAGCTTTGAATCCAGGGTTAATCCCAAGAACACTTTGGAGTCCTCAGTTTTCAAAGGTTCATTATTTATCTTTAAATTTTTACTGACAGTTCTCGGGTTAGGTAATAAAAACTCAACACACTTTGTTTTTTTAGTATTTAAAAGTAGATTATTTGCCGTAAACCATTCAGAAACTTGAGATAATGCATTATTTACATCGTCAAAATTGTCTTTTATCCTATCGACTTTAAAATTCAAAGACGTATCATCAGCAAATAGTACAATATCGCAAGTATTGTGGACAAAATGTGGTAAATCATTTATGTAGACCAAAAACATGAATGGACCTAGAATAGAACCCTGGGGTAAACCCATTACTGAGGCTGATCCGGATGATTTTACATCATTGACACATACTCTTTGGACTCGTTCACTGAGATAAGACGCAATGAGACTAAGTGCAAAATCTTTAATGCCATAGTGGCTCAGTTTAAGAAAAAGTGTCTCGTGATCAACGCAGTCGAATGCCTTTGACGACAAATCACAGAAAATACCAATGGCACTCTGTGAGTTCTCCCACGCATCGAATATGTGTTGTAACAGCCTTGCGGCTGCATCGGTTGTTGATCAACCCTTTGTAAAACCATAATGCTCAGTGTGTAGGATTTTATTTAAATTAAAGTGTAAAAGCAGTTGGTTGAGCATTATTTTTCCGAATATCTTGCTGAGAGTTGGCAAAATTGAAATTGGCCTGTAGTTATTCGGGTCACTTTTGCTTCCCGATTTAAAAAGCGGTATTAGCTTACTACATTTCATAAGGTCTGGAAAAGATCCAGAATCTACTGATTTATTAAAAATTAAAGCAAGATATGGCGCAATAATATCAATTATGTTATGAATTATTTTAACTGATATCCCCCATAGATCTGCTGTTTTCTTATTTTGTAAAGATTTAAATGTTTTGACTATGTCAAATGGGGTAACGTGTTCAAACCTAAATAACTTATTGCACTCAGAGACATTGCTCCTTAGAAGACGATAGACTTCTGCTGGCGAGGAATTCAGAGAACTGGTTGTAGTAATTGGAATATTTTTGAAAAAGTTCTCAAATGTATTTACAATTACTGTATCGGAGTTAATTACATGATTATCACTTTTAAGCTCCAATTTATTATTATTATGTACCTTATGTTTACTCATTTCATCGCCGATGATGTCCCATGCTGTTTTAATTTTATTATCAGAATTGGCAATTTTTTGTTTTATGTGAAGTGACTTTGCTTGTATGCACACATTTTCAAACAATTTAGAATAGTTTCTTACATATTCAATAAACGCAGGGGAATAATTATATTTTTTTCTGCATATAAGTCAAACAGCTTATTTCTACTTTTATAGATTCCGGCAGTTGGCCAGTTACTAAACTTAAGATCTTTAGACAGTCTTTTCTCTATCACCTTAAAGATAGAGTTATATTGTGAGCTTAACAAATCAAAAAACTTTTGATTTGTGAAGATGTTCAAAAACCCTCGTAGCCCAGTTATACAGTAAAAGTGAACTTAAGTTCTTTTACCTGCAATAATTTTAACAAAATATTGAGTTCATTATTCTGCAAAAAGCAACTAATGTTGTTTAGTTCGTTTTTCTTTTTAGATACATCAGCAATTTCTAGTATATTAATAAAAGCTGAAACCTGTTAACGCAGGTTAACATGTATTAACAGAATAATATTGACATAATGATAAATCAAGCAACTACATCTGAAAAGTATTATAATACAATACATTGTTTTTGTGGTATAGATTTATAAATCTAAATTATTTAAATGAGTTTAGTTCTTTTTTTAAGAAGGTAATTAAATCATACCTGTAGGTAGTTGCTTTTAACTCTAGCTATCTCCGTAAAAAAGCGTCGTAGCAGATAATGGGTTTGACCTACAGCTTCGCCGTGAGTTGAGGAGTCGATTGATATATTTAACCTAATTTTGGTACAAAAATGCAGATAATCGGTTTTTGCAATAAGGGTACGATATATACCCTGACTCAGATTGAGTAAGAGACAACCCTCATGAGGGATAAATGTCTTCCAGCAGATCAAATTATCTTCTAAACTATGGGCTTGGTTAAACTCTACTGTCTGCAAAGTCCTGAGGTTACTTGAGTATAAGGAGTCAGATTTCAGAGCTGCAATACTTTTACTAACGACAATAGTGAATGTTCCAATCCGATAGGAAATTGGAAAGCAAAACGGTATTTGTATACTATAAAATAAATACATAACCTACTTTTTGTATTAATAAAAAATACTGGTGGCAAAGTTATATTTTATGCTTCTATAAAGATTTATAGTTCCTTTAAACAAAAATTACGAGTATTCCGTAATATAAGAGTATTTAAAATGAATAACAAATAATAATAAAACACTTACGTTCACCGTCCTCATCTACTTCGAATTCCTCTGAATTCTCAATATCTAGAACATCCGCCATTGTTCTTGAGCTGTTAAATTACCTATTAACTCCAAAAAGTATTAAAGAAACTAAAAAATATTATTATTTTTGGGATGATACAGCTTTTAAAATAATAAATTAACAATTCGACAACCCGCAAACAACGCTTTTTTTGACAAGTGTTTGACAATTTCTTTGATTGATGATTGTTTGACATTGACCATCAACAATCGTCACAGACCACAAAAAGGAGTTCGATTCAATTTATATTACCTACGACGTTTAGTTGCAGCCCTTCGCCAATGACGTGTGGAATGGAGGAGACCGGTCGAAGAAGGATACCTACACGTTTATGAAAATCGCAGAGTTAAAAGTAGCACAATAAAGTAAAAAAAGAAGTTAACAGTTATATAACAATTCATTTTAACGTTTTCTGTATTAAAATCTTACTCTTATATGTTTGTGATTAAAATACCTTCGAAACCATAGAATTTCTATGGTTCCGAATGCTCATCGCTTTACTTCTCTTCTGACTTTCTGTTTGTCAAGCAAACAACAGTCAACCAACTTTTAATTTATCTGCCAAAAACCATCAAAATCTTTGAGTTAAATTTTTAGGATTTTCCTTTTTCCTTATTTTATATTCTTCAAAATTCAACATGAGTGTGTGCGATAAATGGGATAAGGATGACATACATGATCCAAACTTAAAAACCTCAATATCCTCCGAATGGACCTTTAAAATATCTCCTCGATCCAGTCCTCGATCATTTTCACCTCCTCCTTCAAGCAGAGCCGGTGAAGCCATATTCAACAAGTACAATGAACTTATAAATTCAAAAACAAACATGACTACAGATGCAAAGCAATTAATAGAGCCATTGGAAAAGCCTTTCGACTTTTTTGACGATGAAGAATTTGCGTTTGGAATCAATCTGTTACAAAATAATGTAGCTTGTGTCGGCGAAAATATAACAAAGCTCATTCAAATGTGTTAGTAATTCACTTTCTAGCCATTTTCATAATCTTCTTCTAAGGAATATCGAATACCTTTTACTTTTTCGGTAGGTATACCTATTTTACAAGCTAAATGTGATATCACGAAGCTATTTTAAATTATGAGCTACCTAATTCGGTTTCTCTAATTTTATTAAAGGTTAGTTGCCCTGCAGTTGGAATACTAACCCTGGGTTAGTCTTGCCTGTAGCATAGGGCACAGGGGTCAACATTGCTTAAATGCAGCAGAATAGTTTATTGTAGCTCTTAGCAGTAGGTGCGCTTTGTATCAACTGCGTTCGAAGGCTTGATAAAAAAAAGACGTGTGGCATTCGGGGACTGCCGCGGTAAAGCTATTTTATCAACGCCGTCTAGCGGCTCACCGTAGAGGAGTCCCGTGTCAGGTTATTCTCGTTACGGAATTTCTGGATTCGATCTCCACGCTGGCCCGCGATAAAAGCTATGTAATAGCTTAAAAACTCGTGGTCCTTGAAACAATAATTATATTTGCAGCTACGATATGCGGAAAAGAAATTTTCTTAGCTAGTTTCCTGAACGTCCTTCAAATGTCAAAGTCAAATTGATGAATTGTTTTGTGATTTGTCACTGTCAAAAATTTATTAAAGGAAAATCATCGGTGTTTTTACAATGTGCATTGATTTTACTTTTTTGAATTGATGCAAAATACACGATATTTACTAATAGCTGAAACTTGCGTATAACATAAAATCATGCCAGAGGTATCCCTTAAAGACACCATAATCACATCTCTAAACGGTGAGTACATTTTGATGTTAAAATCTTTATTTACATGATGTCACCCATTACATAATTTTTGTTTTCAGTTATATTTAAATGGTTGACACTATTATTTAATTATAGATACCGGATGCCCTAAATCTTCGAAGTGATTTTTCCGACTTACATCACGTTATAGTCTATTTGATTTTTAAAATGAAGGAAGATGATTTTGTATTCGGTATAAACAGTATTAAGTTTTTTTTAGTTTTTGAGTGCTTAGGTGTAGAACTTTTAAGTTTTATTTGTGTTTAACAATGTGTGTTAATAAATTACCAAGAATGTTCTACAAAAAAGACATTAATTCTCAAATCTGAATGAATAGATGGCAGGGGAAAGTTTTACTTCTTTTGGTGTTAATGGAACATTGATGAACATTCTGGTGTACACAAATATCAAACTGAGTAAAATTAAGGTCTAAAAATAGTGTCATCATTTTTACAATGTTCTTAGTAGAAAGTGAAAGCACAATTTTTTAACCTGCCAATTTAGTTATATGTTTGTGTAGATTTTAATTTAAAATCGAACACTGTAATCTTATTTAACTGTTAAACCCATATGTTGCATGTGTTTGATAAAAAATATAATTAAATTTTTGTGAATTATTGGTTTGTTATTTTTAATTTTTCATCATTTACCATTTTTGATAGATCTAGGGGGCTATCCTCTGTCTTAATGGCTGTTGTTCAGCTGCTGACTAAAACTATCAAACACACATTTTTATGTTTGACACACACACAGGCACCAGAAATGTCTAAAATAGAGAGTATGGCAGCTGGAATAAGAGATGTGAAAACTGGCACTTTTTAGTCCCTTAAATGGTCTATCAGAAATAAAATAAATAGTCTGTTTTCTTAAAAATCCTTTTCAACAATAACCCATAACATTAATGCATCCTTACTAATATTATAAATACGAAAGTGTAATATAAATTAGTTTTTTGGTTTGTCCTTCAATAATGCTGCAACAGAGCTACAGATCAATGTGATTTTTTGCATGTGTATAGTAGGACTTGGAGAGTGGCATAGGCTACTTTTTATCCCCGTAAACATAGATAAACAGAAAATACAAATCAAAGAGTTCCTGCGGGATTTTAATAACTAAATCCACGCAGACGAAGTCGCGGGAATCAGCTGCTAAAAAATAATTTGGACTCTCTTCTACTTGCTGTATGTCTACCTCCTGAAATAAAAATTTTCGATTTTGGGCCATAGTTTCTAGAACAATATGTTCATTAATTCAGAAATTCTAAGGCTCTGATAAACACAGACAGAACCAGGCAGAAAGGAATTGTTTATGAGGTTATCATATCATTAATCAGTCATTGATCTGACGGGCACCCTAAAGATGTCCTTTATTTATAGCACAAGAGCCATGGCCGGAAAATGTGAAGTTGTTTCAACCATATGAAGTGGAGCAAATTCTGCTGCCGGATAATGCTAGCTGCTTGGCTGTTCAGGCTTTTTTAAAGGTCAGAAATTCTTTGAATAATCGGGGATCATAGTCCACACACCTGGTGCAATAATGTCATAAATCCTTAAATTGGTAAAATAATTTCTTTATCACAAATGATGTCAAACATGCGTCTACATTCGCTGCAACAATATTGCAAATGTAACTCTTAAAATGTCCCACTGTTGGACATTTTAAGAGCTGCATTGTAACTCTTTAATGTCCCACTATGAGACATTTGAAGGCATTTGTAATATTGTTGCAGTGAATCTAGACACATGTTTGACATCATTTGTGATCATTTTACAAATTTTAGCATTTATGACGTTATTGTACCCTATGTGTGATTACATAAAAAAGATTTGGATAAATTGAAAATCTCCTTTTTTGAAGTCGATTAAAAAAATAATTTGGATAATCCTCACAGATGTGCAACCTACCCTTCGAAGTGGAGATGCGTTGGAATGCCGAGTTCATGTCTCCCTCGGGGCGGGTGCCGTTCATCAAGTGCGGCGCCTTTGTGGTATCCGAGCTGGAGCCAATCGTGCAGTTCGCGGCCAACAAGAACGTGTCGCTGTGTGCGCGGCTGAGCACCGAGGAGCGCGCAGAGATGAGGGCTTATATGAGCCTGATCACCAACGTGCTGGTTAACGCCGAGGTATCCACGGATCCCTTTTGACAATGTGGCCTAAATAAGTGACAATCTTAAGAAGTTAGTCTCACTTGCAATGTGGAAAAAAGAGACCTCAAGGTCGAGATTCTACCACCGGTTCGGAAAGCTGATTCTGCTGAGAAAATGAAAATGGTTCTGGTCTGGTGGGAGGCTTTGGCCATGGCTAGTTACCACCCTACCGTCAAAAACGTGCCGCCAAGCGAATGCGGCACATGGCGTGTAGAAACCGATTAGGGGTATGGGTTGCATCTTCATTGCCATACGCTTTCCAAGTTAGCCCGCTACAATCTTAGACTGCATCGTCACTTACCATCAGGTGAGATCGCAGTCAAGGGCCATCTTGCCATCGAATTAAAAAAAATGCCGGCAAAAAACTCTGCAAGAAAAGTAACCTACCGTTCGAAGTGAAATATTCCTTGAAATGTTGAATTTTACTACTACTGAGTCGATTTTGATGAATGAGGTGTCAATTGAAATAACATTTCATTTATGATCCAGATGACACAGACTACCTTCTTTATTTATTTACGAATGAACGTATCTAATTTTTTGTTGTCAGGTTGTAACCTGACAACAAAAAATTAGATAAGGAAAAACATTTAAAAACTGTAGTTTTTAAATGTTTTTCCTTGTTTCTTTTCAGCTGTACATATCATGGGTGGATCAAGATACGTTTAATGCGGTGACTCGGGTACGGAATTCCTCTGTGTACCCTTGGCCGTTAGGGTGGCTACAGACCAGGTCCAAGCGATCCAGCGTCGTCAAGCGGCTGAAAGCGCTGCATTGGCACGACAAGACACTGGACCAGGTTTTGGCTGATGTGAGTATTTCTCAGTGTTACTTGGACGTTAGCGCTCCTCGGGTATGGAATTCCTCTGTGTACCCTTGGCCGTTAGGATAGCTACAAACCAGGTCGTGCTCCAGTGTCGCCAAGTGACTGAAAGTTCTGCATTGGCACGACAAGACACTGGATCAGGTTGTGGCTGATGGGAGTAATTCTCAGTGTAACTTGGACATTAGTGCTCCTCGGGTATAGAATTTCTCTATTTATCCTTGGCCGTTAAGATGGCTACAAACCAGGTCCAAGTGCTACAGCGTTGTCAAGTGACTGAAAGACCAGGTTTTGGCTGATGTGAGTATTAGTGTAACTTGGACGTTACACAGTAATACTCTGGTGCAAAATTCCTCAGTTTACCCTTAACTAAACTTAAATATTAACAATTTATTACAATTTATATTTTCTTAATAAGAAAATATAAATTGTAATAAATTGTGTATATAAATTTGTAATATATATTGTAATATAAATTGTAATAAAAAGTTCTTGTGTTTTAAAAGATGCGTACTTTTAAGTTTTGGTTAGTTTTAGAATAGTTTTAGGCTCTAGAACGGTGCCTTTTATTGGTAATTAATTAGTCAGTTAGTCAGTTTGGTCTCAACATGATTTATTAATGTTTCTAGGTGGAGCAATGCTGTAATTCCTTGAGTCAAAGGCTGGGCGATAGAGATTACTTCTTTGGCACGTAAGTTATTCCGAACGTATACTTCGCATACATTCATACAGTATACAAAGTATTTTTCTTTTTTTGTTATAATAATAAAAATTAATAAATTCCATTAGAAAAAATATTGTTTTTAATGGGATTTATTTAGTTAACTACCATTCTGCAAAAAAATTTATTAAAATACTAATTTTCTGCGATTCATACGAAAACATAATTTTCGACCGAGCAAAGTGAGACCTCTATATACCTCTCTCCCCACACCTTTTTCATTCTGTACCGGTTAAATAAATGGTTTTTCTTGTAAAGGTATTAATTTCGTACCGGTATGATAGCGGAAGTACGTACCGGTATGATAGCGCTATTACGTACCGGTATGATAGCGGTAGTATGTATCGGTACGATAGCGGTAGAACGTACCGGTATGATAGCTATAGTACGTACCGGTATAATAGCGGTAGTACGTAACGGTGTGACAGCGATAGTACGTACCGGTATGATAGCTGTAGTATACACAGCGGTATGATAGAAAGAAAGAAAGAAAAAGCATTTATTTGAGACACACAGCACAGTTAATGACAGAGAGACATACAAAACAAAAAAATAAATAAATATGTGTGGTCCCAAAATGGACTCCACTCAGCATATGCTATCCCTGTGGTAAAAGTACGAACCGGTATCATAGCGGTAGTACGTACCGGTATAATAGCGGTAGAACGTACCGGTATGCTAGCGGTAGTACGTACCGGTATGATAGCGGTATTACGTACCGGTATGGCCTACCGCTTTCAGAATAGAGTTTGCGTTATCTAGGCCCACCCCTTTGGATGCGTTAATCTACGGCCACGTCAGAGCGTTGCTGTCGGCCACGGGGCCCAAAGCGGCCCTGATGATTAAACCGCTCACCAGCGGTAGTACATACCAGTATGATAGCGGTAGTACGTACCGGTATGATAGCGGTATTACGTACCGGTATGGCCTACCGCTTTCAGAATAGAGTTTGCGTTATCTAGGCCCACCCCTTTGGATGCGTTAATCTACGGCCACGTCAGAGCGATGCTGTCCGCCACGGGGCCCAAAGCGGCCCTGATGATTAAACCGCTCACCAGCGGTAGTACATACCGGTATAATAGCGGTATTACGTACCGGTATGGCCTACCGCTTTCAGAATAGAGTTTGCGTTACTTAGGCCCACCCCCTTGGATGCGTTAATCTACGGCCACGTCAGAGCGTTGCTGTCGGCCACGGGGCCCAAAGCGGCCCTGATGATTAAACCGCTCACCAGCGCGCTGCTGCGTCACTTGCTGCGGATCTCTAATTTGACGCAAATGAAGCTGACTGTACGTTACTTGTATCTTAAAGATAATATCAGCGTATATTAGATACTAGCTGATGCCTGCGACTTCGTCCGCGTGAATTTAGTTTTTAAAATCCCGCTGGAACTCTTTGATTTTCCGGGATAAAAAGTAGCCTTTGTTTTAATCCAAGCTATAATCTATCTCCATTTTAAATTTCAGCCAAATCGGTCCAGTAGTTTTTGCGTGAAAGAGTAACTAACATACACACACACACACACACACATACAAACATTCGGATTTATAATATTAGTGTGATGTGATAGTATGATAGATAAAGCATAGTGTTGGGAAAATCATACAGCGATCTAATGTATAACTATAATCTAGGTTTTTTTAGCTGTCTAAGGTAAACAAGGATAAAAGGCGAAAGTTTGTGTATGTGGTGTGTGTGTGTGTGTGTGTGTATGTTTCACTTCATGCTACAACAAATGAACCGATTTAGCTGAAATTTGAAATGGAAATAGCTAAATTTTATCCCGGAAAATTAAGGAGTTCCCGCGGGAATTGTAAAACTTAATCCACGCGGAAGAAGCCGCGGGCATCGTCTATGGTCTGATTTTTAATTCGGTGGAATTCTGACAGTTGTCATTTTATAAATAGAGCGAGTTATTTGTATGAAAAACAGTATTACCACCTTTAGTTCGATTTTACCCCAAACTATCTGTCAGGCATTTGTCATATATCTATGTGCGGCCATTGATTTTTATTTGTATAAGTTTCAATTTATTATCTTTTTTGTGGGATTTTTTTTAATCTCTGGTAACATTAAGATACGTCAGAATTCCACGCAATTAAAAATCAGATTTTAGTAAGTAATACTTTGGTATCTGAATGGGCATATAAGATATTAATTTAATTACAGTATACTGCTTTGGCAGCAGTGTGTAGAGAACCATGTTCAATACATAGTATCGTACATCATAGTAGTTCGATACATAGTATCGTAGATTAGATACGTAGGTCTGGTTAGTGAAAACGGGCATTAGCTATTAAATATTTATTATTTATTTATTTATTTAGTATTTAGCAAAGAACTTTTTATTCTGATCACTGTTTATAACGAGGTCTTACTTTGCTAGCCTCAAGAAGAATACCTAGTGTCGCAGGGTTGCCAGATTTGGTGTCGACGAATTTCCCCAGATCGAAATCTCTCTCGGCAGAGAAGATCCAAACTTTGCGTCAGAAGTATTAGTGGAGAGAACGTTGCCTTCAATAAGGATGTTTTCGGTTAATATGTTCTTTAATTAGAATTACTAGCTTTTGCCAGCGACTTCGTCCGCGTCACTTAGGTTACTTCACTTTCCTTGCCATCGAAAAACCCGCGGGGTTATTACGTAACTCGCGACAGGTTCGCGACAGGCGTAAATCGCGCGATCGTTGCTGTCAAACGTCACTTCTCAAACGTCAAATTTGCAGTAGCAACACGACAGCAATCACTACGCGATCGGTTGCAAAATGTCACTAAAATTCGTATTACGCAAGCCAATCGCACGTCTATTGCTCGCTTATCGCACAATGTACTTTTCTTCTTTAGAGATGCTTGATGGAGAAGAAAGGAAGTCAAATACTTCGAAAGGGTTTTACCACAGACCACAACACAAAACAAATAAAAAATATAACAATTCAACCACCGACGACGATAAAAACTGTGTATTTTGTTTACATCTATTGCCGTCCTATCGCGAGTGGCGCTAGTATCGACACGTGAGCAATAGACGTGCGATTGGCTTCCGTAATACGATTTTTAGTGACATTTTGCGATCGATCGCTGTCGCGTTGCTATTGCTGTTGCTGTTGCAAATTTTTAATTAATAACCCTGCCGTTCAATACAAAATGTATGAGAAAATGAAAAATGTTTTTTTCGGCAATTTTCCAACGTTTTAATAGTTATTATATTAGATTAGAATAAAATAGCATAGAAAATCAAAAATTTCATGTAGGCCAACCTGCGCCTCTTATGACAAGTCAAGTCTCTACCTTAATGTTACAATAATATTGCCAGGAACAGCTGGTAGAATCGAATAAATCTTTTTTATTAAACTTTTACAAAGTGCTTTTTAGATCCCAATTTTGGAAAAACTACTTTCCAAATTCGGGTGTCAATATCCTTACCAATATTATAAATGCGAAAGTGTTTGTTTGTTTGTTGGTTTATCCTTCAATAACGCGGCAACAGAGCTACGGATCGACGTGATTTTTTGCATGGGTATAGTTGAGGACCGGGAGAGTGACATAGGCTTTTTATGGTTGAGCGAAGCAATGGCTGGATCATGCGTCATGCTCGTGAACGGGTGCCACCAACGGGAATGGGTCTGCTTTTGCCTGCCTGTGTTGACATGTATTGAATTGTATTTATTTGTATTTGTATTGTATTTATTTTTACTTGTATTGTACTCAGGAAAATTCATCGTGGAAGCACTGAATACATAGCATAGTTTCAATAACAATTGTAAAAAATTTTATTTTTTTGAAAAGAGCAACCGCCGAGTTTCTTGCTGGCTCTTCTCGGCAGGAAAGGCATTCCGAACCAGTGGTAGATTCATTGACGATTCAAAAGTGCTTGTAAAAAGTTTATTTGAATAAAAAATATTTCTATTTCTATTTCTATTTCTATTTCTATTTCTATTTCTATTTCTATTTATCCCGGAAAATCAAAGAGTTCCCAAGGGATTTTGAAAATTAAATCCACATGGAGGACGATGCGAAGCGAATCTTCATTCTTAATTTTTAGTAGTAGTAGCAATAACATTAGTAGTAGCAATAATTAAATTGATATTTAATCCGAAATTAATAATTTTTTTAATAAAAATAAAAACACAGGTTTCAAACCGTTCGCCTCGAAGCAAATAATAATTATGACGTCCAAAGAAGGGAAAATCACATGCCAATACGATGCCCCAATCGAATGCGTGATCAACGAAGAAAACGGCTTCGTAATCGATATCGTCAACGAGATCATCGATAAAGTGGACGAAATAATCGATAATTGGGACAAACACGATTTCGAAGTAATCGCGTATCCTAATGATAATTTCGAGAAGAAAATGAACGATTATTTGGAAACAATCGATGAGCGAACAGATGTGACTGGGTTAGATGTAGGGGAGGAAGAGATCAAAGTCATCGATGGCTTAATCGATACTATGATCGAGGGCGATCTCGATAGTGATGCGACAGTTACCGATAACGGTATCGAATCGGGAGCTACCGATACGGAGTGCGAGAAGGATGTTTTTGTTGATACTAGGTATTTTTTTGATTTTTTATGGACAACTCACTCTAAAGCTGAAATCTATAGACCGCACACTCACTGATCCACTCACTGATCCATTCACTCACTCACTCACTCACTCACTCACTCACTCACTCACTCACTCACTCACTCACTCACTCACTCACTCACTCACTCACTCACTCACTCACTCACTCACTCACTCACTCACTCACTCACTCACTCACTCACTCACTCACTCACTCACTCACTCACTCACTCACTCACTCACTCACTCACTCACTCACTCACTCACTCACTCACTCACTCACTCACTCACTCACTCACTCACTCACTCACTCACTCACTCACTCACTCACTCACTCACTCACTCACTCACTCACTCACTCACTCACTCACTCACTCACTCACTCACTCACTCACTCACTCACTCACTCACTCACTCACTCACTCACTCACTCACTCACTCACTCACTCACTCACTCACTCACTCACTCACTCACTCACTCACTCACTCACTCACTCACTCACTCACTCACTCACTCACTCACTCACTCACTCACTCTCTCTCTCTCTCTCTCTCTCTCTCTCTCTCTCTCACTCACTCACTCACTCACTCACTCACTCACTCACTCACTCACTCACTCACTCACTCACTCACTCACTCACTCACTCACTCACTCACTCACTCACTCACTCACTTTTGACGACCTCCCTAGCGCAGTGGTGAGCGCTGTGATCTTATGACTGGGAGGTCTCGGGTTCGATTCCCGGCGGGGGCAATTTGGTAATTTATAATTTCTAAATTGTCTCTGGTCTGGTCTGGTGGAAGGCTTTGGCCGTGGCTAGTTACCACTTTACCGTCAAAGACGTGCCGCCAAGCGTTTTAGTGTCCCGACGCTATGGCGTGTAGAAACAGATTAGGGGTTTGGGCTGAATGTAGATATCAAAAAAAAAAAAATATTAATTTTGAAAGTGATACCTATTTGCTTAATTTTAGAGAAAATAATGATGAAAAGGATAATGAAATGACAGAAAAGAATACCGTAGTTTTGGACGATGATAAAGCGTCATCGCGAGGAAGGTCCAAGTCTAAATCCTCTCTTGGGTTATCTTCAGGTTATTTTTTTTAATTTAATTTGTTTTTTTTTTTTTAATTTTTTCTTAATTTTATGAAGATGGCATAAATTCAAAGCGTAGGTTTCTTATCTTATATCTGGTATCTTTTGATTTATTGTATTGAAATTGGGACATGATAGAATAGAATAGAATAGAATTTTTTATTAAAATAAACTTTTACAAACTGCTTTCGAATTGTCAAATGAATCTACCACTGGTTCGGAATACCGTTCCAACCGAGAAGAACCAGCAAGAAACTCGGCGGTTGCTCTTTTTTAAAAACGCAATACTTAATATGTAATAGCAATATTATGTTGTGTACAATTTAATTATACTCATGTATTGCTGGAGCGAGTTATGTCCACGCTTTTTTATCATTTATGTAATCTTCAATTGTATAATATGCCTTCTTTATTAGAATACTCTTAATAGATTTCTTAAACTTGTGTAAAGGCAAGTCTAAGATCGACTGTAATTTTATTATAGAACGTCACGCCCATTCCCACAAATGACTGATGGGTATGTCCAATGCAGGAAACATAATAAAATGAGTCCTTCATTAAAAAAAAAAGACGTGTGGCACTCGGGGACTGCCGCGGTAAAGCTATTGCATAGCATTTTTTATCATCCATCGCCGCCGCCACCGCCATCTAGCGGCTCACCGCTAGATGGCGGTGATAAAAAATGCGCCATCTAGCGGCTCACCGTAGAGGAGTCCCGTGTCAGGTTATTTTCGTTACGGAATTTCTGGATTCGGTCTCCACGCTGGCCCGCGATAGAAGCTATGCAATAGCTTAAAAAAAATCACTTGACATAGGAATAGAGAGTTTATCTTTTATAACGCTTACAGGATCATTCTCAACGTTAAAAATGCAAAGCGACAACGAAGAAACAAGCGTCGATAGACTTCTAAAACACTTGCGTAAATACAACGCTGTTTATAACGTGCAAGTCGCCGAAGTGGATTAAATCGGGGAGATTTTAATCATATGGCAACTCCACTTTTTTTTTTTGTGAAACGCAGAAGAAAATTTTAAAAAGTTGTTGTCTATGTTTTATGAACAGATTAAACAATGTTTAAAATAAAAAAAATCATTCATTAATGAGGAATAAATAATAAATTGATTGTTTACTTTTTGTCGAGTCTTTTTATTTATGCAGAATGGTAGTTATAGTTATTGCATTTCACGAGGGCGCGTGAGCTTTACTTGTGGTTAAGTCATGTATATGCACATTGCGTAAGTGTGCATGCCTGTCATTATATTTATATTGCCTGTAGAATTATTTTGCTATAATCCGTCAACAGCAAAAATCAGTACGGTCAAACATGCAGTTACAAGCTTACCTCCCCAACCAAGCAAGAGAGCCAAGTTCCCAAGCAAGCAATGCCACCACCACTCACATGCACCACCACACAAGACTTCTATACTACTCTCAACGCACGTTTCGCCCCGACACCGGAGCATCCCCTGGAGACGTCGATTTTACAATGCTGTATTCTCTATAGTCTAGTTGGGGGATTATAGCAAAATAATTCTAACCTTTTCTTGCTAATCATGAACTTCCGCAAAGTAACGCCTGATTCTATACCATATGTTGATATTTTTTTTTTTTTTTTCAAAATTTCCTATTAAAATTCACAGGCCAACAGAACTGGACGCGTTAGTATTCGGCCACGTGTTCACGATCATCACGACGCGACTGCCTTGTCGCAGGCTGGCCGACACAGTCCGGCGACACGACACTTTAGTCGCGCTCGCCAAGCGGATCGACGAGCAATACTTCAAGCGGCCATAGCGCGAGGTTTTCAAGGACATCTCTACTGTCTTTCAGAGTCCTTGAACTTTCCTTTATAACATTGACGCCCGTGCTGCCGTCCTTAAGCTAAAATGGCGTTAACTACTATGACCATATTTCGAGCTATGATCCAAAAAGCGGCAGTTTATAAAGAAATGACGCCATTTGATAACTAAAAAACGACGTTTTTTATATTGCGATATTACAAACTACAGCAGTAAGGAGAAACCCGCTTCGATGGATCGATAGAGAATTAAGTATAAGAAAGAGAACATTAAAAATCGTATTTGGCCAAATCGCTCATTTGCGACAAGGGTGACATAACTCAAAATTCACCAATTTTAGTGTCGAAAATTTATACTTTTTGCTATAAAAACAACATTACGCTTAGCACAAAAAAAAAATAAGAGCGAGAGAGATTGTGACTTAATGCTCTGTCGCTTTGTTTGCCGCTGTGTTGTTTCGAGACCGCAGCATCCACAAAAAATTACTCTCTAACGAAAGAATTCTCTCAGATGTCGATTTTGAATTATGTCACTCTTGTCGCAAATGAGTGAAATGTTAGTTAATGACGTTATAGCTTGAGGAGGGCAGCGCAGCAAACCTCCGTCGCGAAACTTATGAAGTTTCGTCACACTGACCTCTATAATATTAGCATCCTGGATACTGGACGCTTCAAGCATTTCGCATATTTGTAGCATAGATAAAAAAGTGAAAAATTTGAAAAAAAAAAATGTAAAATTTATTTTATAATTTTGTGAACTGAAACTTTAACTTCCCGGTTCCCTAAACTATCTCATTTATATGTTAAATTATTTCCCACAAATAGTAAAATAGGCTATTATTACGTCGCGTCGATTAAAACATCGTACATGTTTGCTATTTAAAGTTCCTTCGGATATAAAAGGCGCTTCAGTATTTTAGTCTTGTATACATGAAAAAGTATGTGTTTGCATGGTATTAATTTAAGTATCACTTAAAAAAAAATGTAAGTATGTATAGCACAAATACTTGAATAAGATAAAATTATTACAAACCTAATAACATATCTGGGGCATAAAGTACATATTTTATTTTAAGGATAATACATAATATGCAATATGCATGCCTAAGTGCTAAGTAGGTGAACTTTGTATGACTTTTTATTTTAATAATTCATATAAGTACATCGGTGTAATAATTTGTAAATAATTACTCATTAAAATGTTGTTATACATAACTTGGTATGTAATGAATCTTTGATTATATAAAATGCTTTTTAAAGATACTTGCATATTTTCATAATAATTATGTACCTATAATAATATTCGTCTAAAATAATTCGTACCCTTACATACATACGTACAGGCCAAAATTACAGGGCTCTTAAGTTTTTACGTAAGTAACTTAACTGACATTGTCAAAACAACATTTCGTAAGTGTGTAAGCGACTTACGTGATTAAAACTTACAAGTGTAATTGCGGCTTGGCTTAATTTGATTTGTTTTTAAATTGGCTAAACTTTTTTTCATAAAGCACGATTTTTTTTTTGTTAATCTGTAGGTCATAGTCAATTGTAGAATGATCTTGAGCATTTATTTTTTAGAAGACGTTAAAATATAGTGTTAGACTTTTGATGACATCGAAGGCCGCAATCTTATAAGAAACTTAGCGCTGTAGAATAAGTTTTAGTCGTTTTTGAGTGTTGTATTTTGTTAGAGTAGAACAATAAGTAAAACGTCATATAACAATGTCAAAATCAATAGATTTCGAGTAGCTGGATATCTGAACCACGTAAAATGGACGAACGACTTCTAAGACTGAGATATAGACCGCACTTTCACTAAGCTCAGACTCAAGAACAAGTTAAAACGAGACAGATTTATATCAGAGCATATTTGTGTCTCGTTTTAACCTCTATCTTAAGTCTGAGCTGAATCAGAGCTCGCTCTATAGATCTCAGCATAAGACAGTAAAAACTGACAGGTGTATGTAAAGCACTGACCTCTATGATTAGCACCTGGATATGCTGCTGTCATTTTGGGATCTACTTGATTGACGCCATTTGGCGCTGTAAGCTGTTACGAGTGTCCAAGGAACTAAAATTGACGAGGGCACTAGTTGACAACTGGTAATAATTGACACTTTTTGGCTGTTCTGTGCCTACTTTCTTGTGTTAAATAAATTTTATTTATTTATTGGTGAACAGCGTTTACAGCACAATTTTACAAGATTATTTTAGTTCTTAAATAAAGCCGAAAATGATTACATTACTTGAATTAAAAAATATTAAGTTTAACAGAGAATTCATAATACAGCATGATTGTTAATTGGATGCATTAAAGTAAATTGGAATTGTTAGTTCCAGAGACACTCGTTTGTCAAATGTGGCGCCTCAAATTGATCAATAATTTAAGATGTCACTTATTTAAAGACAGCCAATCCAGTTTTAATCATAGAGGTCAGTAATTTAAGGACATATTTATATCTCGTTTTGATTTTGTCTCAAGTCCGAACTAGGGAATGCAAATCTCGCGAGATTGGGGCTCAAGCGAGATCTCGCGAGATTGTAAATAACAATACCGCGAGATCTCGCCAATTTCGAGATCTCGCGAGATTGGCAGTTTTGTATGGTTTTTTTTGCAAATAATCACAATATTTGAATAAGTTAGACAAAAAATTATAAGTATTATAAGATAACATTTATTTTCACGAATTTTTTCAATTGACTTTTATGAATCAAATTGTCTATAATTTTTTAATAAACTTCTAAGTAGTAAACTTTGACGTACGTTTCAATCAAATCACTGTGGAAGCACTGTACCGTATACATAGCACAGTTTGGTTACCTATTGTAAAAAATTTTATTTTTTATTTTTTGAAAAGCAACTGCTGAGTTTCTTGCCGGTTCTTCTCAACAGAATCTGCATTCCGAACCGGTGGTACAAGTTGGCCTACATGAAATAAATAAATTTTGAATTTTAAATAACAAATGAAAAAAACAACCAGTCTTCTCTTCTAATATCAAACGCAAATTTTTTAGTAATTTAAAAATTAATTCGCGCACCGAACGAAACCGACAGACAGACAGAAATTCCGTCAGTGTCAGTCCGCGCTTCGAATAAGACTTTTTTATGCTCGAGTGCAATCTCGTTAATCTCGCGAGATCTCGCCCTTTTTTCGGCCGAGATCAATCTCGCTAAAAAAGGCCGAGATCTCGCGAAAACGAGATCTCGCGAGATCGAGATTGCATTCCCTAGTCCGAACCAATTGAGTGTACGCTTGATGGTGCTAAGGCGTAGCGTGTAGCGTCTAATGCTACTGCTCCATCTGCGCCGTAACGCGTAAATTAACACGATAATAAAGACATTACGCAGATGGGGTCAATATTTTAATGCGTTAAATGTGTTGTAGCATTTTTTTTGTAGTGTGTTGTAGCGGTTTTTTTGACGCAACTTAGGATTTTAACGCGTTGAATAACGCACCAAACTTTGTTGGCTACATTAGCGCTATCTCATTCTGTGCAGCGCATGCGTTTGAATGTGATTTTGAATACGGACGACAGAGCAGAACACTGTTACTCCAGTTAACGCACTAGTTCATGAAAAATTACTTTTGTCAGCATCTTTTCTTTTAATGTAGCCACCTGTTTAACGCGTTATTTTTAATGCCCTAATTAAGGCCATTTGAGCGCAGCCGTTAACACTAACATTAATGCAGATGGAGCAGTAGCATAACATAAACAGCCATTATTTTTACAGCTAGTGTGAAGTCGTTTAGGGGTTGAGCCCTAGGACTCGATATAATAGGAGGTTACTTAATGTCTTCCCAAAGGTATTTTCTAATTTTACTTTGTTACGCATTTACTTAATACTTACCACACAAGCCCTTGTATTTCTTAGCATTTTTTTGTAAAGACCCCTCCAGTTTTGTTCTTAGCATAATTTTAATAAATAAACTGAAATTACATAATTATGTAGTTACTTGTATTTTGTTTTATTTCAAATACCATCTCTCTCATCCACTACCAGTGGTGCAAGCCGGAAGTGTCAAGGGTCCCAAATGCCAGGTTTCTAGGCACGGGTCTCGCCAGTTTTTTAAATTTTAAAAAATTTGCGAAAGCAACTAGTAAATTTTGTCGCCATTTTTCTCTATCAAAACCTAGGTATATGATAAAAAAATATGTTTAAAATATCCGTAATTTTATTGTCAAGTATAGTAATGAACCACTTAGGTCATAAAAAGCATACTGAGAATTTTACAATAATTGAAAATATTAAGCTATTGCATAGCTTCTATCGCGGGTCTTGAGCGCGGAGACCGAATCCAGAAATACTGTAACGAAAATAACCTGACACGGGACTCCTCGCACCGCTAGATGGCGTTGATAAAAAATGCTATGCAATAGCTTTACCGCGGCAGTCCCCGAGTGCCACACGTCTTTTTATAATGTGCGAGGGAGAGGTGATGATAAACGTAAACTGGTTCTTAGGCCCATATTACACTACTATCTATAGGATCCTATTTCGTACCATAGATTATTATCATTCCTAGAAATATATATGATGACAGAATATAACCTATGGTACGAAATAGGATCCTATAAATAGTATAGTGTTGGGCCTTAAATGGTTACGATTTTTCACTATCGCACGCCAGGGAACAGGTGAACAAAAACCACAACTACTTAGTGTCTATGTTTATTTGGTTTGCATCACAATAAACCGCAAAGCAGCAACCAGTCATTCGTACACAGTATATACCACCCATCATTTAATAACAATTACTCAAAGAAAACCTTAATACTAAAAATTTAAAATTGACACAAGCCTATACACAGTTAATAAAAAAAAATAATAAATAAGTTACGTTTTTTTACATAATTCTCTTTTACAATTTTTTTTCGTCACACATCACAGACTGATTGCACAAAAATGAGCGCGCATTTCATAAAGATTTTTTTTTTCTATTTAAATACAATATGTGCGTTCAAAATTGCCGCCATCTTGACGTTTTTGACAGATAAACAAACATGGCGTGGTGCGTGGTTCTATGTTGTTTATAGGTGGGCTTATAGGAGAACCTTCTTGGTGACTTTTTGAGGGATTATTTAGATTCTTCTGGTCTGGTTGAGAATCATTTGGCGGACGCTGAAAGTGGATAGACCTAGACCAATGGCCGCGAGGGCGAGCGCAGACCTAGTCATCATTTTTTCACGACTCGCAGGCTGTGGACAAAAGAGAACATATTTAAGTTTTCCATAGAGTAAGTTAAAGTTTTATAAGGCGTTATTTATTACAAGAGAATAAGTAGGCATTATTATTACATCTCTACAAAAGTTATTGACTTCAGGAAGCCTTCGTTTTTCCTGGATAAAAAGTAGCCTATGTCACTACAGGTCTTACACTATGCCCATGCAAAAATTCACGTCAATTCGTTGCTCCGTTACTGCGTGATTGAAAGACAAACCAATAAACCATTATTCTAGTAAAGTATATTAGCCAAGCTGAACTTGACTTATATTCTCCTCTCCCCTCTATATAAGCGAAAAGCTTGTGTTAAGAGTGAGTACGACGGGTGGGGCTCGAATCTGGGGCTTTCAGTTTTCAGTCCACACCTTTAACCGGTGTGCTATTGAGGCTTCAATATTAGTAAGGATTAAGAATTACCGAATGCTGTTACAATATTAAAATTAGTTTTAAAATATATTGAAGACAAAATTTACTAGTATAATAATTCTAATAAAAAGTTAATTAAAATTAGTTTTACTAAATAAGTGTTATTGTAAACTTCACTATCGGCGGACTCTGTAAATGTACTGTGAAGCTGGTACAGTTAGATGTGTAGAATTTAAAACTAGTACTAGTAGGGGAGTACCTATTGCTTTTATTTCCTTAAACGAGACTTATAGCAGCGTAATACTAAACGAATGAGTATCTATTGCAATTTATCTCAAAAACCTTGTCCTTGACAACAGAATTTATTGCAAAATGACGCATATTTCAGGCGCCAATTTCCCTATATATAGTTTTAAGCCCACGTGGGCAGTAGTCATGTGAATTTGTCCTGTTGTTAGACAGAGACTATTTATAGACTACCGTCCCTAACGCCATTTTGGCGGCCATTCAAGTATGTTTGACATCTATCTCGACTTTGCAGTAAACAAGCAAAAAATTCGCTTGCATATTTGTCTGCGTATTATAATCTACTAGCTGATGCCCCGCGTCTTCGTTCGAGTCGATTGAGGTTTTTTTAATTCCCGCGACTCCGAAATCCGACTGACTGACTGATCTATTACCGCACAGCTCAAACCAATGGACGGATCAGGTTGAAATTTGGCATATTACAGATAGCTATTATTACATAGGCATCCGCTAAGAAAGGATTTTATGAAAATTCAACCCCTAAGGGGATAAAATAGGGGTTTGAAAAATCCTTTTTTTTTATTCGTTGACGAGATAATGTCCTTGACTGCGATCTCACCTGATGGTAATTGACAGTGCAGTCTAAGATGATAGCGGGCTGACTTCCAGACCAGACCAGAGACTATTTAGAAATTATAAATTCCCAAATTAGATTTCTCGGGAATCGAACCCGAGAGCTCCCAGGGAGAACTCGTCTCGTCTCTAACTTGCCGTAAACGAAGCTGCATACAAAAGCTAGTTAAAAATAAACGTAAGTTAAGCATAGATCATCTGTCTTTTCCGAGTGCATATCTTAGACCTAATATTAATTTAAAAGGTTAGTTTGAATCTATAATTAGTAATGAATCACCTTTAAAATAGGTTTGTAGATTACATGGTTTCATTCAGCCCTTCAAATTTATAAATATGATTCATGAAATACAAGAAAATCCGGGACGAGTTCATTAGCATTGTAGTAGTGTAGATAACAAGTAAACATTGGCAACTATCCGAAAATATAATTTTGCTAAGACTAATTACATAATAATTGGCAATGTTGGGCAACAATTTTCTTATACTTATTATATCTACATTAGTTATTGAAGTCTTATGTTAATTTTTATAACTTTTTGACAAGGAAATCGAAGGTCAAACACAGTCACTCGTCAGAATTATAATTTTATCAAAATTGACACAGATTGGCCGCCAAATTGTATACTATTTATTAAGCTCATTGTGTCTATTCTTATAGTATGTGTGGTGTACAATAAAAGTATATTTGTTACCAGCCAAACCCGATTTCAGGACAAACTAGTTTTGCCTAGGCTAAACTAGTTCTTCCTATACGCGATAGGATGAACCATTTTTTAAATAGTAATTAACAAACCAAATGGGCTACGACAGAAGACTCGCTCCGTCGCCCCTTCGCGAGCTTCTGTCTACGAGCTTAAAAAAAACACCCTAGGGGCAGGGTAGACAGGACTGCTTGGAGTCGGGGCGTTTGCATTGTTTTTAGGTAATGTTCGACCTATATCAGTTATCGCGTATAGGAAGAACTAGTTTAGCTTAGGCAAAACTAGTTTGTCCTGAAAATCGGGTTTGGCCGGTAACATATTCATTCATTAATTCACAGTATTAAAGCCGGATTATGCTAAAATTACCTATTAGCGAATGTCTTCGTGAAAAGTTTAAAGAGGTTGGTATACCCATGATGGCTACGTAGTATAATACTAGATGATGCCCGCGACTTCGTCCGCGTGGATTAAGGTTTTTCAATTTCAGCGGGAACTCTGATTTTCCGGGATAAAATGTAGCCTATGTGTTAATCAAATTCAAATTTTATTTATTTCATGTAGGCTACCTTGTAGCTCTTATGACACGTCATAAATCTACCACCGGTTCGGAATGCAGATTCTGCTAAGAACCGGCAAGAAAATCCTGGGTATAAGCTGTCTCTGTCTTCTCTGTGTCTGTGTTGTGGAGTGAAGGAGTAAGTAACACCCACCCACCCACCCACACACACACACACACACACACACACACACACACACACACACACACACACGCACGCACGCACTCGCACACCCACACACACTACAAACTTTCTCCTTTATAATATTATAGTGTTATTATAAGTAGACACGTCTTTCAGCTTTTTTATTTATCTTACTTATAATATGCATAGGTAATGCTCATGTTTTAAGATGTAAAAAGAGCAATATCCAAAGTACAGTTGGATAAATTGAAACAGCATGACATCGGAGGCAAAGTACCTACCTGCCTACTGATATATTTAATGAAAAATAATCTTCAGAACAATGCACATCATTAGTAGGTACCTATTCAATTGTCACTGATCTACGCATAAAGGAAATGGCCTGAATAATTGCTGAAGGTATATTTTTTTTAATTAAATGACAAGATAGTCCTTGACTGCGATCGCACGTGACGGTAAGTGACGATGCAGTCTAAGATGGTAGCAGACTAACTTGGAAGGGGTATGGCAGTGCAAATTCAACCCATACCCCTAATCTGTTTCTACACGTCATCGTGCCGGAACGCTATATCGCTTAGCGGCACGTTTTTGACGTTTTATTTATGTATTACATAACATGACAAGAGTTTCAGGTTACGTGAAACCAAAGAAAATTAGGACTAAGTACCTACTTAATACAATTAATTAAAACTACTTTAAGCCAATTATTACGGTATATTATAATATGTATGTTAGTTAATTTAAGCCTCAATAGCTCAACGGTTAAAGGAGCGGACTGAAAACTGGCAAGGTCGCGGGTTCGATCCCCGCCCGTTGCACTATTGCCGTACCCACTCCTAGCACAAGCTTTCCGCTTACTTGGATGGGAGAGGGGAATATAAGTCAAGTTCATCTTGGCTAATATTCTTTAAAAAAAAAATTTAGCTGATGCCTGTGATTTCATCCGACGGATTCGGGAGTTTTGATTCAGACAAATTGACCGTTCCGTAGAAAAAAGTCTCATTTGCTAAATTCATAACTTGAGATTTGAGCCTTGCAGGTGTGACTTTTAAGGCTCAAATTTCAAGTTGTGAATTTTTTTTTTTTTTTAATATATAGACTAGCGCTTGACTGCGATCTCACCTGATGGTAAGTGAAGATGCAGCCTAAGATGATACGCGCTTGCCTAGAAGATGCCTATTCACTCTTGATTTAAAGACACCCACATTATAGTTAGTTGGAAAAACGGAAGCCGGAAGGGCATTTCAAATTTTTGCGGTGCGTATTAGGAACGAGGAAGCGAAGCGCTTAGTGCGGCATCGTAGAATTTCGACCACGTAGCGGTGCAGATTCGTGCGATGTCTCGCGGTTCGGTTCATTTAGCAGATGAGAGTTTGTTCTATGGAACGGCCGAAATGTTCAGACTACAAATCGCATGCGATTCGCCTCGTCTGAACATACGCTCAATCAAATTCGCTTTTAATATTTTGTTGAACAACAAGTGACATTCAACTATAATATAAACGTAAAAATTCTTTTTACAAAACCGACTTCAAACGCCACTACAAAGTATCTACCTATATCAATTGTGCCTATAAAATTTGAAGATTTCCTCGATTTCTCCACGATCCCATCATCAGATCTTGACCTGATGACAATGAGATCACCTGGGAAGTATAATTGCAAAAAAAGTGAAAATGTATGTATGAATAATGTAGTCGCATACAAGTCGACTTCCGTGTAAATGCAAAATGTAACTAAAGTAGAATATCAATTTACACCTAACTACCTGTTGGCGACAAACTCGCCAGTCGGTTCCGCTTAAATTATCGCGATGGGAAAATGAAACGTACCTACTGGCTTATGTACCTTTATACAACGTGTAATGAAACTCCGAAATAATACTGAAGGAGGTGAATGTGCTCATGAAACTGAACAACTTTCCCCAAGGAACATAGGTCGAAATGTGAAAAAAAAATTTTACGTCCCATAGTTAATCAATCAGCTGATCGTCAATTTTGTATGGGAGGTTCACATTTTTTTTTCACATTTCGACCTATGTTCCTTGGGGAAAGTTGTTCAGTTGTGTGTCATGAGCACATTCACCTCCTTCAGTATTATTTCGGAGTTTCATTACACGTTGTATATACGGCGCATGTTGATTATAGTTACGCGACGTAGATTTATTGTCAAGGCAGTTTCAATCAATCAACGTATGCCCTGGGTGAGTTATTGTTCACTCAAAAGTACCTGCACTTGTAGATGGTTCCAAAAAAGGAGGTTCTCTATTCGTCGGAATCTTTTTTTTTATGTATGTTCCCCGATTACCTACTCGAAGATGCCTGGACCGATTTGGAAAATTCTTTTTTTCTTTGAAAGGGTATACTTCTCAGGTGGCCCCATAGTCATCAGGTCAGGATCTGACGATGGGATCCTGGAGAAATCGAGGGAACTCCAAAGGAGACGGTCCAAAATTGTATGGAGCGTGGGACAGGTTTTGTACCAGTAATAAAATAAAATAAAATAAAATATTAAAGCATTTTTGATCGATCAAATCCACGAACTCATCTTAATTTCAATGCAAAATATTATTTATTTTCTGCACGTAAGGCAACATAACATACGTATCATGGCGGGCGGATTCATGTTTCTGACGTTAGCTGTCAAAATATCAAGAGGTCATTGATCTGCATTTGAAGAAGATAATAAATACCTACCTGTTTTTTGTGAATTACATATTGGATACATACCTATTATTTTATGATACGATCATCGCCAGAGAAAATCCACAAGAAACATAAAAAACGCATTCACGAGTTCACAACACCACAACAAAGCTCGGAATCAGTGATTTTGCGATAGTAATAGTCTATCGATAGTATCGTGACTTCGAAAATCAGTCATACAATCGATAGTTCTATAGATACTATTTGCACGTGACAATTAGTATCGACACTATCGATTCTATCGATTTAAAAAAAAGAGTAAATACTATTGGTCAATAGTATCAATAGTTATCTCAATAGTATCGATAGTAACGGTCGCAGGTCTGTCGATAGGTTCGATACTATCGATAGTATTACTGAAGTATCGATACTATTGACAGTTTTATGTCATCGATAGTTAGTAATATCGCTCAAGCTCAATAGTATCAATAGTATCGATAGTATAGGTAACTAGTCTATCGATAGGTTCGATACTATCGATGGTATCGATTGCATTACTCTCGATAGTATTATCACGTGCAAATAGTATCGATAGAACTATCGATTATATGACTGATTTTCGAGGTCAACTATCGATAGCGCAACTCTCGATAGTTCTGCAACAATACTCGGAATAAACAAAAAATATCACGTCACTTGTCAGATAACTCAGAAACGACATTTGACAGACTTGCGTCTAGGGTACCTACCTACTGCCTTCTCTGTGGTTCAAACGTAGCCATCTTGTAAGTGTTGTGAACAGTACCGAAAAACTTGAAATTACATTTTTATTTTTGCAATTTATTTATTATGATTATCTAATTGATTTTATTGTTAGTGATCTCTTTGTATTTTTTGTTTTTTCGTGGTATATGGTACACGAGTAGTCCCAAAATGGACCGTCTCCTTTTATAGGCATAATTGATATACTTTGTAGTGGCGTTAGAAGTCGGTTTTGTAAATAGAATTTTTACGTTTAAATTTTATGAGATATAAACAATGTATGTTAATGGTATCGCGGAATAGATTTATACAGACGGTATTTTTGTATGAAAATCACATAAATAAATTGTATTGACGACCTCCCTGGCGCAGTGGTGAGCGCTGTGGTCTTATAACTGGGAGGTCTCGGGTTCGATTCCCGGCGGGGGCAATTTAGGAATTTATAATTTCTAAATTGTCTCTGGTCTGGTCTGGTGGGAGGCTTTGGCCGTGGCTAGTTACCAAAGACGTGCCGCTAAGCGATTTAGCGTTCCGGCACGATGGCGTGTAGAAACCGATTAGGGGTATGGGTTGAAATTACACTGCTATACCCCTTCCAAGTTAGGCCGCTACCATCTTAGACTGCTCACTTACCATCAGGTGAGATCGCAGTCAAGGGCTATCTTGTCATCGAATAAAAAAAATCCGTGCGAAGTCAGGGCCGCGCGGTAGTTCGAGATTAAAAACAAAAACTTGGCGCCCAACTAGGGCCTCAATTAGAAACGTATCATTTAACACGTGTAGACAAGTAGGTAAACTATTACAGACAGCCTATTAATAAACATTCTACTACGCATATCGGAACTAAGATATGCGTTGACACATTGCAGATTACACTGTTCTTTGCTCGTTCGTTTGACTGATTACGATGTAATCTATTGTATTCTGATTATTTTAACGTTACATAATAGTCTAGGAATTTTTGATTAAATTCGTTGGCCACTTCTCAAATTTTGCTTTTTTTACCCCACATTGTATAGTTTTTATTGATTATTTTTTTTTTCTGTTTTTTACAATTTTTTCTTTTTTTTCCCCCCTGTATTCCTTTTTATTTTTCCTTCTCCCAGTTGAGTGTTCTTTCTTTTTCATATGTAAATGCTATCTGTGAAAACTTGTATTTAGCTTTAATTCTTCTTTTGTATTTATTTACTAGTTCTTTTTTTTCTAATAAGCTGTAAGTTTTCTTGTAAAATAAAATAAAATAAATTTTTTAAGGGTTTAGAGCACTAAATTCTGTAATTAATCTATTATTGAGCGGACACTGATATTTTTACTAAAAAAAGACATTGATTACACAAAGTAAGGAAATCCAACACTCAAATAATTAAGCAGGTGGCAATTACTCAATCATTAAATATTTCAAACAAACACAAGTAGGAATGTGAATGCCGCGACGACCTGAAGCAGAATGGCCATTAGTGCCGATATTCGTTGGGTTTTATAGGATCAACGAGTTGCGAGGCAAGACTAAAAGTTTTAAATTCTACCGTCCTCTAACACTATGATTAGCACTGGAATGGCTGCTGTGATCTATTTTTGTTTTTTGAAAACGCTGTCAAATAACAAAATAACACTAATCGAATCGCGATGTTTCATAATGAATGAGTAGTTGATAGTCAAATGCTAATTTTGTTTTAGCAAATACGCTAAAGGTCGCCTAAGATGGCGTCGTGCCAAACTACGGAGATAAATAATTTACGCATAAACAATAATCGCACACTTATGTACTTAGTTTATTATGAAAAGACTACAGTAATGTCTGCCATGTACTCATATACATATAATATCCCTTATTACCGTTTATCTCACGAAGTTACGGGTGCTTTACTTGTGGTTACGTCGTGTACATGCACATTGCGTAAGTGTGTGTGCCTGTCAGGGGCCTAGGTGGGAGCGGTCAAGCGCTAGCAAGCTCTCGCTCCCACTTATATAGATACGACACACACACAACCATGAGCCGCGTACCCTCGTGAATTGAAAGAACTGTATAGTTCAGACATAAATGCCAATAGAGCCGATATCTGTGGTAGTGTGATAAATGATTATTTATTAATAGAAATTATTATCTTTTGAAGATGAACTTTCTCACGTATTACGTAATATACCTATGACCTTTCCCGATAATATTTATAAGAAAAGATAACATGTAAACCACGAAGGTTTTTGCGTATTATATTTTGCAAGAATTCCCGTCGAGGTCGACTGAACTAAACGTCCAAAATTAGAATAGTTTTTTTTATTCAAATTAAAAGAGGTGAAAGTGTTTACTGTGTCTATTTGTCCTTCAATCACGCAGCAGCGAAGCTACTGATCGACCTGATTGTTGGCATGGGGTTGTTGTGGAACCAACTTCCTACGACGGTGTTCCCACTAAATTACAACATGGGGTTATTCAAGGGGCGGACCAACAAATTCCTGAAAAGCCGGCAACGCATTGGTGGTGCCTCAGGTGCTACAAATGTTCATGGGCGGCGGCAATCACTTAACAACAGGTGACCCGTCTGCTTGTTTGCTCGCTAAAAATATATTTTAAAAAAAATAGGTATATTGAGGACCGGGAGAGTTCAGCCTAAGATGGCCGGGTAGTAACAAGCAGAAAACGTCGAGATAAGATATAAAATATTTACATAATATATAGAGATAACTTTATATGTAACTACTAGCTTTTGCCCCCGCGACTTCGTCCGCGTGGAATTAGGTATTGGGGTAGAATTTTCAAAAACTGTGACACACGTACTTCTTTATTTTTAACTGAAAGCTCAAATACAAACTTTGGTGGAAACAGCTTGAAAAATGACGGAGTTTCATATAAACTTCCATCCCCTATTTAAACCCCTTAGGGGTGGAATTTCCAATAATCCTTTCTTAGTGTGCGCCTACGTCATAAAAGGAACCAACTGCAAAAATTTCAAGTTTCTAACTTCAGTAGTTTAGGCTGTGCGTTGATATCTCAGTCAGTCAGTCAGTCAGTCAGGACTTTGAATTTTATATGTAACTATGACATGCCTATCCAGTCAAGTTAGATCGATCGGATAGACCGACAAAAACCGGATTTCACGAGATTACATAATGATAAGACAAATATTTGAATGTTGTTTGCGAAAATTATTATCATTTGTAATGAGAATCGTGATTCGTCACTCATATGCTGAGATCTATAGAGCGTCTCTCTGACTCAGCTCAGACTCAAGATAGAGGTTAAAACGAGACACATTTTTTTTTTTTTATTATAAAGAATATTAGACAACCTAAAGTTGACTAATATGCTCCTATCCCCTCCAAATAAGCGGAAAGCTTGTGCTAGGAGTGGGTACGACAATAGTGCAACGGGTGGGATTCGAACTTGCGACCTTACAGTTTTCAGTCCGCACCTTTAACCGTTGGGCTATTGAGGCTACAGAAATATGCTCTGACATACATCTGTCTCGTTTTAACTCTGTCTTGAGTCTGAGCCGAATAGTCTTACTTCTTCTTTTCTTCTTTTTCAACTTATAGACGTCCACTGCTGGACATAAGTCTCTTGCATGGACCTCCACAGGTCTCGGTATTGCACCGCCTGAATACAGCGACTCCCTGCGACTCGTTTGATGTCGTTTGTCCAACTAGTGGGGGGTCTGCCAACACTGCGCTTCCCGGTGCGGGGTCGCCACTCCAGCACCTTGGGACCCCATCGACCATCAGCTCTTCGAACTATGTGCCCCGCCCATTTCCACTTCAGTTTCGCCACTCGCAGAGCTATGTCGGTGACTTTGGTTCTCCTACGGATCTCCTCATTTCTGATTTGATCTCGCAGGGATACTCCGAGCATAGCTCTCTCCATCGCCCGCTGAGTGATCCTGAGCCTTCTTATGAGGCCTACTTATATTATAAATGCGAAAGTTTGTGAAAATGGACGAATTTATGTTACTTCTTTCACGCAAAAATTACTGGACCGATTTCGATGGAACTTCACAATACATCAGAATAGGAGATAAATAGAAAATTAAAGAATTTTTGCGTACCCGTGAAATTCCCGCGAGAATCAAAACCTCTTATAATACGCGCGGACGAAGTCGCAGACATCAGTTAGTATACTATATGTAGGGACTTATTGTCGGCCGCACTTGCATAAATATTCTTATTTCATTCATACTCTATGTCCTTCTCCAAGATTCAATCTATTTCTATACCAAAATTCATCAAGATCGGTTCGGCGGTTTAGGGGTTAAAGCATAAAAAACAGACAGATAGAGTTTATGTTTGTATTTAAAATATTATAAAGTTTGGAATGTGTGTTATAAAATGAGAAATTGAAGGGGGAAAGGGCAATAAATATAACTAAATTTACTGTTTACGAAAAAATAATGTTACATAAAAGGTTTTGTCTGGTGGGAGGTTTTGGTCGTGGCTAGTTACCACCCTACTGTCAAAGACGTGCCGCCAAGCGATTTAGCGTTCCGGCACGATGGCGTGTAGAAACCGATAAGGGGTATGGGTTGAATTTACACTGCTATACCCCTTCCAAGTTAGCCCGCTACCATCTTAGACTGCATCGTCACCTACCATCAGGTGAGACCGCAGTCAAGGGCTATCTTGTCATCGAATAAAAAAAAATCAATCTGTTGTATATTTACTTAGTACAAAATCAATGCATAAATGTATTATTAATGATAAACTAAAAATAGGCTCACTTTTATCTAATGTTTGACGGCTTAGAAATTAGTTTGACCTTAAACTGAACTACTATTATCAATATCCGTAGAAAAGTCACCTTAAGCATTAAGTCCTATAATAAGTTTTTATGTAATGACTGCCGTATTATAGGTGGTCAGTCGCTAACGCAGGCGAAAATGCTCAGTCAGTCAGTCAGCACGGATGCAAGGTCGCCTGTCTATCTGTCTTCTATCGGATATACATTGGAGTCAGGACCTTCACAACCTAGTACCTCCTTCACCTTTTTACCACAGAACTGCGAGGAGTCGTGAGCGTTGGCATCCTTATGTGGTAGAAATCCAACCTACTCGAACGAAACGCTTCAGTTCAACGTTTCTGATAAGAACCGTTAAGGTGTGGAACACTCTTCCAGCATGTGTGTTTCCTGCCACCTATAATTTAATTACCTTCAAGGCAAGAGTGAATAGGCATCTTCTAGGCAAGCGCGCTCCAACCTAGATCTAATCAGTGCTATCCAGTATTGATTGTAGTCAAGTGCAAGCCTATTTCCGAAAAAAAAAAAATACTAATGACACAGTCAGTTCTTAGTGGCTGCCTACATTATAAAAGACAGAAGGTTCCGTATGTTAAAATTTCAAGTTTCTTATTCTTATTTAGGCTGTACGTTGATAGATCAGTCAGTCAGTTAGGACAAACCTTTTTATAGGTATACATTAAAAATGTTAAAATGTTATAGACAAATGTTTAGTTCGAAGGACAGATAGCCTTTGGGGTCCTAAGGTGCTAGAGTTGCATAAGGGATACAACACATTCCACTGTTGTTTAGGAGAATAACAGAAATCAACCATGTTTTTTTTTCATTTACAAACAAACTGATATTAAGTTTGGAATAATTTATTATGTAGCCACTGGATAGAAATTAGAGCAAAAAAAAACAAGTATGCAACAAGTAGGTAATAGGTAGTAGGCACATTGAATTATGTATAAAATTTGCACTTATTACATTCTAACAAGTTTGCTATGTAGTTATTGCAAACTTGTTAGACTTGTGGTATAAGATTAATAAAAATCTCTCCTCTAGCAACTCAACTTTAATATGTGAGACATATTTCATCAACATCAGTTCAGCAAACTACTTTAAAGCCGAGCCCTTGTTTCAGAAGGATTTGAGGAAGATTCAATTGAAAAACAAGAAGAATTACTAGCATAACCCCAACAGGTTGTAAGGCTAGAATAACATTAAGTAGTGCACATAGTTTGGAGTACCTATACATTTTGGGGTTCCAAAAGGCTGGTATGGCGAACTTACACCAGTTTTGGCAAAACCCCCTTCAATAAAGGACAAATGTCACAAAAAGCCGCTGGATACAGCAGCATAAGACAGTGGTGTGTGGACTTCTCCATAAGAGATCTACGCCCATTTTTAAACTCTATAGCCCATTCGTTAAAGGATTGAAAGTGGACTGAAAACTGATAGGGCGATGGTTCAATACCCGCATACTGCACTATTGTCGTACCTATCCACTCCTAACACAAGCTTTACGCTTATTTAGAGGGGAGACGGGAATATTAGTCAGGTTCACCATGTTTCATTATATTCTTAGAAAAAACTTTCTTACCTGCGAATATGTGAGTCTTAAAGCGTACGGAAGGATTTGCGTCGTTCTCATTATGTCAGAAGCCAAATGTGTGTGCTGCAAAAGAAATACCACTCTCAAAAACACGTAAAACAATCCAAAAACCATTAATATTCCTACAAAATTCACGGTCAGTCACTTTTTTTTTTAATTTTACATAACCTCTTTGTCAACTTTCAAAATCGAGTCACTCGCGAATTTTGATTTTCGACTTCTAAAGAAATTTTTTAATTGAGAAATCGTAACATTTTCAGTACAGGAATAATTATTGTTAACACAAACTTAATGCTTTTCGCTAATTAACAAGAAATTATTTTTTAAAAATTTACGTACATGCACCCGCTGATATTTGCGAATGAAAGAAAAATCTCGTTTGTTTTCCCTTTTGCTGTTTGTCTATTTTTAGCTCTATGATTTCTCGATTTTCCTGTTCGAATGTTGGTTAACCTTAACTTTGTGCTACCAGATTTAAATAGCGTAATCTCCCTATTATTGATTAATTTCAATTTTCATGCCAATTTAATGCCAAATTAATTTAAAGTAACTAAACAGTCTGAACTATTTAAAAAAAAATCCTGAAAGAGTGTTTTAGGTACTTTTGTTTTCTTTTATTTGGAACGAATCAGATCAATAGTTTACTATAGAAATAGTTACGCGTTGCATTTAAAAATGAATCACTCCCAAAAAGATGCTATTTGTCACTAAAAGTTTTCATTTTTTGTTTTTATATTTTTTTTCGAAAATCTTTATGAGGAAAGCTTTTATTTTATTTTAAATCTTTTTCTGCAGATGATTAATTTTTTAATGATTTTAAATATTGTATTTGCATGTTATAATAGATAATTTTCAATGTTTTTTATGCTATCCTCTTCCACTAAACTTTATTACCCACAATAGTTGGATATATTTTTACTTGGCAACTTTATTTTATTAGAAACAGGGCATACAACCTAAAAACCAAAAAAGGTTACGTAGAATAGATATGTAGTAGAATCTGTAATCACGTATAGCATTAAGCCTCACCTAAGCCTAGAATATTTTTATAGGTACCTAATAGGTAAATAGTCTAGGACATAGCCCATAAACATAGAGGCAAAGACTACAGTGTACATATCATAGAGGAATCAAAGTTTTTGGCTATAGCTCTATGCCCATAAATCTCGGAAAAATGTTGGGTCCCGCGGGATTTTTAAAAATCTAACTCAACGTTGACAAGGTCGCGGGCGGCTGGTTTAATTATTATAATTCTGTAAAAAAACGACATTGTCAGTCTTCAGCCTCATCATCATTCCAACCCTTAGCCGGCCGTACTTTACAAAATACACACCTTTAAGAACTTATTTTTTTTCAAAACTATTAAATATTCTTGAAATGTCATGTTAAAAATGACTAATACAGTTTCTTTTCCCAAATTACCACAAAACTACGAGAAACGATATGACCACGATCAGTTCTTACCTGGTTGAAATCCAATCTACTCGAACGAAACGCTTTATATAGTTCAACGTTTTTGAAACGAACCGCATTTCCAGCTTCTGTTTTTCCGGCCACGTATAAAAAAGCTATACGTACGTAGTACGTGAGTGAATACGCAATTTCTAGGCAAGCGCGCTCCAACCTAGACCTCATCTTGACCTCATCAATGCTTTCAATCGTTGTCGTCACGCGCAAGCGTCTTATTAAAAAAAAACTTGTGTTAAGAGTCAGCACGAAAATAGATAGATGGAGAAATAGAAAATTCTTTATATCATACTTGCTCAGTAACTAGGGATTACTATGGTGGAAAGTCTCCTTGTAAAGTTGGTGTTTGCAATTCAAGGCAACATTACGTCGCACTATGCTTTAATTGTAATGTTCACATTACAGTTCAAGCTATGCAAAACTCCTTGGTAAACAATCTCTTTTCTTATAAAATGGTAAGAAAACTTTTTACTGAAAAAAAAAACACTGAACATGGCGGCATTTAATTTCCATACATTTCAAACTATGCAAAACTCCTTGGAACTCAGAGCCGTAAAAAAAAAAATGGAAAACTATTTACAAAAAAAAAATGGAAATGGCGGCATTTCATTTGATCTGAAAGTTTGTGAAGTTTGTTCGTAAAGGGATTTAAGTTATTTACAACAATGTCAAGCACTTCATCAGTGTTAATGTTTTATTTACCTCGCAAGAATGATATAAAGTAGAATGCTTACCTCGGTTGCAAGTAGCTATTACACCCTCGAACTATATTCACCCTCGCTCGCTGCGCTCGCTCGTGTGACTAAATATCTCGGGTGCACGCGATCCATTAGCGCCCTATGCGAGCTGCGCTCGCACTGGCGCCAAATTGGATCTTGTTCTGTAATAGCTTACTTACGTCCCTTGTGTAACAATCTACTATTATTGTTACACACAAGAGAATATGTTTACAATTGAATCTTGTAGTTAGTCAAAAATATTGCAATCCCTGGTTTGAAAACAGTATGGAAAACTCTCAGGCATGCAGATTTCCTCAATATATTTTCCTTCACAGTTAAATAAAGTGATATATTCAATTGCTTAAATCAAAATAAAACAGTGATGTTTAAAAATTTATATCGCTCATTTGGGACAAGGGTGGAAAAATCGACGATGAGAGAATTCTCTCGTTAGAGAGTAATGTTTCGTGGATGCTGCGGTCTCGAAACAACACAGCGGCCAACACAGCGACAGAGTATTAAGTCACAATCTCTCTCGCTCTTATTTTTTGGTGCTTAGCGTAATGTTGTTTTTATAGCAAATAGTACATTATGGTACAAGTGTGAAACATTGGTGATTGCTGCTGAGGCGCTATTGAGACCCGAGCCGTTAGGTGAGGGTCTTAAGGTAGCCGAGGACGCCGAGCCGAGCGCCTCAGCGGCAATCACCAATGTTTCACACTTGTACCATAATGTACTATTTCGACACTAAAATTGGTGAATTTTGAGTTATGCCACCCTTGTCGCAAATGAGCGATATTACAAGACCTGCGCTCAGTAGTGAGATGGCTTGCTGATGATTTTTGCTAAGTACAATTTTAAGTTTCATCTCGCCTGTAGGTACCTATCATTGTCCTCGTTTACGAGATACGGTAGAGATAGCACGAACAAACTGTGCGAGCACACAAACCGTGTTTGATATTGGATGACGAAATTTATTACATTACGTTATTTATACATTAAATCTGTACGTCTTATAATAAAACTGTAATGGGACGAATTCTGTACTTACATTAAATATATTTTGAAAATTTTAATCGGAGGATGCTTTATTATCGATAAACAATTTTTTTTGATTTTTTTGTCTGTCTGTCTGTGCGCGCAACACGCGAAAATTACTGTTATGAATGTTTGGTATAGTGGTAGCTGATAATCCAGGTAGATAGGTTAGTTTTTATCCTGATAATACAATAAGGTTTATTCGGGATATTGGATGAAAGTTTTTGTTGATTTTGCTCCATAACTTCGTCAAATCTGAACCGAATTTGAAAATTCTTTTTTAAACCAATTTTGGTGAAGATCTACTTAATATTATCGGAGATAGAGAGCATAACTTCTCGCGGATAGTAGCAAGTCACTCTAAACTTATTCCACGCAGACGAAGTCGCGGGAATCAGCTAGTAGGTAATAAGCTTAGATGTAATAAGTAATAACATTACAAAATTATTCAAAGTTTCTAAAACAATAAAACGTCTAGGCAATTCATAACCGCATAGACGACTCTGGTAGGCTCAGGGCGTACTAAAACTTAAACAATAGTTGAAAACCGAAAGCGGCAGTCTTCCTGCCTCTAAGATCGATTTTCCCGCATTCTAGTTTGAAAACGATAACAAAATATCCTTATACAGCATGTCCAGTAATAATTTAAATAAAATAAAAATCCAAATCATCTAAATATATAAAAGGCAAAGGTGACTGACTGACTGACTGACTGACTGACTGATCTATCAACGCACAGCTCTAACCACTGGACCGATCGAGCTGAAATTTGGCATACAGGTAGCTATGATGATGTAGTCATCCGCTGAGAAAGAATTTTTCAAAATTCAACCACAAAGCAGGTAAAATAGGAGTTTAAAAAATCGAACCTAACGTGAGTTAAAGCTAGTAATTTATATATTTCATGTAGGCCAACTTGTAGCTCTTATGACACGTCATAAATCTACCACCAGCAGATTCTGCTGAGAAGAGCCGGCAAGAAATTCAGCAGTTGCTCTTTTCAAAAAATTTTTTTTTACAATAGGTTACAGAACTATGCTATGTATACAGTGCTTCCACAATGAAGCTTCAAATATGCATACGTAGGTACATACAATCCAATACATGTTAAAATCGGCAGACAGAAAGCAGACCCATTCCCGTTGGTGGCACCCGTTCACGAGCATGACGCATGATCCAGCCGTTGCTCAACCATATTTGGGGGAACGTAACAACCCGCACCACACGATACCACCACAGAAATGTTTAAACATGGTCGCTAACTATGGGCCCTCATAAGAAGGCTCAAGATCACTCAGCGGGCGATGGAGAGAGCTATGCTCGGAGTATCCCTGCGAGATCAAATCAGAAATGAGGAGATCCGTAGGAGAACCAAAGTCATCGAAATAGCTCAGCGAGTCGCGAAACTGAAGTGGAAATGGGCGGGGCACATAGTTCGAAGAGCTGATGGTCGATGGGGTCCCAAGGTGCTGGAGTGGCGACTCCGCACCGGGAAGCGCAGTGTTGGCAGACCCCCCACTAGGAGGACCGACGACATCAAACGAGTCGCAGGGAGCCGCTGGATTCAGGCGGCGCGAGACCGAAGCCTGTGGAGGTCCATACAAGAGACTTATATCCAGCAGTGGACGTCTATCAGTCGATAAAGAAGAAGAAGAAATAAATAAATAGTCTTTTAATCAAAAATAAAACCAGCTACATAAAACGAAATACAAAAAAAAAAAAAAACAAAAAAGAATACATAAATTAAAAAATAAATAAATACATAAACTAAGGGTGGGTCTCGACGACGGCTTAAATTTAGATTTCTTATACAGAGATGATACAGAGTTCTATTGCTGGAACTTACAACTCTTAAAATTTGTTATAAAAAGTAATAACCGGTCAAATGCGAGTTGGACTAGCACACGATGGGTTCCGTACCATAAAACGCCAAAAAAAACACGTTTCTAGTAGGGGAGCTTTAATTTTTAATTTCTTTTTATTTGTATTATTTGTTGTTATAGCGGCAACAGAAATACATATTCTCTGAAAATTTCAACTCTCTACCTATCACAGATGATGAGATACAGTCCGCTGACAGACAGACGGATGGACGGACGGACGGACGGACGGACGGACGGACGGACGGACGGACACCGAGCGTTATAACAGAATCCCGTTGGTTACCCTTTGAGTACAGAACCTTAGAAATAGCGTCTTAAATTCCATGATATATTAACTTCATAACTGCATACTTAAATACTAATTAATATAAATGTGAAGTTACTCGTGGACAAAATAAAAAATTATTTATCTATCTATTTTCCTATTTTCAAATAAAGTTACAGGGTGTTCTTAGTACTCAAAATAGTGTGAAGATATCGACACTTCACAGAAGATAATGAAAACAAAGTTAACATGTTAAAAAAAAATTAATAAAGTTTTTGATGAAGTCAGAAGCTCGCATGTTTAAGGTTTATTTGTTGGGTATTCTAAATCGATTTCGAATTTCGATCGAACAGTGCAAGAGTGCTTATATCTTCTATCTATAAATATATAAAAGGAAAAGATGACTGACTGACTGACTGACTGATCTATCGTCGCACAGCCCTAACCACTGGACGGATAGGGCTATGCATAGAGTTAGTTATTGGGAGTTGGGACTTGGGACATAGGCGTACGCTAAAAAAATTCAAAATTCAAAATTATTTATTTCATGTAGGCCAACTTGTGGCTCTTGGGACAAGTCTTATCTTATAAAAACCCAATACATTCCCAAGACGGACTAAGAATAGCCCGTCCCGGGAATCGAACCCGGGACATTCGCAGTCGAACCAGCTAACCACTAGACCAACCGAGCAGCACCCTGTATATGAACCATGCGTCCCATGCGCGTGACGTAGCAGGCATGTACTCATATAAAACTGCACACCTGTATGCGCCGGCGCCATTTAAAAGTTAACCTCACACCAAAACGCGTGTGTTTTCGAATTTTTTTACATAATTATCGCTCATTAGTGAGTCTGTCTGACCGAAAATTCATTTAACACAAACCGTATGTACTTTGGTCATACTTACGTGGTTTAAATTTCGAATTGTCGATTTTTTTTTGTGTCACAATTGAGTAGTGCAAAGAAAATTTGAGGTTCGGCCGGAAAATTATATGTTTAATCGGAAAATTATTGGTGTTACAATAAAAATTCGTTTAAAATAGAAAACGCAGCTAAGTAATATGTAACTTTGGTTATACATACTAATACGTGGTTTAAATATCGAATTGTTGTTTTTTTTTTAATTTAAGTGTCAGATGAAACTAGTGCGAAGAAAATGTCAGTTTTGGGTTTGGAAAATTATTATCTTTCATCGGAAAATTTGTGTGTAAATAAATAGGTACTTCTTTTCAAACAGAAAACGCAACTAACTTAGATACTTTGGTTAAACTTGTACGTGGTTACAAAGTGTTCCATTGACAAGACGTATAAAGATTTAAGGTTTGAAAAGAAAACTAATTTTTACATTGGAAAAGTTTACCTAAATGTTTTTGTGATGTTGGTACCACAGTCATCGAACTATAACACAAGAAGCGACATAGTAGATGCGGTATGCGGTGCGCTATCTTGACAAGCCATACTTTAGTGAGCCTTTAAAGACCGACTACACGGTATCGTCACATTAGTACGACGAGCTCGCAGAAAATTATTAAAAAACTAGCTGTTGCCCGGTTTTTTAAAATCCCGCGGGAACTCCTTGTTTTTCCGGGATAAAAGTAGCCTATGTCACTCTCCAGGTCTCCAACTATTCCACGCAAAAAGTCACGTCGATCCGTAGCTCTTTTGCAGCGTTATTGAAGGACAAACCAACAAACAAACACACTTTCGAATTTATAATATTAGTAAGGACAGTATGTCATACTGTGCTGTGTAAGAGTGTCATAATTCACCACAATAACCATCCGAAACGTAATTATCAGCATTAGTACAGAAAATAACTACAGCACACTCACACATTCATTGGTTTGTTTTGAGACGTTTGCAGCGGAACTTTGGATGAAACTTCGGTTCTAAGCGTTATAATTCGATGGTTACACTCACTTGATTAGTGAAAATGTCTGATTTAGGCGGGAAAATCTTTTTTTCAATCGACAAATTAATCGGTGTTTGAATACCAAAAAATACTACATAATTAAAATACAAAAAGCGTGAGTCTAGTTAAACATAATTAAAGTACAAAAATCATGACTCTAGATAAACGTAACTAAATTAAATTAAGTAAATTGTTCAGTTTTACATTTATACTGAAAAAAAAAATCTGGAAAATGTCTGTGAAATTACCTAATAAATAAGTGTCAAAGAGCGGGATTTTTTTTATCGGAAAATTAGCTCAGATTCAGATGAATCTGATTGGACGTTATACTATCTATGGCTGTACATAGTTTTAGTCATCCTTCTCTCTGATTGGTCACATGACAGGTCGTCCATCCTAATGAAATAATGAGATAAACATGTGATTCAAGTTTTCAAGATGGCCGCCCAGTTTCATAACTCATAGGAAAACTTGGACTGAAGATGCTGTATCGGTAAGAGTTAGCTTTTTTTTACTTAATAGTTTTTAACTGTCTTATCTTTTAATGATTAACCGATTTTCAAAAAAGGAAAAGGTTCTCAATTCTTCGGAATCTTTTTTTTTTCATTAAATACCTACGTAGGTAGGTAGGTAGTAGGTACTTTGTTATTCGCTATCAGTACGAGTAGGGTTGCCAGGTCTTCAAACCGAAAAGTCGGACAGGCCAGCCAGTTTAGCCGGACATTTGGGTACAAAGGCCGGACACCCTTATTTTTTAGACCTAGCGCAAAATGGCAATTTTTTTAAAAGCTCGTTTGCGCAAGCGTAGCGATACAAGATAAGGCGAGCGGAGCGGAAACCAACACATGACAAATACATATGTAAAAAAAATGGTTAAACTTAAAAAGCTTAGCAAAAGTCGTATAGGCCGGACACCGTCTAATTTGGCCGGACACTCAACCAAAAAGCCTGACTGTGTCCGGCTTTATCCGGACGCCTGGCAACGCAAGTACGAGTGCAAGTTCTGAATTTTAAACATAATCTTTTAATTAGGTACTTATTTAATTGAAAACTTTGACTTTTTTTTATTTTAGTAAGAACATTGAATTAATTCGAAACTTAATTTGGAAAATAATTTTCAATCATTGTATTTTGTCATCATTTTTGTTCCTTTGAGTATATAACCAACTTTTTTTCTGATTTTGAAATAGAATCATGAATAAAATCAATCTAGAATTTAAAGATTTTGATTAAATATTCTTAAATTTTTTTTTCGAAAAATCTTTTTATTATTTATTTATACTCATCAAAAAAGTCATTTAAATATTGTAAAATTATGGATTCATTTAAAGATATTATTTAAAATTAAATGCGTAGTTAACATTGTTATACCTACTAGGTAGGTACTTATCGTATCTAAATACTAAGTAATTATAGCTAGTCAACTTTAGAAAACTATTATATAAACATAGGCATTTAGAACGTCACACTTATTAGGCTAATTGATAAGAAATTAACATAACTTTCTTATTATATTCGAAAATTGCAAACTCTATGAAACCAAAGAGATAATAATATAAAAAATACTTTTTAAAAAACCGAATTCAAACGCCACTGCAAAGTATAAAATAGATAATTGTAGTTTCTACACCTATGCTGAAGACGGGCCTAAATAGAAACAATGAAACCGATACGAGACACTAGCCCGACTTCAAGCATAAGCCTTTAGCCTATATCGTAATAAAAAAAAGAAAAAAGGTATATTGCTGCTGAGTTTCTTGTCGGCTCTTCTCAGCAGAATCAGCATTCCGAACCGGCGGTAGATTCTCGACTTGTCATAAGAGCCACCAGTTGGCCTACATGAAATAAATAATTTAGAGTTTGAGTATTTACTTTGAGGCAACCTTTGCCTCAAAATATGTTTATCAAAAGAGTTACCTCAGTTTCGAGGCAAACTTTTTATCTCAACCTAAAAAACCTAATTATCTGAACGTTTAATGAACAAATATTTGAACAAGGAATATCTTATAGCGGCACATTGCTCGTGGTAAGCAAATAACACTGCGATATCAAAGATTATGGGCTGTACAGTGTGCTGATAACAGAAGTAGGGCTTACCTGTTGACTCGAGCTCCACTGTACTTCTTATGGTACCTACACGTAATATAGGCACCAGGGGCCCAAGTCTGCTATTGCAATTGTAGTTCAATTGTCTATCAATGACATCCTAATTGCTACTTTTAGCAATTTTGGTAGTCTACTAATTCAATGGCGTCACAATTGTTTTCCGATGATTTGCCATTGACACTTCTAGCTTTGAATCTAGCGTAAATGAACGTTTTTAATATGTAATTTTTTTTGAAACTCATTTCGGCAAACGCTTTTTAAGCTAATGGCAATACCGAGGTATCATTGAATTACAATCCAATTATAAGAAATCGAACGACCATTGTGAATTTAGTAGACTACGAAATTTTGGACCAATGATAATTGAATTGTAATTGTATTGCGGATCAATGACAATGACATGTAAAATAGCAGACTTGGGGCCCTGTTCTCTCTCTCTAGCACATAAGGATAATGTAAGGGGAGAGACAGACGACATCAAACGAGTCGCATGGACCGAGGCCTGTGGATGTCCATGCAAGAGACTTATGTCCAGCAGTGGACGTCCATTAGTTGATAAGAAGAAGTTCTGAACTTATCTTAGGCAGCACTGTCTCAATCTAACAAAAGATGGATCATTGTAGTTAACTAATGACCTTACTTCATTAAGTTTCATTTTTCATTTCATCGGATAACTCGCAGGTCTAACAAGAGGAAAGTTTTTTTATTCGATGACAACATAGTCTTGACTGCGGTCTCACCTGTTGGTAGTGACGATGCAGTCTAAGATGGAAGATTCATTTGACGATTGAAATGAGCCCAAACACATTATACCTGTTGTAAGTTGATGAGGAGTTGGGTATCCCGCAGACTGCTTGATGCTGCAGCATCAGCTTAAGGTTACCATGCCTTGGAAATTATCGGAATTGACGTCACAGTTCACTACAGCATACAAGCTTTGCCCAAACTATGCGCGCGTTTTGACGTTTATAGAGTTGTTGGTTTGATTATGTGTTTAAAAACCTCCTCATAAAGGTCCCTTGTCCTCTAATGGCCAAATTAGACGGTTCATTTTTGGAGATTTTTGCTTTCGTCTTTGAAACGTCTTCACACCAACCATTCACCGTTCATAGGCGATTTTTTTTAATTCTCTCACTTGATGGTAAGTGACGATGCAGTCTAAGATAGTAGCGGGCTAACTTGGAAGAGGAATGGCAGTGTACATTCAACCCAAACCCCTAATATGTTTCTACACGCCATCGTGCTGGAACGCTAAATCGCTTGGCGGCACGTCTTTGACGGTAGGGTGGTAACTAGCCACGGCCAAAGCCTCCCACCAGATATAACTCATGTATGGCTTTTTTCTCCACGCTTCCACGCTTTTTTATCATTTATGTAATCTTCAATTGTATAATATGCCTTCTTTATTAGAATACCCGTATTTATCAAATAGATATATCCTAGAAAGGTTCCTGGTTCAAAAAGATTCTTTCTCCATTATTTGTCCTTGCTACTAAATTTTTATTTACACAGCTGATTCGAGATCTATTTCAAAATCTATCCTATTACTTCGGCAATAAGGCATAAAATTATGTGCACTGAGTAATTTCAGGTCAGTTCAAAAGGCAGTCTATCTATGTACATACGTACAGGTGATTTTGAACTAGCTATGAATAAGGAATTTTTCTGACTAGCTACCGTCTTGTATGTTTGTCTTGTGTCACTTTGTGACTCACGGGACCAAACCGGGCTGTAGCATTGTCTAATAGTTATTTTCATCATACCTATTTGAAAAACGAATATTGGCTTCAGAGGATCGCGGGAGCAAAATTTAATTTTTAGTCCCATGGGAGTTTTCATTTCTCTCTTCTGATTGGTCCGCATTCGTGCTTTAGTATGTGTTTATTACTACTGCGATCGTTGCAGAAATTCAAAAAACTCGAAATTCAAAAATGTTTGAGCAGCTGTTGTCTTCGATAAGTCACGTGATCATAGAAGGTTGATACTCCTATCAACTCACAAAAAAAAACGTTGAAACCCTACCTACAGCCGTCTCCAACCACCCCTATAACGGCCCCTGTCCTCACATCTAACCTATTTAACCACAACACGTCAGACAAACCACCATCTGAACGTGAGGGTAACTATCTAACATATCTAAGTAGGTATTTAATCAAATACCCTCATCTAAACCTACGGGTAATATATATTCGATTAGGGCGTGATTGCTATCACCACCCATCAATCAAATACCACGACCTAGACGCGGGAGCATCCAATAGCCGTATGAGTCTCTGGAAGAGACTGCATTAATAACGTCTAAAGCGCTGTATTTATACTAACGACGCGGTACCAGACCGACGCCTACGTTGTCAACAAAGTCAAACTACCTACTACTAATTTTATCAAACCACCTTCAATACCTACATTAATCTTTACTATCTCAATATATCGCTAACACGGCCATCCTACATGGTGACCGCCCCGGACACCACACGAGTCTCATCAATCATTCTACACTCATCGGAATATTACATCATGCGACCTTGCAGCTCAATGAACATGACCATACCACTCAAGGGAACTAGCCACTTGCACTTCTTAACATTACCCCTCCTTAACTGTACCAAGTTGGTGAAGAATGTCCATCATGCGACCCTGGAGCTCATTCAACATGACCATCCCACCTAAGGGAACTCGCCAAACTTAGGAGACAGATGTGTCATTACTGAAAACCACTTGCACTTAAAGAACATTTCGCTCACTTAAGTGTTCCAAGTTCGTTCTTAAGCTCAGGCGCTCGCAATCCAATGTGACGTTCTTCATTCAAATTCATTTATTTAAAATTTAAACTATGCAACATAAGATGTTAATGTCCATGATGCAATATTCCTCATCAACCCCTTTTTTTTATCACTGCTCGGTCTAACCTGACAAAAATTTAATGTGGGCACTAATAATTGAACTGTGAACGCGGTCATCCCACTTCTGATATCAACTCACAAAAAAAAACGTTGAAACCCTACCTACAGCCGTCTCCAACCACCCCTATAACGGCCCCTGTCCTCACATCTAACCTATTTAACCACAACACGTCAGACAAACCACCATCTGAACGTGAGGGTAACTATCTAACATATCTAAGTAGGTATTTAATCAAATACCCTCATCTAAACCTACGGGTAATATATATTCGATTAGGGCGTGATTGCTATCACCACCCATCAATCAAATACCACGACCTAGACGCGGGAGCATCCAATAGCCGTATGAGTCTCTGGAAGAGACTGCATTAATAACGTCTAAAGCGCTGTATTTATACTAACGACGCGGTACCAGACCGACGCCTACGTTGTCAACAAAGTCAAACTACCTACTACTAATTTTATCAAACCACCTTCAATACCTACATTAATCTTTACTATCTCAATATATCGCTAACACTCCTAGCTTTTTCTCATAGGTAATGATGAAAAATAGTGTGTCACTCGGGGCCAAATTTTTTGTTCTCGGACGGCGTATATTGAATTCCTCGCTACGCTCAGGATTCTACTTTAGAATCCTTCACTTCGCTCTGAATTCAAAATACCGCCCTCGGGATATGGGGCCAAAGAAAATTTTTGTTCCCCGAGGGCGGTATTTTGAATTCAGAGCGAAGTGAAGGATTCTATACTGCCCTCGTAATTGAAAACACAGTAACTTAAAGGTAACTTCTATTTAACTTACTGTGTTTTCAATTACGAGGGCAGTATAGTAGAGTATAGAAATTCAAAAAACTGTATGGGCGTATATCCGATCGATAAATTGATCACGTGACTTATCGAAGACAACAGCTTCTCAAACATTTTTGAATTTTGAAGTAATAAACACACCACAGGGAATCGAACCCGGAACCTTTTCATCCGTAGTGGAATTTGCTAACGACTAGAACAACGAAGCAGTCAAAAATTGAATTAGGTATCTAAGTCTACAGAAGTAGGTCATTGGTATCCTTGAATAGAAGACCGAATGACATTGTCATAATCTGAAAAAGCATGCAGTTTATATGCACCGACAGTCACGAACTGTGATCATACAATGTATTATGTATGACTGCCACATATACTAGGATACCTATATTTTTAAGCTATTGCATAGCTTCTATCGCGGGCCAGCGTGGAGACCGAATCCAGAAATTCCGTAACGAAAATAACCTGACACAGGACTCCTCTACGGTGAGCCGCTAGATGGCGTTGATAAACAATGCTATGCAATAGCTTTACCGCGGCAGTCCCCGAGTGCCACACGTCTTTTTGAACGAGCGAAGCGAAGTTCTCTGAGTCAACTAGGGCGCTTACCTACTGGACAGAGAAGTGTACAGTGTGTGCCTAGCCTTATAATTAATCTAGCCTATAAGTATATTAAGTACATACATATTGCATTGTAATACCACTATACAATAAATCAGTCTAACACCAACTGTCGGGTCGTTCACTCATTTACCTACCTGGTCCCAATCTTAGATGGCAACCTTAGATGGCGACCCTGCCATGGGACTCAAATTGGGAATATCATAATACATAACGGTCTTCAAAAAAAAAAAAAACAAAAAAAAAAATGTGCAATTCTAAAGTTGAAAAAGAAGACATATTCATAAACCAAAATGGACAAAACAACGGCGCAAACTTGAAACAAGTATATTGGCATTTATCATCAATAAATATAATAATGTTCATCATCTGCACAATTTTACTTCTTGGAGTATTATACTTGTTGTACAAGTTTTACAAAAAATGCCACGAGAGCTGGATAAGAGATCAGCTAAGCCGGCATGTGCTTAGAAGGTCACGTCGATCCCGCAGCGGAGGACCATCAGCACCATCAGTTAATGCCTGTGAAAACTGCCGCGCTCATAAAACGTGTGAATTGTGATATGTGAAGTGTAATGTATGACGATTTACTAAACTTATTTAACGAACTTTGTAAAGTAAAAGTGTATTTAGTGAAAATTGGACCAGCTCGAAGAAAAGGTGAAATAACATTTAAAAAGTTAAGTGAAGCGGACGATTTAGTCAGTAAGTTTAATTCGATTTTAGAAAAATTAGACTCATTATCAGTATCTTTTAAAGATGATGAATGCATCCGATTTGACAAATTAAGAAATGATTTTTTCAATCTATATGACGACATTTTAAAATTGTGTAGTTCCCATAGTAAAATTGAACACCCAACTTGTGAAAATTATACCATCATGGCTAAATTTGAATTAAAAGTAGCGTTGCAGTTACTCCCAGTCATTGATGACAGTGAAATTTCTATAAAAAAATTAATTGACAATATTATATATTACGATTCTTTACTTTCAAGCGCAGATTGTAAGAAAAATCTCATTCAATTTATATTAAAAAGTAGACTGTCACAAAATGCTAAATTACAATTACAACAAAATTATACAGACATCAATGACTTGGTTACCGACATGCAGCGTGTGTTACTGCCAACAAAATCGCCTATAGCTATCCAAAATAAAATACAACAGTTAAGGCAAAATAATAAATCTATACAAGATTACGCGAAGGAAATGTCTGAACTCTTTGTTGAACTTACGATATCGCAGGCAAAAGGTGATTCAAATTCTTATGCGGTACTTAAACCCTTAAATGAAAAATTTGTCATAAAAAAATTCGCCGACGGGTTGCGAAATCGAACACTCAGCACAGTAATTACAGCTAGGAATTACGATTCACTAAAAAATGCGATTCAAGGAGCCCTTGATGAAGAAATCTCGAGCCCTTCAACAACAGGTGATTTATTAACTATGAAACATCGTACATACTATCGGCCTAGGAATTTTAATAATTACAGAGGTAGATGGAATACCGGTAGGTATACAAGTTCAAGATCGTCATATTATGTGCCAGGCAGAGGACGAACATTAGAGCATCACGTTCCAGTGCATTACCAGAGAGGAAACCAGAACGGCGCTCGTGGGATGACACGAGGTCGTGGAGGTAGGTTTTCTAATAATTATTATAGAAATCGAGGAGCTAATCGAAGTGGAAATGTCATGCATATTTTGACCAACTCGGATTCTCAGAATAAAACTCCTTCCGAAAACCAGTTTTTTCGAGACTAAAAGTATTATGTTAACTTTACAGAACAATATAAAGTACGTAGAATTATATTTGAATAATAGAAGATGCCTTTGGTTATTAGATACCGGAGCTTCGATATCAGCGGTTAGTAACAAAACATGTCATAATACACCTATTAGCGACAGCCGTATTGTAATCAACGGCGTGGGGGGTCAAATCCAAGCGAAAGGCTCTGTTTATTTAACACTATCTGCTCAAAGCGGTGTACAATTACCGCATGACTTCTATGTATTTGATTCATTGCCTTGTATGGCTGATGGAATTTTAGGTCTAGATTTTCTTTCTTTGTACGGAGCTAATATTGACTTAAAAAATTGTATTTTGACATTAAGCTATAATGGAATAGAACAGATTTTACCATTAATCGACACTTGTAAAGTTGAGAGACCTGATTTTCTAACTATAAGAGTACCTGCTAGGTCTGAATCTATACATTACATTAGTAGTAGCATGGCTGAAGAATGCGTAGTCTGCGCATCCGAATTAAAAGACGGAATTTTTATTGCGAGTATGCTTGTTACACCTAAGGACGGGAAGATACCTATAAGAGTTTTGAATACTACTGAAACCGATTGTTATTTACAGGATATAAAGCCTATTATACACAAAGCCAGTGATTATGATCTTTGTTTGTTTGAAAATCCCTGTAGAGACGCAAACAGAGTGAAACGTTTATTCAAATTATTAAATTTAAGTCACTTAAACTTAGAAGAGCAGGCTAGTATTGAAAATATATGTGCAAAATATAACGATATATTTTATCTTGAAGGTGACCGATTCACCACAACTAAGCTTTATAAGCATTCAATTTCTTTAAAGCCTAATACGACACCAGTGTATTCCAAGCCTTATAGACTTCCGCACTCACAAAAGAACGAAATGGAAAAACAAATTGAAAAGATGCTTAAACAAGGCATAATAGAACCATGTAACAGTGAATGGTCTAGTCCTGTTCTACTAGTTCCGAAAAAATCGAACTCAGGTAGTACGGAGAAAAAATGGAGATTAGTTATTGACTATAGAAAATTGAATAACTGTATTATTGATGACAAATTTCCCCTACCAAATATGACAGACATATTAGACTCTTTATCAGGCTGCATATACTTTACCCACTTAGATTTAAATCAAGGTTTTTATAATGTTGAACTAGATCCAGCTAGTAGAAAATACACAGCTTTTAGTTCAGGCCAATATCAAATGACTAGAATGCCTATGGGTCTTAAAACAAGCCCAAGCTCATTTTCACGAATGATGAATATGGCAATGGCTGGTTTATCCTATGAAAAATGTCTCTGTTATCTTGATGATTTAATTATTTTTGGACGGAATTTATCAGATCACAACAAAAATTTAATCGAAGTATTTGAAAGGATACGTAACGTTAATTTAAAATTAAATCCAGCTAAATGTGATTTTCTCAAAAAAGAGTTGCTTTATTTGGGACACGTAGTATCAGGAGATGGCGTCATACCCGACCCTCAGAAAGTTAGTATCATAAAGAACTACCCCATTCCGAAAAATGCTGACGAGGTAAGACGATTCGTCGCATTAGCTAGTTATTATAGAAAGTTTATACCTAATTTTGCCGAAAAAGCTTACAACTTAAATCTATTATGTAGGAAAAAGGTTCAATTTATTTGGGATGATAATTGTCAAAAATCTTTCGATATTTTAAAGGAAAGTATGATAACGCCACCAGTTCTACAATACCCTAACTTTTCGGAAAACAATACCTTTATAGTTCAAACAGACGCATCAGGTTACGCGATAGGTGCAATTTTATCAAACTCGGACGGGCGCCCAGTCTCTTATGCAAGTAGAAGTCTTAACAAAGCCGAACAGAATTACCCGACTATTGAAAAGGAGCTTTTAGCTGTGGTCTGGGCTGTAAAATATTTTAGACCATATTTATACGGTCGTACATTTAAAATCCTTACCGACCACAAGCCTTTAATTTATTTATTTAATATGAAAGACCCTTCGAGTAGGTTGCTTAAGTTTAGATTGACTTTGGAAGAGTATGATTATACGATAGAGTATGTGAAAGGTAAAGATAATGTGGCTGCAGACGCATTATCTCGAGTGATTGTGAGTTCTAAAAACTTGAAAGAGATGAATAATAGCGTATGTGTTAGTGTGATGACGCGTGCGCAGAGAAAAAACGGTTGGAAACAGCTGCGTCCCCGGATGATATGGTCTCTACCGACGACAGGTCTGATCAGCCAATAGTCGTAGACACTCATATTAAACCGAAGAACGCAGTTGAACTAAGATTTATAGACTCTAAAATTTTACAAAAATTACGAAAAGAAAAGAAAATAAATTGCGAAAATAATATTTTTTCATACGACAGTAGTCAAATGACGATATTTATAAACCCTGCTTCTCAATCGCAATTGACGCGAGCCGCATTTGTGAGAGAGCTAGGTGAATTTTGTGAAAGAATAAATATAGAAGAAATATATTTTATAAAAAATAAAAATAATGATATATTTGTCAAGAAGTTGATAGATGAGATAAAAAATACAGTAGAATGGAGAGGACCTCGTTTATGTATTTTAGAGGACATTAAAAGAGTAGATACTATAGACGACAGAAAAGTTATATTAAACGACTTTCATCTTTTGCCCACTAGTGGCCACGCGGGCATAAGACGAATGTTAAATAACATAAAGAAATATTATTTCTGGCCGGGACTAGAAAAAGACATAATTAACTTCGTAAAAAAATGTCCCAAGTGTCAAAAACAAAAATATACTACTAGGGTAAAAGAACCTATGGTAATTACTTCGACAGCTCATTCAGCTTTTGAAAAAATATTTTTAGATATAGTTGGACCTCTAGATAGAGATTATAATAATTATACGTATATCCTTACGCTACAATGCGAATTAACAAAATATGTATGCGCGTTTCCACTCATTACAAAAACAGCCACAGAAATAGCGAAAGTTTTTGTAAATAATTTTATCCTCGTTCACGGAATTCCAATGGTTATCGGCACAGATCGTGGATCTGAATTTTTATCGGAAATATTTAAAGAGGTTTGTAAATTACTTAATATTTCTAAACTAAATTCAACGGCATACCATCATGAAAGTATAGGTGCATTAGAAAACTCACATAAGAACTTAGGAAGTTTTCTAAGAATACAGACAGAAGGTAAACCAGATTATTGGAGCACATGGCTTCCCTTTTGGTGTTTCGCGTATAACACAACAGTACATTCATCAACAAAATTTACACCTTTTGAATTAGTTTACGGCAAAAAGTGTAATCTACCAAGCAATCTTTCAACAAAAGTAGAACCTCTATACAATCACGATAGCTATCCTCAAGAACTTAGATATCGATTACAAGTTTCACAAACAGAAGCGCGTAATAATTTAATAAATAGTAAATATAAACAAAAAACTAGATACGATAAATATGTTAATCCTTTAGTATATAAGCCTAATGATTTAATTTTAGTTAAAAATGAAACCGGCAATAAACTATCGAATCTATATTTAGGACCATATAAAGTAATTGAAGACTTGTCACCAAATGTAAAAATAGTAAATAGTAATGGCAAAATAGATGTTATTCATAAAAATAGAACAAAACCATTCTTAAATAATTAACTAAAATATTATCATCATATTTGTAGGAAAATACATATAAAGAAATTGTAACTAGATATAAGAAATATATACTATCATAAGAAATATATTGTAATTTGTAAACCTATTATTATGTTTAGCTATAAGAAAAAAATATGTAATAGAATATTAATATTTTTTTTAACACCCCATGGGAGGTGTACAGTGTGTGCCTAGCCTTATAATTAATCTAGCCTATAAGTATATTAAGTACATACATATTGCATTGTAATACCACTATACAATAAATCAGTCTAACACCAACTGTCGGGTCGTTCACTCATTTACCTACCTGGTCCCAATCTTAGATGGCAACCTTAGAGAAGTGTGTCCGTCTAAATGTCTGTCAGAGCCCTATAAGCTATTGCCCGCGACTTTGTCCGCGTGGACTTAGTTTTTCTTCTAAGTACTGTAAGTTTTTGTCCTAAGTTGTGTAAGTATTTTGAAATGGCGCTTTGTAAAATGTGCCACGAAAGTATAAGTATGACTCAATTTTGGTCGTCGTGTATCGATTATTAAATGAATGTGTCGATAGATGGCGCTGTGCACAGATTGTTTATTTTAAAATGGCGCTTTGTAAAATGTGCCAAGAAATTATAAGTATGACTCAATTTTGATAGTCATGTATCGGTTATTAAACAAATGTGTCGATAGATGACGCTGTACACAGATTGTTTATTTTGAAATGGCGCTTTGTAAAATGTGCCAAGAAATTATAAGTCTGACTCAATTTTGTTAGTCATGTAACGGTTATTAAACAAATGTGTCGATAGATGACGCTGTACACAGATTATTTATTTTTTATTGCGTCTAATGTTAAAAGTTAATAATAATTACATTGGGAATTATGGAATACCGCGAGTTCTCAGTTCGGGGCGAACCACTAGTTTAAAGAATATTAGCTCTGATTTTGAAGTGAAAACTTCTTTAGGCGCGCGGTGACAGATTAGGGGTACGGGTTGAATTTACACTGCCTTCCAAGTTAGTCCGCTACCATTTTAGACTAATATCGTCACTTACCATCAGGTGAGATTGCAGTCAAGGACTATCTTGTCATTGTATATAACAAGCTATAATTAAAAATATTGAAAAACACGACTGCCCAGCCAAATACGAACTAAAAAGTTAAATACCACAGGCCTTTGGAATCTCATTCACATTTTTAAATGATATTTTATGTGAATCACTGGATATTGAACTATAGTGTTATATATTTTTGGAATCAACTCATCATTTTCTAGATGATTATTATATACTTAATCTTATTATCGAATATTTTTTTCAACTTTAGTCTTTAATGCGGGACCATGGTCATTGGTCACCCCATCATTTTTTTTTTAAATTTTATTAGCTTATAAGGAATAAGCTAAGGATTCTAACGATACCTCATTCATCCAAATCGGTTCAGACGTATAGAAGTTATGATGGAATATAGGAACTCACATACATACATACATGAATCCTGAAAACAATATACTCCTTTTTTCAGGCAGTCGTATAAAAAACGGGTGGTATTCCGTAAAAAGGATGCACATTGCACATGCCAGTTGTTTTAAATAATCGTGACGCCTTCAAGGCTATTGATTAAGTAAACGGAGACATGACAAAATACAGTTTCAACTAGGTCTCATCTCACAACAGAAGGCGAGTTTTTAGCGCTATTCAAACGCAAATGTCATAGAAATCCGGACCGTCTCACAGATTGTTCTGGACACGAATTAGCATCTGTTTTGTCCTCCATTGTTGTCCAAACTATTTGTCTTAGACGCGTAGGTACATACGAGTATGTCGTGATGCAACTCTTGACCCATTTTGTGATTTGTTGTTTTAGTTATGTTGGGATGTCCGCTTAGTTTCATTTTAAATCATTCATTTCATTCGTTCATTCATCATTCATCTCAAGTCACTGCCAGTCTTTGCACGCTTTAGTGGTGGAGGAAACTGGAAAGTATCGTGAGGACACCAGCATGTCTTAATGTTCTTAAAGGTGTATGAAGTCTGCTAATCCATACTTGGCCAGTGTAACGGCCGCTTAGTTTACATTTTAAATCATTCATTTCATTCATTCATTCATCATTCATCTCAAGTCACTGCCAGTCTTTGCATGCTTTAATGGTGAAGGAAACTAGAAAGCATCGTGAGAAAACCAGTATGCCTCATAGGTAGTATGTTCTCATAGGTGTATGAAGTTTTTAAAACAAGAGTGAACAGGCATCTTCTAGGCAAACGTCAAACCTTAGACCTTATCATCACTTTCCATCAGGTGTGATAGTGGTCAAGCGTGTGCCTATAATGTATAAAAAAAGATTTAAAAAGAGGAAAAATTCCTTGAGTGAATATATGGAATGAAATTGCAAACCAGCCAAGGGAATCCCTTCAACCTGGAGATTAACCTTGACACCTAACATAGCAATTACATTAACAACAGTACTTAATGGATTTCACTGAAGCATTTTACACGCTCTAGCATCCGAAAGTCTTGGTCCAATGAAAACAAAATCGGCCAATGTCAATACACCTCAAGCCTCGAGGTTACAGCACAGTGCACATCAATTATCGGTACAGATCTAACAGTGTGAACTGTGCTCTCACGAGCGGCCACTAATTTGATTGTCGGCGTTACACAAGGCTCCCACTTGCGCCCGTTACTTTACAATGTAGGTACTAGGTACACGGGTACGCGTCGTGTGTGCACAAAGTGTTATGAACGGGTGACAATATGCTATGTGTAATAATAGTGCGTCAAAAGACATCCATACGCACAGTTGTTTATATTTTTAGGAATTCATGTATTTATCTTTGTGATTAACAGTTAACGCGAATATGGGCTGCAAAATTACAGTAATCATTATTATTGATGTCAATTGTTTTTAAATATTTTTTTTGTTTGTGCGCGCATCACGCGAAAACTACTGAACGGATTTGAATGTTTGGTATAATGAGCTGATAACGGTGATACTCCAGGTCAACACATAGGATACTTTTTATCCTGATAAACAATAACATTTATCCGGGATAGGGGATGAAAGTTTTTGTTGATTTTGCTCCATGACTTCGTCAAATCTAAACCGAATTTAATAATTCTTTTTTTATTATAAATACAAAAAAAACCGCTAAAACCCTACCTAAAGCCTAACATTATTATAAATTATGTACTATTAGAAATATTTTGTCCAATTTTGGTGAAGATCTACTAAATATTATCGGAGATAGAGGACATAACTCCTCGTGGATAGTAGCAAGTCACTCTAAACTTTTTCCACGCAGACGAAGTCGCGGGAATCAGCTAGTAGTATAATAAAAATAAATAAATAATAATAGGTAAATCTAAGTGGATGAACTAGCGTTAAACGAACGGATACAAACTTTTCAGTTTGCGTTCTCCACAGCTATAAATGTTGGCAAAGCAGTTATGCGCACAATTTATACGCGATTGTCTTTTCCCCGTAATTCATATTCGCTATGCGATATTTACAACATATAACATATTACCTACCTATATTGTATTGTTACATAGTTGCTATTAAGTATGTTACATGTTTATGCAAATTGAAAACTACGGTAGATAGACTATACTACAGACTTTCATTTATATTCGTTGATAAGATAGTCCTTGACTGCGATCTCTCCTGATGGTAAGTGATGATGTCTAAGATGGTAGCGGGCTAACTTGGAACAAGTATGGATTCAACCCATACCACCTATTTTATTTATCCCTGAAAAACGGAATTTTGTTCATACCTACAGGTTGAATTAGGAAACTAGTTTTACGAAACGAAGTCGGTAATATAGTTTCATAACTAAGTACATTTTATTTAACCGACTTCCAAAAAAAGATGAGGTTCTCAATTCGTCGGAATCTTTTTTTTTATGTATGTTCCTCGAAGACGCCTGGACCGACTTGGAAAATTCATTTTTTATTTAAAAGGGTATACTTCCCAGGTGGTTCCATTGTCATCAGGTCAGGATCTGATGATGGGATCCTGGAGAAATCGAGGGAACTCTTCTAAAGGCACAATTGATATACTTTGTAGTGGCATTTGAAGTCGGTTTTGTAAAAATAATTTTTACTTTTAAATTATTATTTTGCGATTTATAAAACCTGATATTATATACTTATTTATTTTTTACAGATATCGGAGTTAGAGAGAGAAGAAGGAAGAGAGAGAGAGAAGAGAGAAAAACCTATAATCTGTTAATGAAGAGAGCTATCCGTCGACAGTATTGATATTAAACACTGTCATGGAGTTGCTCTCTTTATGAACGGATGTGGTTCAACGAGGTACCAACCGGAAACAAAATGGCGGCCAGAAAAATAAGACATGAAAATAAAAAGACGAGAAGATTTAGCAGGAACAAAGTAGAACATAAACGGAGAGAAGATTCTTATTTATGATTCTGTAACTATAGTAAACTATTTTTTTTTAAGCTATCGCATAACTTCTATCGCGGGCCAGCGTGGAGACCGAATCCAGAAATTCCGTAACGAAAATAACCTGACACGGGACTCCTCTACGGTGAGCCGCTAGATGGCGTTGATAAAAAATGCTATGCAATAGCGTTACCGCGGCAGTCCCCGAGTGCCACACGTCTTTTTTTTATATATTTTTTGCGAGCAAAAGAACAGGCGGGTCACCTGATGTTAAGTGATTACCGTCGCTCATGAACATTTGTAGCACCTGAAGCACCACCAATGTGTTGCCGGCTTTTCAGGAATTTGTTGGTCCGCCCCTTGAATAACCCCATGTTGTAATTTAGTGGGAACACCGTTGCAGGAAGGAGGTGACCCGCCTGCTCGTTTTCTCGCTAAAAATATTGAAAAAAAAAAATGTTTCAGTAATTTATGCGTTTCTTCCATTGTAGATTAAGTAAATATGTTAAGCTTTTCATATTAAGTAGGTATATGTTAACTGTTTGAATAATTATAAAAATTTATTTGTATATTTCTGCATATATATTATATTTCTCATACTGTCTATCAAAGTTTGCTCAGATTCTTATCTAAGTATATGATTATATTATTATGATGTCTGTATTTAAGCATAGTTTACCGTAGTTATTATATTTTCCTGCAGATAATTATTGTGTATCTTTTTATACTATAAGATAGAAAGTATAAAGCGTTACAAAGAAACGTGAAATCTCAAAAGTACCTAACATTTTTGCTTTTAGAAAACATCCCTCTGTAATTGCTCGTTTTTTGTAATAATTAGACCTGTATCAAAAATTAATTATTACAAATACAAATACATGTCTAACTATTTCTAAAATTAAAACTATTAATAATAATTATTTCTAAAATTAAAACTAACATAAACCTAAAACCTGTATCTATGTTTTAATCTTTTATTTCTTTCTGTTAATAAAGACAATAAATAGCGTCAATTTCAACAAATTCGTTTTTTTCTTTCATGTCGCTGAATTTTTGGGCGGTGGGCGTATGCCCAGCCGTGGGCATATGTACTCCTAGCACAAGCTTTTCGCTTATTTGGAGGGGAGAGGAGAATATAAGTCAAGTTCAGCTTAGCTAATATTCTTAATAAAAAAAAAGTTCCTGAGCGCACTCTCCAAAGTATTCCTTATTACCAAAATTCAAAATTTATTTATTTCATATAGGCTAACTTGTAGCTCTTATGACATGTCATAAATCTACCACCGGTTCGAAATGCAGATTCTGCTGAGAAGAGCCGGCAAGAAACTCAGCAGTTGCTCTTTTCAAAAAAAATTTTTTTTTACAAAGCTATGCTATGTATACAGTGCTTCCACAATAAAGCTTCAAAAATGCAAAAATGCATACGTAGGTACACCAATCCAACGCATGTCAAGACGGGCAGTCAAAGCAGACCCATTCCCGTTGGTGGCACCCGTTCACGAGCATGACGCATGATCCAGCCGTTGCTTCGCTCAACCATATTTGAGGGAACGTAACAACCCGCACCACACAACACCACCACAGAGATGTTTAAAGAGAGCAAGTAGGTATTTCCATCTCAAGAATCTTACAGTATCTCAGAGCTGTAGACAGTGTTGCTTATATGCGTAGAAATAGATTTACAGTTTACACATCTTATCAGTGATAAGCTGATAAGAAGCACTGAGAGCTACAGCAAGTTGATAGCGCTGATAGCCGTATGTACGGGGATAACAAGATAAACAACTGTGAATTAAGTAAACTGCCGAAAATAGGTCATGGAGTGGAAAAAGCGATGCGCATAGACCTTGATAACTTGTTTTATCAAGGTGTATAATTTAATTCTGAATCAAATCAAATCAAATCAAAATTTATTTATTTCATGTAGGCCAACTTGTAGCTCTTATGACACGTCATAAATCTACCACCGGTTCGGAATGCAGATTCTGCTGAGAAGAGCCGGCAAGAAACTCAGCAGTTACTCTTTTCAAAAAAAAATTTTTTTTACAATAGGTAACAAAAGTAGGTACCTATGCTATATATACAATGCTTTCACAATGAAGCTTCAAAAATGTATACGTAGGTATATACAATCCAACGCATGTTAAGACGGGCAGACAAAGTAGACCCATTCCCGTTGGTGGCACCCGTTCACGAGCATGACGCATGATCCAGCCGTTGCTTCGCTCAACTATATTTGAGGGAACGTAACAACCCGCATCTATCTTTCAGTATAAGTGTGTGCGAGCAAGCTCTCGCTCACACTTATACAGATACGACACTCACACAACCACGAGCCACGTGCCCTCTTGAATTGAAACAACTATACCAACCATAATCAGTAATGGTAATGGCAATAAGTAATTATTATAAATGCGGAAATGTGTTTGTTGGTTTCTCCTTCAATCACACAGCTACAGAGCAACGGATCGTCGTAATTTTATGTATGGGTATAGTTGAGGATTTGGAGGGTGGCATAAGCTATCTACCTTTTTTTATATGAATAGCGGGCAAACGAGCTGGTAAGTCACCTGATGTAAAGTGATTACCGCCGCCCATGAACACCTTGTATTCTAGTACCAGAGGCACCACCAATGCGTTGACGGCTTTTCACTGCTTTTCAGGAACTTATTGGTTCGCCCCTTGAATAACCCCATATTGTAATTAAATGGGAACACTGTCGAAGGGAGATGATTCTACAATTTAGAAAACAGAAAACCTTCAGAAAAACACTAAAGCTAAACTTCAAAAGTCACCTTCAAATCAAACTCCAAGAGCTGATATTCAAAGACTTCCAATTCAATACATCGAAAGGGCTGTGAAATTAAGAATTATGAAGATCCAAAACGACAGCTTCAGAAAGGAACTTCAGAATCTATAAGAAAATAAACGATTCAAACTTGGAAGGGGTATGGTAGACGGTAGTGTACATTTAACCCAAAGTCCAGACCCCTAACCATACGCCGTATTTCTACACGCCATCGTGCCCGAACTAAATCGCTTGGTGGCATGCCTTTGACGGTAGGGTGGTAACTAGCAATGGCCGAAGCCTCCCACTAGACCAGACCAGAGTAAATTCAGAAATTATAAGTTACCGAAATTGCCTCCGCTGAGAATCGATCCCGGGACCTCCTAGTTATAAGACCATAGCGCTCACCACTGCCCGCCAGGAAGGTCTCGCGGAATTTTCAAAAAACTTAACGTCGAGCGAAGTCGCGGGTAAAAACTAGCTGATAAATTAAAACAATGGTTCATTATCATTTGATAATACATATTGCAATTGATTAGCTAAATTACAAATGATTGGGCTTTATCGAGTATATGTGGTAGGTATCGATGTAACAAAATGGCGGCCAGGGCATTGTTATTATTAGTGTTAGTTTGTGTTCTACAGACATTACCGTATATTGCGGAGTGTACTCTGTTGTGTGAGGAAGGATTTTGCGCGGTAAGTAGGTATATAACTTAACCGTTAGCATAAAATTTATAGCTAGCGTCATCTAGAAGAACTGCAGAACATACAGAACAGGTTAATTCAATGACAAGATAGCCCTTGACTGCAGTCTAAGATGGTAGCGAGCTAACTTGGAAGGGGTATGGCGGTATACATTCAACCCATATGGGCAGAGGCGTAACTATAGGGTGGCATGACGGCAAAATGCCACGGGCCCCAGTTGGAAGGGGCCCCCGATCAGAGAAGGCCAGAAGCACAAGATGATCCTAACATTTATAGCCATTCCTGTGATTACGGCTAGTGCCGAGCGATCATTTTCAAAATTAAAATTGATATAAACTAAATTCTTTTGGACAAGAAAGGTTTTGCACAGTGTCGGATTTACCAAAAGGCTGAGTTGACTGGAGCCTAGGGCAGCAGATTTTAGGGGCGGTAAATTTGGGCCAAAATTTTTATTTATGACTTACAGAAATGAAAAAGATACATATTTGTATAAGTATGTACCTAAATGTCATTAGGTCTGTTCGCGCCCGTATCTCGGGTAGCTACCGGGCGTACCTACCTCTAACCTACCTGTAGGTAATTCCATGGCGTTTGACATTTGACATTGACAAATTTATTCGATTTCCGATTAATGTCACTTGTCATTCCGTTTTTGTCTTTGAACCAGAGTCGTCAAGCCGCCGTGGAAAGAGGCGGTCGTTTTGCTTGTATTTGCGTCCTTTTGAAGCGTGTGCGCCATATTTGCCACGCGGGACTATATTTTTGTTTTGTGTTGAACTTTTTGTATTGGCGGAACTCTGTACTGTTTGTAGTAATTGTTATTAGCTTTAAGTGGTTGTTGAACATTTGTGACTTGTGAAATTGGCCTCCAACACGTGGAGGCGTCTCCTGGAACCAGCCCTCGGCGTGGCTTCGTAATCCCATACAGACACTACACTCAGTACACACACACTTATACATTCGTCGAAGCCCCAAGCAAGAACCTTGGAAGAAAAGGTGAGTGTAGGATTAATTGTGTGCTTGTAAGGTTAGGTTTCATTTTGTACCCTTGAAGTCAGCGTCGGCTAGTGCGTCACCCTAAAGACAGCCGGTAGGGACTCTTTGTGTCTCTCGGTGGATCGAATCTCCACCGGCCATTTCTCTCAACGGCCTGTGCCTCCATGCTATGGGCCCCATGGACGCTTGGCGTTGATCGTTGATAGTTTTGGCGCCAACATTTTGGTAGCAGAGCGTGGTTCTCATAGTTTGAATAGCGTGGCCACTAGCCTGACGCTGACATTTGTATTATCTTGCTAATTGTAAACTAACTTTGGTTTGATCGGTACCGCTGACAGTCTATTCTGTTTGGCCGTTCCTTGTAAAGTTTAATTGCTTAATTTTGATTGGAACCAATTGATTGAGTCATGGAGAAGTAGTCTATCCATTTTGTGGACTCATTTTGTTTGATTATTTGATAATTAAATATTTTATTATTTGACAATTTAGTGTTGGTTCCAGTTGAGATCCAGAAAACTCTATGGTTTTGTTAAGGGTGGTTGCATACTTTGTTGACATGTTTTGGTGAGCAACATTTTGTTGAAAGTTCTGTTGCGATGCTTTGTTGAACAACATTTTTGTTGAAAGTTTTGGTTGTCACTTAAGGCGGTAACAAACCATGCAACTTTGTATTATCATATTGATTGATTGTCTATGGGTAAGTTAAAGTTAAACTTAATTGTTTAAGTCAGTTGATAGTTTTGGCCCATAGGTTTCTCAATTAAATTTATAATCTACCTATGTTGTGTTCATAGTTATGACTCATACTAGTTAATTCTTGTTGGTATAATTCGACCGTAGCAATTAACAGTGTCGGATCTACATTTTAACGATTTTCATTTTATTGCATTAAAGGTCTTAGAATAAAAATAGCAATGCCCCCACCAATTATGAAACTTTTAAAATCAACCAACCTTTGGTTTTTGCAAGTGCAAAAATTAGGTATATTGACTATTCTTCACTTTTCACATATTTGAAACTTTGAACGGCCGTACCCTAAAGTAGTGATTTTTCACATACGACTATGTTAATTGCTACGGTCGAATTGTATTCAATTGGAAAGGGTCAAGCTATTTTGTTGAGCACGGTGGATAATAAATAGATGAGAGAATTTATTATAATTTGATTAATTAGTTGAGTGGAATTTAGTGCTGCTGATTTTGTATTTTGCTTAGCCGTACCTAAATGCTAATTTGTTTGTTCTTGCTAATAATCAGTTGTAGTGTTTGAATTTACTTGAATCGGGTCATGTACACTTAGACATACCCATTTGAAGATTCAGTTTGTGTCTGATACACATATTGTATTTATCAATTTGAAATTTGAATATTATTTGAACAATTGAGTTTACATTATATTAAAACTTATTAAACTTGGCCAATTGGCAGGTATCACCCATTAAGTTCAGATCCTAATGTAATTTGTGTTGGTTTGGATTACTTGGAATTGAACTAATTGAATTTTTGCCAAGTTAAATTTTGTAAAATTAGATAAACTGGATTCTTTTGCCTGAACTGTTAAGGTGACCGCACACCCTTGAATTTGATTGACCGCATACCTATATTTGTATATTGATTTGTTGGTGTGCTTAATAATTAAATTTAATTGGAACAAGTACTCCTGCGTGCTAAGTTAAGCGACTTAGTTTAAATTTAATTATTGTAATTATTGTATTGTTTGTATTGTTGGTTGTGCGGTATTGTTATTAATTGGGTTTTGAGCATGCGATAGATTTGATTTGTTTGATACTTGTAAAATGGCGAATTTGAAAACGCTTTTGAAACAAATGCAAACAGAGCTCCGCTGGGCTACGACCGCTGCCGCATTGGTAGACCGCGACCTGAGGGTTGCCGTCCGGCAGCAGCTAGCCGACCAGGTCGTGACCCGACAGGCCGCCTTCGAGCACCTTTATTTGGAGCTGCTCAAATTGGAATTGCCGCCTGAATTGTTGAGGTCTGTTGATAAGAAATACGACCAGGTATTTGAATTGACCGACGCTATTGTGGAGGCGGTCTATAGGTTTAAGACAGAGGCTCGATTGATTCCGCCCACGACGTCTCTTCACCAACCCCCTCCAGTGCCGGCGTTGTTGGAAACGTTGCCAACAACTGAGTTGCCAACAACTGAGTTGCCAGCAACTGAATTGCTCGCAACTGAATTGCACAGAGTCAGAGAAACTGTAGGGCAGGACTCCCAGTTTCATCTGCCTCGCCCACCTTCTCCGGGCAACGATTGGGATGTTTTGTGCCCCAACGAAATTGGTGTTGGCCGTCAGGATCTTGAATTGCAGGAGCGCACTTCCCGCACGGCCGGGAGCGCTCGTCCTGACCACACCACAGTAACCATTGAAAGGTCGTCTGTGGAACCTTCCACATTTGAGATTGACCGGGGTTCGCCCCCCCGTTTTGGTGCCTCACCCCCTCGTGAGCGGGTCTCTACCCCCTCACACCAGTTTGATAGGGGTTTGGCCGCGACGCAGGTACCTGCCCGGCCTGCTCGCAGTACGCCGCCGCTCTGTAAGCGGCCGCGACTTGATTGTCCGCACACGCGTGAGCGGGTTTCCTCCCCCTCACGTCAATCTGATAAAAGTTTGGATGCGAGGCTGGCCTCTGCCCGGCCTACTCGCGAACCGCCGCCGCTCCGAAAGCGACCGCGGTATGGACCCCGACCTCGGAGAGGTCGACGGGGGTATTATGGGGTACCCCGCTTTCGACCCGTTTTGCCCCCGAGGTGCGACGCTTGTGGGCATCGGTATGGGGTTACGTCCCCCCCGGTTATTGTAGCCACAAGGCAGTCCCGATTTGAGACCCCCCGGTCAGATGACCGGCGGGATGAGGGCGGCGGTCACTACTAAGTAGTCGCCGCCCCGGCCCCCACCACAGTTACCTCACCTGCTTTGATCAGTCCGCAGGCGAATAGATTTTGGCCGACTGCCGCGGTGAGGATGTGCTACCCGAAGTTGTGTTACTTTGAGCCTAATTGCATTCGGGTTAGCAGTGCTGTGTTGCATTGTTTGTTGTTTGGTGGGAAGCCTCGGGCCTCTGGGAGTCCATTTGGATCTTTGACTCGCAGAGAAGAGTTTGTTGATGTTTTACCCATTTGAGGTAAATCTTGGTTTTGCCTAAGGTGACCATGCTTGTTGATATTTGAGTCACCCCCCGCAGGTCCAGTGACACTGCGGTTCTAATTGTGGATCGGTTTGACTTGCTGATCAATCGGTCCGCACCCGCACTTTGTTGGAGTTGGGTCCCGACATGTCGGGCCCGACAATGTCGGGTGCTTGTTGGATGATTTATGCTTTTAGGCTTTGAAGTCGAATGGGCTATCGACTACGGCTACTATGTCGGAGTTTGGTTGGATCCGACTTGTACCCAACTTCCACATCGATGGTGGAATAGACCTAAGCATTGAGTATATCATTCTCGGATATGGTCCGACGATCTTTTGTGGGCCGAGGAGAAGTCTCCTCCACCCTGGGATGCGACCTCCCCATGTAAATAATATTGACCGTCATATGAACGGGAGTTTCGCTTCTTGATTATCCCTTATTGCCTCTCGGATGTGAGTAGGCCTGGCTGCGCTTACAGCGCTTGTTTTTCCGGCGTGCTACACGCAACGGAACTTGAATGCCGTTTGGATATACCTTAGTTTGTCTAGCGCTCGAACGCAAAGAGGTATATAAGCGCATGGCGCTTTTGTTTAAATATATGATCTTGGGTCTGATGTTGAGACTGTGAATTGAATTTCGATAGTGGGGCTCCCTGTCGCCCTGTGAGACATGTCACCGTGATTGCTTCTTAACGAGAGAACCAACAGATTTAAGATTTTGAACTGATTTGTTGTTTGTAGATATTGTAGATTTGAGTTTGTTTAGAATTTACATTAATTTGGTTTTATTTGTACTAGTTTTGCTTTTATGTTTGTTTAGCTTTTAATTGATTTGCTTACCTTTTGTATTTGTTTAGTAATAAGCATAATTTAAGTGCGTTTATTTGTAAGTGGCGAAGGCGCATCTCCGTCGCGTTTATTGGCGAAATTATTGTATTTTTGAATTGATGCGCCGCCGTGTTTGTGGAATGGAGGCGATCCTCCATTCTCGGCTTCTCTGCCCTTGTCCGACCCAACCGCCCAAGTTGGCTGATCTTGTAGTTTGAGATTTGATTTGTACTTTGATATTGGCGTCAAGGACGCATTGTTAAATTGCTATATGGGTCCGGCAGGGTTCCCAGAGTCACCGAGGTTATGATTGGAGATTCGGTTTTGCCACAGGCCGTGTCTACCATAGCCAGTTACCATTTGTTGGTGGACTCCAATCCAGGAGTCCACGGCCGGGAGTGTTCGCGCCCGTATCTCGGGTAGCTACCGGGCGTACCTACCTCTAACCTACCTGTAGGTAATTCCATGGCGTTTGACATTTGACATTGACAAATTTATTCGATTTCCGATTAATGTCACTTGTCATTCCGTTTTTGTCTTTGAACCAGAGTCGTCAAGCCGCCTTGGAAAGAGGCGGTCGTTTTGCTTGTATTTGCGTCCTTTTGAAGCGTGTGCGCCATATTTGCCACGCGGGACTATATTTTTGTTTTGTGTTGAACTTTTTGTATTGGCGGAACTCTGTACTGTTTGTAGTAATTGTTATTAGCTTTAAGTGGTTGTTGAACATTTGTGACTTGTGAAATTGGCCTCCAACACGTGGAGGCGTCTCCTGGAACCAGCCCTCGGCGTGGCTTCGTAATCCCATACAGACACTACACTCAGTACACACACACTTATACATTCGTCGAAGCCCCAAGCAAGAACCTTGGAAGAAAAGGTGAGTGTAGGATTAATTGTGTGCTTGTAAGGTTAGGTTTCATTTTGTACCCTTGAAGTCAGCGTCGGCTAGTGCGTCACCCTAAAGACAGCCGGTAGGGACTCTTTGTGTCTCTCGGTGGATCGAATCTCCACCGGCCATTTCTCTCAACGGCCTGTGCCTCCATGCTATGGGCCCCATGGACGCTTGGCGTTGATCGTTGATAGTTTTGGCGCCAACAAGGTCCATAAACACATATTTTAAAATTTTATAAAATATCTAATTAATTACTGAATATAGGTACCCCAAACAATAACTAAATAGTTGGTAGAGCCAATTTTACCTACGATCCCAGGTGTGCGGCGCATACAAGTGCAGGGTCTCAAACGTCAAAAATACAGGACTAAATATGGCGTAGTACAAAATAAAAAATTTCGCGCTCGCTTCGCTCGTGAAAATGTCACTTTGACGTTGCTATTGTAGGTGCCAAGTATGGACTACTAAGTGCCGTAATGCAATCATAAAAATTTCGCGCTCACTTCGCTCTCGAAAATGTCGCTTTTACGTTTCTATTGTAGGTGCCAAGTGTGGACTACTAAGTGCCGTAATGTAATCATAAAAATTTTAGCGCTCGCTCCGCTCGCAAAAATGTCACTTTTGCATTTCTATTGTAGGTGCTAAGTATGAACTATTAAGTGCTGTAATGCAATCATAAAAAATTTCGCGCTCGCTTCGCTCGCGAAAATGTCACTTTTACGTTGCTATTGTAGGTGCCAAGAATGGACTACTAAGTGCCGTAACGCAATCATAAATTTTGCACTCGCTTCGCTCGTGAAAATGTCGCTTTTACGTTGCTGTTGTAGGTGCCAAGAATGGACTACTAAGTGCCGTAATGCAATCATAAAAAATTACGCGCTCGCTTCGCTCGCAACATTTTCGGAGTAACAAGTATGGAATACATAACTGCGCATTGCAGCCGTTAATACTGGGCTACATCATTGAACTTCAGGTACCAACTCGTCAATCCTGATGCTGCTTGGTAAGGCCCACCTAAATTGTGACGATTTAGAAACCACCGGTTGTGGATTGGTATTGCAGGTAGTTAAGCATCAAGTATATGGACTAGTGGAGTAATGGCAGAATACAATCGTAAAAAATTTCGCGCTCGCTTCGCTCGCGATATTTTTTGTTATTATGTCATTAACACTTTTGCTGAACAAAAAGCCCGAAAAAAGGAATTTTAATCTTTGAAATTTGGTACTTATACAAAAATTGTGACATACAGTTCAATACGCTCTGAATTAAAGGTTATTAGAAAATCAAGTAATTGTATTCGCGTTTGTATGTACCTACTTCACCTAGTGATTTATTATAAAGCAAAAAAATATTATATCATTGGTTGAGCTTCTTTATATTGGGGGAGAGAGGGCCCCGTCCGATGAATTTGCCACGGGCCTCAAACGGTATAGTTACGCCTCTGCATATGGGGTAAGCGGAGCTTAGCTTGTAACTGCATGTTTGACCATACAGATTGTTCTGTTGGCGGATTACAGCAAAATAATTTTAACCTTTTCTTGCTAATCATGAACTTCCGCAAAGTAACGCCTGCTTCTATCCAAATGTTACAAAGTTTACCACCATTACTAGTGCCCGATGATCTTCGGCCAACAATACCACATTCGGCCAAACCATTGTCTGGTGGGAGGCCGTAGCTAGTTACCACCCTATCGACAAAGACGTGCCTTCAAGCGATTTAGTATTACGGTACGATTGTGTAGAAACAGATTAGGGTATGGATTTATAGAGGACATTGAGCCCTATTTAAATAAAAATCATGTCGCACCAGTTACACTTGTATTCAACCAGTAATTAAAGGACAATGATAATAAAACTATGGTAAACTGTTTGAGCATGCGCTGTGAACGTCTTGCGTGGACGGAAGCTTAGAACATACTGGAAAACCGAATTTCCACCAGCTCGAGCGGTGGATAAAACAAAAGCGCATGTCCAAACTTACAATTCGCAATAACATTCGAGATTCAAACATCCATTCTAAATTCGAACGCCTTCGAATACAGCAGATAAAACCAGCCAGTCAATCAACCAGCCAGCCAGCAGTACGATCTCTGTGGAGCAGTCTCCACAGATTATAGCAAAAATAATTCTAACCTTTTCTTGCTTTGTATCATTTGGCAGAAATACAGACAGGAGACAGGATGCGCGACGCCGGCGATCGAGTGTTCCATCAACAATGCCACCCACTCCGGCTTGTCACTCCCCTCGCCCACTATCTGCAACTGCTGCGAATACTGCCTGCCTCTGTTCAGTAAGACCCAGCTCTTATTTTTCTATATTTTAGCGAGGAAACGAGCAGGCAGGTCACCTGATGCCTGCCCATGAACCCTTGTAGCACCTGAGGCACCATCAATTCGTTGCCGGCTTTTCAGGAATTTGTTGGTCCGCCGCTTGAATAACACCATGTTGTAATTTAGTGGGAACACCGCCGCAGGAACTTGGTTCAACAATTTCAAAGTACGTGGAAAAAATGATCTGGAGCAACGGATGGTCGAAGTGCTCCAGGCACCCAGGTGGTGAGGGTGAAATTGTGTTCGGTGGTGAGCGGTGCGGTTGTAGAAGAAAGATGGTGAAATAAGGTCAAACAGCTCTTCAGAACACTCCCTGTTATATAGCCGATAGAGGACTCAAAGAGAGCTTACGTCTCTGCGGTGCTTCAGGCTTTCCAATGAGTGGTTAATTTGGTACTGACCACAAGCCGAACTGCCCGCTTTTGAATCCGGTCAAATGGAAATATTCAGGTGCTCCAGCCCAAAGGTGAGGTATTGATTGAGGTGTATTGAGGTGCATTATTCCAAGTGTGGGCTTGCGCTTTATAGAGTAGGAGCCTGTCCTCGGGCGCAAAGTACCGCTTTGCCCTGTTGAGCACATCAAGCTCTTTCGAAGCTAATTTAGCTTTTCCTTCCAAGTGATCCCGGAACTGGACTTCGTTCGAAATGCTAACACCAAGAATCCCAATGCTGTAGGAAGGGATGAGGGAAGTGTTCTGAAAGAGAAGAGGTATGGTGAAGGGGGTCTTTTTGGCGATAAACGCACAAACTTATGTTTTTGAAGGGTTGAACTGCACAAGATTTTGTGAAACCCATACTGACACTTTCTCGAGGCAAGCCTCAATGTCAGAGACAAGTTTGGCTCTACTCTCCTCTAGCATTGCGTGGGAGATATGTGCATGATTTTTTTTTTTTAAAAAAAGGATATTAGCCAACTTGAAGTTGACTAATATTCTTCTATCCCCTCCAAATAAGCGGAATGCTTGTGTTAGGAGTGGGTACGACAATAGTGCAACGGGTGGGATTCGAACTTGCAACCTTACAGATTGATTATTTATTATTAATTGTATTTTCAGGCGAGGGTATGCCTTGCAGTCTCGGTGGACCAGGTGACGGGATCACGGTCGGCCGCTGCGGCCACGGACTCACGTGCAACAACGACACGAGGACGTGTGTTAGGAGTAAGAAGAATAATAGTTATTTGTTCAACAAGATAGCAAAGTTCATTTTTGTTGCGAGTGCCTAGTTTGAACCCCGAGCAGGCCATGGATTTTATAATAGAATCCTGAGTGTAGCGAGGGATTCAAAGTCACAAGAAACAAAAACTTTGCTATCGTGTGATACATACAACTTTTCACCTTACTAGTAGTAGTAGTATAAATAAATAGTTCAAAAAGGGCGCCTTTGCTGTTGTTTAATACACAAGGTTTTATTCGAGCACTTTATTAAAACCAGTGAGCAAAAGTCGTTTTTGCTCACTGGTTTTATACACAAAGGCGCCCTTTTTGAGGACGCATTTAAAAAGATCAAACAGGAGAATAAATACAATTTTGTGTTTTAAAAAAAAGAGTTAGGCACGCACACTTTAAGCATTTCGCACACGAAGTGTTCCGTACCTACTATAGCAACGGCGATTGTCAAACGAAAAAATCACGTTTCTTATATGGGAATCCCATTTATTAAGGGCACGATCTTCGGCCGCAGTAACTTGCAAGCAATTGAAGTGAGGTGCATGAGCCACTTTGTTATAAAAAAAGTAAAACAGTCATGATAAAAAAAAAAGAAAACTTTTTAGAGAAAAATTAACGGTAAAATATTCTTCTAAAAGCTTTTGCCTATTTTTTGACATATTTTTTTTAGTTTAACTTTGATATACTATAAATACAACCTGAAAAACAATTAAAAACTACACTGTTTTCGGAATATTATTTGATCGAGTGAAGTTCAAAATATGGAGTTTTGAACGGTAAAATAATTTAGAACGTGTATTAAACTACAACATATATTTTTAACCTATCAAAACAAAGAATATTTGATTGTTTACTATTGAATCAAAAACAGGCTGTTTTCGGAGATCCTGCCGTTAATGTTTTGTTAAGTTCTATCGCGTAGTTAGCGCTCCGTTCAAACTTCGCCAATGCCCATGCACTTATATCGATGGCTTTTGCTTGATATGTCCAGTGAGTACAAAGTGTCACGACGCCCAAGATGATTACGACGCGCGACACGCGAGAGGAGAAACTGGGGTGTTGGAGAGGAGACCGGAGTGTGACGTCAGAGGCGATTTCGCTACCTACGACTGTGTGCCGTCACAAACGTGAGTATAGCACTACCCTCATCTTCATATTGTTCTTGCGTTAGGGCTACTGTCAAAACCCATTGAGTGGAATTACTCTTCCACTCAATTAGTTTTGACAGTAGCCCCAGTACGGCTGCCCCATTTCAAAACCTAGTAAGTGTAATTGACAAAATTTTACAGGCTACCAAAAAAACATGTTTTGTCGATGGCTTAGCGAAGTAATAAATATATCCAATAAAAGCTTTCACGTAGTTTATTTACGAAACATTAATTCACCAACAGATACTGAAGAGTTCAGAGTTCAGAAGGACTACCACAAATATGTTTTTTGGTCTCCTGTAAAATTTTATCAACCACACTTACTGGGTTTTGAAATGGGGCAGCCGAGTAGTAGCCTATTACTATATATATAGCTACTCGTGCTGATTCACTGATTCACTGACTGACTGACTGACTGACTGACTGACTGACTGACTCATTGATCACCTCTCCTGTAAAATTTTGTATGGAAAAATTTTTTTTCACTCACGGTTTCGTATAGAGGACAAAAATTCATTCGGAACAAAAATATGGAGAGAGCTGATGAGTGAGGATTTCGGAGACGGGTGAGGAGCACCGGCCAGGGTATCGAAGATAGGTGGGGGGTGTTCGACCAAATGTCACTCGAAACCTCATCCAATTGGCAAAGAGCCGAAAAAAAACTCCAAAATGGCGAATTCAAGATGGCGGCCATACAAATTTTGTTTGTGTCTATCTCGGAGAGTATAAGAGATGGAAGAGTGGTTTCTTGGCAAAAGATGATCAGGAGCCAAAGGTCCACTTGGAGAACAGAAAAAAAATTCAAGATGGCGGAATTTATTTTTTTCCATACAAAATATATGCAAGACTTTAATACGGTTCCTTTTCAAAATTTTTGATGGTTTCATAGAGAGGACAAAAATTCATTTGGAGGAAAAATATGGAGAGAGCTGATGGTTGAGGATTTCGGAGACGGGTGAGGAGCACGGCCAGGGTATCGAAGATAAGTGGGGAGTGTTTAAACAAAAGTCACTCGAAACCTCATCCAATTGGCAGGGAGCTGAAAAAAATCTCCAAAATGGCGGATTCAAGATGGCGGCCATACAAATTTCGTCGGTGTCTATCTCGGAGACTATAAAAGATGGAAGAGTGATTTCTTGGAAAAAGGTGATCAAGACCCGGTAGTTAACGTGATGAATAGAAAAAAATTCAAGATGGCGAATTTTTTTTTTCATATAAAATGTATGCAAGACTTTGATACGTTCCTTTCCGCTGATGGTTTCGTATAGAGGACAAAAATTCATTTGGATGAAAAATATGGAGGGAGCTGATGATTGAGGATTTCGGAGACGGGTGAGGAGCACGGCCAGGATATCGAAGATAAGTGGAGGGTATTTGAACAAAAGTCACTCAAAACCTAATCCAATTGGCAGAGAGTCGAAAAAAAATCCAAAATGGCGGATTCAAGATGGCGGCCATACAAATTTCGTCGATGTCTATCTCGGAGACTATCAATGATGGAAGAGTGGTTTCTCGGAAAAAGATAATCAGGACCCGATGGTCTACGTGATGAATAGAGAAAAATTCAAGATGGCGGATTTTTTTTTTCATATAAAATGTGTGCAAGACTTTGATACGTTCCTTTCCGCTGATGGTTTCGTATAGAGGACAAAAATTCATTTGGATGAAAAATATGGAGGGAGCTGATGATTGAGGATTTCGGAGACGGGTGAGGAGCACGGTCAGTGTATTCAAGATAGGTTGAGGGTGCCCAAACAAACATCACTCGAAACCTCATCCAATTAGCAGGGAGCTGAAAAAAATTCAAAATGGCCGATTCAAGATGGCGGCCATACAAATTTCGACGGTGTCTATCTCAGAGAGTATAAAAGATAGAAGAGTGGTTTTTTAGAAAAAGATGATCGAGACCCGAAGGTCTACTTGGTGGTCAGAAAAACCGCGGTTCGCTTTAGCGAGCCGCGCACCCACGCGCCCTACTAGTTTTGTCTAAAGCTCTATAATAATTATTAATCTATGATTTACATTGAACCGGCTGTCCCGATACAAATGACAGCTTAAATTATGGATCAATTTAAAGCCACATTTGACTTATGAGTATTTCTGTAACTAATAAATAACTTGCAGGTCCTCACAAGTTTTAGTTCCTTGGATACTCGTAACTGTTTACAGCGCCAAAATGGCGACAATCAAGTAGATCCAATAAAAATATGACAGTAGAGTGTCCAGTGTTAATCATAGATTAATTAATAGAGGTCAGTGGTCTACACAGAGTCCGTACCGCTTAGCCATTTCCCGCTCATTCTGGTTTTCATTATGCGTTGCGGAACTGTAAAAGACCTGAAGCTCTGGAACAAGTTTAAGGCTAAATCTATAGACCACACTCTCACTCAGCTCAGACTCAAGACAGAGTTAAAACGAGACGGATTTATGTCAGAGCATATTTGTGTCTCGTTTTAACCTCTATCTTGAGTCTGAGCTGAGTCAGAGCACGCTCTATAGATCTCAGCATTAGACGCGAATTTTAAATGAGAATTTTGAAATGTATTTCAGTTGTTTCTGCCAATCAGCCGAAGGTGAAAGACTGTTCGGAGAGGTTTTATTTACGGGGAAAAATCAAGATATGCCATGCGGTAAGTACCTTTTATAATTTCTTGTACAAACAACTCTACTACTGCAACAATTTAACAACTAATAAACACAAAAATGTGCTGTCTTTGCTACTGAGCATTCCTATTTCCTATTTAATTTTGAGCGTCATCTAGTAATTAATTTTAACCAAATTCCCAAAAAAAAGGAAGAGGTTCTCAATTCATCGGAATCTTTTTTTTTTATGTATGTTCCCCGATTACTCGAAGACGCCTGGACCAATTTGGAAAATACTTTTTTTGTTTGAAAGGGTATACTTCCCATTGTCATCAGGTCAGGATCTGATGACGGGATCCTGGAGAAATCGAGGGAACTCTTCAAAGTTTATAGGCACAATTGATATACTTTGTAGTGGCGTTTGAAGTCAGTTTTGGAAACAGAATTTTTACGTTTAAAATATCTTTCTCAGGTTGTTCCCGCATGATACAAAAAGTCGAGAAGTACATAGCAGAGGGTCTGCGCTACCCGGTGGCCGGGCTGCGCTGCACGTCCGACGGGAACTTCAACCCTGTGCAGTGTATAGATAGGGTCTGTTATTGCGTGGACAGCGTCACCGGGGAGGTGGTTGGAACCGATACCATCGATCTGGACGAGCAGCGCCCTTCTCAACTGCCGTGCTGTTAGTATTTCTCACACTGCCTCGTTGGTCTAGTAGTTAGCAAGTTCGACTACAGATGACGAGGTACCGGGGTTCGATTCCTGGGTCAGGACAAAAATGTATTGGGTTCTCTGTTAAGTTTTCAGTACTAGCCCGGAGTTAGGAAGTCGGTGGTGAGTCACCCCCGTGCCTCGTAGAGCATGTAAAGCCGTCGGTCCTGCGCCTGATCTCCCTCCGGTCGTGTCGGATTTTCCGTCCCATCGGGTTCTGAGAGTGAGGGAATAGAGAGTGCCCTTGTGTTTGCGCGCACACTTGTGCACTATAATAATATCTCACGCGCAGATGGCTAATCTCTGTGGAGATTGGCCGCCGTGGCCGGATTCAGTCGGGAGGACATTATTTCTCACACAGTCATAGTTACATGGGGCATTATTTTGATGTCAATTTTTCCTATTATTCCTATGTAATATTACTAGCTTTTGCCCCCGCGACTTCGTCCGCGTGGAATTAGATTTTGGGGTGAAATTTTCAAAAACTGTGACACACGTACTTCTTTATTTTTAACTGAAAGCTCTAGTACCAACTTTGATGGAAACAGCTTGAAAAATGACGGAGTTTCATATAAACTTCCATCCCCTATTTAAACCCCTTTGGGGCGGAATTTCCAATAATCCTTTCTTAGTGTGCGCCTACGTCATAAAAGAAACCAACTGTAAAAATTTCAAGTTTCTAACTTCAGTAGTTTAGGCTGTGCGTTGATATTTCAGTCAGTCAATCAGTCAGTCAGGACTTTGAATTTTATATATATAGATAAATGCAAAAGTTTGGATGGATGTATGGATGTTTATTACTCAATCACGCTGCGACTTTTTTTTTTATACATTACAGGCACACGCTTGACCACTACAACACCTGATGGAAAGTGATGATGTGGTCTAAGGTGTAACGCGTTTGCCTGGAAGATGCCTATTCACTCTTGTTTAAAAGATACCCAAATTGTACGTGTTAGGAAACACAGATCTTGGAAGAGCATTCCAGACCCTAGCCGTGCGAATCAGGAATGAAGACTTAAAGTGACTTAAACCGATTTGGCTGCACAGTTAGATTATAGACTGGAATAGGCTACTTTTTATCCCGGTAAATAAGAGAGTTTCCGCGGGAATCAACTAGATTATAATTATTTTAAATATCAAAAAATAATAAGCCCAATATTTGCTTGTTTATGGATGTTTATTAAATCATAGATAATAATAGATGAACATAATAACTTAAACGTAAGAATAGACTCATCGTCATCTTAAATCATCATCACAATCATATTCATCACAATCATAAATCATAATCATAATCATAATAAATAATAATCATAATCATAATCATAACAAGTTTATAAAACGCTTTCAAACAAACGTTCAAAATGCGCTTCAAAAAATTCAGATTAGCGCGCTTCTATCTTTTGCTAACTTGTCATGTCTATAAATCAATGTAGACAAATCCTATACTCGGTTAAGACAAGGGTGGCTAGCGCGACGCAAAAGAAGACAGTGACATCTATCGTCGAGAGTTGAAACAGTTTTATCATGAAATCGTCGGGAATAGTGTAAATCCGCGTAACTAGCGTTAGTACATTAAAATCCATTTTCATACGTTTGTGGTCAATCAAAACCGCGTAAGTGTCGTAGCGACTAAATTAAGCACACAATACATAGAACACAAGAATTAACACTCTCTGTGTATAAATTAGCCCAATAGATGTAGAAATAAGAAATTCATAAACTTTTAACCTTCCCCTGTAAAACTTGGAGTAGGAGGTTTTGCACTATCCCCGACGAAATGTTTCAATTTTATTTTTCTCTGACTTTTGTAACACTGTTCTAATTTAAAAAAAAATTACCTAAATCAAAAATTAACTACAGTGCACTTATTTTAAAATATAAATTTTAGTTACAAAGTTATACCTACATTTTTGTGTATATGCGATGTCATGACCGATTGAAGTGAATTAGGAAATACATTTCATTATTTTTGGGAAAAAGTTGCGCTGTTATCTGTCCAACTTTTAAATATATTTTTAGTATCAGTGGCATTTAAAATCGTTTTTTTTTTCAATTTGATTTTTAGATGTAGAAGAACTAGACCTTTTTCCAATTAGAAACGACACAGCGGAACCTCCCTACAACTACACCAGCCCCTGTTACGATAGCATCATAGACAAGAAGGAGCTGGTAGAGCAGAGTATAAAAGAAGGATACAATGTGGATTTCTTCACCACTTTTAACTCCATAACTTGCATGCCGGATGGTACTTTCGGCAGGATAACCATCAACTCTAATGGATCGTAAGTACCTATAGTATCGTAATTGAAGAAGTATAAAGCATAGCACACAGTAGCTCTTATGACACGTCATGACTCTACCACCGGTTCGGAATGCAGATTCTGCTGAGAAGAGCCGGCAAGAAACTCAGCAGTTGCTCTTTTCAAAAAATTTTTTTTTACAATAGGTAACAAAACTATGCTATGTATACAGTGCTTCCATAATGAAGTTTCAAAAATGCATAAGACCTACATTTGCATGTTACAATCCATGTTAAGACGGGCAGCCATAAAGTAGACCCATTCCCGTTGGTGGCACCCGTTGACGAGCATGACGCATGATCCAGCCGTTGCTTCGCTCAACCATATTTGAGGGAACGTAACAACCCGCACCACACGACACCACCACAGAAATGTTTAAAGATAGCATGACATACTTAGGCTACCTAATAGCTGCTAAGATACTTAACTTCGAACTCATATCGCTCGGGAATGGCGCCCTGACTGTGTTGACCATTTTACACTACATCTAAGGTTCAACTACCTGTCAGAGCTGATGTGCGATGTGATATGGGATTGATTCCTGTTGGCCAAGCAGTTTTCGATATGTGTTTTAAAAAATCGGAAAAGTCGAAGGGTAGTTACCTAAAAGTAGATCTATATTCTATACTCTACCTCAGTGGCTATCGAAAGTTGCTAAGAACAGCTGTCAAACCCGCATTTTGTAGGATGAAATCTGTGGATGAAATGCGGGTTTGACAGTTCTTAGTTGGCAACTTTCCATTGTGTTCCATTGTCACTGAAAGATCTTTGCGATACAGAATAGTCCCTTTGTACGGAGCGGACCAAATCCGTTACTATGGTCGTATAGAATCCGTTCGTTTGGTGACACCATTACGAAAAAGTTTAATAATTTAAAATAGGTACGTGTAGGTAATAAGAGTTTCTTTTTCAGGAAAATATGCATCAATGATCGCGGGGTCCAAATAGGAGACTATGAAGCAAAACCCAACACTCCACAATTTAACAACATGGATTGTAGTAAGTTTCATTCTAAATTGAATATTTTTTCGTAAAATAAAGCGGTCAGGTTACGCGGTCAGTAGAAGAACCTTGAAAGAGATTAGCTGCGGGACTGCTGAAAACCATCGTGTGTTGAGTTTTTCCTGCTTAAGGCCCGGGAAAATACGATGCTTATAGCAGCGGCGAGCGTTGTTTCGTTCAAACCTTTGTTATAATAAATTACTTTTATGATATAATTTTATTATTAGAAACATAATCTTTCTGTGTTAAAGAATGTGCGAAAACAGCAAGTCTAATGAGCGCGTCATCGGAGCCCCCGCGCTGTTGCAAGAACGGCAACTTCAGACCGGTGCAATGTCGGCGCGGACTGTGTCGGTGCGTGGATGCGGACGGCCGACAAGTTGGCGCAGAATCATCAGACGTTACCAGTCTGCGTTGTTACACTTCTGACTGGAGAAACTGTTGATTTAAGAAATTATCTGTTAGACAACTTTGTTTCTACTAATAATTATATTTAATAAAACTTTAATTTTAAATTATGTTGTTTTTTTGTTGTTTGTTTGAAAGAGGATATGCGTGTAAGAGGAGTAGATAATGAGTTGACGAATGATAGAAGGGAGTGGAAGAAAAAGACATGTTGTTCCGACCCCACATAGCATGGGAAAAGGATGATGTTGTTTTTTTACGACATTTTATGGTATTTCCCCCACGATGCAAGCTGTTGCTCTGCGTTGAATTTGACGAATTGCTTCAAAATCGGTTCAGTCCACGGAGTACCTACTTGGTTCAGCCGTGAAAAAGTAACATGTTCACTCAGATCAACAGTGAGACAAACTTTCTTATAACGAAGACATCTCTGGGATAAAATTAACTATTAACTTCTGCTTATTTTAAGCTTTTGTAGTATTTCTTCAACGTTTTAAATCAATGGGTGGCAGACAAAAATGTCGCATGTACGCTATAAGGGACAAAATATTATAGAGTGTGTCTCGCCTCCACTCTCATATTTTATTATAGCTGCATCTCTTTTACGCTTACATAATGAGTACCTTATTCTATTGTTCTCATTCGAAGATGATCGTGTGGAGCGATCATAAAATTTCAGAAAGTGAAACGTCAAACGTCAAACTCGTTACGAAAACGTCGGTCGTCCAATTTTGTGATTTTGTCAAATTGTTTTTCACTTCGCGTCTTATTTATTTCGAATTTTCTCTCTCGAAGCCTCAATCGGCACTCCATTAATTTTTACGGACATGTGATCTGATTTAGAACAATTTAGTGGATTAATTTACATTTTACTAGCGTAGTTAACAAATGCTTCCGTATTTTGGCGTCTTAGGTTAAAATAGTTTGTAAATGTATGTTTAAGTAACGTATGGCAAATTACACTGGAAGAAAGACTGTTTTTAAGTGGGATTTTAGCTCATAATACATCGCTGGTAATAGAACAACAAGTGTCTGGAAAGGAAAATGGGTCTGATTATATCTAGATTTCGAGTGAGTACATTTTGATATATTCGATTAATCTTATTTTGTAACGTAGCCAAGACTATTTCTATAGTGGATGTATTAATCTTTCTGGCGCGAATTCAAATCGTCACCCATGACCTGCGGTATTATTTAATTAAGTAACATTCTGTTGTTACATCAGTAATTAGAGATTATGAATTTTGGAGATTATGAATTTATGAAGAGTTTTATAATATGTAACTACCTACCTATCCAATATTGTGAAGACGATTGGGGAGTCGCAGTAAAAACGGCTATAGAGTAGCAAATACAATTACAAAACAGATAACAATCTTATAACATCACTTTCCATTCATTAAGCTTTTAATCAGCATCATATTCTTACTAATATTATTAATGTGAAAGTCATTACATTAGTCCTTCAATCACTAAGCAACAGAACAACAGATGTGATTTTTTGCATAGGTATAGTTAGGGACCTAGAGAGTGAGAAAGACCTTTTATCCTTTAAAATAAGTAAGTTCAGAATTCTTAAAACATTACTCCACTCAGATGAAGTCACTTGCAAAAGCTAGCTCATAAATAAACATGATAAACACAGCTGTAAATAATAAACATTTTTGAATAAAAAGTTTCTTTGGGACCACTTAAGGTTTATGACTTTTGCCACCATTATTGATGCTTCAATGATAGCCAAGCAGCATTATGAGGCATATTTGAGGACATGAGAGGGCCTTAAATTCAAATAGACCACTATGGTATGCTGCCAAATAAAGAAACAATGATTCCTGTGTTGCACTATCAGTTTCACTTTTTACACCAATTTTATTAAATAAACTCAAATATGAAAAAAAAAAAAACAGGCAGCTCTGGCTCTCATTGACTCATTTTAAAATTAAGCCTAAAAATTCGATATTAAAATATTCTTGTTATTATATTGGCTATTAATTTAGCAGGGCTTAGTTTGTTGTATGCTTTTTCCTCATGTATATATGCTTAGTAATCTATGAAGTAGGGAGTTATGAGTGTTTTTAATGTATAATATGAGACATACATAATATACTCTGTCAAGTTTTATCCATAGTCTGTAAAATTTATGTTTAATGCATAATAATATTTGTTTATAAATAATATTTAATTTAATTAAGGCTCCTAACATATGCATGAAACAAAAATTTTTTTCAAAATTCAGTTTTAACACTGTTTAAGGTTGTAAGGTTGTTTGGGTTTTAAGTATTTTACTAACTTAACTGATTACTTAAAATTTTTATCATAAAAGTCATATTGCAATGTGAATTGATTTCATTTGCATATTAAATAATTTACTGTAGGATGACCATAATTTCTGCATTAAAATTAAAATTAAAGAACATGGTAAAATCGGTGTTAAAGAGGGGATGTTTGCCCTCGCCAGATGAATAATCAGGCCTATCTCAGAAACATTCCACCCAGTTCTTTTTTTTTTTCTTTCACTAGTTATTGATGTCTTGGCAGCCCACAACCCTCAAACTTACCTGTAACTTAATGGTGGCCCAGAAAGGCTTGTTGGATCTTCTACAACTTATTTTTTTATTCTCTTTATTGAAATCAGATTTATTTAATTTTCTTTCATATTTTTCATTGTGTCAGTTTGTACTGTGAGAGTCTAGCTTTATATTCCAGTGCTAAAATTCAATCAAAGTTACAATATATTGATAAAAACCTATGATCTATTGATATGATCTACACATTGATAAGAATATCAGGAAAGTTTTCAAAATAGTCCAGATAACTAACATCTCAAAGTTGTGATAAATGTCTTTATCAGCCATGTGCACAAGGCCATTTAGCAATTTGTTATTTATTTCAATAACAACAAATTGCCAAATTCGGTCACCCATCTAGTTATCAGCTTGAATCCAAGTAGCTTAACCAGCACTGTACTATAGGCACCTACGCAACATCCCCTCACAAAAATAACCAAATGTGATATGAGTGAAGCATCAATGGACAATTTGCTCTAAGCTCAAGCAGAATTCAGATGGTTAACAGCCACCAGAATGTTATTGTTTTCATTAAAACAGATTGCCGCATCGCAGATTTGATAAAAGAAAAAAAAAATAACTAGGAAAATTATTTTTTTAATTTTGATTACATTTGTATTGTCACCCTACATCCTTCAATAAAGCAGTAATATTTATTCTAGACTATGAAATAAGGCCATTGTTTCAACCGGCCATGCCCCTTTTCATGAACTATCAATCTTTGCTGTAATACTGTAAATGCGAAAGTGTGTTTGTTTGTAGGTTTGTCTTACAATCACCTTTTTATAAAAACAAACTCCCTGAACAAAGTCCTGGGCAAAAGCTAGTATTATTATGAACTGTATGATGCCCGTGACTTTGTATGCGTGGTCTTCGTCTTTTTTTTTTTATATATATATATAGACTAGCGCTTGGCTTGTTTCCTGGGAATCTTCTCTGCAAGTAGGCGTTTATACAAACGCCTACATACGCGCATGCATACGCATGGATTAAGGTTGTTAATTCCCGAAGGAGCTCTTTACCTGCTATAAAATGTAGTCTATATGTTAAGCTTATTATGTGTTCTTATGAGCTATCATCTCCCTTCCTAATAGCCAAATCGGTACATTCATTGTGGTGTGAAGGAGTAACAAAGATCCATCCATCCATTATCAATCATTATAACCTTTCACATTTATTATATTAGTAGAAGGATCTGGAGAGTGACATAGGCTATTTTCTATCTATGTGTGTGTACGTACGTACGTACGTACGTGCGTGCGTGCGTGCGTGCGTGCGTGCGTGCGTGCGTGCGTGCATGCGTGCGTGCGTGTTTATTACTCCTTCGCGCCACAACGAATGAACTTATTTGGCTGGAATTTGTAATGGACATAGCTGACACCCAGGATTAACACATAGGCTACATTTTATCCCGGAAAATTAAAGCGTTCCCGCGGGATTTTCAAACTAAATCCGCGCGGACGAAGGCGCGGGCATCGGCTAGTTTGTGTCTATACACAATACAATACACATTGAATGTCAGCAATACTTCATGCCTTGTAGATGATTTATTTACAACTTTTATAAATTCTTTTCTTTTATCTTTCGTTTCTTTTTATTTATCTCAACCCATTGCTAGCCTACTACTGGCCACAGATCTCTCAAACGAGAAAGGTACCACACAAGTTTACTCATGATGTTTTTCTTTACCGTTAAAGCAAGTGATATTAATTTATTTTATTTTATTCGATTACAAGATAGCCCTTGACTGTGATCTAACGTGATGGTAAGTGACGATGCAGTCTAAGATGGTAGCGGGCTAACTTGGAAGGGGTATAGCAGTGTAAACTCAACCCATACCCCTAATCGGTTTCTACACGCCACCGAGCTGGAACGCTTAATAGCTTGGCGGCACGTCTTTGACGGTAGGGTGGTAACTAGCCACGGTCAAAGCCTCCCACCAGACCAGACCAGAGACAATTTAGAAATTATAAATTCCTAAATTGCCCCCGCCGGGAATCGAACCCGAGACCTCCCAGTTATAAGATCACAGCGCTCCATCACTGCGCCAGGGAGGTCGTCAAAAAGAAAAAAGGATCGAACCCTGGACTCTCCGAATTGGAGGCCAAATTCGAAGGCTATTACCATTCGTATCGTAGATGACTAGTTGGTTTTTTTTCCGAATTAGATAAGTACTAATGTAGTTAGTATGCTGTTGATGCCACTGGCGTTTTTAACCGGCTTCCATTAACTTTTTTTTAACCCTCGACGAAAAATAGGGGTGTTATAAGTTTCGTATGAAAATTGGGGAACATACTTAAAAAAAAAGACGTGTGGCACTCGGGGACTGCCGCGGTAAAGCTATTGCATAGCATTTTTTATCAACACCATCTAGCGGCTCAACGTAGAGGAGTCCCGTGTCAGGTTATTTTCGTTACGGAATTTCTGGAATCGGTCTCCACGCTAGCCCGCGATAGAAGCTATGCAATAGCTTAAAATCCGACGAATTGAGAACCTCCTCCTTTTTTTTGTAGTCGGTTAAAAATGTAAGAAGGTACGCGTATTGTTTCTTTGATATGAAAGTAAAGGCATTAGAGTGTGACTAACTCTATATAGAACTTGTGGTTAGCTCTTATTGCGTGGTGATAGAGTTCAAATTACCGCGGTCGCGCGGAGGACTTTCAAGCGCTCTAGTAGGTCACGCTTCAATTTGAAGTCGAAAGTAAGCTGTCTGTAAGTTTGGAGACATATACGTTTACATAATAAAGGTTGATACACATTGGTGGGAGGCTTTGGCCGTGGCTAGTTATCACCCTAGCGATTTACCGTTCTGGCACGATGGCGCGTAGAAACCTAGAAACAGATTAGGGATGTGGGTTGAACTACCATCGCTACCATCTTAGACTGCATCGTCACTTACCATCAGGTGAGACCGCAGTCAAGGACTATCTTGTCATCGAATAAAAAAAAAATTCTGTGAAGGTCAGTTTTTTTTTTAAAGTCCAGCTGAACTTGATTATTGTCCTCCTAACCCCTCAAATAAGCGGTAAGCTTGTGCTAGAGTGGGTACGACAATTGTGCAACGGGGGGGTTCGAACCTGCGACCTTTCAGTGTTTCAGCCCGCACGTTTAACCGTTGGGCTATTGGGGTTGGAAGGCCTAACACCTTAGATCATACTTCACACTAATATTAGAAAGGCGATAGTTTGTATGTGTGTGTATAATGTATATCCTTCACGCAACAACATATGAACCGATTTGGCTGAGATTTGGATTATTGATTAGGTATTACTATTTGAGTTAATCTCTTATTGCTTATATATTATATATGTTACCGGCCAAACCCGATTTCAGGACAAACTAGTTTTGCCTAGGCTAAACTAGTTCTTCCTATACGCGATAGGATGAACCATTTTTTAAATAGTAATTAACAAACCAAATGGGCTACGACAGAAGACTCGCTGCGTCGCCCCTTCGTTCAGCTTCGCTCAAGACCTCCTTCGCGAGCTTCTGTCTACGCGCTTAAAAAAACACCCTAGGGGCAGGGCAGACAGGACTGCTTGGAGTCGGGGCGTTTGCATTTCGTTTTTAGATAATGTTCGACCTATATCAGTTATCGCGTATAGGAAGAACTAGTTTAGCCTAGGCAAAACTAGTTTGTCCTTTAAATCGGGTTTGGCCGGTAACATATACAATATAATATTATGATTGCGTAAGGTACCGATAAAAAAAAAAATACCCAAATAAAACCATGATATATTATATCCATCAAACCGTGGTTTTACAATACCACGGATTGATGGATATAATATATCATGGTATTATGTTTCCTAAGCCTTACTTCTAGTCATAGTGTCTGTTTAGACGGACCACATAACGGCAGCAAAAATTCCATGTAGTGGAGGTCTTGCGAGGCGCTGCTTTGTATGTGTGTTTGGGTATATGATGCAGGGCGGCACGCTGAGCTGTAAACAGATTCTGCGGGGTGTTGCAATAAAGAAAAACTTTATTATAGTTCTCGCAATTCACGAGGGCGCGTGACCTTTACTTGTGGTTACGTCGTGTACATGCACATTGCTTAAGTATGTGTGCCTGTTAGGAGCCTATCTAGTAGCCTAGATAGGCTCTTGGCACACATATATACGACACACACATAACCATGAGCCACGCGCCACGAACTATACCAAAAATAATATTACAAAGGAACATAATTATATGTGTCTGGTTTTAACACTTATCTCGAGTCCGAGCTAAGTCAGAGCACGCTGTATTGATCTCAGCATGGGAGTGCTCTCTTCAATGTCACTTCAAGCGAATTAATACAATTTTTTACTCGGCGATACTTTTACCGCTGTGATGAAAACGTGGCACGTCTGGAACGACCCTTAGCGCATGATATCACCTTCAATCCGATCGGCTATTTCCGATACAGCGAACGTCACAAAATGAGATCATAATTCGTCCGAGTCGGTTTAAAAATAACCGACTATAAATACGATACTATTGCAGTTTTTAGGCCTGTGTTCGATTACAATTAGTATGCAATGCTGAAGTTTAGGTTTAAGATTCAATGGTGGTGAACGCAGTGGTTTTAGAACTGGGAGGGTCTCGGGTTCGATTCCCGGCGGAGGCAATTTGGGAATTTACATTTTTTTAAGCTATTGCATAGCTTCTATCGCGGGCCTGTATGGAGACCGAATCCAGAAATTCCGTAACGAAAATAACCTGACACGGGACTCCTCTACGGTGAGCCGTTAGATGGCGTTGATAAAAAATGCTATGCAATAGCTTTACCGCGGCAGTCCCCGAGTGCCACACGTCTATTTTTTTATTTATATATATAAACTAGCTTTACCCCGCGGCTTCGCTCACGTTAAGTTCGATTATTCCAACCCCTATTTTATCCCTTTAGGGGTTGAATTTTCAAAAATCCTTTCTTAGCAGACACCTACGTTATAATAGCTATCTACATGCAAAATTTCAGCCTGATCCATCCAGTGGTTTCAGCTGTGCGTTGATAGATCAGTCAGTCAGTCAGTCACCTTTGCCTTGTATAAGTTGTATATATTTAGATAAAAAAAATGTAAATTCCAAAATTGCCCGCGACTTCGTCCGCGTGGATTTAGTTTCTAAATCCGGGATTTTCCGTGACAAGAAGTAGTCTATGTCACTCTGCAGGTCCTCAATTATTATATCCCCATGCAAAAAATTACGTCGATTCGTAGCTCTGTTGCAGCGTGGTTGAAGGACAAACCAACAAACAAACACACTTTCGGTTCTCCTTCCTTAGAATTAGGAAGGATATAAGTAAGGATGTCCATGCAAAAATCAACTGGATCTGTTACCCCGTTCCTGCCAGTTGCGTTACACCGCGGCTGCAGTATAACTGCCTTTTTTTTAACGCAACACTGCCCATTTTAACCCCTGACGCAAAAACGATAAACACTACACTATGATAAATCTCAAATCCAAGATGGCTGCCACCACAAAATGGCGAATTACATTTTTTATTAATTTCACATGTCGGTGTTTTAAAATTTCAATTTCCACTTGTATTTTCACCTCACAACAGCTAACCATTACAACAATTTTCAGCGCAAGAAAACAACATCGGACATACTCGAAAACCTTGAAACTCAGATAAAGAGCATCGAGCAGGATGGCCAGTACAAGGAGGCGACGCACAAGCGCGTCATCGGCTACGTCATGGCGTACAGCGTGGCCCTGTACCTGCTGTTCGCTGTGCTGTACTACTTCATGTTCGCGGGCAGGAGCCAGCACTGGCTGCACGCGCTGCTGCACGCCTCGCCGCTGCTCATCCTGCCAGTGCTGTGAGTGTGTCTCTAACGTGTAGCGACTAGCGACAGATGCGTCGAGCGGGACGGCCGGTACGAGGAGGCGACGCACAAGCGCGTCATCGGCTACGTCATGGCGTACAGCGTGGCCCTGTACCTGCTGTTCGCTGTGCTGTACTACTTCATGTTCGCGGGCAGGAGCCAGCACTGGCTGCACGCGCTGCTGCACGCCTCGCCGCTGCTCATCCTGCCAGTGCTGTGAGTGTGCCTCTAACGTGTAGCGACTAGCGACAGATGCGGCTGGAACAAAGAAGGAGGCGACGCACAATCGCGTTATGGCGTCATGTTGATTACAGAACTCTTACGACATTCGTTCCTTCATCCCTTGAACAACTCTATATCGTATTATTGAGGAAGGTCCTCACTCCAGCACATTGGCACTCCAACAACCATCAGTTCTTCGAACTATGTGTCCCGCCCATTGCCACTTTACCTTCGCAACTCGATGTACGTCGGTAACTCTGGTTTTCTTACAGAACTCCTCATTCCTGATTTCATTCTCACAGGGAGTATCCCTGTGAGATCCCTGAGCCTTCTTATGAGGCCCATAGTTAGCGACCATATCCCGGATCCAGAAGTCACCAATCTTAAAAGATTTGGCTTCAGGCTCTGAGGGATTTTGGACGAAAAGACATCTCGAAGCTTCCCGAACGTTGCCCAGCCGAGTAGGATTCGAAGGTTGATCTCTTTCTCGAAATTGGACCTACGTAGGTATTATTGTTGTGACCCTCTGCGACTCATCTGATGTCGTCTATCCTCCTAGATTTTGGACGAGAAGACTTCTCGAAGCTTCTCGAACGCTGCCCAACCGAAATGGTTAAAATTTCCTAGAATTAGATAAATGAGGAGATCCGTAGGAGAACCAAAGTCACCGACATAGCTCAGCGAGTCAGGCGGGGCACATAGTTCGAAGAGCTGATGGTCGATGGGGTCCCAAGGTGTTGCAGTGGCGACCCCGCGCCGGGAAGCGCAGTGTTGGCAGACCCCCCACTCAATGGACCGACAACATCAAACGAGTCGCAGGGAGCCGCTGGATTCAGGCGGCGAAAGACCGAGCTTGTGGAGGTCCATGCAAAGCAGTGGACGTCTATAAGTTGATTAAGAAGAAGAATTAGACAGCAGTGATGAAATTCAAAGCCAGTTTTGTTTCAGTGTTGTTTTCCTCCGCTCGGCGATATCGTGGTACTACAACTGGTCGCTGAACAAGGATAGGGCGAAACTTAAGAAGATGAGGGAGGAGAAAAAGAAGATTCTAGAAGAGGTCATGAACACTGAGACGTATAAGGTAAGGTCTGCCATGGGATTGTTTATAAATGGATGCCACAGTGTGACAATCGCAATCACGTCTGATTGGCAGGCCCTCTCCCAAGTCCCAAACTCAAAGTTATTTATTTTATGTAGGCCAACTTGTGGCTCTTATGACAAGTCAAGAATCTACCACCGGTTCGGTATGCCGATTCTGCTGAGAAGAGCTGGCAAGAAACTCAGCAGTTGCTCTTATCAAAACAAAAAATGTCAATATGTAGCTATGTAGCTTATCTATCTTGTGGGCAGCTAAAGAAAAGCAGATTAGTTCCAAGCAACTTTGTCACTTGAATTTTTGTTAATATTGTATTTTAGGTCATCCATTTCAGTGCTCTTAGTGACCTTAAATTAGAGAAAACTTTTTTCTCTTTTCTCTTGAACTGAAGTCACTTCAAGCTTTCTTTTGCATAAAATATTGACGCCCTCATAACGATTTTGAAATCCAAGATGGCAACAAATATTTTTTTAAATAAATACACCAAAGGAGGTTCTCATAAATTTTACATTTACGCAACGAATACACGGAAACAATTTTTTATGTTCATTACAGGTCGCGAAAGAAATCCTGGACAAATATGGCAGTCCCGACGAGCAATCTATAGCACTCAAACCGTACGCACCACTCTCCGTCCAAGGAAACTCGTCTGGGTCACCGGGTAATCATTTTTTTACCTCATTTGTTTTAACCCATTGCTCGTCAAATACTGGGCAAGGGTCTCCTCTACAACGGGAAGGGTTTAAGTCAGTCCACCATGCTGGCAAAGTGCGAACTCTCAAGCATGCAGGTTTGTCAGGACTTCCAAAAAAGGACTGCTCTCAATTCATCGGAACTTTTTTTTTTTTTAATGTATGTTCCCCGATTACTCGAAGACGCCTGGACCGATTTGCAAAATTCTTTTTTTGTTTGAAAGGGTATACTTCTTAGGTGGTCCCATGGTCATCAGGTCAGGATCTGATGATGGGTTCCTGGAGAAATCAAGGGAACTCTTCAAATTTTATAGGCACAATTGATATACTTTGTAAGTCGGTTTTGTAAAAATAATTTTTACGTTTATATTATTCCAGTGCACGCTCCGCAGCTTCGGCAGCGGCTGGCTATCCAGAATTCCTCGACGCCAATATCTAACAACAACATGATCGTGCCTGTCAACTCCTCAGTGCCCGTTTACAAGGGACCCAGGCTAACGGTCAGTTGATTTCACTTTTAGGGTTAAAAAAAAGGAACCCTTATAGGCTCGCTCAGTTGTCCGTCTGTCTGTCCATCCATCTTTTTCTCAGAAACGGCTTTTTTTTAATTTATTGTTACATTTAGAGGCCAAACTGGACAGCCAGTTTGATGGCAAGCGGGCGCTCTTAAACACAATATTAAAACCTAAAGCACCTAACTATAATTTTGGAAAAAGAACAAGAAAAACGGAAAGAAGTTTAAAAAACAAACTAAACAGCTAAACTTAACTAACAATTAACAATAATCAACAGTCAATCAGTGAAAGAGTCCTTAATAAAAGCTTCCTTTAGTTTATTTTGACGGGTTAAAGTTTTTGAAATTTTTTCTCGATATTTGTATAAAATGTTTTTTTTAAAATTACGAGATAGGCTTGCGCTTGACGACAATCAATGTTGTAAAGCATTGGTGAGGTCTAGGTTGGAGCGCGCTTGCCTAGAAAATACCTATTCACTCTTGTCTTGAAGGTGCTCAGATTATACGTGGCCGGAAACACAGACGCTGGAAGTGCGTTCCATACCTTAGCCGTTCGTTTCAGGAGCGTTTCGTGCGAGTAGGTTGAATTTCAACCACGTATGGGTGCCATCGCTCACGATTTCTCAGGACTTTATATTTCTAGTCGGCGCACCTTCCTCGGCCTTTGCCCGACAGAAATCGTTCCGCCCTGGACAAGGTCGTCGACTACCTGCTGAAAGACGGGCCCAACCACCGCATGGCGCTCATATGTTCCGGATGCCATGCGCATAATGGTGAGTGAAGTGCGTAAACACACATTTTCACCTCACTAGCTCAAAAAGGGCACCTTTGCTGTCTAAAACCAGTGAGCAAAAGTTTTTTTTGCTCACTCGGTGAGAAAAAGTGTCGTCTCCAATGGTTTTAGACAGCAAAGGGGCCCTTTTGAGCTAGTGATGTGAAAAGTTGTATGTATCACACGATAGCAGTTTTTGTTTCTTGTGCCTTTGAATCCCTCAGTACACTCAGGATTCTAATTTATTTATTTTTTAAAGAAACATACAGTGTTACAAAATATTAAACTTAATACAGATAAATAATACTTAAACCTAAGCCAATGGAATTTTAGCACTTATTATAAAATATAATCATAATCCGACAACGGAAGAATGGGGTATAGTATAGCAGCATACGAAAACAAAATCGATAGGTTATAATTTTTAAAACAAAAGCATTCCGAAAACCGACTAACGTATTGCTAGTTGATTTTGGACAAGATAACCTTAATTGCAAATTTATATTTGGAGAGAGAGAGAGATGAAAAATGTCATTTTCCGAAAATAGCTCATTAAATAGGTTGAAACTTCTTCTTATAAATGTGTTAGTAGCATACTTTGTCTTAATTGGTGCAATAGCTTTAGATGCCGACAGGTAGACCGTGAGCACCTTAAAGATATTTTAGAAAGTAGATAATTTAGAATCCTTTGCCCGCTCGGGGTTCAAACTAGGCACTCGCAACAAAAATGAACTTTGCTATCTTGTTGAACAAATAACTATGACGATAATGTATTCTGTTTGGCAGGTATGGCGATGGCGGAGGAGTTCGAGTACGTGTCGTACATATGCGCGTACTGCGGCCACATGAACGCGGCGCGCAAGCAGCGGCCCGCCGCGCCGCCCATCACGCCCGTGCGCGCGCTGCCGCCCGTGCCGCGCCGCCCACTAGCCGGTAACTACCGACCGACCGACCGACCGACCGAACGACCGACCGACCGACACCGACCGACCGACCGACCGACCACCCGACCGACCGACAGACCGATCGACCGACCGACCGACACCGACAGACCGAACGACCGACCGACACCGACAGACCGATTGATCGACAGACCGAACGACCGACCGACTGGCTGACTGACCGACCGACAGACCGACTGGCTGACAACTATCAACGCACAGCTCAAACCAATGGACCGATCAGGCTGTAGCATACAGATAGCTAATTCAAATTCAAAATCCATTTATTTCATGTAGGCCAACTTGTAGCTCTTATGACACGTCATAAATCTACCACCGGTTCGGAAAGCAGATTCTGCTGAGAAGAGCCGGCAAGAAACTCACCAGTTGCTCTTTTCAAAAAAAAAAAGAAAAAAATTTACAATAGGTAATAAAACTATGCTATGTATACAGTGCTTCCACAATGAAGCTTCAAAAATGCATATTATGTTGTATGAAAGACACAACTATATAAAACTTAAAACTTGTTCAATAATAATTTTAGAAGCCGACAATTTTTTTTTATTAATAAATTAATAAAATATATAAAAGGAAAAGGTGACTGACTGACTGATCTATTAAGGCAAAGCTCAAACCACTAGAGGGATCAGGCTGTGGCATACAGCTAGCTAACTAACTTAGGTTACTTTCAGGCTAAGAAAGGATTTTTGAAAATTCAACTCCTAAGGGGATGAAAAAAGAGGTTTAGGGGTTTCTTTGTGTGTAAAATGTATGTGTAATAAATTTTTTTTTTTAAAGAATATCAGTCAAGCTGAACTTGACTTTTATACTCCTTTCCCCTCAAAATAAGCGAAAATCTTGTGCTAGAAAATAATTAATTAAAATTAGAATTAATAAAAAAATGTGCGTTTCTTTGTTGGTTTGTCCTTCAATCAGTCTTTTTTGTTTACAGGCGGCGGTGATGATTCCCTTACGGCTAGCTCCGGCAGCGACAGCGAAGGCGAAAGAAATGACGATGATATTATTGAGAATGGCGGTAAGTGCTCTTCCGCTCTTCAAATATGGTTGAGCGAAGCAACGGCTGGATCATGCGTCATGCTCGTGAACGGGTGCCACCAACGGGAATGGGTCTGCTTTGTCTGCCCGTCTTGACATGCGTTGGATTGTGTGTACCGTATGCATTTTTGAAGCTTCATTGTGGAAGCACTGTATACATAGCATAGTTTTGTTACCTATTGTAAACATTTTTTTTTATTTTTTAAAGAGCAACTGCTGAGTTTCTTGCCGGCTCTTCTCAGCAGAATTTTATCACTTTTCTCGTAAGGGCCTCCCCTAATAGAAAAATGTTTTTTCGCCGTTTTTTTGGTACGGAACCCTTCGTATGCGAGTCCGACTCGCGTTTGACCGGTTTTTTTTTCTAGAAGGCGAGCCGAATCGCCCCCCCACTCCCGCGGAGGGGGAACCGAAGACCGAGCTAGAGAAAAAAGAAGACTGACGTGAAACTTGTTATTTATTGCAATAAAACTGATGACGCTTGTGCACTGACCCGGTCGGATCCGACACGACGCGGGTCGAGGGAAGTTGTACTATGCCTTTCAAATAGGACTGGTGGTAACGCAAGCTATATAGTCTGTCAAATGTGCAATCAGAAAAAAAAAGACGTGTGGCACTCGGGGACTGCCGCGGTAAAGCTATTGCATAGCATTTTTTATCAACGCCATCTAGCGGCTCACCGCTAGATGGCGTTGATAAAAAATGCGCCATCTAGCGGCTCACCGTAGAGGAGTCCTGTGTCAGGTTATTTTCGTTACGGAATTTCTGGATTCGGTCTCCACTCTGGCCCGCGATAGAAGCTATGCAATAGCTTAAAAATAAGCAGCGAGAAAAAAATCTTGATTGGTCATTTCATGCAAGCCAACTTGTGGTTTTTATGATAAGTCAATAACTCTATAGGTCTTATAGGTTTTTACTTGTCGGGAAGTATTGTTATATCACTTTTGCGCCTGGGAGGTCGTCAAAAATCGTCTTCTTAATTGAAATGCATAGTATTCGTATCTCATTATTTTTCGTGAGAGCGTATAACCGAATCCGCACGATATCGGACCATTTTTTGTCGGGTCCGATCGGAACAGTGCACAAGAGACCTAACTGTAAAAAATAATTATTAAATTAATAAGAAAAGGTTACAATCCGCGAGGCATAAGCTTTTGCATGTGTGCTAAAGCGTGTGGTTTCAATATTTCCAATCTGGGGCCCAAGTCTGCTATTGCAATTGTAGTTCAATAGTCTATCAATGACAGCCCAATTGCTACTTTTAGCAATTTTGGTAGTCTACTAATTCAATGGCGTCACAATTGTTTTCCGATGGTTTGCCACTGACACATCTAGCTTTGAATCTAGCTTTGAATCTAGCTTAAATAAACGTTTTTAATATGTAGTTTTTTTTTTGAAACTCATTTCGGCAAACGCTTTTTAAGCTAATGGCAATACCGAGGTATCATTGAATTACAATCCAATTATAAGAAATCGAACGACCATTGTGAATTTAGTAGACTACGAAATTTTGGACCAATGATAATTGAATTGTTATTGTATTGCGGTTCAATGACAATGACGTGTAAAATAGCAGACTTGGGGCCACTTGGGGCCCTGTACGTATCATTTTGGCCGACAAAAAATCGGTCACCGATTGTCAGACTTGAATCTGTTTGTGATCTTCCATACAAATAGAAAGCAGACCTTACGCCCCGCGGACTGTACGACGAACAAATAAAGTGGGATAGAGAGACGTTTCCCAAAATTTAAGCACACCTTAAATTTTACGGGATACTTAAAAAATTATCAAAAAAAAAAAAAAAAATTATCAAATCAGTTGGATCGTTTGCAATAACGAGAGCGCGTGAGCTTTACTTGTGGTTACGTCGTGTACACGCACATTGCGTAAGTGTGCGTGCCTGTCAGGAGCCTAGGTGGGAGCGGTCAGGCGCGAGCAAGCTCTCACTCACACTTATACAGATACGACACGCACACAAGCATGAGCCACGTACCCTAGTGAATTGAAAGAACTATACAAGAAATAATCTCAATTTTTGATGTATTATTATTTTAATATTGCCAACTAACTAGCTTTTGACCATGACTTTGCCACACAGATGACAAACGCATAATGGTGAGTGAATAATTATTTATTATCTACTAGCTAATGCTCGCGACTTCGTTCGTCTGCACTGGTAGCATGGGCGGGAGAAATTTTATCCCCGGGAAAAGGATAAAATGTTTATCCCCTTATCCACCCGTCGAGCATGGGCTCAGCGGTGGAAGAATATTGACAGTGGATAAAATGGGAGAAAATTTATCCCCACAATTATTGCCATTATAAGAAAATCATGGAAGTAGGAGGTACAAATACCACAATGCTTCAAAATTTATGTCAATTTGATCTCAAAAAATCATTATTTTCATCTATACTCGTGATTTTGACAGTTAATAGGTGATTCGTAGGTGATTTTTGTCTGTGGTTTTTGTTTTCGTTTGACCCTTTCAAAAGTCAAAAAAGAATAAGTTTATCTCTTTCATTTGTTCCCATGCTCTAGCCGGGGGAAGTTGCTCCACTTGTAATGTCAAATAGGGATATACTTCTCCTTTCCCCTGTCGCCATGCTTTAGCATAGGGAAACGGCAATTGTATCCCCTGTCAGTGGATAAAATCGGGGGATAAAATGTTTATCTCCTGCCCATGCTACCAGTGCTGGAGTAAGGCTTTTAAATCCCCAGGGAACACTGATTTCGCTGGATAAAAGTATATGCCACTCTCCAAGGTAAACTAAACACTCAAAATATCATATAGATCCGTCGCTTTGTTGTTGCGTGATTGAAGGACAAACCATCAAACAAACGCACTTTCGCATTTATAATATTAGTAACGATTGAAGGCCGGTTGTCTTTGTGGTCTTAACTTTGGTAGCAGAAGGTCTATTAAAAGAATTGGATATTTGATTCTTGTCAAAATGTATTATATAATAACACTAGCGGCCCGCTCCGGCTTCGCACGGGTATAAAATATATAGCCTATGTCATTCACTGTTAATGGATGTTATTATACATATAAACCTTCCTCTTCAATCACTCTATCTATTAAAAAAACCGTACCAAAATCCGTTGCGTAGTTTTAAAGATTTAAGCATACATTGGGACAGAGAAAGCGACTACGTTTTATACTATGTAGTGATAATAACTATTATAAGATTTCCGAACTTTTCTTGAGACGATGAATTGAAGAAATGCCAATCCAGTGTTCTAAATTCAAAACACTTTTTCTCACTAAGTGTGCAAAAACGACTTTTACTCACTGGTTTTTTGAGCTAGCGAGGTGAAAAAAAAATTACTCAAATATCCAATTCATGCAATAACATACTATGCTCATAAATATTCGCTTTAAATGAAGTGTTCATATTGTTAGAAAATGGCGAACGATTTTTCATGGATATAGAAAGTACCTACTTAGGTACAATCGAAAATGTTAATATGTTATTAGGGTTGGCAATGTAATTTAATTGTAATATAAAACTTTTATTAACTTATTTTAATTGGGTGTTAAAATTTGATTAATATTGTTTTACACGAGTTTCGATTCTAGATTTTAAAATTACTCTACAATTTTTCATTATATAATATCTGGGAGTGGACTTATGAGGCGAACGCCCCTTTGCAAAAGAGGCCATTTATTTTATTTTATTTTTTAACGAAGTTACAATAAGCTGTTTATTTTAATATTTCACATTAAAAATTTAGTTTAATTATAAGTTTCATTATTTAATACTGTATTTTGAAGGTGATTCTTAAAATCGTTGATTCCACAAAGTCTTTGCAATTACAAATGTGTTATCCTGTGATTAGTTGACACTCTCTAGTTATTGGCTAAAATGCATTATTCTAGGAAAAATTTATTAATTGATTCATTCAGTTTTTCCGCAATCGACCAGCTGATTAACTGTCTACGGTTGACCTATAAATTAAAGGCCTCTTTGGCTTGGGGCCTTTAACGCCTATGTCGCTTACATCTAATTTGTTATGAAGTATAATGATTAATGAAGCTTAAAATTATTGCCCCACCCTATTTTGATACTCGTTGTTAGTAATGGTTGTTTTTGGCAGGGGGGTAGGTTTATTTAAGGTATTTATGGAACTAGAGCTTAATATACCTAATTTGTTTAATCATGTACTGACTATTTATGCATAATTTAAATAGAATTAAAAAAAGTGCAGCAATTTGTACCATAATTTTTTTCTACATATTATTTAGTTTTTAACGACCTTCCTTAGATAATTTATAATATTTTCAATATATTTCGTCAATATCTGAATAGTTGCATAATTTTTTTCTCTCTTATCATTGAAAAAGAAAAAAAATCGATTTTTGTAATTCAGGTTAGAAATATAAAAAGTACATTTTTCTGCGTTTTTTAAATTCTATAATAGCCTAAACATCTGTAATTTATTCAAGTTATTACTATAAGTTATTTCGAATCTTCCCTAGTTCTAGTTTTAGAATTAAAGAAAATAATTTTACTTACAGCGTTTCTGGGCCGGCTACTTAATTTAATTAAGTTACAATCTTAAAACATAACGTTTGAGGACTTTAAGATTTATAAGCAAACTGATGATGTTATTGTTACAGAAACGCCACTAACGAACTACTCGTTTTAACTGCTTTTGCAGTCTGCTTTAAAGTATCTACCAATAACGATAACAATTAACACGATTATTTCATTTACTACAATCAGACTAAGAAGTCCTCAAGCGTTTCCTCAAACTGCACATTGCATAAACTACTTTTTAATTTCATTTATTTGCCATTTTCTAGACATGTTTGTAATGCTATTGCTCCATCTGCATTAATGTTAGTGTTAACGGCTGCGCTCAAATGGATTAGCGCTTAGCGTCTGATGTCATTAGTAATGTTTCAACACATTTAACGCGGTAAAATATGGCCCCATCTGCCTTTATTATCGTGTTAATTTACGCGTTACGGTGCAGGTGGAGCAGGGGTATATCACATAAAACAGCTATTTTAACTTACTGTTGGATTTGTTGTATTCCTATTATTTCTGTATTAACTTTTAATAATTTGTTTGAAAGTAAAAAGGACTTGAGAACATAATTTATTGGAACAACATTTTTTGAATGCATAACGTGTTAATCTATGATGATACTCAACATCTTTTCTAGTCAATTTGTTATTATAACACATTATGTGCGAAAAATGTGGCAACCTGGGACAAATTCAATTTTTTTAAGTTTTAAAATGTATCATCTTATAATTTATTGGTTGTTACTATTTTATTGTATCCCTTAAAATGCTTCCTTTAACATTCCTTTTACTCTTATTGTACTGTGTTAAGCATTCAACTCACGACATTGCCTCAGGGCCGATTTTTGGTGAAAAAGTGGGGAGAATCCTAGATTTCCTCCTAAACATGTCGTGTGTAGGGTTATTCTAAGTCGGATCCTAGATCGCATCCGAGATTTCCTTCACACGTTCGCGCATGCACTGAGCGGCAGATCCATGTGTAGGGACCACCCTAGATTGCTCCAATCTAGCTGCCTCCTAAATCTGCCCTGCTGCAGTGTCGTGAATAGAATGCTTTATTTGACCACTTCAAACACATAATAAAAATTCCACATTCGTGCAACGGTAAAATGTAGGTTAGAATTTTTAAAAAATCAAGTGACATTTTTTCCCAAATAAAATTATTTTTACTATTTTTCGCTTGACATTATAAATATGGGACTAACAAAACTACTTAGATGGACTTTATATACCCATAAGATAATATTTTGAGGCTTTCTTTTTAGCACAATTTCAAAGTAAAATAGTATTTATTTGCGCAGAATTTATGTAATTTTCATTATTTTCAAGCTTCTTCCAATATTAATATAACTGATAGAAATTAATTGGTGAGTTGCATTTCATCTTAACAAAAATAATTTTTGATTGTTGTATGCGTATTCCGGAATGTCTTACATTTTTATATGTTTGTAACCGTAGAATTACAATTTTGTAATAATGATTTTCTTGAAAGTTTTGAAACTTAATTCGGATGAAAGTTAAGAACTATTGTAACAGTTTAAAAAAAACTTTAATTATTAATTTATTTTTCCAAGAATCCTCAGCTATAAGTAACGAGTCAAGTGGAAAGTGTTGTTGAATTTGTTATTTATTGCTTGTATCGTTGATTAGCTGTTTTATAACGGAACTTAATATACAATAAGTATCTAGTTAATGTGTGTTTTATTTAGTTTCCTAATCTCAAAAGTTGTCGTTTTAAACTGTGTTTCTTGTTCGTTTAACAATTATTTCAATTAAACTTCATTTTAGATGTCTCGTGATTCTCCTAAGTCTAAGGCCTCCGAACTAAAGAGGCCGAGGGAAACTTTTTTGGTTAGTGTGTAATCTCTGATTACTGTTTTTATAAAAGCTTACAGATATGGGCGATTCTCTGTAACCTCGTAATCAGCTGTCCCGACCGATTTTTTCAAAAAGTAATTAAATTATTTTAAAAAAAATCACTCCTAATGAAACCTTAAGTCTGAAACTTTACGGGCCCTTTGTTTTTAGAACCACAACTATTTGTAGTTTTTTTGTAGACGTAATAGAAGCTCTAAAAATACAGTACCCTGGCTGTCCCCATCACTACATTTCCACCTAGAAATGAGATTTACGAAGAAGTTATTGAAACTACATACATTTGGCCGTCGATATCATAAAGAAAAAGAATTAAATTATATTATTTTCGTAAAACAAGGTCTCATTACGAATTTTATTTATTTAGTAAAGTCCTGTAAACTTTGTCCCCAGAATTTTCATACAGTCCCCTGCCAAACATTTAAATTCATAATAAAAAATAAACTATAATTAAACGATAATTTTTTTTGAGTGAAACGAAACGCAATTGCTGTGAAGTTGGCAACCTTGCCGAATGCGGCGTTGAGACATCATTTTGTTAAGTGTCACAGCTTCATTTGTGAGGTGAACAGGCGCTTGGATCGCTACCACACACAGTCCTCTGGTAAGTCATAATATGTATGTTAATTACTTTAATGATTTCTATATAAAGTTTATTGTTACATTATTCATGTCTCAATTGATCGGTAAATTCTTAAAAAACTATTTTACATCATTTTTGTAAATATTGTGAAATCTAACCAAAATACACAGTCCCCTGGCAACAGTCCTCTGACTGAAATTGCTGCAGGGGACCTCTTTTACACTACATGGGACTGTGTATTTTGCGTATTGGTTATTGTTTTAATGTATTGTTTGTGTAAATTTATCCGCTAATCTGTTTTATTAATGTAAGAATCATCAAAGTATTATTGATCGCTTTGCATTATTTTTATCCTTTATAAACTTAAATTATTTTCCATAGATTGATCGAACGCACATGACAATTATGGCTCCTAGATAGAAAAATTTATCCCGAGAGGAATTACTACAGAAAAAGAGAGAAGCAGAGCGATTACGTTACCAAAAAAGAAAAAATGACCCTCAAAAGAGAGAAGAAATGAGAGAAAAGGAGAAGTTGAAGTACCAAAAGAAAAAAGAAAAAGATTTGCGGAAGTTAGTAAAGGATATGCATACACCTTAGCAGCAATAAACAGCTGTAATTTTTTTTTTAAATGTGAAGTTCATTTTTTTATGTGGTTAAACTTTATTATGTGTCTTATTAGAATTAGAAAAATTTTTAGGATTTGATTGAAGATCTCAGTTGAAATATCATATATATTTGAGAGAAAAGACTGTTTTCTAATAATTATATTAATTTTCTATTAATTATATTAATAATTGTAAGTATTTCAATGCAAACTGAATGAAACATTTAATTGTTGATAGCATAATAATATGACTATGTTGATCTCAGCGAGTACAAACTGTTTCTAGCACTTAAGGTTAATTTTTGATATGAATGTTTAAAGAAAGTTGTTATTTCTGTTACTTTTTTTATAAAGAAATTTTGTTTACTATTGATGCGAAAATATTCTATAAAAATAATAAATAATTTATTAATGTAAAATGACTTTTTTTAAAGTACAACAGTCCCCTGATGTCTCGGACAGTCCCCTGTCATGATTTTTTGGAAAATCGCTAATAACTCGGAAAATATAAATAATTTCAGTGGGACTTTTTATCTAACTAAAATAATAGTTTATTTTCTTTGAAATAGAACACGATTTTTTGGCAAATGTTAAAAATAATTGCCAGGACAGCATTTGTATGGGACCTGTACGAGCTTACAGAGAAATGCCCATATAATACCTTTCTTTTAAATGATATAAAGAGCAAATAATGTCCTAGAGGAGAGAAAATTGCCTAAAAATCAATAAAGTATCTTATTTAGGATAGCCCTGAGATTAGTACCTATTTAAGGTGGGCATTAGCTAGTAACTAGTAAGTACAATATAAACGTATTTAAGAACTTACATTACGTACATGCCGCACAAATATTCGTAGGCTTTTTTTTACGGCACGCTGAAATTCCGTCCGAGTACGGAGAACTCCGATCATATGGCAACACTGGCTGACAAGCACCAGTCCACTCAAATATTTTTTTTTAGAGAAAAAAGTTCATCCACTTTGCAGTAGATGGCGCTATTTTTGATTTATCATCAAATGTCAATGTCACTTTCGTTTTCATTTTGTGATCCGTGAATGTGCTTCGTTTGTCGTACAACTTTTCTTGATCCCTGGACTAGGGATGGCGATTCTTTCCGAAAAAGATCGATTTTTAAATCGATCCGAATCGTAGCTTGAATAATCGATTCATAAAAAGATCGAGGTCTAAAAGATCGATTTCCAAAAAATCGATCTTTTTTCAAGTTGCATTTACAATGTAAATATAAATCTATGTTATGAAAAACAAGATACCATAATAAACGATCACTTAGTAGTAAAATCAGGGATTTTTTTAGCTCAGAGTATTCGATAATCACAATTATTTTTTCAACACACTTGCTCATAAAGTGGCTACGTGCCTAATTGCGGTGAACTTGGGTGGAACCGCAATTAGGCACGTAATGACACCTATAACCAAACTGTGACTTTTTCATTATTATTAAACTAGGCACAGCCATCTCGTGAATAGAAAAAATCGAATTTCGATTCTCTAGGGTGAAATATCGATCCACTGAATCGATTCAGTGTTGCATATCGATTTAAAAAATCGATTTATTTGGCCCGAAAAATCGATTCTTCGATTAATCGATCTCGAATCGCCATCCCTACCCTGGACTCCGAAACTTGGGCTTTTTGATAAGACTAACGCACACATGTGCATACTGATTTGTCCAACGATTTGGAGTGACTATGGCTGCTTCTGAGAGAGGTTGTTGTGTGCCGAGATGCGGTAAAACTCGTAAGTAAAATTCCGATTATTATTTATTACAAGCAAGATAGAATCAGAAGAGAGAATCAGAAAAATCAGAATACAACCATTAGGTTGTATTCTCGAATCGAAATTATTTGATCATGGTATTACAATCGATTTTCAAATTTAAAAAGTGATTAGAATCAAAAACTGCTGTCTGAAACACAATTACGTACGTATATTATGTTATGTCCGTTACTATTGTTTCTCACACTTTCGAGTAAGTAGTTGATTATTTTTTTAATTATTTCAAAACAAAAACATTTTGATTTTTTTTGATTTTAACTCTTATTTTTCGAAAGTATCACAGGGCTAATCGTTTCACTTCGGGAATACAACCATTAAAAATACACGGTGTATGTGAGAAGTCGGTTAAAAATTGCTATATTTTCAGGCAAAGATGATACAGTGCTGCATTCATTTCCTAATCCTGACACAGAGATGGATCGGTATCTTGCTTGGACTCAAGCTGTTGGACTTGATACATCATTGGATCCCCACTATGTGTATCGAAACCGACGTGTGTGCCATGCCCATTTTGAATTGAAATTTTTGACATGGACTAGAAGATTGAGCCCCGGAGCCGTTCCGACTTTGCTCCTGCCAGGTCAGTCATGTCATAATATCAATCAATTCACCTTTCATGCACCAGCAAACCATAAAAAAAGACGTGTGGCACTCGGGGACTGCCGCGGTAAAGCTATTGCATAGCATTTTTTATCAACGCCATCTAGCGGTGAGAGGAGTCCCGTGTCAGGTTATTTTCGTTACGGAATTTCTGGATTCGATCTCCACGCTCAAGGCCCGCGATAGAAGCTATGCAATAGCTTAAAAACTAGTTGATACCCGCGACTTCATTCGCGTGGATTGATGTTTTTTAATTACCGCGGGAACTGTTTTATATTTCGGGATGAAATGTAGCCTATGTGCTATTCCAGACTATAACCTATTTCTGTGCCCAACCAAATCGGTTCAGTCCTTGCGGCGTGATTAAGTTACAAATGCCCATACTCTACAATGTACTGTATGCCAAATTTCAGCTTGATCCATTCAGTGATTAGAGTTGCACGTTGATAGATCCGTAATTCAGTCACCTTTTCCATTTATATATTTAGATATCGTTTTTATTATCTCACAGGTTCTGAAACGGCTAAAGCCCCATTGAGTGAAATCCCAAGCAGGTCTGAAAATGTTTCATTTGATGCTGCATTGCCATCCACTTCTAGAGGTAATTATAACATATTAATTGAAGAAACTTTGTCAAATAACCACAAAGGGGAACCATATTTTAATTTGTCAACTTTTGTAATATTCTTGTGTGATAATAAAAATAATCTAAGCAAACAATGCATATATGACCCAAATAATAGTGGTGATTTTTTAAAATTTAGGGGTATTTAAAAAAGGAAAAACTTGTTTAACCTATCCTAACGATAAGTTAGTCATTTTTTTTCCAAAGATGCAAGATCTTATCACATATAATATCATTAAAAAAACCCATGACATCTAATATAAAATTACTTTTAAAAATATTTATATGTATACAGAGGTTGACGATTTGGACGATGGTGATATGATAAAAATTACTGCTTTTAATTTTTACAATAAAAAGAAACGTAAAAACCATCCAGTCCGTAAACAGTTATTTTATTTTCCTAAATAACTTAAATTTTAATTTGTCTCCGAAGTAATTTCTAAAAGACAAATCAATTAATCAAAATATGATTTGACTTTTGGAAATTACTTTGAGGATTTATTTAAAAAAATATTCTGAGGAGCGCGAGATTTGCTTGGCTTAGTGACATCGTATTTCGCTAGATGGCGCTAATGCAATAATTCTGAGTGTTAGCCCCACAAACATATAAGATATATTTGTGGTTAGCCCTTTATTGCCCTTTATTCAATGTACCTACCAAAGAGTATGAGTATAATAACATAGGGAAAGTACCTACTCTGTGGGCGACGGTGGTCGGACGGACGGACGGAAGTCGGCACCCTGAAAATCACCACATCTAGTCTGTGATCACAGTCTGTGATCACCACCTATAAATAGATTCATCAGTAGTAGCAGTAGGAAGGTAACTAGCAGCCTAGCAGTGCATTTTGAATAGGTACCTATAGGGTAGTTAGGGTGGCACACCCAATTATGGGCACTTTAAGAGTTTATCTAATTTCAAATATGTTTTTTAAATATAAATTTAACCAAATCCTATAAATCACTGTGTTCATAAGGTTACTTGATTAATAAAATATATAATTAAAGAAGATATTGAAATATTTTTGTTTAAATCAACTAGAATTTTAAATAAGATTGAAAAATGACCCAGTCTCCATTTATTCGCACATTTGTTACCAGTTATGGGCACAAAATTATCCAATTATCTGCACTCCGATTTTAATAGAGTTTAAGGGAAATATAACGCTAGGCTACCTACGGAAGTCTTTTAGAATATAGATTTTATTACGAAATAATATACGGAAATTCTTATAGTAACTGTAGGTGACTTAATTTTTTTATATTTATTATATTTAAAACAAACTTCCTTACATATTGAATAAGAAAACGTAAACATAGTCTTTATCAAACGACAAACGTCCGCAGCTGGAAAAAGGTCTCTTATATGGACTTCCACAGGCCTCGGTCTTACGCTACCTGAATCCAGTGGCTCTCTGCGACTCGTTTGATGTCGTCGGTCCACCTAGCTTCCCGGTACGGGATCGCTACTCCAACACCATGGGATCCCATCGACCATCAGCTCTTCGAACTATATGCCCGCCCATTTCCACTTCAGTTTCACTTAGCTATGTCCGTGACTTTGATTCTCTTACAGATATCCTCATTTCTGATATGATCTCGCAGGGATACTCCGAGCATAGCTCTCTCCATCGTCCGCTGAATGATTATTGTTTCGTGATAAATAACTGCCCATGGAACTTCTCAAATGCGAATTTTCTTGTAAGTCTGTGTAGTTTTTTTTCCAACTGGTTTATAATCTGAACATATGTTTCCTTAAATACATGAGCAACCAACTTTATAAATTTTTTTATTGATTCACAACTCCACATCAAAGTTTTGTAGCCTGTTTCCTTACCCGACGTGGAAAATGATTATAAACCCACGGTTTGAATCCGTCTCATGCTAACTTAACCGACCAGCCGTCGTTGGAGGTGAGAAGCAAGGTTACAACCTCTCTCCATACCTCAGGTGGAGAAGAAACGTGACAGCCTTCGTCAGTTTTCAGCCGCGTCAGCTGGCTCTGTCCGATAGATAGATCTCTCACGGACACTTTGGAATGGAACTTCTGTTCCACTAGATGGTATCTTTAATACACTTGGTATTCAAGGCCCGCAGGGTGCGAGTTCTTTTCTTAGAGATCTGCCTATTAACCTACCAGTAGGCATCCGCGTCTGCTGACGACTGAAGTCTCATCTCTTGTCTGTCTTCCATTAGTTTGAGAGTAAGGTCAGAGAACTTCTTGGTCCTTTTCGTGTGATGGGTCTTAAAGAATTTAGACTCCAGAGTATGGACAGTTTACACACACTTGTTAAGATCGTCTACAGACTCCCAGTCTGCTAGGGAATCGAATCGCTTCGGAGTGTTAATAAACAGGAAAATCTCCAAATTTTGTAACCAGATACTGACACCCCTTGTTTTGCAATGAAATAACGGGAAAGTTTCATTTACTTTTTGAATTAGTAACTAATAATACTTAGAAAATCAATTGAAAACAATTATATTATTAAAACTCAAATAAAACCACAGTTAAATCATTATTAAGTAAGTACTGACCCTTAACGTCGATGAGTCAAAATGGCCGAAAAACTTCGGGAACTCCAGAACGATATCTTTCAACTACGATACTGACGTCATTTTAAAACTTTTCAGATTAGAAAGGGTTCGATTGTGGAAAATATGAATTCCCCTAAATATTTTTTAATCTGAAAATTTAAAAACCACAATCAGAAACTTATATTTTAATCTTTTTTGCCAAAGTGCGAATAAACTGGTGCAGTGCTAGCTATTGGGTTGGTCACCCTACATAGATAGGTACCTAACTAAATCAAGTGACAGCTGGAAAATACTAGTCTAATAGTCTATGGATGGTTGGAAAAAAGGATTTTTTTTATTTTGCTATCCAAGGTCAATTCCTACTCAATAAGATATGAATTTAATCATTTCTTTTATATACATTCACACGAGAAATTATCAGTAGTTTCTTGATAAAAAACATTCTATAGCAGTTATCTACACTGCCACGCCTCTGTAACCTACACGTAACATGAGAAATTAATTTTATTCCAGTTCATTCATAGACTTTGCGTCGCGTGAACGTTCGATACTTTGTGAATAGTGATAACTGATAAGGAATTTATATTTATTTACGATTGTTTTAAGGATAAGTGTGTAAAATGTCAGTGCTAAACAATTTCACAGTGTCAATAGCCAAGGGAATAAGACGTGAGTATATATTTTATCATTTATAATAATAAAGTTAAAACTTAAAATGTTTTCAAAAAGGTTACATTTTAAAAACCTAATGTTGTAAGCGATTATTATATTAAAAAAAAAAAAAAAAATTACCGATACAGATTTTTCTATGCTTTCAAAAATCTCACCTGTAAAATACGTCTTTATTTCTTTAGCATATGTGAGAACTTGCAGAACGAGTTAACCGTTTATCATTGTTAGATAAACTTTTGCAATAATTTTTAGCACACTATGCTGTCGTGATAACGGTCTGATCGCGTTATATTTATCAAGTTTTTACATAATGTACATTTTTGTAACCCCAATCTTTAAACTTGGTGTATTGAATAGGCACAACTTTCTGCTGCTGCATAACCGGTTTTCTGCAATAATTAGACAGGTTTTTAGATGGCTGTCTAGTAAAATTCTTACAATTTATATTTTCAATAATTTCTTGCTTTACTTACTTTTATTTTTTTCTGTTTGTGGTGCAATAAAGAAAAAATAAATAAATTCCCCAATTTGGTGACACTTAATGTACAGTACAATATGTAATATGTTAGATGCTGTTAGGGTTGCCCTGATTCTGGAGCCCATCAGGGATGTTTGCCGATATGTGTGTAGCTTGTTTTTACACCACAATACGAAAGAGGTGCACACCCTTGTTGCGCAGAGTCTGGGCCAGTGCCAATAGCGACCTGAGAGTATTTGCTGACAGGTTTGATTGTCAGTATTTGAACCACTGTAATATGGTGCATATGCTGACAAATCAGTCCTGTCTTAGGTTAAGTTTTAGATTTTAGTACTTATTCTTACTAACAAATAGATTTTAAGTTTTTTGTTTTTCATCACTCCTCAATGACTGAACCAATTTGGCTGAAATTTGGCACAGAGATAGATTATAGTCCGTAATAATTATTAATTTATCCCGAAAAATAAGAGAGTTCCCATGGGAATTAAAGAGCCTTAAACCACATGAATGAAGTTGTGGGCATCAACTAGTATATAATATGCCCTATTGAGACTGCAGCAATAATAATATAATTGATGCCAGTGGCGTGCACAGCATGTCCAACAGAGTAGGCAGATGATATACAATGGAAAAAATCTTGAGTACTAGTTATAAAAAACTCAAGTTAACCTACCCTTAAGTTTTTATTACTCGTACTGGAGATTTTCTGTATTTTATATCATCTGCCCACTCTGTATGCACGCTAATAATTGAAACAGCAGCTGTTTCGCAATTAATCAGCTGTTCTTACACACTTAATCAGCTGCACTTATACACTTAACCAACAGTACAATATTATCTCTTCCTGTTTATGATTGCATATTCAAGTTAATATTATCATCTTGCAAATAGATAACCTAAGAGGCAGCAATAATTATCAAGTATAATAATATTATGATAATAACTAAACCTGATTAGCTTGGAGTTCAAAGAAAATCCTTCACAGCTGATACACATCGCTCATTTGCGACAAGGGTGACATAACTCAAAATTCACCAATTTTAGTGTCGAACATTTATACTTTTTGCTATAAAAACAACATTATGTTAGCATAATGCACAAAAAAATAAGAGCAAGAGAGATTGTGACTTAATGCTCTGTCGCTTTGTTGGCCACTGTGTTGTTTCAAGACCGCAGCATCCACAAAACATTACTCTAAACGAGAGAATTCTCAATGTCGATTTTGAATTATGTTACCTACTCTTATCGCAAATGATCTTTATTAGAAATACTAGCTGATGCTATTATATTTGTGTAGATGTAGTTTTTAAAATCCTGTGGAAACTTTGATTTTCCGGGATATACCTAAAGTAGCCTTTGTCACTCTCCAGGTCCCCAACTATATCCATGCAAAAAATCACGTCGATCCGTAGCTCTTTTGCAACGTGAATGAGGGACAAACCAACAAACAAACACACTTGTTTGAATTTTTAAATTTATAATATTGGTACTTTCCGGATATCATCGCTGTGTACAGGATGCCCTAAACTCTCTTTGCCGAGATGCAGCCTCCACTATTTTTTTTAATAATATTAATCAATGCATTTAAATCTTGATGAGTTTAAGAAATCAAGATAATTCCTCATAAATTGAAGTTATGTATGCAAACAGTGGGCATTACAATTTGTCATATAGGAGCCACTTATTCAACCACCCATGCAAACCCAGGTCAAAGACAAGTGCATCTGTTTAAATATTTAGTTTACTTATACATTAATAATAACAAGTTAAAATAACAAATAAGTCACAAGATAAGGGGCATATAGTTTGTTATGATATAAAATCAAGATAGACAGTAGCTTTGTTTAATATCAAGTTATAAATAGAAATTGTGTACGTATATTATAAAATCAATTAAAGTTCAACAAACAAAGTCAGTAAAGCTAATTTTTACTGATAAACAGCTTGTTTTGTTCACTGTTCATGTGTTATGTTATGACTGTAAATGGCAGAAGAAGATTTGTCATACGCTATCCAAAATCACTGCACGCTACCTCACGTCACCGCATGCCATCCCACACCATCCCACACCACCCCACGCCATCACACACCACCCCACACCACCCCACTCCACGCCATCCCACACCACGCCACGCCACGCACCACTCCACAAGTACACACCCCACGTATCGAGTCAAATGGCAGAAAAACATTTGTCATGCGCTATCCAAAAATACCGCACCCTACTTCAATTAAACACACGCTATCCTACACCACCTCACGCCACGCACCACGCCAGTCGCCACCACTTCACTCCATACCCCATCAAGTCAAATGGCAGAAAACATCATATGCTATCCAAAAACACCGCACGCTACTTCACTCAAACACGTCATGCTATCCCACACCACCCCACGCCACACGCCACACCATACGTCACATCACACGTCACATCACACGTCACATGCTCGCCCTGCATAAAGTCAGCCAATCAAAGGTGATTGCGATCGTCACACTGTAGCAAGCATTTTTAGACATTCTAAAATACAAACAAACAAACTCTTCCGCTTAATTAAATATGTAATAGATATTATAGACTATTTAGATGACTCCCGCGACTTCTATAGCGTTGATTAAGGTTTCTTCTCTTATTTCCCGGGATAAAAAGTAGCCTATGTGTTATTCCAGATTATAATCTATCTCTGTGCCAAATTTCAGCCAAATCGGTTCTGTCGTTGCGACGTGATTGAGTACAAACATACAAATTTTCACATTTATAATAATAATAATATAGGATAATAGGATTTGTAAACCACGCGATAAAAACGTGTGTGATACGCATCTGTTTTATTTCACGTCGTTACATAACACAATAGTATCAAACGATACTTGTACGAAATATCGCGAAATGTTCAATGCGCAATTCAGATAATGATGGCATGATATTTATACATCATCAGCAACCCATCAATTGTTGTTAATTGTCTTAATTAGTGTAATTGGAGGTTTCCGTACTAATTAATAAATAATAAATAAATAAATCAATAGGTCACTACTAAGCGCAGGTCTCCTCTTAGAGAAGGGTTTATAGGCCAACCTTACCCCTTTTCGCCTTAAGAAGGGTTTATAGGCTAACCTTACCTTTATAACTATACCTTTTCGCCAACCTAAACTGTAGAGTGATTAAAAAAAACGTTAGAATTCCCTTAAAAACTAATCTTTCGTGCGTGCGTGCGTGCGTACGTGCGTGCGTGTGTGTGTGCGTGCGTGCGTACGTGCGTGTGTGTGTGTTTGAATTGAAAAACCTTAATCCACGCGGGACATCATCCTTTATTTCATAAAAAACTTACCTCAGCTAGTGGTCTATTTAACCTGAACTTATCAATTTCAAAATTTAATCCCTGCAGGCCAACTTGTGGCTCAGATAAATCAAAACTGTCTGGTGGGAGGCTTTGGCAGTGGCTAGTTACCATCCTACCGTCAAAGACATGCCGCCAAGCGATTTAGCGTTCCGGCACGATGGCATGTAGAAACCAATTACGGTGAATTGACATTGCTATACCCCTTCCAAGTCAGCCCACTACCATCTTAGACTGCATCATCGCTTGCCATCAGATGAGATCGCAGTCAAGGGCTATCTTGTCATCGAATAAAAAAAAACTACCACTAGTAGATAGTAGATTCTTTGACAAACGCCTGAAATCCCACCATCTCTCGGGCGCATTGCCTACGTAATTTCAATTTTATCGATCATCGAAAATCGCCTTGGGGGACATTCTAATCTAATCTTATCATGAAATGTTGTTTATTGACCCTTATAGCTATGACGTTTTAAGAATTGGACTTAGTGCTAATTCAAGGACACACTGAGATAGATAGATAGAAAATTCTTTATTGCTACACACAAAGGCTGATTTGTTTACAATTTTTTGAACCTAGTTAATTTACGATGCGCAAAGGCGGTCTTATCGCTTTAAGCGATCTAACATTAAAAAGTTTAAAATAAATTGGAAGGGCTGAGGGATATGGTAAAGTGTAAAAAAAATTAAATAAAATATTATAACCCCCGTACAAAACCCGTGCCGTGGTGTAACGGTTATAACACTCGGGCGCGATTCCCAGAGAGATGTGGGTTCGAATCCCGCCGGCCTCGGAATTTTTGATATGTATATATAAAACCTATTAGGTTAAATAAAATATTAGTCAGATACCCAATTGAGGCTGTAGCAATGATTGATGTAGCTTTTACAGACTCGATCTTGAGATTGAGATGGATTTTTGCACGTCATTGGGTGTTTTAAAGCTCATAATATGCTACTATGTAACTGTGTTATGCTAGTGCTCCATCTGCATTAATGTAAGTGTTAACGGCTGCGCTCAAATGGCCTTTTAGGACATTAAAAAAAAGACGTGTGGCACTCGGGGACTGCAGCGGTAAAGCTATTGCATAGCAGTTTTTACCAACGCCGTCTAGTGGTGAGAGGAGTCCCGTGTCAGGTTATTTTCGTTTCGGAATTTCTAGATTCGGTCTCCACGCTCAAGGCCCGCGATAGAAGCTATGCAATAGCTTAATAACGCGATAAACAAGTGGCTACAAAAGAAAAGATGCTGCCAAAAGTAATTTTTCACGAATTAGTGCGTTAACTGAAGTAATAGTGTTCTGCTCTGTCGTCGGTGTTCAAAATCACATTCAAAATGAAGATAGAAAAGATGCGCTGCACAGAATGAAACAGCGCTAATGTAGCCAACAGTTTGGTGCGTTATTCAACGCGTTAAAATCATTTGATGAGTGAAAAAAACCGCCATCCGAGTTATCGCTTAGTGTTAACGTCATTAGTAATGCTACAACACATTTAACGCATTAAAATATTGGCCCCATCTGCGTAAAGCCTTTATTATCGTGATAATTTACGCGTGACAGCGCAGGTGGAGTAGTAGCATAAAAATTAGATCAAGGCCGCGCGGTTAATTGAGCAATTTAAGAGTTGTATTGAATTTATAGAGTTACATGTTCGCGTACATTGCTCAGCGTGCAATGTAAAGAGCTGTATCAATGACTAGCTTTTTCTCGCGGCTTTGCTCACGTTAAGTTCGATTTTTCAAACCCCTATTTTACCTCCTTAGGGGTTGAATTTTCAAAAATTCTTCCTTAGTGTACGCCTACGTCATAAAAGGAACCAACTGTAAAAATTTCAAGTTTCTAACTTCAGTAGTTTAGGCTGTGCGTTGATATCTCAGTCAGTCAGTCAGTCAGTCAGGACTTTGAATTTTATATATATAGATTATGCTTGGAATTTGTAATCCAAATCGCTCATACAATAGAACAAAGACGTAAGTGCAAAAATCCGATAAAATGAATAAAAGAAAGGATTATCTCTACATATTCGATGAGTAATGATTAATGACTGACAATGATGAATTGATGATCATTCGAGAACCTTCTACTAATACGTCAATACGTAGATAGGAATGACAGTGAAACAATCTTATTGGCGACTAGCTGATTCCCGCGACTTCGTCTGTGTGGAAAAAGTTTAGAGAGACTTGTTGATCGCGAGAAGTCATGTCCTCTATCTCCGATAATGTGTAGTAGATCTTCACCAAAATTGAACAAAATATTTCTAATAGTACACAATTTATAATAAAAAAAAAGAATTATCAAATTCGGTTTAGATTCGACGAAGTTGTGGAGCAAAATCAGCAAAAACTTTCATCCCCTATCCCGGATAAACCTTATTGTTTATCAAGATAAAAAGTATCCTATATATTGACCCGGAGTATCAGCTAGCACTATACCAAATTTCATTTAAATCCGTTCAGTAGTTTTCGCGTGATGAGCGCACAGACAGACAAGAAATTAAAAAAAAAATTGTTTTGGGCTCATTATCGATAATAAAGCATCCTCCGATTAAAATTTTCAAAATGTATTTTATGTACAGAATTCACCCTGTTACAGTTTTATTGTAAGTATATGTAGATGTCACTTGTGCGCGAAAAAATAACTGATAACAAAATTATTGTTTTCCAACCATTTCACGATAACAAGCTTACAAACGACCTAATAACGCGTCACTTATCACACTGCCGTAATTTTCCATTGGGGGTCTATAATTCTATATTTACACCACCGGATATAATCGGTTTAGTGATCCCAATACAGAAATAAGGGCATAGGTTGCGTGATAAACACTGGAAATGTTTGGAATGCATCGCAAAAGATAGTTCACTGAAGCGGTTATAATAATGCCTTTATCTCACGGCGTTTGATAAAGCGGTCTTTATAAGCGCATTATTTGGTTAGTTTGTGGCCCAGTTGCGAGAATGTATAATTGGGTATTTTACTATTTTTTTATATATATTTAAAATAAAGTTTTTTAATATTAAAACATAATGCCATTTTTGTTTTTGATTAATATCTTAACTGACTCGAAAATATAGAGCTTTCAAGTATCCTATTAGACAGAGAGAGCGCTACTGACATGTGGCGTCACAAATTCAGTAGCTCCATACACTGTCCATACAAAATATCGTTTTAGAAAGAGACGGATACAGTCGCAGTAAGACAGCTTATAACTTATTTGTTTTTTGACCGATTTATTTTCTGTTTTTACAAATGTTATTCTTGCATGTTACATTTTCGATTGTAATTAATGAATATCCACATTTCGACAACAGTAAAACACCCAAGTAGGTAATGATGTGATGAATAAAAAAAATTATATTTTCGTTGTTACAGGGCTCCGTCAAAGTTCAGAGCTGTGCGACCGGCTGTCTGGCCGACGGCAGCATGCCTCCCACGAGCCCAAACTGAAGTTAGACAAGTGTCTCATCGTCTCCAAAGTTACCCGCTACGAGTATGAAAAGTAAGTTGGAATTAATCTTACTTGAATTTGAATAGTAAACTTGACAGTCCAATGTTTTCAAGATAGATGTGCCCAGACAAGAAGGGGACCTTTCATACGCTTATGTAGAGACCTCATCGTCTCCAAAGTTACCCGCTACGAGTATGAAAAGTTAGTTGCAATTAATGTTATTTGAATTTGAATAGTAATCTTGACAGTCCAATGTTTGCAAGATAGATGTGCCCAGATTGAAATTAGACAAGAAGGGGACTTTTCTTCTTTTTTGTACATAGGCATATATAAGTATAAATAATCTCTTCGTACGAAGCCTTCGTATAATTATGATAGAACTTCACTTACAGGTAAGTTCGTTTAATCATTAATTAAAGCCTTATGTACCTACCATTGATTGCCTGAAAGAGATCGCCAAATTGTATATCTACATAATATTTTTTTGTGTTATTCTCTATGTTATTTGGTGCACAATTGTACACAAATTGTATACAATTTAGTTAGCTCACTGTGTTAGCTATTTCAATATTATTATGTGTGGTGTACAATAAAAGTACCTATATTTAATCATTCATTCATACAATAACGAACATTAATTCATTCATTCTCCCTTCAGACACAGTCACGACAACATCGCAGACGCAGACCTGGAGAAGATATTAAGGAAGAGAGGATCCGATTATGACGCAATGATCTCCAACCACAGGGAGCAGAAGTCCTTCGAGGAAGGAGTGGCGAGGAGTCTCAAGGAGATGGGTCTACAAGTTGAAATGGCTAGCAGGTATGAATAAGGCTATATTTTATGAAAATCGGTCCAAGATGGCCGCCGTCACAAAATGGCGGATTACATATTTTTTCACAACTCCCTCAATATGGGCATCGAATGAAAGGGCTCGACTAGTATAATACTTTACACTATGATAAATTTCAAAATAAAGATGGCCGCCACCACAAAATGGCGGATTACATATTGTTTTTAAAGGAGGTGGGTTGATAAGGCCCAAAATCCGCCCCTAATACACTCGAAAAAAAAAGTTCCAGATTCCGACAAATTGCGGCTTTTTCATATATTTTAGTCGTTTTTTTAAGCTTTGATTTAATATTTTAGAATGAAGCGTTCACGGGACCAAAATAAATTAATACTCATATAAAAGCTTATAAAAAGGAGCATCATTATCAGTTACGTTTACCATGGTTCATGGAGCGCTTCATACTAAAATATTAAATCAAAGCTTAAAAAAAGACTAAAATATATGAAAAAGCCGAAACACTCTCTTTTTGGGTAATATTTTCTGTAACTTACTATTTTTTTTATTACCTAAACTTTATATTAAAGTAAGTAAGTAAGATTTCGACAAATTGTAAATATATTTATATAAATATATTTACAATTTGCCGAAATCTGGAACTTTTTTTTCGAGTGTATGAGGGGCGGATTTTCGGCCTTATCAACCCACCTTCTTTCACATGTCATGTTTTAAATTTCAATTTACACTTGTTTATCAAATAAAGGTAAAAAATTAATACGAAGCTACGATGTAGAATTCCATGGCGCCACCCGAATCAGGGTTCTGGCTGAAAATCAGCGCTGTATGCTCTTGTGCAGGTACAAAGCATACAGCATTTTGCTGAGTTGGGACTTTTTTCCGGGTTGTGCCACACATGACTTAGTTGTCCCGGCGCTTCTTCTGCTTAACGCCTTTTGTCTTTAATGCTCAAGTGGTGGAGGCGCCGGGACTACCTAATCTAGGTATACCTATGGGTGATGTGTGGCACAATACACAAAATAAACGTTTCTTTCTTTGTTTCAAATAAAAAATTAAAATTGTAAGAAATAATTTATTTTCGGACTAGCTTTAACCCGCGGCTTCGCTCGAGTTAGGTTCGATTTTTTAAACTCCTATTTTACCTCCTTCGGGGTTGAATTTTGAAAAATCCTTTCTTAGCGGATGACTACGTCATCATAGCTACCTGTATGCCAAATTTCAGCTCGATCGGTCCAGTGGTTAGAGCTGTGCGGTGATAGATCAGTCAGTCAGTCACCTTTGCCTTTTATATATTTAGATGAGGCAACATCCCTATAGCTGACATAATCATCATATTATTATTTATTTACGTCAATTAGCTATTATTAGCTTTATCAAAACACGTTTACATGATATCAATTATTGCGAACGCTATATTTACAATTAATCTTAATGACAGTTACGTTTTGACCGTGATAGTGGTTCGTTAGCTGAACATGTGACCCTGAACTTGTTACACACTTTATGAACCTCGTGTTAAAATAATAGTCCAGTCAATAGAAGGTTTAACCTCTGGAAAATTGCGAAAGTTTTGAAACTTTGCACATCGAATTATGGGTACCTAGGGTGAATATACCAAAAGTCCTCATGCGTGCGAGGCGAGCTCTAGCGGCAATTAGCGGAAACAGGACCCTTTTTTTGGTTTTTTGTTAATATCTCGAGAACCTTTGGTCGGAGGTAAAAGTTTACTACTACATAATTAAAGCTTATTAAATTTGCAACAATAATAATTATGTACATTTTTCTTGAATTCCTAATGATTACCGAGTTTTAGGCCACTAAAAGATAGCTTTTTCGAAAAATCACGCTAGCGGCGCGCGGTACAATATGGCATTTGTAATAATATTTGATAATCATGGTTTATCAATTTTTTTGGGTAACAAGGGTGATTGAGAGGATAAACTTCACAGTTTTGTACAAAAAAAAGACATATTGCTTATTAAACAAAAAAAATGTAAAATATGGAAAAAATATGGAGTATAAAATAAGAATCTTTCATATTAAACATTGTTTATTGTGAAAAATTACTACAGTAACAGTTACATTGAAAAAATTATAAAAAAAAGATAGCGAAATGTTTAGGTAATTCAAATAAAAAAATGAAGTTTTATTAATTTGCCACTAAAATTGATTGCAGTACACAATCATATGCTTTTTTAAATTATCGAAATGAAAACTGTTGATTTTGTGGCCGTGTGGTGGCGAGAATGCAAACACGTCAAATTATATCAATTTTTGTGAACTAACGCATGTTCTATGATATAAAAATCAAAAATATGGATGAATATGGATGAAAATATCGAGAATATGGACTTAACCATGAAATATGGAAAAATATGGAAAATAAAAATTAGTTTTTCACAATCTATTTATATATGATAATAGATGTAGAAAACACATTTGAGACCGAAAATAGTGTAAATTAAAAATATGTATTTACATATTAATCCGAGCCCTACTTATCACCAACCATACCATACCGAACATACAATACCCAGGTATTTCAATTTTCTTTATTTGTATAAATAAAATGACCTTCCACAGATAGAAGCACTAGTGCAAATAAAGTAGATTACTAAACACCTACAGTTTGCAAAGGTGTTCAAACAATAACATTGACAAGTTAAAATAACAAAGATATCACACAATGCACTTGGTAACAAGTTGATACCTTTAATGCCATTTAATTTTCTCGTCTCGTCGTATTTCTCTGTTTTATAGACGTGTGATAACAACTCTTATTTTAATAAAATCAACTTAGTGGAGAACGCATATCTTAGTTTTAAAATTTTAAGAGTTTGCTTAGTACATAGAAAAGTCAAAAGATGGCGCTTCATTAGTTGAGTTTTAATTTAGTTCATCTTAAATTAAAGTCGTAAGTTCAAAATGCCTTTTCATCTAAAACTCGTATTTAATCTTTATAGTATAATTAGTGTGAATAATAGATGACCAAGTGATATTTTTGGAGTAGTTAATTGTTATAAGATTGTATTGTACGTTTATCTCACGAAGTTGCTTGTGGTTACGTCGTGTACATGCACATAGTGTAGGTGTGCGTGCCTGTCAGGAGCCTAGGTGGAAGCGGTCAGGCGCGAGCAAGCTCTCGCTCCCACTTATACAGATACGACACAAACACAACTATGAGCCACGCGCCCTCGTGAATTGAAAGAACTATAATGAGAATAACTCTTTTACATTTGAAAGTACATATGTGATAAAAGTACGATGGGGCTCTCATACACTTTACATAGTATAAACACCCTTTAAAATATATACAGTAAAAAAAAAATAAGTTAGAAATATTGAGACAAAACTTCTTACTTGATGGTAATAGCTTAAAACAGTAATAATATTGTAAATAAGGAAACCTTTTGCATTGATTGCAACAACAGAATTATACTAATCCGGTCATTCGTCAAGCTTAATTTTGACAGACCCGTTTGGTGATTTCTCTAATCTATGGTTCGTGCATAAAAAATACTACCTACTTGACATCAAGATAATAAGTTAAATTTTGTGTTATTTCGTTGTGTCATTTTATTGGGGTAGGATAGTAGGTTCTCGACTCGTTTATAAGAGCCATAATTTGGTCTACATTATATTTTATCCCTATGTAGTACCTATCGTTATTTTACACACACGCACACACACGCACGCACGCACGCACGCACGTACGTACGCAAGCACGCACGTACGCACGCACACACGTGCGCACGCACGCACGTACGCACGCACACGCACAAATACTCACCAACATAAACGACGCGACGGAGGAAGAGCCGGTTTCTTGAGATACAGGTTATCCTTAAATCGAGATGCTTTTATAAACAGAAGTCTATCTATTTTATAAATAACTAGAAGCCCGCGCCGACTTCGTCCGGGTTGAAAATTAAATATTTGTTCTTGTGAGCTTCTTATAGGAGACGATTGTCAATGAGATCACCACAGGAACCACACGAATATCCCGCACCGATACCCGCCACCGTGCCCCGCCGCGCCAGCCGGCACCATTTTGTTATTTTGTCGCGCGGAGATATTAATTTTCCGATAACTCCTAAGATATTTATTTAAATTGTATAGTGTAAAGGGCAAATATGTTCTAAATTAAATACTTACGATAATAAACATATTTATTTAGATATAGATTGACATCACATCGGTTAAAGAAGCTTCGAAAATAATTCATTATTTTTAATCAAAATTTGAAAGATAGAAATGGTTACTGTAAGTTATCCTTAGAATATAGACATATGCTATCACGGACTTTTTTTTAGAACTCTTTAAGAGTAACAATTCACCCATACATCATTTTCATCCAATACCAATATATGACCCAGCGCACGCCTTGAAAACGTTTAAGAGTCAAAATATTTCCGACTTCTTTAACAAATTTGCACATAATATCTAGCCATAATACATTTATTAACGTAATTATAGCCTATAACCATCTGGAATAATGTACCTTTGAAATGGTAAAAGAATTATTGTAATAGGTGCGGTGGTTCCAAAGTTTGCTCCGGACATACATACAAACTCACAAAATTCGCGCTCTCTCTTTATTATAATAGTATAGATTTTCAATTTTCAATTCATTTCATTATATTAAATAAATAATGTGTGTTTTCACAATATATGCATATTGTAGTAATGTAATGCAGCCAGTATTCTTGGTATCATTCCACGCGTAATTAGATTAGTTTAGCTATAAGTTTTATTGTAACATTTTAATAAAAAAATAAAAAACGTGTGTCACTCGGGGACTGCCGCGGTAAAGCTATTGCATAGCATTTTTTAACAACGCCATCTAGCGGTGAGAGGAGTCCCGTGTCAGGTTATTTTCGTTGCGGAATTTCTGGATTCTGTCTCCACACTCAAGGCCCGCGATAGAAGCTATGCAATAGCTTAAAAGAAAGAAACGTTAAAGTAACTGTATTTTTAAGATGCAACATCTTTGTTACAGATTAACATACAACGATGAGCTGATAAACTGGTGTGATGTGGTGGTACCAGTGGGTGGTGACGGTACTTTTCTCCTGGCGGCCTCCAGGGTCAGAGATGCCAAGTAAGTTAGTTTAGTTTGAATAAACAGACAGACAGATGACAAAAAATTAAAAACCGGTCAAGTGCGACCGATTTGGAAAATTCTTCTTTTACTTGAAAGGGTATACTTCCCAGGTGGTCCCATTGTCATCAGGTCAGGATCTGATGATGGGATCCTGGAAAAATTGAGGGAACTCTTCAAATACAATAACATAATGATTCAATGTAGGTACAATTGATATACTTTGTAGTGACGTTTGAAGTTGGTTTTTTAATAAGATTTTTTACGTTTATCTTGTTTGTTCCCAGTAAACCAGTAATAGGGTTCAACAGTGCACCGCACAAATCCGTCGGTAGACTTTGTCTACCAACATGGTGTTCCAATGACGTGAAGGGTGCGTTGCATGCATTGAAAGAGGTATGTTGGTTTTTTTAAATATAATATAGACTAGCGCTTGACTGCAAGTAGAGGTTATTACATAGTTAGTGAATTCCTTAATGACAAAGTGGCTTGGAAGCAATCTGCTTTGCTTCAACTGTCCACAAGATATTATATATATGCTACATAATAACATATTTGTTTTGAAAAGAGCAATTTCACAAAAAAAAATTTATATACTTAAAATAAAGTTTTTTTTAATATTGAAACACAATGTCATTTTTGGTTTTTTTAATATCTTAACTAGTCTCGAAAATATGGAGATTTAAAGTATCCTGTTAGTAGACAGAGAGAGCGCTACTGACATGTGGCGTCACAAATTCAGTAGCTCCATACACTGTGTCCATACAAAATATCGTTTTAGAAAGAGACGGATACAGTCGCAGTAAAACAGCTTATAACTTATTTGTTTTTTGACCGATTAATTTTCTGTTTTTACAAATGTTATTCTTACATGTTACATTTTCGATTGTAATTAATGAATATCCACATTTCGAGAACAGTATAATACCCAATTGCTGAGTTTCTTGCTGGCTCTTCTCAGCAGAATCAGCTTTCCGAACCGGTGGTAGATTCTCGACTTATCTTAAAAGCCACCATTGCTTACTAGCAAAAAGCTACATGAAATATTTTTTTTTTCTGTTTGAGTCTGCGATCAATCTATAAGCAGATTTGTTGTTCTTTAGTGACTTTGCCAGCCTTAATTCCGCTGTTCTTAAGTCACTGTACATAATCGATAATGAAATCATGAAATCAAAAATTTAAATATTTTTTTTCAGGGCCGGTTCAGATGGATGCGTCGTTCGCGGATACGCACCACGATCACGTGCGAGCCCAAACTGCTAGAAACCATCACACCCGTCGACTTGCACACGCTACATTATTGCAGGTACTTACCGATTTTATACGAAAAATCATCATCATCAAAAATCATGTTGGTTGGTTGTCTTTAACGCTCAAGTGGTGGAGGCGCCGGAACAACCTAATCTAGATAGCCTACTTATCTAGATTAGGTTGTCCCGGCGCCTCCACCACTTGAGCGTTAAAGACAACCAACCAACATGATCTAGGTATACCTACTAGGTGATATGTGGCACAATTTACACAAGCTATAATTAAAACAATTAAAAACACGACTGCCCAGCCAAAAACGAACTAAAAAGTTAAATACCACAGCCCTTTGGAATCTCATTCACATTTTTAAAATGGTATTTTTTTGTGAATCACTGGATACTGAACTATAGTGTTATATTTTTGGAATCTACTCATCATTTTCTAGATAATGATTATATGCTTAATCTTATTTTCGAATTATTTTTTTTCAAATTTAGTCTTTAATGCGGGATCTTGGTCACCCCATCAATTTTTTTTAAAATTTTACTAGCCTATGTTACCCGGAATAAGCTAAGGAATCTAACGATACCTCACTCGTCTAAATGGGTTCAGGCGTACAGAAATTATGGTAGAATATAGGAACTCACATACATACATACATACATGAACCCTGAAAACAATATACTCCTTTTTTCAGCCAGTCGTATAAAAATAAACGTTTCTTTCTTACTTTGTTTCAGATATCCCCCAGTACAGAATCCACTCGATAGTGCTGAAGCATCCCCGACAAACCCGACCAGTTTCAACAAAGAGGACAACAGTTCTACATTGGCTACTAAAGTACTACCATTCCTGGCTTTAAATGAGGTATATATACTGACTTATTATCTAAATATATAAAAAGCAAAGGTGACTGACTGACTGACTGACTGATCTATCAATGTACAGCTCTAACCACTGGACCGATCGAGCTGAAATTTGGCATACAGGTAGCTGTTAGGACGTAGACATCCGCTAAGAAAGGATTTTGGAAAATTTCAACCCCAAGAGAGTTAAATAGGGGGTTAAAAAATCGAACCTAACGTGAGCGAAGCCGCGGGTTAAAGCTAGTTTATATAATAAACTAGCTTTAACCCGCGGCTTTAGGGGTGTGGGTTAAATTATCTACACTGCCATACCCCTTCCAAGTTAGTCTGCCACCATCTTAGACTGCATCGTCATTTACCATCAAGTGAGATTGCAGTCAAGGACTAAAAAAATATGTATGCTGCCTATGTGATTATCGGCGTGATTTTTTACATGGGTATAGTTGAGGACCTGGAGAGTTCTTTTTCTTCTTCTGCTTCTTCTTTTTTTTTTTTTTTTATTTTAGTCCACAAAACTGACTACAACTGCTTAACTTATATTTATAAGGCAAGTTTATGAATTTATCATCTTCCGCAATCGAGTCTTCTCGATGTGGACGTGCCGTGCGAGACTAAAGGGTACATACAGTAACAAAACAAAAAAAAAAAAACAACAGAGAAACAAAAATGGCAAATAAATCCTAACTTAACTTTAGTGTGCTTCATTTCCTTTTAATAGATGGTTCTTCTGCTACTTCTGCTTCTTCTGATTCTTCTTTTGCTTCTTCTGCTTCATCTCCTGTTTCTTCTGCTTGTTCTTTTGCTACTTCTGCTTCTTCTTCGAATTAATTAAAAAAAAAATTGTTGGTTGCAGGTGTTCATAGGCGAGAGCGTGACGTCACGCGTGTCGCTGCTGCGGCTGCAGATCGACAACGGCAAGTGGACCCACACCAAGAGCTCCGGCCTGTGCGTCACCACCGGCACTGGCAGCACCTCCTGGCATTACAGGTGACACACGAACACATACCATCATCTTTTTCCCCCCGTTGCTGACATATCGCTCATTTGCGACAAGGGTGACATAACTCAAAATTCACCAATTTTAGTGTCAAAAATTTATACTTTTTGCTATAAAAATAACATTACGCTAAGCACAAAAAAATAAGAGCGAGAGAGATTGTGACTTAATGCTCTGTCGCTTTGTTGGCCGCTGTGTTGTTTCGAGACCGCAGCATCCACAAAACATTACTCTCTAACGAGAGAATTCTCTCATCGTCGATTTTGAATTATGTCACTCTTGTCGCAAATGAGCGATATAGTTCCGATGTGGCCGTAGTGTAATCTGGTCAACATACTCGGAGCGCGATTCCCGAGAGATGTGGGTTCGGAATTTTTGATATCCTTACTAATAAATGTGTTTGTTTGTTGGTTTGTCCTTCAATCACGCCGCAACAAAGCAACGGATCGACGGGATGTGTTGCATGGGTATAGTTGAGGACCGGAAGAGTGACGTAGGCTACTTTTTATCCCGGAAAATCAAAGAGATATCCCGGAAAATAAAAAAAGACGGCTTAGTAATTTAATAGGTGCTAAGGTGGAATATACGTAAAGACACATATACTTACAAATGCTGCTGAAATTCATTCTTCATTTTGGCTTGGCGGTAGTCTAAAAGTGACCAAATAACATTGTTTCAGTATTAACTGTCTCCGGACGCACTCAGTCCTAGAGCTGATGAAGATATTGGGTGAAGACTACAACATCAAGATGGACACGACGCTCGAGAAGGCGAGAGAAGTCACCGAGAAGTATAACCAGAAGTTGATGTTCCCAGCCGGTGAGTTGACGCACTTACAAGTTGATATTCTTTTCCATCCATAGTCCATTAATAGTTTTGTACCTTTTTTGAAATATTTGAAAATGAATAGTTTAATATTAATACTCAATTCGATGCCTCAACATGGGTAGCCTGAGTAGTCATGCTCTCTTTAAACATTTCTGTGGTGGTGTCGTGTGGTGCGGGTTGTTACGTTCCCTCAAATATGGTTGAGCGAAGCAACGGCTGGATCATGCGTCATGCTCGTGAACGGGTGCCGCCAACGGGAATGGGTCTGCTTTGGCTGCCCGTCTTGACATGCGTTGGATTGGTGTACCTACGTATGCATTTTTGCATTTTTGAAGCTTTATTGTGGAAGCACTGTATACATGGCATAGCTTTGTAAAAAAAAATTTTTTTTTTGAAAAGAGCAACTGCTGAGTTTCTTGCTGGCTCTTCTCAGCAGAATCTGCATTCCGAACCGGTGGTAGATTTATGACGTGTCATAGGAGCTACAAGTTAGCCTATATGAAATAAATAAATTTTGAATTTTGAATTTTTTTTGCCATATCTGACCATAAAATAAGCAAATCATGGTCATACTATTGGACGAAATTAAAATACGCGTTCAGAGGTCAACGGCCGCCGCGCGCGCCTAATGTATCAACAGCTGATAGATTACGTTTGTAGGGTGATCCTAACCATGTGTTTTAAAGTGAATCTCTTTGGTACACGATAACTTTAGTATTCTTAAATAAAATAAAAATTACGTGTTGAAAAAAAAATTGTGCACAACCAAAAAAATCATATATTTGTATGTATTTATTTATTTATTTGATGTTTCAGATTCCGAATATCTGGCGTATTCAGTGAGGGAGTACATAACGTTTGAGGAATGGCCGACGCCACGTGGCCTGAGAGTTCGCGACCGGGCAGGAGCTGTTAGAGTGCGGTCACACTGCACTGACGCAGGTGAGAATCACTCATATAGATTTGCATTTTATGAGGGCGCGTGGCTCATGGTTGTGTGTGTGTCGTATCTGTATAAGTGTGAGCGAGAGCTTGTTCGCGCCTGACCGCTCCCACCTAGGCTCCTGACAGGCACGCACACTTACGCAATGTGCATGTACACGACGTAACCACAAGTAAAGCGCCCGTAACTTCGTGAGATAAACGTACTAAAGCTCAAGACGCATTACCGCAACGTCGACGCGCCTTTTCATATCCTTTTATTATATTCTGTCACCAGGTCTGGTTGTGGACGGCAGTGTCTCCTTCCCCTTCAACGATGGTACCGAAGCCTTGCTGGAGATACACCCTGAAGACTCCCTCATGACGGTTCAGATGGATGACGCTCTGCCGTACTGACACCTGCCGCCAACTTCACACTTGTGACACCCTGAAGACGTCCAGCATAGCTAGCATGGGCGGGAGATTTATCCCTGGGGAAAGGATAAAATGTTTATCCCCTCGCTCAGTTTTATCCACCTGTCGAGCATGAGCAAAACGGTGGAAATAATATCCACAGTGGATATTCTTATAGGAATATACTTTTCCTTTTCCCTGTCGCCATGCTTTAGCATAGTTTTATCTAATTTAATCCCTTGTCAGTGGATAAAATCGGGGGATGAAACTTTTATCTCCTCCCCATGCTAACCCTGCAGATGGACGGCGCTCTGCCGTACTGACACCCGCGGCCAACTTCACACCAACACCTGTGCCTCCTTCACTGTTCTACCACTGGAAACTAAATTCAGCCAATCAGAGGGGATTGGGAACACACTGGAGCAATCATTTACAGACAATTAGCTGATGCCTTCAGACGAGACGAGACTGGATACGGGCGCAAGACCGAGGCATGTGAAAGTCTATGCGAGAGACCTTTGTCCAGCTGTGGACGTTTTCCGGTTGATTAAATTTTACTGCTTAGAAGACCTACGAAAATTTTAAAAATAATATAATTACAAAAAATAGACAGAAAAATCCTTGAATTTCAATATAAGTGGCATTAAGTTTGACATTGCATTTTTAGTATGGTAGGATTGTACACATGTAGTATTTTGGAACATTTCAGAAATGACGCATTGCTTCGCTTCGCGCCATTGTGTTTTGAGCCTTATATGTAAAACAATAATAAATGGACAGCTGTATTGTATGAATTTATTTAGAATAGACTAAGACTGACTTTTATATCTTTTTCTTATGTGATATCCTCGTCTTATTTTGTAAGATAATTATTTAATTAATAAGCATCACAATATTGTACGGTACCCGGCAGTAAATATTACAAGTTTTGGCATCGTAGAGCGTCGTATCTGTCGCGTGAAGCTACAGAACGACAACGGTTTACAACTAACAGAGACGACGCTCTACCAACAGAATATTAATGAGTGACAGAGACGACACTCTACGAATTCAAGACTGGCTGTGTAAGGCTCTATGTGTAATATTTACTGCTCGGTAATTACTTTTAAACTTATTTATATTAAATAGTGTATTTATGTACTTATTATTTTAAGTGTATTTGTGTATGTACTGCACGTTCACGTCAAGTTGGCCGCTACCTCGCCCCGCGCTTCCCCGCACCGCACCTCAAGTCTGACCTGCTTAGTACAGATAGCAACGTACCGCTCGCTATTGTCACTACCGAATTTTTTCAAAGTTTTGTTATTGTTACGTTTTGAATGTTTTTGTTAACTTTAAATTAGTTATTTATATTTGTTTGCTTACTATTGTTAGCGTATCGTCTTCTACGATGAGTAAATAATTAAAAGTTTTGCATAGCGCAGACTATTAATTACTTTAATTAATGACTATTTTTCAAGCGGAAAACAGAAGAAATTAAAAATGACGCCTTTCGACATTCAAGACGTCATTGCCATGAAAAGCATTGCCAGAGGAGAAAACTTTCGTCACAGTCGTGGTTACAGTAACAAATACAATTATTATTTTCTTGTCAACGGTACTGTATGACGCCATTTTATGACGGTCGTCAACGGCCAACTTGACGTGGACAGGTGCTAATAACTTAATGGGATTTTGCTGTCAAGTAATTCTCTATAGCACCCTGTAGATGGGAATCTGGTGGTATTACACCACCGTGACATCATTCCTTCGCCGTTGGACTATGAGAGTGAGGGAATGGAGAATGCATCTGTCTCTCCGTACTGTAATATCTCCTGCGGTAGTTTGCTAGTCTTTTGCATTGGACACTTCAATTGAAAATTGAAAACACCCCCGACATGTGAAATTAAAATAATTTTCAAACGGCTGAACAGATTTCCACGAAACATGGCTAAGAACACTCGGGATGAAATTATCTATGACACAAAAAAACTAAACGAAAATCGGTTCATCCGTTTGGGAGCTACGATACCACAGACAAATACACAGACACACAGACATGTTAAACTTATAACACCCTTCTTTTTGCGTCGGGGGTTAAAAACCGGAGCAGCTTGAAACAGCTTGTAGTAGTGCCTTATTCTAATCTGTAAGTAAACTAAATTGACGGTAGAGTTAGTATAAGATTTGATTGAATTGATCGTATTCGATGTCAATATAAAATGGACCATAACGTCATTGTATTAGAGTTCAATTTCGTGTGTGCATTATACGTTTACGAATACGGATACGCTGTGAATTAAAATCGGTGGTACTAAATTTGCGACTTTAAATCAATATTGTTAAGGTTCATTTTGCTTTGACGCGAATGTCATCGAATACGAATTAAATGTTATACTAACCCTTCCATATAAAAAACCGGAACAGGCTTGAAACCGTGTAGTAATATGTCTAATTCTAATCTGTAAACTAAATTGAAATTTATTAAACTAATGCTATCTCTTTCCGCATGGAACATTATAAAAGAGATGGCACTAGATTTATTCCTGTCAATTTAGTGTTGAGATTTTGCAACAGAGATGCTTTGTCGAATTAACATGTACCTACCTAAATCATGGAAGTAGGAATAAAGCATGGAACCCTGACTAAAATAAAAAAAGACGTGTGGCACTCGGGGACTGCCGCGGTAAAGCTATTGCATAGCATTTTTTTTATCAACGCCATCTAGCGGTGAGAAGAGTCCCGTGTCAGGTTATTTTCGTTACGGAATTTCGGGATTCGGTCTCCACGCTTAAGTCCCGCGATAGAAGTTATGCAATAGCTTAAACTGAGTACACCTATATTTTATTCAATTCTTATTTATTACCATCACGTAAGTGTGAGTGAAACAAAACATCGCAGTTTGTGTTTATTCGATTATCAAGTGGTTAAGTTAAAATTGTCAAATGACACTAAATTTAAAATACCATAGTCCTGGCCAAACGACACCTGTCGTTCCATAGACCTAATTTTGTCGCATAATAATTACATAGACAACCTTACTTCCATACTTTCGTATAGTTCTTGCAATTCACAAGGGCGCGTGACTCATGGTTGTGTGTGTGTGTCGTATCTATATAAGTGTGAGCGAGAGCTTGCTCGCGCCTGACCGCTCCCACCTAGGCTCCTGACAGGCACGCACACATACGAAAAGTGCATGCACACGACGTAACCACGAGTAAAGCTCACGCGCCCTCGTTATTGCAAGAATTATACTACTTCCATGACCTAAACCTATCATAAATTATATCATCAATATTTGTTACATATTTTTGTCTGTGTTTAAGTACAATAAAAGACATTTTTTATGACGATGATAAAATGAAGTTTTATTTACTAACTAGCTCCTTGACGCAGTGGTGAGCGCTGTGGTCCTATAACTGGGAGGTCTCGGGTTCGATTCCTGGCGGGGACAGTTATAAGGCTAGTATTTACAATCTGTGCGGATTAGCATGCGGCATAGACAATAGACAATGATGGTGCAGGTGACAATTTAGACGAACCATTTCTCTTCACTATTGCCCGTTCCCGCGAAGGACTGCAGTTGCACCCTTAAATATCATAGTCGTGAAATACGGATGGATGCAGAATCTATACTAATATATAAAGCTGAAGAGTTTGTTTGTTTGAACGCGCTAATCTCAGGAACTACTGGTTCGAATTGAAAAATTCTTTTTGTGTTGGATAGTCCTTTTATCGAGGAAGGCTTTAGGCTATATAACATCACGCTGCGACTAATATGAGCGAAGCATCAGTGAAAAATGTAAAAACGGGGAAAATTATCCACATTGAAAATATATTCTTTTAAAAACTTCATAATCGCGATCATAATAATAGAAATTGACGCGGACAAAGTCGCGGGCAACAGCTAGTACCTAATAACTAGTAAATTAAATAAGTCTGTAGTCTATACCGCACCATGCTACACCGCACAGAGTATAAATGAAAAATGGGTTTAAATGGTAGAAAAATAAGAAAAACAAACTATTTTAAGTCAGTATATTTGTTAAAAATTCGTACACAGTAAAAACCTTTGACGGTTTAACGTTTCGATATGGTTCCAGAACCCCATTGTGAACCAAAAAAAACCTAGGTAATTATACAGTTAACTAAAAACAATGGGGTAAGTATGAAACGCATGTCAAAATTCGTTGTTACAAAACATTATAGGAAGCAAAATACACAGAAACAAAGAAAAATACAGATGGATTTTACCCAAGAGGTATTCTTTAAAAGTGAAGCTAGCACCATCTTAATTGTTCTTTAAATCTGTGCCGAAGATAAGCGATACAATAAGCTTAATTATCAAAAAATAGCACCTATAATGGACGGATTAACTCGGCTATAAACTAGATATTAGGAATTTATAATCAATATGGCATCCATTTTAAGAAATTAGTAAATGTCAGATTATACATTATATACGGATATAAATGACTACTTTTAATTGTTGTGATTATTAAAGTAGATATGTAACTATTATAAGAAACAATATTTTTGTTCAAAATATTAAATCACAGATTTTTTCTATATTATAGGGATGTTTAAACCATAGAGAATAGGTTGTTCCCACCACCGAAAAAAAATATTGTCTATAGTCTAGTATAGTGTAGTATACCAGCTTTAACTATTTTTTTTATATTTTGAAGATAACCACAATCTGTGTTACAAATTAAAAATAGTTATCGCAAGTTAACATTTTCAAATAACACTAAATTCAAAATCACATAAAAATACTAACTATTGAGTCAATTAGGTAATATTATTTTGTAGGTCAATGACTACAATATTCATACTACAATAATACAATATTACGTAATGCAAGGTTACCTTCCAATAAAATAAAATAAAAACTTAAAATAAAAATAGTTCATGGACGGATATTATTATTATCACAAAAATGTAAATTCAAAAAATATTTAATAATATGACTTATTATTATTCGGTTCCTAAACTAAATAATGACTGAATTGTCGCGGTTTCAGAACGCAACATTCTATATATTTAGTTAAATTATGAATACTAGCTATAGATAAAAAATAAATTTATTTATGAATTTCATAAATCCTTTTAAACTGTGTTACTTGTTGTATTTAAGTCGTAATAAAATCACCCACACACATACACACTAATGATGGCATAACACACACATCAGCAAAACGCAACGTTCAAAAATGAAATTTCGTTGTACCTGAAAACCAACTTGAATTCTTTTCCACCTTAAAATCTAAATGACACAAATAGGGCCTGCTACCCTATCTTCCCTCTCTGTCTTTTTCATATTTTATATCCATATTCGACTAAACCTGGGTTGAAATTATAAGTTTTTACTTTTTACGAACCGAGATTTCTAATACGAGTTTTGTGATCTGTCTACTTTGAAGCCAAAAAAAATGTATGGCTAAATACATAGGTATTATTAGAAGTTTTTTTTTAAAGAAAAGGTTTTTCTGTCGGGATTTTATAACCTTGTTAATGTCAATAATGACATTGAGAGTCCGCCATTTTTAATGACAGTTCGAGAAAATGGATGCCTTCCGAGAAAAATTGGATTACTTAGCTGTTTAGGCTAGTCCAAGAAACATCCGATTTTTCTTCGCCCATAAAAACTTAACATCAACCCAGTTTAGGGTAAAAGTACCCGTTAACGGACATTTATATAGGGTTTTTTAGCTAGTCTGAGAGTAACCAGTGTTAGTATAGGGAAGTGTGCTATACAAGGAGCTGCCGGTTCTTGAATAAGATTTAGGGTTCCGTCTTCGCGCGAGAATGAATGCAATGGCGGCGATTACGCATATCATGAGGATGACACCGGCTATACATATGGCGATCGCGAAGTGACGCTGTGATATGCAGATGGTATCTTCTTTCTGGAATTAAAGAGACGAAATATATTTCTAGAGGTTTCTTTCACACTTCAATTTCATGTTATTGATAGTTAAAAATTATTTATTTAATGTAGGCCAGCTTGTGAACATGAAATAAATAATTAAAAAAAAATGGAAAAGCCTCAAAAGCCCAACGGCTAAAGGTGTGGACTGAAAACTGAAAGATCGCAGGTTGGAACCCCACCCGTTGCACTATTGTCGTACCTACTCCTAGCACAAACTTTCCTCTTATTTGGAGGGGATAGGAGGATATTAGTCAACTTCAGCTTGGCTAATATTCTTAAAAAAAATATTTATATTGTTTTTTCAAAGAAGATCTCTAATTATTCACATCAAAATACACCTATACTTCTGATGGCTTTTCTGGTGGGAGGCTTTGGCCGTCGCTAGTTACCACCCTACCGTCAAAGACGTGCCGCCAAGCAATTTAGCGTACCGGCACGATGGCGTGTAGAAACCGACTTTAGACCGAAGTTAGACCGCTACCATCTTAGACTGCATCGTCACTTACATCAGGTGAGATTAGTTAAATGTTAAAATGCTGTACCTTTTCCGATGTAACCTCGTCGTTCTCGACAGAGTCCGCTTCGTTGACCCACAGGCCTGAGAACACCTCCACAGTGGCCGGCGCGCCGTCGTCAGAATCTCGACGAACGCGGTTCTTTTTGTGAGAACATGGCTCCTAGAAACATAAAGCAGATTTATTTTATCAACCAAACAAAAATAAATCTATTCTTATAATAAAACTGTAACGGGACGAATTCCGTACATTATAGTATATTATGGTACAAGTGTGGAACATTGGTGATTACCGCCGAGGCCCGAGCCGTCAGGTGAGGGTCTTAAGATAGCCGAGGACGGTAATCATCAATACACACGTGTATCATACGACGTTTTCCAACACACTTGTGAAGAAATCAATACTAAAAATAGTACATTATGGTACAAAACAGTGAAAATGAGTTGTGAAAATTTTTTCGCAATGGCGGGAAAAATTAATCAGTTTTCCGGAATGCGCGCGCATCTTTCAATGGCTATCGGCCATAGACTAAAAGAATGAGGTTTCTTTTTTTTGGCTTTTCGCGGATAGCGTTTTAGCCACGTACAAAATGGGGAATTTCAAGTTTTCTTTATTTCAGAAAAAACAACTTGCATGAAATGAGCAAGCAATAGGTACATTAATTTATTTGTACTATTGAACGCGATCTTTTTTGTATAGAAACTTTTTTAAGAACAAAGGAACTTAACCAATAAAATAAAAAAATAAATTCTTTAACTCACTTGTGAATAATAGTAATGAAAAAGTCACAGTTTGATTATAGGTGTCACTATGAGCCTAATTGCGGTGAAATTCGAGCCACTTTATGAGCAAGTGTGTTGAAAAATATATTTTGAAAATTTTAAATCAGAGGATACTTTATTATCGATACTGAACCCAAAACATTTTTTTTTGAATTTTTTGTCTGTCTGTCTATCTGTGCGCGCATTACGCAAAAACTACTAAGTAAACAGATTGCTGCGAGCGACGGCGACGCATGCTCTTTGGAGGTGTCGCGAGCGCGGCGCCCCCTACAACCCTGCCCCCGCGTGCGTTGCACACCCTGCACCGTCGGTAAAGCTGGCGTCACACTCACACAGTCCGTGGGGTGGTTCAGGTCGCACAGCTTCACTTCGCACGTGTAGTACACGCTGGCCGTGTATGGGAACTTGTGCGCCGGGAACGACACGTGCGCCTCCTGCCGCTCCGCCGAGTACTGGAACAGGCCCATGATCTCACCGTCCAGGGGGCACCTGCAAGAAATAGAAATATTTTCTATTCGAATAAACATTTACAAGTGCTTTTGAATCGTCGATGAATCTACCACTGGTTCGGAATGCCCTTCCTGCCGAGAAGAGCCAGCAATAAACTCGGCGGTTGTTCTTTTTAAAAAAAATTGTTTTTTACAATAGGTAACAAAACTATGCTATGTATACAGTGTTTCCACAATGAAGTTTCAAAAATGCGAAACAATCCAATACATGTTAAGACAGGCAGACAAAAACAGACCCATTCCCGTTGGTGGCATCCGTTTACGAGCAAGGAGCAACCATCATATTTTATTATTGGTCTATACTTATAATAAAACTGTAACGCGAAGAATTCTGTACATAAAATATATTTTGAAAATTTTAATCGGAGGATGCTAGCTGTTGCCCGCGACTTCATCCTCGTCAAGATACTGAGTCCAAAACAATTTTTTTTTTTAATTTTTTGTCTGTCTATCTGTCTGATAAAATATTATCAATCAATAGATTAATAATATTTTAAAATATTTAATAAAATTTTTCAAATATTATCTATCAAAAGATGATATGAGTCAGTTAGACCCAGCAGTGGACTGATAGATTGAGATGATAATGATGGTGACTAATCAGTTACCCATCATCAGCAATGAGGCTCTGCTCCGCCCAGCCGAGCCCGTCGCGGACGGAACACTCTGACACCAGCAGCCCATACTGGCGCTGCTTCTCCAGGGACACCACCAGGGTCAGGCTGTCACCGATCTTCACGTTTGACGCCACCTGAAAAATAGTCATTAATTAATAGTTTGCGCTTTTATACTCGTTGTAGAAGATGATACACCTACAATAGCATAGATAAATGAATAAGTAAGTACAAGGAAAGATTGTTCAAAATTCAAAAATTAAATATTTATTTATTTCATGTAGGCTAACTTGTAGCTCTTATGACACGTCATAAATCTACCATCGGTTCGGAATGCAGATTCTGCTGAGAAGAGCCGGTAAGAAATTCAGCAGTTGCTCTTTTCAAAAAAAATTTTTTTTTACAATAGGTAACAAAACCATGCTATGTATACAGTGCTTCCACAATAAAGCTTCAAAAATGCATAAATGCATACGCAGGTACACCAATCCAACGCATGTCAAGACGGGCAGTCAAAGCAGACCCATTGCTGTTGGTGGCACCCGTTCACGAGCATGACGCATGATCCAGCCATTGCTTCGCTCAACCATATTTGAGGGAACGTAACAACCCGCACCACTTCATACATTGAATCAAAGCTCTTGTAATGCGCATTAAAGTCGCCCGTTCCTTGTAGTTCTGCGCATTATCTGTGGTGGAGTGACTGTGCAAGCTAAAAAATAAAATAATCAGAGCTATTGCCATCTAACGAATAGTTGTTGAATCACCAACTTTATCAAACTTACCTAGTACCATCTAACGAATAGTAGGTAGCTGAACAAAAATTTTAATGATCACCTTGGCGCAGATATTTAGTAGGTACATACAGCAAAACTATTCGCTTACCATTGCATGACAATAACAAAAATAATTATCTTATTTAAAGTTAACAAAAACATTCAAAACTTAATAACAAAACATTGAAAATACATGGTAGTGACAATCGCGAGCGGTACGTTGCTATTTGTACTACGCGGGTCTGACTTGAGGTGCGGTGCGGGGAAGCGCGGGGCGAGGTAGCGGCCAACTTGCCGTGGACGGGTAGTACCTGCTTATCTTCAGGGTCTCCCTTGAATATCTTCATCGTGACGGACGGCAGCAGCCCCGAGTCCTCGTCGTATTCCTCGCTGGGGACAAAAGTGTCATATAAGATAAATATATTTTTTTTTAATTTTTTTATTCGATGACAAGATAGCCCTTGACTGCGATCTCACCTGATGGTAAGTGACGATACAGTCTAAGATGGTAGCGGGCTAACTTGGAAGGGGTATAGCAGTGTAAATTCAACCCATACCCCTAATCGGTTTCTATACGCCATCGTGCCGGAACGCTAAATCGCTTGGTCTTTGACGGTAGGGGTAGGTTGACCAGATCAGACCAGAGACAATTTAGAAATTATAAATTCCTAAATTGCCCCCGCCGGGAATCGAACCTGAGACCACCCAGTTATAAGACCACAGCGCTCACTACTGCGCCAGGGAGGTCGTCAAAATAAGTTTTTCACCTCACTAGCTCAAAAAGGACGCCTTTGCTGTGTAAAACCAGTGAGCAAGCCGTTTTTGCTTTTGCTCATTGGTTTTGAACTAGTGAAGTGAAAAGTTGTGTGTATGTCTCACACGTTAGAAAAGTTATTGTTTCTTGTGCCTTTGAATCCCTCGCTAGATTCAGGATTCTAAGTTAGAATCACTCGCTACGCTCGAGATTCAAACTAGGCATTCTATCACTCACTCTACACAACTATTTATTTCAGACCCAATGGTCTGTAACCAATGAAAAAAATACAAAAAAAAATAATAATATGTACCTTACTAAAATTGGTAACAAATGAAAAAAAAAGACGTGTGGCACTCGGGGACTGCCGCGGTAAAGCTATTGCATAGCATTTTTTATCAACGCCATCTAGCGGTGAGAGGAGTCCCATGTCAGGTTATTTTCGTTACGGAATTTCTGGATTCGGTCTCCACGCTGGCCCGCGATAGAAGCTATGCAATAGCTTAAAAATAATAATATGTACCTTACTAAAATTGGTAACAAATGAAAAAAAAAATTACAAACCAAAAAAAATTAATAGACCTACGATTTGTCGCATCGAAATCGACTTACCATGGACTTACCAATGTGGCTTACCAAAACTTAACCAAAAGAGATATTCGATAATCTTGTCTAGACATTTATAAGATACCTAATAACAGCATTGGGTATAACCCGCTCGTATGGGCGTATAACTTTATTAATTACTTTTTTATGTCTTTTTTCCTTTTTAAAACTAAAAGCAAGCCGTAAAAGATAACGGTATTTTTGTAATAAATCTCAACAGATTTGGTATTCTGTAAGTTGACTTGTGTAGATGAATTTTAGAGCCGACGCAAATAATATTATGGCAGTGACAGTGTAGTTAGGACTTCGGCTTGTCGTGGGCTTGGGATTCGAATCCAGGGCACGAAAATCTGACTTTCCAGAGGTATGTGCTTTCGAGTAATTTTTTACTTTAAATAAAAACCTCTAAAAAATTTCTTTTTAAAGAATAATTCAACACTTATTTGGATGGGAGAGGAAATAAGACAGTTAGTATCTCAACTCTATGTCTATGTTATAACTGTATCTCTACCTCTTTATCTAGAATCTCGACTTGTGTGGGTCGAGATACTAGAGCATAGAGCTGTAAAATTTTAATAGGGCATTGTTTATAGTGATTCTTGCTGGAGTCAACGTACAAGTTGGAGGATTCGCGACGAATTCACTCCTTCTGGAGGTGTCAGTAGTAGACAGAGAAGTATTATAGACTTAATGATATCTCCTTTTCACTCCCACACGAAAGAGATGCAGTATAGCGATGTCAAATAAGATAGAATGAGACACAGCGATGTCTATATCCGTCCCTCACTGCGTGCCACGTTTTGAGTTGTTGCTCACAATACATAGTGAGGTGATTGTGAGCAACAAGACGTACAAGAGTAGGTATTTCACAGTATTATACAACCCCTTTCGACGACACCAGAGACGGCTCTAGCCCATGTAGCGCCCGTGTGCAATCAATATCTTGGCGCCCTCTAGTAGACGCGCGGCCAAAATGGAATTCTTACAATACAAGAATACCGTTTGACTTACAGTTATATTTTCACCAGTGAAAGGAAATTCAGATGCAAAAAATGGTGCAATTTTAATTGATGTTCGGAAGCAAGCTCGCGGCTCGGCACGGCGCCCCCTACAACCCTGCGCCCGTGTGCGTTGCACACCCTGCACCATAAGTAAAGCCGGCACTGGGCGACACGCTCGGTAGGATACTAGAGGATACTTATTCTACGGTGCGTTATTCAACGCGTTAAAATCCTATGATGTGTCAAAAAAACCGCCATCCGAGTTATCGCTTAGTGTCTAGCGTCATTTGTAATGCTACAACACATTTCCGCATTAAAATATTGGCCCCATCTGCGTAATGTCTTTATTATCGTGTTAATTTACGCATTAAGGCGCAGGTGGAGCAGTGGCATGAGAGAGGTAGCAGCCTTGATTGACGCTCTCAAACTAATAAAACTAGTCGACCTGTGCTGACCATAACATAGTACTTATTACTTAATACCGGTGCCGAATGCCGATATATGCCAAGAATATATTAATTCTTTTTATGTTGTAGCCTAAGTATTTCAGAGTGTTATACAATCCCTTTCGGCGACATGCTAGGATTCTAGAGGATACTCATTCTACGGTGTCGGCTTACTTGTCGATCCCGTTGCCGGCGGTGAGGCGGTCGGCGCGCGGGCGCGTCACGTGGTACAGCGCGAGGTCGCGGCGGCGGTAGCGGCAGCGCACGTGGTAGCCGCGCCCCTGCCCCGTCACCAGGCGCAGGTGTGGCTGCACTATTATGTTGTTGTAGTACTCCACCGTGCCATCCTCCTGGAATTAAAAATAGTATGGTACAAGTGTGGAACATTAGTGATTACCGCTGAGGCGCTATTGATACCCGTGCCGTTAGGTGAGGGTCTTAAGATAGCCGAGGACGGTAATCATCAATACACACGTGTATCATACGACGTTTTTCAACACACTTGTGAAGAAAATAATACTAAAATGGTACAAAACAGTGAAACGAGTTGTGAATTTTTTTCGCAACAGCGGGAAAAATTAATCAGTTTTCCGGAATGCGCGCGCATCTTTCAATGGCGATCAGCCATAGACTAAAAGAATGAGATTTCTTTTTTTTTTTTGACTTTTCGCGGATAGCGTTTCAGCCACGTACGAAATGGGGAATTTCAAGTTTTTTTTAGTGCAGAGTGAAGGTTTTATTTATTAAATACGTACAAGTTGAAATTATTTATTTAAATACGAAGTTGCATGAAATTAGCAAGCAATATGCACATTATTTTGTACTATTGAACACGACCTTTTTTGTATAGAAACTTTTTTAAGAACAAAGCAACTCAACCAATAAAATCATAGACTTAGAATTTTTTCGCTACGCTCAATAAAATGGATTTTGTTACACTTTCAAAACATAACAATGTCAGTTTTCATAAATATTAAAAAAAAAATTACACAGTAAATATTTTTTTTACTGCACATATATTATTCAGTAGACAATTATTATTATAGATCATTAGTATTGATCGGCGATCGGAACGGGTGGGTGTAGGGTGACGTCACATCCGGTTTCCCCGGCCCCCACAGGAAACGGGCGAGAGTGCTGTGAATTTGTAAGTTGGACTTCGATTGATTTTTTCGAATTCTGACAATTCACTATTAATGCGATATTGTACCTCATACAATCGAAATATTTTTTTTATATTATACTAGCTGATGCCCGCGACTCTGTTCGCGTGGATTGAGGTTTTTTTAATTCCTGCGGGAACTCTCCTATTTCCCTGAAATAAGAAGTAGCCTATGTGTTATTTCCGACTATAATCTAATTTTGTGCAAAATTTCATCCAAAATCGAAATCAAAAAAAGTGAAAAATGTTGCAAAAACGGGGAAAATTATCCATACTTAAAATATGTTCTTTTAAAACCTTCTTAATCGCGATCATAATAACAGAAATTAACGCGGACGAAGTCGCACGCAACAGCTGGTTTAAAAAAAAATAACACAAGAAGTATAATTAATCTAGTACGATGATACGGAACCCTTTTTGTGCGGGGCCGACTCGCACTTGGCCGGTTATTAGTATTCATAGGTAACGCCTACACGTCGCTACATATAAGCAGCAAGGCTAACGAAAGGTCGCCTGTTCGACTGTCCTTCTGTCTGTCACCTTATATAACTTGAATAAACTGGTCTTGCGAAATATTTATTCATTAATCGCTTAAATATAAATTGTAAACTATTAATATAATATAATAATTGTAATATAAATTGTATTAAAATCATGTCATGCCTAACGTATGTCATGCTCTCTTTAAACATTTCTGTGGTGTCGTGTGGTGCGGGTTGTTACGTTCCCTCAAATATGGTTGAGCGAAGCAACGGCTGGATCATGCGTCATGCTCGTGAACGGGTGCCACCAACGGGAATGGGTCTGCTTTGTCTACCCGTCTTAACATGTATTTTGCATTTTTGAAACTTCATTGTGGAACCACTGTGTACATAGCATAGTTTTGTTACCTATTGTAAAAAATTTTTTTTGAAAAGAGCAACCGCCGAGTTTATTGCTGGCTTCTCGTCAGGAAGGGCATTCCGAACCAGTGGTAGATTCATTGACGATTCAAAAGCACTTGTAAAAGTTTATATGAATAAAAAATATTTCTATTCTATTCTATTCTAATAAAATAAAATAATAAAACAGCTTATAACTTATTGCTTTTTGACCGATTTCTTTTCTGTTTTTACAAATTTTATTCTTACATGTTACATTTTCGATTGTAACTAATGAATATCCACATTTCGACAACAGGCACATACCCAATAGACGCAACAGGGTCAACAATTTAGATCTCTATCTATTACCTGGGTTAAATAAGGTGAGCTGACTGAACACTGCAATTATCTGGGAGCTAGATTTGAGAACAATGGAGGAGATAAGATCCTTATTTGTATGGTTGCAAAGATTTTAAAAGTTGAGTGTAGGTTCTATACTGCGGAAATTATAGCTATAATTGTAGTTAGCGTTGCCAGGCGTCCGGATAAAGCCGGACACAGTCAGGCTTTTTGGTTGAGTGTCCGGCCAAATTAGGCGGTGTCCGGCCTATCCGACTTTTGCTAAGCTTTTTAAGTTTAACTATTTTTCTTATATATTTGTCATATTGTGTTGGTTTCCGCTCCGCTCGCCTTATCTTGTATCGCTACGCTTGCGCAAACGAGCTTTTAAAAAAATTGCCATTTTGCGCTAGGTCTAAAAAATAAGGGTGTCCGGCCTTTGTACCCAAATGTCCGGCTAAACTGGCTGGCCTGTCCGACTTTTCGGTTTGAAGACCTGGCAACCCTAATTGTAGTAGGTTTTTTTTCTTTATTCGATCACAAGATAGTCCTTGATTGCGATCTCACAGCGGGCTAACTTGGAAGGGGTATACCTGGGGGGGCAGTGTAGTCATACCCAAATTCAAATTCAAATTTTATTTATTTCATGTAGGCCAACTTGTAGCTCTTATGACACGTCATAAATCTGCCACCGGTTCGGAATGCAGATTCTGCTGAGAAGAACCGGCAAGAAACTCAGCAGTTGCTCTTTAAAAAAAAAAAAAATTTGCAATGGGTAAGGTAAAACTATGCTATGTATACAGTGCTTCCACAATGAAGCTTCAAAAATGCATACGTAGGTACATATAATCCAACACTTGTTAAGACGGGCAGACAAAGCAGACCCATTCCCGTTGGTGGCACCCGTTCACGAACATGACGCATGATCCAGCCATTGCTTCTCTCAACCATATTTGAGGGAACGTAACAACCCGCACTACACGACGCCACCACAGAAATGTTTAAAGAGAGACTCCTAATCGGTTTCTATACGCTATCGTGCCGGAACGCTAACTCGCTTAGCGGCACGTCTTCGACGGTAGGGTGGTAACTAGCCACGGCCAAAGCCTCTCACCAGATCAGAAACAATTCAGAAATTATAAATTCCCAAATTGCCCCCACCGGGAATCGAACCCGAGACCTCCTAGCGCTCACCACTACGTAATTGCATACCCACGTTATATGCATACATCTTCACCCACACATTATCTTTTGTAGCCAAATGAATAAACCTATTGGTATGAGGAAGAAAGAGCTTATTTACGTCAGAGATAATCCTTAGAAAGTGTGTTTGTTTGTTGGTTTGTTCTTCAATAACGCTGCAACAGAGCTAATCATTATGTTGAGATGCGAAGCGTTGCTATTTTTAACCGATTTAAATAGAGGAGATTTGCAATGCCACGCGTCCCTATTTTTAAAAAATTCCGTTAGATACACCTAGTTTGTGACGCTTGGATTTAGTTTTTCTTCTTCTTTCTTCTTTTCTTTGGTGAATGGCTTTTTCCAGTGCCAAGCCAGCACAATGCACTTCGCCAATGTCAAGTAGTTTGAAAGAGGCACAAAGGAGTTTTTCTAAATATAACAAACTGACATTCAGTCATTTAAACAATATTATGTCATTCATGTTTTTCACTCAGTTATAGATGACAAAAGAACACAGAGAAAAACATATAATACATTTTTAAATATTTGCTTTCCTATCGTGTTGTTTGAATAGGATTCACTAAAGCTTTATCAAACAGGTATGTTTAGGATCGACATTTTGGTTAAACTTTTTTCAAAACGAAAAAACACTAGTTGATCTCAGTCATAGATATTTAACATTTTAAAGCATAGGTCTCAGATTTAAAAGCTATAAAAAAGTTCTTTTGTTAAAGTCTTCGAATGGTTATATAGGTTGTACACAACGTAATATTTGTATTGTATATTATTTTATTTTTAAAACAGCAACCGCCGAGTTTCTTGCTGGTTCTTCTCGGCTGGAACGGCATTCCAAACCAGTGGTAGATTCATTTGACGATTTAAAAGCACTTTGTTAAAGTTTATTTGAATAAAAAATATTCTATCCTATTACGAGTTTTCAAGCTTCAAGCAAGCTAATAGTTACGTAATAAATATTGTTAATGCAAAAAATTTGTTGGTTTGTCCTTCAATCACGCAGCAATGGAGCAACGGATGGACAACGGCATTTTTTTCATGGCTATACAGTTGAAGATTCGGAGAGTGACATATAAACTTTTTATCCTGGAAAAACAAACTCCACATGGCTCTGGTTTGGAAAAACGAACTTAACGTGAGCGAAGTCGCGGATAAATGCTAGTTTATAAATAATCAGTTGAGCAAAAAACCCAATATTTAACGTGGGTGAAGTCTACACAATCACATATTTCTTATTAACAAAATATCGTGATATTACCTCATAGTTCATACAAGTGAGAGGTGACGTAAGTGAACAGGTTGTATGGAATATAGAGTGAAATATATTATGTAAATCGTCGAAGTCATGACATGACTTACGTGAGTCGTGACTCATGAGTCATGACCCTCAATTAATCGTGTAAGTAAAAAAAAATAATGAGCTCCCGATCGAATTTACAATACCTATACCTAGAAGACTAGCCCCCTACAAAAGAGACGTTTTTTTTAATTCAATAATAGGATAGTCCTTGACTGCGATCTCACCTGATGGTAAGTGACGATGCAGTCTAAGATGGTAGCGGGCTAACTTGGAACGGGTATGGCAGTGTATATTCAACCCATACCCCCTATTGTATGGCCCCTGGTATAGCATAAAGTGCCAGAAATAGTTTCCCCTACCTAAGGTTTCATACTTTAATATAGAAAGAAAGAAAGCAACGTTTATTTTATGAATTGTGCCACACATCATCAACTAGGTATACCTAGATTAGGTTATCTAGATTAGGTTGTCCCGGCGCCTCCACCACGTGAGCATTAAAGACAAAAGGCGTCAAGCACAAGAAGGGAACGGAATGGGTCTGCTTTGTCTGCCCGTTGTGACATGCATTGGATTGTGTGTACCTACGTATGCATTTTTGAAGCTTCATTGTGGAAGCACTGTATGTGTATACATAGCATAGTTTTGTTACCTATTGTAAAAATTTTTTTTTGGAAAGAGCAACTGCTGAGTTTCCTACCGGCTCTTCTAAGCAGAATTTGCATTCCGAACCGGTGGTAGATTTATGACGTGTCATGAGAGCTACAAGTTGGCCTACATGAAATAAAAAAAATTTGAATTTGATTTTAAAGCGCCGTAATAACCACGTCATGTGTGGCACAACTCGGAAAAAGGTTCCAACTCATATGGTATGGTGGTATAATACCACTGTTTGTTCCTTTTATGGTTTTTACTGAGCCCGTTTTGATGAATCACCTCATGTACGTTGGCGGACTTAACCAGCAGACCGGCATCACAATGCCACGCTCCGTTAAACAGACGCAACTGACGTGTGCTTCCTTGTTACTAACTATAGGGGCTACTTGCCATCTGTTTGCACAAACAAGGCGTACTTACGATATAAATTATACGTAAGTACTCGTATGTAGATAGAATAGAATGGAAAAGTTGAAATAAACTTTTAAGTTTAGAGTTTTAAATGAAAATGGTTAAATAATATAAACGTAAAAATTCTTTTTACAAAACCGATTTCCAACGCAATTACATAAAATTTGAAGAGTTCCCTCGATTTCTCCAGGATCCCAACATCAGATCCTGACCTGATAACTATGGGACCACCTGGGAAGTATCACTACATAGTATAAAACAAAGTCGCTTTCTCTGTCCCTATGTATGTTTAAATCTTTAAAACTACGCAACGGATTTTGATGCGGTTTTTTTAATAGATAGAGTGATTGAAAAGGAAGGTTTATATGTATAACTAGCTTTAACCCGCGGCTTCGCTCACGTTAGTTTCGATTTTTTAAACTCCTATTTTACCTCCTTCGGGGTTGAATTTTGAAAAATCCTTTCTTAGCGGATGACTACGTCATCATAGCTACCTGTATGCCAAATTTCAGCTCGATCAGTCCAGTGGTTAGAGCTGTGCGTTGATAGATCAGTCAGTCAGTCAGTCAGTCCTTTACCTTTGCCTTTTATATATTTAGATATGTTATCTATCCATTAACAGTGAATGACATAGGCTATATATTTTATACCCGTGCGAAGCCGGAGCGGGCCGCTAGTTATAGAATATAACTATTTTAAATAAAAAAAGAATTTTCCAAATCGGTCGGGTAAAGCCCTTTAATCAAGTGGAAAATGAGCTGATGACCTTCAAACGCCGCAGCAGATCTTCATAAATTATAGTTCAGATCTTATGTTAGCTTTTAAACAGAAAAAACTGCATCACAATCGGTCTGTTCGTTTTGGTGTTGCGAGGGAACATAATATAGATACATTTCCATCGAGGGTTAAAAACTGTTGTTTGATCTGTTTATGTTTCCAGCAACCCTGCACTGGGAGCATGGGCAGGATATAAAAGCTTTATCCCCCGATTTTATCCACTGACAGGGGATAAACCTATCTTTTCCCTATGCTAGAGCATGGCGACAGGGGAAAGGAGAAGTTTATCCCTATTTGACATTACAAGTGGAGCAACTTCCCCCGGATAGAGCATGGGGACAAGTGAAAGGGATAAACTTTTCCTTTTTTGACTTTTGAAAGGGTCAAATGAAAACAAAAACCACAGACAAAAACCACCTACGAATCACCTATTAACTGTCAAAATCACGAGTATAGATAAAAATAATGACTTTTTGAGATCGAATTGACATAAATTTTGAAGTATTGTGGTATTTGTACCTCCAACTTCCATGATTTTCTTATAATGGCAATAATTGCGGGGATAAATTTTCTCCCATTTTATCCACTGTCAATATTCTTCCACCGCTGAGCCCATGCTCGACGGGTGGATAAGGGGATAAACATTTTATCCTTTTCCCGGGGATAAAACTTCTCCCGCCCATGCTCGCCCTGCTGGTCTGATAGATAGAGTAAAGATGTGTGTATTGCAGTCGCATGCGTCGATTCCTATCACGCGTTTCCTCTTGCGTGCGCTTGCGCAACTTATCGTCTATGCTTGCTGTAAAGATGACTATTCACAATACAGACATAATATTATGCCTATAATTATATGACAGACCTGTCTGGTATCTCAGCCCATAGCCTATATAATATCAAGTCACCGTATCTAATAGCTTAAACTAAGCAGTTTAGTGTCTAAACAAATTCTTTTTAAAAATGCCACTACAAAGTACCTATATCAATTGTGCTTATAAAATTTGAAGGGTTTCCTCAATTTAATTGACGTTCACAACAATTAACGCACCACGTAAGCGTTTTGGGGATACAACGACTTACGTAGGAGGTACCAGTATAATGAATAAGCGTCTTTACTTACACCCACATAAACAATAGACGAATGTGTGTATAAGGAGCTTGTTAATTGTATTGCGTTCGAAATTCTGAAAGCTTTGTACAAATATTTGCTTTATTTAAAGTGGGCAAAGTTACATCAATGCTTGTATTGCGTCAAAGTTTTTTTTTTCTATTCGATGACAAGATAGGCCTTGACTGCGATCTCACCTGATGGTAAGTAATTTTTATATTATAAATTATGTTATTAGAAATATGTTGCCCAATTTTGGTGAAGATCTACTAAATATTGTCGGAGATAGAGGACACAATTTCTCGCGGATAGTAGCAAGTCACTCTAAACTTTTGTCACGCGGACGAAATCTCAGCTAGTTTATATAAATTTATACTTAATACGAGTATAATAAAGTGCAAGAGTTTGTTTGTTTGAACGCGCTAATCTCTGGAACTACCAGTCGGATTTGAAATATTATTTTTGTATCTGAAAGCCCAATTATTGAAGAAGGTTATAGGTTATTCAAAATCTCGGTACGACTCTTAGAAGCCGAGCAAAAAGAAAGAAAAGCGCGGGCTAACAATGCGATGCGGCGAGTCGGTGGTCGAGGGCGGTCTCTAAAACTAAACCCACGCGGACGAAGTCGCGGGCAACAGCTAGTTTCTGCATAAATTGCAGCTTTTTGGATCATAGTTCGAAATATGGTTTTGGTTGTTAACGACACTGGCTTTATTTATTTATTTATTTATTTATTTATTTATTTATTTATTTATTTATTTATTTATTTATTTATTTATTTATTTATTTATTTATTTAGGACGGCAGTATATACTCACGTTGTCGGTGGACATGGTATTGCAACCCCTTAGAGGCAGGGTGTACTGCAGGTCGCCCCTCGCGGATACGTACTCCCGCAGGCAAGTGGAGTTAGTGCCCAGCCCGGCCGGGTACACGATCCCGTTGAACGTATCTTGTATACTGGAAATAGAGTACATTATTGAACAGCATGTAGGATTTTTTTTAATCGTTGACAAGATAGTCATTGATTGCGATCTCACCTGATGGTAAGTGACGATGCAGTCTAAGATGGTAGCGGGCTAACTTGGAAGGGGTATGGCAGTGTAAATTCAACCCATGCCCCTAATTTTTTTTAATTATATTTTAATTATATTTTGATGATTTTGATGATAACATGATTGATGACATTTGCCAGCTCTAAATGCGAGGTTGTGTGTGAAATTCAATAACGTGTGTGTGTGTGTGTGTGTGTGTGATCAATATGTATTTAGTTATAGAGTTAGTGTTAGTCAATTTTATATTTATGTGTTAAGCTGAATAAATAATTATATACCTACTCGTATATTTAGTTATTAAAATTGTCAAGTTACAACGTATAGTACGTTTATTTTACGAAGTTACGGGCGCTTTACTTGTGGTTACATCGTGTACATGCACATTGCGTATGTACGCGTGCCTGTCAGAAGGAGGAGACACACACACAACCATGAGCCACGAGCCCTCGTGGAACGAAAGAACTATACCTGTTGGGGTGTGTGAGCGTGTGCGCGAGCGAGACGGTGACGTGCATGTTGTCCTTCTCGCACGCGACGGCGAGCGTGTCGAGCGGAGCCAGGGCTCCGGGCCAGTCTGTGACCGCCTCCGTGGCCGTCGCTACTGCTGTCGTAGCTAGATCTGTGGACAAATTGAAGGTAGGCTGAAATCTATAGACCGCACTCTCACTGTACTCAGACTCAAGACAGAGTTAAAAAGAGATCGATTTATGTCAGAGCATATTTGTGTCTTGTTTTAACTCTAACTTAAGTCCGACCTGAGCCAAAGCACGCTCTATAGATCTCAGCGTAAGACTACCCGCAGACTTACAATTACAAGTTGGATAACTGAATCGCAGAGTATGTACAGGCATAGTTAGCTAATTATGGTAGCCCACACTTATTATTATCCAACTAAATCTTTGTTAAAATCGTTGTCTTCGATAGTCGGCCAACTTTAATTGTATGTATGGTCGCGAACAGAAAATGTTTATCAGTTTTCAAAGTAGATTCTATATCACATTGCTCAAATATGGTTGAGCGAAGCAATGGCTGGATCATGCGTCATGCTCATGAACGGGTGCCACCAACGGGAATGGGTCTGCTTTGACTGCCCATCTTGACATGCGTTGGATTGGTGTACCTACGTGTGCATTTTTGCATTTTTGAAGCTTTATTGTGGAGGCACTGTATACATAGCATAGCTTTGTAAAAAAAAAATTTTTTTTGAAAAGAGCAACTGCTGAGTTTCTTGCCGGTTCTTCTCAGCAGAATCTGCATTCCGAACCGGTGGTAGATTTATGACGTGTCATAAGAGCTACAAGTTAGCCTACATGAAATAAATTAAACATCGGTCGCTCTAAGTCTAATCATGAGATCTATAGAGCGTGCTCTGACTTAGCTCGGACTTAAGAAAGAGGCACAAATATGCTCTGACATAAATCTGTCTCGTTTTAACTCTGTCTTGAGTCTGAACTGAGTGCGGGTGCGGTCTGTAAATAGCCTTAGAATGTTCTTTCTTATGTGCAATAAAGTTTTTCTATCTATCTATAGATTTCAGCTTTAGACAAACTGTTAAAGGAAGCGCAGTACCTTTTAGACACATTTGACTCATTAGTTACGGCAGGCAATAACTTAAGTTCCGCGTCCAAGCGCACTGTTCCGTAAGTTGTAACTTGGTATCAGTTACGTGAGTTATTATGTGATTAGTGAAGATGTAATGAAATAATACGTAAGGGAATAACTTGTGGGTGCGTCCGGTAAATACACGTAGTAATTTTAATACAGTAATTATGGAATACAGTTAGTATTCGTAAATACAGGGTGCCATTTTAAGAACCGTCAGTGACGTAAAATTTTATATTATTTTTTATTAAGCTATTGCTAGCTTCTATCGCGGGCCAGCGTGGAGACCGAATCCAGAAATTCCGTAACGAAAATAATCTGACACGGGACTCCTCTACGGTGAGCCGCTAGATGGCGTTGATAAAAAATGCTATGCAATAGCTTTACCGCGGCAGTCCCCGAGTGCCACACGTCTTTTTTTTTCTTATTCGTTGACAAGATAGTCCTTGACTACGATCTCACCTGATGGTAAGTAACGATGCAGTCTAAGATGTATTTTTAATTTTATTTTGTTTTTATAATTTGCTGTTATAATAGCAGCAATAGAAATATAGGTTCTGTGAAAATTTCAAGTGTCTGCCTATTACAGTTCATGAGATACAGTCCGCTGACAGACAGACGAACGGACAGTGGAGGCTTAGTACAATAATAGGGTCCCGTTGGCATCCTTTGGGTACGGAACCCTAATAAATCATAACAATTGATCTTCGCTATTTATAAAACCCGTCTAGCGTGATAGTAGACTTACTAAGTTACCAGTACCTACCACAGAACATAGGCTAATCTATACATATAATAAAATTGTAGAAAAGTGGTGTCTGTACAATCGAAATATATAAAAAAAAGTGGCAGGGGTTGTTATTACGTATATCGATGCCGAACCCGAAATTGTAATTAATTTTTTTTTGTCTGTTTGTCTGTGTGTTTGTGCACGCTAATATCAGAAACGGCTTATTCGATTTCACTAATATATTGTAGTAAGCTTCACTTAACATTTAGTGTTTATTTCATGTCAATCGGTTCATAAATAAAAAAGTTATGTCAATTTAAAGAATCACGGCGAACATTTTTAACGTACAGAGTACGTACTACACGCCTCGCGCCTGAGCGTCGACGGTATATGTAATTCAAAATATGTTGCCCGAAAAGTCACTATTCCACGCGAACGAAGTCGCGGGCACAGCTAGTAATTAATAATTATGTACTTATATTATGTAACCACAAAAATTCCTGGGTACTGTTTGTGGTTTGTATGTAAGTATGATTTTTAGGTACGTTTATCTCACGAAGTTACGGGCGCTTTACTTGTGGTTACGTCGTGTACATTGCGTAAGTGTGCGTGCCTGTCAGGAGCCTAGGTGGAAGCGGTCAGGCGCGAGCAAGCTCTCGCTCACACTTATACAGATACGACACACACACAACCATGAGCCACGCGCCCTCGTGAAATGCATGAACTATAATTATTGTTCTAACATAACCTTACAGTATTTTTAATGAAGAAAGAAATATCTAACGGTGGAAAAGTTTTTTGGAGGATTATAGTCTAAAAGATCTAGATTTTTACGACCTCCCTGGCGTAGTGGTGAGCGCTGTGGTCTTATAACTGGGAGGTCTCGGGTTCGATTCCCGGCGGGGGCAATTTAGGAATTTATACTTTCTAAATTGTCTCTGGTCCGGTCTGGTGGGAGGCTTTGGCCGTGGCTAGTTACCACCCTACCGTTAATGAAGCCAAGCGATTTAGCGTTCCGGCACGGCGGCGTGTAAAAACCGATTAGGGGTATGGATTGAGTTTACACTGCTATACCCCTTCCAAGTTAGCCCGCTACCATCTTAGACTGCATCGTCACTATCTTGTCATCGAATAAAAAAATAAAATAAAAAAAAGATTGCTATTGCGCAGTGGGGTCATCGTAGCTGGCCGTGAAGCCAGTGGGGGTACGGAGGTCGAATACGTCCAAATGAATACGAACACATACACGGTGAAATTTCATTGGTTGTACCTACTCCCTGAAAGAGGTGAATGTGCTCATGAAACTGAACAACTTTCCCCAAGGAACATAGGTCGAAATATGAAAAAAAAATTTGGACCTCCCATAGTAAATCAATCAGCTGATCGTCAAGTTTGTATGGAGGGTCCAATTTTTTTTTTCATATTTTGACCTATGTTCCCTGGGGAAAGTTGTTCAGTTTCATGAGCACATTCACCTCTTTCAGGGAGTACAACCATTAAAATTTCAACCGGTATAATACGCTCGCGCATTATGTATTTAGGGTACGTTTATGGCTTTATGCATAACAATGTGGATTGTAGGGTACACGACCGATCGCCGCGCCGCCCAGACGGCGCCGGCCGCATCCTTACACGTATACTTGAGATTTCTTATAATATTTATTTATTTTTAGGCAATCCAAACAAATTACAATAATTTCTAAACTAAAGCCTTTATTAAATTACATTTACCACTGCGCCAGGGCGGTCGTCAAAAAGGTTATTGATCATAATTTAAACGTAAAAATTCTTTTTACAAAACCATCTTCAAACGCCACTACAAAGTATATCAATCAAAGTATAAAATTTTAAGAGTTGCCTCAATTCCTCCTGACCTGATGCCAATCTTTCAAATAAAAAAAGATTTTCCAAATCGGTCCAGGCGTCTTCGAGTAATCGGGGAACATACATAAAAAAAATGAGATCCCGATTCCCGACGAATTGAGAACCTCCTCCTTTTTGGAAGTGGGTTAAAAATCCCGCGAGACCCTCTTCCGGGTTGTTATTTCGTTTCGACAGATTTTTCTTTCCGAATAAAAGGTAGGCTATGTCATTCTCCAAATTTTCAAATATATCCTTACAAAAAGTTTAAAATTGACTATGGAATTATATTTTAAAACACCAGCCCCATTCCCAGAATTGACTTTCGGACTTTGTTGAGGCGTAATTAAGTTCTTACCGGTATGGGAGGGTATCTGCTTGGAACGCGCGGCCGCGAACAGCGCCGCTACCACCAGTAGGCTCCACATTTTTCAGTCTGCAACAAGGAACAATTGGGTATTTAACAAAAAAAAAATATATACTAAAAAAAAGGGTTTTAATATTATAACACGATTCCCGCGACTTCGTTCGCGTGGATTAAGGATTTTATTCGCGGGAATTCTCTCATTTCCCGGGATAAAAAGTAGCCTATGTGTTATTCCAGACTATAAACTATCTCTGTGCCAAATTTCAGCCAAATCCGTTCAGTAGTTTTTACGTGAAAGAGTAACAAACATCCATCCATCCATCCATCCATCCATACTTACAAACTTTCGCGTTTATAATACTAGATGATGCCCGCGACTTCGTTCGCGTGGACTATGTTTTTGATTCCCGCGGGAACACTTTGATTTCCCGGGATAAAATGTAGCCTATGTTTTAATCCAGGGTATAAGCTATCTCCATTCCAAATTTCAGCCAAATCCGTCCAGTAGTTTTTGCGTGAAAGAGTAACAAACATACACACACACACACATACAAACTTTCGCTTTTATAATATTAGTGTGATGTGATGTGATTAGTAGGATGTCATTTTTCTTTTTTTAATATTTCCTAACTAATCTCGAAGATATCCTATTGACACTTTGCTGAGAGTATGCTTTGACTTAGCTCAGACTCAAGATAGAGGTTAAAACGAGACACAAATATGTTCTGTCATAAATCTGTCTCGTTTTAACTCTGTCTTGAGTGTGAGCTGAGTGAGAGTGCGGTCTATAGATCTCAGCCTAAGCTCTGACTTAAGATAGAGTTAGAACGAGATACAAACATCTCTGCCATGACAAAAAAAATATCAACGGTCCCGTGTCAATCATAGATTAATTATACCTACCTAGAGGTCAGTAGGGGCAAGCCACTAGTTTATAATGAGCTAAATACGAGTAGGTACTATGTATATTTACTATGTTACGCAATATGTACTCAGGTGTGTACTACTTTCAATCCTTGCACACATATTTCTTATTAAATCGATTTGAATACTTTTTTCTTAATGAATGGTCATTATTATATTATGTTGAGACACTGTTGCCTAAGAAAAGTTCGAAACTTGTAATAATATAGGCATCAGTTTTCTCCCCTTACATTATCCTTATGTGTTAACAATACAATTTTCTCTTGTTTATACTATCCTATATTTATTAATTATGAGCGGATGAGACAAGTGCGTGGGTGTGTAAGTGTTCCTGTGAGCATATATGTGAGTGTCAATTCTGAGAGTGTCACTAAAGACATGACAGATGACAGTAATCAAATTTCAATATGGCGACCACCAGACGCCATATTGTGAAAAAAGAAAAAATGAAGTCAACGAAAGTTGTTAAGATTAGTTTAGGATATCATTGACTAGGTACCTATTTGAAAACCAATTTTAGTTCTATCTTCTTTATTTACCAGTACGATCTATGACAATTTGAAGTTTAAAATTGATTTTTAAACTATTAAGCTATTGCATAGCTTCTATCGCAGGCCTTGACCGTGGAGACCGAATCCAGAAATTCCGTATCGAAAATAACCTGACACGGGACTCCTCTCACCACTAGATGGCGTTGATGAAAAATGCTATGCAATAGCTTTACCGCGGCAGTCCCCGAGTGCCACACGTCTTTTATACTTGTTTGTTTTAATAATAATAATTGTCCTTAGATATATAATATATTGCAGTGTCGGTATGCGTGGCATATTTTAACGATTTTGTTCATATGTGGGTCATACTTGTTCTCGGTAAATGTACTCGCTTTCAGTTATTACAAAAATGTCGTAACTATACTCATTTATTTAAATCGTGTTTCAAGTGTGTCGACAGATGGTACGGACTCCACGCATTCAGTTATTACTTTGTAAGGTTGCATCTCATTACTTAATAACAATTCTGTAGGACCTACTTTTAAATTTTGTAGGTCTTATCTTTTTTATATGAATAGCGAGCAAACGAGCAGGTGGGTCACCTGACATGCAACATGACGCGCAACCCTCAATCTATGTGACGCTGCAACGTTGCATAGTGTCCCGCAACATGCCCCGAAACATTTTACGTGACGCGGGGCATGTTATTTGCTCCCGCCTTGAGAGCGAGCGCATGTGTCCCGCGTCAGTGTCGCGCCATTTGTCACCAAGTGTAGTCGCTCTTCTTTCTCGTTGTAGTAAGGAATTCCGCATCCACCACCTTCTCTTTCTTTTACGTTTCAACACACTCGATATAATTACTATGTACGCAGCACTAATAGCCACAACCTCCTCGGGCGACATTTCTATAAACACTGACTAGTGTGGCCGGCAATATGTTCCGCGGCAATTGTCTCGGGACATTTGACGTAGTTGTTGAGGGACATGTTCCGCAACATGTTTCTTCATTTGTCCCCTAGTGTATCCCAAGCTTAAAGCCACCTATCAATATTTGGACACGCACATAGAAAGACAGGTATAGTTCTTGCAACTCACGGAGGCGCGTGGCTCATGGTTGTGTGTGTGTCGTATCTGTATAAGTGTGAGCGAGAGCTTGCTCGCGCCTGACCGCTCCCACCTAGGCTCCTGACAGGCACACAACTTACGCAATGTGCATGTACACGACGTAACCACAAGTAGAGCTCACGCGCCCTCGTGAAATGAAAGAACTATAGGTATAAAACTCATGCTGTGTAAAGATGCCTAAAATCTAGAATAGAATAGAAATATTTTTTTATTCAAATAAACTAACAAGTGCTTTTGAATCGTCGATGAATCTACCATTGGTTCGGAATGCCCTTCCTGCCGAGAAGAGCCAGCAATAAACTCGGCGGTTGCTCTTTTCAAAAAAATTTTTTACAAAACTATGCTATGTCTAACCAACTATAGTCTGATTTTTAATTGCGTGAAATTCTGACGTATCTTAATGTTACCAGAGATTTAAAAAAACCCACAAAAAAGATATCAAATTTAAACTTAGAAAAATAAATATCAATTGCCGCACAAAGATATTTATGACAAATGCCTGACAGATAGTTTGGGGTAAAATCGAACTACAGGTGGTAATACTGTTTTTCATACAAATAATTAATAATTGACAAGTGTCACAATTCCACCGAATTAAAAATCAGACTTTAGACTGAAACCTCACTTCGTGTGTTTCAGTAAAAACTAAGATATTATCTGTGTACGTACAGGTACCGTGTAGGTACATCCTGTTGGCAACGTAATTATTTTGACTCATCCATAATTTCTTAGCAGCATGTCATGCTCGGCGTACCTTGACCTCTTCCGGGTTTAAGCCAGGGCTGCCACTATTGCAAAGCCAAAATTCACAAAAAATAAGAAAATAGTTTTGAGTTTCCCTTCCACGGTGTTCCCACTTAATTACATTTAGGGGTTATTCGTGAATTGCAATAACTATACAGTACTAGCAAACCCGGCGAACTCCGTTTCGCCACCAGATGGCTTCGTTTTATGTAAGATGGCGCTGTATGTGAAAAAAGATTTTCCCGCTTTTCTGTTGAAATTTTTCCTGAATTTTCTTTGCTATAAACCTCACGGAGCCCGATACCTTTCCAACGGATGCAAAACCGTGGAAAACGGTTCATGCGTTCTGGAGTTATAGCGTCAGGAAGGAAAACCCGACTTATTTTTATATAGTAGAAGATAACATAACAGTACATCAAACAAATCAATCGGACCTTTAAAAGCTTGTAAAACATTTTAATCTAGTAGAAAATGAGCTGATGATCTTCAAACGCTTGAATGGATATATTTATAGCTAAGAGCCATTTCTATCACGTTAGCTTTCAAACAGAAAACTCGCATCAAAATTAGTCTATTCGTTGGGGAGTTACGAGGGAACATACACACAGTTACACACAGATCAGATTAGGGGTATGGGTTGAATGGACACTGCCGTTCCTCTTCCAAGTTAGCCCGCTACCTTCTTAGACTGCATCGTCACTTACTATCAGGTGAGATCGCAGTCAAGGACCTAACTCATCATCGAATTAAAAAAAAAGATACACAGGTACACACGTCAAACTTGTGACATTTGTTTTTTCATCAGGGGCTAAAATTACGAAACAAAGTAAAACATAGACAACCCTATTCTAAAAAGACGTTCCTATATGACCAACCTCTTATGATATTATGATACGTACCTATAATACTTATGTCAGTACAAACAGTACATAGAAGCATTATATTTTACTGTAATGTACTAAGATTGCTAGTTGCTTGTCGTGATATAGCAATAAAACCACGACCGTGAAGTTTATAGTTATATAGTCACATATGATTTTTTTTAACAACACATTAACACTAGATCAACAATTATATATATTATTATTAACGCCATTTGAAGACGCCGAAAACTTATTTTTACTTATATTTTTTGTTGATTTTATCTTACTTCGAAGTTCTAGGTCTATTTATACTAATATTATAAAGCTGAAGAGTTTGTTTGAACGCGCTAATCTCAGGAACTACTGGTTCGAATTGAAAAATGCTTTTTGTGTTGGATAGTCTATAGAGAAAGGCTTTAGGCTATATAACATCACGCTGCGACCAATAGGAGCGAAGCATCAGTGAAAAATGTTGCAAAAACGGGGAAAATTATCCATATTTGAGGGCTTCCGTTGCGTGCGCTGCGTAAACGATTCAAGTTACCCAAAAAATAACTAAATATTTTCGGAGATAGAGGACATAACTTCTCGCGGATAGTAGCAAGTCACTCTAAACCTTTTCCACGCGGACGAAGTCGCGGGAATGAGCTAGTTGACCAATAATTTCATAATAAGTACAATAAATATAAATAGGAAAGTCCAGCCAATGCCAAACGCGGCCGCAAGTAATAGTACCTAATAGTGGTATCAGACGAGCGGATTCGGTACGGTAGGTATATCTTTATGTCAGTGGTTTGCAGGTTGATTGTACCAGCAAGTAATAGTCCTATCAGACCAGCGAATTCGGTACGGCATGCCTAATATTCTGTACTAGCGGACGCCCGCGAATGCGTCCGTGTTCTTAAATCCGCACAGTTTAGGTGGGCAGAAACCCTGCAGCATCAGGATTGAAGAGTTGGAACCCGAATTTTTTATGAGAGCATCTTGCAAAGTTTTTGTTTCAATTAAAAAAGATTCACGCAAGTCGGTTAAGAAATCACGGAGATATCGATATACAGAGGTAGAAAAACACAACTCCTCCTCTTTTTTCGACAGTCAGTAAAAGATAGTAGTTATGCCCGATAATATCAGCTATCTACCAGTGAAAGTCCCGTCAAAATCGGTCCAGCCGTTCCCGAGATTAGCGGCAACAAACAGATAGACAGACAGACAAAAATTTTAAAAATTGTTTTCTTGTTATAAGTACCGTATTTACTTTCGTTTGCAGTTAGTAAAAAGCTGTTCTTTTGATATTACAAACAGACACTTCAATTTTATTTATTTCTATAGACTATAGAAGATATAGATGTATAGAAGATGAAGTTCACTGTGGTCCGATCTGCAGTTCGGTTCGACGTATTCGGTCCGGCCGTACGCGATCGGATCGTCTGGTAGTTCCAGTATAGCAGAAAGATATTGTACCATTCACCCAGTATTGGTATACCCGTACAGTCGGAAATAGAAGGCTTATCCATAAAAATAAATGAAATTAAAGTGTTGAAATAAATCTGCTACATCCTTACTATTCTTACTTCCTTACTATTTACTAGTTTATTGGTTTGTCCTTCAATCACGTCGCAACAAAGCAATTTTGCATGGGTATAGTTGGGGACCGGGAGAGTGACATAGGGTACTTTTTATCCCAGAAAAGCAAGGTTCCCATTGGATTTTTAAAAAATAAACAAATATATATGTAGGCAGCATACATTTATTTAGTACAATTTATAGTATTTATTTATTATACAGCACACATATTATTTATTTATATATATATAGAATAATATATTACATACAGGCATACATACTTACATAAACACACTTATAAATTATATATTTATCTATTATAATCATATCCACAAACACAAAATTTAATCCGCAAGCATACTCGGGTGAAACCCGTAGTATGCTTAATCGGGTGATTTTGTGAGACCGGGCGAGTGGTGAGCGAGCGCGAATGAACGACAGCCGAACGTCTGCCGACGCTAACTTCGCGCGGCGGCCGCGCACGCAATTGTTAGACGTGAATGGCGCTGTAGTCGCGGGCGCTGCCTTCACACCGTTCGATTGCCCGGTACCAACCGTAGTGTACCAACACACAGATAACGATTTGTACCAAGTTCAGTCAAGTGATTTTTGCTGACTAGGCCTGCATTGTTTACGTTAATTTTATAACTTTCCTTTCCGCTTATAATTATTTCGCTGTAGTTTATTAGTGCCTGTATCTTTCATGCTAATTAGACTCCTTCCTAGTGCTATTGTGTTTTCTTCTCGTTACTTCCTTCTGTACTTTCGAAGTTGTTGGACCATACTTGTACCAACGGATTTCCTCACCGAGAACAGGTAACCACCGGTCCTTCATTGGTGACCCCATAAAACACGCCAACTGAGAAGATGAGCAGTGAAAGCGACACAGCTGGTTCGCAGCGTGTAAACACGCGAACCCGTGCTCGAAAAGCGGAGAAAGTAAGCAGCGTTGACAACCTTTTGACCACGCCACACCCGAAACAAATCAAGCCACCGCCATTTTGGGCAGAAAAACCTAACATCTGGTTTCGGCAAGTCGAAGGTCAGTTCAAGACATATGGCATTACGGACGACGAGGTAAAGTTCTATCAAGTACTTTCGGCTCTCGATAGACAATATGCTTCTGAGGTTGAGGACATTATTACGGGACCCCCAGATTACAATCGCCTTAAGACGGAGCTTATAAAGCGATTGTCTGCGTCACGTGAGAATAAGATTAAACAGCTTTTGACTCACGAGCAGATGGGTGACCGCAAGCCTTCACAGTTCTTGCGTCACCTGCAACACCTGGCGGGACCTGACATCCCCGAAGATTTTTTAAGGACTATATGGTCAAGCCGATTACCCACGGAAATGCAACCGATAGTCGCGTCACAGCCGACTCTGACCCTTGACGCGCTAGCAGATCTCGCCGACCGCATACACGACATCGCGACACCAGCCAAACAAGTAGCCGTCGCGACATCATCTACGTCGATAGACCTGCTCGCGCAACAGGTAGCAGAGTTGACCAAGCAGGTTAGCACCCTCCTCGCGCGTGACAACCAGCGGCCGCAGTGGTCGCATTCCAAGGAACGTGGACGAGCCCGTGGACGTAGTCGCAGCCGCTCCCGCCGTTCAGAGTCGAATCACCGACGGTTCCCCACTTGTTGGTATCACCATAAGTTCGGATCGGCGGCTAAGACCTGCATTCAGCCCTGCGACTTCAGTAAGTCGTCGGGAAACGGGCGAAGCAATCAGTGATGGCGGCCAACGATTGCAGGAACCTAGGTCGCCTCTTCATCACGGACCGCGTTACCAAAGTGCAATTTCTCGTTGATACGGGCAGTGACGTGTGCGTGTATCCAATAAGTTCACTTCATGAGCGTCGTTGTAAAACTTCTTTCACTCTCCGTGCAGCTAATGGTTCGACTATCCATACCTACGGCTACATTCAACTCACGTTGAATATAGGTTTACGCCGCAATTTCCCATGGCGTTTTGTCATTGCTGACGTCACGAAACCAATCATCGGTGTAGATTTTCTCTCATACTACCGTCTCATCGTTGATATCAGCAATCACAAGCTCATCGATAGTCTAACCAGTATCAGCGCGGCAGTATCTGTTTCCACTTCTGACAGCCTTGTAACGAGTGTGAAGGTTGCGACCGGCGGCAGCAGCAGGTACCACGATATCTTGTCCGAATTCCCGGATATCACTCGCCCGGCCGGTACACCAGGTACAGTGAAACACACCACACAACACCACATTCGCACTACACCAGGCCCCCCAGTGTCGTGTTCACCCCGAAGGCTGGCTCCAGATAAATTGAAGATTGCCAGAAAAGAGTTTGACGCTATGCTGGCGAACGGTACCGCTCGTCCATCCGACAGTACGTGGTCATCCCCACTCCATCTCGCGACCAAAAAAGACAATGGCTGGCGTCCTTGCGGTGATTACAGGTTACTCAACGCAAGGACGATACCAGACAAATACCCAATCCGTCATATCCATGATTTTTCCCACAGCTTATCTGGATGTAAGTACTTTTCGGTTATAGATTTAGTCAAGGCTTACAACCAGATTCCTGTAGCTAAGGAGGACATTCCGAAGACAGCAATAACAACGCCCTTCGGATTGTACGAGTTTCCTTTTATGACGTTTGGATTGCGGAACGCGGGGCAGACTTTTCAGAGGTTCGTGGATGAGCTCACACGTGGACTTGACTTTTGCTATCCATACCTCGATGACTTTTTGGTATTTTCCAGGACTCAGGAAGAGCACGAAGATCATTTGCGCCAACTCTTCACACGTATGCAAGAATACGGTGTACTTGTGAACACGGCCAAATGCGTCTTCGGTGCATCTGAAGTTACGTTCCTGGGCTACCAGATTTCAGAGAAGGGTACAAAACCTTTAGATAGCAAAGTCAAGGCCATCGCTGATATTACCATCCCCAAGACCGTCAGAGAGCTAAGACGATTCTTGGGCATGATTAATTTTTACAGGCGATTTTTGCCCAACGCCGCCCAGATCCAGGCTCTTCTGAACGCTCTGCTAACCGGATCTGTCAAAGCTTCCCATCCTGTCGTCATAAAAGGAGAATCATTGCAAGCTTTCGAGGACTGCAAAAATAGTCTGTGCAACGCAGCCCTACTAGCGCATCCTAATTCCGATGCTAAGTTGGGACTTGTTACAGACGCTTCCGACAAAGTCATCGCAGCAGCTCTTCAACAATATGTAGACGGAGCTTGGCAGCCCCTAGCATTTTTCTCGCGCAAGCTGAGCCCATCTCAGGTCAAATATTCGCCATACGACCGAGAGCTCCTTGCGATATACGAAGGTATTAAATACTTTCGCCACATGTTAGAGGCCAACCACTTCACTGTCTATACTGACCACAAGCCGCTATGTTACGCTTTTCATGAGCGAAAAAGTAACTGTTCGCCACGTCAGTATAGACACTTGGACTTCATCTCGCAGTTCACGACAGACATCCGACATATCGCGGGTAAAGATAATGTCGTAGCTGACACTCTTTCCCGTATATACGAACTGCAGATGCCGGTCGATTTAGAAGTTCTCGCTAAGTCCCAAACCACAGATCCTGAGCTCGCAAATTGCCTCAATGGCGAGACATCCCTTCGCCTCACCAAAATGAAAATTCCTGGCAGTCGTACTGAATTGTACTGCGACGTCAGTACCCCCGACTCCCAGACCCTTCGTTCCCGAGAGTTGTCGTAGGCAAGTCTTCAACTGCCTCCACTCTCTCAGTCACCCTGGTCCAAACGCTTCGGCTCAGCTCGTTGCACAACGTTTTGTTTGGCCGCTCATGCGCAAAAATTGCCGTGAATGGGCTAAGGCATGTTTGGCCTGCCAGCGCACGAAGGTAAGCCGACACGTGTCGTCACCTTTAGGTACGCTTGCATTACCTTCGGCGCGATTCAAACATGTCCATATAGATCTGATCGGCCCACTACCACCTTCAAACGGTTATCGGTATTGCTTGACAGCCGTCGATCGCTTCACGCGATGGCCGGAAGCTGTCCCCATTACCGATATAACCGCGGAAACTGTGGCCAAAACGTTTATTTCCACCTGGGTGGCCCGCTTTGGAAGTCCGATCGACGTGGTAACTGACTGCGGAAGGCAATTCCAATGTGCGCTTTTCCAGCAGTTGGCCAAATCTATCGGATTCGAGCATCGCAGTACAACTGCTTACCACCCACAGTGCAACGGCTTAGTCGAACGTTTTCATCGACAGCTGAAGGCGGCTATAACGTGCCACGCTGACGAGCATTGGACCGAATCCCTACCCCTTGTACTTCTCGGCATAAGGAGTGCCATAAAAGAGGACCTCAAAGCTTCATCAGCTGATCTGGTATACGGTGAGCCCCTCCGACTACCTGGCGAATTCTTCGGCCATAAAGTCGCGAGCTACACCACCGATATCACTGACTTCTCAGCTCGCTTGAAGTCCTTTGCTGAGAAGCTACAACCAGTCCCAACTCAGCACCATTCCAAACCCAAAACCTTCATATTTAAGGATTTGGACACATGTAGCCATGTCTTCATTCGCGAAGACACGCTACGTGGCTCCCTCCAGCCAGCTTATTCCGGGCCATATGAAGTTTTGAAAAGAGGTGCAAAAACTTTCAAGTTAAATGTTAGGGGCAAGGACGTGACAATATCTATTGACCGGCTAAAGCCAGCCTACATATTGTGTGAAGAGACGCTCCACCAACCCGATCCTCCCCAACCCGATCTTCCCCAACCCGATCCTCCCCAACCCAAACCTCCAGACTCTCCCCAGCAACAAGCTGGTGACAGTACTGGATTTCGGACTACACGTTCGGGAAGACAAGTACGGTTCCCAAATTATTATCGTCCGTAGACACGGCCTCTGGAGGGGAGTGATGTAGGCAGCATACATTTATTTATTACAATTTATAGTATTTATTTATTATACAGCACACATATTATTTATTTATATATATATAGAATAATATATTACATACAGGCATACATACTTACATAAACACACTTATAAATTATATATTTATCTATTATAATCATATCCACAAACACAAAATTTAATCCGCAAGCATACTCGGGTGAAACCCGTAGTATGCTTAATCGGGTGATTTTGTGAGACCGGGCGAGTGGTGAGCGAGCGCGAATGAACGACAGCCGAACGTCTGCCGACGCTAACTTCGCGCGGCGGCCGCGCACGCAATTGTTAGACGTGAATGGCGCTGTAGTCGCGGGCGCTGCCTTCACACCGTTCGATTGCCCGGTACCAACCGTAGTGTACCAACACACAGATAACGATTTGTACCAAGTTCAGTCAAGTGATTTTTGCTGACTAGGCCTGCATTGTTTACGTTAATTTTATAACTTTCCTTTCCGCTTATAATTATTTCGCTGTAGTTTATTAGTGCCTGTATCTTTCATGCTAATTAGACTCCTTCCTAGTGCTATTGTGTTTTCTTCTCGTTACTTCCTTCTGTACTTTCGAAGTTGTTGGACCATACTTGTACCAACGGATTTCCTCACCGAGAACAGGTAACCACCGGTCCTTCAATATAAAAGGAAATACTGTAGTAGGACGAAATTATTGACCCGCAGACGATATCTCAGCCCGATGTTAGTAGTACACACAGTGGCGTAACGTTTGAGGCCCGTAGCAAAATTGGATAGGGGCCTCCCTCCCAAAGAATTTAATTTATACCAATTTTAATTTTGAAAATGATCGGTTGGCACTAGCCGTAGTCACAGGAATGGCTATAAATATTAGAATCCTCTTGTGCTTTCATTCCTCTCTCACTGGAGGCCCCTTCCTGCTGAAGGCCCGTGGCATTTTGCCGTCTTGCCACCCTATTGTTACGCCGCTGAATACACATCACAAAGCATTTGTGATGTGTATTCAGCGGCATCGATAAATTTGTGATGTGTATTCGGCGAACATCGATAAATTCGGACGTTAATTGTTGCGCGGTTAGTAGTCGACGCTTCACGCAGGTGTGGAAGAAGCATTACATTAGAGTTAAGAAAATGACAGATTTTTCAACAAAAATTTAGATTTTTTTATTTTTTTGAGAATTTATTGAGTTATGTGAAAAGTCGTTGAACAAAATATTGTTCAGTATCATGCATTGAAGTTACTGTTTTAATCACTTTATTAGACGACCACACAGAGGCGGCTCTAGCCCATGTAGCGCCCGTGTGCAATCAATATCTTGGCGTCCTCTAGTAGACGCGTGACAAAATGGAATACTTACAATACAAGAATACCGTGTGACTTACAGTTATATTTTCACCAATGAAAGTAAATTCAGGTGCAAAAAAAGGTGCAATTTTAAATGATGTCGGGAAGCAAGCAAGCGCGGCTCGGCGCGGCGCCCCCTACAACCCTGCGTCCGTGTGCGTTGCACACCCTGCACCATAGGTAAAGCCGGCACTGCGACCGCAGTAGTTGTTGGTAAATTACAATTACAATTAACCCTATAGATAGCAGCGTTGGTGGCGACTGTACCGGTTCGCAGCCGGTTGCGCAAGGTTGGAGTGACGTCACGCGCCTGTTTTCGGCCACGCGCTGTCGCTATCAGTTAAGCGTTCCGTTAGAAGCGATGACCACGTTACTGGCCACATTACAGTACAGTAACACCTCCTTAAGGCGATGATAGCCTGGTAGCTAGGACTACGTTCTCCTATTCGGGAGGTCCCCGGTTCGGTGCCGGGCTTTTCGAAATTCTTCTTCTTCTTCAACTTATGGACGTCCACTGCTGGACATAAGTCTCTTGCATGGACCTCCACAGACCTCGGTCTTGCGCCGCCTGAATCCAGCGACTCCCTGCGACTCGTTTGATGTCGTCGGTCCACCTAGTGGGGGGTCTGCCAACACTGCCCTTCGCTTTTCGAAATTGCTCGATTTTCAATGTTAAAGGCTCAGACTAAATGAGATAATTGGAAAACCCAATACATTTTTTTGGCCCGTCAAGAGCCTAGATGGGAGCGGTCAGGAGCGAGCAAGCTCTCGCTCACACTTATAGAAATACGACACGCACACAACCATGAGCCACGCTCCCTCGTGACTTGAAAGAACTGTAACAAAAATGGCATTTTTAAAAGCCATGTTCCAAATACATCCCAGATTTATATTGGGTGATTTTTTTTTAAAAGACTATTAGCCAAGCTGAACTTGACTGATATTCTCCTCTCCCCTCTAAATAAGTGAAAACTTGTGCTAAGAGTGGGTACAACAATAGTGCAACGAGTGGGGATTAAACCTGCGACTTTTCAGTTTTCGGTCTGCACCTTTAACCGTTGGGCTATTGAGGCTTAAATGATGTTAGGCATTTGACTTGGTAATAAAATGGTTCGAATGGCATTCACATACTCCGTGATGTAATACTACAAGCTTTGAATTCTAATACATATGCGGGGTCACACAGAGAGATATACTAAGCGTTCACGTCAAGTTGGCCGTCGATGATGACGTGATGATAATGACGTCATACCGTACCGTTGACAAGAAAATAATAATTGAATACCAGAAATAAAAAAGGCTCTAAGTACCAAAACAAAAAAGTGGAGGAATTTGTGTTTCAAATAATAAATCATCTTAACAGCATATTTCTTTTATTTTAAACTTCACATATGATTACAAAAAAATGCTTTTATTTAACAAAAATTAAGTATCTCAACTTATTAAGCAGTGACAATAAATTTACATTTTCTAATCAGCCTTAAGAAAACTTAAAGTCCTATTCTAAGTAACTTAAATAAGGCTCTAAGTGCCTTGCGCTGTATCCTTAATAATAGCTTTAGTTCCAAGCCTCTATTCGTACAGGCACTTTGGTACGTTATATTATTGTATAAAAAACTAGGGCTGTGACAAACGTAACGATAAAAGTAAACAATCATTTTTCAAACTATTAACAAAAAAAAGAATTAAAGTATTATATTACCACAACAATTTAAACATTCGTAAGAACATGTAAGTTTTTAGTTTAGTTCAAAATATCTTCATAATATTTTCGGTGATCTTCATTTCTAAGATAGGGAATCATTGCTAAAAGATCTTTTTTCTTCTCCTCAGTAATTTTGCTTTTACAATTTAGTTTAGGCAATGTGGTTATAGGTTATGAAAACAATAAAATCGAATAAAATAAAAACAATAAAGGTTATGAAAACAATAAAATCGAATTACCTCATCAGATGGTGGTTTTTTTGCTTGGATCACCTTGCCTTTCGATGTTTGGTATTGTTTACCGGCATCCTTCAATGCTTTTTGGACAACTTGCACACTTTTTTCTCCATTTTTTCGTCTTTTTCTTCCCGCGCCGGTAACAACAATAGGTGTAAGCTCCGCCATTTTCATAACACTGAGATCTCGCATCAAGGGACTTTGGCCCTTTTAAAGAATTACGCCCCGCGCGTCTTACACCTTTACGCTCCTTAGAGTTGTAAATACCAAGCAAATAACTGTGCTAGTCGTTTCGTCTCTATTTTAGGTTATTGGCGAGGGAACATACAACATAATAAAGTAATAAAAACGAAACGAAATTTTTGGCACTTAGACCCTTTTTTATTTCTAGTATTCAATTGTATTTGTTACTGTAACCACGACTCGACTGTGTGTGTGAAGTTTTCTTCTCTGGCAATTCTTTTCATGGCAATGTCATCTTGAAAGTCTAAAGGCGTAATTTTTAATTTCTTATTTTTTCCGCTTGAAAAATAGTCATTAATTAAAGTAATTATGTAGTAGTGTGCGCTATGCAAAAGTTTTCCTTTTTTTACTCATCATAGAAGACGATACGCTAACAACAGTAACCAAACAAAAATAAATAGGTAAGTAATTTAACGTTAACAAAAACATTCAAAACGTAACAATAACAAAACTTTGAAAAAATTTGATAGTGACTTCAGCATACGTGTACAAACTAAAATTATTTTTAACCGACTTCCAAAAAGGACGAGGTTATCAATTCAGCCGGTATCTTTTTTTTTTATATTTTGTAGTAAGTAACTAGTGGCTTTTGAAGTCGGTTTTTTTAAAAATAATTTTTATTTATCTTTAGCTATATACGTACAATTTTCCAAAGTTTTTTTAAAATCCGTAATAGGCTTGCGTTTGACTACAATCAATATTGGATAGAGGAGGATCTATCACTTATGAGGTCTAGGTTGGAACGCGCTTGCCTAGAAGATGCCTATTCACTCTTGCCTTGAAGGTACTCAAATTATAGGAGGCAGGAAACACGGATGCTGGAAGAGTGTTCCACACCTTAGCGGTTCTTATCAGAAACGTTGAATTGAAGCGTTTCGTTCGAGTAGGTTGGATTTCTATCACATAAGGATGCCAACGCTCACGACTTCTTGCGGTTCTGTGGTAAAAAGGTGAAGGAGGTACTAGGTTGCAGTTTTAAAATTTTTTCTTGTTAGAATAGAATAGAATAGAATAGAAATATTTTTTATTCAAATAAACTTTTACAAGCACTTTTGAATCGTCAATGAATCTACCACTGGTTCGGAATGCCTTTCCTGCCGAGAAGAGCCAGCAAGAAACTCGGCGGTTGCTCTTTTCAAAAAAATAAAAATTTTACAATTGTTATTGAAACTATGCTATGTATTCAGTGCTTCCACGATGAATTTTCCTGATTACAATACAAGTAAAAATAAATACAATACAAATACAAATAAATACAATCCAATACATGTTAACACAGGCAGGCAAAAGCAGACCCATTTCCGTTGGTGGCACCCGTTCACGAGCATGACGCATGATCCAGCCATTGCTCAACCATATTTGAGGGAACGTAACAACCCGCACCACACAACACCACCACAAAAACTTTAAAGAGAGCATAGAGTTACATAAATTGGATTGCCCTCGAAAGTCGTCAGATATGCAATTAATAGTAAACTTGTCGTGCTGGAAAGAAGGTCAATACCGATACGCATCGGTACTGTGCGTGTGCACGAACAATCTGAGCGGGTTATGTAACCAAATCGCTGGTACGGCGTGGTCAATATTGGTTTTGTCCTCAGGAAATGTCGATTTTACAATGCTGTATTGTTGTAAAGTCAACATCTCCTGAGGATGCTCCGGTGTCGGGACGAAACGTGCGTCGAGAGTAGTATACAAGTGTTGTGTGGTGGTGCATGTGAGTGGCGGTGGCATTGCTTGCTTGGGAACTTGGCTTCCTTGCTTGCTTGGCTCCCCAAGCAAGCAAGCAAGTTACAACAAGCGTCACTTACTGCATGTTTGACCATACAGATTTTTCTGTTGGCGGATTATAGCAAAATAATTCTAACCTTTTCTTGCTAAAAAAAGTACGTGTGGCACTCGGGGACTGCCGCGGTAAAGCTATTGCATAGCATTTTTTATCAACGCCATCTAGCGGTGAGAGGAGTCCCGTGTCAGGTTATTTTTTTTACGTAATTTCTGGATTCGGTCTCCACGCTCAAGGCCCGCGATAGAAGCTATGCAATAGCTTAAAAATACTTGTCAACATTGTAACTTTTATGCACAGACTTATTGTATGCTTTTATGAAGGTGTCCTAGACAAGGCGTAGAGCGTTTGAGTCACGTTCTGCATTACAGTTTCATTTCAAGGTTGGTTTTATGAAAGTAATCGCTTAATAAATTACTTCATCACCTCAGCTAACGTAAGTCATACCTAAGTACATAATTACACATTTACTAATTTAAACTTAAAGAAGGTTTAGATATAGTAAACCAGCTGGCCAATTATATGGATTGGCAGACTTACACACCCTTGAGAATATTATAAAGAACTCTCAGGCTTTCAGAATTCCTGACAATGTTTTCCTTCAACATTAAAGCAAGTGATATTTAATTGCTTTAAAACACACATAATAGGTATGCAATGAAATTATATTATTTATTTTGCCCTTCAAAAATGAGAAAGGGTGTAATTTGATTGTTGTTTTTCCCTTCAAAAATGCGATAGGGCGCAATTTGATTGTTGGTTTGCCCTTCAAAATGGGATAGGGCGTAATTTGATTGTTGGTTTGCCCTTCAAAAATGCGAAAGGGCGTAATTTGATTGTTGGTTTGCCCTTCAAAAATGTGGAAGGGTGTAATTTGATTGTTGTTTTGCCCTTCAAAATGGGATAGGGCGTAATTTGATTGTTGGTTTACCCTTCAAAAATGCGAAAGGGTGTAATTTACTTGTCGGTTTGCCCTTCAAAATGGGAAAGGGTGTAATTTGATGGTTGGTTTACCCTTCAAAAATGTGAAAGCATGTAATTTGATTGTTGGTTTAGCCTTCAAAGATGCGAAAGGGTGTAATTTGATTGTTAGTTTGCTCTTCATAATGGGATTTGATTGTTGGTTTGCCATTCAATTATGTAAAAACGGAGCAACGTATCGACGTGATACTTTTTAGAGAAAAAACAAAGGTTTCCTGCGGAGTTTCTTAACCTCCAAGCAGACAAAGTCGTGGAAAATTAATTTGAAAAATCATAGAAATAAGTTTAGGCGTTAGATAGTTAAATCGATTAGCTAAGTTCCATATTAATATGCAAATGCTTACTTACTGCCTACACCTATTCGCATATACTAGTTTTTTGTTGCCTCCGATCGTATAGCCTTCGTGAACTTTGCGAAAACGTTTCGTTTCGTTTGCATAGGCCTTTGTCTAGTGGGAACATTGTGAAATTGGAGTTGCCATGTTTTGTAAGGCGTGCAGAGTAGAGTCTGCGACTATGCGCTATGGTGTTACAAGATCGTTACATAAATGTAGTTCTTTAACTTTTTAGTTTAACGTCTATAAGTTTGACGTGTGTGTGTGCGTGTGCGCGTGTGCGTGTGTGTCTGTCTGTCTGTGGCATCGTAGCAGCCGAACGGTTTAACTGATTTTGATTTTGTTATTTTGTTTGAAAGATAAATTAGTGGGGAGTGTTCTTAGCTATGTTTGATGGAAATCGGTTCAAGATGGCCGCCGCCACAAAATGGCGGATTACATATTTTTTCACAACTTCCTCAATATGGGTATCAATTGAAAGGGCTTGACTAGTAGAATACTTTACACTATGATAAATTTCAAATCCAAGATGGCCGCCACCACAAAATGGCGGATAACATTTTTTTTTAATTTCATATATCAGGGGTGTTTTAAATTTTCAATTTATACTTGTAACTGATGACATAAGCGATTGAACACTATCTTTAATCCTTTATTAATGCTAATCTATTAATGCTAATGATAAATACATTGCCCTCCTTTGCATCGCGCAATCGGCTAAAAAAACTTATCCTGACTGATTTACTGACTGATCTATCTATCAATACATAGTCTAAACCACTGGAGCTAGAAACTTGAAAGAAGGTTCTTTTTATGACGTAGGAACACATTAAGAAAAGATTTTTTGAAATTCCACCCCAAGGGGGTTAAAGTTTTATTTATTTTTTTAAAAATATTAGCCAAGATTAACTTGACTAACATTCTCCTCTCCCCTCCAAGTAAGCGAAAAGCTTGTGCTAGTAGTGTGTACGACAATAGAGCAACGGGTGGGGTTCGAATCTGCGACCTTTCAATTTTCAGTCCGCACCTTTAACCGTTGGGCTATTGGGCTACTGACCTCACCAAGCAGATTTATACAAGGAACAAAAGGCAATTTCCTTCCTTTAAGCCTGAAAATATAACTTCATAACCATTCGCTAAGCATTACATAAGCACACTTATATAACAATTGACACATACCTACTAAGGTCGTATACCTATGAAGGCTATTTCTAAAGGTCTATACGTCAATTTATGTTTGACCCGCTCTAATATAGAGGTTCTTAGACTACATAGACCATTTTACATTGGTGCTGATGTCCTATGCATCTTTCAAGTGATCTAGCTATTATTTCTTGACCCGTCCAATCCTATAAATTATTTGAATACAAAGACCATTTTGAAGTGGTGACAGGCTATAGCTGCATCCGATTTGTTACGTGAACCAACCTTTAATAATAGAGACGTGTTACGGAAGAATATGCTTTGATGTAGAGACCATTTTATACTGGTTATCTAGTTTAGTTGTAATGTCCATTTGTGGAAGACACGTGCTAATGTTCGAATAGCTTTATATTATGTAGTTCAAATTATATTGGTAAGCTTTTTAGGTAAGAGCATTTGCATAACAGAGCAATTTTACCATTTTACCATTAGTTCGGAACAAAAAGTCCACCGAAAAACCGGTAAGATTTTTTTTGTGGTTAGTTACTCTTTAGAAAACACCTTTAACACAAATATTTTTTGCAGACCAATGGATTTTCTACGATCTTGTAATTTTTTAAAAAAATTGTAAATAACAGTTTGATTTGCGTCATCTACTTTTAGATTCATATAAATTATAAAGATAAAATGGTTTGTTATTATTGCTAAATTATGCAATTGAGCTAGACTTCACAGCCGTTAAATCAGTTAAAAATAACCGGTACAAATTTTTCTTCGATCTTTTTCCCATAAAACCGTAATAACATTTTAACAAAATTGTCCATTAATAGTTTATTATTAACACCAAATAAATAAAATGTGTATTAATAAAGTTTGCAATTCTCAAGTAAACAATTTTGCATAACAAGTCCATTGAAGGTTAAAACCCGGTTATTCATAAACTTATTTTTCAATGAAGAATTCATGATTTTATAATCACGTTTTTCTACTTGTGTTTCCTTAAGATTATTAAGAGAAGTGATGTCATTATAAAAATATCAGATAATGACGTAGCCCAGCGACTACGATGGATTTGTGGCTCTGTGGGTGTAAAGTAAAAACTTGCTCTGAAGTGAGGCACACTTCAGAGCTGGTAAAAACTTGCACTGAAGTGAGGCACACTTCAGAGCTGGTAAAAACTTGCACTGAAGTGAAGCACACTTCAGAGCTGGTAAAAACTTGCACTGAAGTGAGGCATACTTCAGAGCTGGTAAAATCTTGCTCTGAAGGGATACGCACACTTCATAGCACGTAAAAATTTGTTTGTGGTAAAAACTTGCTCTGAAGTGAGGCACACTTCAGATCAGGCAAAATCTTGTTCTGAAGTGAGGCAAACTTCAGAGTAGGTAAAAACTTACTCTGAAGTGAGGCACACTGCAGTGCAGGTAAAAACTTGTTCTGAAGTGATGCATACTTCATCGCAAGTTTTTCCCTACATTTTAATAGGTTAAACGCAACCAGGACGCGCTTCATTTCGTGTTTATTAAATAAGGTATAATAATCAACATTAACTTTGTGTGTAAGGTAATATTGATTACCTTATATTTTATATTATCTTTGTGTTAAAGTTACGTGTCGATATCTACCCACATACGCACAAGTTGATTGAAGCCTACATCTGTGACATCATATTGTTGAGCCTATACTTACTAAGCTTAGGTTACAAAGGAGAAAAAAATATATATTACAAATGTATATTTATGTTAACTTTTTTTCATTTATTTATATTATAACTAGCTGTGCCCGCAACTTCGTTCGCGTGGAAAAGTGACTTTTCGGGCAGCATATTTTGAATTATATATACCGACGACGCTCAGGCGCGAGGCGTGTAGTACGTACTCTGTACGTTAAAAATGTTCGCCGTGATTCTTTAAATTGACATAACTTTTTTATTTATGAACCGATTGACATGAAATAATACAATATATTAGTGAAAACCGTATCTAAATCGAATAAGCCGTTTCTGATATTAGCGTGCACAAACACACAGACAAACAGACAAAAAAAATTAATTACAATTTCGGGTTCGGCATCGATATAATAACAACCCCTGCTACTTTTTTTATATATTTCCGTTGTACAGACACCACTTTTCTACAATTTTATTATATGTATAGATTGATAGTTTAACGATAACAGACTCTACCAGTTATTTACTGGTAGGAAACAATAGAAATTTAAATTTTTTTTTCACACAACCATGAGCCACGCACCCTCGTGAATTGCAAGAACTATAACATCTATCCCAATTGATCTCACACACTATTTTTCTTTAGCTTTTGAACAATTATGTCTTAAATAATTAAAGAATCATTATAAAATTAAATTGTGCTTACACGCCCGTGACTTTGAGCGCTTTACAAGGCCGTTCTGGCCTTTAACCAATAATGATTTTCAACAATGAAGGAAGTCATTGTTTCGTTTCATACTTCGCTATTTATTAATCAGTATGTGCTCATAAAATTGGAACTTAAAAGGTGATTTTTTTTTCGTAAAAAATTTTTTGGTTCATGACTACACAACATATTCAAAACAATATCAAATTCAAAAACATATTAAAAATAATATCTTCGAACGGTTGCTCCGTTGCAGCGTGATTGAGGAAAGAATAAAATAATTTCGCATTCATTAAGGACTAGCTTTTGCCCGCAGCTTCGCTCTCGTTAAGTTCAATTTTTCAACCCCCTATTTCACACCCTTAATTATGGGTCTAATTTTCAAAAATTCTTTCTTAGCGGATGCGTACGTCATAATAGCTATCTGTGGTTTAAAGCTGATTATTTTTTTCGAGTAGATACTTATGTATCTATATTTAGATAGATAGTCTATACATATAATAAAATTGTAGAAAAGTGGTGTCTGTACAATGGAAATATATAAAAAAAAAGTAGCAGGGGTTGTTATTATATCGATGCCGAACCCGAAATTGTAATTAATTTTATTTTTGTCTGTTTGTCTGTTTGTCTGTGTGTTTGTGCACGCTAATATCAGAAACGGCTTATTCGATTTAGATACGGTTTTCACTAATATATTGTAGTAAGCTTCACTTAACATTTAGTGTTTATTTCATGTCAATCAGTTCATAAATAAAAAAGTTATGTCAATTTAAAGAATCACGGCGAACATTTTTAACGTACAGAGTACGTACTACACGCCTCGCGCCTGAGCGTCCGAGCCCCGAAAAGTCACTATTCCACGCGAACGAAGTCGCGGGCACAGCTAGTAACTAATATATACATAGAAGCTTCCTGTAAACGTAAACAAGTTTATTATTGAACTCTTTTTAACAAAAAACGCACTGAGTGAATAATGACGTGAACAATTATGTGAACGAAGCTTTACAAAGCAGAAGTTACAGGTGATTACAACCGACCTCGCGTCGAGGACGCGTAAACAAACATATATTTGCAATTCATATGTGCCTTATCAATAAGACACGATGGCATATTTTCCATTAAATTTTATCATCAAAATACTTTGTAAATCGATGATGCATAGTGTCCACGGTTTACATCGAAAATGAGCTCTTAAACAAGTGCAATAAGACTTAATTTAGACTGAGAGTCGTTATTCGTTATTAATTCATTTGTTTTTTACACACAAACACAAAATAATGTGTTATTTAGTTAAGCACCGCGGAATCATTACGGGGTTTTTTCTATTGTTTTTGTGTATGGAAATCTTAAATAATATAAACGTAAAAATTATTTTACAAAACCGACTTCAAACGCCGCTACAAAGTATACCAATTGTGCCTTTAAAATTGGACGAGTTCTCTCGATTTCTCCAGGATCCCATCATCAGATCCAGACCTGATGACCTGAGAAGTATTCCCTTTCAAACAAAACAGAATTTTCCAAATTGGTCCAAGCGACTTCGAGTAATCGGGGAACATACATAAAATTATTTTCTGTTAGCAAATGGATGTGTGTACTTATGTATTTATATATTTGTTTAAATATAAATAAATATGAATACCTATAATGGAAGATTTATCTCTATTGTTTCTTTTAATTTGATTAAAATATATTCTTAATATTATAGAGTTGCATAAATCTTGAAAATGTAACGTTGAAGTTTAAACACTAGAACCGACTGATAAACGACCATAACTAAATTAATTAAAGTAATTAAACTGTGTTTTTTAAGTTTTAGTGGTGTATAAAAAATTGGGGGCGCTGAAAAATAAATGATTTTCAAAGGGGGCGGTAAAAGAAATAAGTTTAGAGGGAGTTTTAAATAAGGGATAGAGGTAACGAGACACGAATATGCTCTCAAATAAACCTGTCTCGTTTTAACTCTACCTTAAGTCAGAGCTGAGTGAGAGTGCAGTCTATAAACAGCCTAAGACCAATCCAATAGGTATTTGACTTTATGGAATTAGTACATCATAAATATGTAAATTGATAAATAAATAAGGAAATATATGAAGTTAATGAGGTACTAAAAACTCCCAGTAAATAAAGATGGCTGCATTCCACTGATCTTATTCATTCAGACCTTGACAAATACTTGGACAAAGACTGTCATTTATATTTTTTTTCGATATTGAGAGTGCGGTCTATATATTATACTAGCTGTTGCCCGCGACTTCGTCCTCGTGGATTTACTTTTTAATAATCCCGTCGTTACGAAAGCGTAACTATTATTACTAACTATTTATTAATCCGGAAGATCAAAGGATCTTCCGGATTAATAAATAGTCTTCGGTTCGGTTCTTGTTCGGTTCTCGTCGGGTGACCGCCCTCGACCACCGACACACCGCATCGCATTGTTCGCCCGCGCTATTATTTCTTTTTGCTCGGCTTCTAAGAGTCGTACCGAGATATTGAATAGCCTATAACCTTCCTCAAGAATTGGGCTATCACAAAAAGAATTTTTCAAATCCGAATGATAGTTCCAGAGATTAGCGCGTTCAAACAAACACTCTTGCACTTTATTATATTCCTAGCTGTTACCTGCGACTTCGTCCGCGTCAACTTCTGTTATTATGATCGCGATTAAGAAGTTTTTAAAAGAATATATTTTAAATATGGATAATTTTCCCCGATAGTTTGCAACATTTTTCACTGATGCTTTGCTTCTATTGGTCGCAGCGTGAGGTTATATAGCCTAAAGCCTTCCTCGATAAACGGACTATCCAACACAAAAAGAATTTTTCAATTCGAACCAGTAGTTCCTGAGATTAGCGCGTTCAAACAAACAAACTCATCAGCTTTATAATATTAAGTATAGATTATAGATTTCAGCTTTAGTGTCTGGGTCCATTCTAACCCATCCTTCTTTCAAAGATTATACAATATTTAACAAAAAAGTGTGTAAATATAATTTAGAGGCGCCTTTTCATACGCCCCCGAATCTTCCCACAGCCTACCAAATGCAGCGAGACTGTGGTGTTGTCGCAACACGTGATTCACACATTAGCATACCGAATTGATTTTACCACCAAATCCGTTCTCGGATTTGGTGATTTCGTCGTATTGGGTAATATTTTTTTATTTTAATATAAATAAATGGTTTAAAATGATTGCGAAATACTGACACCAGCGATACGTTTTCTCTGAATCCTTTAGTACAAAACTAGGTTGGTCTAGTGCAACGTTTCTTAACCTGTGGTCCACGGACCCCTAGGGGTCTGCGAGTATGTGTATGGGGATCCACCGTCTTATCTATGGACATTTATAAATTAACTAGCTTTTGCCCCCGCGACTTCGTCCGCGTGGAATTAGGTATTGGGGTGGAATTTTCAAAAACTGTGACACACGTACTTCTTTATTTTTAACTGATAGCTCAAATACCAACTTTGATGGAAACAGCTTGAAAAATGACGGAGTTTCATATAAACTTCCATCCCCTATTTAAACTCCTTAGGGGTGGAATTTCTAATAATCCTTTCTTAGTGTGCGCCCTACGTCATAAAAGGAACCAACTGTAAAAATTTCAAGTTTCTAACTTCAGTAGTTTAGGCTGTGCGTTGATATCTCAGTCAGTCAGTCAGTCAGTCAGGACTTTGAATTTTATATATGTATATAGATAAATTAAAGGAAGTCTCGTAAGGACCGAGACTGACAGTGTCGAGTGAAGTGCAAAGTGAGTACAACTCAGTGATAACATCGACCCCTGTGATCGATCCAAATTACTAATTTAGTTGCAAAAAAGCAGCACCTACCTTCACATTGATAGTAGGAGTAGTTTTAATTTTTATGATTTTTTTAGCACCTACTAAAATTTTTTCGAAATATATTCCTGTGTTTTTTTTTATCAAGTGGGTTCTTGAAATTGTGCTTGATTTTCTAGGGGTCCATGGACTGGAAAAGGTTAAGAAACGCTGGTCTAGTGCATAGTTTGCATGTTCGATTAAGGATGACGAGCTCCCTGTAATAACTAATTTAAAGTTAACAATAACAAAGCTTTGCTTTGGGTTCGATTCCTGTAAAAACTAATTTAAAAGTTAACAATAACAAAGCTTTGAAAAAATTCGGTAGTGACAATCGCAAGCGGTATGTTGCTATCTGTACTACGCGGGTCTGACTTGAGGTGCGGTGCGGGGAAGCGCGGGGCGAGGTAGCGGCCAACTTGATGTGGAAAGTTAATATTTGCAAATAGCACACCAACCTCTATAATTTATCTATGATTTCATAAACAACCTCTTTATTTAATCTGTGATTTCCTATGATATGAAATCATAGATTGATTATATGTAGGGACCGGTGCATTTGCAATATTATTAGTTCCGAAGACAATCGTATGTCAAATGTGGCGCTTCAAATTGACCGATAATTAAGCTGTCATTTCGTCGGGGATAGTGCAAATCCGCATAACTAGCATTAATTAATTAACTACCTTAAAATCCATTTTCATACGTTTATTGGTCAAATCAGAACCGCGTAAGTGTCGTAGCGACTAAATTAATCACTTAAAAAGATATCTATTTTTATAGATACATAGAACACATAAATTAATACTCACTGTGTAAAAATTAGCCCAATAGCCGTAGAAATCGCTTATTTACGATATTTAGTGTCGAAAATTTATACTTTTTGCTATAAAAACAACATTACGCTAAGCACAAAAAAATAAGAGCGAGAAAGATTGTGACTTAATCCTCTGCCGCTGTGTTGTTTCGAGACCGCAGCATCCACAAAACATATTACTCTCTAACGAGAGAACTCTTTTATCGTTGATTTTGAATTATGTCACTCTTGTCGCAAATGAGCGAAATAAGAAATTTATAAAGTTTTAACCTTTCCTGTAAAACTGTAACTAGTGTAGATCCGCGGTTTTTACCAATGGTACTTACGCGGTTTTGTACTATCCCCGACGATTTGTATAGGGTCATTCAATCGAGTGTTAATCATACATTAAATAGAGAGATCAGTGTATGTGCTTCTGGACAATGTAGAAGCGAGCGTCACGTCATATTGCACAATACAAATAATTACTCGACTATTATAGAGAGGTCAGGAATACAGAGGCAAGGGCGAGCGCGGGTGTATATGTCGCTATGACGATGTGACGGCGTGGCATACAACCTTGGATAAACCTACGGATCGGATTGAAGAGGATAATCATAACACATTCATTTCTATCTGAGATTGCAAAGAATTGTGGTACCTAAATCTATTTTCCTTCATCATGAGTAACCCATTAACTATATTCTCACTCGAAAGCATTTTGTAAACGTTTATTTGAATAAAAAATTATTCTATTCTATTCTATTCTATTCACTACTGAGCGCAGGTTTTTACTCAATGAAAGGACCACCACGCTAGTCCAATGCAAATTTTTTTTTTTTAAAAGAATATCAGCCAAGCTGAACTTGACTGATGTTCTTCTCTCCCCTCCAAATAAGTGAAAACTTGTGTTATGAGTGGGTACGACAATAGTGCAACGGATGGGATTCGAACCTGCGACCTTTCAGTTTTCAGTCCGCACCTTTAACCGTTGGGCTATTGAGGCTTGTAAATTGGCACACAAAGGATTTTTGTAGGTAGATACTTTGCCAAAACGACAAGATAATGTAGGGAGACGATTTTCAACAGACGAAGGTATAACGCGATTATTTCGCCAATTATAAATGATTTTAATAGTGATTCTTTATTGTTTCTTAGGTATGACCTAAGAAACTTCAGAGGTAGTCCCATATAAATTTTATCGAAATTGATTCAGTATTATTTGAAAAAATCAACAAAAATATAGGTATACACAAATGACGGTTTGGTTTGTGATTCCCTTCAGCAAAAGTTTTTTATACTTTGTAGTGGTTTTTTTTTTTTTTTTTTTTTTATATTTTTAGCGAGCAAACGAGCAGGCGGGTCACCTGATGTTAAGTGATTACCGCCGCCCATGAACACTTGTAGCACCAGAGGCACCACCAGTGCGTTGCCGGCCTTTCAGGAATTTGTTGGTCCGCCCCTTGAATAACCCCATGTTGTAATTCAGTGGAAACACCGTCGCAGGAAGTTGGTTCCACAGTTTCAAAGTGCGTGGAAAAAAAGATCTGGAACATCGGATGGTCGAAGTGCTCCAGGCACCCAGGTGGTGAGGGTGAAATTGTGTTCGGTGGCGAGCGGTGCGGTTGTAAAAGAGAGACGGTGGAATAAGGTCAAAAAGTTCTTCAGAACACTCCCCATTATAAAGCCGATAGAAGACGCAAAGAGAGCTAACATCTCTGCGGTGCTCCAGGCTTTCCAGCGGGTTGGTTAATTTGGGATTGCCCACAAGCCGAACTGCCCGTTTTTGAATCCGGTCAAATGGAAGGAGTTGGTATTGGGGTGCTCCAGCCCAAAGGTGAGAGCAGTACTCCATATGCGGACGGACTTGCGCTTTATAGAGTAGGAGCCTATGCTCGGCCGCAAAGTACCGTTTTGCTCTGTTGAGCACCCCAAGCTTTTTCGAAGCTAATTTAGCTTTTCCTTCCAAGTGATCCCGGAACTGGACGACTGGTGTTTGAAGTCTGTTTTTCTTAAACAATTTTTATTATAGCTTTTGCCCGTGGTTTCGCTCACGTTAAAGATTTTGCAAGCCCATTTTTATCCCATTCGGGGTTGAACTTTCAAAAATCTTTCTTAGCGACTATCTACGTCATAATATCTATCTTTATAGTGGTAATAATCGGCCATTATATAGGATAATTTTTATCCTAATAAACAAAAAGGTTTATCCGGGATAGGGGTTTAAAATTTTTGTTGTTTTTGCTCCATAACTTCGTCAAATCTAAACTGAATTTGGTGAAGATCTACTGTTTAATTTTGGTGAAGATCTACTGAATATTATCGGAGATAGAGGACATAACTTCTCGCGGATAGTAGCAAGTCACTCTAAACTTGTTCCACGCGGACGAAGTCGCGGGAATCAGCTAGTTTAGATTATAAGAATAGAACTTTAAAAAAGTATGTTCGTCGTTCTTAGGTAGCTAAGCGGCCGACTTTATTTGGATTACAGAGTTAAGCAATCCTCCTTATTTGCCATGAGGTCACCTGCCCAATGAAGGCAGGTGTCCGTCAATATATCATAGCTGTCTTGGAATCAGTTCAAGTATGCGAGTTAAGTGTGCATTTACGTATGCTAAGAAAATAATTAAATAGTTTGCCTGTGATTTTTTGTAATTTTCAAATATGGTTGAGCGAAGCAATGGCTGGATCATGCGTCGTGCTCGTGAACGGGTGCCACCAACGGGAATGGCTCTGCTTTCTGTCTATTCTGTCTACTCGTATTAATATGTATTGGATTGTATGTAGGACTTACGAAACGTCATTGTGGAAGCACTGTATACACAACATAGTTTTGTTACCTATTGTAAAAAATTTATTTTTTTTGAAAAGAGCAACTGCTGAGTTACTTGCCGCTCTTCTCAGCAGAATCTGCATTCCGAACCGGTGGTAGATTTATGACGTGTCATAAGAGCTACAAGTTGGCCTACATGAAATAAATAAATTTTGATTTTGATTTGTTTTTGATTCTGTGGCAAATAGGTGCTGATTTTCTGCGAGTTTGTTCAACAATTTATATATTGTTGCTATTCGAGTTCCGGCATCGGCGTGACGTCACAGCGTGGGATGATGGTAGGCGACTCAACCTTGACTTTATTATATTTTAATTGTAGGTTTTTAATACCAAGTATTTCTAATGCTGGATAGAAGCAAGTAATACTTTGCGGAATTCCACGGTAGGTAGGTATCCTCAAATAGGTATGGTTGAGCGAAGCAACAGCTGGATCATGCGTCATGCTCGTGAACGGGTGCCGCCAACGGGCATGGGTCTGCTTTTGTCTGCCTGTCTTAACATGTATTGGATTGTTTTGAATTTTTGAAACTTCATTGTGGAAACACTGTGTACATAGCATAGTTTTGTTACCTATCGTAAAAAATTTTTTTTTTTAAAAGAGCAACCGCCGAGTTTATTGCTGGTTCTTCTCGGCAGGAAGGGCATTCCGAACCAGTGGTAGAATCATCGTCGTTTCAAAAGCATTTGTAAAAGTTTATTTAAATAAAAAATATTTCTATTCTAAAAAAAATTCTATTCTATTCTATTCTAGTGCTAAAAGAATAATTTAAACGTCAAAAATTCTTTTTACAAAACAGACTTCAAACGCCACTACAAAGTAGGTAGGTATATCAATTGTACCTATATAATTTGAAGAGTTCCCTCGATTTCTCCAGGATCCCATCATCAGATCATGACCTGATGACTATGGGACCCTTTTATACAAAAAAAGAGTTTTCCAAATCGGTCCAAGCTTCTTCGAGTAATCGGGGAACATAGATAGGTAGCGTTGCCAGGCGTCCGGATAAAGCCGGACACAGTCAGGCTTTTTGGTTGAGTGTCCGGCCAAATTAGACGGTGTCCGGCCTATCCGACTTTTGCTAAGCTTTTTAGGTTTAACCATTTTTTTACATATTTGTCATGTGTTGGTTTCCGCTCCGCTCGCCTCATCTTGTATCGCTACGCTTGCGCAAACGAGCTTTTAAAAAAATTGCCATTTTGTGCTAGGTCTAAAAAATAAGAGTGTCCGGCCTTTGTACCCAAATGTCCGGCTAAACTGGCTGGCCTGTCCGACTTTTCGGTTTGAAGACCTGGCAACCCTATACATAGGTACCTACCTAAATAAAGCAAATATATAAAAGGAAAAGATGAGTGATTGACTGACTGACTGACTGATCTATCAAGGCACAGCTCAAATCACTGGACGGATAGAACTGTTTGGCATAGATACCTATTATCATGTAGGCGTCCGCTAAGGACCTGCAAATTCAACCCCTAAGGGGATAAAATAGGGGTTCAGGAAATCGAACTTAATGTGAGCGAAGCTACGGGCAAAATCTAGTAAAATTAATACATAATATTGTTAAAAAGTTTCTAACTCATTGATTGTTTAATAATAATGAATTAAAAAGTAATTATAAATTAATATTTTCATTCATTTTTGTTGATAAGGACAATTGGGGTCAATTTATCAATTAATTGCTTAATTTAAAAAATACTAACCGACTTTCAAAATAGGAGGAGATTCTCAATTCGGACGATGCCTTTTTTTCTCACTAGTTTATAACTGGGTTATCATGGCTTAACAATCTATTTCCTATCACAAGCGTTGTTGCTTAACCTTAAGTTATCACTTTACCATTAAGTTACCTACCTTTCGCTACTTACTCATAATTCTGACGTAATGTAATCTGTACAAATTATACCTGCCCTTGCGCAAGTAGATATTTGCCATAGGTAGAGAGAGAATTAGGACATATTCTTTGGAGTTATGATTGCCTGGTACCTACTTGCTTCTATATGAGGAGTTAACTAAACTTTAAAAGGAGTTCTAGAGTTCTGAGAGTTCTGCGTTCTACGTTCCGCGTTCACTTTACAGATCGGGATACTTACCTATCCCTGAAGAAATATTTTTTTTTAATCCGATATCAAGGAACTTTGAATGTTAGTATCTCACATGGTTAGTGATACTTAGAAGGTAGTATAAGTAGCTGGTTTGAATTTTAGCTTCTTCGTTGTTAGCCTGTTCGACTGCGGAGGTCCCGGATTCGATTCCCGGGTTGAGGCAAAAAGTATATTGGAGTTTTCTGTCAAGAAGTTCTCAGTAAGTACCTATTAGCTCGGAGTAAGGAAGTAGGCGGTGTGTCGCCCCCGTGCTTCGGAGAGCACGTAAAGCCGTCGGTCCTGCGCCTGATCTGTCTCAGGTCGTATAGGATTTCTCTCTCATCGGACTATGAGAATGAGGGAATGGAGAGTGCATCTATGTTTGAGCACACATTTGTGCACTGTAATATCTCCCGCGTAGATAGCTAAAGATAAGATAGTAAGGGAGTTACCCCTTGCCGGATTATTACTTCATGAAGTGCAAAAGCCACTACCTCTTTAAATACAAAGAAAAGCAATCCAAAACTGTTTATGTAGAATGTAGATGGTCAAGAAACTCACTTAAAAGTACAATAAGAAACAAAAGCTCTCACCTTTTAAAACTTATTTTTAAACAAAACTTAAACTTGCAAAGGCACCTTCACGCACAGATCACGGAACACACGTCCTTATGTGCATCGACACTAATACCACATTCCTTTGGAGCACTCATAAGAAAAAAAAAATTCACATCCTTGGACTGGCCATATGCTAACAGTCGCGTTCCTTTTTCAAAATATTAATCACTATTTCCAAACACGACGTAAACATTAGAATGTGATAAAAAAATTGCCTATTCGAATCGAATAAGGTTTTTAATTATTTGAATTTGGAATTTCGTTTTCGTTTAAAATCGTTTGAACGTATCGCATGGCGACCGCGCGTTCGGAATTCAAGTTAGGTACTGGCTGAGTGGCTGGTTATTGGACGTGTGCCTTCAACCGGTTCTGTTCCAGCAAAAAGGTCGTATGCAATCGATTTTTTGCCGAACGAAAATCGATTCGAGGAGGTGATGTCAGTAAAAGGATTTAAAAACTCGTTGCTGCCATAACGGGAATATCTTATGCGGTGTCCGAGGCTAAAGGCATCTCAGAAGAATCATTTAAAAGGTTTTAATTAAATTCTCACAGTGATAGTAGGTATAGTGGTTAAGGACTTCAGACTCTTTTTCTAGGGTCTGGATTTCGGATCTAGGTACGCGACTAAACTTTATACAGAAATTCAGATTCAAAATTTTTTATTACATTACTAGCTAATGTTCGCGTGGATTTAGTTTTTAAAAATCCCGTGGAAACTCTTTGGTTTTCCGGGATAAAATGTAGCCTATGTCACTCTCCAGGTCCTCAACTATACCCACGTAAAAAGTTACGTCGATCTGTTACGGCGTGATTGAACGACCAACTAACAAACAAACACACTTTCACATTTATAATATTAGTAAGGACTAGCTGATTCCCGCAATTTCGTCCGCTTGGAAAAAATTTAGAGTGACTTGGTATAAAGTTTGAAAAACTTGGAATAACTTGGAAAACTTGGAAAAAAGTTTAGAGTGACTAAATATTATTGGAGATAGAGGACATAACTTCATGTCCTCTATCTCCAATAATATTTAGTAGATCTTCACCAAAATTAAAGAAAATATTTCTAATAGTACATAATTTAAATAATAAAAAAAGAATTATCAAATTCGGTTCAGATTTGCCGAAGTTAAGGAGCAAAATCAACAAAAACTTTCATCCCCTATTCCGGATACACTTTATTGTTTATCAGGATAAAAACTATCCTATATATTGATCCGAAGTGTCAACTACTACTGTACCTTTCATTCAAATCCGTTCAGTAGTTTTGTGTGATGCGCGCACAGACAGACAGACAGACAGAAAAAAAAGACGTGTGGCACTCGGGGACTGCCGCGGTAAAGCTATTGCATAGCATTTTTTATCAACGCCATCTAGCGGCTCACCGTAGAGGAGTCCCGTGTCAGGATATTTTCGTTACGGAATTTCTGGATTCGGTCTCCACGCTCAAGGCCAGCGATAGAAGCTATGCAATAGCTTAAAAAAAAGATTGGGCTCAGTATCGTTAGTAAAATTTTAAATACAGAACTCGTCCCGTTACAGTTTTATTATAAGTATAGATATCATAGATCTCTTGCATAGTTGATTTTTTGTAGTTTAATTTCTAACAAATAATGTTTAGTCTAGACATGAGTCTAGAAAGGAAAATTTATGTCAAGACCGTTACATATCACATCCACAGTTCATAACGACAAAATCCAGTTAGATAATGCTTGACCCAAATTGATGCCATTAGTGAAGGTTATTAAACTCTAATCTTGTTTAATACATTTACACAAATGATATACCATTAAAGATTAAAGGTTTATTTTTGGTAATAATAATCTAATAGCTTTTGCCCCCGCGATTTCATCCGCGTGGAATTAGATTTTGGGGTGGAATTTTCAAAAACTGTGACACACGTACTTTTTTATTTTTAACTGAAAGCTCAAATACCAACTTTGATGGAAACAGCTTGAAAAATGACGGAGTTTCATATAAACTTCCATCCCCTATTTAAACCCCTTAGGGGTGGAATTTCCAATAATTCTTTCTTAGTGTGCGCCTACGCCATAAAAGGAACCAACTATAAAAATTTCAAGTTTCTAACTTCAGTAGTTTAGGCTGTGCGTTGATATCTCAGTCAGTCAGTCAGTCAGTCAGTCAGGACTTTGAATTTTATATATACAGGGCGTCCCACGGCTATGCCACATGGAGGGGAAATACCTTAAATATTGTAGATGGAACATTTTACTGAAAGAAGACTTCATTTTAATTTAAAAAACAATTTAAACTGCATTCAAAGATTTTTAAATAATTGCCTGGTTGAACCGGGACTCGAACCCGCTATACGAGAAAAAAAATTAACCTGTATCTTTATCATACCGATCGGAAGGCTTCATCATAAGGATTATTTTTTGTTAAATAACATAGCATGAGAAATAAAAGGAAGACCATGAATTTTAGCCTTTGATGTAAAATTTTGTTCAGAAAAATGAAAAGCTATTACTAATGAGTATGCAATTCGTAGCTCTGTTGCAGCGGGATTGAAGGACAAACCAATAAATCAACAAACAAACACACTTTCGCATTTATAGGTAATATAAGTAAGGATTAGTAAGGATCGGGAAATGATGCGTACCTACTTCTCAAGTGGGTAATTCATGTCAGTTGTACGTCGATACGCCAATGTCAGCTTTTCATTTTTCTGAACAAAATTTTACATCAAAGGCTAAAATTCATGGTCTTCCTTTTATTTCTCATGCTATGTTATTTAACAAAAAATAATCCTTATGATGAAGCCTTCCGATCGGTATGATAAAGATACAGGTTAATTTTTTTTCTCGTATAGCGGTTTCGAGTCCCGGTTCAACCAGGCAATTATTTAAAAATCTATGAATGCAGTTTAAATTGTTTTTTAAATTAAAATGAAGTCTTCTTTCAGTAAAATGTTCCATCTGCAATATTTAAGGTACTTCCCCTCCATGTGGCATAGCCGTGGGACACCCTGTATATATAGATAATCAACATCATATCAAACTATTTTTTTGGCACTTTATTGGTCAAAAAATTACGAAAAAAATATGAAAAGTAGTTCTAATTAGTAGTAGTAGGTGTGAAATACTCTTCCGGGATACGTGTTTCCTGCCCCAATTTTGTCCCGGAAAATTAAATTGTTCCCGCGGGACTTAAAAACCTTAATCCACGCGGACAAAGCCGCGAGCATCATGTAGTCACACTATAATATAATAAAGGCGAAAGTTGGTATGTGTATGTGTGTGCATTTTTGTTAATCTTTCACGCAAAAACTACTTCTGTTTTTTTGTAATTAAGTGTTCCCACTTAATTACAATATGGGGTTATATTTATTATCAGTGGTGCCTCTGGCACTACAAGTGTTCATGGGCGGTGGTAATCACTTTACATCAGGTGACCTGCCAGCTCGTTTGCCCGCTTCTAATATATAAAAATGAATCGCTTAATGTGTTGGTAAGCGCATCACGCGTGAACGGCTGGACCGATTTCGCTAATTCTTTTTTTATTGTGTTTGTTATTGTCAGGAGAAGGTTCTTATGAAAGAAAAAATTAAGAAAATTGCGCGGAAAATTAGAAAATTTAAGAAATATTAACCACCATATTAAATTATTTCTAATGTAACCGCTTTTACAATTCAAACTTTTTTGATGTGACCTTATGGCGTTTGACATAACATTGACAGAATGTGTGCTGCCAATTTCGTCAAAGAGTTTCAATATTCATAGTTAAGACAGGACAACGTCTGTCGGGTCCGCTAGTTTCATATAAAAAAAAACTACTAGACGGATTTGGCTGAAATTTGGAATGAAGATAGATTATATCCTGAAATAACACATAGGTGAGTTTTTATCCCGGTAAATTAAAGAGTTCGCTAAAACCTTAATCCACGCGGAAGAAGTCGCGGGCATCGTCTAGTAAAAAATAAGTACGGAAACCTTTGTAAAGTTACAGCGGCATAGATAAAAAGAATCAAAAGGTTTAAACGCAAGTGACCCGCATAAGTTGAGTGGTTGCAACAGAATGGCATCATCATATGACGCAAGTTCGTGTCCCGACAAGTAATTAATCACCTAATTAGTACAACACGTCTCAAGTATACCCATGTTTGTATATATTACAAGCTTTTACACGTAACTTCGCTCCTGCCGTCTATCCGGAAAGTAATACGAAGTTCATCCTATAACAAATGACTATTTAATATATATTACGAATATTTTATGTGTCGGCAATTTATCAACGAATTTATTGCGAATAAATATTATTCGAATGATTATCTAGATACCAATTTATTCGAATAATGCCCAACTCTTTATAAAAATCGTTAAGATCGTTTTAGCGTCTAGATACCAAACATTGATATAAATTAATCTAATAATTATGCTGCAATATGAACCATTCCTAAGGATTTTAAGTATGTTTTTTTATTCGATGACTCCTTGATTGATTCCTTGACTGCGATCTCATCTGATGGTCAGTGACGATGCAGTCTAACATAGTAGCGCACTAACTTGTAAGGGGTATGGCAGTGTATATTGAACCCATACCCCTAATAGGTTTCTACACGCCATCGTTCCGGAACGCTGAATCGCTTGGCGGCACGTCTTTGACGGTAGGGTGGTAACTAGCCACGGCCAAAGCCTCCCACCAGATAAAAACGATATAAAGTACTCAGTTTAAAAATAATCATCTTTTGGCAAACCTTGAAAGCTTTTTGCACTGCATATTAAGATACCCACATTTTTACTTCTGGAAAATCAGGTTTCACCCAAAGTATAACATAAAATAATAAAACAAATTTAATTTTATACGAAACTTTATTCTATTCCAACAAATATAAGGATTGTAATTGCTTAAACAACTCCGTACTTTGGACCTTACAAAACAAAAGTTAACATACAAGAACAAATCAATATTTGCATAATGAATTTAAAGTAAAATGCTACATGTCTCTAATGTAATAGGGTTTAAAATTGTATGAAAAATGGAACCCATCCATAAGGTATTGTATTAATTATTATTAAACTTGAGAAAAAGACAAATACGATTAATGCAAAGAACGCTGCGGTATCTGCCACACTCGCTTTTCTTTCAGACTATATAAGGTCATACGACTGGCGCGATTTTTCAGACGAATGTTTTACTTTGTACGTCAACTTTTTATTTTTTAAAACGACGGGATGTTATAAGTTGACGTTTGTGTGTGTGTGTGTGTTCTTAGCTAAGTTTGATGAAAATCAGTCCAAGATGGCCGCCGCCACAAAATGGCGGATTACATATTTTTTCACAATTCCCTCAATGTGGGTATCAAATGAAAGGACTTGACTAGTATTCTTGCCTTTGTCCGCAAGGAGTTTAAAGTCACGTAAGAACCCTTTGTTTTTTCGCGATAAAAGTATACTATGTCACTTTCCAGTAGGACTAACATGCGCGCTACGAGAAAATTTTTTACCCATTTACTCATGAAATCTCATACAAATTGACAAGTGACACGTAAATGGGTATAAATTTTTTTCTCAAGGCGCTCATGCTAAAGGTCCTCAAATATTATACATATGCACAAAGCAAGTCAAATTCAAAATTATTTATTTCATGTAGGCCAACTTGTAGCTCTTATGACACGTCATGAATCTACCACCAGTTCGGGATGTAGATTCTGCTGAGAAGAGCCGGCAAGAAACTCAGCAGTGGATCCGTTACTCCTTTGCTGCATGATTAAAGGAAAACCGACAAATAAAACATTTTTGCATTAATAATATTAGAAGTTTACCGTGCCAATAATAACAGTGCAATATCAATTGAAAGTCGATTGGGAAACAGCCCGTCGCGTCTTCCAGGAATAACTTCGCCTCCCGGGAAACTGACGCAACCAGTCTGACGTGGTTTGCGAAACGCGATACCAACCGCCAGATATGTTAATAAAGGGCGGAATAGGGCTCTATGTATACTCGGTAGAACTAAATTTTTTTTTTTTTTTTTTTATTTGGATCATTAAACTGGTTCACAATTTTATATGTATCATAACAAGTTACACAAAAGCGCTATAAGGCTTTTTAAAGAAATATCAAAAAGGTTAGTCGACATCATAGGTGACCGAAGAGCTGGCAGCTACCTCGGACAGAGAATTAGTCTAGCTATCCAAAGGGGAACGCTGCCAGTATCTTCGGAATCTTGCCAAAAGGGACTCCTTTTAATAATATATATTAATTTATTATATTTTTTAAGGGTTTTATTTTTAGGTTCATATTTTGTTCTAGTATATACATATTTCATTTGTTTATAATATGTAATGATTTTATAGAAGGTAAACTTTAATCTTTAGTTTTTTTAAGATCTAATATTACCCATATTCTTGCAATATGTAATCTATCGTTCAATATTTTTATAAATATACAAAAAGCAAATACTAAGTTACACAAAATACGTCCTGTAATTGCAACTTTCTGGAAATGACCACAGCACACAATACAGAAAAATGAAAGCTAATTACATACAGAAGCGAAAATACCTACAATATTGACATAAGTTAATAATAGTACTTAATGAAAATAAAAAAAATAATGCGATAATTTAATAAAGGGTGTTACAGGGATGCTATGTTAAATATTTAATGAAGCCTTAATTTTTTTAAAAGAGGTCAAAGAACTTGCAAAAATACTGAAAGGACCTAAATACACTGGGCTAGACGCGATGTATCTATATTTTGGTCGAGCACCCAATTGAGTCGAAAAATCGAAGGGAACAGGAAGTCGGTTAAAAAGAGTTCAACGCGATGTCAGCTGCGAGTTTAGTTTAAGAAAGTTTTAAAGAAGAAAATAGGTTTCAATACAAAATATGATCAACACAAATATTATAAATGCTAAAGTAACTCAGTACTCTGTATGTTTGTTATATTTTCAACAGTTGAATGGATTTTGACGCAGATATAGCTTGCAACCTGGGCACTTTTTGTTTCGGAAAATCAGAGTTCCCACAGGGATAATTTATGAAAATGAGGTATTGGATCATGTTCGATAATGAAAAGCGTCCAAGCTTTCTTGGCGGGGGCAATTTGGGAATTCATAATTTTTGAATTATCTCTGGTCTGGTCTGGTGGAAGGCTTGGGCTGTGGCTACTTACCGTCCTACCGTCAAAGAGGTGCCGCCAAGTAATTTAGCGTTCCGGCACGATGGCGAGTAGAAACCGATCAGGGATATAGATTGAATGTACACTTCCATACCTCTTCGAAGTTAGCCTGCTACCATCTTAGACTGCATCGTCACTTACCATCAGGTTAGATCGCAGTTAAGGACTATCTTGTTATCGAATTTAAAAAAATGATTTTCCAGCTTAAAAATCTTTTCATTTAAATTCTTATAACTTCTTATTCACCAGTGAGAAAGTCGCATGGATTACAATTATTAAGCTATTAAGCTTTAAATGTTTTATTAACATGTCATTAAATCATAAGATGCCAATGTAACTGTACTGTAACGCTATCTGTTGCTAAGTTCAATGCGCTAATAATAATAAGTAATTGATGTAACATAATAAAGATACACTGTACAGCAGACATTACGTTCATATCTACAATATGAAATAGTCTTTGCGTTCTCCAACAGATGGCACTCTGCAACAATTAGGTTTCTTGTCTGTAATAAAAAGTATACTTTCCGACGGGGCTAACATAAAGGTCACCTTTAAAAGTCCCATATTAAATAATGAGAATAAACAAAAAAGTATATTGAAATTCGTATATTTCAAGAAGTCCACCTGTGAAGTCTACTAAGCCTTGTGTTGTAGTAATTGGTAATTCCGTGGTTGCCTCCCAAATAGTTTTTTTTATTTGATGACAAGATAGTCCTTGACTGCGATCTCACCTGATGGTAAGTGACGATGCAGTCTAAGATGGTAGCGGACTAGCTTGGACGGGGTATGGCAGTAGATTCAACCCATACCCCTAATCGGTTTCTTCATCGTGATGGTACGCTAAATCGCTTGGCGGCACCACGTCTTTGACGGTAGAGTGGTAACTAGCCACGGCCAAAGCCTCCCACCAGACAAGAAAACGTAGTTAAAATAGAAGAAGAAGACTGATTTAATACTGTGGAGTTATTGATTTGCTCAAAATAATGTCGTGAACTCTACAGTCATGAATCTAGTTCGTCTACAGTGTAATAAAATATTTATTTCTTGTGAATAATGACGATCTCCCTGGCGAAGTGGTGAACGCTGTGGTCTTATAACTGGGAGGTCTCGGGTTCGATTCCCGGCGGGGGCGATTTGGAAATTTATAACTTAAAATGGTTATCTAACTTAGAACTAACAGTCGACGTGTATATTGGGTACTTATTTTGAAAGACCTTCTATTTTATAAATCGGTCAGAAATAGGTAATTTATTTTTAACATAACCAACTTTCCAATTATTTGTACTTCATATACTCACTCATTTAGTGTTCATAGAGGAAAATAAAATAAATTATAATTATCAAAACAATGTTTTATTTAGTGTAGAAGACACATTTCACTAATTAACAACAATAAATAAGTAGGTATATTACCTCATAAAAAAATTAACTCTAAATAGACCACATAGTCTTGCATCCTAATTTAGGATTTCAGTTAAGTAACTATTTATCTATTAAGGTACAAAATTAAAAGCTATGGTAAAAATAATAAAAAATATCTACGAATATCATTAATATTATTTTAATAACAAATCGTATTCTATGAATTCGTTTTCGAATAACTATCTAATTGTGAAATGTACAGAAATATTAAAAGTATTGTTAGTTAGTGTATAAATTAATAAATTATTTTTATTAATTTGTTCTACGTATAGCACCTCTTAAATTTTATTTATTTACAAAACTTTTTATTTATAGAGATCTAATGATGCAATTAAATTAATACAGAAAATTAATGATTTACAAAAATACAATTTTTCTTTTATTTTAACAGTTTCCTTATCATTATCACAGAAGGTAAAATATTATTTACCTGTTCTAGCGGGTAATTTTCAATAATAAATTAAATTTACCTCAAACATAAAGAAAAATAATATGACAAACCCATTTCTGTTACGGGTTATTAATTTTATTAAATATCTTAATTTAATTTAAGACACAAGGAATAAAAATTATTTACAAAATAAGTTAGCAACAAAAGCTATGTTAGGGGACCTTTTAAAATACGTACTAATGTCACATACATACGGAAACGTTATGTAACTTTTATAATTACAGGTAATTGTAATTGTCACAAAAAATAATAAATTTATAAGCATTTGGATCTATTCGGTTTTAAAAAATTATCTTATATCCTCGAAGAATCGTTTCATATCGACAGGTAAAGGTAATTTTCACTGATAAAAAAAATTAAACATTGTTACACAACTATTTTAATAACTATGTAGTGACGAGCTTATCAATCCAGGGTACAAATTTCTGTATGTTTGTATATACTCCTGGCAAATGTTCTCTACCACAGCCGATGCCCCATGAAACTAGCCCAATAAGGGTGCTTCGCCCCTGGTACTTCAGCGTAAGTGGTCCTCCTGAATCACCTTGACAGGAGTCTCGGCCACCCTGAAAATGTGAATAATTGGCATTAATAACTTATCTAATTCAAAATCTACATGTTGAAGGTGAAAAATTTAATCAATTGCAAGGCTTCACTACAGTATGTTCTAATGAAAAAATTCTTAATTTTTTTTCTATACTACGTTGCTACTAATATTCATGCTAACGAACTCTTAGCAGGTAATTTTCGTTTATAAATGGTTTTACCTAGTAATGTCAAGAGTAATTAGGCGTCTTCTTAGCAATCGCACTCTATCTTAGGCTGTACCATCACCGCTACAATATAATAAAAAAAACATTTGAATATATTTTAGTTTTTACCTCCTTATATCCCGCACAGAGAAATACGTCATGTATCGTTTCCCGTCTTCCGGCAGCTCGGAACCATCGCTGACAGCGTTCGTTCGGTATCACCTCTACATCCACTTCCTGTAAACATATAAACCTATTTTATTATTTGACCAACATTGGAGGACCTTTTTAATGTTTCAAGGACCTAGCTCATCATTCAAATAGTGGATCTGTTCTTCGTTTGAGGAAACCTTCCCGCTATGACGGTGACAGCATTTCTGCTGTTCACGAATTTTGCGCACTCCACAGTACAAGATTTGATATGTAGACGCATATCAAATCTTCTGATATTGATCGTAAAAATTAATCATAATTTACCTGTAATACTGAAGGTACCGTGCTCTGTCCGTGACGTGTCCGTCCCCAGCCCGCAACAGTCGCCATTTTGCCAGCTAGTTTCATTTGTTTTTGCGGAAGGCAAACCTGAAAAGTATAAAGTTATACGATTTTATAGAATACTTAAGTTCTTAAACATGTATTAGGACAAACATAGATCAACCACTTAATAGTCATTCATCAGAATAATAAAAAATTCTTATTATTGTAGACGGCAGCGGCAAGGTAATTTTCAATAATGCATTTTTATATTTGCGTTGCACGGCGTACTCCTCGTGCGAGTAGCGCTCGCCCGCGTCGCGCGTGTTCCACTAGACCGAGCTTACCGGCAGAATGTGCTGCTTGAACACCACGTCCCTGTCGAGCTGCACCAAGGCCACGTCGTTCCTGAAGTCGGAGGGCTCGTAGGAGGGGTGCACCTCCTTGCGCTGCACGGCGTACTCCTCGTGCGAGTAGCGCTCGCCCGCGTCGCGCGTGTTCCACTAGACCGAGCTTACCGGCAGAATGTGCTGCTTGAACACCACGTCCCTGTCGAGCTGCACCAAGGCCACGTCGTTCCTGAAGTCGGAGGGCTCGTAGGAGGGGTGCACCTCCTTGCGCTGCACGGCGTACTCCTCGTGCGAGTAGCGCTCGCCCGCGTCGCGCGTGTTCCACTAGACCGAGCTTACCGGCAGAATGTGCTGCTTGAACACCACGTCCCTGTCGAGCTGCACCAAGGCCACGTCGTTCCTGAAGTCGGAGGGCTCGTAGGAGGGGTGCACCTCCTTGCGCTGCACGGCGTACTCCTCGTGCGAGTAGCGCTCGCCCGCGTCGCGCGTGTTCCACTAGACCGAGCTTACCGGCAGAATGTGCTGCTTGAACACCACGTCCCTGTCGAGCTGCACCAAGGCCACGTCGTTCCTGAAGTCGGAGGGCTCGTAGGAGGGGTGCACCTCCTTGCGCTGCACGGCGTACTCCTCGTGCGAGTAGCGCTCGCCCGCGTCGCGCGTGTTCCACTAGACCGAGCTTACCGGCAGAATGTGCTGCTTGAACACCACGTCCCTGTCGAGCTGCACCAAGGCCACGTCGTTCCTGAAGTCGGAGGGCTCGTAGGAGGGGTGCACCTCCTTGCGCTGCACGGCGTACTCCTCGTGCGAGTAGCGCTCGCCCGCGTCGCGCGTGTTCCACTAGACCGAGCTTACCGGCAGAATGTGCTGCTTGAACACCACGTCCCTGTCGAGCTGCACCAAGGCCACGTCGTTCCTGAAGTCGGAGGGCTCGTAGGAGGGGTGCACCTCCTTGCGCTGCACGGCGTACTCCTCGTGCGAGTAGCGCTCGCCCGCGTCGCGCGTGTTCCACTAGACCGAGCTTACCGGCAGAATGTGCTGCTTGAACACCACGTCCCTGTCGAGCTGCACCAAGGCCACGTCGTTCCTGAAGTCGGAGGGCTCGTAGGAGGGGTGCACCTCCTTGCGCTGCACGGCGTACTCCTCGTGCGAGTAGCGCTCGCCCGCGTCGCGCGTGTTCCACTAGACCGAGCTTACCGGCAGAATGTGCTGCTTGAACACCACGTCCCTGTCGAGCTGCACCAAGGCCACGTCGTTCCTGAAGTCGGAGGGCTCGTAGGAGGGGTGCACCTCCTTGCGCTGCACGGCGTACTCCTCGTGCGAGTAGCGCTCGCCCGCGTCGCGCGTGTTCCACTAGACCGAGCTTACCGGCAGAATGTGCTGCTTGAACACCACGTCCCTGTCGAGCTGCACCAAGGCCACGTCGTTCCTGAAGTCGGAGGGCTCGTAGGAGGGGTGCACCTCCTTGCGCTGCACGGCGTACTCCTCGTGCGAGTAGCGCTCGCCCGCGTCGCGCGTGTTCCACTAGACCGAGCTTACCGGCAGAATGTGCTGCTTGAACACCACGTCCCTGTCGAGCTGCACCAAGGCCACGTCGTTCCTGAAGTCGGAGGGCTCGTAGGAGGGGTGCACCTCCTTGCGCTGCACGGCGTACTCCTCGTGCGAGTAGCGCTCGCCCGCGTCGCGCGTGTTCCACTAGACCGAGCTTACCGGCAGAATGTGCTGCTTGAACACCACGTCCCTGTCGAGCTGCACCAAGGCCACGTCGTTCCTGAAGTCGGAGGGCTCGTAGGAGGGGTGCACCTCCTTGCGCTGCACGGCGTACTCCTCGTGCGAGTAGCGCTCGCCCGCGTCGCGCGTGTTCCACTAGACCGAGCTTACCGGCAGAATGTGCTGCTTGAACACCACGTCCCTGTCGAGCTGCACCAAGGCCACGTCGTTCCTGAAGTCGGAGGGCTCGTAGGAGGGGTGCACCTCCTTGCGCTGCACGGCGTACTCCTCGTGCGAGTAGCGCTCGCCCGCGTCGCGCGTGTTCCACTAGACCGAGCTTACCGGCAGAATGTGCTGCTTGAACACCACGTCCCTGTCGAGCTGCACCAAGGCCACGTCGTTCCTGAAGTCGGAGGGCTCGTAGGAGGGGTGCACCTCCTTGCGCTGCACGGCGTACTCCTCGTGCGAGTAGCGCTCGCCCGCGTCGCGCGTGTTCCACTAGACCGAGCTTACCGGCAGAATGTGCTGCTTGAACACCACGTCCCTGTCGAGCTGCACCAAGGCCACGTCGTTCCTGAAGTCGGAGGGCTCGTAGGAGGGGTGCACCTCCTTGCGCTGCACGGCGTACTCCTCGTGCGAGTAGCGCTCGCCCGCGTCGCGCGTGTTCCACTAGACCGAGCTTACCGGCAGAATGTGCTGCTTGAACACCACGTCCCTGTCGAGCTGCACCAAGGCCACGTCGTTCCTGAAGTCGGAGGGCTCGTAGGAGGGGTGCACCTCCTTGCGCTGCACGGCGTACTCCTCGTGCGAGTAGCGCTCGCCCGCGTCGCGCGTGTTCCACTAGACCGAGCTTACCGGCAGAATGTGCTGCTTGAACACCACGTCCCTGTCGAGCTGCACCAAGGCCACGTCGTTCCTGAAGTCGGAGGGCTCGTAGGAGGGGTGCACCTCCTTGCGCTGCACGGCGTACTCCTCGTGCGAGTAGCGCTCGCCCGCGTCGCGCGTGTTCCACTAGACCGAGCTTACCGGCAGAATGTGCTGCTTGAACACCACGTCCCTGTCGAGCTGCACCAAGGCCACGTCGTTCCTGAAGTCGGAGGGCTCGTAGGAGGGGTGCACCTCCTTGCGCTGCACGGCGTACTCCTCGTGCGAGTAGCGCTCGCCCGCGTCGCGCGTGTTCCACTAGACCGAGCTTACCGGCAGAATGTGCTGCTTGAACACCACGTCCCTGTTGAGCTGCACCAAGGCCACGTCGTTCCTGAAGTCGGAGGGCTCGTAGGAGGGGTGCACCTCCTTGCGCTGCACGGCGTACTCCTCGTGCGAGTAGCGCTCGCCCGCGTCGCGCGTGTTCCACTAGACCGAGCTTACCGGCAGAATGTGCTGCTTGAACACCACGTCCCTGTCGAGCTGCACCAAGGCCACGTCGTTCCTGAAGTCGGAGGGCTCGTAGGAGGGGTGCACCTCCTTGCGCTGCACGGCGTACTCCTCGTGCGAGTAGCGCTCGCCCGCGTCGCGCGTGTTCCACTAGACCGAGCTTACCGGCAGAATGTGCTGCTTGAACACCACGTCCCTGTCGAGCTGCACCAAGGCCACGTCGTTCCTGAAGTCGGAGGGCTCGTAGGAGGGGTGCACCTCCTTGCGCTGCACGGCGTACTCCTCGTGCGAGTAGCGCTCGCCCGCGTCGCGCGTGTTCCACTAGACCGAGCTTACCGGCAGAATGTGCTGCTTGAACACCACGTCCCTGTCGAGCTGCACCAAGGCCACGTCGTTCCTGAAGTCGGAGGGCTCGTAGGAGGGGTGCACCTCCTTGCGCTGCACGGCGTACTCCTCGTGCGAGTAGCGCTCGCCCGCGTCGCGCGTGTTCCACTAGACCGAGCTTACCGGCAGAATGTGCTGCTTGAACACCACGTCCCTGTCGAGCTGCACCAAGGCCACGTCGTTCCTGAAGTCGGAGGGCTCGTAGGAGGGGTGCACCTCCTTGCGCTGCACGGCGTACTCCTCGTGCGAGTAGCGCTCGCCCGCGTCGCGCGTGTTCCACTAGACCGAGCTTACCGGCAGAATGTGCTGCTTGAACACCACGTCCCTGTCGAGCTGCACCAAGGCCACGTCGTTCCTGAAGTCGGAGGGCTCGTAGGAGGGGTGCACCTCCTTGCGCTGCACGGCGTACTCCTCGTGCGAGTAGCGCTCGCCCGCGTCGCGCACGTCCCACTCGCCCAGACGCACGCGGAGTTGGGAGTTAGGCGTGCTGAGAATAACACGGAAAAGGTTATTACACAGTTAATGAATTCCTTAATGACAAAGTTGCTTGGAACCATTTTGCTTCAGCTGCCCACAAGATAGATGATGTATATTGTAAAAAAAAATTGTTTTGAAAAGAGCAACTGCTGAGTTTCCTGCCGGCTCTTCTCAGCAGAATCCCGAACCGATAGTAGATTCTCAACTTGTCATAAGAGCCAAAAGCTGGCCTATATGATAAGTTGTTTGTTCAACAAGAAACAAAAACTTTGCTATCGTGTGATATATACAACTTTTCGCCTCACTAGTAGCAAAAGTCATTTTTGCTCACTGGTTTTAGATAGCCCTTTTTGAGCTAATGAGGTGAAAAAATAATTTTGAGTTTGAGTTTCAAATAAATAATTTTGAACTTGATACTCACGTCGCAACACAATGCGCGGCTGTGACCACCCATCTGTCGGATATCAGCGCCCCACCGCACGCCAGCTTCTTGCTGAGAAACCCTGACTTGATGAGGGCAGCCTGCCACGGATGGGAACCGAACCCGGTCGAGTGACCCCCCACTATGCGGTTCGACCTGGTGTAGTGTTCCCCGCAACCTGAAGTTAGTGAGGAATTAAATTTAGAACATGACTTATATATCAGCTGCGGGTCGATTCAGTAAATAGTTATTTGTTCAACAAGATAGCAAAGTTCATTTTTGTTGCGAGTGCCTTGTTTGAACACCGAGCGGGCGAAGGATTCTAAGTTCCTGAGTGTAGTGAGGGATTCAAAGGCACAAGAAACAAAAACTTTGCTATCGTGTGATACATACAACTTTTCACCTCACTAGTAGCAGTAGTAGTTAGTTTTTAAGATTATAATGTACAGAATAAACAAATAAATAAATAGTTAAAAAAGGACACCTTTACTATCTATACCCAGTGAGCAAAAACGACTTTTGCTCATTGATTTTAGATAGAAAAGGCGCCCTTTTTCAGCTAGTGAGGTGAAAAATCACATGTCACATACTTAGGGATTTATCTTTAAGAGGAAATGTGGGTGGTCTTTTCTCAATACAAACGCTCTCGCCTGTTTTCTTCATGGTTTATGATCTTAATGCAATGATTTTTTACAGTTGAATAAATATCAGTCGTATGTATAAGTGTGAGCGAGAGCTTGCTCGCGCCTTACAGCTCCCACCTAGGCTCCTGACAGGCACGCACACTTACGCAATGTGCATGTACACGACGTAACCACAAATAAAGCTCACGCGCCCTCGTGAATTATAATAACTATAGCAGTCGGTAATTTGTTACCTTATAAATAACGTAGAAGTTACATACGTCATAACTATAAAATGTTATATAAATAATAATTACTTGCAGTTTAATAATGAAACTACAATAAAAATTGAAAGTGACTTTCTTATTTTACGATTATGATGCAATAAAGGACTGTTACGTATCCCTAAAATACCTGGCTATATAAATTTTTTTTCCAAAAATAAAACATGTTAAAATACTCATTTACACATTTACAGTTTGTTACATAATAAAACAATAACTAATGTCCTCCCGACCGAATCCGGCCATGGCAGCCAATCTCCACACAGATTAACCATCTGCGCGGAAGATATTATAGTGCACTCTCTATTCCCTCACTCTAATAGTCCGATGGGTCGGAAAAACCGACACGACTGGAGAGAGATCAGGCGCTGGACCGACAGCTTTACGTGCTCTCCGAGGCACGGGGGTGACTCACCGCCAACTTCCTAACTCCAGGCTAGTACTGAGAATTAGTTGTCAGAAAAACCCCTTACATTGTTTGGCCCGACCCGGGAATCGAACCCGCGACCTCGGCTTCCGCAATCGAACTTGATGAGCACTAAACCAACAAGGCAGTTCTGTTACGTGATAGGTACTTAAATATATTCGGAGTGATAAATCAACAGTATGTATTCAAAATTATTGCATGCTTTATTTTTAAAGCATCTTACAATTCACACTAGGTACCAAAGCTACTTTCACGCTAGTGAGGAAAGCCGTACAAAAAGCATGTGCTGCGTATTACTTGTCTGCATACCTTAATAACATATCTAACCCAAAATCTTCAGATTGACATTTTGGACCTCCCATAGTAGGTAAATCAACCAGCGGATCGTCAATTTTGTATGGGAGGTACAAATTTTTAAGCTATTGCATAGCTTCTATCGCAGGCCAGCGTGGAGACCGAATCCAGAAATTCCGTAACGAAAATAACCTGACACGGGACTCCTCTACGGTGAGCCACTAGATGGCGCATTTTTTATCAACGACATCTAGTGGTGACCCGCTAGATGGTGTTGATAAAAAATGCTATGTAATAGCTTTACCGCGGCAGTCCCCGAGTGCCATACGTCTTTTTTTCCTATTTCGACCTATGTTCATTGGGGAAAGTTGTTCAGTTTCATGAGCACATTCACCTCCTTCAGGGTTGATACCCCCCTTCCGTTACACCTTACATGATTCTATATATCTGGATTAAAATTTCGACCTTCAATCTTTAGATTTTGGATCAGATAGGTTATTTATATATACCGGCCTTTATCTAGATAAACAAACAGAAAGGTGCATGATGATTATGAAAACGCTGTGCTGTATTAAAAAGCGGAAGAGACACAACAGACGGACCAAAGTTGTATGTGTAGAGAGCACTCAAGAACTTTTAACTCTAACTCTAAAAAGACTACGAATCTGTCCTATCTATCTTAACATAATTAACTAAATTAATTTAACTGTAAAGAGATCAATTTTACAAAAAAAAAATGAAAAAAAAAAAATGTTTTTTTTTTTTGGAATTGCGATTCCATTTGCTTTATATTTTAAAAAAAGTTTCTAAGCGGCATTGTAGTTCAATACAAGTACGCGAAGAACATTAAATCACTCTAAAATCACTATTATACAATTTTATAAAAATTAAGTACTTTGATCCTACAAATAAATAAATGAATATAACGAAACAGAACAATAAAATACGATATTTCGTCGATTTCAAAAAAATTTATCAGAATTGTAAATGGTGATTAAATAAAAAAAAAAAAAAATATTTTGCAAAATAAACATCGAAATTCGAAACACTGGCATAGACGCGTGACTCAAAAAAAAAACAGTAAGTAGCTGTATACTTACCAAATATAATTTTGATAATAACTTCGATAAAGTGAGAAATTAAATATTTCAAAAGATAAACAACTAGAAATTCTAGTAGGTAACGCCATCTTGGATCATCTTTAGAGTAATACCATTTAAATAAAGAGCCATTTTATATTTCTGTCCTGCTCATATGAGGTATACACTGAGTGAGATAGAAACAGAAAATGGCGGCCTCCCATTTCTACTGTCATTTGAATCGCATTATACTAATCTTCTGCCTCAAATATGCGACGCATCTCTATAGGTCGCATCAGGTGAGATCGCAGTCAAGGGATATCTTGTAACCGAATAAAAAAAAAAAAAAAAAAAAAGTTCTTGAGTGTCCTCACCACATTTAGAAAAAAGAAATAAACAAAGTATACCCGATTTACAAAATGCATCTCACCCGGGTAACTAGGCCGCTGCGGCTTATGACTGGTCGTGTGAACCGGAACATAATCATCATTCCCCTCCGGTTTATTAACACCTACGTTATCCGTGTAAAAGTCATCAGGCGTGTGTGTTGAAGTCTCGTGATACGAGGGTTTGACGTGGTAATAGTTGTTCTGATTGTAAGTACTCCAATCCGGTTTAGGGTGGTTTGAACCGGTTTGATCTGGATTGTGCTGGTTTGTGACCGGTTTCGGGCGGTTGTAGTGCGGTTTCGGGCGGTTTGGCTCGGTGTAGATGATGATGGGTCCGTCGTACGGTGTGTTTGTTTGGTAGTCGAATGTTTCGTGGGGCAGGGAGCCGATCAATTCGATAAGGTCACCTGTACGTGTAAGATAGTTGTGTGTTACTCAGTGTAATTTTTAAAAAAGTGACACTTACACTTGCTGCGGGATTGTCTTAAAATGATTGCTACAATTTGACGATCGCAATCATTGACTGTACTCCTATTAGTAATAATCAATAAATAATAAAATATATAAAAAATACATGAGTTTTGAGTTACCATAGAAGCCACATTGACAACGTAAAATAAATAGTTACGAATTTTAAAGAATATTGTAAGTAAATTAAAAACAAACCCGTTAATAAAACAAATAATATAATTAAAAGATATAAACATTATTAAACATATAATATTATTCATATAATGGACAACCGGATATTAAAACTAAACCCATAATTAACACATAATTACAACATGGGGTTAGTCAAGGGTCGAACCTGAAAATTCCTGAAAAGTCGGCAACGCTTTGGCGGTACCTCTGGTACTCCAAAAGTTCAAGGGAGGCGGTAATCACTTAACATCAGGTGACCCGCAAGTTTGTGTATATAAAAAAGCCAATGTTATTCATTAACAATTCGTTTCGTATCACGAAAACCGGATATTAAAATTCACCCAGTAAAAACAAAGCGCCACCGTGCCAAATTTTTCTTCAATCGATTCGCTGAGTAACTTTATTGATTGAGATATTAAATCATCGGACATGCTAATGATTGTGATGATTGTATCATCATTTCCTGTTTTCATAATTTTGTTATGCAACTTCTTATGCTATTGGTTATTTCACTCTCCAATGTAACATCCTTTTTTTTGTTATACAAGAATGTAGTATGTATTATTGTATATTTCATTGATTATACAAATCATTAATTACGATCCTATTCTACTAATATATAAATGCGAACGTGTGTTAATTAATTGGTCCGTTGGTTTGTCCTTCAAACAACATCCGTTGTTTTAGTTTTACAGAACTAAAATAGTGTTAAAATAATTCGTACTTCCAATAAAAAATTATTTCAGCTAGTAAATATTATGTAGTTTTTCGTCGATTTCTGAAAGTTTATGCCATTTTCATGGACATTGTATAAATTGTATAAACTTATAGAAATCGACATCTATTTATACTTATAATAAAACTGCAACGGGACGAATTCTGTACATTAAATATATTTTGAAAATTTTAATCGGAGGATGCTTTATTATCGATACTGAGCCTAAAACAATATTTTTTTTGAATTTTTTGTCTGTCTGTCTGTGCGCACTTCACGCGAAAACTACGGAACGGATTTGAATGAAATTTGGTATAGTAGTAGCTGATACCTTATTGTTTACCCGGGATAGGGTATGAAAGTTTTTGTTGATTTTGCTCCATAACTTCCTCAAATCTAAACCGAATTTAATAATTTTTTCGCTGGTAAAGTCGGCCCTAAGAGTGCGAATTCTGTATTTCTTTGATTATACAAGTCATTAATTAAACTACCTACTTCCAACCTACTAATATGTACATGTGAAAATGTGTTTGTCTATCGGTTTGTTGGTTGTAACGGGCACTTAATTACATAAGCTAACGTTAAACTAGCTCGATTAGCGACGGAATAAGATCGCAAATTATCCACGAGAAAGTGATTAGGTACAAAATTATCTAATGGCCAAGTTAAATCTCGATTTAAGAGAAATCCAGTGAAAGTATGGAGTGCAACTAGTCGAGCGTTAACACAATACGAAATACGACATGAAAAAAACCTTAATTGCACATCCGGGGAGGGGCATCCGAGGTTGGAAAGTGCACTAATATATGTAATTATTTCCACTGTTATAGCACACGTGAGTACCTCTTATTGCACCTTTAATGCTACATTTACACGCTTGGCAAGTCTCGACAAGCGTCCACAAACACAAGTGTGTGAACACCCCGTTTGGCTTGCTTGGCCCCGCCTCGGTTGCCAAGATTAACACGTAAGAATCATCAAAATCGGCCCACGCGTTTGGTCCCTAGAGCGCCACATACGGTCGCGGACAGAAAATGTTTACCACCTCAAGATTCATAATTACATGCACACGTCTATGCCTGAGAGTCGATATGCTTTCGATATTCTATAGCGATATAGACCTTACTGCACGCAATTTGATATAGAATCTACTTTGAAAACTGATAAACATTTTCTGTCCGCGTCCATACATTCATACATAGATTGATAAACACGTTACCCTCTCTTGCGTGCAACAATTGGGTAAAAAGGTCTCCGACCACCACATCGGATGATGTTGGACAGTTTGAGGGTTTACACCCCCAAACGAATTAAAAACGAATTAAAAAAGACCTGAGAAGAGAGAGAAGAAAGAGAAGAATTAAGAAAAAGAGAATTTAAAGCCTCTATAGCCCAACGGTTAAAGGTATGGACTGAAAACTGAAAGATCGCAGGTTCGAATACCATCCGTTCCAGTATTGTCGTACCCACTCCTAACAAACCTAAGTTTTCACTTATTTGGAGGGGAGAGGAGAACATCAGTCAAGTTCAGCTTGGCTGATATTCTTTTTTTTTTAAAAAGACATCGTAGTCAGTCGTATCGTATCCGTTTCGTTTCATAGTAGCTAAAAACACACCCGCTAACAGAAGCAATAAAAATCATCTCAAAGAGATGCTAATTTAATTCACAATGAAGAGAATCGTTCTCCTTTTTTCCAAAGACCCGGTTTTCATTAATTATATAACTCGCAAAAACCGGGTCGGCCATTCCAATCCGTGTTACATAACAATACAATTGCTTTTTGCGTGAAAGTGCAAAGTCATAATAAAATCATTGCGAAATCGATTGAAGAAGAAAATTGGGTGAACATTAATTATGTTATCCATACGATTCCGGAATTAAGTAATTAGATTAATTATATTATCTTTACAATTCAGGAATTAAGTGATTAATTAATTTATAGCTTAGTTCGAATAATTGGCGGGTAAACTTGGTAGATCTGAGTGGCTTAAGATGTAAACCGAAGCGTGTGTATGAATATGACAAACAATTATTATAAACTGTAGCGTATGTAACCTAACGATATAGTAAAATAAAAAATATAATAAACAAGTTTTTTGATACATTAGTATTTTTTTTTAAATTCTGAAAACAACTGTAAGTTATTATAATATACATAAGTAATAAAATAGACTAGATTGTAATTGCATCGAGAACCCTTTTGGTGTTCAGAATTAGGAAAAAGAAACAAGTTTTTTCTGGGGCGGCAAGCGTTGGAGTTAAGTTTTTAAAACTCGCCGTTTTGCGGAGAAATAAAATAACCTATGTCACTTTCTAGGTGCCCGCCTCCACCTATCCTCATGGAAATCACGTCACGATGCGTTATTGAAGGACAAATCAACAAACCATAAAGGAAGTATATTTTTGCATTTATTTCTTCTTCTTTCTTTTTCCTAAAATAATCTTCATCAAATACATAGAAGTACCGTAATGATATATTGAAACCATGATCTATTATTTTTGGTTCTGATTCTATAGTGTATTCTATTCTATAATATACTATATATTTTTTCTTTATTTCAATTTAATGGCTGACAATTAGCAGCATCCATGACTCTAGTTTGCCGAGTTTTCATACTCGCTCGTGACTTGGACCACACTAGAATGTGAGAGAGAGTCTATTGTCTTCATACATAACTGGGTTTCATAATCCAATGTCTTATGAATAAACATTGCAAACCTTTTGTTTCGTCGCGCAATATAATAATTTGGGTCACTTGAAATATTTCGCATTTTGGTCACAGATATGATTTCTTGGAGACTCTTTTGAAATTTTTTGTGACACCTCTACTTTTGGATCACCTCTACTATTGCTGAGATCTATAGAGCGTGCCTCGACTTAGCTCAGACTGAAGATAGAGTTAAAACGAGACACAAATATGCTCTAACATAAGTCTGTCTCGTTTTAAGTCTGTCTTGAGTTTGAGCTAAGTCAGAGCATTTGAGCTTTGCTTTTAAGTTAAATGTTGTATTGTGTGTTATAATGTACGTTATTAAATATTGTCTAAAAACTTGAAGGATATAGACAAAAAGCATTAAACACTCTTGCTGTTTAGTATTAATTTATGGTTATTGTAGGTACCAAGTAAAGACTACATCGTTGAATTCCAAGACAAAACTCCTCAATCCTGATGCTGCAGGGGTACTGCCGCCCTAAACTGTGGAGATTTAGGAACTGTCGATTATTATGAATAGTTATTGTAGGTACCAAGTAAAGACTACATCGTTGAATTCCAAGACCCAACTCCTCAATCCTGATGCTGCAAGGGTTCTGCCCAACTAAACTGTGGGGATTTAGGAACTGTCGATTATTATGAATAGTTATTGTAAGTACCAAGTAAAGACTACATCGTTGAATTCCAGGACCCAACTCCTCAATCCTGATGCAGCAGGGGTACTGCCCCCCTAAACTGTGGGGATTTAGGAACTGTCGATTGTGGATTGAAGAAGCGGACGAAGTCGCGGGCGTCCGCTAGTATTTTATAACGATAGTAAATAGAAATAAGAATAGGTAGTTGTAGGTATAATAACAGGACACACTACATTCGCTTAACAAACATCTTTACATTCTAGGTATTACCGACAGCCCTCTGTGCAGAGCATGCATGGAGGGCGACGAGACACCGTAACACATACTGCTTAAATGCAGGGGTGTATCCGACCAACGGCATGAATATATTGGCTCTCCAGCTACACTTCCAGGGGCCCAAGTCTGCTATTGCAATTGTAGTTACATTGCCTATCAATGACATCCCAATTGCTACTTTTAGCAATTTTGGTAGTCTACTAATTCAATGGCGTCACAATTGTTTTCCGATGGTTTGCCACTGACACATTTAGCTTTGAATCTAGCTTAAATAAACGTTTTTAATATGTAGTTTTTTTTGAAACTCATTTCGGCAAACGCTTTTTAAGCTAATAGCAATACCGAGGTATGATTGAATTACAATCCAATTATAAGAAATCAAACGACCATTGTGAATTTAGTAGACTACGAAATTTTGGACCAATGATAATTGTATTGTAATTGTATTGCGGATCAATGACAATGACATGTAAAATAGCAGACTTGGGGCCCTGAAGTCCTCGCCGACCTGAGTTGCTCGGATTTTGGAGGGAGCTTGGCTGGCTGGAGTGATCCAGCGGGGAGTCATACCAGCGGAACCACGCAAAACGGTCGAATCGACGCCTAATTGCGGAGAAGATTCCCAGGAGAAGAAGAGAGAAGAGAAAAATAAGAGTCTCAACTCACTAGCGTTGTGGACGAGCGGCGCGATCTCCGAGGGTCGCTCGGTGGTGTCCTTGACGATGCAGCAGGCCCAGATCATGCCGCCAGAACACAGGTCCATGGGCTTCCCGCCGTTCAGGACGCACGAGATGCTCAGCCCGCAGGAGAACCGCGCGCCGCGGTAGCGACAGGATTGCGGTATCACTGGAAGAACATAGGAAACATCCTTAATCTATATCTGTATCACAGTAATCACACTAATATTATAATAGTGAAATTCAAAGTCAAAATTTATTTATTTCATGTAGGCAAACTTGTAGCTCTTATGACACGTCAAAAATCTACCACCGGTTCGGAATGCAGATTCTGCTGAGAAGAGCCGGTAAGAAACTCAGCAGTTGCTCTTTTCAAAAAAATTTTTTTTTACAAAGCTATGCTATGTATACAGTGCTTCCACAATAAAGGTTCAAAAATGCAAAAATGCATACGTAGGTACACCAATCCAACGCATGTCAAGATGGTGTGTGGTCAAGTTTGTGTGTGTGTGTGTGTTTGGTATGTTTGTTACTCCTTCACGCAAAAATTATTGGACGGATTTGGCTAAATTACCACACGATTACATTCTTTGGTAAGAGTATCTTTAATATGGCTCCACAAATACACAATAAACTACTAGCGTTATTGGCTAACCAGCCAATGACGCTAGTAGTTTATTTAAATAATAATATTTAAAATTATTTTCGCTAAATATTACATTATTTAAAAAAACCTCAAAGATATTTTACTGAAAAAGTGCTACTACTCAATTAAGGAATTTTTAGCGGATAATTTGTAATTTTGTATTGACATTTGAAATAAGTATGACATTGTAAGAATTAAATTGACTGATTGTTGTTATAATTACCGTGAGTATTATTAGAATCCATTGACTTTGTATATTAGAGGAATTAGCTAATATTTGCATGCCAATTATTGGGCAAAACATTTGTTCCTAATTATAACCTATTGTTAGAACCTGTGTCTCACATGTTTGTGCAAAAAAATTGAGTTGAATTATTATTATTTTTTAATAAAGAATATTAGCCAAGCTGAAGTTGACTAATATCCTCCTGTCCCCTCCAATTAAGCGGAAAGTATGTGCTAGGAGTGAGTACAACAATAGTGCAACGGGTGGGATTCAAACCTGCGACCTTACAGTTTTCAGTCCACACCGTTAACCGGTGAAAAAATAAATTTTTTCGGTTTTTCCCCTATTTTAAAACACAAGTGGTGAGGGTGAAATTGCGTTCGGTGGCGAGCGGTGCGGCTGTAGAAGTTAGAGGGTGGAATAAGATCAAATAGCTCTTCAGAACACTCCCCGTTATATAGCCGATAGAACACGCAAAGAGAGCTTACGTCTCTGCGGTGTTCCAAGCTTTCCAGCGAGTTGAGTAATTTGGGATTGTTCACGATGAACCCAATAATGTAGTCTAAGATTGATGACCAAATAACGTGACTAGTTTTTCTACACAATTAATCAATATGATAGGAAAACGCACTTTAATCTTAACGTTTGCGCATAATTTAAATCTCATTGCATATCACTGCCGTAAATAATATAACAGAATGTAAATAAACTATGCTAAATATTGAACGTGCATGTTCATATACACAAAACTTTTAAACCTCACGTGAACGATACGATTTGATACAAAAGACAAGAATAAAAATAAATAAAAATTCTTTTTAAAAACCGACTTCAAAGTTTGAAGTGGCCTTTGAAAGTCAAACTTTTGGGCGGGGGTGAAAATAGAAAAAATTAGCCCGACTTCAACATATGTGCGAGGGTTGAAATGAATGAATGAATGGGTAACGTTCAAGGTGCGAACTGAAAACTGAAAGGTCGCAGGTTCAAATCCCACCCGTTGCAAAATTGACACCCACAGATCCGAAACTTGGTGGCATCGCCAGTTCTAAGTCTGTGGGGCTAGGAGCCCGAACAAAAGCTGAGTGACTAAACTTTTGGTAGCGTTGCACTACTGTACAAAGTAATGATATCTAATAAGTACCTATCATAACTGTGTTTTTGAAATTTTGATTTATTTTGTACTTTTGTGTGTTTATCGCTGCCAATAAAGATTTTTCTGATTCTGATTCTGATATTGCCGTACCCACTTCTAGCACAAGCTTTTCGCTTATTTGGAGGGAAGAGGAGAATATAAGTCAAGTTCAGCTAGGCTATTATTCTTTAAAAAAAAAATTAAAAAAAATGTCGTATCAATATCGTATATTCTAAAAGCGTTCGATTCACAGTAAAAGTGCAGTGAAACCGATTCTCAAGTAAATCTCGGTCATTCACCGCCCATACTATCGATCACGTCGCGTGTTACAATGTTTATGTAACGCGGGAATTCGTGATCATCGCTCATCGTGAGCTGTGACGTCATTGAGCAGCTGACATCTTTTACTCATAACGGCAGGTTTATATTGATCCAGTGATACGATAGCGATGCTAGCAAGTTCTTGTTGGCACAGTTATGACACCGCGTAACGAGCTGGCTGGAATTGACTATCAAAAGATCTATGCCCGAATTCGATTCCTGGGTAGGTAGGTACTGTTACTTCGGATTATTTCCAACGCATGGTAACCTTGAGCTGATACTGCAGCATAATTAATGCAAGCAAATGGTAAACTTTTTTTTAATACGATGACAAGATAGCCCTTGACTGCGATCTCACCTGATGGTAGTGACGATGCCGTCTAAGGTGGTAGTGGGCTATCTTGGAAGGGGTATAGCAGTGTAAATTCAATCCATACCCCTAATCTGTTTCTACACGCTATCGTGACAGAACGCTAAATCGCTTGGCGGTACGTGTTTGACGGTAGGGTGGTCACTAGCTATGGCCAAAGCCTCTTACCACACAAAACCCGTTAGTAACCATACCTCAATTATCCCCTTAGTAGGAGTATCTTTATGTAGGTAGCCCCTAAATACAATCCCTTTTCCAATCTCACTTTTTAATTGACTTCAAAAAAGGAGGAAATATAAATTCTTTATTTGCATAGTGTGTGTTACAAAAGACGATAATTCTAATTAAAAGTTCGACACATTAGCTGTAGCGACGTATAAATAAAGGTTCTCAATTCTTCGGAATCTCTTGTATTTTTTATTTTTTATATATCTATACTAATATTATAAAGCTGAAGAGTTTGTTTGTTTGAACGCGCTAATCTCAGGAACTACTGGTTCGAATTGAAAAATTCTTTTTGTGTTGGATAGTCCATTTATCGAGGAAGGTTTTAGGCTAATAACATCACACTTCGACCAATAGGAACGAAGCATCAGTGAAAAATGTTGCAAAAACGGGGAAAACTATCCATATTTAAAATATAAATAAAAATAAGTCGGGTTTTCCTTCCTGACGCTATAACTCCAGAACGCACGAACCGATTTCCACGGTTTTGCATTCGTTGGAAAGGTCTCGGGCTCCGTGAGGTTTATAGCAAAGAAAATTCAGGAAAAATTTCAACCATTTAAGAACGCGGACGAAGTCGCGGGCGTCCGCTAGTTTAAAATATATTCTTTTAAAAACTTTTTAATCGCGATCATAATAACAAAAATTGACGTGGATAAAGCCGCAGGCAACAGCTCAAGCCAGAGGCAGGCACTGTTCTTATAAAACGACTAGCGATCTCCCTGGCGCAGTGGTGAGTGCTGTGATCTTATAACTGGGAGGTCTCGGGTTCGATTCCCGGCGTGGGCAATTTTGGAATTTATAATTTCTAAATTGACCTTGGTTTGGTCTGGTGGAAGGCAGGTCGTTGACGGGACGGACGGACGGACGTTGAAAAGAGCAACTGCTGAGTTTCTTGCCGGCTCTTCTCAGCAGAATCTGCATTCCGAACCGGTAGTAGATTTATGACGTGTCATAACAGCTACAAGTTGGCCTGATTTTGATTTTTTTGATTTTGGTAGGGTGGTAACTAGCCACGACCAAAGCCTCCCACCAGACAACATAATATTATCGCTAAGTATTATTAGTTTATTACACAGCCAGGAAGCAATCTGTTCATCCCATTACCTTTCACAAATCCTCTGAGATGATTGGCAAGAGAAAGCTTCTCATACACCACGTAATAAGCTTGACATTTTGTTCTGCCGGTTGTTAACCTAACTACACTTGAAATAATAGTAAGTAGGTATAGCTAGCAGTGTTTTTTTAAATATATTTTTAGCGAGCCAACAAGTAGGCGGGTCACCTGATGTTAAGTGATTACCGCCCATCGGTGGTGCCTCTGATGCTACAAGTGTTCATGGGCGGCGGTAATCACTTTACATCAGGTGACCCGCCAGCTGGTTTGACCGCTATTTATATAAAAAAAAAACCCCTAACCTTACCCTTACCCTACCCTACCTTACCTTAACCTTATATTTTATAACCCTAGTGTAATATAATTTGCACAATCGCTACGTACGTAGAGGTAACTCGTAGAGCTCTACGAAAAAAGTTTTTAAGTCTCTGACTGCGTAAAAATATATTTACTGAAAATTCAAATTTATTCGAAAAACGAAATCCCTGGCGCAGTGGTGAGCGCTGTGGTCTTATAACTGGGAGGTCTCGGGTTCGATTCCTGGCGGTGGCAATTTAGGAATTTATAATTTCTAAATTGTCTCTGGTCTGGTGGGAGGCTTTGGCCGTGGCTAGTTACCACCCTACGGTCAAAGACGTGCCGCCAAGCGATTCAGCGTTCCGGCACGATGGCGTGTAGAAACCGATTAGGGTTATGGGTTGAATTTACTCTGCTATACCCCTTCCAAGTTAGCCCGCTACTATCTTAGACTACATCGTCACTTACCATCAGGTGAGATCGCAGTCAAAGGTTATCTTGTCTCTAAAAAAAAAACTGTGGACGCTCGAAAAATACTACTATCTAAATTGAGAAGCGAAAAAATTAAGATACAAGTTTCTTAACACAATAGACAATACTCACTTTTTCCTAACAAATCCATTATAGACTCGTCTTCTTGCGTAGTGCTGTACCCAGTTTGATATGGAACCTTCCTGGTTGCTAGGGCTTCTAACAACAAAATGTCCTTTTCCTGGCCATTCACTGGCCTCCGTCTATCTGAAGCCGAATCATCACTCAAATCCAAATCATCTTGTAGAGTCAACACGTCATTTTCGATATCCGAACACGCACAAAAGTTTAGCGCGAACAAAAAAAATATAACGCACATTCTTCTCCGAATTTTGAAATTCTTTCCCGCCATCTTATTTAAAACGTTCGGTAATACGCTCATGTCACTTTTTGTTGCACATTTTTGTTTTGTTTTTTTTTAAATTATTGTCCGTGTCACTGTTATTAATTTTTTTTTTAATTTTGCGAAGCACTAGTGTTTTGAATTTATTTATTTTTGCGTAGCAATGATTCCCTTTTGCTTTTTTTTATGAGACCTCTCAAATGCACTGGTTTCTTTTTTTTTTTAATTTTATGGCAATGGTTAATCCTTTGTTGTTTTTTTAATCTGTGTCCACGACGTGTGTTTTGTTTTGTTTTTTGAAATTATTGTCTGTATCACTGTTATTAATTTTTTATTTTAATTTTGCGAATTGAGTTCATTTATTTTTGTTGATTTTTTAGTTACAACAATTCAATTTTGCGTAGCAATGTATCCCTTTTATTTTTTTTATGAGATCTCTCACATGCACTGTTTTTTTTTTTTTTTTAATTTTATGGCAATGGTCAACCCTTTGTTGTGTTTTTTAATCTGTATCCACGACGTGTGCGCGCGGGAAGCATGAAATCGGAAGTAAGCGTCGAACGCAGACCGCGTTCCTTTTCACTTTCGTTGTTATAACATTTTCACTAAGGTTACGTGGTTGAGGCTGTGAAAATAAACATATATTTAGTTATGTTAATTAGTTACGACGTATCGAACACATTTTTAATGTAGGTAAGTGATGTCAGATTTCGTAACCCGCTATTTTAAGTTTTTTTTTGTTGTTTAGTTTAGTTATTTATGCTAATTTATTAATAAGTATGTACTAAATACATACATTAGTGGATTATGACATAATTTTCTTATTTATTTATATTATTTCCGTACTTATTTTTGGCAGATTTATAAGATGTTACTGATTTTAATATTACACAATTAATATTTATGGTATAGCTAGACTTTCTTGTGCTATTGAGTTGCCTAAAATTACAATAATATCTGCTCTACTTTATAGTCTAAAATATGCAGAGAGTACATTTTTAAAGATTATTTTTTAGTCCAAGCCCGCATAATTTTAACATAAATACCTACATTTCAAATTCAACATACTCTTGCAAATTGTAGAAATAGCTTGATAAGTTGCTAAAAGAAAAATAGATATTATTTATTTAATAATAACAAGATAGCCCATGACTGCGAAATCACCTCATGGGAAGTGACGATGCAGTAAGGTAGTAATGGACTTACGAGGAGGTCCATACCTCCTCCAGTTTTAATGAAACCCCTACTCCTAATCGACTTCTACGCTACGGTTCGAAAACGCCTGTACCGATTTGAAAAATTCTTTTTTGTTTGAAAGGGTATACTTCCCCGGTGGTCCCATTGTCATCAGGTCAGGATCTGATGATGGGATCCTGAAGAAATCAAGAGAACTCTTCAAATTTTGTAGGCACAATTGATATACTTTGTAGTGGCGTTTGAAGTCGGTTTTGTAAAAAGAATTTTTACGTTTATAATAAATTTAATTTAGATATAAATTCATTCATAAATTATTTAAGTATTAGATTACATTTTAAAATAAGTGAAGCTTCAATAGCCCAGCGGTTAAAAGTGCGAACTTAAAACTGAAAGGTCACAGGTTCGAATGCCACCCGTTGCACTATTGTCGTACCCACTCCTAGCACTAACTTTCCGCTTATTTGGAGGGGATAGGAGGATATTAGTCAACTTCAGCTTAGTTAATATTCTTTAAAAAAAAAGTGGAAAAGAGACTTAGCAAAAAAGCCTGGTGTAAGTTTAGAGTAAGAAGCTAGGTTCATACTTTTTTGTAATGATCGGGAAATGAACCTGAGATTCTTCAACCTCTGTACCGGAGCGACACCGCCATAGCACAGTAGCCTAATAAGGCATAACAGATAATCGAATCTGCGATTTTCCAATCGATACCATTCACAACGTACCATTGAGGCGCAATATTAAAAGCCTAAAGATTCAAATCGTTTATTAAACGGTAGCTACTGGTATATATTAAATTACTATATTTATGACGTACTCTGTGCCTACTCTAGATAGTCTTGAGCGTGGTAATTTGTTTTTCCTTGTCAATTAATATTAAAGTGTGTTTGTTTGTAAGTATGTACTTTTACGCATAAATAGAACAACGTTCTGATTAGGGGTATGGGTATACTGCCATATCCCTTGCGAGTTAGCCCGCTACCATCTTAGACTGCATCGTCACTTACCATCAGGTGAGATCACAGTCAAGACTAAAAAAGTATTGACTTAATTTTTTGGATAATCACGGCAATAATTATAATAGAGATTAATGCTTAATAACATCACATTATTTATTATTTATTATTTTTTATAAAGGCGAGAGTTTGTATTTGTGTGTGTGTATGTTTGTTACTCTTTCACGCCACAACAAATGAACTGATTTGACTGAAATTTGGAATCAGGATAGTTCGTACCCAGGATTAACACATAGGCTACATTTTATCCCGGAAAATTAAGGGGTTCCCGCGAAAATTGAAAAACTTTTTCCACGCGGACGTTATTAATACTAACGTCTGGGTCTTTTGTCAGAGTTCAAGTGTGTTTTTGGTTTGTCCTTCAATCACGCTGCAACAAGCAACGGATTGGCGTGATTTTTTTCATGAGTATAGTTGAGGACCGGGAGAGTGACATCGGCTATCCCGGAAAATCAAAGAGTTCCCGCGGGATTTTAAAAAATGAAATCCGCGCGAGCGAAGCCGCGGACATCAACTAGTAAGATTATAATCTTATACTTGTAGTAGTAGTACATTTCTAAGGTATATAGATAACTAGCTTTTGCCCCCGTTACTTCGTCCGCGTGGAATTAGATTTTGGGGTGGAATTTTCAAAAACTGTGACACACGTACTTCTTTATTTTTAACTGAAAGCTCAAATACCAACTTTGATGGAAACAGCTTGAAAAATCACGGAGTTTCATATAAACTTCCATCCCCTATTTAAACCCCTTAGGGGTGGAATTTCCAATAATCCTTTCTTAGTGTGCGCCTACGTCATAAAAGGAACCAACTGTAAAAATTTCAAGTTTCTAACTTCAGTAGTTTAGGCTGTGCGTTGATATCTTAGTCAGTCAGTCAGTCAGGACTTTGAATTTTATATATATAGATAGATTATCTATATATCGTTACAATAAGATAACAGGAGATGTCATACGTGCGTAATAAGATATAACGACTGGGATAAAAGCAAATAAAATAACAATTACGATAAGTATCAAGACTACGTGGTCACACTTCGGACGGCCTCTACTTTCGCTTTAGCTTTCCAAAAGACAGTTCCAATTGACTCCAAAACGTCCTAAGTAGTAACAGCCCACAATTAAATATACACTTTAAAACACACATGTTAAGATTGAAATTCTCTTGACGCCTAATAATGATACATTAACAAGTAGTTAAGTGAAATGCAATACTGAACTTTAATGTTTTGGTGGTTGAGTTTAAATTGGTTTGCAATTAGTTGTTCCGTAGGCTCAAGAGTCAAGACTGCTTTCTTTGATGATTTCTGTTAAGGTTAATGGTTCTAAGTTGTAAGTTGTTATTACTTGATATCTTTAGTATCCTGTTTTCGGTACTTAGGAATACTTGTATGATAGCAACTGAACGGGAAGGCATTGATTGGTTCTCTTAACAACCAAACTATATGTTTTGAATATATACTAGGAATAACCTTTTTTAAAAAAGCGTGGATATAATTCGCTCCAGCTATTACATAAGCATGTAATGTGAATATTAATTTTAAATTGTAAGTACATAACATTGTTATTACAATATATTTTTTTTTTAAAGAGGAACCGCCGAGTTTCTTGCGGGTTCTTCTCGGTTGCAACGGCATTCCGAACCTGTGGTAGATTCATTTGACGATTCGAAAGCACTTTGTAAAAGTTTATTTGAATAAAAACTATTCTATTCTATTCTAACCGATTTCAAAAATAAGTTTATTCATTCGATACCTTCTCGTATGTATGTAATAGAATACACGGGTGTAGAAAGGGTTCCATAGTTCCAAAAATCATATTTTAACCTCCCTGGCGCAGTGGTGAGCGCTGTGGTCTTATAACTGGGAGGTCTCGGGTTCGATTCCCGGCGGGGCATTTTAGTAATTTATTATTTCTAAATTGTCTCTGGTCTGGCCTGGTGGGAGGCTTTGGCCGTGTCTAGTTACCACCCTACCGTCAAAAACGTGCCGCCAAGCGATTTAGTGTTCCGGCACGATGGCGTGTAGAAACCGATTAGGGGTATGGGTTTAATTTACACTGCTATACCCCTTCCAAGTTAGCCCGCTACCATCTTAGACTGCATCGTCACTTACCATCAGGTGAGATCGCAGTCAAAGGCTATCTTGTCATAGTATAACAAAAAAAATCGTTTTTTTTTTTTAATAAAGAATATTAGCCAACCTGAAGTTGACTAATATCCTCCTATCCCCTCCAAATAAGCAGATAGCTTCCAAAACTTGTACATTAAATTAAAAAATGTAAATTACATAATATTATAAAAGGGGTAATTAAAAGTTTTAGTTTTTTTAACATTCTCTAATGTGAGAATGTTTCCAACAAAAGACATCAACGCGTTCAAATAGAACAACACGTATTCCAAGTACCTAATGGTAGAATTACCTTTTAAGTGCATAGAAATGCTTGCCAAGTTGTAGTATTGGTACCTACCGGAAATTCGTGCCAAGATACAGTGCGATAGGATCGGCCTGCCAAATAGGCCTATTTAAATACAAGGCACGTTATTTTCGCTTGTTTACCTTAAATGGATTATTCAGAGAGGACGGTCACCATTTTGAAACTTCACGCTTTTTCGTAGGTACTGAAATTGTACCTACCTTTAAATAATGCCTAATTTAAAGTATAACTAATTTAAAGTATCGATAATATTTAAAATATTCAGTTAATAACGGAACCAGAGTTTAATTTTCAGCTTAAACATGACCAGAATAGGGATTTTTCCTCCTACTAAGAAATAATCTAAAAATATATAAATTAGATAGAGTAATTACAAATCGGGAAGTGTTAGTTTCAGTACACAAAATTCTAAAATAAATTTTATATTTTATTTCAAATTGGTTACTTTTTTGTCTACGCTACAAATATGTGAAACGACAGCCGCCATTACACTACGTCATATGTCTGTAAATAAAGAATCTTTCTTCTTAAAGATCTACTAAATATTATCGGAGATAGAGGACATAACTTCTCGCGGATAGTAGCAAGTCACTCTAAACTTTTTCCACGCGGACGAAGTCGCGGGAATCAGCTAGTCAATAACAAAAATACACAAAATCTTTGTGCCGCAAAGTTTCCTTTCATTTCACAGATTTGCGATAAAGTCAAAACTTGACAAATTCAACCGGAAGTACGCTTCTTTGGATCAATCTCTTTGGGTCTCGCACAATACTCGTACCCTACGTCATTTCCGGTCGGTAGGTACCACTTAACTCTCAGTTTTGCGGCAACTACGTTACGAAAACGAAAAGACATACAAAGATACTTACATATGCATAAAGTGAGCGTCACGTTCTAGTTAACTTTGTGACAGTGTACGGAAATTTGAAAATTATAACTGCGACTAACGTTCGAATCGTGAGGCTGTCATTATTCGTCCATGTTTCATCTTCCAAAGACATATTACAACTTTGTTTTTTGTTAATTAGAAAGCTAAAAACTGTTTTTAGGGTTCCGTATACAAACGGTGCCAACGGGACCCTGTTATTAAGCCGTTCTTCGGTTAGGACGTCTGTCCGTCTGTCTGTCAGCGGCCTGTATCGCATGAATAGGTCGGTACTTGAAATTTTCACAGAATGTGTATTTCTATTGCCGCTATAACAGCAAATAATCTATACTTATAATAAAACTGTAACGGGACGAATTCTGTACATTAAATATGTTTTGAAAATTTTAATCGGAGGATGCTTTTTTACTGATACTGAGCCCAAAACAATTTTTTTTTTAAATTTATTATTCTGTCTGTCTGACTGTGCGCGCATCACGCAAAAACTATTGAACGGGTTTGAAAGAAGTTTGGTATAGTGCTACTAACTGGTACTCTGGGTCAATATATAGGCTACTGTTTATCCTGATAAACAATAAGGTTTATCCGGGATAGGGGATGAAAGTTTTTGTTGATTTTGCTCCATAACTTCGTCAGATCTAAACCGAACTTAATAATTCTTTTTTTACTATAAATTGTGTACTATTACAAAATTTTGCCTAATTTTGGTGAAGATCTACTATATATTATCGGTGATAGAGGACATAACTTCTCACGGGTAGTGGCAAGTCACTCTAAACTTTTTCCACGCGGATGAAGTCGAGGGAATCAACTATTAAAAAATAAATTTGATTAAAAGTAACGACAGTCTTCATAAAATACAGACAAAATTACTTTCGCATTAATAATATTACTTTGTTTTTGTCTTTCACTGGTGAATTAAAACAGATTAAGGCTCCCCAAGGAATCAATGAAGACCCCATTGCGTGCGTCTTGACGTTTAGGAAAGTGTTGAAGTTTTCTAAATGACGTTGAAATTGGTATGGTGTCTATGTTAAAAATAAGTTATTTCTTAACTAGCTTTTGCCCGCGACTTCTCTCACGTCAAGTTCGATTTTTCAAACCCCTATTGCACCCCCTTAGTTTTATTGTCAACCGAAGTTTCCTTAAAAGTCTTTAATGTTTTTTATTTATAGTTTTTTTACGATATATTACACGATGCTTTGCGTTAATTTTTCGTTTCATAAGTAACATATGATAAAGTAAAGTTTATTGTAAAGATTTAATGCATTTGTTTGTTAATATTATTATATGTACTCAAATATTAATATAAGTACCTATTAAGTACCTAAATGAATTTTTTTGTGCGCGTTTTGTAAAAATGTATTATCAGGTTTTTATTTTCTTAATAGTAGAATGATTTAAATATCATTATAATATAATTATTTAGACTCATGTTTTAGCTTTCCTTTTCATTTACAAGTTCAATAAGCTGGAAACTTACCAATTAAGATGTTTATTTTAAACTTAAAATAGAAATAATATTTTTTAATTATATTCTTTGAGATATCACATTTTTTCACATATTTTTGTTGTTTATTTTATGTATTTATATATATAACAGACACTATATAAGTAAACGCGTGTATATATGCGTCTATCTGTCGCACTACTATCATAACGCTATACACACTAAATAGTGCAGAGTTGGTGAACATTTTCACTGTCATCATTTTCATTACAACGCCCAACCAAAGTTGAAAAGTTTTCGTCATCAGTTTCATATTGAACTAGCTGATCTGCCTACCCCTACAAAATCGGGACTTTGTAGGGGTAGGATGCGGTTGGGGAAAGAGCAAGGGACATACAGATTATTTTAAGTACTGTAACAAAAATTATAGCAATTTCTACAAATTAGCTCCCTTACGCAGGGAGTCAGTGACATTACGACGAACGAGGTTGACGTGGAATTAAATAAATTGAGTTGCTGATTATTTTGAGTGAGTGTACTAAATTGGCGACTAATGCGATTGATTCAGGAGTGGTAAGCTAGGTTAGTACGGCTACTAGCACTACTTAGTAATAGGATCTCTGTTTTAATACATTAAATCTAAAGGTTTCACTGCAAAACAGCTAGATTTAGTGCACCATACCTCCTAAATATATAAAAGAAAAAGGTGACTGGTTGACTGACTGATTTATCAACGGACAGCTCAAACCACTGGCTGAATTTTTATTTTATAAAAATAAATTGGAATACAGATAGCTATTTTTGAAAATTAAACCCCTAATAAGATAAAATAGGGGTTTGAAAAATCGAACTGAACGTGGGCAAAGCCGCGGGCAAAAGCTACTTTTACTATAAAAATAATAATAATACGTCCTTCCTCTCGTAAGACCACAGCTCTTACGCATTTAGTCAGGAATGTCGTTGGTTTAGTCATACTTAGTCATTTAGTCGGAATAAAGCGAATGACACAGTAAAACGCAGCTTTTGAAATTAGGTAGTAGGACGTAATTCATATGCGAAGCTGATATTTTGGCACTTGGCAGCGTTGCATGCGATCAACGAAGCATTTTAAAAAGTATGTTGTAACTGACGTTTTTTCCGCTTTTCAAAATTTGCAGCGGAAAGTAGAATATTAGTTAAGTTTAGCTCAGCTAATATCTAAATATATAAAAGACAAACGTGACTGATTGACTGACTGACTGATCTATGAAACACACAGCTGAAACTACTGGAGGGATCAGGTTGAAAAGGCATATAGATTACTATTAGAGCGTAAGCATCCGCTAAAAAAGGATTTTTGATAATTCAATCCCTAAGGGTTTCAAACCCCTACTTTACTATAGGGGTTTGAAAATCAAACTTAACGTGAGCGAAGCATCGGCAAAAAAGTTCTTTTATAAAAAAAGTTAATCAAAAAAAACATGCAAAATCAGTTATTACTTAATATAGCAGTCATTATTAGAAACGTAAATTAATTTTTTTTTAATAAATATATATAAAAAAAGGAAAAGTAATCTATAAATGAATAAGAACTGTGAATAGAAAATCGAACCACAAGTTGCTAACCCCTGCCGGCGCTAGGGAGAGAGCGGTTTAAAAGCTACTGGTTTTACATTTGAAAATATTAGATAGGCAGTGTAATTTTCGAGTTAGGTAACTAGGCCGTTAGAATCCCTAGATGCTAAAGTGGTGACACCACACGACAAGTATTCGTAGAGTATTTAAAAAAAAATTTTTTTTAAATGAATGGGTTTATGTAAGTACCATCTTTTCACATATGACGAACTTATGGAGCAAAATCAACAAAAATTTTCATCCCCTATCCCGGATAAATCATATTGTTTATCAGGCTACTTTTTATCCCTGAAAATAAGAGAGTTCCCGCGGGAATTACTAAACCTTAATCACGCGAACGTTGTTGTTGTTGTTGAACGAAGTTGCGGGCAACAATTAGTCTATTATATTATAAAGCATCCTCTGATTAAAATTTTCCAAATATATTTAATGTACAGAATTCGTCCCGTTACAGTTTTATTATAAGTACTATTAGAAATATTTTCTCCAATTTTGGTGAAGATCTACTTAATGTTATCGGAGATAGAGGACATAACTTCTCACGGATAGTAGCAAGTTACTCTAAACTTTTTACACGCGGGCGATGTCGCGGGAATTTATTTTTATTTTTATTTTTTATGTACATATAAGAATTTACAAGACAACATATATTAGAAGAAGATAGGTGAACCTTATCTCTAAAAAAAAGAAGTTTCTTCCAGCTTCTCTTGAAAGTGAGTAAGGTGAAATTATAGAGTGGTATAGGTCAAAAATGTACATCGTCATATAATATATTCTCACCCCGGCAACAGCGAGCGAGCGGATTCCGCTTTCTCCGGTGTCGTAATGTTACAACACTGTTCTTAGCTTGTTATACTTACATTTAACTGTCTCGTTAGTGTAGTGGTTAGCGTGTTGGACGGCAGATGACAAGGTCCCGGGTACATCCCCGGGTCGAGCAAATTTTATTGGGGGTTTTTTGTCAAGAAATTATAAATAAACTTTTACAAAATTCTTTCGAATCGTCAAATTTACGAGGGCATGTAGAAACCGATGTTATGGGTTGAATTTACACTGCTATATCCTTTCCAAGTTAGCCCGCTACCATCTTAGACTGCATCGTCACTTACCATCAGGTGAAATCGCTGTCAAGGTCTATATTGTCATTGAATAAAAAAAATGAATCTACCACTGATTCTCAGTACTTACTAGCCAGGAAGTAAATGGAAAATTATGTCCTTCTGACCTAATACAGTCACGGCGGCCAACTTCCTCAGACGTTAGCCATCTGCGCGGGAGATGTTATAGTGCACAAGCGTGTGCGCAAACACAGGTGGACACTCTGTTTCCTCACTCTCGGGCTGAAATCTATAGACTCTCACTCAGCTCTGACAGATTTACGTCAGAGCATTTTTGTGTCTCGTTTTAACTCTATCTTAAGTCTGAGCTGAGTCAGAGGCTCAGAGCACGTTCTATAGATCTCGGCATCATAGTCCGGTGGGATAGTATAAACGCAAGACCGGATAGAGATCAGGCGCAGGACCAATGGATTTACGTGCTCTCCGAAGCATGGGGGTGACACACCACCAACTTCCTAACTCCTTGCTAGTACTGAGAATTTCTTGACAAAAACCCCCAATACATTTTTTTCCCAAACCGGGAACCGAATCTAGGACGTCGTAACTTGCAGTTAAATATCCTAACCACTAGATTAACGAGGCAATCAACGAGACAAGGAGGGAATATAATTATTATTGTATTTATTTTGGAAACCCAATAGCTAATCATACTAAATAAACTTAAAATAATTAGGTGACTAATAGCTAATAATAGGTTTTCCCAGATAGAAACTAATATACTATAATAGAATATAAAAATATAGGTACTTACACCCAATTTCATCGAAAAACTTCGATTTCGGTCCATTCAGCGCAACGCCATTCTTATCACCTGCATGTCCTTCACCATTATTGTCATTTTCACCAAACTTATCACCGTTTTTCACCAGATTTTGAAATTTCATCGGAACTTTTGGTTTCGCAGACTTGTGTTTCAAATGTTTTAGTTCACCATCTTCACCTAGTACAATTATATCTTCATAAGCATTAACCACATCTGTGTCTTTACCGAAAGTCTTGAGTACTTTTTTATCGAATCGGTTATCGTTCAAAAGTCTTAAGTAACCAAAGTTTTGGTTGTCACCTATCAAATTTTTAGTTTTGAACAGATCTTCGTTCTCTATTTCTTCGTCTTCAATGCATATTACGTTCGTGTTTCTTATTGTTATTGATATTATTACAAGTAATATTATTTTAGTCATATTACGTTCTGGGATTTGTAATATAAGTCCTTTTTCACTCCTATCACCAATGGTTTCCTGGTAGAGATTGCTCTGTAGCAATAAAGCCGTATTTGCATGCGTAGTTTTAAGATGTATTAAATTTTGTTTCTTTCTTGTGTGCAATAAAGTTTTTTTGCACTAAGTTATTATTTTAACGCGACATTAATAATTTCTGTTCGGGAAACGATTTTGTTTTTCAAAATATCACTTCGTTTATTAAGATTACGATAGATATAGTACTCTAATCTGAGACGATAGAGAACAACAATTTTAATATTATAATCAAATACTTCCCTTCTTTTGGCACTAAGTTATTATTTTAACACAACATTAATTAATGGGAAACGATCAAAATGTCACTTCATTTATTAAGATTACGACAGAGAACATCAATTTAAGTATTATAAACTATGAATTAATGATTTTGATCACTTAAAAAGTTAACTACCTCAGAAATAAATAAACTTAAGTATTTTGATAAGTTAAAAACAAAAACTTATTAATAATCTCAAAAAAAAAAATTGTTACTATTCTACCAGATTACAATTGCACTAAAATATTGTTTTTAATTAATAAATTAGTAAGTTAGTAAGTCACAAATAAAGCCGAGTTCTGAGTATATGACCCATAACACTTCAACATATCACTCAAAGCCAGTTTGAACCACTAAAAGTTTTTTCAACTTTAACCGTTTATTTTAACAAAAAGCGAAAGTCCGTCTCTACGTCAAGACAACTCGGTTATGACGAAAAATCGATCCTCTGAGACAAGTTTGGAGAAATGACGCTTACATAATATTATAGGCCGCGTTTATAGTCTAACTTATTAGTAACTGCCTCGTTGGTCTAGTGGTTAGCAAGTTTGACTACGGATGATGAGGTCCCGGGTTCGATACCCGGGTCGGAAAAAATTATTTACTTATTTATTTTTATTTTTAAGCTTTTGCATAGCTTCTATCGCGGGCCTTGAGCGTGGAGACCGAATCCAGAAATTCCGTAACGAAAATAACCTGACACGGGACTCCTCTACGGTGAGCCGCTAGATGGCGTTGATAAAAAATGCTATGCAATAGCTTTACCGCGGCAGTCCCCGAGTGCCACACGTCTTTTTTTTTATATGATTTTCACCAAACATAGCTAAGAACACTCCCGACTAATTCACCTTTCAAACAAAAATAACAAATCAAAATCGGTTCATTCGTTCGGCTGCTACGATGCCACAGACACACACACACACACCGTCATGTTTGCATCAGGGGTTCAATTCAAATTCAAATTCAAAATTAATTTATTTCATGTAGGCTAACTTGTAGCTCTTATGACAAGTCATAAATCTACCACCGGTTCGGAATGCAGATTCTACTGAGAAGAGCCGGTAAGAAACTTAGCAGTTGCTCTTTTTTTTTTACAAAGCTATGCTATGTATACAGTGCTTCCACAATAAAGCTTCAAAAATGCAAAAATGCATACGTAGGTACACCAATCCAACGCATGTCAAGATGGGCAGTCAAAGCAGACCCATTCCCGTTGGTGGCACCCGTTCACAAGCATGACGCATGATCCAGCCGTTGCTTGGCTCAACCATATTTGAGGGAACGTAACAACCCGCACCACACGACACCACCACAGAAATGTTTAAAGCGAGCATGACATACTTAGGCTTAGGTTAATAAGAAAAATTGACACATAACTGAGGTGGTAAGTAGGAGGTGTTTATAAAAGTGGGTTATCACTTAGTTTCTAAGTGTAGGGATAACAATTTATTGACAAAATAATTACGGATCAATTTGGCTAAAATGGCCGTATCATTTTCTTTCACTCGACCTACTTATTTATGGGTTAAAGTGAAAATTGTTCTACATGTTATCATCTAGTAATATCATGTCATTATGTACGCAGGCTAGTTATTACGCTGTTAATACAATGTACCCATTATTTACTCACTATCTACTATACTACTATAGGTTTTTTTTATCGACGATAAGATAGTCATTGACTGGGATTGCACCTGATGGTAAGTGACGATGTAGTCAGGGAGACAAGGCAGTGTACATTCAACCCATACCTCAAATATTTTTCTACACGCCATCGTATCGAATCGCTTGGCGGCACGTCTTTGACGGTAGGGTGGTAACTAGCCACGGCCAAAGCCTCCCACCAGACCAGACCAGAGACAATTCAGAAATAATAAATTCCCAAATTGCTCCTCGTGAATGAGCAATAGACTTTTACATTAATTATAATATTTGTAACATACCCATTATAAATAAATAATGAAAAACGTTAAAAAAATAAAATTAATTTTAATATTTTTATCGTTGCAATATCACAACTTGCTGTTAATTTTGGCCATATCGCGTAACAATTTCCGCATGATTTTTCCGCTAGGCGTCTTCGGTATTTCCGCCACAAACTTCACACCTCCACGTAAATGTTTAGGATTTGAAAGCTGAAATACAAAATATTTTTATACAAGACAATGTAGCATTGTAAATTCGACATCTCCTGAGGATGCTCCGGTGTCGGGGCAAAACGTGCGTCGAGAGTAGTATACAAGTGTTGTGTGGTGGTGCATGTGAGTGGTGGTGGCATTGCTTGCTTGGGAACTTGGCTCTCTTGCTTGGTTGGGGAGGAAAGCGGTGCTTAGCTTGTAACTGCATGTTTGACCATACAGATTTTTCTGTTGACGGATTATAGCAAAATAACTGTAACCTTTTCTTGCTAATAATAGAGATTACCTTTTCAGCAATAAAAGCCTTAATCTCCTCTTCGCTTAGTTTACCGCCAGGTTGTGGCACCACGAACGCCCGCGGCACCTCCCCCACAGTTTCATGTGGCACCCCCACTACCCCGGCGTCTCTTACCCCCGGGTGCTGGAGTAACACTGCTTCTACTTCTGCTGGTGCCACCTGGAAGAATTATTTATTTATTTAAGGCAAATATACATTTTATAGTTACACTGGCTGATTCCCGCGACTTCGTCCGCGTGGAAAAAGTTTAAAGTGACTTGCTACTATCCGCGAGAAGTTATGTCCTCTATCTCTGATAATATTTAGTAGATCTTAACCAAAATTGGACAAAATATTTCTAATAATGCACAATTTATAATAAAAAAAGAATTATTCAAAAAATTAAAGTTTTGACGAAGTTATGGAGCACAATCAACAAAAACTTTCATCCCCTATCCCGGATAAACCTTATTGTTCATCAGGATAAAAAGTATTTTATATATTGACCCGGAGTATCAGCTACAATTATACCAAATTTCATTCAAATCCGTTCAGTAGTGTTTGCGTGATGCGCGCACAGACAGACAGACAAAAAATTCAAAAAAAAAGTTTTAGGCTCAGTATCGATAATAAAGCATTAACAATTATAAATAACATTAGCAAATACAACAAAGCGATTACAATTTTCGAAATATATTAATGTACAGAATTCGTCCCGTTTTGTTACAAGTATGGATATAGATAGATATTTAGATGATTACCTGATATCCCTTATACTTAATGAGCTCCTTTAACCGATCGACAATAAAGAAGTATTTGTCTTCATCATAATAGCCGATATCACCAGTTCTGAAGAAACCTTCCTCGTCAAAGAAGTCTGTTCTGTCGTGACCGACGTATCCTTTCATGATCTTGGGACTTTTCAGGCGGATTTCTCCAGGTTGATTTGGGCCTAGGATTTTTCCTGTTTCTATGTCAACTATCTGCGAAAAAATCGTTTTTATATATATTTTTTTTTTCAGTCCTTGGCTAGTCTAAGATGGTAGCGGGCTAACTTGGAAGGGGTATGGCAGTGTACTCATACCCCGAATCTGTTTCTACACGCGTTTTTGCTAATGCGATATATGGGTGCAAAAGCCAATTCCAACTTATTTTGCTTTTTAACCGACTTCCAAAAAAGGAGGAGGTGAGTACCTCCTACATCGGAATCTTTTTTTTGGTATGTTCCCCGATTACTTGAACTGGACCGATTTGGAAAATTCTTATTTGAAAGGGTGTACTTTCCAGGTGGACCCATTGTTATCAGGTCAGGATCTGACGATGGGAACCTGGAGCAATCGAGGGAACTCTCAAATTTTCAAAAATCCTTTCTTAGCGGTGCCTACGTGCTAATAGCTATCTATCTGTATGCCAATTTTCAATGCGATCCATCTAGTGGTTTGAGCTGTGCGTTGATAGATCTGTCAGTCAGTCAGTCACCTTTTCCTTTTATATATTTAGATTGTGTAGTGCGTAATTTTTTTTGTATCCATGTGTGTGTAGTTTGCAAATAAACTTCTTCTTCAACTAATGGACGTCCACTGCTGGACATAAAACTCCTGCATGGACCTCCACAAGCCTCGGTCTTGCGCCGCCTGAATCCAGCGGCTCCCTGCGACTCGCTTGATGTCGTCTGTCCACCTAGTGGGGGGTCTGCCAACACTGCGCTTCCCGGTGCGGGGTCGCCACTCCAACACCTTGGGACCCCATCGACCATCAGCTCTTCGAACTATGTGCCCCGCCCATTTCCACTTCAGTTTCGCACTCGCTGAGCTATGTCGGTGACTTTGGTTCTCCTACGGATCTCCTCATTTCTGATTTGATCTCGCAGGAATACTCCGAGCATAGCTCTCTCCATCGCCCGCTGTAAATAAACGTATTTTTATAATTTTTATTTTTAATGTATCTTTCTTTCTTTCTAACCTTGATAACAGTGGCCGGGACCACGCGGCCTACCCCTCCGACCCTGGTTATCCGAGCATCCAGGTACGTATCCCGGGCTGCCAGGCTACACTCCGTCATACCGTAGCCTTGAAACACGGCTGTTAACTTTGGAAATCTGAAACCAAAATCATCTCAAAATGCAAGTACAGTCTGATTAAAATATAAGATTTAATAAGATTGATCGTATTTGTATTCTAGAGATTAAAGACTAAATTCGTATATTAAAATGTAACATTAAATCAAAATTTATTTTATACTAGTGGTTCGCCCCGAACTGAGACCTCGCGGTATCCCATAATTCTGTTTTACCGATGGCAAATACAGCGCCATCTATTAGCGTCTATTGTGAAGCTATAGCATCTATTAGTATTAAAAGTTAAATAATTTCGCTCTTTTATAATATTAATCTAATTTTAGTATTTGTTGTTCAAGTACAGGATATAACTGAATTTACAAACAAGTTTCAGTTTCTAATATATTATAGTTTTTGACATCTAGCTCAAATTAAATCTCCACTTACAAGTTAAATAATTTCGTTTCTTTATAATATTTATCTCAGTTTAGTATTTGTTGTTCAAGTACAGGATATAACTGAATTTACAAACAAGTTTTAGTTTCTAATATATTATAGTTTTTGACATATAGCTCAAATTAAATCTCCACTTTGAAAGCCCCCCAATTCGTCAATTTTAAGGGGAAAATTCAAAAAAAAAATATTTTTGTACTCTGTTCAAAACCATCTTTAAAAACATATATCGCAAGTCTATGTAACGCAACAAAAAAATATTTTACTTCACACACGCTTCTATGAGAACCCCCCTGAAATAAAGATTTTTAAATTTTTTAATGCGATATTAGTCTGAAGGCCATACCTACTACTGACCTCGCTTTGACAGCTGCAATGGTGTCGTCCCGGAGAGGAGCTGCCCCGGAGTACACGAGCCTGATGCTGCTGACGTCATAGCTCGCCCGGGTCTTGCACACTGCTATGAGGACAGGTGGCGCCACTATTATCTGCACTACCTGAAGATTGATCATTTTTCGTCCTCAAAGGGTAACAACGGGACCCTATTATTAAGCCTTCTTGGTCTAGTGGTTAGCAAGTTCGACTACGGATGAATAAATTATTTTTCATCATACCTATTCGAAAAACGAATATTGGCTTCAGAGGATAGCGGGAGCAAAATTTAATATTTAGTCCCATGGGAGTTTTCATTTCTCTCTTCTGATTGGTCCGCGTTCGTGCTTTAGTATGTGTTTATTACTACTGCGATCGTTGCAGAAATTCAAAAAACTCGAAATTCAAAATGTTTGAGCAGCGGTTGTCTTCGATAAGTCACGTGATCATAGAAGGTTGATACTCCTAGCTTTTTCTCATAGGTAATGATGAAAAATAGTGTGTGTCACTCGGGGCCAAATTTTTTGTTCTCGGGCGGCGTATATTGAATTCCTCGCTACGTTCAGGATTCTATAGTAGAATCCCTCGCTGCGCTCGGGACTCTACTATAGAATCCTTCACTTCGCTCTGAATTCAAAATAGCGCCCTCGGGGAACAAAAATTTTCTTTGGCCCCATATAACACAAATAACTATTCCGTGCCCGCCTATAAGTATCTAGCGCGATCTGATTTATTATATTACTAGTCTTTTACATTGTTTTTTTTATTCTGCGGTCTCATCTGATGGTAAGTGATGATGCAGTCTAAGATGGTAGCGGACTTGGAAGGGATATGGCAGTGTATATTCAACCCATACACCCCTAATTGGTTTCTACGTGCTGGAACGCTAAATCGCTTGACGGCACGTTTTTGACGGCAGGGTGGTAACTAGCCACGGCCAAAGCCTCCCAACAGACAAAATTGTGTGGAGGTATAGTATGAACATTATTTATCAGGATATTTCGAATGGTGGGTGACATTGGCCGTGGCAGAGATAAATTAGAAGTAATAGATTGCTTCTTTGCATAAAATATATTAACCTAAAAATGATCCATCAATCTATTGAATCTAATAAGTGATCTTATCAATTTTATCAAGCGTGGACATAACTCGCTCAAACAATACTTATGTATAACTAGCTTTTGCTCGTGGCTTTGCTCACATTAAGTTCGATTTTTCAACCCCCTATTTTACCCCCTTAGGGGTTGAAATTTCAAAAATCCTTTCTTAGTGTCTACGTCATAAAAGGAACCAACTGTAAAAATTTCAAGTTTCTAACTTCAGTAGTTTAGGCTGTGCGTTGATATCTCAGTCAGTCAGTCAGTCAGTCAGGACTTTGAATTTTATATATATAGATGAGCATAATTAACCCGTAAATTGTACGCAATATTGTTATTACATATTATTTTATTTTTAAAAGAGCAACCGCCGAGTTTCTTGCTGGTTCTGCTCGGTTGGAACGTCATTCCGAACCAGTGGTAGATTCATTTGACGATTCGAAAGCACTTTATAAAAGTTCATTTGAATAAAAAATTATTCTATTCTAATGACTTACTTTATACATCTCAATAATCTTCATATAAAAATCAGCGTCGAAGTTAACCATATACACAACTGTGCCACCGGAACAGATGATCCTAACGGTACCCATTAGACCCAAAGTGTGGTACCATGGCGATATGTGCATAGTAATTTCCTTAGGGTCCAGGGTATCTGGTCTGAAAGAAAGAAATAATAATTGACCGAACGAAGCGATGTCTAGTGAGAGGAAAGCCTCTCTCACGGCCAAAGGGCCGTGGCTATTTACCACCCTACCGTCAAATACCATACGGTCTAAGCCCTGAGATAAGATAAGATTTAAGACCTGTGCTCAGTAGTGAACCCGCCGTGGTTTGGGATGAATGAATAAATGAATGAAAATTTTTAAACCCACACCTAGTTCACACACACATACACACGCACACACACAAACACGAACGCACACACTTTTTATTCTATTTTGTCCTTTTTTACTGTTACTTAAACTAATTACCTATATTATATTTCTATCAGAAATATAATATATGACTATTAATAACTTAACTATTATAACTATTAGTTATATATTATATTTCTGATCATATGCTGTTAACTAGTGCACCAGAAAGATTATATATTTATCAATGTTTGGGAATGCACTGGCCCCTAAGATACGGGCTTTCCTAGTTTAGGGGTCAGGATTCCAACGATATGTATTGTATTGAGTTTTTCTAATAAAGATTATTATTATTATTAATGAACGAGTACTCACAATTCACAGGTAGCGATTAAATTCAAATGTGTCAACATAACTCCCTTAGGTAGACCCGTAGTACCTGACGAGTAGAGAATAACAGCCGTATCTACTTGACCCGTCACATCTACCACTTCAAAATTATCCAAACTTAACTCATCTTGGGTTACATGTCTTGTATCATCATTGTCAAAGTGTGGGACTAATGATACAGGTTTTATTAAATCTTCATAGAATAATGTGTCATTAGGTGTTCCTTTGCCGAAAAGTATGACTTTATCGAGATATGGTAGAGTTTGGAGAGTTTTTGAGTGGGGTTTGTAGCTGTCTGGTGAGCAGAAGATGATTTTCGGCTTGGATATCTCGAGAACATGATTGAGTTCGCCTGTAAAAAACATTAATATAAGTAATATTATATGTATACTCCCAGCCGTTTGATTGCTTAAAAAAAATATACGAAAAATAACAACCAATTTGTCGATCATATCAAAGATTAGTTAAAGAAGTATTAAAGTATAGTTCTTTCAATTCACGAGGGTACGCGGCTCATGGCTGTGTGTGTGTCGTATCTATATAAGTGGGAGCGAGAGCTTGCTTGCGCCTGACCACTTCCACCTAGGTTCCTGCAAGGCACACATACTTACACAATGTGCAAATGTGTATGTACACGACGTAACCACAAGTAAAGCGCCCGTAACTTCGTGAGATTTTTTGACTGAATTTTCACCAATATTAAATGAAATAAAATTGTTAAAAAAAGAAGACGCGCTGAAAAGTTCTCCGACCACCACATCGGAGGATTCTGACTGTTGAGGGTAAGTTACACGTTCAAAATTAAAAAAAACCTCCTAGTTTAAACGTACTATGGTAGATTGCTAATGTCATACATTAGAACAAAGCTCGCGTTAATGTTACGCCATCTACCGGATTTCAATAACAGCTATCCGAAAAACGCTTAAAACACTCTAAAAAGCTATTTTTATATTATGACTAACTAACTGATGCCCGCGACTTCGTTCGCGTCGATTGAGGTTCTTGATTCCCGTGGTAACTCTCTTATTTTCCAGGATAAAAAGTAGGCTATGTGATATTCCAGACTTTAATTATTTACCTTTGGTATAAGCTGGATTAACACAGGTCAACGTCGCACCCGTACAAATAATTCCAATGACGGTACTTAAATATTCCTGCCTATTCTCGGAACATATGCCTATCACATCTCCCTTTCTAACCCCCATACGAACGAGCGAGACGGCGAGGTTCATGGCATCTTTGGCTAGTTTTCGAAAGGTCAGTTTTTCGTGTGTCCGCCCATTGATCTGAAATTTTGGAATTTTTGGCTACAATCCATACTTTAGTACTTACGCATATTATAAACTAGCTAATGCCTACATGGACTAAGGTTTCGGTTCGAATCCCACCCGTTGCACTATTGTCGTATCCACTCCTAGCACAAGCTTTCCACTTATTTTGGTGTTCCACAGTTGTCCGTCACTATAAGCTGACTTAAAAAGGAGTAATATGTTATTTTTGTCATAAAATAAATAGATATGATTTTTTACATTTTAATAAATGCAATAATTAAATATAGGCATATTTAAAGTAATGGCAAAAACATCACTAGAAATTTTGTATTAAAATCGGCACGCTTTGCGAAACTGTAACTTTTCATTGAGTTAAACTAGAAACTTGAAATTTTCACAGCATTAAGAGAACATTGACCTTTGTATTAAATATCAACATATCCTCAAGCCGTTCTTGAGAAAAGACACACATATAGATAGACGGACATCGAAGCGATCCAATAAGGATCGGTTTTTTAGAACCCCTTAAAAATCACGCCGATCTTTGCTGCATGATCGAAGAACAAACCAACACACTCTCGCATTCCTATTACTAAGGATGTGACTGAGCCAGCGGAGCAAGCGAGTACTTACCAGAGTAACTCTGTCGTTGTAAGTCCATATTTTCTGAAGCACGTACTTAGCAAAGTTCACATGCGTTGGTACTTTAAGTAATGTCTCATCTCCATATAGATAATTTGGATTTCGAAGCATTATTTTGAGTTGTTTTCTGATAATTCTATACAATGAAATGTGTAATTCTAAGTAAAAAATGTTCTTTCACGCTGACTTATCGATTTTTTTTCTGTTTGTTCTAGTTTGGTAATAGATGGCGTTAGAAGTTTACATCTAACGCCATCTATTATTAATATCAGAAACTCATTTTGAAAGATAATACGGATGCTGCAAATTACTCTTTAACCATAATAAAGTTCTTATTGGTTGGAACGACATTAAAAACCAGTGGTAGATTAACTTAACTATTCAAAAGCACTTTGTCAAACTTTATTATACCTTTCTTTATTTGGATAAAGAAATTTTTCTATTCTAAGTAATAGAAAAATTTCTTTATCCAAATAGAACCTATAAAGAACCACACTTTATTAGTCTTAATTATTAGTTGTTATTTAGAACACTGAGCCAGCAAAATATGACCTATCACTACAGAGAATTTTTTCGTTTAACTCACAAACAATAATAACTATTAATGTTATCAGCCGCATAATATTAACCTTATTTACTCATGAAGTATTTCTTATTTATCTACTTACCTACTTAATTACCTTTGATAACGTTATCAAACTGACATTTTTATTGTTAAGTACCTATATAAGTATGCCAGGTCATTAACCCTATTAATATTATAAGTGCAAAAGTTTGTATGTTTGTTACTCAATTCCATCGCAACTCCTGAACCGATTTGGCTGAAATTTGGCACAGAGATAGATTATAGAAAATAAGAGAGTTCCTTAAGAGAGAATTAAGAAAACTCAATCCACGCGAACGAAGTCGCGGGTATCAGCTAGTAATAAGATAAAAATATCTTATATCGAGTAATCGGGGAAATTACATAAAAAATAAAAAAATAAAAAAAGACGTGTGGCACTCGGGGACTGCCGCGGTAAAGCTATTGCATAGCATTTTTTATCAACGCCATCTAGCGGTGAGAGGAGTCCCGTGTCAGGTTATTTTCGTTACGGAATTTCTGGATTCGATCTCCACGCTCAAGGCCCGCGATAGAAGCTATGCAATAGCTTAAAAAATAAAAAATAAAAGATTTCAACGAATTGAGAATCTCCTCCTTTTCGGAAGTCAATTAAAAATGAAAAACTTTGAATAAATAAAATTAATTTTAATACTTTTATCGTTGCAATATCACAACTTGCTGTTAATTTTGGCCATATCGCGTAACAATTTCCGCATGATTTTCCCGCTAGGCGTCTTCGGTATTTCCGCTACAAACTTCACACCTCCACGTAAATGTTTAGGATTTGAAAGCTGAAATACAAAATATATTTATATAAAGACAATACAGCATCGTAAAGTCGACATCTCCTGAGGATGCTCCGGTATCGGGGCGAAACGTGCGTCGAGAGTAGTATACAAGTGTTGTGTGGTGGTGCATGTGAGTGGTGGTGGCATTGCTTGCTTGGGAACTTGGCTCTCTTGCTTGGTTGGGGAGGTAAGCGATGCTTAGCTTGTAACTGCATGTTTGACCATACAGATTTTTCTGTTGACTGTTGTTTTTTGGATTATAGCAAAATAACTGTATTGTAATTGCCTGAACCGACACCCAAGATAGAACAACTTGGCGCAAAAAAGTAAGTCCCGACCCCAAATAATGGGAAAAGAGGAGGACAAGAGAGAACTGTAACCTTTTCTTGCTAATAATAGAGATTACCTTTTCAGCAACAAAAGCCTTAATCTCCTCTTCGCTTAGTTTGCCGCCAGGTTGTGGCACCACGAACGCCCGCGGCACCTCCCCCCCAGTTTCATGTGACACCCCCACCACGCCGGCGTCTCTTACACCCGGGTGCTGGAGTAACACCGCTTCTATTTCTGCTGGTGCCACCTGGAAGAATTTATTTATTTATTAAAAGCAAATTTTATATACATTTTATATTTACACTAGCTGATTCCCGCGACTTCGTCCGCGTGGAAAAAGTTTAAAGTGACTTGCTACTATCCGCGAGAAGTTATGTCCTCTATCTCCGATAATATTTAGTAGATCTTCACCAAAATTGGACAAAATATTTCTAATAATGCACAATTTATAATAAAAAAAGAATTATCAAAAAACCAAAGTTTTGACAAAGTTATGGAGCACAATCAACAAAAACTTTCATCCCCTATCCCGGATAAACCTTTTTGTTTATCAGGATAAAAAGTATCTTATATTGACCCGGAGTATCAGCTACAATTATACCAAATTTCATTCAAATCCGTTCAGTAGTGTTTGCGTGATGCGCGCATAAACAGACAGACAGACAAAAAATTCAAAAAAAAAAATTTTATGCTCAGTATCAATAATAAAGCATTAACAATTACAAATAACAATAGCAAATACAACAAAGCGATTACAATTTTCAAAATATATTTAATGTACAGAATTCGTCCCGTTTTATTATAAGTATAGATATAGACAGATGTTTAGACGATTACCTGATATCCCTTATACTTGATGAGCTCCTTTAACCGATCGACAATAAAGAAGTACTTGTCTTCGTCATAATAGCCGATATCACCAGTTCTGAAGAAACCTTCCTCGTCAAAGAAGTCTGTTCTGTCGTGACCGACGTATCCTTTCATGATCTTGGGACTTTTCAGGCAGATTTCTCCAGGTTGATTTGGGCCTAGGATTTTTCCTGTTTCTATTTCAACTATCTGCGAAAAAATCGTTTTTTTATATATACGAGCTTATTCCCGCGGCTTCGCTCACGTAAGGTTCGATTTTTTAACCCCCTATTTAACCCTCTTGGGGTTGAAATTTTCCAAAATCCTTTCTTAGCGGATGTCTATGTCCTAACAGCTACCTGTATGCCAAATTTCAGCTCAATCGGTCCAGTGGTTAGAGCTGTGCGTTGATAGATCAGTCAGTCAGTCAGTCAGTCAGTCAGTCAGTCAGTCAGTCAGTCAGTCAGTCAGTCAGTCAGTCAGTCAGTCAGTCAGTCAGTCAGTCAGTCAGTCAGTCACCTTTGCCTTTTATATATTTAGATTGGTGAACCGAACCGGTGGTAGATTTGTGACATATCATAACTGCTACAGGGTAGCCTACATGAAATAAATAAATTTTGAATTTTGAATTTTGATTTTTGATTTTTTTAATTCGGTGACAAGATAGTCCTTGACTGCTAGTCTAAGATGGTAGCGGGCTAACTTGGAAGGGGTATAGCAGTGTACTCATACCCCGAATCTGTTTCTACACGCGTTTTTGCTAATGCGATATATGGGTGCAAAAGCCAATTCCAACTTATTTTGCTTTTTAACCGACTTCCAAAAAAGGAGGAGGTGAGAATCTCCTACGTCGGAATCTTTTTTTAAAGGTAAAGAGTATACTTTCCAGGTGAACCCATTGTTATTAGGTCAGGATCCGATGATGGGATCCTAGAGCAATCGAGGGAACTCTTCAAATTTTATAGGCACAATTGATATACTTTGTAGTGGCGTTTGAAGTCGGTTTTGTAAAAAGAATTTTTACGTTTATAATATACTAGCTGTTGCCCGCGACTTCGTCCGCGTCAATTTCTGTTATTATGATCGCGATTACGAAGTTCTTAAAAGAATATATTTTAAATATGGATAATTTTCCCCGTTTTTGCAACATTTTTTCACTGATGCTTCGCTTCTATAGGTCGCAGCGTGACGTTATATAGCCTAAAGCCTTCCTCGATAAATGGACTATCCAACACAAAAATAATTTTTCAATTCGAACCGGTAGTTCCTGAGATTAGCGCGTTCAAACAAACAAACTCTTCAGCTTTATAATATTAGTATAGATTGTGTATTGCGTATTCTTTCTTTTTGTATCCATGTGTGTGTAGTTTGCAAATAAACGTATTTTCTTTCTTTCTTTCTAACCTTGATAACAGTGGCCGGGACCACGCGGCCGACTCCTCCGACCCTGGTCATCCGGGCATCGAGGTATGTATCCCGGGCTGCCAGGCTACACTCCGTCATACCATAGCCTTGAAACACGGTTGTTAACTTTGGAAATCTGAAACCAACGTCATCTCAAAATGCAAGTACAGTCTGATTAAAATATAAGATTTAATAACATTGATCGTATTCGTATTCTAGAGATTAAAGACTAAATTCGTAAGTTGAAATGTAACATTAAATCAAAATATATTTTATACTAGTGGTTCACCAAGAACTGAGACCTCGCGGTATCCCATAATTCTGTTTTACTGATGGCAAATACAGCGCCATCTATTAGCGTCTATTGTGAAGCTATAGAATCTATTAGTATTAAAAGTTAAATAATTTCGCTGTTTTATAATATTTATCTAATTTTAGTATTTGTTGTTCAAGTACAGGATATAACTGAATTTACAGACAAGTTTCAGTTTCTAATATATTATAGTTTTTGACATCTAGCTCAAATTAAATCCCCACTTAAAAGTTAAATAATTGCGTTTCTTTATAATATTTATCTCATTTTAGTATTTGTTGTTCAAGTACAGGATATAACTGAATTTACAAACAAGTTTCAGTTTCTAATATATTATAGTTTTTGACATAGGTATAGCTCAAATTATATCTCCACTTTGAAAGCCCCCCATTTCGCCAATTTTAAGGGGAAAATTAAAAAAAATGTTTTTGTACTCTGTTCAAAACCATCTTTAAAAAGATATATCGCAAGTCTATGTAACGCAACAAAAAATACTTTACTTCACACACGCTTCTATGAGAACCCCCCTGAAATAAAGATTTTTATAATTTTTTATGCAATATTAGTCTGAAGGCCATACTACTAACCTCGCTTTGACAGCTGCAATGGTGTCGTCCCGGAGAGGAGCTGCCCCGGAGTACACGAGCCTGATGCTGCTGACGTCATAGCCCGCCCGGGTCTTGCACACTGCTATGAGGACAGGTGGCGCCACTATTATCTGCACTACCTGAAGATTGATCATTTTTCGTCCTCAAAGGGTGCCAACGGGACCCTATTATTAAGCCTTCTTGGTCTAGAGGTAAGCAAGTTCGACTATGGATGAATAAATTCTTTTTCATCCTACCTATTCGAAAAACGAATATTGGCTTCAGAGGATAGCGGGAGCAAAATTTAATTTTTAGTCCCATGGGAGTTTTCATTTCTCTCTTCTGATTGGTCCGCGTTCGTGCTTTAGTATGTGTTTATTACTACTGCGATCGTTGCAGAAATTCAAAAAACTCGAAATTCAAAAATGTTTGAGCAGCTGTTGTCTTCGATAAGTCACGTGATCATAGAAGGTTGATACTCTTAGCTTTTTCCCATAGGTAATGATGAAAAATAGTGTGTGTCACTCGGGGCCAAATTTGTTCTCGGGCGGCGTATATTGAATTCCTTTAAAATAGCGCCCTCGGGGAACAAAAATTTTCTTTGGCCCCATACAACACAAATAACTATTCCGTGCCCGCCTATAAGTATCTAAAGCGATCTGATTTATTATATTACTAGTCTTTTACATTGTTTTTTTTATTCTGCGGTCTCACCTGATGGTAAGTAATGATGCAGTCTAAGATGGTAGCGGACTAACTTGGAAGGGTTATGGCAGTGTACATTCAACCCATACACCCCTAATTGGTTTCTACGTGCAGGAACGCTAAATCGCTTGACGGCACGTTTTTGACGGTAGGGTGGTAACTAGCTACGGCCAAAGCCTCCCAACAGACAAAATTGCGTGGAAGTATAGTATGAACATTTTTTATTAGGATATTTCGAATGGTGGGTGACATTGGCCGTGGCAGAGATAAATTAGAAGTAATAGATTGCTTCTTTGCATAAAATATATTAACGTAAAAATAATCCATCAATCTATTGAATCTAATAAGTGATCTTATCAATTTTATCAAGCGTGGACATAACTCGCTCAAACAATACTTATGTATAACTAGCTTTTGCTCGTGGCTTTGCTCACATTAAGTTCGATTTTTCAAACCCATATTTTACCCCCTTAGGGGTTGAATTTTCAAAAATCCTTTCTTAGTGTGCGCCTAACTCATAAAAGGAACCAACTGTAAAAATTTCAAGTTTCTAACTTCAGTAGTTTAGGCTATGCGTTGATATCTCAGTCAGTCAGTCAGTCAGTCAGGACTTTGAATTTTATATATATAGATGAGCATAATTAACCCGTAAATTGTACGCAATATTGTTATTACATATTATTTTATTTTTAAAAGAGCAACCGCCGAGTTTCTTGCTGGTTCTTCTCGGTTGGAACGGCATTCCGAACCAGTGGTAGATTCATTTGATGATTTGAAAGCACTTTATAAAAGTTTATTTGAATAAAAAATTATTCTATTCTAATGACTTACTTTATACATCTCAATAATCTTCATATAAAAATCAGCGTCGAAGTTAACCATATACACAACTGTGCCACCGGAACAGATGACCCTAACGGTACCCATTAGACCCAAAGTGTGGTACCATGGCGATATGTGCATAGTAATTTCCTTAGGATCCAGGGTATCTGGTCTGAAAGAAAGAAATAATAATTGACCGAACGAAGCGATGTCTAGTGAGAGGCTTTCGCTGTGGCTATTTACCACCCTACCGTCAAATAACATGCGGTCTAAGCCCTGAGATAAGATAAGATTTAAGACCTGTGCTCAGTAGTGAACCCGCGGTGGTTTGGGATGAATGAATGAATGAATGAAAAATTTTAAACCCACACCTAGTTCAAACCTTATGCACACTAACATACATACACACACATACACACGCACACACACAAGCACGAACGCACATGCTTTTTATTCTATTTTGTCCTTTTTTTACTGTTACTTAAACTAATTAGCTAGTTATATATTATATTTCTGATCATATGCTGTTAACTAGTGCACCAGAAAGATTATACATATATTTATCAATGTTTGGGAATGCACTGGCCCCTAAGATACGGGCTTCCCTAGTTTAGGGGTCAGGATTCCAACGATATGTATTGTACTGAGTTTTTCTAATAAAGATTATTATTATTATGTGTTCCGTTTGACTTCCGAAGTCCATTATATGAAGAGTACATCGCCTTTTCCACGTCTCGTCGCGCTAGATGTCGCTAAATTCCGTCACGTTTCCGGTGCCACCAGCGCCGCCAACGGCCGTTCTGTGAACTAAACAACACAAGCCGCGAAAGCCACCACGTTTCGCCATTGTTGCGTTATCTTTCGACCACGCAGGTCCGTTAGATTTTTTAAAAAACTTTTGAGATAGAAGTAAAAAGTTTTATAAAAAAAAAAAAATAGTAAAATAGTAGATATGTATTGTATTGAGTTTTTCTAATAAAGATTATTATTATTATTAATGAACGAGTACTCACAATTCGCAGGTAGCGATTAAATTCAAATGTGTCAACATAACTCCCTTAGGTAGACCCGTAGTACCTGACGAGTAGAGAATGAGCGCTGTATCTACTTGACCCGTCACATCTACCACTTCAAAGTTATCCAAACTTAACTCATCTTGGGTTATAGGTCTTGTATCATCATTGTCAAAGTGTGGGACTAATGATACAGGTTTTATTAAATCTTCATAGAATAATGTGTCATTAGGTGTTCCTTTGCCGAAAAGTATGACTTTTTCGAGATATGGTAGAGTTTGGAGAGTTTTTGCGTGTGTTTTGTAGCTGTCTGGTGAGCAGAAGATGATTTTCGGCTTGGATATCTCGAGAACATGAATGAGTTCGCCTGTAAAAGACATTAATATAAGTAATATAGATACTCCCAGCTATTTGTTAGCTTAAAAAAATATACGAAAAATTACAACTAATTTGTCGACCATATCAAAGATTAGTTAAAGAAGTATTAAAGTATAGTTCTTTCAATTCACGAGGGTACGCGGCTCATGGTTGTGTGTGTATCGTATCTATATAAGTGGGAGCGAGAGCTTGCTTGCGCCTGACCACTCCCACCTAGGCTCCTGCAAGGCACACATACTTACACAATGTGCAAATGTGTATGTACACGACGTAACCACAAGTAAAGCGCCCGTAACTTCGTCAGATTTTTTGACTGAATTTTCACCAATATTAAATGAAATAAAATTGTTAAAAAAAGAAGACGCGCTAAAAAGTTCTCCGACCACCACATCGGAGGGTTCTGACTGTTGAGGGTATGTTACACACTCAAAATTAAAAAAAAAAACTTCGTAGTTCAAACGTACTATGGTAGATTACTAATATCATACATCAGAACAAAGCCCGCGAATTCAATAACAGCTATCCGAAAAACGCTTAAAACACTCTAAAAAGCTATTTTTATTTTATGACAAACTAACTAATGCCCGCGACTTCGTTCGCGTCGATTGAGGTTCTTGATTTCCGTGGTAACTTTCTTATTTTCCAGGATAAAAAGTAGGCTATGTGATATTCCAGACTTTAATTAATTACCTTTGGTATAAGCTGGATTAACACAGGTCAACGTCGCACCCGTACAAATAATTCCAATGACGGTACTTAAATATTCCTGCCTATTCTCGGAACATATGCCTATCACATCTCCCTTTCTAACCCCCATACGAACGAGCGAGACGGCGAGGTTCATGGCATCTTTGGCTAGTTTTCGAAAGGTCAGTTTTTCGTGTGTCCGCCCGTTGATCTGAAATTTTGGAATTTTTGGCTACAATTCATACTTTAGTACTTATGAGTAAGTACTAAAGTATGAATTGTAGCCAAAAATTTATAAACTAGCCTGCCTACATGGACTAAGGTTTCGGTTCGAATCCCACCCGTTGCACTATTGTCGTATCCACTCCTAGCACAAGCTTTCCGCTTATTTTGGTGTTCCACAGTTGCCCGTCACTATAAGCTGACTTAAAAAGGAGTAATATGATTTTTTACATTTTAATAAATGCGCCTATATTTAAATTAATGGCAAAAACATCACTAGAAATTTTGTATTAAAATCGGTACGCTTTGCGAAACTGTAACTTTTCATTGAGTTAAACTACAAACTTGAAACTTTCACAGCATTAAGAGACCATTGACCTTTGTATTCAGTATCAACATATCCTCAAGCCGTTTTTGAGAAAAGACACACACATAGATAGACAGACATCGAAGCGATCCAATAAGGATCCGTTTTTAGAACCCCTTAAAAATCACGCCGATCTATTGCTGCATGATCGAAGAACAAACCAACACACTCTAGCATTCCTATTACTAAGGATGTGACTAAGCCAGCGGAGTAAGCGAGCACTTACCAGAGTAACTCTGTCGTTGTAAGTCCATATTTTCTGAAGCACGTACTTAGCAAAGTTCACATGCGTTGGTACTTTAACTAATGTCTCATCTCCATACAGATAATTTGGATTTCGAAGCATTATTTTGAGTTGTTTTCTGATAATTCTATACAATGAAATGTGTAATTCAAAGTAAAAAATGTTCTTTCACGCTGACTTATCGATTTTTTTTTCTGTTTGTTCTAGTTTGGTAATAGATGGCGTTAGAAGTTTTCTTCTAACGCCATCTATTATTAATATCAGAAATTCATACTCTTTAACCATAATATAAAGTTCTTATTGGTTGGAACGACATTAAAAACCAGTGTTAGATTAACTTAACTATTCAAAAGCACTTTGTCAAACTTTATTATACCTTTCTTTATTTGGATAAAGAAACTTTTCTATTCTAATTAATAGCTAATTCACCTATAAAGAACCACACTTTATTAGTATTAGTTGTTATTTAGAACACTGAGCCAGCAAAATATGACCTATCACTACAGAGAATTTTTTCGTTTAACTCACAAACAATAGTAACTATTAATATTATCAGCCGCATAATATTAACCTTATTTACTCATGACTAGGGTTGCCAGATTTTTTTTCAGCCTATAAGGGACAAATGGTTAAATAGGCAAAAAATACGGGATTTCAGTTTTTTACCCGGGACAAATAAAAATCAAAATTATTGTCATTTTTAAATTTTTTTTAATTAGTGCCATTTTTTAATTTTTTTTTTATATATTTCCGAGGATCGAGTCAGTTTTAACATTGTCATTTTGACACTAACACTGTTGTTGGTCGATGCGGGCGACAAGTGCAAGTTACTTCACACTACACAGTCGCTCGAGCCGAGGCGAGTCACACAATTAAACCGTACGTTTTACGAACGTTGCGTGTGTGAATACTTAGATCGCTTTCATAGTGAAAAACGAAGTACGGTTCAAATACGGGACAGAGTCAGTCCCGCCGGGACATTTTAAACTATGCCTAAAATACGGGATGTCCCGGGAAATACGGGACGTCTGGCAACGCTACTCATGATGCAAGTATTTCTTATTTATCTACTTACCTACTTAATTACCTTTGATAACGTTATCAAACTGACATTTTTATTGTTAAGTACCTATGTAAGTATGACAGGTCATTAACCCTATTAATATTATAAGTGCAAAAGTTTGTATGTTTGTTTCTCAATCCCGTCGCAACGCCTGAACCGATTTGGCTGAAATTTGGCACAGAGGTAGATCATAGAAAATAAGAGAGTTCCTTAAGAGAGGGTTAAGAAACCTCAATCCACGCAAACGAAGTCGCGGGTATCAGCTAGTAATAAGATAAAAATATCTTATATTGTGAGTGTTAATGGAAATACCTGGGAAGTATGCCCTTTCAAACAAAAAAATAATTTTCCAAATCAGTCCAGTCGTCTTCGAGTAATCGGGGAACATACTTACATAAAAAATAAAAATAATAAAAGATTCCAACGAATTGAGAATCTCCTCCTTTTTGGAAGTCAGTTAAAAATGAAAAACTATAAATAAATACAATTAATTTTAATACTTTTATCGTTGCAATATCACAACTTGCTGTTAATTTTGGCCATATCGCGTAACAATTTCCGCATGATTTTCCCGCTAGGCGTCTTCGGTATTTCCGCTACAAACTTCACGCCTCCACGTAAATGTTTAGGATTTGAAAGCTGAAATACAAAATATATTTATATAAGACAATATAGCATTGTAAAGTCGACATCTCCTGAGGATGCTCCGGTGTCGGGGCGAAACGTGCGTCGAGAGTAGTATACAAGTGTTGTGTGGTGGTGCATGTGAGTGGTGGTGGCATTGCTTGCTTGGGAACTTGGCTCTCTTGCTTGGTTGGGGAGGCAAGCGGTGCTTAGCTTGTAACTGCATGTTTGACCATACAGACTTTTTCTGTTGGCGGATTATAGCAAAATAACTGTAACCTTTTCTTGCTAATAATAGAGATTACCTTTTCAGCAACAAAAGCCTTAATCTCCTCTTCGCTTAGTTTACCCCCAGGTTGTGGCACCACGAACGCCCGCGGCACCTCCCCCCCAGTTTCATGTGGCACCCCCACTACCCCGGCGTCTCTTACACCCGGGTGCTGGAGTAACAATGCTTCTATTTCTGCTGGTGCCACCTGGAATTGACATAATGACAGTAACCAAGAATCAATTAAATTATGGATTTTTCTAGTATAGAATAGAATAGAAATATTTTTTATTCAAATAAACTTTTACTAGTGCTTTTGAATCGTCGATGAATCTACCACTGGTTCGGAATGCCCTTCCTGCCAAGTAGAGCCAGCAATAAACTTGGCAGTTGCGCTTTTAAAAAAAAAATTTACATTAGGTAACAAAACTATGCTATGTATACAGTGTTTCCACAATGAAGTCTCAAAAAATGCATACCTACGAGTATACAATCCAATACACGTTAACACGAGTAGACAGAAAATAGACCCCCATTCCCGTTGATGGCACCCGTTCAAGAGCATGACGCATGATCCAGCCGTTGCTTCGCTCAACCATATTTAAGGGAACATAACAATCCGCACCATACGACACCACCACAGAATTAATGTTAATGTTTTTTTATGTTAAAAAACATTAACATTAATTCTGTGTAATTAATAATTAAAATGTAAATTAATAATTAATGTTGTTTTCCGAGATACAGTTTGAACTAGTTCGGAAGACAGGTGCACAATATTATAGTTTTTGAAATTTGTAATTTGTGTGACCGTTTGAAGTCAGTTTTGTAAAAAGGATTTTTACGTTTATATTTAGAAGATTACCTGATATCCCTTATACTTGATGAGCTCCTTTAACCGATCGACAATAAAGAAGTATTTGTCTTCATCATAATAGCCGATATCACCAGTTCTGAAGAAGCCTTCCTCATCAAAGAAGTCTGTTCTGTCGTGACCGACGTATCCTTTCATGATTGTGGGACTTTTCAAACAGATTTCACCAGGTTGGTTTGGGCCTAAGATTTTTCCTGTTTCTATGTCAACTATCTGTGAAATAACAAATAAATAAATAAACATTTATTCAGCTCACACAAATAAAAATACAAAAGATACAAAATTTAAGTAACACTAAGTGAAATCTAGACTGCACCCCCACTCCGTTCAGACCCAAGACAGAGCTAAAACGAGATAGATTTATGTCAGAGCATATTTCTGTGACTCATATAAACTTTTCTAACCGTTTTCTAAAATATCGTTTATACAACGTATATTGAAACTCCGAAATAATACTGAAGGAGGTGAATGTGCTCATAAAACTGAACAACTTTCCCCAAGGAACATAGGTCGAAATATGAATATATACATCTGATAATGGGATCCTGGACAAATAGAAGGAACTCTTCAAATTTTATAGGCACAATTAATATACTTTGTAATGGCGTTTGAAGTCGGTTTTGTAAAAAGAATTTTTTCGTTTATTGTGTATGTTTTTCTCGTATCCATGTGTGTGTATTTTGCAAATAAACACATTTTCTTTCTTTCTTTCTAACCTTGATAACAGTGGCCGCGACAACGCGACCGACCCCTCCGACCCTGGTCATCCGGGCATCCAGGTACGTATCCCGGGTGGCTGACAGGGTACACTCCGTCATACCATAGCCTTGCAACACGGCTGTTGACGGGAATCTGAAATTAATGTCACCGCACAATGTAAGTAGAAATAACCCTACAGACCTGGGCCCCAAGTCTGCTATTTTACATGTCATTGTCATTGAACCGCAATACAATTACAATTCAATTATCATTGGTCCAAAATTTCGTAGTCTACTAAATTCACAATGGTCGTTCGATGTTCTTGTAATTGGATTGTAATTCAATGATGCTCGGTATTGCCATTAGCTAAAAAAGCGTTCGCCGAAACGAGTTTATCGTTATCAAAAAAGTTATACGCTATCAATTATGTTTTTAACCGACTTAAAAGTGTCAGTGGCAAACCATCGGAAAACAATTGTGACGCCATTGAATTAGTAGACTACCATAAATTGCTAAAAGTAGCAATTGGGATGTCATTGATGGACAATTGAACTACAATTGCAATAGTAGACTTGGGCCCCTGTAGAGTTAGTATAATGCTACTGCTCCATCTGCATTAACGTTAGTGTTAACGGCTGCACTCAAATGGCCTTAGTTGGGGCATTAAAAAATAACGCGTTAAAAGGATGACTTCATTTAAAAGGAAAGATGCTGCCAGAAGTAATTTTTAGAATAGAATAGAATAGAATATCGTTTATTCATTGACATGTATACAAATGAAATAGGTACACTTAAGACTTACACATTACAATTTCTTAAAATATAACTCAACTAGTAGGTATCTACTATCATGCCAATGAAAGGGTCCTAGCTCAGCTCAATGCTTTTTCATAAATTCGTGCGTTAACTGGAGTAATAGTGTTTTGTTCTGTCTTCCGTGTTCAAAATCACATTCAATCGTCCTCACAGCGCATGCGCTGCACGAATGAGACAGTGCTAATATAGCCAACAAAGTTTGGTGTGTTATTCCACGCATTAAAATCCTTTGAAGTGTCAAAAAAACCGCCATCCGAGTTATCGATTAGTGTATAACGTCATTAGTAATGCTACAATACATTTAACGCATTAAAATATTGGCCCCGTCTGCGCAATGACTTTATTATCGAGTTAATTTACGTGTTACGGCGCAGGTGGAGCAGTAGCATAAGATTTAATTCGATTGATCGTATTCGTATTCAATGACATTAGCATCAAAGTAAAATGAACTATAATCTAATTATATTAGAGCTCAATTTCGTGTAAGCATTTTTATACGTTTACGTATACGAAAAAGCTCCTAATTAAAATCGATTGTACTGAATTTGTGACTTTAAAATAATACATTTAAGGTTCATTTTACTTATACACCTCGCACTACTAACTTCGCTTTGACAGCTGCAATGGTGTCGTCCCGGAGAGGAGCTGCCCCGGAGTACACGAGCCTTATGCTGCTGACGTCATAGCTGGCCCGGGTCTTGCACACTGCTATCAGGACAGGTGGCGCCACTATTATTTGCACTACCTGAAGAATGTCAAAGGGTGTCAATGGGACCCTATCACTCTCCGCTATTCGTCCGTCCGTCCGTCTCTCTGTCAGGGGGATGTATCTCATAAACCATAATAGGTAGATACTTGACAGAGAATTTGTATTTATTTCTATTGCCAATAATAAAAATCTCCATACAATATGTGTTTTTGCTCGATCTTTATACAGCAGGTGTTAAATATCGTACGATAGTACGGAATCCTTTGTATGCGAGTTCGACTCCCACTTGGCCGGAAATCCGGCTAAATGGGTGTCTAATAAATATTAGGGATCCGTTGTAAATCAATAAGGAGCGGCTAAAAAGCTGTAATTTGGCATGGTTACATATACAGGGTGTCCCACGGCTATGCCACATGGAGGGGAAGTACCTTAAATATTGTAGATGGAACATTTTACTGAAAGAAGACTTCATTTTAATTTAAAAAACAATTTAAACTGCATTCATAGATTTTTAAATAATTGCCTGATTGAACCGGGACTCGAACCCGCTATACGAGAAAAAAAATTAACTTGTATCTTTATCATACCGATCGGAAGGCTTCATCATAAGGATTATTTTTTGTTAAATAACATAGCATGAGAAATAAAAGGAAGACAATGAATTTTAGCCTTTGATGTAAAATTTTGTTCAGAAAAATGAAAAGCTGACATTGGCGTATCGACATACAACTGACATGAACTAGGTATTACTAATGAGTACCCACTTGAGAAGTACGCATCATTTCTCGATCCTTACTATCCTTACTAATCCTTACTTATATCACCTATAAATGCGAAAGTGTGTTTGTTTGTTGATTTATTGGTTTGTCCTTCAATCTCGCTGCAATTCGTAGCTCTGTTGCAGCGGGATTGAAGAGGTATTTATAGGTAATATAAGTAAGGATTAGTAAGGATAGTAAGGATCGAGAAATGTTGCGTACTTCTCAAGTGGGTGCTCATTAGTAATACCTAGTTCATGTCAGTTGTATGTCGATACGCCAATGTCAGCTTTTCATTTTTCTGAACAAAATTTTACATCAAAGGCTAAAATTCATTGTCTTCCTTTTATTTCTCATGCTATGTTATTTAACAAAAAATAATCCTTATGATGAAGCCTTCCGATCGGTATGATAAAGATACAGGTTAATTTTTTTTCTCGTATAGCGGGTTCGAGTCCCGGTTCAATCAGGCAATTATTTAAAAATCTGTGAATGCAGTTTAAATTGTTTTTTAAATTAAAATGAAGTCTTCTTTCAGTAAAATGTTCCATCTACAATATTTAAGGTACTTCCCCTCCATGAGGCATAGCCGTGGGACGCCCTGTATACAGTATTAATTACGCTTACGAAGTTGTGCAATACAATTAAATTGTGTAGACTATTGGACAGGTTTTTCAAAAGTATTGGAGGTATGAAAATTTTTATAAGGAAACTTTGAATGATGGGTGACTCTGGCCATGGCAGAAATTTTTTTTTTTAGAAGTAATATTGCTAGCCCTTTGCGTTAAATCTATTGAATCTAATAAGTTACCTTATTAATTTTATCAATGACAAGCTTTTTCCCGCGGCTTCGCTCACGTTAAGTTAGATTTTTCCAACCCCTATTTTGTCCCATTAGAGGCTAATTTTCAAAAATCCATTCTTAACGGATGTATACGTCATAATAGCTACCTGTATGCCAAATTTCAGCCCGATCCGTCCAGTGATTTGAGCTGTGCGTTGATAGATCAGTCAGTCAGTCACGTTTGCCTTTTATATATTTAGATAGATAAACTTACTTTATACATCTCGATAGTCTTCATATAAAAATCAGCGTCAAACTTAAGCATATACACAATTGTGCCACCGGAACAGATGATCCTAACGGTACCCATTAGACCCATGGTGTGGTACCATGGTGATATGTGCATAGTAATTTCCTTAGGATCCAGGGTATCTGGTCTGAAAGACAGAAATAATAAAATTGACCGAGCGAAGCGAGCTCTCTTAGGAGAGTTTGATTAGTTTTAGTCAAAGTTCTGCTTGTGGACAATCCGAAATTAACTCGTTGAAAAGCCTGGAGCACCGCAGAGATGTAAACTCTCTTTGCGTATTCTATCGGCTATAATAAGGGAGTGTTCTGAAGAGCTATTTGACCTTATTCCACCGTCTTTCTTCTACAACCGCACCGCTCGCCACCGAACGCAATTTCACCCTCACCACCTGGGTGCCTGGAGCACTTCGACCATCCGTTGTGCCAGATCTTTTTCCCATGTACTTTGAAACTGTGGAACTAACTTCCTACGACGGTGTTCCCACTGAATTACAACATGGGGTTATTCAAGGGGCGGACCAACAAATTCCTGAAAAGCCTGCAATACATTAGTGGTGCCTCAGGTGCTACAAATGTACATGGGCGGCGGTAATCACTTAACATCAGGTGCTTCAACTATTATTAATTGCTTAAGCTCACATAGCTTCTGAATTAATGAACATAATAATTACTTCAAAACTTGGAAAGCGTTGGGTACCTACCATGGCCTAGATCACAAAATAAGATAAGACCTGTGCTCAGTAGTAGTGGAACCGCAATGGGTGGAGATGAATGAATGAATGAACGAATGAATGAATGAACGAATGAATGAACGAATAAATGAACGAACGAATACTCACAATTCGCAGGTAGCGATTAAATTCAAATGTGTCAACATAACTCCCTTAGGTAGACCCGTAGTACCTGACGAGTAGAGAATGAGCGCCGTATCTACTTGACCCGTCACATCTACCACTTCAAAATTATCCAAACTTAACTCATCTTGGGTTATAGGTCTTGTATCATTATTGTCAAAGTGTGAGACCAATGATACAGGTTTTATTAAATCTTCATACGATAATGTATCATTAGGTGTTTCTTTGCCGAAAAGTATGACTTTATCGAGGTATGGTAGAGTTTGGAGAGTTTTTGCGTGGGTTTTGTAGCTGTCTGGTGAGCAGAAGATGATTTTCGGCTTGGATATCTCGAGAACATGAATGAGTTCGCCTGTAAAAGACAATAATTCAAGTAATATACTCCCAGCTCTTTGTTTGTTTAAAAAAAATACCAACTACATAATTTGTCGACCATATCAGAGATTAGTTAAAGTAGTAGATTGCTAGTCATACATTAGAATACAGCTCGCGTTAATGTTACGCCATCTACCGGAATTCAATAACAGCTATCCGAAAAACGCTTAAAAAGTTAAAACACTCTAAAAACTTTAAAAAATCACTCTAAAAATCTATTTTAATATTGTGACTAGATGCAACTTCGTTTGCGTTGATTGAGGTTTTTTGATCTCGTATTTTCATATGAGATCAAACTCAAACTCAAAATTATTTATTTCATGTAGGCCAACTTGTGGCTCTTATGACAAGTCGAGAATCTACCACCGGTTCGGAATGCTGATTCTCCTGAGAAGAGCCGGCAAGAAACTCAGCAGTTGCTCTTTTCAAAACAAAAAATGTTACAATATGCAGCTTACCTATCTTGTGGACAGCTGAAGCAAAGCAGATTGGTTCCAAGCAACTTTGTCATTAAGGAATTCATCGAGCATAGCTTTCTTCATCGCTCGCTGAACAACCCTGAGTATAGGATAAACCTTAATTAATTACCTTTGGTATAAGCTGGATTAACACAGGTCACCGTCGCACCCGTACAAATAACTCCAACAAGGGTACTTAAATATTCCTGCATATTCTCAGAACATATGCCTATCACATCTCCCTTTCTAACCCCCATACGAACGAGAGAGACGGCGAGGTTCATGGCATCTTTGGCTAGTTTTCGGAAGGTCAATTTTTCGTGTGTCCGCCCGTTGATCTGAAATTTTGGAATTTTTGGCTACAATCCATACTTTAGTACTAACTCATAATATTATAAACTAGCTAATGCCTGCGACCTTGCCCACAAGGAGTAGGTAAGGTTTTTCAGTGATAATGAAGTAGGTAAGGTTTTTTCAATGATAATGTCCTATGTCACAACACACACATACATATTCTCAACTATAGCTACCCATGCAAATAAACGGCCAATTGCGTGTCTCGTTGGAGCGCGCTTGCCTAGAGGATGCCTATTCACTCTTGCCTTGAAGGAACTCAAATGAGGTGGCAGAGTGTTCCACACCTTATTACTAAGGATGTGACTGAGCCAGCAGAATGAGCGAGTACTTACCAGAGCAGTTCTGTCGTTGTAAGTCCATATTTTCTGAAGCACGTACTTAGCAAAGTTCACATGCGTTGGTACTTTAAGTAATGTCTCATCTCCATATAGATAGTTTGGATTTCGAAGCATTATTTTGAGTTATTCTCTGACAATTCTATATACAATAAAATCATAATTTTAAGTATAAAATATTCTTTCGCACTGACTTATTAATTTTTTTGCTATTTGTTCTAGTTTCGTAATAGATGGCGTTAGAAGTTTACTCTACTTCTAACGCCATCTATTATATTAATATCAGAAACTCATTTTGAAAGATAATAGGGATGCTGCAAATTAAGCATACTCTTCAATCAAAATTAAGTTCTTATTGCATCAGAAGCATATTGTAATGTGAATATTAATTGTAAATAGTACACAGCATGATATTGTTATTACAATTTTTTTTAAAAAAGAGCAACCGCCGAGTTTCTTGCTGGTTCTTCTCGGTTGGAACGGCATTCCGAACCAGTGGTAGATTCATTTGACGATTCGAAAGCACTTTGTAAAAGTTTATTTGTATAAAAAATGATTCTATTCTATAATATTCTATTTTATTGGTTGGAACGGCATTCTATTCTAATTAATAGCAACGGAAACTTTTCTATTCTAATTAATAGCGAATTTACCTGTAAAGAACCACACTTTATAAGTCTTAATTATTAGATGTTATTAAAAACACTGAGCCAGCAAAATATGAACTATCACAACAGAGATTTTTCCGTTTAAATCACAAACAATAATAACTGTTAATATTATCAGCCGCATATTATTAACCTTATTTACTCATGATGTAAGCAGGGCTGTAGCTAGAGTCGAATTTGAGGTAGGGCAGTATTGGTTACAGGTAGGGCGGAAGTAAAAAAATTATTAAAATTGATCTATCTAAATCAATCACCATGTACCTATATCACTGACCTCTAGGTCAGTTATGTACATTCAATAGCTATTCGTGACAAATAATTTATCTTAGTTTTTGGTATTTTTAAGGTAGGGCATTGTGATTTCAAGGTACGGCATTACCCTACAATGCCCCTCACTAGCTACGGCTGTGGATGTAAGTACTTCTTATTTATCTACTTACTTACTTAATTACCTTTGATAACCTTATCAAACTGTTATTTTTATTGTTGAGTGCCTACCTAAGTATGACAGGGCATTAATAATCAGATAAAAAAAATATCTTACATCGCGTGTGTTTTTATTTTTTACAATTGATAAAAATTATCTAATCAGCACATATAATATAATTATTTAAAGATATATAATTATTTAAATAATATCTTTAAAGGTTACATACCTTCAATAGATATCTTATTTAAACAATTCTACGAGTAAAACAATAACATTCTATCTTCTAAAAATAAATTGACACGATTTTGACTGTAAAATATAACTTGCAATTCTTGCTCCAATCCAATTTAGATCGCTAAAAAATACGGAATGAGTATTATCAAATACTTATTAATAATAACTAATAATAATAAGTCTGTAGTTTTGCCGCATCATACTACCAGAGTGTAGTAACGCCATCTAGATTATTTTTAGCGTAATTTGATTTAAACAAAGATTTAGCAATCTATTTCTTCTTACTAATCTCTGCTTTATACGATCATGATATGCCTACTCATTAATGGACGAAGGTACTAGCTTTGGCCCTTTACTTCGTCTATACACCAACCACTAACAATTTAAGGTATCCCTTGGAAAAAGTATAGGAAAGTTTCATGCAGACAATAATTTTAAAAAATTAGGATTCAAAAGAAATAAAAAAAAAATTTGAAATAAAATAATAATTTATTTACAAAAATAAGTAAATGTGTTTACTTAACAATAATGATGAGAAGCAATCAAAAATATTTATTACTATTAAAGTAATCGACCATTTAGCCAGGACTTGGCAAGCGCACGCATTCCCCTCTGCCGGAGTACATGTACAAACGTACGTGTCAGCTTGTAAGTGTGACAGCTTTTGAGTTAGTGTGCGTTCATAGAGACATTAAGTTTTTACACGAGTGTGCGGAAGTGAGTAAATGTGTGATGTACGTAGGCTGTACGTGATTACTTCACCTCCCGCAGAAAGTGGCAGAATATATTCAGTACTAAATCTGCATAAAGGCTCGTCCCGGCTAAATGTTCGAAGATTAAAGTAAAAAATGCCTTAAGTGTGACAGTCTTAAAGTTTACTTTTCCTTGTTTTAGCTATCTTCCTTAGTTCGCGTCTCAATATCTTCCCGGTTTGGTTCTTCGGGATCTCAGCTATGAATCTCACGCCGCCGCGGAGGTGTTTCGGGTTTGAGAGCTACAAAAAACAATGGGCATAAACATTGAATGAATGAATGAATGAAAGGAGGTGGGTTGATAAGACCGAAAATCCGCCCCTCATACACTCGAAAAAAAAAAGTTCCAGATTTCGACAAATTGTAAATGTATTTATATTCTTGAAGATATTATAAACTTTATTTTAATATAAAGTTTAGGTGATAAAAAAAATAGTAAGTTACAGAAAATATTAACCAAAAAGAGAGTGTTTCGGCTTTTTCATACATTTTAGTCGTTTTTTAAGCTTTGATTTAATATTTTAGAATGAAGCGCTCCATGAACCATGGTAAACGTAACTGATAATGATGCTCCTTTTTATAAGCTTTTATATGAGTATTAATTTATTTTGGTTCCGTTAAATCGCTTGGCGGCACGTCTTTGACGGTAGGGTGGTAACTAACCACGGCCAAAGCCTCCCATCCATCCATACTAGACAATACAGCATTGTAAAGTCGATATCTCCTGAGGATGCTCTGGTGTCGGGGCGAAACGTGCGTCGAGAGTAGTATACAAGTGTTGTGTGGTGGTGCATGTGAGTGGTGGTGGCATTACTTGCTTGGGAACTTGGCTCTCTTGCTTGGTTGGGAAGGCAAGCGGTGCTTAGCTTGTAACTGCATGTTTGACCATACAGATTGTTTCTGTTGGCGGATTATAGCAAAATAATTCTAACCTTTTCTTGCTAATAAAGATTGGTCAGTTGATGAATGATAAATTCTCACCCTCTCAGCAACATAGTCCTGAATCTCCTTCTCAGTGAGGGTTTCCCCCGGTTGTAGCACGACGAAAGCCAGAGGAACCTCCCCCGCTTCTGGGTGGGGGATGCCCACCACGCCCGCCTCGAGGATGGAGGGGTGTTTGAGAAGCACCGCTTCTATTTCCGCTGGGGGGACCTGGGGGAAATAAGAAATGAATGAGAATGGGTTATCTGGTGGGAGGCTTTAGCCGTGGCTAGTTACCATCCTACCGTCAAAGACGTGCCGCCAAGCGATTTAGCGTTCCAGCATGATGGCGTGTAGAAACAGATTTGAGGTATGGGTTGAACACTGCCATACCCCTTCCAAGTTACTAAACTAACATCTTAGACTAGATCGTCATTTACCATCAGGCACCAGAGATCACAGTCAAGGACTATCTTGCCATTGTCACTGTATACATAGCATAGTTTTGTTACCTATTGTAATTTTTTTTTTTTTTTAAATAGCAACTGCCGAGTTTCTAGCCGGCTCTTCTCAGCAGAATCTGCATTCCGAACCGGTGGTAGATTTACGACGTTAGCCTACATTAAATAAATAAATTTTGAATTTGAATTGAATAAAAAAAATTGAATACCTGATAGGCCTTATACTTGATGAGCTCCTTCAGCCGGTCCACGATGTAGAAGTACTGATCGTCGTCGTAGTAGCCGATGTCGCCGGTCCTCAAGAACCCCTCATCATCGAAGTCTTCTCTGCGGTCCTTGCCGATGTATCCCTTCATCAGCATCACGCTCTTGACGCAGATCTCTCCCGCCTGATTGGCGCCGAGGACTTCGCCAGTTTCCGGATTCACTACCTAGAAACGAAAAAACATATTGGGTTTGTTACGTTCCCTCAAAGATGGTTGAGCGAAGCAATGGCTGGATCATGCGTCATGCTCGTGAACGGGTGCCGCCAACGGGAATGGGTCTGCTTTGATTTCCCATGTTGAATTATATTGGATTATATGTATTGCATTTTTGAAGCTTCACTGTGGAAGCACTGTATACATAGCTTAGTTTTGTTACTTATTGTAAAATTATTTTATTTTATTTTTTGAAAAGAGCAACTGCTGAGTTTCTTGCCGGTTCTTCTCAGCAGAATCTGCATTCCGAACCGGTGGTAGATTTATGACGTGTCATAAGTGCTACAAGGTAGCCTACATGAAATAAATAAATTTTGAATTTGAATATGTACTGTTGTCAAAATGTGGATATTCATTAGGTTTAGGTTTAAAGAATTTATGCTTAAAGAACAATTACAGTAACATTAAGTTCTCTCGTACAGGTTGCCTGGAAGAGGTCACTATTGGTGATAAGGTTACCTTTTGTGTCACACTGTTTATTTAATTATGTATTTTGTTCTTGTTTTTTATCCAATAAAGTTGTATAAATAAATAAAATAAATAAACAATTTGCTCACTTACAGAGAACTTAAGACTATAAAATTAATATAAAAAAAGACGTGTGGCACTCGGGGACTGCCGCGGTAAAGCTATTGTATAGCATTTTTTATCAACGCCATCTAGCGACTCACCGCTAGATGGCGTTGATAAAAAATACGCCATCTAGCGGCTCACCGTAGAGCGCTCACACCTAGGCTCCTGACAGGCACGCACACATACGCAATGTGCATGTACATGATATAACCACATGTAAAGCTCACGCGCCCTCGTGAATTGCAAGAAGTATACCATACTACTTAAGAGTAAGTAAACCAACATACAACAACACTACCTTAATGACAGTATGGGATATAACACTTCCAACGCTGCCAATCTTATCTGGGTCGTAGTTGAGGGTGATAGCCAGAGTAGTCTCCGTCATCCCGTAGCCCTGCATCACCGCTTGGACGCTCGGAAACCTGGCGGGAAAAACAGGGGTTTATGCTACGAATAAATAATAAGTAAGGAAGTCTAATTCAGAACAAAATCCACTCAAAAAATGGCCCTACTTCAAACCAAAACGACGTATGATTCAAAATACGAATCATAAGAATCACTTCCGAGATTATAGATAGACATGCTCGGTGCTTGGTTCAAATTCAGAACGAAAGCAGGGATTGGTTCGCGCGCGTGCTGCTATGTTTGCTATGACAGCTGAGTCATTGGACGATGTTATGAAAATTTGACGTGCAAGAAAAATGACCAAACTATTGACGTGCTATTTTTGTTTTTAATCCCCGCCTCTAACGGCTTAATTTTAATCTCCACAACCACTTCGGCACAATTTTTGTTGGGGTCATTTTTTTAACGCAGTTACTTATTATTTATTCTTAGGGTTTATGTGAAACGTTGAACGTGTACCTACTTCCTCTTCTTTTTTTAAAATAAAGAATATTAGTCAAGCTCAAGTTGCCTAATATCCTCCTATTCCCTCCAAATAAGCAAAAAGCTTGTGCTAGGAGTGGGTACGACAATAATGCAACGGGTGGGATTCAAACCTGCGACCTTTCAGTTTTTGAGTCCCCGTTAATATTCCGGGATATCAGCCAAATCAGTTCATTCGTTGTGGTGTGAAGGAGTAACACACACACATGCGCGATAAAAAGTAGCCTATGTTTTAATCCTGGGAATGAGCTATCTCCATTCCAAATTTCAGCCAACACACACACACACACACACGCGCGCGCGCTCGCACGCACACAGTTGAACAAAGGTCTCTTACATGAACGTTTAGTTCGTAGTACACCATGTAAGTGACATCGTCACTTACTATGAGATCGTAGTCAAGGACTATCTTGACATCGATTTTTTTTAAATTTTCTTCTCTTTTACTCATATATTTAGGTATTTTATTCTCTTTGGTAATGAAGTTATTTTTTTCATAATTTCTTACTTTTCCTTAACTGCTATGGCGGTCTCTTTGTAGAGGGGAGCGGCGCCGGAGTATACAGCTAGCACAGAACTAGTGTCGTATTTAAGGTTCGACTTGCACAGCGCGATGAGAGCGGCCGGCACTACGGTAAGTTGGGATATCTGAAACAAATTAAACAGTTACCGCCAATGACGACCTCCCTGGCGCAGTGGTGAGCGCTGTGATCTTATAACTGGGAGGTCTTGGGTTCGATTCCCGGCGGGGGCAATTTAGGAATTTATAATTTCTAAATTGTCTCTGGTCTGGTCTGGTAGAAGGCTTTGGCCGTGGCTGGTTACCACCCTACCGTCAAAGACGTGCCGCCAAGCGATTTAGCGTTCCGGCACGATGGCGTATGGAAACCGATTAGGGGTATGGGTTGTATTTACATTGCTATACCCCTTCCAAGTTAGCCCGCTACCATCTTAGACTGCATCGTCACTTACCATCAGGTGAGATCGCAGTCAAGGGCTATCTTGTCATCGAATAATAATAATAAAAAAAAATTTCAGTTTATTTATTTATTTATTTACTAGCTGTTACCGCGTCATCAAATAAAAAATAAATAAATTTTAGATATAATCAGGCGTTACTTTGCGGAAGTTCATGATTAGCAAGAAAAGGTTAGCGTTATTTTGCTATAATCCGCCAACAGAAAAAATCTGTATGGTCAAACATGCAGTTAAAAGCTAAGCACCGCTTACCTCCCCAACCAAGCAAGAGAGCCAAGTTCCCAAGCAAGCAATGCCACCACCACTCACATGCACCACCACACAACACTTGTATACTACTCTCGACGCACGTTTCGCCCCGACACCGGAGCATCCTCAGGAGATATCGACTTTACAATGCTGTATTGTCTAGTCAATAGACAATTTTTTTTTTTAAATATATAGACTAGCGCTTGACTACGATCTCACCTGATGGTAAGTGAAGATGCAGCCTAAGATGGTACGCGCTTGCCTAGAAGATGCCTCTTGATTAAAAGACACCCACATTATAGTTAGTTGGAAAAACGGAAGTCGGAAGGGCATTCCAAATACAACATGGCAGCAGCATTGCGTGGTGGTGCATGTGAGTGGTGGTGGCATTGCTTGCTTGGGAACTTGGCTCTCTTGCTTGGTTGGGGAGGTAAGCGGTGCTTAGCTTGCAACTGCATGTTTGACCATACAGATTTTTCTGTTGGCGGATTACAGCAAAACTAGCTTTTGCCCCCGCGACTTCGTCCGCGTGGAATTAGGTATTGGGGTGGAATTTTCAAACTGTGACACACGTACTTCTTTATTTTTAACTGAAAGCTCAAATACCAACTTTGATGGAAACAACTTGAAAAATGACGGAGTTTCATATAAACTTCCATCCCCTATTTAAACCCCTTCGGGGTGGAATTTCCAATAATCCTTTCTTAGTGTGCGCCTACGTCATAAAAGGAACCAACTGTAAAAATTTCAAGTTTCTAACTTCAGTAGTTTAGGCTGTGCGTTGATATCTCAGTCAGTCAATCAGTCAGTCAGGACTTTGAATTTTATATATATAGATAACTTGCTAAAAAAAATTACCTGATACTTTTCTACAGTCCTCAAGAATAGATCGACGTCGAACTTAGGCAGGTAGACGAATATTCCGCCTCTTGCGAAAGCAGCCAATGTACTGATAAGGCCCATGGTGTGGTACCATGGGGTTATTGTCAGACCCTTGAGGTTGGGTCTGGGAATACTCGGTCTGGAATGGAAGTTAAATTCAACTTCAAAATGTATTTATTCCATGTAGGCCAACTTGTAGCTCTTATGACACGTCATAAATCTACCACCGGTTCGGAATGCAGATTCTGCTGAGAAGAGCCGGCAAGAAACTCAGCAGTTGTTCTTTTAAAAAAGAAACAAATTTTACAATAGGTAACAAAAATTATGTATACAGTGCTTCCACAATGAAGCTTCAAAAATGCATACGTAGGTATACAATCCAATGCATGTCAAGACGGGCAGACAAAGCAGACCCATTCCCGTTGGTGGCACCCGTTCACGAGCATGACGCATGATCCAGCCGTTGCTTCGCTCAACCATATTTGAGGGAACGTAACAACCCGCACCACACGACACCACCACAGAAATGTTTAAAGAGAGCATGACATACTTAGGCTACCCAAGTTAAGACATCGAATTGAATACTAATATTAAAATACTCATTTTAAGGCATGACTGAGACACAAATAAAGTGGAAACACTGTAGAACCGAATACAATTACCATTACTGAGTTACAATTACCATTGCGCCAGAGAGGTCGTCTATATATATAAAATTCAAAGTCCTGACTGACTGACTGACTGACTGACTGAGATATCAACGCACAGCCTAAACTACTGAAGTGAGAAACTTGAAATTTTTACAGTTGGCTCCTTTTATGACGGAGGCGCACACTAAGAAAGGATTATTGGAAATTCCACCCCTAAGGGGTTCAAATAGGGGATGGAAGTTTATATGAAACTCCGTCGTTTTTCAAGCTGTTTCCATCAAAGTTGGTATTTGAGCTTTCAGTTAAAAATAAAGAAGTACGTGTGTCACAGTTTTTGAAAATTCCACCCCAAAATCTAATTCCACGCGGACGAAGTCGCGGGGGCAAAAGCTAGTTTGAGTATAAATAGGGAAAAAAAGGAGTGGAACACTTTTCCAGCATCCGTGTTTCCTGCCACTTATAATTGGAGTACCTTTAAGGCAAGAATGAAACATCTTCTAGGCAAGCGCGCTCCAACCTAGACATCATCAGTGCTATCCAGTATGGATTGTCGTCAAGCGCAATCCAAAATAGGCATTTTGGATTTAAAAAAAGACGTGTGGCACTCGGGGACTGCCGCGGTAAAGCTATTGCATAGCATTTTTTATCAACGCCATCTAGCGGCTCACCGTAGAGGAGTCCCGTGTCAGGTTATTTTCGTTACGTAATTTCTGGATTCGGTCTCCACGCTCAAGGCCCGCGATAGAAGCTATGCAATAGCTTAAAAAAATTGTTATTATACTTACGAACATAGAGTTATAACGCTGAGATGTGAAATCATAACCCCTTTGGGGAGACCTGTAGTGCCAGAGGAGTACAGAATGAACAGCGTATCGTTGTCTCCTTCTACGTCAGCTGGTATGAACTCCTCATATCTAATGTTCTCCATTAATCTGTAACCTGGAAACAACCATTGGAAAGACCCATTGTATTTGATACTAGCTGTTGCCCGCGACTTCGGCCGCGTGGATTTAGTTTTTAACTAGCTGATGCTCGCGACTTCGTTCGCGTGGAGGTTTTTTTATTCCCGCGGGAAATCTTTAGTTTTCCGGGATAAAAAGTAGCCTATGTGCTATTCCAATTTATAATCTATCTCTGTGCCAAATTTCAGCCAAATCGGTTACGTCGTTGCAACGTGATTGAGGAACAAACATCCACACTTTCACATTAATTATAGGCCTGCGATGGTTTTCCCCTTTAAAAACTAATTAGCAATTTAGGTAGGTATTAGTTACTAAGCTACGAAAAAAATAATAAAAAAATTCCATCACGTAAGTTTTCTGAGAAAATGAATTTTCATTTTTCTTAGTATTACCGCGCATTACTAGCGTTAACTTCCAATTTCTTTAATAATAGTGCATGCTTGTAGAATTGATGACATTTAAATATTCACCTACCCTCATAAGTCATTGTTTGTCGTGATTGAAATCATATTACGATACATATGTATCAACTACTAGATGATTCCCGCGACTTCGTTCGCGTGGATTAAGGTTTTTTATTCCCGCGGGAACTCTCTTATTTCCCAGAATAAAAAGTAGTCTATGTGTTATTCCAGACTATTATCTATCTCTGTGCCAAATTTCAGCCAAATCGATTCAGTCGTTGCGACGCGATTGAGGAACAAACGTACATAGGTAAATAGGATGATGCGATAGTTTTGTGATTTAATTCTGCTACCTTCACTTCATATTAACTTAGGTATTATAAAGCCATTTTTAAATGCACTAGCTAAAGACGGTATCTGTGTTAATTACCTTCATGTTTTTAAGCATTTATCGGATTCCAAGATCAAAGAAGGCATTTTTCTTGGGTCTGAAATAGGGAAGCTGATCCAAGACGCTACCTTTGAAAAAAATCTTGAATAAAATCAAAGATAACGCTTGGAATTCACTTAAAGATGTAGTAAATTTTTTTTAGAAAACAGTAAAAGCCCAAATTATGATAATATAGTGAGTATTTTACTCAGCAACTTTCATAAACTGGGTTGCAATATGAGTATAAAGTTACATTTTCTGCATTCTCAAATTGACCCCTTTCCTGAGAATCTTGGGGCTGTAAGTAAAGAAAAAGGTGAAAGCTTCTACTAAGATATTAAGGTCATTCAGAGCAGATACCAAGGAAGGTGGAACCCAAATATGGTGGCAGACTACTGCCAGATATTGAAGAGAAATAAACCTGATAGAAAGCATAAGAGAAAAATATGAAATAGGAGTTTTGAAGGAAGTAGAAAAAGAAATAATAAGTCTTTTTGATTTATTTAGTCTCTTTAGTGTTATTTTTAAATAGTACTGTTGGTTTTTTAAATTTTAAATTCGTTAATTTTTGTTTTTTTCATGAAAGTTGTTAAAATAACCTAAAATATGCATGTCATCTGATGCCATCAATAAAAAAAAATCTCGACGTGCTAGAAAAAAATCAAAGGTGTATTTTAGTTTACCATGCCTGGATATTTAAAAAAATAACATAATTATTGGAAGGGGAAAAAAAAAGTTAAATTTCGCAGGCCTGTGATTATTAGTAGGAAGTAGGATAATCCCGTGGGAACACTTTGATCTTCCGGATTAATAAATAGCCTTCAGTTCGGTTCTTGTTCGGTTCTCGTCGGGTGACCGCCCTCGACCACCGACTTACCGCATCGCATTGTTCGCCCGCGCTATTTTTTCTTTTTGCTCGGCTTCTAAGAGTCGTACCGAGATATTGAATAGCCTATAACCTTCCTCAAGAATTGGGCTATCAGATACAAAAAGAATTTTTCAAATCCGACTGATAGTTCCAGAGATTAGCGCGTTCAAACAAACAATTATTATTATATTAGTACAGATTCATTAATTACAATTGAAAATGGAACATGTAAGGAAAACATTTGCAAAAACAGAAAATAAATCGGTCATAGAAGAAATCCTATTCCTATTATCCTAGTAATTGTCCTATTAATCAACTAGTCAACTAATCAATTAGTCAATCAACTAATCAACTAGTCAATCAACCATTCAACTAGTCCTATCCTATTAATAATTAATATTCTAGATGCGAAAGTTTGTATGTTTGTTACTCAATCACGTCGCATCGACTGAACTGATTTGGCTGAAATTGGAATAGACGAAGCCACAAGTCGACTTTCGACGACCTCCCTGGCGCAGTGGTGAGCGCTGTGGTCTTATAACTGGGAGGTCTTGGGTTCGATTCCCGGCGGAGGCAATTAAGGAATTTATAATTTCTAAATTGTCTCTGGTCTGGTGGGAGGCTTTGGCCGTGGCTAGTTACCACCCTACCGCCAAAGACGTGTCGCCAAGCGATTTAGCGTTCCGGCACGATGGAACCGATTATCGTGTAGAAACCGATTAGGGGTATGGGTTGAATTTACACTGCTATAACCCTTCCAAGTTAGCCCACTACCATCTTAGACTGCATCGTCACTTACCATCAGGTGAGATCGCAGTCTAGGGCTATCTTGTCATCGAATAAAAAAAAAAGTAAAGCGTCCGTAACTTCGTGAGATAAACGTAGGTATATTTACGTACCATCTCTTTTAGGATCGCCTCCACTGTTAGGTACAGCTATATCCTTGTATAGAATCGTGTTTTTTGGGCGGTCGTCTCCGAATAGAATGATGTTCTTCAAGTAAGGGAGGCTTTTGTAGTTCTTGGCGTGCGTTTTGAACGCTAGCGGCGATAGGAAAATGCATTTCGGTTTCGCTATGCCCATAACGTGTTTGAGTTCGTCTGAAAAAAGACATCAAATTAAAAAAAAAGACGTGTGGCACTCGGGGACTGCCGCGGTAAAGCTATTGCATAGCATTTTTTATCAACGCCATCTAGCGGCTCACCGTAGAGGAGTCCCGTGTCAGGTTAGTTTCGTTACGGAATTTCTGGATTCGGTCTCCACGCTCAAGGCCCGCGATAGAAGCTATGCAATAGCTTAATAATCAGTCAAATGTGAATCGGACTAACGTACGAAGGGTTCCGTAATAAAAAAACTCCGAAAAAAACACGTTTCTAGTAGGGGAGACTCCTTTAATTTATTTTTATTATTTGTTGTTATAGCGCCAAGAACATATAATAAAAATTAAAATTAATTAAATATATCGCTCATTTGCGGACAAGAGTGACATAATTCAAAATCGACGATGAGAGAATTCTCTCGATAGAGAGTAATGTTTTGTGAATGCTGCGGTCTCGAAACAACACAGCGGCCAACAAAGCGACAGAGCATTAAGTCACAATCTCTCTCGCTCTTATTTTTTTGTGCTTAGCGTAATGTTGTTTTTATAGCATAAAGTATATATCGACACTAAAATTGGTGAATTTTGAGTTATGTCACCCTTGTCGCAAATGAGCGGTATGGCTTTCAGCCCGATCTGTTCAGTGGTTTGAGCTGTGCGTTGATAGATCAGTCAGTTAGAGAGTCAGTCAATCACCTTTTTCATACTTAAATTCTATAAAAGCTAAATATATAAAAGGCAAAGGTGACTGACTGACTGACTGACTGATCTATCAACGCACAGCTCTAACCACTGGACCGATCGAGCTGAAATTTGGTATACAGGTAGCTGTTAGGACGTAGACATCCGCTAAGAAAGGATTTTGGAAAATTTCAACCCCGAGAGGGTTAAATAGGGGGTTAAAAAATCGAACCTAACGTGAGCGAAGCCGCGGGTTAAAGCTAGTATAATATATTATTAGGTATGTATATAATGACCGTGCAGGTAAATAAAGATAAGTAGGTATGCCTTGTTATCTGTAGTACGCAAAAGATACAGCTATCGTTAAGGTGCAATAAACTTGTAAATAACACACAAATATACAGAAAACAAGTGCGAATTATAAAATAAATAATAAGTAATTACCTACTAATTACTCTAAGTACGGTGTGCCTTTATTTAAACTTAAGTTTAAATAAAGTTACTTAAGTTTCGCGTAGATACGCGAATTTAAGAACCTTTAAACTCTCTTGTCCATATGTTTGTGTGTCAAAACCCTTTTTTTCAGAAACGCCTTGTGGTTCAAAGTTGAAATGTAATTTTAATTAACCGACTTTTCCAAAAAGGAGGAGGTTATCATACGGTCGGTATCTTTTTTTTCCCTATGTATGTCCACCGATAACTCCGGGATTTCTGGACCGATTCACCTGATATTTTTTTATCGACTGAAAAACAGTAGAAGCTTGCGAGGTGGTCCCATAATTTTTTTTACCTTCAACTCCTCAAGCCATGAGGAGTTGAAGTACTGCTGCATATTGCTGTGAAAATTTCAAGTTTACTCAATGAGAAGTTACTGCTATTCAAGGCGTATTTTCATATAAAATTTCCAATGCCTTTTCTGCCATTAATTTAAATCTCAGCGCATTAAAATTTTGTAATTTTTTTTTATGTAAAAAAATACATATTACGACGAAAATTTTTACGTAGGTATGTACTTTAGTCGATATTACGTAATTGTTATCTTTAGCATCTGCGCGCTTGCATTAAATGACCACTGACAGTCGCTAGCAGCCGCTGGATACAGGCGGCACAAGAGCGTGTTCTGTGGCGATCTGTGATGTCTATGATAGACCCCCATTAGGTGGGCAGACGATCTCAGGCGAGTCGCTGGCAAACGTTGGATACATGCGGCATAAGACCGTGTTCTGTGACGATCCTTGCAAGAGACTTATGTCCAGAAGTGGACGATGAGTGATGACATACCACTAGTATATCCAATATTTATAGTAGTAGCGACAGCGCCAGAGCAAATGATCCCAATGATACTGCTCCAAAACTCTCTTCTGTTCTCCGAACTCACGGCGATCACGTCTCCCTTTCTAATTCCCATACGTCGGAGCGAGACGGCAATATTCATCGCCTCTTGAGCGATTTCCCCATACGTCAGTTGTTCGTGTGTAGAGCCATTTATCTGGAAGAGCAGTTTAATAGTCTAAGAGCTTGGAAAAGCAAAATATAGGCGAAGAGCTTATAGCAACTAAGAACTATAATCCAACTATCGACAAGATTTTTAAGCTATTGCATAGCTTCTATCGCGGGCCTTGAGCGTGGAGACCGAATCCAGAAATTCCGTAACGAGAATAACCTGACACGGGACTCCTCCACGGTGAGCCGCTAGATGGCGCATTTTTTATCAACGCCATCTAGTATAAAATAGATAAAAAAATGCTATGCAATAGCTTTACCGCGGCAGTCCCCGAGTGCCACATGTCTTTTTTTTTCTACGTACTACTAAATTGTGGAATCATCTCCATTCGACAGTGTTCCAACTTAATTACAATATGGGGTTATTCAAGGGGCGGACCAATAAATTCCTGAAAAGCCGGCAACGCATTGGTGGTGCCTCTGGTACTATAAGTGTTCATGGGCGGCAGTAATCACTTAACATCAGGTGAGAGTTGAGACCCACCTTCTCGTTTGCCCTCTAGTTACCACCCTCAAGGACGCGCCACCAAGCGATTTAGCGTTCTGGCACGATGGCGTGTAGACACCGATTAGGGGTATGGGTTGAATGTACACTGCCATACCCCTTTACCCCTTCCAAAGTTAGCCCGCTACCATCTTAGACTGCATCAGGCAAAATCGCAGTCAAGGACTATCTTGTCATCGAATAATAAAAAAATAATAAAAATATGGCAAAATAACATTAACAATGAAGTGTAATAAAAAAAAGATTTCATCAAAATCGGTTCAGTAGATTTTATATGGACATATCATAAACATAAATGTACAATAAATTGTATTCATTTCATTTTAGTATAGAGGTATGATTGCATTCTATGCGGGAGGTCAGTGTATGTACCTATATAACTATAGATAAATTATATGTATATAACTAGCTACATACCCACTAATAAGTAATACATACAGCGGTCTAAGTACCTAAAATGACCCGAGGCATCTCTACGTAAAAACATGCTAATTTGAACCTTATTACAAAGGGTGTACTCACCAAAGCAATGGACTCAGCGTTTGCCTGCATTTTGTTCAGTATAAATTCACCGAAGTTCAACGAAGCGGTCACTAATCGGTCTACGGGACCATACACGTACTTTGGGTTCTTTAGCATTGTTATTTAGGTATCTATAACTACTATTATTGTAAATAATTTCAGTTACGACGTCCGTACTTGTCCAAGGTATTGCACGATCTGATAAATGTTCGTAGTTTTTGTTGATACTTGATAGTTCGACGATTAGAGGTGGTTAATATAGCACTTAGCAACATATTACAGCATGCTATCTTTCCATAGCACACAGCAAGTGCTACATACGTAGGCGCGGTGGTGCTACGATGCTATAAATATCACGTGCTGTAGGCGATGTAGCACACTGCGCGTAGCAGCGGCGTAGCGGCCGGGCAGTTAGCAGATGAATTTATCGCAACTCGCAATAAACATGCTATGTGATTTAGTGCGTTGCAAGACATAGCGCGCGCGCCGGCCGTCCACAAGCTTCCTAATTAAAGTTGCTATATCATAGCATTTTTTATAGCATGCTAAAATTTTATAGTTTATAGTCAGTAGCATGATATTGATTTATAGCATTTTTGAACAACTCTAGTTGATAGTTCGACTTATAGTTATCTCATCAAGGTTAGTATAAGATTTAATTCGATTGATATTCATCGTATTCGATGGAATTAGCGCCACAGTAAAATGAACCTTAACTATACTGATTTAAAGTACACCACAAATTCAGTATAACTGATTTTAATTTGGCGCGTATCCGTATAAGAATGCATTGCGAAATTGAGGTCAAATCCAATATTGGTATAGTTCATTTTACTTCGACGGTAATGTCATCGAATACTAATACGATGGATCGAATTAAATCTTATACTAACCCTACAGTATCCAGCTGTAGAAAGCTTGTGTAAAAATGATATCGTGTGACGTTCGCAATCACCTTGTAATCAGCCGGTACTCTCTTGCTATTGGCTAAAATGCGTTGTGCAACAACGCATTTTAGCCAATACCATTGCGCAAGACGCAATAAATTCAACCAATCAGAATTGAGACTAGCAATGATAACCGGCTGCCTCCTGATTCTGTAACTCAGTGCCTATCAACAACGATAAGCATTTTTTATCCATTGAAGGTTTAAAGAGAAATGTCATTTACTATTTCATAGCAAGCCTTCAATGGATAAAAAATATATGTCAGTGGCTTTCATTTTTTGATATGCACCGAGTTAGAGAATCAGGGGGGTCGATTGCCGAAAGCTGCATCGATCATTGCTACAATCTCTATGATGATGATTGTTTGAATTTATGACGTTCTACAGTTGTGCTGCAAGTTTGCATTTTAGCCAATAACAAGAAAAGCGATGGGTCTATCAGAGACGATTGCTTACGTCATTAACTTACTATCTATATTTACTCTTTGGTCAATTCCGCACTTGATGTTTTATCTAGCTTGTTGTATATAACGCTAAATACATAATTATTATCATAATTTTACTTTAATTTTATCATCACAAAATACCTATTATTTTGTCTTTGTCTCACGGATTAATTTTCAAGGCAACGTAGAGTTGCCGATCGTACTATAAATTATATACTATTGTATTTACTTACTTTATTTCGGGTTTGAAAACTATAGGCATATGTACTTACTGCTGAAGAATTAATATGTACGGAAAAAATGCTATACTCCAATTGAATGGATCTAACTCCTCTAAACCTCTTTCGGATTTTTTTTTTTAATTTCCGACATAATAATTTAGGGCCGATTTCACCAATAATGAATTTTTAAATTACAATATGGGACGTTATTCAAGGGGCGGACCAACAAATTCCTGAAAAGCCGGCAACGCATTGGTGGTACTCCAGGTAATACTGTATTCATGGGTGGCGGTAATCACTTAACGTTGGGTGACCCGCCTACTCGTTGTAAATATTTTAAAAAAATACACCGAGTTTAACTGAGGGATAAAATTGATGTTTTGGCAGAATTTCAATACAAAAACTGTCAGATTGGTAAAATCGTCATTTAATAGATAAAGAGCCAATTTTTTACTCTTTCCATAAATATTATTAAGTGAATATATTATTATAAGTATTTTTTTTGTGAACTATATTTGTGTTTCGGTCCTAAGGCTAAGGTAAGGTAAGGTGAATGTAAGGGTAAGGTAAGGTAAGGGTAAGGTAAAGGTAAGGGTAAGGTAAAGGTAAGGGTAAGGTAAAGGTAAGGTCAGGGGCGGCAGTAAATAAAACACGTTGTAACGTCACAGTGTATTCGTGCTGAGAGATCACGCTAAGTAGCTGTACGTGTCCTTTTCCCCCTCGGCGCGCTCCAGGTACTCCTTCTCTATCAGGATATCGATACATTTCTGGAACATAAATTAATTAATTAATTTATTTTTTATTTTTTGCGAGCAAACGAGCAGGCGGGTCACCTGATGTTAAGTGATTACCGCCGCCCATGAACACTTGTAGCACCTGAGGCACCACCAATGCGTTGCCGGCTTTTCAGGAATTTATTTTTCGGTCGAGCGAAGTAAGCGCTCTGGAGTCTGCTTGGGATAATTTGAACTTGTCTGTCCGTCTGTGTACCTAACAGTCTTATTACTCCTGAATTAAGAGCGAATGCGGTTGGAGACCTTTTTTTTACAAAAAGAATATTAGCCAAGCTGAAGTAGACTAATATTCTCCTATCCCCTCCAAAAAGGCGGAAAGCTTGTGCTAGCTGTGGGTAGGACAACTGTGCAACGGTGGGGTTCGAACCTGCGACCTTTCAGTTTTCGATCCGCGTATTTAACCGTTGGGTTTTTAAGATTTGAAAATTTAGTATTTGAAAAATTATCGCTGTCGCTCTGCAGTTGTTCATAAGAATGAACCGATTTGGCTGAAATTCGGAATGAATGAATGAATGAATGAATGGATACTGACCTTGATGACGGGCACGCGTGGCTTGAAACGCGAGGACAGCTGGTTGAGCACCTCCACCACCAGGTGCTGATGCTTCAGGGTTTTCCGCGTCTTCATTATCCTCACTATGGCAGCCTGGAGGATGCCAATAATGAAAATACACTTTATTTGTCATACACTTTATAGTACACTAGCGGCCCGACCCGGCTTCGCACGGGTGGACATAAGATTAAATATAGCCTGTTACTCAGGGTGAATGTAGCTTTCCAATAGTGAAAGAATTTTTGAAATCGGCACAGTAGTTTTTGAGTTTATTCATTACAAACATACACACAAAAATACAAATCTTTCCTCTTTATAATAGAGATAGACAAAAGTGTAGAAGTGTAGACTAATTAACAAGAAAAAATGTTGAAAAATTACATAACAAACATCGTATACATAGATTTTGTTCGTATGAAACGTAACGAATCGATTGACGCCTGATCCTGATCAAAATCGGCTCACGTAAATAAATACATACATATCGCTCATTTGCGACAAGGGTGACATAATTCAAAATCGACGATGAGAGAATTCTCTCGTTAGAGAGTAATGTTTTGTGGATGCTGCGGTCTCGAAACAACACAGCGGCCAACAAAGCGACAGAGCATTAAGTCACAATCTCTCTCGCTCTTATTTTTTTGTGCTTAGCGTAATGTTGTTTTTATAGCAAAAAGTATACATTTTCGACACTAAAATTGGTGAATTTTGAATTATGTCACCCTTGTCGCAAATGATCGATATATAGAGTGCTAAAATCATAACCCTTTATTTAGGTTTTGCAGTAAAAAAAAAAAAAAAAGTAAGTACACTGCGGATGAAGTGGCACTATTGGGTTCGATTCCCGAGTCTACCACCCCCCTCCCCTCTCCCCCTCCCGGTACTAACTCACCCCCCTTACCTGAATGAGCATCTTGCGGTCCTCCTCAATGTGCTTGTGGGTGGCCTCCTGTTCCACCTTCAGCTCGGTTTTCAGCGGGATGTTGATGTTCACGCGAAGTTTTTTACTGTAATAAATAAATTAATTAATTACTGAAGTTAATTTATAAATTTAGGTTTAACTAGCTTTAACCCGCGGCTTCGCTCACGTTAGGGTCGATTTTTTAACCCCCTATTTAACCCTCTTGGGGTTGAAATTTTCCAAAATCCTTTCTTAGCGGATGTCTACGTCCTAACAGCTACCTGTATGCCAAATTTCAGCTCGATCGGTCCAGTGGTCAGTCAGTCAGTCAGTCACCTTTGCCTTTTATATATTTAGATTAAAATTTTTCACTTGGACGGCGTGTATTTTTTGTAAATATAAGTAGTGGTAGTTTTAATTTTTTTTTAATTTATTTAAGTTATTTATTTAAGTTTTTATTTTGTTATATTTATATTGTAATAATTAACTTTTCAATGGGATAAAAAAAATACAGTTGAATGAAAAACTGCTTTTTAAAATGATGATTAAAATTTGTAATTAGTCAACTAAATTAGGCTAGATTGTAATTGTATTGAGCAACAATTTGGTGTTCAGAATCAGAAGAAAAAAAATTGCCAAATATTACCATGAATTAATGAATCAATAACATTCTTTAAGTTAAAAAAAAAAAAATCCTGTAAGTCTCCTGTGACTCTTATGACAAGTCAAGACTTTTTTCGCGATCTCACCTGATGGTAAGTGATGATACAGTCTTAGATGGTAGTGAGCTAACTTGGAAGGGGTATGGCAGTGTAGATTCAACCCATACCCCTAATCGGTTTCTACACGCCGGAACGCTAAATCGCTTGGCGGCACGTCTTTGACAGTTGGGTGGTAACTAGCCACGGCCAAAGACTCCCAGTAGACCAGACCAGACACAATTCAGAAATTATAAATTCCCAAATTGCCCCCGCCGGGAATCGAACCCGAGACCTCCCAGTTATAAGACCACAGCGCTCACCACTGCGACAGGGAGGTGGTCGAACTCTACCACCAGTTTGGTCAGTAAGTCTATGGTATGTTGCTTTTTGGTTCTTTTGTCTAAGTATAAAACTTACTTTTTGTATCCTAAATATAGATCAACAACAGAAGATTCTGTGAGCTCAGATTCGTCATCTTGGCATACTAGCAGCTTCGCTTTCAACAGGATTTGTAGCACCTACGGAATGAAAGAACTCCATCAAAATGTGCTCAGTAAAAATAAATTCCGCAAAAATCTGACTATATCTTCAGACCACCACCAATTAATCATCATGATTGGTTCATTTCTGTAACTACAGAGTATCAATAATTGAAATCATCTTGTTACATATAAAATTCCAGTCAATATTGACTTGCCGCGACCACACATGCAATCTATATTCCCTCGCTCTCATAATCTGATACATTCTATCACAACCGGAAAGCCTCCGTCAAAGCCTCTCTTGATGCATGTGTCTTGTTCCAAATGACGTACAGTCTACAATGTATTTCCGTTGTATTTCAATAGTACAGCCAAAGGTAAGGCTAAGGTAAGTAGTTTACTACTACTACTAGTTTAGTAAAGTGTTCGTGATTGGATGACGTGCTCTTGATGTACAGCCAAGCGTAAGGTCAGCAAAAGGTAAAGTGTAAGTGAGGGTTACGTTAAGGTAAGGGTATAAGGCAAGGTTAAGGGACGTAGTAAATAAGAGACGCGGTACGATAGTGTAAAGGTGAAAAGACCGAATAAATAAATAAATAAACATTTTAGAATAAGGAAGTCTCCCTGGATGCCTATGTGTTGTTCCAACTGGCGTACAGTCCGCGTGTTCTCATTGTATTGTGATAGTACAGCCAAAGGTAATGTTAGGATAAGGTAAGGGTAAGGTATAAGTAAGGGTAAGGCATAAGTAAGGGTTAAAGTACGATAGTAAAAGGGTGCAAACCTGTATAAGGAAGTCTCCCTTGATGCCTGTGTGCTGTTCCAACTGGCGTACAGTCCACGACGTGTTCTCGTTGTATTGCAATAGTACGGCCATTTGAAACGTGCTCGCCTGCAGTGTGTATCTGTTGGGAGGGATGTGACTTTTGAATTTTGCCACTTGTTACAATACAAAATTACTAGAACTAAATATATAGAGATACCTTTTAGGTTGTGTTATACGGAGTTTATGGTCGTAAAACAGTAGTCGAACCCATAAAAATAGAATAGAACAATTCTTTATTCAAATAAAATTTTACAATGTGCTTTCGAATCGTCAAAGGAATCTACCACAAAAGACTTTTTCAGTGATGATACGACACGCAAAATGACACTTATAATTAATATTTATTTTATTTATATTACAGCAAAAGATTATGCAAAAATTACCTGTTCTTAAAGCAGTTGGTGACCAGCTCACCCTTGCTCATGTTGTAGAGCCAGTTGAGCTTCCTGCCAGAATGTTGCGAGGAATAGAACGTCGTGAACCTGTGCACTGATCGCTCCAGCTGGAATAAATAAATAAATAAATTCTTTATTGGTGCAACTACAGGCCCCACCTGATGTAAAGTGATTACCGCCGCCCATGAACACTTGTAGTACCAGAATCACCACCGATGCGTTGCCGGCATTTCAGGAACTTATTGGTTCGCCCCTTGAATAACACCATATTGTAATAAGTAAGTGGGAACACCGTCGAAGGGAGATGGTTCTACAATTTGGTGGTACGTGGAAAAAAAGATCTGGAGCAACGGATGGTCGAAGTGCTCCAGGCACCCAGGTGGTGAGGGTGAAATTGTGTTCGGTGGCGAGCGGTACGGTTGTAAGAGTTAGAGGGCTAGGAGGGTTAGGATGATGTTTATACCTCGGTGGGCAGCTGGAAGCTGGAAGACTGCTGGAACGGCCAGGAACCTGACGACAGCACCTGGATGCTGAAGTCAATGTGAAGCGGCTGTTCCGAGCTGTTCGCCATGTGCTTGCGGAAGTTCTCGTTCAGGTCCTTTGATACTCCAATATCCTACAGAAAATGAGATGGATTAAGGGCCAAGACACGGAGTTGCCCGCGAAATTCAAATTTAATTTGGTTTTTCGCCATTTATAAACGAATACGACAAAGTAGGCTAATGGTATTCAAATTGCGATAATGGCAGTATCATCTTCACAGGTTTATATACTAATCTTTACGTAAAAGTATCCAGTTTAAGAAATTAATCAAAATAATGACTAATTTGTGAGTAGCTCACGTCAAACTCATTATTTTGACTAATTTCTTAAACTGGATACTTTCACGTTAAGATTAGTATATAAACCTGTGAAGATGATACTGCCATTGGCGCAATTTGAATACCATAAGCCTACTTCGTCGTATTAGTTTACAAATTGCGAAAAACCAAATTAAATTTGAATTTCGCGGGCAGACCCGTCTCTTGGGCCTTAAAACGTGTTCATAATGTCCGCCATGTTGGATCAATGATGACGTCATATTATAGTCAAACACGCGGGACCTAACCTAACCTAACCTAACTATATCGTAACGTAACGCTCATTTGCCACAAGGGTGACATAATTCAAAATCGACGATGAGAGAATTCTCTCGTTAGAGAGTACTGTTTTGTGGATGCTGCGGTCTCGAAACAACACAGCGGCCAACAAAGCGACAGAGCATTAAGTCACAAAAAATGTTGTTTTTATAGCAAAAAGTATAAACTTTCGACCCTAAAATTGGTGAATTTTGAGTTATGTCACCCTTGTCGCAAATGAGCGATGTATTAAAACGCCTACAGATGTAGACTGTATCATGTATGTATATATAAAGCAAGGCTTGGTGACGCCATCTTTTTGGCTAATGGATATGATGTAGGGAAACGTCGTGAAGAAAGCTGAACACCTGAGAATTCTCCACTATATTCTCAATGGTTTGTGACCCCTGCCAATCCACACTTGGCCAACGTCGTGGACTATGGCCTGGCCAGATTGATGGACTTTGGAGTAAATTCTTCTCATTTTCTGGGACCTATGCCCAGTTGTGGGCCGGTGAAGGGTGGGAATGAGTTAAATATGCACTAACCTGGAACATCCTCTGTAGTTTGCTCGTGTATTCGAAACCGCACGCTTGCTTTAGTTTTGAGATCATTGAAGCCTGAAACAAAATGGTTTTTTATTCACTAGCTGATGACTGATTAAGATTTTTTTTAAATCCCGCGATAGGTTTAAGTTTTTGTTTTTCTTTTTCATTACTATATTTTCTTTTTTTATTCAATGAAAAGTCCTTGATTGCGACCTAATCTGATGGTAAGTGACGATGCAGTCTAAGATGGTAGCGGGTTAACTTGGAAGGGGTACGGCAGTGTTCATTCAACCCATACCCCTAATCGGTTTCTACACGCCATCGTGCCGGAACGCTAAATCGTTTGGCGGCACGTCTTTGACGGTAGAGAGGTAACTAGCCACGGCCAAAGCCTCCCACTAGACCAGACCAGAGACAATTCAGAAATTATACCGCCGAGTTCATAGCTGGCTCTTCTCGGCAGGAAGGGCATTCCAAACCAGTGGTAGATTCATCGACGATTCAAAAGCACTTGTAAAAGTTTATTTGAATAATAAATATTTCTATTCTATTCAATAAATTCCCTAATTGCCCCCCGCCGGGAATCGAACCCGGACCTCCCAGTTATAAGACCACAGCGCTCACCACTGCGCCAGGGAGGTCGTCAAACTATATATCTAAGAATTCCCCTCATTAACAAAAAAAAAAAAAAAGTAAAGGCTATTGACGTTTCGTATAGGTTTCGTCCAACGCTCACCTCGGCGTCGTCGCTCGCAGACATGTGCTGGACGAGCCGCTTGGCGAGCATTTTGCTGTAGAACTTCTGGAACACGTCCTTGTCCTCGATGTACTTGAACACCACCATCTGACAAAATAAAGCGATAGCAATAGTGATGTTGTTTATCATTCAAACCAGAAACAAACAAATCAAATCAAAATTTCAAAATACACGCATAGTATGTAGATGTAGAAGATATATTAATTGTGGACATAACTAATATGCTAATGTGGGTGTGCGTGCTTGCGTGCATGTATATGGGTGTGCGTGCGTGCATGTGGGTGTGCGTCTGTATGGATATGCGCGCGTGCATGTGGGTGTGCGTGTGTATGGGTGTGCGTGCGTGCATATGGGTGTGCGTGCGTGCGTGCATGTAGGTGTGCGTGCGTGCGTGCATGTGGGTATGCGTGCGCGCGTGTATGTGGGTGTGCGTGCTTGCGTGCATGTATATGGGTGTGCGTGCGTGCATGTGGGTGTGCGTGCGTGCATGTGGGTGTGCGTGCGTGCATGTGGGTGTGCGTGTGTATGGGTGTGCGTGCGTGCATATGGGTGTGCGTGCGTGCATATGGGTGTGCGTGCGTGCAAGTGGGTGTGCGTGCGTGGCGCGTGCATTTGGATGTGCGTGCGTGCGTGTATGAAAAAAGAAAGTTCCCAACTCACAACTTGGTTAAGCGTGTCCTCCAATTCAGCCTCTTCGGGGTTCTTGCTCGACTTCTTCAGCAGTAGATCGCAGTACTTCGCCAATAGCTCTGGGCTCTTCGAAGATGAGTTAGCTGCCTTTGTTACTGCGTTACCTGATGAAGAAAGTTCTTCCCTGTAGAACTGACTCTAAATCAACGCTTTTAAGTGGTGTTTAATCTGACTGTGTGGGGCCGTTCAAGTATTACGTAAGCAGATTTATTACAATTATTTACCCCCCCCCCCCCCCCTTGTCAGCAAAAGTAAGCAAAACTCGTACCCCCTCCTCCCATGCTTACTTAAACATTTTTCAATTATAAATGTATTTTTTTTATATTATAATTGTAATGTTATAATTATAATTTGTAATGGTATAATTTTATAGTTTTCAAGCATAGACAATGTGAGGGTTGCCATTCGTGTGAAAAAGTAACTAACTACCGATGACTTAATCATCATCTAGACTCCCCTACCCCCCATGTCATCCAAAATAAGCAAAACAAAGAACCCCCCACCCCGCTATAGTGCTTACGTAATACTTGAACGGCCCCTGTGGAATCGGGATATCTCCATTTTGTTTTTAGGTTGAAACCCAATTCAATTCAATCTTTTTCTTCTGTATCAACAGATAGAGGTCCAGTGTTGAACAAAGGTCTCTTGCATGGACTTCCACATGTCTCGATCTTGCGCCTGTATCCAGCAGTTCGCTACGACTCGTTTCATGTCAACAGTCCATCTAGAGATGTCCATCATCAGCTCTTCGAACTATTTTTATACAACAACTAGCTGATACCCGCGACTTTGCGTGGATTAAGGTAGTTTGATTCCCGCGGGAACCGTTTATTTTTCCAACCAAACAAACAAACACACTCTCGCAATTATAATATTAGTTAGGATGCGAAAGTGTGTTGGTTTGTCCTTCAATCACGTCGCAACGGAGAAACGGATCGACGTGATTTTTTACAAGGGTATAGCTAAGGACCTGGAGAGTGACATAGGCTACTTTTTTTTCCGGAAAATCCAAGAGTTCCCGCGGGATTTCAAAAACTAACTCTACGTGCACAAAGTTGCCGGTAGTTTATAATATTAGTAAGTATTGTAATGAAGGTAGGTTACTCACTGTTAATAAATCTTCCACAGGCTTTGTCCAAAGCGGCAACGAAGCCAGAATCGTTCACAAACGCTACCAACACGAGCGCGTTGTACTTCTTGTGGACTTCGAGGATCGTTGAAACGTACACTTTCGGATCCTATAATGATGAATAAGTTAATTAGGTTTTAAAAACCACATCGAACTCCAACGCTTAGAAGCGCAATACTGCCGTCATAAGGAAAAAAGTGACAGATACGTCTTTTTAAATATTAAAGATACGTTTTTTTAATTAATTCATTAATTCATTCATCTCAACTCATCGCCAGCCCTCAGGTCACCTCTCGAATGAAAAGGGTTTAGGCCATAAATAAAAGTAATGTGAAGTGGATATTCCTATACAAAATTACCAATAGCGTATTTTACTCTATTTAAAAAAAATTCTCAATTTAATCCTAACGTGATAATTTACTACTAGAAAATTTATTAAAATTTTATTCAATCGATAAGTACCAAAACAATGCATTTAAATTTTTCATTTTAAATTTTCGCGCGTAAATTGAAGAAAACGCTAGATGACGTCATCTCGACAGTAAACACACTAGGTAGTTCAACTACCTATCACAATGACAGCTGATGACGATAGCTAAACTGACGAGGTGCTAAATGAAAGATTATTTACAGACATTATGACGTAGTGTTATGGCGGGTGCCTGTCTCACCGTGTGCGCACAGTCGCCGCACTTGTCGATGTCGTGCAAGCCTTGCGCGCGTATATGTTGCTCCACCAAACGGTTCGGGATTCGCGTCACTAGACTGTACATGCGGCCCGAAGGTAATGTCTCACCGTATGCGCGCAGTCGCCGCACTTGTCGATGGCGTGCAAGCCTTGCGCGTGTATGTGTTGCTCCAACAGGCGCCGCAGCTCCACCAAGCCGTTCGGGATCCGCGCCACTAGACTGTACATGCGGCCCAAATCGGCGTTTTTGTCACCGTCCAGCAGTTTCTGTAAGATAATTAATTAAATAATAATAATAATAATATAAAAAAGAAGACGTGTGGCACTCAGGGAATGCCGCGGTAAAGCTATTGCATAGCATTTTTTATCAACGCCATCTAGCGGCTCACCGCTCGATGGCGTTGATAAAAAATGCGCCATCTAGCGGCTCACCGTAGAGCAGTCCCGTGTCAGGTTATTTTCGTTACGGAATTTCTGGATTCGGTCTCCACGCTCAAGGCCCGCGATAGAAGCTATGCAATGGCTTAAAAATATTTAAAAAAAACCCGAAAGTCGGGCCAGCGTCGCGCATCGGTTTCATCGTTTCTATTAATTAAGCCCGTCCGACATAATTGACAAGTGAGATCGATTACAGCAACATATTCAATTTCGCACAAATCAACCTTATCTTTTTGATAGATTTCTAAAATTCGTTACGCTCTGACGGTACCGAATTCAACTATCTAAAAAAGCAGCTTCAGAAATCTGGTAAATATAATAATACTTGGTGAAGAACCCCGCACGGTTCACTAATGATTAACAAAAAACGTTAAACAAATGATCATTTCAATTTCAAAAAGCGTTTTAAAAGCTAATCAAATCACAAACGTCGTATTCCACAAACTAATCATTTTACAAAAGATCATTTTACAAATATTCTATTCGCAAATGTTTTATTTTGCAAATGTGCTGGATGTTAAAATATCATTTTAAATTTTATTATTTCACCAAATTTGCAATTTGGTGAAATAATAAATCCGCCGTATTACGGCTAGCTGTTATCAAAAACAGGGCCGTTTTGAAATGCAATAGGCTACGCCAGAAGACTCGCTCCGTCGCCCCTTCATTCAGCTTCGCCTACTCGACCTTCGTTTAGCTACGGAGGTCGCCGGCTCGCTTCGCTCGCCACCTCCCCCCTTCGCTCCACTCGGCCTCGTAGGCTCGCTTCATTCAGGACCTCCTTCGCGAGCTTCTGGCTTCGCGCTTCATAAAAACACTCTAGGGGTAGGGCAGACAAGACTACGTGGAGTCGGGGTTGGCCATTTCGGTTCTGGCGTAGCCCATTTAATTTATAGCGAAGCGCAGCTCCCGCCACAGCCTTGAACAGTTCATTTTATCAAAAAAGATAAAATATGCTACATGTTTTACTAATTAACACAATTAAGAAATCAATTGTTTGTCAAATATTATTTTATGAAATCACAATTTGTCTAGTAATTTGTTTTGTCAAGCGAATTATTTGTGGAACCAGAAGTTTTATAATGATCAATAAATGATTCATTTATTTTGCTAAACGTTGTTTGTAGAATGACACTTTGTTATTTGTTTTTTGTGAATTGACCGGTCACCACCTCGCACAGACCTGGAACTCTGAGTGGAATATCTCCAGGTGTTTCTCGATCAGCACGCGGTCGCAGGTCTTGGCCAGGCGCTCCATGGTCGTCTCGTGGAGGTACACCTGGACGCGCCTCTGCTCCTCTTGTAATCGCTGCTCCGCCTGGAATCGAAGAGTTTTACAGCTGGAACACTTTGTAAGGTATCTGACGCGTGCAATGCTAGTAGCCAGACTTTACATTATATCTATACATTTCACTTTCCTTTCACTCTCTTTTCACTTTTCATTTTTTTCACTTTCACCTCAAATTTCATTTTTCTTATTTAACGACTTATTTACATTATACTTATTCAATCCACTTTCCTTTCACTCTCTTTGTCTTATCTTTCGTTTCACTTATCGTTTCTTTTCACTTTCACCTCAAATTTCACTTTTCTTATTTAACGACTAAATTCATTACCTTTATCATATATTCTGTGACAGGATTGTTCCTCAAGAAATCCGTACTCTCTCTAGTATAAAACCGTTCAGTGTCTTCAAGGAACACAGATTCGAAGGTCTCCTTGTAGATAGCCAGGTTTTGGCCTCGAGCTGATGGTTCCTCTTCGTTGAGACCCAGAGCTACGTAGCAGTTGATTACCTGGAAAGGAGGATGGGTCAGATTGGAGCCAGACACAAGTAAATTGTATTTATTACTGGACTATGTCAGTATTCATTATTAGAAAAAATTAGTTCTTCTAACGAACAAACCTTTTTTCTAATTAATCCTCGTGAAGATTGGCCGCCGTGGCCGTATTCGGTTGGGAGGACTATTATTATTATATTTTTAACCCGATGCAAAAACGTCGGGGTATTATAAGTTTGACGTGTGTGTTTATGTGCGTGCATTTGCGTGTGTGTGCATATGCGTGTGTGTGCGTGTGTGTGGCATCGTAACGGATGAACCGATTTTGATTTTGTTTCTTTTTTGTTTGAAAGATGAATTAGTCCGGAGTGTTCTTAGCTATGTTTGATGGAAATCGGTCCAAGATGGCGGCCGCCACAAAATGGCGGGTTACATATTTTTATTTTAACGATTACCGACTTGCGATTAGGATGTTGTAACATGTCGGGGGTGTTTTAAATTTTTAATTTACACTTGTGGCTGATGGTGATAATATTTTTTGAAAGGTTCAAGGAAATGGATTATTATATATAGATATAGATATATAACTCACCCCAGAAACGAGTCTAGTGTTTATGGTCTCGCCATTTCGTTCCCTTTCGATGAGTTTGAGGACGGCGTTGGTCACTTGCTTGTTCAAACATTTGAACAAATTGTCACGCCACGTCACCAATGCCAATTGATAAATCTCGTAGATGCCCTGGGGAATAAATAACTTTAGTTTATTCAATTTTCATTCAGTAAAATTAAGTAAAAAAGCAGTAATAGCCTAGTGGTCAGGACTGTGGCCTGGTCTTTCTGATATGAAATTCTCAGTGCTAGCCCGGAGTTAAGAAGTTTGTAGTGAGTCACCCCCGTGCCTCGGAGAGCACGTAAAGCCGTCGGTCCTGCGCCTGATCTCTCTGTGATCGTGTTGGTTTTTCCGTCCCATCGGACTACGAGAGTGAGGAAATAGAGAGTGCACCTGTGTTTGCGCACTCACTTGTGGACGTCTCACGCGCAGATTTTTGTGGATATAGGCCGCTGTGGCCGGATTCGGTAGGGAGGACATTAATATCTACCTTTCTACCCTCAAGTCTTACCTTCCTTCCCTCTTCGCATTTTGCAGCTCCGATTTGTTTGAAGTCAGATAAAATACAAGCGCGCTCCAATGTGTATATAACTATCTACCATTCTACCCTCAGCACTGGTAGCATGGGCAGGAGATAAAAGTTTTATCCCCCGATTTTATCCACTGACAGGGGATAAAATTATCTTTTCCCTACGCTAAAGCATGGCGACAGAGGAGAAGGCGATGTATATTTCTATAAGTATATCCACTGAGTGCTATTTCCACCGCTGTGCCCATGCTCGACGGGTGGATAAAGCTAAGCAAGGGGATAAAGGTTTTATCCTTTTCCCGGGGATAACATTTCTCCCGCCCATGCTACCAGGGCAGGTCCTACCTCTCTTCCCTCTTCGCATTTCGTAGCTCCTATTTGTTTTGAGCCGGTTAAATTAGAAGCGTATTTAATTGTGAATATAACTACATATCTACTTTTCTACCCTCAGTTCCTACCTTTCTTCCCTCTTCGTATTTCGTAGCTCCTATTTGTTTCGAGCCGATTAAATTAGAAGCGTATTTAATTGTGAATATAACTATCTACTTTTCTACCCTCAGTTCCTACCTTTCTTCCCTCTTCGTATTTCGCAGCTCCTATTTGTTTGGAGTAGTTAAAATACAAGCGCACTCCATTGTGCATATAACTATCTACCTTTCTACCCTCATGTCCTACCTTCCTTCCCTCTTCGTATTTCGTTTGGAGTCGATTAAAAAAATACAAGCGTATTTAATAGTGAATATAACTATCTACCTTTCTACCCTCAGTTCCTACCTTTCTTCCCTCTTCGTATTTCGTAGCTCCTATTTTTTTCAAGTCAGTTAAAATACAAGCGCACTCAATTGTGCATGTAACTATCTACCTTTCTACCCTCATGTCCTACCTTCCTTCCCTCTTCACATTCGCGTTTGACCCAGTGCCTGTTGAGGTACGAGCAGATACCATTGAGGACTCGGGAGGAAAACTGATACTCCTCCCATTGTTTAGTGTAAAATGCTAATACATCTTCGCCCATCAGGTCTGCTCCGTTCTGTAATAAGAGATATAATAATTAAAATACAGCCGGGCAATGGTAGCCTAGTGGTTAGGACTGCAGTCTCCTATTCGGAGAGGTCACGGGTTCGATCCCATCTCTGACTTTTCGGAATTACGTGCGTTTAAGCAATTAAAAAATACATGCTTTAACGGTGAAGGAAAATGGGAATAATAATATCATGAGGAAAAGTGCTAGAGAGTTTTCCATAATGTCCTCAAAGGTGAGTGAAGTCTGACAATTTTCATTCAGCCAGCATAGTGGTTTTTAACCTTTCTCCTGACCTACTGGTCATTTTCACCAGCCATATCTAAATCATCCTTTAAGTAGGTAGCCCCTTTACGTAGGTAGCCACTTTAAGTAGGTAGCCCCGTTACGTAGGTAGCCACTTTAAGTAGGTAGCCCCTTAACGTAGGTAGCCCCTAAATATAACCCAATACCAATTACCAATACCCAAAGTCATTTCCACTTTTAGGTGTCCCTTAAGGTTCGTGAAAATTAAATTGACAGAATTGACTTAGGCAGGTGAAAGTTAGGGAACGTTGGTAAAAAACGGGCATTACAGTAATATAAGAAGAAATTAATTTAATGTTCCTAACTACGAATAAATAGTAAGTAAGGAAGTCTAACTGCGTTAAAAAAATGATCCCAACAAAAATTGTGCCGAAGTGGGTGGAGATTAAAATTAGGCCGTTAGAGGCGGGGATTAAAAATAAAAATAGCACGTCAACAGTTGGTCATTTTTCTTGCACGTCAAATTTTCATAACATCGTCCAATGACTCAGCTGTCATAGCAAACATAGCAGCACGCGCGTTTCGTTTTTCGTTTCGTTCTGAATTTGAACCGATCACCAAGCATGTCTACCTGTAACCTCGGAAGTGATTCGTATGATTCGTATTTTGAATCATAGGTCGTTTTGGTTTGAAGTAGCACCATTTTTTGAGTGGATTTTGTTCTGAATTAGACTTCCTTGCTTATTATATATTCGTAGGGCCAGACTAACCACGTACCTTGAGTAAGTTAACAAGATAGATCCTCAAAAACTCCCGTAGTCTTTTGTATAGCTCCAAACCGACTAACTGTGCTCCGCCTCCCTGCACTTGCCCGCCCTGAAAAAAATGGAAATAATCCAGTCAAACGCGAGTCGGACTCGCGTAAGAAGGGTTCCGTACCAAAAAAAAAACGCCGAAAAAAATACGTTTCTAGTAGGGGAGTTCCCTTTAATTTTTAATCCCATCGTTCCCTCAAATATGGTTGAGCGAAGCAATGGCTGGATCATGCGTCATGCTTGTGAACGGGTGCCACCAACTTTTTTGCTTTGTCTGCCTGTCTTAACATGTATTGGATTGTTTTGCATTTTTGAAACTTCATTGTGGAAACACTGTATACATAGCATAGTTTTGTTACATATTGTAAAAAAATTTTTTTTTTTAAAGAGCAACCGCCGAGTTTATTGCTGGCTCTTCTCGGCAGGAAGGGCATTCCGAACCAGTGGTAGATTCATCGACGATTCAAAAGCACTTGTAAAAGTTTATTTGAATAAAAAATACTTCTATTCTATTCTACTCATGTATGGCCTGCCTTATCGTTATTGAGTGACGTATTCATACCTGTTTCCTGCCATAGCTGGCCTTACTGGAATTTGATCTTGACAGCGGCGAGTTATTGTTGTGTACTGACGTGCAATAGTTGTATACATGCCTGGGTATTGGGTCAAAGATTTAAATTCACTCAAGCTTGGAGCTCAGGCTCCATAATTTAAAAAAAAAGATTAAAAAAAATTACAATAATAAAATAAAATAAAATGATAAAATAGTCCTTGACTGCGATCTTTTTTTTTTTTTTGTTTATAAAGAATATCAGCCAAGCTGAACTTGACTGATGTTCTCCTCTCCCCTCCAAATAAGTGAAAACTTGTGTTAGGTACACCGTACAATTCGCCCAGTCATCATTCACGCTTTATTATAAATACGCTTTTCATTCAATCATATATCAGTGCACATAACATCGCATCGCGCTCACATTACTGCTATTAGGTAGAGACCAATAAACTTAAGTCTTCTACTCAGCAGTTTTATTACTGTGCGGTCCTGAACCGTACAAGTGGGTACGACAATAGTGCAACGGGTGGGATTCGAACCTGCGACCTTTCAGTTTTCAGTCCGCACCTTTAACCGTTGGGCTATTGAGGCCTCAATAGCCCAACGGTCCTTGTGCACCGATCTCACCTGATGTTAAGTGACGATGCAGTCTAAGATGGTATTGGGCTTACATGAAAGGGAAGATCATACCCTTAATACCATCGCTTAATACACACGGTTTCTACACGCCATCGTGCCGGAACGCTAAATCGCTTGGCGGCACGTTTTTGACGGTAAGGTGGTAACTAGCCAAAGCCTCCCACTAGGCCAGACCAGAAACAATTCAGAAATTATAAATTCCCAAATTGTCTCCGCCAGGAATCGAACCCGAGACCTCCCACAATAAGACCACAGTGCTCACCACTACTCAGGATTCTAAGTTAGAATCCTGAGTGTAGTGAGGGATTTAAAAGCACAAGAAACAAAAACTTTGCTATCGTGTGACACATACAACTTTTCGTCGCGACGCAAAATGTTCAATTTCACCTCACTAGTTCAAAAAGGGCGCCTTTGCCGTCTAAAACCAGTGAGCAAAAGTAGTTTTTGCTCACTCAGTGAGAAAAACGACCTAGTGATTTGAAAAGGATTTTCTATTTATTTATCTACTAGCTTTTGCCCCTGCGACTTCGTCCGCGTGGAATTAGATTTTGGGTGGAATTTTCAAAAACTGTGACACACGTACTTTTTTATTTTTAACTGAAAGCTCAAATACCAAGTATGATGGAAACAGCTTGAAAAATGACGGAGTTTCATATAAACTTCCATCCGCTATTTAAACCCCTTAGGGGTAGAATTTCCAATAATCCTTTCTTAGTGTGCGCCTACGTCATAAAAGGAACCAACTGTAAAAATTTCAAGTTTCTAACTTCAGTAGTTTAGGCTGTGCGTTGATATCTCAGTCAGTCAGTCAGTCAGGACTGGATGTCGTTAAAAAGGATACGTATAAAAGTCCATATATCTGTTCTTCACGATCTGCTGTCGTCTGTAAACCAGCTCGATGCCCTCTTGTAGATCGCCCCATATCTGTAAAACAAAACAATGTTCTGAATATATAAAAGGATAAACGTAAAAAGTAGCATGACGCAATTACATCTAATTAGGACTAATTAGATTTTTTTTTAATTTTTTTTATTAGTGTTAACTTCGACAATTCAGCCGGGACGTGGCAAGCGCAAGCATTCCCCTCTGCCGAAATACATGTACAAACGTACGGTTCAGCTTGTAAGTGTGACAGCTTTTGATTTAGTGTGCGTTCATAGAGACATTAAGTATTTACAAGAGTGCGGAAGTGAGTAAATGTGTGTTGTACTTGATTACCCCACCTCACCGCAGAAAATGGCAGAATAAGTTCAGTACTAAATCTGCGTAAAGGCACGTCCCGGCTGAATTGTCGAAGAGTGTTAACCTACACTTAAAGGAAATATCCTAATCTATACTAATATAATAAAGTGCAAGAGTTTGATTGAACGCGCTAATCTCTGGAACTGTCAGTCGGATTTGAAAAATTCTTTTTGTATCAGATAGCCCAATTCTTGAGGAAGGTTATAGGCTATTCAATATCCCGGTACGACTCTTAGAAGCCGAGCAAAAAGAAAAATAGCGCGGACGAACAATGCGATGCGGTAAGTCGGTGGTCGAGGGCGGTCACCCGACGAGAACCGAAAAAAAATTGAACCGAAGGCTATTATTAATCCGGAAGATCAAAGCGTTCCCACGGAATTATTAAAAACTAAATCCACTCGGACGAAGTCGCGGACAACAGCTAGTAGATTTATAAATGCATATAAAAATTTCGGAGGCCCGGCCGGCGGGATTCGAACCCACATCTCTCTGGGAATCGCGCCCGAGTGTGTTAACTGTTACACTACGGCCAAATTGAACAATCACACGTCAGCCACGAAATTAGTGATATATCCACTTTTTTCAATCAGTTTTATAGCAACTGTTAGCGACATCTAGTAGCGACACATTACAGTAATTAGAAACTAGGAAAATCCAATCCAACTGTGCTAACAGACGGCTAGCTTCAAACGACTTTCGATAGAGGATACAAGTATAAACGTAAAAATTCTCTTTACGAAACCGACTTCAAACGCCACTACAAAGTATATCAATTATGCCTATAAAATTCGAAGAGTTCCCTCGATTTCTCCAGGATCCCATCATCAGATCCTGACATGATGACAATGGGACCACCTGGGAAGCATACCTTTTCAAACAAAAAATAATTTTCCAAATCGGTCCAGGCGTCTTCGAGTAATCGGGGAGCATACGTAAAAAAAACTATACGGGTAGGTTCAATGACGCAATACATCTTATAAGTGATGTGATAATGTAGACAAGCGGTGTAAATTACGCGTCCTAATGTTATTCTATCGTTCATTGTGTAATTCACACGTAGTTAGTGATGTAATCGTTACTTTATCTCACTTTACACTTTCTTTGATCGTCACAAAATAAGTGTAGGGTAAATTATTCGATAGTCAGTCTTTTTGCTTTAATATCTGCTAGCTTTTGCCCCGCGACTTCGCCCGCGTAGAATTAGGCCATATACGATCAAGTTTGCGTGATGCTTAGGGATTTGGTAGAAGTAGGTATCGATATCTGAGTAGTATCGATATTTTTGTTTCAATACTTAGAAAAGCTTCCGAAAGCTGTACCACTCCATCAAGAGATAACGCTATACATCAGAAAGAGAAAAGTATACACTATAGTCTGCTTAGTTCGATACTTTCCCAATTACTCGATACTTTTATCTCATCAATAGATTTCACACGTCAGACGTGTTAAAGGAAGTGTTATTATTATAAAAATTCTTTTCAAAAAACCGACTTCAAACGCCACTACAAAGTATAAAAATAATTTTATTTTGTACACGTTTGTTGAAGTCGGGCGGGCTTAACTAGTAACGATGAAATCGATGCGCGACGCTTACCTTATGGTGACATATAAGAGACACGTTTATTGAAATCGGGCGAGCATCGCGTATTGGTTTCATCGTTTCTATTTAAGCCGCCCGACTTCAACAAACGTGTACAAAATAAAATTATTTTTATACTTTGTAGTGGCGTTTGAAGTCGGTTTTTTGAAAAGAATTTTTATTTTAAGCTTTTTAGTGTAGCTTGTTCCTGCTCTCTTTCTCCCCTCCCTCCAATGCTACGGTACTAATGTAGTTCTACACTCCGTACCTACAGTACTTATTAACAATACACAAGAGCTAGGACTAGGAGCTCCATGATGTAGTCCATGGCTGGTACCAACAATATCAATTCGAAAGCGTCAGTTCGTAATTCCTCCAACTCTGCAGCATCAGGATTGAGGAGCTAGAACCTTGAGCATTATGATGTAGTATATGTTTGGTACCAACAATATCAATTCGCAAACGACAGTTCCTAAATCCTCACAGTTTAGGTAGGCAGTACCCCTGCAGCGTCAGTATTGAAGAGCGAGGACCTTGAATTCCACGATGTAGAATATGCTTGATACTAACAATATCAATTCGCAAGCGAAAGTTCCTAAATCCTCACAGTTTAAGTGGGCAGTACCCTGCAGCATCAGGATTGAGGAGCTAGAACCTAGACCTCGATGGTGTAGTATATGCTTATTACATACAATAACAATTCATGATTAGCAGTTCCTACATCCCTATAATTTTGGTGGGCAGTGCCCTGCAGCATCAGGATTGAAGAGTAGGACCTGGAGCCCTATGGTCTAGTATATGCTTAGGCCAAGCATACCAATTCGTAAACGACGTTTCCTAAAATCCCATAATTTAGGGGGGAAATACCCCTGCAGCATCAGGCTTGAGGAGTTGAAGGTAAAATTTTTATGGGACCATTTCGCGAGCTTCTTCTGTCGATTAAAAAAAAAATCTCGTGAATCGGTCCAGAAACCTCGGAGTAATCGGTGGACATACATAGAAAAAAAAAAAAAAAAAAAAGATGCCGGCCGAATTGATAACCTCCTCCTTTTTGGAAGTCGGTTAAAAATTCGAGCTGTAGACAACTAAATTAGCACCACTGCCTACCTATTACACTTAAACTGCATTTTGCGCACAAGTGCCCAAAATCTCGTAAAAAATAAATATTCGCGCGATATTTTTAATGCAGCACTTGGAATCGTGCCAATGGAATGTAAGAGTGTAAAGGTGAATTCACAATCGCATTGAAGCGTTTCTAGATTATAAGAAGAAACATTTCTCACTCTTTGTATTAATCAAATTACACTAACAATTATGCTAAATCTCCAATTTATATTTTACTAGCCGATGCCAGCGACTTCATTGGCGTGGATTGAGGTTTTTAAAAAAGTACTCTATGTGTTATTACAGACTATAATCTATCTCTGTGCCAAATTTCAGCCAAATCGGTTCAGTCGTTGTGGCGTGATTTAGTAACAAACATCCATTCATCTATCCATCCATACATCTAAACTCGCATTTTATATATTAGTAGGATTTATGAAATCAACGAAATATCTTACTTTTAGTAGGTGATAGCAGTAATTTCCGAGATCAAAATACAAAATTTTCATAAAATCATATAATAATAGCAAATTTTTAGTATTTCCACCTGATTTCCACTGATATGTGTAATAATATAGGTCTAAGGAAGGGGACAAATGTACCGAAAAAAATATTATTAATATACCTATTATATGGATATTTTGTGTTAATTTGGTTTAGAACAGGTTAAATAAAAGCTTGGGAGTTTGATAATATTGTTGTAAAAATACCTATTATAGACGAATTGAGTACTAACATACCCGCCACATTGTGTGCAAGCCGCGCGGTTCGTGAGCGACTGCAGATGTGAATGTACCTTTACGTGGAACTCTATGATTTACGATTCCTATATCGAAACAGTTTTGACTGAGCTATTTTTAGACAAGTATGAATTCAAAATCACCAACCCCGACATACGGAATTTATGATTCTAGAATTGACAAATCTGTATTTTGTAACCGATCTTTCTGCTAGATTACAGTTCACCACGCTTCCCAAATTTTCCCAAAAAGAAAATTAAAATTCAATCTTCTAACAAGTGTACTAAAATTAAAAATTTAAAACATCTTCGACATTTTACAACATCCTAATCGATATAGTCAGTAATCGTTAAAATAAAAGTATGTCACCCGCCATTTTGCCGGCATTTTGGCGGCCATCTTGGACCGATTTTCATCAAACATAGCTAAGAACACTCCCGACTAATTCACCATTCAAACAAAAAAACAAAATCAAAATCGGTTCATCAATAGAGGATGAACCGATTTTGATTTTGGATTCAAGCAATACAGGATGCCTGCGTCATTTTATAAGCATACAGCTTTCTTTTTATAAGCAAACAGCTTATAAAATGACGTAGGCATCCTCTAAGAAAGGATTTTTGAAATTCATTCCTTATGAGGGTAAAATAGGTGTTTGAAAAATCGAACTTAACGTGAGCGAAGCCGCGGACAAAAGCTGTTCCATAATATAAGCCATAATATTTTGGACAGCCCTAGCACAGGCTACGGTCTAATTGGGCTGCCAATTGTAATAACCAGCCACAAGTTTTAGTCTAATGCTTTGGTCTATAAATTATGGTGTAAATTGTGTTCACTTTTTTGTCTTTAAATAAATAAAAAAATAAAAAAATAAGCGATTTAGCGTTCCGGCACTATGGTGTGTAGAAACCGATTAAATTGGGTTAAATTTAGACTGCTATACCCCTTCCAAGTTAGCCCGCTACCATCTTAGACTGCATCGTCACTTACCATCAGGTGAGATCGCAGTCGCTTGTCATCGAATAAAAAAAAAAGACGTGTGGCACTCGGGGACTGCCGCGGTAAAGCTATTGCATAGCATTTTTTATCAACGCCATCTAGCGGCTCACCGTAGAGGAGTCCCGTGTCAGGTTATTTTCGTTACGGAATTTCTGGATTCGGTCTCCACGCTGGCCCGCGATAGAAGCTATGCAATAGCTTAAAAACTACCTATTCTATAGGAGCATTTTGTCCTACTTTATAGGCTCTATTAAATACGAGCGTCGCAGTAGATCGTGCGGCGTTGTGTAAAACGCAAAACAAAGAAATATACAGTTACGTAAATCAACGGTGGTTCGCGAAATTGCAATCGAGATCACGGTACCTACACACTGCCTACGTACGCGATTGTTCGCAAGCGTTAAGTGGGGCAAATGTGACTCGTGACTCGTTCGAGGCAATACTGATACTCCAAGGGGGATCGCCTACGATGACTTTTTGAAAAAAAAAATAAAAAATAAAAAATAAAAAAAGACGTGTGGCACTCGGAGTCCGTATTCCCGTCGAGCCTTAGGTTTTCTCGTTACGGAATTTCTGGATTCGGTCTCCACGATCAAGGCCCGCGATAGAAGCTATGCAATAGCTTAAAAAATATTTAAAAAAAAACCGACTTCAAACACCACTTAAAAGTATAGTCTTAGTTTGTACACGTATGTTGAATTCGGACGGGCCTAAATAGAAATGATGAAACCGATCCGCGCCGCTGGCCCGACTTCGACATACGTGTACAAACTAAAATTATTTTAAGCTTTTTAGTGTAGATTCATAGCCATTAAGGACCAATTGACTAGATCATTTGTTTTGCTCCTTAAAAAAAATATTGAAATGCCGATATGTATGCTATGAAGTATGCACGGTTAAAATCCTACACACACTCTGATCACGAGCGATTTGCTCTTATTCATTGAGCAGTTCCGTCCTCCATCTCCGAAGAAATTCATCAGATCTTCACCAAAAAACGACGATACCTTTCAAATAAAAAAAAATATTGAAATCGATTCATGAAGTCGATTAATAAAACCGGCCGTATACGAGTTGGACTCGCACACGAAGGGTTCCGTACGTACCATCGTAAGGGCGATGCCTCATTAGTGCGTTGCGTTCAGGACTCGAGTCTCTCTCAAGAGTGGAGGGTCAAGACTAGCGATGCCAGACGTCCGTATTTCCCGGGACGTCCCGTACTTTAGGCATAGTTTAAAATGTCCCGGCGGGACTGACTCTGTCCCGTATTTGAACCGTACTTCGTTTTTCATTATGAAATCGATCCAAGCATTCACACACGCAACGTTCGTAAAAAAAACGAATTGATGACCGTTTTTAATTGCGATTATAATTGAATTGATTTTTACAGATATATGAAAACGAATAAAAATAAGTTAAAACTGACTCGATCCATGGAAAAATATAAAAAAAAAAAATGACACTAAATAATTTTGTTTTTTATTTAGCCCGGGTAAAAAACTGAAATCCCGTATTTTTTTGCCCATTTAACCATATGTCCCTTATAGGCTGAATAAAAATCTGACGACCCAAGTCAAGACCTTGGCAGTGGCATGGTGAATACTCCGCCAAGTGTAACCCACGCTACTACCAGGGTCCGTGGGACAAAGACAGGTTTTAGTGGGTGCAAGCCCTACATAACCCTCCGTTTCCCCTGACGGAGGGGTATGCGTTAGGCATTTCCTGTCTATAAAAACAAAAAAGACGTGTGGCACTCGGGGACTGCCGCGGTAAAGCTATTGCATAGCATTTTTTATCAACGCCATCTAGTAGTGAGAGGAGTCCCGTGTCAGGTTATTTTCGTTACGGAATTTCTGGATTCGGTCTCCACGATCAAGGCCCGCGATAGAAGCTATGCAATAGCTTAATAGAAAAGTGCGTTCGCCGCTATACGGATCAACGCATTGCCATGTCATAATAGCTGCGCTGCAACGTCGTGCGTCACCCTCCCCCCCGCTGCGTCTCTCATCCGCCGATCCGTTAGAACGTTGCGTGCGACGACGCAACGCCTTAATGTGGCATGTCATTTAATAGTTATTTGTGTTATATGGGGCCAAAGAAAATTTTTGTTCCCCGAGGGCGCTATTTTGAATCCAGAGCGAAGTGAAGGATGCTATAGTAGAGTCCCGAACGCAGCGAGGGATTCTAAAGTAGAATCCTGAACGTAGCGAGGAATTCAATATACGCCGCCCGAGAGCAAAAAATTTGGCCCCGAGTGACACACACTATTTTTCATCATTACCTATGAGAAAAAGCTAGGAGTATCAACCTTCTATGATCACGTGACTTATCGAAGACAACAGCTGCTCAAACATTTTTGAATTTCGAGTTTTTTGAATTTCTGCAACGATCGCAGTAGTAATAAACACATACTAAAGCATGAACGCGGACCAATCAAAAGAGAGAAATGAAAACTCCCATGGGACTAAAAATTAAATTTTGCTCCCGCTATCCTCTGAAGCCAATATTCGTTTTTCGAATAGGTATGATGAAAATATATGGAAAACGACGCAGCGTCGACGCAACGCAACGCACTAATGAGAGCTCTAACGGCGATTGTTAAGGTCGAGCATAAAACGCCGGAAAAATCGCGTTTCTTCTATAGGCTAGCTAGTTTAAAAATAAAATGGAAAATAAAGGGGGGTCCCCTTTATTTTCCATTTTATTTTTAAACTAGCTCTTGCCTGCGACTTCGTCCCCGTCAATTTCTGTTATTATGATCAGCGTGATGTTATATAGCCTAAAGCCTTCCTCGATAAATGGACTGTCCAACACAAAAAGAATTTTTCAATTCGAACCAGTAGTTCCTGAGATTAGCGCGTTCAAACAAACAAACTCTTCAGCTTTATAATATTAGTATAGGTAATTTGTTGTTATAGCGGCAATGAACATACACATTCTGTTTAAATTTCAACTATCTACCTATTATTGATCATGAGATACAGCCCGCTGACAGACAGACCGTCCCGTTGGTTACCCTTTTGGTACGGAACCCCAAAAAAATATATACAACTAGCTTTTGCCCCCGCGACTTCGTCCGCGTGGAATTAGATTTTGGGGTGGAATTTCCAAAAACTGTGACACACGTACTTTTTTATTTTTAACTGAAAGCTCAAATACCAACTTTGATGGAAACAGCTTGAAAAATGACGGAGTTCCATATAAACTTCCATCCGCTATTTAAACCCCTTAGGGGTGGAATTTCCAATAATCCTTTCTTAGTGTGCGCCTACGTCATAAAAGGAACCAACTGTAAAAATTTCAAGTTTCTAACTTCAGTGGTTTAGGCTGTGCGTTGATATCTCAGTCAGTCAATCAGTCAGTCAGGACTTTGAATTTTATATATATAGATAGATAGATAGAAGATATCAGCCAAGCTGAAGTTGACTTATATCCTCCTATCCCCTCCAAATACCTACCTTATTAACGAAGCTTAGCTTTGCGTCAGTCGTAGATATTATCTAGCACCTACTTAGATATAAGTGATTGGTGGGACACATGAATGGAAGATTTTATGACGTCACACGGGAGCGGCGCAAAGCCGACCGATAAATCATTCATCGGGTCAATCGATTTCCGACTATTTCAGTCTATTTTCGTACAAACGACATTGACCATTCACCTAATGTATATATACACTTGTAACTTCGTGACCTCTCTAATACAAAGGCTATTATTATTATAGTTCTTGCAATAGGGTATTTTACTCTTTTTTGAAAATTATCTCAATTTAATCCCAAGGTTATAATTTACTACCAGAAAATGTATAAAAATTTTATTCAATCGATAAGTACTAAAATAATGCATATAAATTTTCGCGCGTAAATTGGCGAAAACGCTAAATGACGTCATCTTGACAGTAAACACACTGGTAGGAAGGTAGTTTAAGGGGAGGGGTAAGGTTAATTCGGTAAAAAAAAGGCATGTTTTCAAGATTTTTTTTTGGCAATACAGATGGTGTTAGTTTATTCAGTCGATCCATACATGATAATGTAACATTAGAACAATATTCTCCTAAATTTTCATTGCAAAATATCAAAAATTGAGCGAGTGACAGTGAATTTCCGGAGGCGCCTCGAGAAAAAGTTGTTTTGCGGTGTCCATCATAACTCGCAACCAAATCATCTGAAACAAAAAAATCAAAATGCATTCGTTAAAGGAGATGTTTGTTGAGGTATTCACGACAGGATTTTTTTTTTTTAGATTTTTCGTAGCACTTGGAAGCCAAAAACCAGATTTTCGCTAAAAAAAACGGCTAATTAGCTGTTGTAAAAAAATTGATAATTATTGCAAAAAAAAAAGCTCTCGACAATACCTGGGGAATCATGTGAAGAAACACTGTGCAAAATTTCAAAACGATTGGTCCAGTAGATTTTTAGTTATGGTGGACACGGACTTCAAAAATGACAAGTCTCAGAAAAACGCTTTAAAGTTCGCGTACTGAAGTATTCAAGATAAAATTCGACAATTTTTTTATACTCACACAGAGTCGTCGATGCCAGGTCCGTCACTTGTTACTGCTCAGCACAGCATACAGCGTTTAACTGATGCATAGATCATGCCTCGAATATACTCGACTTTACCTGAACAGACCCGTTTGGGGCGGGTGGGGCTGTAAAACCTCAGGTTGGCAACGGACGCTGAAATACTCATAACTTCGTCAATTTTGCCCCGATCGACTTGAAATTTTAACACAATCTTCTTGAGACATTATGGATTCAATTAGAAAAATAAAAAAAAAATCGAAAAAAATAAATTTTAATACCTTACCCCCCCCTTAAGAACCATCACAGTGACAGACGACAAGATGCTAAATAAAAGATTCTTTATTTACAGACATTATGACGTAGTGTTATGGCGAGTGCCGTTTCGCATATTTGTAGCACAGATAAAAAAGTGAAAACTTTGAAATAAAATATAAAATTTATTTTAGAATTTTATGTACTGAAACTAACACTTCCCGATTTGTAATTACCTAAACTATCAAATTTATATATTTTTAGATTATTTCTTAGTAGGAGTAAGATAGAGTGCCGGAACGCTAAATCGCTTGGCGGCACGTCTTCGACGTTAGGATGGTAACTAGCAACGGCCAAAGCCTCCCACCAGATCGGACCTTTCTGGTCTAGAGAGAGGTTTTTCTTGTTAATCTAAACCGTCAGTGCATGTGATTACAAAACCTTTGCATTTGCAACATCACGTTTACGTTCACGTGGGAAGCCTGTTGATGACGCGTCCTATTGAATCCAAGTTAATTGGATTCCATTATCGAATTCCATAATAACCGAGAACAGTGATAGCTTCAAAGAAGATTTTTTTACATTTTTCTTTTTATTAAAGTCGTTCTGACAGTTTTTGTATTGGAAATCTGCTAAAACGTCTTTATATGAATAAAAAAAAATTATTCAATGACAAGATAGTCTTTGACTGCGATCTCCCCTAATGGTAAATGACAATGCAGTCTTAGATGGTAGCGGACTAACTTGGAAAGAGTATGGCAGTTTACATTCAACCTATACCCCCTAATCTAAATGTAAATAACGCTAAATCGCGTGGCGGCACGTCTAGGTTCTAAGGTTTTTTCACTTTTTTTTTGATGACAAGATAGTCCTTGACTGCGATCTCACCTAATGGTAAGTGACGATGCAGTCTTAGATGGTAGCGGACTAACTTCGAAGGAGTACGGCAGTGCCCTTTCAACCCATAGTACCCCTAGAACATCAGTCAAGTTAAGCTAGGCTGATATTCTTTATTAAAAAAAAAAAACTGGAATCCCGCAGTCGTATCCATACTAATGATAACGTTTGAGATTGTCCTCCCATCGCAGCGCCACCTGGGTCTCAGCATACGTTTAGCCTTTTTTTTTTAAGTTTGTAAGTAAAATGCTCACCTGGTCCAAGTCACGCGAGCACAAAGTTAACACTGCTAATTACAATAACGTAATTTGAATCTTGCAAATGCTTAATGATAAATGCGTGATCATAATCCCGCAATCCCGCAGGCGTATCCATACTAATGATAATGTTTGAGATTGTCCGCTTTTTTCTTTAAATTTTTTAAGTAGAATGCTCACCTGATCCAAGTCAATGGGCCGCGAGGGTGGCTGCGGCTTCAGCATGTTGGAGCTGGTGGAACTCATCTTGTCACTACTCAGTTACACTGCAGCCCGACACTCACATACGATTCGATTACGTCACGTGAACACAGAGTTAACACTGCTATTTACAATACAGGACGTTTATCTCACGAAGTTACGGGCGCTTTATTTGTGGTTACGTCGTGTACATGCACATTGCGTAAGTGTCCGTGCCTGTCAGGAGCCTAGGCGGGAGCGGTAAGGCGCGAGGGAGCTCTCGCTTACACTTCTACAGATACGACACACACACAACGATGAGCCACGAGCCCTCGTGAAATGAAAGAACTATAACATAATTTGAATCTTACAAGTGTTTAATGATAAATGCGGGATCATAATCCCGCAATCCCGCAGTCGTATCCATACTAATGATAATGTTTGAGAGTGTCCGCTTTTTTTTTTTTTTTAATTTTTTAAGTAGAATGCTCACCTGATCCAAGTCAATGGGCCGCGAGGGTGGCTGCGGCTTCAGCATGTTGGAGCTGGTGGAACTCATCTTGTCACTACTCGATTACACTGCAGCCCGAGACTCACATACGATTCGATTACGTCACGTGAACACAGAGTTAACACTGTTAGGTATTTACAATAACATAGTTTGATTCTTGCTTCTGATGTGGACAAGATTTCTGTGATGATGTGATGTGATCTCTGGTCGGTTTCTGCAACGAAGAAACAATATTTTTAAATTCTGCAGTCGTCTGACAGACCTACTTCCTACTATCCTACTAATATTATAAATCAAAAGTTTGCAAGTATGGATGGATGGATGTTTGTTACTCTTTCACGTAAAATCTACTGAACCGATTTGGCTGAAATTTGGCATAGAGATAGATTATAGTGTGGGATAACACATAGGCTACTTTTTATCCCGGAAAATAAGAGAGTTCCCGCGGGATTTACAAAACCTTAATCCACGCGGACGAAGTCGCGGGCAGCGTCTAGTAAAATCAGATTGTGAAAAAAAAAACAAAACCAGAAAATTTTCTGATTCAACAAACGAAGTTGCAGTCATCAAATAGTATGCAATAAAGAGTCAACCCTCACAACTTATCAATTGTAAAGTTAACTTTATTCCTTTACATTATGTATGTATTTAACTTGACAAAGGTTTGTGGGTTGAAACGTTATTGCGTATATGCGTCCAAATGGTACAATTTAATGCAGTATTTACACTTCACAGTTTGCGGGTATTCCACTTTTTCAGTGAAAGTGAACTATAATTACTTCATTAAAGGTAATCAGCTGTGATATATTACATTAATAAGGAAGATGTAAATTCAAATTCAAAATTAATTTATTTCATGTAGGCTAACTTGTACTCGTAGCTCTTATGACACGTCATAAATCTACTACCGGTTCGGAATGCAGATTCTGCTGAGAAGAGCCGGGAAGAAACTCAGCAGTTGCTCTTTTCAAAAAAATTTTTTTTTACAAAGCTATGCTATGTATACAGTGCTTCCACAATAAAGCTTCAAAAATGCAAAAATGCATACGTAGGTACACCAATCCAACGCATGTCAAGATGGGCAGCCAAAGCAGACCCATTCCCGTTAGTGGCACCCGTTCACGAGCATGATGTATGTTTATTAAGTTAAGTGAAATATAATATACTAGATGATACGTATGATTTTGTTTATGTGCGTAAGGTTTTTTAATTCCCACGGGAACTCCTTAATTTTCCTAGATGTAATGTAGCCTATGCGCTAATCCTGGGTATGAACTATCTCCATTCCAAATTTCAGCTGAATCATTTGTTGTGGTATGAAGGAGTAATAAACATTCATCTATCCATCCAAACTTTCACATTAATAATATTAATAGGATAAATAAGTGAAATACCTACTTTACTGATAAAGTAAAGTGGACAATATAATTTCTTAAATGTTAAATTAAATTAATATCAAACTAATAAATGAATTATGATTTAATATGAATTATCTTTTTCCTTCATCCGAGACTGCTGAAGGAGGGTTTTTCGAGCGTACATATGAATATCCTTTTTTGTTCATAATATAAGCATATATAGTAATAATATGTATGAACATAATTTTATGTAACATATAATAATAATATATAATGAACATAATTATATATAATCTATTCATATAGTTTCTTTTCTATCTTTTGCATTTAACATTGAAGTTCTATAAGTGTTGACACCTAAGTGTGAAAAAATGGTAGGCAAGCACATTTTTTTTTTTGAAGAAACAATGTTTATAGGTGCAGACTGAAAATTAAAAGGTCATAGGTTCGAGCCCCGTTGCACTATTGTCGTACCCACTCCTAACACAAGCTTTTCGCTTATTTGGAGGGGAGAGGAGAATACTATAAGTCAAGTTCAACTTGGCTGTTATTCTTTTTAAAAAAACAAAGAAAACATTCTAGGAGCTGTGTTGTTTGTTATCTTAAAATGATAACAACACAATGTACTGAAAAGTATTGTCTGTAAACTTAGACTTATCAATTTAGCTTAGACAATGTGTACAACAGAACAAAGTCGGAACCAATCTGCTTTGTTTCAGCTGTCCACAAGATAGATAAGCTACATATTGTAACATTTTTTGTTTTGAAAAGAGCAACTGCTGTTTCTTGCGGGCTCTTCTCAGCAGAATCAATATTCTGAACCAGTGGTAGATTCTCGACTTGTCATAAGAGCCACAAGTTGACCTACATAAAATAATTAATTTTAAATTTGAATTTAGAATTCTCTACAATACCTCATTTTACATCCAATTTTGATTGTTATTAAAGTAAGACTACTTTTTGTTAATTTGTAAGTGTTGTTGCATATAAAATTATAATCAAAATCAGACATCTATCCTATTGCTGTACTTTAATATTGTATGAACATAGTGGTACTAGGATAATATTTGATATTCTCTTCTCAGCAGAATCAGCATTCTGAACCGGTGGTAGATTCTCGACTTATCATAAGAGCCACAATTTGGCCTACATGAAATAAATAATTTTGAGTTTGAGTATCTGCCTAATATTATAAATGTGAAAGTGGGTTTGTCTTGGAATCATACTGCAACATGAATTGACGTGATTTTTTTGCATGGTTATTGAGGACCTGGAGAGTGACATAGGCTAATTTTATCTCGAATATATCGAAAATTAGAGTTCCCATGCGATTTTAAGAACTAAATCAATACAGACGACGTCGCGGACGTCAGATAATCAACTTTATTTATCAAAAAAACTCTTTTGTCCCTAAATAAATCACTTGTACTATTACACAAGTCTAAAACAAGTCTAAAATTAAACTATGTCAAGAGAACAATCGAAACCTAACTGCATTTCTAACAAAAACTCACTCAACAACAGTTAAGACCATTCAAGCGTAAATATTAACATATTCACTCCGACAGTTGTTTGGTAGAAAAAAATTAAAACATTTTCGACACCAACTTTCTAAGTACCTACCCACTTTAGCATCACCATAACTTCGTAAAATAGCGGGAAAACGGATAACTAGAGGTAACGTCCGTCTAATATTGAGAAAAAGTAAAAGTATGACAAAGGAATCAAGATTTTGCAACGAACAAGGGCAAACTTATCGTGTTTTTTTTCTTACTTCCTTAACCCATCTACGACTTACATTTCGAGACGCCTTAACAAAATAACAACATGGCACCGTTTTGAACACTAAATTAAACACTTAACTTAAGATTTCATGAATAAAAAACATTATAATACACTGATTTCATCACTTCAACGATTATATTCAATACATATGTGTTGTAGGTATTAACATCACCTGGATTTAGGTAGGTATAGATCTGTCAATTGACAGATATTATACTACCGAATGAAAATCAACCAACAGCCTACTTAATTGATCCTAAATTAAGTGCATTTTAAATTGTTATCATTATACTTACGTAGCGAACACTTTTTTTACACTGTCATCGACCACATTTTACTTTGATATTTCGAACATTGCACAAAATAATTACACGTACAAACAACTCCATACAATATCGTAGAACTTTTATTAATTAGATAGATTTCATAGCTGCGAAATAAAGTTTTATTAGGCCCTAATTAATCTAATAATAATTATTTCACACAGTCACTTCTTCAAATGAAAAGACATCAGAGAAAGAGCAAGAACTAGAGCATTTCCTTGGGAGCAACTGAGACAACAATATTGATTGACTGTTTTTTGACAATGGACGCTAGATGTCACTAACTTGTTTAAGATGCGTTCAACTTTAATTCCTTTTTAACCGACTTCTAAAAAGGAGGTTATCATTTCGGCCGATAACTTTTTGATAGGTAGGTAGGTACCTATTCTAATCCACAGTTCTAATCCAAGACCAAAACACCTTGCCTCTATAAACTCGCCAGCAACCTACTTAAAGCCCTACATGCAGGGCCGTGCTTACTTCTTGCAGTCAGTACTGTCGCAAGAGGGTTTGCTCTACAAAACCCTATTCCCACAAACATATAAGAGTAAGCCTATTCCGTACCTACGCATATACATGCGTGTTTGTATCAAACTACAGATTTCAGAGAGACAAGGAACAAGGGAAAGATCACTATCACTTTAAGGTTTAAAACATAAATCAAGGATTATTGATAGGTACCTACATGAAATAGTAGGTACCTATTTAAAATAAAAATCACAGAGTATTATATTTTGACGAATATAATAGTCACAGCACTAGTTCATAATTTTATGGTCTGTCTCTGTGTCTACTGTCTGTGGTCTTTGTCTGTCTCTGTGGTTAAGATGTCAATTTCTTATTTTATTTATAATATTTGTTTACACAACTAATTCATTAAATTTTTTACACAGGAATTACTAATTTTATTATAATAGAGCTGCGATATAATATAACGATGTGCTACGTAATCATTACCGGTCGCAGCTTGGCTTGGTTGCTGTTAAGTTTGGTTGCGTTTATGCTAATTTTAACCGGTATAATGACGCCCAAATGGCTTTTAGGGCAGCCTGTTGTGTTAAATGAGAAGAATGTAACGAAATTCTACGTCCCCAGCGTAGGGATATACAATAGGTTTGTGTTTTTATTGATGCTTTACTGGTAAACAAGTCTCATGTCAACCTATAACGTTCGATGCTAGACAGTTGACTTGACGTATCTTCCACATCCCTGGCGCAGTGGTCTTATAAGTGGAATGCTCCACCTTTGATTTCCAGTAGGGGTAATTTGGAAATTTATAATTTCTAATTCATCTGTCTGGTCTGGTGGTAGCCTTTAGCTCTGTATGTTCACCACCCTACCGATAAAGCCTTACCGTCATGCGATTTGGTGTCATTCCTTTATTCATAATACACTAGTTAATGCCCGTGGCTTCGCTCGCGTGGACTATCCTAGAAGACCAAATAGTTCCCACAAGATTAGAAGAACATTAAATCAGTGCAGATCAAGTAGCAGGCATCATTACTTATGTTAATAAATAAGACCTTTTTTTTTAAATGTAAGTAAGTCATATGTCTTAACGATAATTACAGATGTATACGCATGAGGCATGACCATTACAACTGTGCCCCGTTCTCCCTGTATGGGTTGGCCACTGATTCTGAGGTGTATCCTAAACCGTGGAAAGCTGCTTTGTTTTTCTTGTCATTATGTAAGTATTTCACCTATTCTTGCCATCAACTAACAATCCCATCCATTTTAAAACAGCTCAAACATACGTGCACATGGTTTCTACACATTACCATATGGGCCGTTCAAGTATTGCGTAAGAACTATGGGGGGGATGGGGGGGGGTCTTTGTTTTGCTTATTTTGGATGACATGGGGGGTAGGGGAGTCTAGATGATGATGACGTCATCTGTCTACTTTTTTACACGAAAATCGATTTACTTATTTTTAAAATTATAATTATAGCATTACAATTATAATATAAAAAAAAATCATTTATAATTGAAAGATGTTTACGTAAGCATGGGGGGAGGGGGTAAGAGCTTTCCTTACTTTTGCTGACTTTTCCTATACTAGGGGGATGGGGGGGTAAATAATTGTAATAAATCTGCTTACGTAATATTTGAACGGCCCCATATTTGAACGCTAAATCGTTTAGCGAAAGGGCCTTCACGGTAGAGTAGATGATATTTCAGATATTTTAGTTTTGTTTAAAAAAAAGTCCGGCTTTCCATCCCCTCGACCTCTCTTTATTTCATTCTCTAAATATAGGACTAGTTGAATTTTCAGAAATCATTTTTAGTTTACATCATAATGACTATCTGCATTCCCAGCTCGATCTGTCCAGTGGTTGAGATGTGCGTTGATAGATCAGTCAGTCAGTCAGTCACCTTTTCCTTTTATATATTTAGAAGAATGTCTGCCCGTGTTAACATGCGTTGGATTGTATATGACTACATATGCATTTTTGAAACTTCATTGTGGAAGCACTGTATACATTGCATAGTTTTGTTATCTATTGTAAAAAATTTTTTTTTGAAAAGAGCAACTGCTGAGTTTCTTGCCGGCTCTTCTCAGCAGAATCTGCATTCCGAACCGGTGGTAGATTTATGACGTGTCATGAGAGCTAAAAGTTGGCCTACATGAAATAGAAAATTTTTTTTTTAAAAGAGCAACTGCTGAGTTTCTTGCCGGCTCTTCTCAGCAGAATCTGCATTCCGAACCGGTGGTAAATTTATGACGTGTCATGAGAGCTAAAAGTTGGCCTACATGAAATAGATAAATTTGATTTGAATGCGGTGACTGTTCACTAACGATTGTGACAGTCAAAGTAATCTCTTAGCTATAAAAACTATAATTTCTTTCCAGGTGCCGCTATACAATTTGCGACAGTGCTAGCTGGTGTCATGGCGTGCTGTATCCAATCTGTTTTCAAGAAGAGCGTCATTTCCCTGGCTGGAGCGACACAAGCTTTGGGAGGTTCGAAACAAATATTCTTACAGTTTTTTTTTTTTTTCTTGCAATTCACGAGGGTGTGTGGCTCATGGTTGTGCACCCTCGTGATTTGCAAGAACTATAACTGAATTTATAATTTTATTAGAATCTCCTAAGGAAGTTATTTCGAACATATAACACTCAATTTGAAACATAATTATTTTTGTGTTTAATACCTACACTATATAAATTTTTGACAAATCGAGAATAGCATTTTTCAACTTTTTTTTTTAAATTTTTCTATTGTTATTTTAGGTTTCTTTGGTGTGCTGGGTCTGCTCTTGTACCCCTGGGGTTGGGGGTCAGCCAGGGTAAAGCGACTGTGCGGAGAATATTCCGAGCCTTATATACCCGGAGAATGTTCTATTGGTAAGATTTTAAAGAATGGATAAATCGATACCTCCTATGTAAGTTGTATCCCTAAAACACTTACTTGACGCATTAATTGTTGTGAAGGTGAAATACAATGGTTTAGGCCATCATTTTAATAACGATACAACTTTATACAACTTGAAAGTATGTTAAAGAATGCTGTTTGTAATTTTTTTTAAATAAAATAGATGATAGGTGCAACAGTCCTACAATGCCAATTATGTGGGATACCACAACTTACATAGGAGGTATTGAAAATTTTCTTTCCCAACTGCACCTTGAGTAAGAAGTAAGTAACCAAAAAATTTACATAAAGTAAAAGTCAAAAACATTTACTACTTGCGTGCTACTCATAATATATTATTATACCAATAGATTATTTATCAATACAATATTAAATTTAAGAAATCAAAAACCCGACTGTGTAATTAAACACTGAAAAGGAAAATACAAGTCCAGTAATCTAAACTTAACAGTAAGAAATCAAAAACCCGATTGTGTAATTAAACACTGAAAAGGAAAAAACAAGTCCAGTAATCTAAACTTAACAGTAACAGCATGTTCTATTATTAGGAAAATTTGAACCGATCTAGATTTTTAATTTTTATATATCCTGTGCTTTTTTTCTTACAGGTTGGGCACTCTTCGTAACAGCAACGGGCATAGCTCAGATATTCCTAGCGAGTGCGTTGTCAAAGCCAGCAGACAAAGCTGCCAATTCTGACAAAGTGCAGTTCCAAATGGATGAAGGCAACCAACTGATCTGCATCGCTTGATAGCGACATCTGTTGACGAAAGGTTGACACTACTTGATAACTTATAAACAGTGCTTGGGAAAACGGGAGCTAAATCCTATTATCCTACTTCATACTGATGTTATAAATACAAAAGTTTGTATGGATGGATGGATTCTATGCTTACAAAACCAAGATGACGTCAATCAAATTCAACATGGCGCCAATCGAATTCGAAATGGCGCCAATTAAATTCAAAATGGCGGCAATCAAATTCAAAATGGCGCCAATCAAGTAAGTCCAAACACGAAATCTCAGCATCATGCCCAGTGTTAATTAGAGATTAAAGATTCAGGTCTGTGGATTTTATTAAAATTTAATTTGCATTATATGGACGCTCATACGAAATAATGATTCAACCCACAAACCTTTGTCGAATTAAATACATACTTAATGTAAAAGAATAAAGTTAACTTTTCAATTGATAAGTTGTGTGGGTTGATTCATTATTGCGTAATTTACTACCGATAATAATAAATTAATAATAATAATCTATTTTTATCAAAATAGAGATGACAAAATCAAACACTGCCAATTGTTTGCATTTAGAATCTATGTAATATGTCAATCTCGTAAACCATAGACTGAAAATTCGACTTCCATTTTTGTACTTTTATAATCTGTGTCCGTGAGTAATAAGTATTAACATTGTCTATACATTAGTCACATAGATATCAAAGAATTGTAAATTCCATAATACTCACATAATAATATTATAACTTTTAAGTTTAGATAATATTTTACAATGTATTAAAAAATTTAGTAATAAGATTATTTTTCCTAAAATCCATAACCAATACAAGCGATGTTAAAACAGTATATAAATTAAGGCTATTACTTTAATTTTTTCAAAAGTAGATTTAAAGAAAAAAAAAGACTAAAAATTTGGCCAGTGGGTCTGATATTAATTTTTATTTGGCTTTATGTAAAATCAGTATTATTTTAAAATTCGTTTAAGAACACTTAATATTAGTATTTTGGTTGTTTTAGTATTTTCAAATTTCTAATAATAATTTATTGGCTATGTAGATAGGATAAAAAAAATTAACTTCTAAAAGTTAAATCTAGTGGTAAATTTTGAACTGTTTAAAAGTAATGTGATTTAATTTAGAATTTCTGAAAGCTTAATACTGAATTTCTAAGTTAGAAAAGTCAATCAATAACTCCTAAAAGTGCCTCATATTTCAATTATACAATTCATATTTAAATTATACAGTGCATATTTAAATTATACAATCCATAATAATAATTAATTATTAACATAAAGTTATGCTGATAAGTCTGTATTTTATATTTATGTGAATTTTTGCATTTTATAGTCTTATGTCCACGGTTTTGAATAATTTAATTATTTTACCGTATATTTATTCAATTATACCTACACCTATACGGAAAAATAATTAAAATGTTGCATTTATTTAAAGGTACGTACACTGGTAATAGTCACGAATAATAAAACATATTATGCATAATACGTGTGCCAGTCAAAACAATTTATACATAATTGAATTATATTCTCATATGTATAATTAGAAAGTAATTTAAGAAAACGTAGAATTTAACAATATACAATGTGTTTATTTCAAGAATAACCATAGTTTGTAATAGTTTATAACTATTTTATACCTTGTACTATTTTTGTCTGTATTTTTAGACGTTTTTATTATATTATACGAATTATACAAAAAGATTTGGTATTCTTTTTTTATTTTATTCATTCATCTCAACATCTCGAATGAGAATGGTTTAGACCATATTTATCACGCTGGCCCCAATGATTACTAGGGTTGAGTTATATACTCACAAAACAAGCGAAAAAATTGTTCCGAACGACGGCGATTATACAAGAGTATAATAGAGTAGGTACTTCATTGTTAAATGACATGACAAATTACGACAAATATCTGCCATTACGCGCTTCATTTACCGCACGCTTGTAACATATACCATATCATAGGCTGGCCCAATGTTAATTGGCAGACTTCACACACCTTCGACACAAGAATATTCAATATAACGGGGAGTGTTCTGAAGAGCTGTTTGATCTTATTCCGCCCTCTAACTTCTACAACCGCACCGCACGCCACCGAACGCAATTTCACCCTCACGACCTGGGTGCCTGGAGCACTTCGACCATCCGTTGCTCCAGATCTTTTTTTCCACGTACTACCAAATTGTGGAATCACCTCCCTTCGACAGTGTTCACACTTAATTACAATATGGGGTTATTCAAGGGGCGAACCAATAAGTTCCTGAAAAGCCGGCAACGCATTGCTGGTGCCTCTGGTACAAGTGTTCATGGGCGGCGGTAATCACTTTACATCAGGTGACCCGCCAGCTCGTTTGCCCGCTATTCATATAAAAAAAAATTATGGGAAACTCTCAAGAGTTTAGGAAGTTCTAGATTGTATTAATTAAAACTCACGATTGGAATAGAATGGAATAATTTATTTACTTGTTGTTTCGGATTGTGTATGCTGCTGGCCCTACTGGCCGTTACAGCGTCACCGGAGGGGTTGGCGAGCGCGAGGCTCTGCCCGGAAGTAGGAAAAGAGCTCTAAGGCTCGAAGACATCGGGGGGCAACGCCTTCCTAAGGGCGCCTCCTGTGAGGCTCGAACCACGACTTAGGATGACGTTGGGACGAATGGGGGGGGAGTGGTTGGACTAAGTTAGCCCGTACGCCCCCGTGATCGTGGTAAGGATCCACGCCCAGGTAACGTTAGAAATCGGGGACCTCGTCTTCGCCGGCGAAGACGCTGTGCAGAGGTTGTATTTGTGTGCTGCCCTACCTGATAAGGAGCATTGTCGGTCGTGATCTGGTCGTCGTTATCGTAAAGGACGTGCTTGGGACGTCGTTTGTCGGGTGGGTCATTACGGTCGGGGGTGTAATCGGCTGCTTGAACTACAAGAGGATTGGGATGACTGGTTGCTTTCTCAAAATAGTTTTTGGAGAGCTGTTTGAAATACTGAGCTAGAGTGGGAAGTTCGAGATCTCTGTGGAGATCGACATTACGTACGAACCACGGGGAGCCCGTGGCCATACGCATGAACTTGTTCTGGAGGGCTTGCAAACTTTGAAATCTACTATGGGGGACGTGTGCGAATACTACGCACGCGTATGACATGATGGGGCGGATGCACGTTTTATAAAGGGTTACTTTATGGCGGAGGGACATTTTGCTTTTAGCGTTAATCATGGGGTACAGACGACTCAACACATACGCAGCCTTACGACGAGCTCTGCGTATGTGAGCTGCGAAGCTCATTTTCCTATCAAAGGTTACACCTAAGTACTTAACATCGTTTTGCCATGGGATGGAACGCCCGTAAAGGGTGATCTCATACTGGCGAAGTGTATCTAGTGATCTAGTTTTGGACTTTTCAAAGAGCACCGCTGCGCTCTTTTCGGGGTTGACCTCTATAATTTATTTACAAATCTTAGCCTACTATATACAATTATTGAGCTTACATACTACATACATCTAACGAGTACACAGTTTACATCTACCAATAGAATCACTTACTATCTAGTGCTCTTTGCGCATGCGCGAAATGAGTGAGCCGTGAAAGTCCGTTCGGACAACGGAAGGTATAAATATGACCCGCACGCCAGCGCGCACTCAGTCACCGGGCGGCAGCGGCGGCGTGTGGACGCGGAACAGAAACTCCGGTATGCGCAGCATCGTGGCGAGTAAGCGAGTAGGCAGCTACAGGGCTCCCTTTCTAGTGAAAACGTACAGGCGGCTTGCAAATGCGCCCAGAACGAGTCGTCTTCAACGATGGCTTGACTTGACTAGTTGATGTAGCTGTGCTTGCCTCTTGCCTTCTCGCTGGGACGGTAGTGCTTACTGTGGCTGGTGGTAAGTATTCCGGAACATCGAAGTTGATAGTATAGGCAGGCTTCAGGCTTCTTGCGAGTTGCTCGATGCTATCTCTGTCTCTTTCTTGCGCCTTCGCTATCTCTTCATAATCGAGCGTGGTCGGGCAGGCTATGCTTTCGATAGGTATGCGGCTCAGTGCGTCGGCGACTATGTTGTCTTTCCCGCTGATATGACGAACATCGGTGGTAAATTCACTGATGAAAATGAGTTGTCTCGCTCTTCGTGGTGTTTCAGAAGGTGAAGGTGGCTTCTGAAGTACGTAGGTCAGTGGCTTGTGATCGGTGAAAACAATAAGGTTTCTTCCCTCGAATGTCTTCCTGAAGTGTTTCATAGCCATGTAGATAGCGAGTAGCTCTCGATCGAAAGTGCTGTAGTTGCGTTGCGCGTCGGAGAATTTCTTCGAAAAATATCCAAGCGGCTGCCATCTCTCTCTGACAAATTGTTGTAAGACGGCTCCCGCTGACACGTCGGATGCGTCGCTAAAGATTGCGAGCGGAGCGTCGTGCGATGGATGAGCGAGTAAAGCTGCGTTTTGAATCGCATTTTTACACGCTTCAAATGATTTTGTTGCCTCGTCGGTCCAATCGATGATCGTGCGATCTCTTTTCTTCGCATTGTGAAGATATGAATGGAGTGGAGCTTGAATTGATGCGGCATTCGGAATGTGTTCTCGGTAGAAATTTATCATGCCGAGGAAACGCCTGAGCTCTTCTATGGTGTGAGGTTTCGGATAGTTGCAAATTGCTGTGACTTTTTCGGCAGGCGGTTTAATTCCTTCTTCGCTCACAGTGAAACCGAGGAATTTGACTTCAGCTTGGCCAAATATGCATTTTGAAGGATTGATTGTGATGCCGTTCTCTTCGAGTCTTCGTAATACTGTTCGTAGATGATTTTCGTGCGTCGTTTTGTCTGGACTTGCGACTAGGAGGTCATCTATGAATGCGTAGACGAAATCGAGACCGTGAAGTACTTCGTGAATGAATCGTTGAAAGGTTTGGCCGGCGTTCCTCAGTCCTGGTGTCATTCTTGGAAATTCGAAGAGACCCATTGGAGTTATTATGGCAGTCTTCTGAATGTCTTCTTCACGAACTTTTATTTGTTGGTAGGCTCTGTTCAAGTCGATTGTAGAAAACACAGTCTTGTTCGCCAGTTGAAAAGTGAAGTCTTTGATTCTTGGAATCGGATAGCGATCAGGAATCGTGACACTGTTCAGTCTTCTGTAATCGCCGCAGACTCTTAAATCGCCATTCTTCTTTGGGACGATGTGTAGTGGTGAAGACCAAGGGCTTTTGCTTGGGCGGCATAGTCCTTGTTCAATCATGTTTTGGAACTCTTTTCGTACTTGTTCGTAGCGGTGCGGAGCTATTGGTCGAGCGCGGCAGTGAAGTGGCGGACCAGTTGTTTCTATGAAGTGTTCGACGTTGTTCTCAGGTGTGAGACTCATTGAAGTTAGCCTCGTCACTCCGGGATAATCAGCTAAGATGCCGTGGTAAGCTTGTTGTACATCGATACTTCTTATCGTAGGTACGTTTGTAGCTCGGACGAATGACTGTGACGTCAGGTTGGTTTTCCCGTCGATAAGTTTTCGGTTTTTGATATCCACGATTAACTGATGATGCTGAAGAAAGTCTGCCCCGATGATAGGTTTGCTGACCTTCGCAACTATGAACTTCCACTTGAATGGCCGACGTAAATTGAAATCGAGCTCCATTGTCTTCTCTCCGTAGGTAGGAATGACCGTATTGTTAGCGGCATAGAGTTGAAATTGCAGTGGCACTGGAGCTTGACCCTTGCGTGGTGGTAACACGGAGATATTTGCGCCCGTGTCGATTAAAAATGTCGTTCTTGTTTTCTTGTCAGTGACGAATAAGCGGTATGACTTTTCATTTACGCCGGAACCCGCTGCATCCAGCGCGGTTTCTAGTTTTCCGAATTCAGATTGTTATTAGCGCTCTTGAACGAACACGGCGTGGTGCATTTTCTCGCTTCTGAGCCGAATCGCCGATGATAGTAACAATAGGGTGTAGGCGTCCTGCTTCGTGATCTGTGGCTCGAGGAACGATTTCTTCGGAAAAACGGCCTTCTATTGCCTCCATTTCCGTGGCGAGTGCAGTTGGAATGCGCTGTTTTCAGAGCGGACACTTCAAGAGATAATCGTTGGATTTCGCTGATGAGAAATTGCGTGTCGGAGCTAGGAGTACGTGACGGACTTGCATCGACGGCAGCGATTTGCGGGCTGGGACTTGATTCCATCATCTTGTCTGCGAGTAGTGCGAGCTCATCGAGTGTAGTCTTGCTGCTGAAGGACTCGCTGACGGCCAGTACGGATCGGATGTGTGGAGGAAGGTGATTCGTCCACATTAGCCGTAGCGTCGAATCTGGGACTTTATCCCCAGCAAGAAATCGCATTCTGCGTAGGAGTTGCGTAGGCTTTTGATCTCCGAGTTCTATCTCCGAAAGTAGTTTTTGAAGCTGTCTACTGTCGGATTCTTCGTAGACAGAGATCAGACGGTTCTTCAGAGCGTTATATAAATCTGACGGTGGTGGGTTACATAGTATGTCAGAAACTTGCTCAATATCTTGCTTCTCAAGCTGTGCAATGACCATCTGGGCCAACTGTTCTTGGCCTTTCTTGAGTTCGCTTGTGGCAGCTTCAAAACTCATAAACCAAAGTCTTGATTTGTCGCGCCAGAATGGTGGAACGCGGAGTGAGAGAGCGATAGCGGCTATCTCTTCATGCCCCGGGAGACTTGATTGAGCGGAGGTGGATGGCTTCGTATTTTGATCCATGTTTATCACTCTGTTTCGAACTCGTACTCTTCAGGATGTTCTAGCTCGGGAGTCACCACTTTAGGAAGTTCTGGGTTGTATTAATTAAAACTCACGATTGGAATAGAATGGAATAATTTATTTACAAATCTTAGCCTACTATATACAATTATTGAGCTTACATACTACATACATCTAACGAGTACACAGTTTACATCTACCAATAGAATCACTTACTATCTAGTGCTCTTTGCGCATGCGCGAAATGAGTGAGCCGTGAAAGTCCGTTCGGACAACGGAAGGTATAAATATGACCCGCACGCCAGCGCGCACTCAGTCACCGGGCGGCAGCGGCGGCGTGCGGACGCGGAACAGAAACTCCGGTATGCGCAGCATCGTGGCGAGTAAGCGAGTAGGCAGCTACAAGAGTGCAGGATATTTAATTGCTTAAAACGCGTGTAGCTCTGAGAAAAAGAAAGAAAGAAACGTTTATTTTATGAATTGTGTCACACATCGCCAACTAGGTATACCTAGATTAGGTTAAGTATCTGGATTTTGTTATCCCGGCGCGTCCACCACTTAAGCAAAACAACAGCAGTACGGAGAGTTGAGCGAAGCAACGGCTAGATTGCGTCGATTTCGTGAACGGGTGCCACCAACGGGAATGGGTCTGCTTTGACTGCCCGTGTTGACATGCATTGGATTGTGTGTACCTACGTATGCATTTTTGAGACTTCATTGTGGAAACACTCTATACATAGCATAGTTTTGTTACATATTGTAAAAAAATTTTTGAAAACAGCAACCGCCGAGTTTATTGCTGGCTCTTCTCGGCAGGAAAGGCATTCCGAACCGGTGATAGAGTTATGACGTGTCATAAGAGCTACAAGTTGGCCTACATGAAATAAATAAATTTTGAATTTGAATAGCGATTAACTGGATCGATAAAGAATTTTTTAGCATAGCATTAAAAAATCGTTTTTGGTTAACGACGTTATAGCTTAAGCAAGACAGTATAGCATACATTACGATAGGTAATTTATATGCAAAAATTATTTTTAAAAAATCGCCAGTTCCAACGCAACTAAGCAAAATCAACAAAAACTTTCATCCCCTATCCCGGATAAACCTTATCGTGTATCCGGATAAATTATCCTATATATTGCTCCGGAATATTAGCTACCACTATACCATCATGCAAATCCATCTGTAGTTTTCGCGTGATGCGCGCACAAACAGACAAAAAATTTGTTTATTAGGCTCAGCACAGAGGCTCAGTATCGATAATAAAGCATCTTCCGATTAAAATTTTCAAAATATAAGGACATATTTTGAAAGTTTATTGTAGTTTTTAAGTTCGTCCCATTACAGTTTTATTAAGTAAAGATTTAAATAATAAAGAAAGCTTAGATTGTATTATACCTACTCATAGAAAGAAACATGTCCGCCATTTAAAATCACAAAATGGCGGCTAATTCATTAACTATGCAAGCCCCATAGCAATTATACTAGCATATTGCGGCTAAGTAGGCCTGTTTTACACCAATTACAGGACAAAATGAGTAATAACTACCTTATTTAACTACATAGTAGGGAACTTTATGTCTTTCTTGTTATAATATGACTATAGTCGAAGAGATCGCGGGTAATATCAGAAGGTTATGACTTACGACTAATCTTGATCTCTAATTGAATTGAATTAACATGTCAAAATAGTCGTGCAGTAGCAGGACAGGGGATCAACGTGATTTTTGGCACGAATAAAGTTGGCGACCTGTAGGGCTAACATGCGCGCCACGAGAAAATTTTGTCTGTCCGTATACTCGTGAATCTATGTAGAGATTCACAAAGAGATTACGAGTAAGGGCTAGCGCGCACGGGTTACTTTTGTCACCGTCACTGTTTCGTCACTCTTATCAAGTCCATGGATATGTACGGAGATGCGCGCATGTTACGACCTGACAAGTGGGTGACATGTAGGACATCTCCGTACAAATCCATGGACTTGATAAGAGTGACGAAACAGTCACAGTGACAAAAGTAATCCGTGCGCGCCATCTCTAAACGTGTAGACAAAATTTAGCCTTACTGGAGAGTGATAAAGGCTTTTTATCCTTCAACAAAAAACAAAGGATTATCGTGGGATTTTCAAAAAATCAAACTCGACGCAGATGAATTCACAGCCCTTGGGGTAAATGTCAAAGGTATCTACTTAATAACAGATGCCTAACACTTAAGTATCGTTTATCTCACGTTTATCTCACTAAGTTACGGGAGCTTTACGGTTACGTCGTGTACATGCACATGCGTAAGTGTGCACGTCTGTAAGGAGCCTAGGTAGGAGCGGTCAGGCACGAGCAAGCTCTCGCTCACACTTATACAGATATACAACCATGAGCCACGTACCCTCGTGAATTGAAAGAACTATTATAAACTTTGACATACTTAATCAAGTGACTCTAAAATTTCGCATCAGCTCTCAGACTATTTAACTAGATAATTTCATGTTGTCTACTTTGTTATACATTATGACATTATATGTCGCCATATTCACATTATTTATAAAAGAAAGCTACAGGGCTTTACGAGCTTAATTAATTGGAAGAAAATTAGAAATCGAACTTAATGTTGACAAAATGGCGGGTTGATTTAATGAATTTAAATTAATAGGTACTGGGTGCATTATTATCTACATTATTGGTTGCTTCTCTTTATTTTATAGGTACATATGTTTTACCCATACTTTGAGTATTTAAAGTACCCATATTTATAGTAAATTAGATGTTTTTTTTTATTCGTAGTCAAGGACTATCTTGTCATCGAATAAAAAAAATATAACAAATATATATCTGTATCAAATGATTTAGCTTAGTTCTTTTGATTGCATTTACATTACGATCCTAACTCCAGCTAGGCACCTACCTACTGCGACATTCTTGGTGTTATTTTGACGACCTCCCTGGCGCAGTGTTGAGCACTGTGGTCTTATAACTGGGAGGTCTCGGGTTCGATTCCCGGCGGTGGCAATTTAGGAATTTATAATTTCTAAATTGTTTCCGCTAAGCGATTTAGCGTCCCAGCACGATGGCGTGTAGAAACCGATTAGGGGAATGGGTTGAATTTACACTGCTATACCCCATCCAAGTTAGTCCGCTACCATCTTAGACTGCATCGTCACTTACCATCAGGTGAGATCGCAGTCAAGGGCTATCTTGTCATCGAAAAAAAAAAAAATAGTATAACCCGGGAATCGAAGCTGGGACCTCGTCATCTGCAGACGAACATCAGCATCATGCGTCATGCTCGTGAACGGGTGCCGCCATCGGGAACGGGTCTGCTTTGTCTGCTCGTCTTGACATGCTTTGGATTGTGTGTACCTACGTATGCATTTTTGAAGCTTCATTGTGGAAGCACTGTATACATAGCATAGTTCTGTTACCTATTGTAAAAAAATATTTTTTTTTTTAAAGAGCAACTGCTGAGTTTCTTACCGGCTCTTCTCAGCAGAATCTGCATTCCGAACCGGTGGTGGATTTATGACGTGTCATAAGAGCTACTAGTTGGCCTACATGAAATAAATTTTTGAATTTGAATTTGAACATACTAACCACTAGATCAACGAGGCAGTTTTTGTAATAAAAAAATAAGCGAATGCTAAGAATTTCCAACAAAACGTTCGATTTTGAAAACGGCCGCGGGCTAAAAATTACGGAATCAAAGGGAAAAATAGGAGTTTTGATTGATGACTCGCGCGGGAATCGAACCCCCGAGGAACCGTCAGTGATAATCACCGCCCGCGCTCGCGTGATTGATTTACAGTGTCTGCCGAGATCAAGAAAAATACTTACGTACCTATTTTGTACATTGTACATAGGTGCAACGAATAAACCCATTTGGCTGAAATTTGGCACAAAGATTGATTATAATCAATCTTATAATCAATCTATTTCTATTTCTATTCTAAACTATAGTCTAGAATAGAAATAGAAATAGAAATATTTTTTATTCAAATAAACTTTTACAAGCACTTTTGAATTGTCAATGAACCTACCACTGGTTCGGAATGCCTTTCCTGCCGAGAAGAGCCAGCAAGAAACTCGGCGGTTGCTCTTTTCAAAAAAAATTATATTGTACATTGTACATAGGTGCAACGAATAAACCCATTTGGCTGAAATTTGGCACAAAGATTGATTATAGTCTAGAATATAATATAGTCTAGAATATATTATAGTATTCAAATTCAAATTCAAAACTTATTTATTTCATGTAGGCTAATTTGTAGCTTTTATGACACGTCATAAATCTACCACCGGTTCGGAATGCAATGGTGAGAAGAGCCGGCAAGAAACTCAGCAGTTGCTCTTTTCAAAAAAAATTTTTTTTTATAAAGCTATGCTATGTAGTGCTTCCACAATAAAGCTTCAAAAATGCAAAAATGCATACGTAGGTACACCGATCCAACGCATGTCAAGATGGGCAGTCAAAGCAGACCCATTCCCGTTGGTGGCACCCGTTCACGAGCATGACGCATGATCCAGCCGTTGCTTCGCTCAACCATATTTGAGGGAATGTAACAACCCGCACCACACCACCACAGAAATGTTTAAAGAGAGCATGACATACTTAGGCTACCCATGTTAAGGCATCGAATTGAATATTAATATTAAACTACTCATTTTAAGACATGACTGAGACAAATAAAGTGGGAACACCGTAGAATATAATATAGTCTAGAATATATTATAGTATAGAATACATAGGCTACTTTTTATATAGAGTTCTGGTGGGAATTAAAAAACCTCAATCCACGCATACGAAGTCGCGGGTATCAGCTAATAAGATTTTTTTTTTTTATTCTATTACAAGATAGCCCTTGACTGCGATCTCACCTGATGGTAAGTGACGATGCAGTCTAAGATGGTAGCGGGCTAACTTGGAAGGGGTATAGCAGTGTAAATTCAACCCATATCGGTTTCTACACGCCATCGTGCCGGAACGCTAAATCGCTTGGCGGCACGTTTTTGACGGTAGGGTGGTAACTAGCCACGGCCAAAGCCTCCCACCAGACCAGACCAGAGACAATTTAGAAATAATAAATTACTAAATTGCCCCCGCCGGGAATCGAACCCGAGACCTCCTAGTTATAAGACCACAGCGCTCACCACTGCGCCAGGGAGGTCGTCAAAATTATCGTCGTTATTTTCAACACAAGCAAAATCCCAATTCTTTGTAAAGCCACATGTCACGCCGCCGTGTCATGTGGCATTGTTTCTACGTAATTATTTCAAAAACCGCATAATTAATATTTCAACCGCATACTTTTGTTTTCTTACCGGAAAACCTAATTTCACCTTAAATTATAACTTTACTTACTACATATACCCAATTGGCTATTTGACAATTTTTAAGCTATTGCATAGCTTCTATCGCGGGCCAGCGTGGAGACCGAATCCAGAAATTCCGTAACGAAAATAACCTGACACGGGACTCCTCTACGGTGAGCCGCTAGATGGCGTTGATAAAAAATGCTATGCAATAGCTTTACCGCGGCAGTCCCCGAGTGCCACACGTCTTTTTTTTATATACTTACTGAAAATTAAGGTTCTTAACATTATAACACAATGACATTTTTTTTACTTAAATATCTTAACTAGTCTCGAAAATATAGAGCTTTTAAATTTCCTGTTAGAAAAAGAGAACGCTATTGCAACATGACGTCACGATTCAGTAGTTCTATACACTCTTTTCGAGTGTTAAAAAAAGACGGATACAGTCGCAGTAAAACAGCTTATAACTTACTAGCTTTAACCCGCGGCTTCCCTCACGTTAGGTTCGATTTTTTAAACTCCTATTTTACCTACTTCGGGGTTGAATTTTGAAAAATCCTTTCTTAGCGGATGTCTACGTCCTAACAGCTACATTTATGCCAAATTTCAGCTCGATCGGTCCAGTGGTTAGAGCTGTGCGTTGATAGATCAGTCAGTCAGTCAGTCAGTCACCTTTTGCCTTTTATATATTTAGAAGATTGAAGATTGATTGTTTTTTGATCTATTAATTTCGGTTTGGTCATGGTTTTTTTTGTTACATGTACCAGGTACCTGTATGTACTCGGAAGTTCTAATTCAGCTTGCAAAGACCTAAACATACATACATACATATATTGCAAGTTAAATAAAAGCTTGTAATTTTTTTTTATTTTGGTTAACTTCATAGCTTAGCGCGTTGAAGTCTTTTACACCAGAGTTAGGATGAACATAAAAATACAATAAGAAAAATAACTTCAGAATTAAATCACTCGATTTTGGTATCAAATCGAAGGTCTGATTGTGCAGATTCTGAAAATAATATTATCATAAAATATGCGGATTTTTTTTTGTTGGTTTGTCCTTCAATCACGCAGCAACGCAACGGAGCAGCGGATCGACGTGATTTTTTGTATGGGTATAGTTGAGGACCTGAAAATTGACATTGGCTACTTTTTATTCTGGAAAATCAAAGGATTCTCACGAGATTTTAAAGAATAAGTCTACGCTGATAAATTCGCGGGTGTTAGCTAGTAAATAAATAAACATTTTTCAGCTTAACACACATAAATAAAAAGAAAAAAAAAAACAAAATTTGACTAACACTAAATCTATGACTAAATATATATTGAACTTGGGTATATATTACAAAAAAAAAATCATGCGTGTTATAGCTGAAAAAGCTACTGCCTCAGCATAATGCTGCAGTATTAGAAGGCTGCAGCGCTGATTTTCAGGCGTAGCTCAGGCTTAATGACAAAGTTGCTTGGAACCAATCTGCTTTGCTTCAGCTGTCCACAAGATAGATAAGCTACATATTGTAACATTTTTTGTTTTGAAAAGAGCAACTGCTGAGTTTCCTGCCGGCTCTTCTCAGCAGAACCAGCATTCCGAACCTGTGGTAGATTTTCGACTTGTCATAGGAGCCACAAGTTGGCCTACATGAAATAAATAATTTTGAACTTGTATTTAGCTTTTAGTGGGTGCCACCAACGGGAATGGGTCCGTTTGTCTTCCCATGTTGACATGTGTTGGATTATATGTATTGCATTTTTGAAGCTTCACTGTGGAAGCACTGTATACATAGCATAGTTTTGTTACCTATTGTAAAAAAATTTTTTTTTTTTTTGAAAAGAACAACTGTTGAGTTTCTTGCCGACCCTTCTCAGCAGAATCAGCATTCCGAACCGGTGGTAGATTCTCGACTTGACATAAGAGCCACAAGTTGGCCTACATGAAATTAATAATTTTGAATTTGAATTTAGCCGTTAGTGAAGTCATTTTGTTTCTTTCTTGTGCGCAATTAAGTTTTTATCTATCTTGTTTCTATCACGTTCAAATCCATAAATCTCCGCACAGATTCACAGGCGGGTATAACACCCGGTCGTCAGTTCGATTCTCCGTAATGGTAGCCTGGAGCTACGAATCACTTGCAATTAACCACGTTTTCACATAACTCTCGAAATGTGTGTTCTTTCGGAATTCCTTTTTACGTTTGGATAATGTTCTAGTTTTTTTTTTTTGGATTTATTGCTTTAGGATTGGAGTGTAATACAAAACGACCAATGACAGCATATCTCTCTTTTCTTTTTATTCAATGACAAGATGGCCCATGACTGTAATCTCACCTGATGGTAAGTGACGATGCAGTCTAAGATGGTAGCGGGCTAACTTTGACTGTAGGGTGGTAACTAGCTTCAGCCAAAGCCAAATTATAAATTCCTAAATTGCCCCCGCCGGGAATTGAACCCGAGACCTCCCAGTTATAAGACCACAGCTCTCTTTCTCTTTCAGATCTCTTTCGGTATAGTGCTAACACTTATCATGATAAAAAAAATTATGTCCGCTTGGCGGCACGTTGCTCACGGTAGGGTGGTGACTAGAGATGTAAAGCGGTAATATTACTTTCGTAAAATTCGGTAATTTACCATATTTTACGTAAAATATAAATAAATTACGTAAATTACGGTAAAATTGGGTAAAATACGATTTAACTCTTACTAACAAAACTATTGTGACCCACACTTTTGCTTGATTTCGTGGCATAGTTTACTAAATGCACGTATAGTGCAGTCAGTCAAATAGCAAATCAGTCAGCCGGTAATTTTACCGTAATATATATAAATTACCGTAAAATATCCGTATTTTACTAGCTTTTTCGGTAAAATTACGTAATTTTGCAACCGTAGTGGTGACTAGCCACGGCCAAAGCCCGCCACCAGACAAGCAAAACCAACAAATATAAAAAACAAGCTATAATAAAAAAAATTAAAAAACACGACTGTCCAGCCAAAAAACGAATTAAAAAGTTAAATACCACAGTCATTATTACTTTTGGAATATTATTCATATTTTTTGTGAATCACTGGATTGTGAGTGTATGTATGTATTAATGCATACAATATACATATATCCATGAAACCTGAAAACAACATACTCCTTTTTTCAGGCAGTCGTATAAAAGGACTAGCTTTTGCCCCCGCGACTTCGTCCGCGTGGAATTAGATTTTGGGGTGGAATTTTCAAAAACTGTGACACACGTACTTCTTTATTTTTAACTGAAAGCTCTAATACCAACTTTGATGGAAACAGCTTGAAAAATGACGGAGTTTCATATAAACTTCCATCCCCTATTTAAACCCCTTAGGGGTGGAATTTCCAATAATCCTTTCTTAGTGTGCGCCTACGTCATAAAAGGAACCAACTGTAAAAATTTCAAGTTTCTAACTTCAGTAGTTTAGGCTGTGCGTTGATATCTCAGTCAGTCAGTCAGTCAGTCAGGACTTTGAATTTTATATATTTAGATAAAGGTCGTCTATATCGTACCCTTGACGATCTTTATCGTACCTGAATGCATAGGTATCCCTCCAATAGTTTTATTGCGCTGAGCCTCAACTGTCAATCGTTTCCCTCTATTTAATTACAGCACGGCCGCGGCATTACGGCCGGTCCGTACGTCCGTACGTACGCAGCACTAATTGTGGCGCGATTGCTTGATTATAGGGGATTCGATTCCGTGCAGTTCTCACGCCGCGCTGATATATTGGGGTGAGTGTGTAGGTTGTAGGGTGGCCAAGATGTTTTATTCTTCTAAATTGTATAAATTTTATACTAATACTAGCTTTAACCCGCGGCTTCGCTCACGTTAGGTTTTATTTTTTAACCCCTTGTTTAACCCTCTTGGGGTTGAAATTTTCCAAAATCCTTTCTTAGCGGATGTCTACGTCCTAACAGCTACCTGTATACCAAATTTCAGCTCGATCGGTCCAGTGGTTAGAGCTGTGCGTTGATAGATCAGTCAGTCAGTCAGTCAGTCAGTCAGTCAGTCAGTCAGTCACCTTTGCCTTTTACGAGTATATATTTAGATTATACAGCTGAAGAGTTTGTTTGTTTGAACGCGCTAATCTCAGAAACTACTGGTTCGAATTGAAAAATTCTTTTTGCGTTGGATAGTACATTTATCGATAAAGGCTTTAGGCTATATAACATCACGCTGCGACCAATAGGAGCGAAGCATCAGTAAAAAATGTTGCAAAAACGGGGAAAATTACCCATATTTAAAATATATTCTTTTAAAAACTTCTTAATCGCGATCATAATATATTTAACAAAAATTGATACGTACGAAGTCGCGGGCAACAGCTAGTAAATATATAAACATTAATCCAGCTCACACAAATAAAAAGATACAAAGTTTGAGTAACACTAAATGAAATCTACAGACTCCACCCCCACTCCGCTCAGACCCAGATAAAAGGCAAAGATGACTGACTGACTGATCTATCAATGCACAGCTCTAACCACTGATAGGACCACGCTGAAAGGCACACAGATAGCTATTATGACATAGGCATCCGTTAAGAAAGAATTTTTGAAAATTAAACCCCTAAGGGCGTAAAATACGAGTTTAAAAAATCGAACTTAACGTGGGCGAAGCCGCTGGCAAAAGCTAGTTAAAAATATATAAGAGGATATTTCAGAAGTTTGTAAAACCTTTTAATCAAGTAGGAAATAAGCTGATGATTACGAGACATACTCGATTAGCTTTTAAACAGAAAAAATCACATCAAAATCGATCTATTCGTTAGTGAGCTACGAGAGAAGAGAGCTACCGACATACAGATATACATGTCAAACACATATAACACCCCATATTTTCCATTGAGAGTTAATAAAAATAAAACTTAATGATAATATGCCAAATGACTTATTTTGTTACGCAACTAGAACACGAACCTATTTACAAGGAATTATGGTCACCCTACAGAATACAAATCTGGCCGGCCGAAAACGCAACGATTTCAAATGTATGTATTATGAGTTATTTTGAAATCGTGAAAATTTTTGATCTTAATAAATTGAAGAGCGCAAGAATCTCTTTTTCTATTTTCAGTCATTTTTCAGGACGTCTGTTCGATATGTAATAAAAGAGATGTAATACTGAATCTTGGCTATTATGCTTTCCATATCGCTTGTATCATTTAATCTTCTTATATCCTTACTAATATTATAAATACGAAAGTGTGTCTATTTGTTGGTTTGTCTTTCAATCACGCCGCAACAGAGCTACGTATTGACGCGATTTTTTGCATGGGTATAGTTGAGGACTGGGAGAGTGACATAGGCTACTTTTTATCCCGGAAAATCAAAGAGTTCCCGCGGGATATTAAAAACTAAATCCATGCGAACTAAGTTGCGGCTATCAGCTACGCTTGATATATTTTTATGGTCTAATAACTTCTAGTGTAATTTTTGAAACCCATATTTTATCCTCTTAGGGTTGAATTTTCAAAAATCTTTTCGCATCTGAGGCCTATGTCAAAATAGCCTATCTGCACTACTGCCTGAGCTGAATTAGACCACGCTCTATAGATCTCAGCATTAGGGTACCTACCGTCTTAAATGCATTTTTAATTGTTAGTTGTAATAATCTAAGGTTATATTTAAATATCACGTAGCTATAAATTAATATGTAGTTTTAGTAATTAGTCAATAGCTAAATTGTTATAATTATAACAATCAACTATGGCTTCTGATTTTTGAAACACAACATAACACAACATAACATGATATATGAATTTGGAAAGTTGTTTGAATAGGACTGAATAGGAGCCTTTGTACATTATGGATCGTATTTAAGTATATGGATAGATGGATAGACTATCGTGCACAACTTGCGCATACTCTCTTATTTTCCAGTAATCCGATAAAAAGTAGTCTATGTGTTATTCCAGTCTATCTTCTATCTGTGTGCCTTTCAGCCAAATCGGTTCAGTCGTTACAGCGTGATTGAGTAACAAACACCCATACATCCATCCATCCATCCGAACTTTCGCATTTAAATTATTAGTAGGATAGTAGGATAGGATAGGATTTTAAAAAACATTATTAAAGTGTCATAATATGTTTATGACATGACAAATTTAGGTAAGTACAGTTATTTTAAACACCTATTTTACGTTCTTAGGGATTGAATTTTCAAAAATCCTTTCTTAGCGGTTGCAGATAGCGTCATAATAGTTATATGTATGCCAAGTTTTAGCCCTATCCTTCCACTGGTTTGAGCTGTGCGTTGATAGATCAGTCAGTCACTTAACCAGTCACTTTATCCTATAACTAGCTTTAACCCGCGGCTTCGCTCACGTTAGGTTCGATTTTTTAACCCCCTATTTAACCCTCTTGGGGTTGAAATTTTCCAAAATCCTTTCTTAGCGGATGTCTACGTCCTAACAGCTACCTGTATACGAAATTTCAGCTCGATCGGTCCAGTGGTTAGAGCTATGCGTTGATAGATCAGTCAGTCAGTCAGTCAGTCAGTCACCTTTGCCTTTTATATATTTAGATATATTTAGAAAAAGAAGATGTATGTGCACGTTTTGATGTTTGCTGGTTTCAATAATTGCAACATCTCCATTCTAGGTAGGTAGGTACAGTTCTTGCAATTCACGAGGGCGCGTGGCTCATGTTTGTGTGTGTCGTAACTGTATAAGTGTGAGCGAGAGCTTGCTCGCGCCTGACCGCTCCCACCTAGGATCCTGACAGGCACGCACACTTACGCAATGTGCATGTTCACGAATTCGTGAGTTGCAAGTACTTGTATACCAAGAAACTTCTAAGAGACAAAGGATGTTTAGATCTATAGAGCATGTTCTGACTTAGGTCGGACTTAAGTTACAGTTAAACCGAGACACAAATATGCTCTGACATAAATCCGTCTCGTTTTAACTCTGTCTTGAGTATAGATGTAAAAATACCGTATAATACCAAATGGCTATGAATTTTTCCGGTATAATTCAATAGATTACCGTATTTTTGGTATTTTTGGTATTTTATTTTTTCATACAAAATTATAGTTTGATTTACTTGTAATTTTGTTTTTGACGTGTTTTTGAATGAATATTTATTGCTTGATGATCATTAATCAGATTTATAAAGAATTGGCCCGCCGCCGCGCCGCTTGTTGCTGGTGCTGATGCGGGTGGATGAATACTTTGTCATACAATGTAATAAAATGAAATTTATAATAGGTATATTATGTATAACTAGTGCGTAGGTGAGTGGTGGTGAGTGGTGATGAGTGGTGGTGAGTGGGTGGTGATGGGTGGTGGTGAGTGGTGGTTAGTGGTGGTGAGTGGTGGTGAGTGGGTGGTGATGGGTGGGTGGGTGGTGATGAGTGGTGATGGGTGGTGATGAGTGGGTGGTGATGGGTGCTGACGAGTGGTGATGCGTGGTGATGGGTGGTGATGGGTGGTGATGAGTGGTGATGAGTGGGTGGTGATGGGTGGCGATGAGTGGGTGGTGATGGATGGTGATGAGTGGGTGGTGATGAGTGGTGGTGAGTGGTGATGAGTGGGTGGTGATGGGTGGTGATGAATGGTTATGAGTGGTGGTGAGTGGTGGCGAGCTCGGACGCTCTATGATTATGATGAAATCATTGAAATTTTAAGTCTAAGATTTTTTAATAATTTATGTTTGAATCATTATGTTCTAATTTGTTTATAAATCATTTTAATAAAATAAAATTAAATGCAGAACCACGTTTTTTTGAACGAGCGAAGCGAAGTTCTCTGAGTCAACTAGGGCGCTTGCCTACTAGACAGAGAAGTGTGTTCGTCTAAATGTCTGTCAGAGCCCTATAACTTCTGAATTACTGAACGTAATTACTTCAAATTTAAATATAATATGTAAACTGATGGACTTCAGCCGAACATTGTATAAAAAAATATAAAAAGCTTTATTTCAGGGGGGCTCTCATAGAAGCGTATTTGAAGTAAAATCTTGTTTGTTGCTCTACATAGACTTGCGATATATCTTTTTAAAGACGACTTTGAACAGAGTACAAAAATATATTTTTTTTAATTTTTCCCTAAAAATTGACCAAATGGAGGGGTTTCAAAGTGGAGATTTTAATTTGAGCCATATGTCAAGAATTACTGAATATTAGAACGTGAAACTTGGTTGAAAATTCAGTTATATCCTGTACTTGAACAACAAATACTAAAATTAGATAAATGTTATAAAGAAACGAAATTATTTAATTTTAATGCGCCATCTATTAGCATTATTGTGAAGCTAATAGCTTCACTATAATGCTTCACTATAATGCTTCACTATAATGCTTCACTATAGATGGCGCTGTGTCAGTAAAACAGTTTTATGTCAACTATTATTTTTTTTATTGCGTCTAATGTTAAAAGTTAATTATTACAATATATAATTAAAACTTTTGGGAATTATGGGATATCGCGAGGTCTCAGTTCGGGGCGAACCACTAGTATATTCCTTGCTGATTTTTTTACTAACAAAATGTATCTAGATTGAAAAACATAAGATAATCGTTAAATACCAAAAATACCATGAGAAATGGAATAATACCGAATAATACGGTATTTTTCGTATTTTACCGTTTTGCATTTTTGGTAAAATACCGGCTTTACATCTATAGTCTTGAGTCTGGGCAGAGTGAGAGTGCGGTCTATAGATCTTAGATTTAAGTATGAGTTCGGGGACGGTAGTAAGTAATGCTATGTTTATGGTTCGGAGCGAATCACTAGTTACGTTGGGTAACTTTAACTTAGAACAAGTTGCATCTATCTTCCGTACAGGTAGGTGGGTTAGACTGCTGTCATACAACGAACAATGAATTTAATCACGAATTGAATCCTTACTAATCCTTCCTAATACCTTTACTTCCTTACTAATCCTTCATAATATCCTCACTTCCTTACTAATCCTTACTAATATCCTTCCTTCCTTACTAATATCTATTACAAATGCGAAAGTGTGTTTGTTTGTTGTATTGTTGGTTTATTGGTTTTTTGGTATGTCCTTCAATCACACCACAACAGTACAATGGATCGACGTGATTTTTTGCGTGGGCATAGTTGAGGAGCTGGAGAGTGACATAGGCTTTTTGTCCCGGAAAATCAAAGATTTCAATCAAATTTCAGCTAAATCGGTTCAGTTGTTGCAGCGTGATTGAGTAACAAACATACATACTTCCAAACTTTCGCATTTATAATACTAGATGGTACCTACCCGCGACTTTGTTCACGTGGATTAAAGTTTTTTATTCCCGCGGGAACTCTCTTATTTCCCAAGATAATAAGTAGCCTATGTGCTATTCCATTCTAATCTAATATATTGCGACGTGATTGAGTAACAAACATGTACAAACTTTCAAATTTGTAATATTATAATAGGATTAATAGGAAATAGGATATACATATAATACGATTTGGAAAAGAAAGGATAGGATTTAAGAAATTATAAATTTTTCAAATTGCCCCCGCGGGGAATCGAACCCGAGACCCGGGTGGTAACTAACCACGACTTACTCAATGTAGAACGCCGCAGCGACGCCGCACGCGCTGTGTGAACAGCTCCTTATGTGGCGGGTAGGCATATCGCGTGCGTTGCGTGAATAACCGCAATTACCTGTGGAATTCGTTTCATCCTTTCCTTTCTTTTATCTTTTATCTTTTCGTTTGCCTTTTGTTTTTGTAACTCCACTAGAATATACATAATATAGAAGATTTTATTTATCTATATATATAAAATTCAAAGTCCTGACTGACTGACTGAGATATCAACGCACAGCCTAAACTACTAAAGTTAGAAATTTGAAATTTTTACAGTTGGTTCCTTTTATGACGTAGGCGCACACTAAGAAAGGATTATTGGAAATTCCACCCCTAAGGGGTTTAAATAGGGGATGGAAGTTTATATGAAACTCCGTCATTTTTCAAGCTGTTTCCATCAAAGTTGGTATTAGAGCTTTCAGTTAAAAATAAAGAAGTACGTGTGTCACAGTTTTTGAAAATTCCACCCCAAAATCTAATTTCGCGCGGACGAAGTCGCAGGGGCAAAAGCTAGTAAGAACATACAACAAAATAAATAAAACTTAAATAAATTAAAACTACTACTAGTTATATTTACAAAAAATACACGCCGTCAAAGTGGTCGTTTATGAGCATGGTGCCCAAAACACTGGCGCTATTCCCTCGTTGAAGAATATAGAAGTACGTTTTTATTATTTTTATTATGACATAGGCTTGGGCTTGACGACAATCGAGGCGACGACGAGGTCTAGGTTGGAGCGCGCTTGCCTAGAAAATGCCTATTCACTCATGTCTTGCAAGTACTCAGATCATACGTGGCCGAAAACAAAGAAGCTGGAAGCGCGTTCCATACCTTAGCCGTGTCTTACAGTTTTTGAAAATTCCACCCCCAAATATTACCCAAATAGCGTTAAAATAGGGGATGACTATTTGTATGAAAGGCTGGCATTTTTCAAGTTATATCTATGAAAATTGACATTTTGGCTTTCGTTTGACTTTGACCTAGTGATTAGTATTCGGGAGGTCGCGGGTTCGATCCCAGGCTTTGTCTTTTCTGAGTTATGTGCGTTTAAGCAATTAAATATCATATGCTTCAACGGTGAAGGAAAACATTTATAAAATATAGTTATTTTTATAATAGAATAGAATAGAAATATTTTTTATTCAAATAAACTTTTACAAGTGCTTTTGAATCGTCGATGAATCTACCACTGGTTCGGAATGCGCTTCCTGCCGAGAAGAGCCAGCAATAAACTCGGCGGTTGCTCTTTTCAAAAAAAATATTTTTACAATATTTAACAAAACTATTCTATGTAAGTATACAGTGTTATAAAATATGAATATAATTATTTTATATTTTTGAATTTTTCTTTTTTTTTTTTTGATTCATCAGCAAATGTAGGCACCATGAGTCAAAGCAAAAAAAACAAAATCAAAGCGCAATATGAAACAAAAGGGAATTTTTGATATCTATGGCTAGATCAATAGTTGATAATTATAACTTTGTATCGACATTACGATAAAAAATATAGATTTATTACTTCGATCCTTGATTGATCGGTGATGTATTCCAAGTTTAGGGCTGTGATAGGGAAATGCGTTGAGTCGCTATTTTTCTATAATTTTAATTTTTTTTTATTAAATTTGCCAGTTGCCTTGCTTTATTCTGGTGGGAGATATTCCCTATTCATAGGTAAGTAAGCAATACTAAGGTGCGATAGTAAATAATATAAACGTAAAAATTCTTTTTACAAAACTGACTTCAAACGTCATTACAAAGAATATCAATTGTAAATATAAAATTTGAAGAGTTCTCTCGATTTTTCCAAGATCCCATCATCAGATCCTGACCTGATGACAATGGGACCATGTGCGAAGGATACCCTTTCAAACAAAAAAAGAATTTTCCAAATCGGTTCAGGCGTCTTCGAGTAATCGGGGAACATACATAACCTTCTCCTTTTTTGCTAGTCGGTTAAAAAATAGTTAATAAAAAATTAATAAAAGATAAAAGTGATGGCGAGAATTATGCTGGACTAAAATAATAGATTTTTAATTTTAATAACTTTTGATGCATTTTTGGATCAGAATATTATTGCCTGATTTTTTTTTTCACAATCAGATATTACTAGACGATGCCTACGACTTCGTCCGCGTGGATTACGGTTTTTTTATTCCCGCGGGAACTCTCTTATTTGGCGGGATAAAAAGTAGCCTATGTGATATTCCAGTCCATAATCTAACTCTGCAGTCAAACTTTCATATTTATAATATTATAATAGGATAATAGGATTAATAGGAAGGATAGAATAGGGTAATAGAATCAACAAATTCTTTCGGAATTCCTCTCCACAGTTTTTCCTGTGAATATTTTAATTGATCGGCGTATCTTATGTTTTTCGACATATTAATGCTCCGATTTCGGTACACCCGGATTGATTTAGTGCCTCGAGCGGCTGACGCGATTCCGATAAAATTTCGAGTCCGAAATTTATTAGTTCCACGGAAATATCACGCTATGGACGCGCGCTGATAAATATTTAAACAAATTATCCTTTTTGGAAATCAACGTGAGGAAATCTGCACATCTAAGTTCTCTATAATTAGCAAGAAAAAGTTAGAATTATTTTGAAAGAAAGAAAGAAACGTTTATTTTATAAATTGTGCCACATATCACCCAATAGGTATACCTAGATTAGGTTGTCCCGGCGCCTCCACCACTTGAGCATTAAAAACAAAAGTCGTCAAGCAGAAGAAGCGCCGGAACAACTAAGTCATGTGTGGCACAACCCGGAAAAAAGGTGAAACTCAGGAAAATGATGAATGCTATATATGTATAATCCGCCAACAGAAAAAATCTGTATGGTCAAACATGCAGTTACAAGCTAAGCACCGCTTGCCTCCCCAACCAAGGAAGAGAGCCAAGTTCCCAAGCAAGCAATGCCATCACCACCAATGTGCCACCAAATCGCTTGATGTTACGATATTGACGACCTCCCTGGCGTATTGGTGAGCGCTGTGGTCTTATAACTGGGAGTTCTCGGGTTCGATTCCCGGCGGGGACAATTTAGGAATATATAATTTCTGGATTGTCTCTGGTCTGATCTGTTGGGAGGCTTGGGCCGTGGCTAGTTACCACCCTATCGTCAAAGACGTGCCGCCAAGCGATTTAGCGTTCCGGCACGATGGCGTGTAGAAACCGATTACGATTATGGGTCGAATTTACACTGCTATACCCTTTCCAAGTTATCCCGCTACCATCTTAGACTAAATCGTCACTTACCATCAGGTGAGATCGCAGTCAAGGGCTATCTTGTCATCGAATAAAAAAAAAAAAAAAAAATATTGACTGTTAGGTAGGTAAATAAAAGATTTTTTTCCTACCTAGCTATTCTGGACCTATTCTGTAAGGCAGTTTCAAATAAAAAAAGAATGAAACAACATAATATAAAAAAATAACGTCTAAAGTCTAAACATGTCGACCGAATTTTTTTATTTAAAAAAATCACGTTCAGAAAATGGCCTCTGGCATTCGGCAGTTTGAAAGTACGGTCAGCAGAACAAGATAAAGGTACGTAACCTTTTATTTTACACTTTTACCTTTTACGTTCAACATCCAATATATCTACATTACCTAAAAATATAAATTATAACATTAACATTTATTTTATTTTTATTAAAATACACAACAAATTATGGCCTGAAAATAAAATAAATACAAAAATAATATCGACGGGTGAAAGGCTAATTGATACAAAACAAGTAGCAAGTTTTACAAAATGTCGCTTAGATCAATTAGCCTTTCACCCGTCGAATTATGTTCTATCTCATTTGATTCACTTATACTATACAACTAGTGGACGCCCGCGACTTCGTTCGCTTCTTCAATTCACAATCGACAGTTCCTAAATCCCCACAGTTTAGGTGGGCAGAACCCCTGCAGCATCAGGATTGAGGAGTTGGGTCTTGGAATTCAACGATGTAGTCTTTACTTGGTACCTACAATGACTATTCATAAGCGACAGTACTTACCTAAAATCCCCACAGTTTAGGGGAGCAGTACCTCTGCAGCAATAGAGGACTGAGGAGTTGGAATCCGAAGTTGTTACGGGACCATCTCGCAAAATTTTTGTGTCGATTAAAAAAAGATTCACGTAAATCGATTAAGAAATCACAAATCGGAATTTTCAAAATATATTTGACTAGCTTTTGCCCCCGCGACTTAGTCCGCGTAGAATTAGGTTTTGGGGTGGAATTTTCAATAATTCTTTATTTTTAACTGAAAGCTCAAATACCAACTTTGATGGAAACAGCTTGAAAAATGACGGAGTTTCATATAAACTTCCATCCCCTATTTAAACCCCTTAGGGGTGGAATTTCCAATAATCCTTTCTTAGTGTGCGTCTACGTCATAAAAGGAACCAACTGTAAAAAATTCAAGTTTCTAACTTCAGTAGTTTAGGCTGTGCGTTGATATCTCAGTCAATCAGTCAGTCAGGACTTTGAATTTTATATATATAGATGTACCTGCAGAATTCGTCCCGTTACAGTTTTATCATAAGTATAGATTATAAGTATAGATTTGCAGTCTTGCATATTTTTTTGTCAACTCTACTCATCAGTACGTAGTGTTGTTACGGAATTTTCGTTAAGTCACGATTATAATAATTTTCAAAATTTGTAATTACAGTATCGGGCTACTGTTTTCACATAAATAATATCTACTGAGTTCTGATCTTCGCATAATATTACATGGGCTTCATTTATTAATCCAGTAGCCATCTGAATTGTGTGGAATATATTTTTCTATTTGCTTAATGACAAAGTTGCTTGGAACCAATCTGCTTTGCTTCAGCTGTCCACAAGGTAGATAAGCTACATATTGTAACAATTTTAAGCTATTGCATAGCTTCTATCGCGGGCCTTGAGCGTGGAAACCGAATCCAGAAATTCCGTAACGAAAATAACCTGACACGGAACTCCTCTCATCGCTAGATGGCGTTGATAAAAAATGCTATGCAATAGCTTTACCGCGGCAGTCCCCAAGTGCCACACGTCTTTTTTGTTTTGAAAATAGCAACTGCTGAGTTTCTTGCCGGCTCTTCTCAGCAGAATCAGCATTCCGAACCGGCGGTAGATTCTCGACTTGTCATAAGAGCCACAAGTTGGCCTACATGAAATAAATAATTTTGAGTTTGCGTTTGTTAATAACATTTTTTTTTCAACTTATCTGTACAGGTGGAAAAAATTAAAACCAAGTGTCAGTTCACATCGAGACGCGACTATTAAAAATCTAGATTTTAAATCTTTTCCCAATATTGGGTCCCAACTCTTAAGTCATATTATTCAACAGTATTCTAGATTACTGAACTTGCTTTTTTTCCTTTTAAGTGTTAAGACATGTAGGTATTCTAGTTAGGAAAATACTTTCAAAATCTATAAACACACAAATTACAATAAAAATAAAGACGTGTGGCACTCGGGGACTGCCGCGGTAAAGCTATTGCATAGCATTTTTTATCAACGCCATCTAGCGATGAGAGGAGTCCCGTGTCAGGTTATTTTCGTTACGGAATTTCTGGATTCGGTCTCCACGCTGGCCCGCGATAGAAGCTATGCAATTGCTTAAAACTAAATCATATACATACTTTGCACGAAATAAACATAAACTGCAAGTACCTAAATCCAGAACAAAAACATATGGTGCGAAAACTATACAATTTGAGGGAGCACTACTATATAATAGTCTGCCTCAAGAGATTGTTACTGAAAAGTCATTTGTAACTTTAAAAAAAACTTAGAATGCATTTTCAAAATACGTGTGTCTAGGAATTAGTCTTTTTATTATTAGGAGTCACCATTTTTGTTTTTTCATATGATTGTAATTTTTATATTAATAATTTTAGTCTTAAATTCTCTGTAAGGTGAGCTAACCTAACCTATTTACGCAGTCGGGATTTTGATTTTTTAAATATTTTATTTAAGTCGGTCAAAAACAAACCTAAATCCCAGACTTGGAACCATAGTTCGTACCTATAACCTTCTTTTGAAACATACATGACTCAAAAATGTAATCTTTTTTTGGAAAAAACGGCCCAAAGATAATTTAGTTCGGATAAATTCATAATTGTAGGTTAGAGCGTATATTTATCGAATTAATCGATCTCGAGGCATCAAATCGGGACGGGCTTCCGATGGCTGGATTGAAACTAGCCTGTTTACCCGACTGTGCGACGCAAAGGAGTGTAATGTGTTTATCAGTCCACTAGCTGATGCCCGCGACTTCGTCCGCGTGGATTTAGTTTTGAAACTCCCGCGGGAAGTGATTTACCGGGATAAAAAGTAGCCTATGTCACTCTCCCGGTCCTCGATTATACCTATGTAAAAAATCAAGTCGATCCGTAGCTCTGTTGCAGCGTTATTGAAGGACGAACCAACAAACCAACAAACAAACACCTTTCGCATTTATAATATTAGTAAAAATAGTAAGGATTTAGTTAATATTAGGTATTTTATATATTAACTAGCTTTTGCCCCCGCGACTTCGTCCGCGTGGAATTAGGTATTGGGGTGGAATTTTCAAAAACTGTGACACACGTAATTCTTTATTTTTAATTGAAAGCTCTAATACCAACTTTGATGGAAACAGCTTGAAAAATGACGGAGTTTCATATAAACTTCCATCCCCTATTTAAACCTCTTAGGGGTGGAAATTCCAATAATCCTTTCTTAGTGTGCGCCTACGTCATAAAAGGAACCAACTGTAAAAATTTCAAGTTTCTCACTTCAGTAGTTTAGGCTGTGCGTTGATATCTCAGTCAGTCAGTCAGTCAGGACTTTGAATTTTATATATATAGATTGTATAGCACGAAGCAGATTCGAAAGCACTTTGCAAAAGTGTATTTGAATAAAAAATTATTCTATTCTATTCTATTCTAAGGAACAGATGGGATTGGGGTTGCAGCTGCCCAAATGGTGACCCCGCGATATTTTTCTTTTTCACTTTTCCAAAAAACCCGATGTAGTGACTTACGCCATTACGACTCGGTGCCATACCTCGCGGTCAAAGACAGACATAAATTATTTATTCGTTTTAAAAGAAATAAGTCAATATTTTTGTCTCATCACTTCCAAATCAGAACTCTATTTCTGTTGCATTAAAGTACAAAATAATTCAACAGAAGTACTCGAAATAAATTTCATTGGATTCCCTTATCATTTTGTATCGAATGAATTATCCAGTGACAAAGTGGCGTAAGTGCAAAATTTAAATTTTAAAGTGTACTTTATTCTGAATGAAATAAGGTTGGGTTTTGTGTACGGTTATGGTTTTCCAGCTCAGGTTAACTGGCGTTTGCTACCTCACGAGGTGTGGGTTCGAACCCCGCCTCAGGCGGTTTATGTACGCATGCAGCCATGAATTATTATAGAAGGGTGTATATTTTTTGCTACTGGACATAGAGCGACGCGCCTAGAAGAAGACAGTTTCCTCTAATTCAAATTCAAAATTATTTATTTCGTACAGGCCAAGTTGTAGCTCTTATGACACGTCATGACTCTACCACCGGTTTGGAATGCGGATTCTACTGAGAAGAGCCAGCAAGAAACTCAGCAGTTGCTCTTTTTATTCATTCCTCCTCTGGTCTAATACTTATTTTCAAACTAGCTGATGCCCGCGACTACGTTCGCGAGTTTTTTAATTCCCACTGGAACTCTATATAAAAAGTAGTCTATGATAAGTCTTAGTGCCAAATTTTAGCCAAATTGATTTAGTCATTGCGGCGTGATTGAGTAACAAACATCCATCCATACATCCAAACTTTCGCATTTATAATATTAGTAGGAAGTAGGATGATATGAATTATGAATACACTTTATCTATTAAAAAACCAACGCAGTAAAAGACCAACGGATCGACTTGATTTGTTTGCGTGGCTATAATGAAGGTTGACCTTTGAGCAATTATTTAAAATCTTCCTAAAGCAGTAATATAGTTTTACCAGACCCGATGGTCTTGTACTTTGACAGATGGAAACATTACTACTTAATATGTCCCTTCTTGCTTAGGTCAAGAAAATGTTTTTGCTACTACTATAGTTTAAAAGAATTTGCAACACTTATTAAACGCCACGCAAAGTAGACAGTTTAAATCAAATAAAAATTAAAACCGCTGCATTTTCTACTGGAATGTAAAGTTCCTATGTAGGTACAATTTCTATGCTAATTTTGTCTAGTTAGAAAAACTGTCAAAATGTCAAATTTATTCGTCAGTTTAAGTTTACTTTCGCGATTCAGGAAGCCTTAAGGCTGAAATCTATAGACCGCACTCTCACTCTGCTCAGACTCAAGACAGAGTTAAAACGAGACAGATTTATGTCAGAACATATTTGTGTCTCTGTCTTTAGTCTGAGCTGAGTCAGAGCTTTGTAGATCTCAGCATAAGAAGTAACAAGGGTGAGTTCTTTGTGGCGCGTCGTGTTGTTAGTGTGTCTCCAGCATTAAGTTTAGCGAATTGATTAGTACATTATTATGAGCATCGACGGTTCCCTTGTAAATGTTTTTTTATTCGCTTTATTTCTTCGAACTAGACTTTTGCTTTCCAAGATTCTTAGAAATAGATCGATAGAATCAAACTAGATATTAAGTTGCTTTAAGTAGGCAGGTAGGTACCTACTTCCGTAGGTTTTTTACTTCGATAACAAGATAGCCCTTGACTGCGATCTCACCTGATGGTAAGTGATGGTCCAGTCGAAGATGGTAGCGGGCTAACTTGGAACGGGTATGGCAGTGCACATACAACCTATACCCCTAATCGGTTTCTACACGCCATCGTGCCGGAACGCTAAATCGCTTGGCGGCACGTCTTCGACGGTAGGGTGGTAACTAGCCACGGCCAAAGTCACTGTCACCAGACCAGAGACAATCCAGAAATTATAAATTTTCAAATTGCCCCCGCCGGGAATCGAACCCGAGACCTCCCAGTTATAAGACAACAGCGCTCACCACTGCACCAGTGAGGTCGTCGTTTGATTTTAAGTTGGGGCAAAAAAAAAAACATCTTAGACTGCATCGCATCTTGTCATCGAATAAAATAAAATAAATAAATAGAACTTAATTGCCCCAACTTAAAATCGAACCTAGTCCTTTTCACCGCAAACATTAGAAGAATCAAACACACAGAACACAACACAAGCGATAATTATATTGGAGAAGACGCTGTAAGCAGAAAATATCATTATAATATATTATTTTAGTTCGCCCAAAACCGAGGCGTGGATGTTGCCATACAGTAAACTCCTGGAATTTTCCTATACGGGGTGTTGTGTTTTAATTACATATATTTAATTTTTCAGAAGCCATGTTTAGAAAACTGGAAGCGTTCGGGTCATAGCATTGTGTTACAAAGAATGGGGAAGGTCACAGAGATACTTACAACCATTAAGACGAGGAAGTTAGAATATTTTGGGCACGTGATGCGTAACACCAGGAAATATGAACTCCTTCAACTTATCACGCAGAGGAAAGCGGCAAGTAGAAGGAGGCCTGGCCGCAAAAGAATATCGTGGCTGAAAAACTTGCGCCAGCGATTCGGGAAGAGAATAAGAGCACTATTTAGAGCAGCGGTCTCAAAAGTTCAAATCGCTTTAATGATTACCAACCTTCGAAAGGAGACGGTACATTTTTTTTTGAAGAATATTGATTAACCATGCTGAATTCGTGATTTACTATAAAAGCGTGAGAACGCATGAGGAAAATGCTCTCCTTCTCAAGCTTTCTTGCTTGCAAGCACTTTATTATTAATATTATATTGAATTAACTTTAGGAAAATAATAGTTAGTAAGTTATTTTTAATATTAAACTTTTCTCTTTAAGCTTCCGTAGGTACCTGTTAAGAGAGATTTAAGTGATTAGCAAGAAAAGGTTAGTGTTATTTTGTACGTGTCGGGGTGAAACGTGCGTCGAGAGTATCTAGTATAAAAGTCTTGTGTGATGGTGGCATTGCTTGCTTGGGAACTTGGCTTTCTTGCTTGGTTGGGGAGGCAAGCGGTGCTTAGCTTGTAACTGCATGTTTGACCATATAGATTTTTTCTGTTTCAAACAACCTGTATATAAAATTTTCGCCCGCGGCAGCCCGGTATGATACAGGACGGTGTAATTACCGCTCCTTTCGGGGAAGACGCCGTGTGCTACCGTGATTAGATGCTGCGGCGATAGCGGGCTCGCGTTACCGACAGCATCGGGACGGGTGAACGCCGACAAATGAGATGCGGGATTCAGAATATCGCCTCAACAAAATATCACTCGTATTCACAAATATTATGCTGAGATCTATAGAGCGTACTGTGACTCAGCTTAGGCTCAAGATAGAGGTTAAAACCAGACACAAAATATATGCTCTGACTTAAATCTGTCTCGTTTTGATTCTGTCTTGAATCTGAGCTGAGGGGTCTATAGATTTCAGCCTTAGGTACCTACAGCGACTGATCAAGAGTTCTGACCGCTCTAGGCTAGTTATGAGGACGCGCCTCCGCCAGGTGTGTTACGGACGGCTTAAAAAGTAGTAAGTGAGTAGAGTAATAGTGTGAAAATTTTAACATGGTTCATACTACCTATAAAAGTTTTCAGATCGATCTGCAATGATGCAACATTAGTACATGCGACGACACGATTTCAGCGCGCCCCCCCCTGATCCTCGCGCCCTAGGCTGCAGCCTAATTAGCCTAAGGGTTAATCAGGCCCTGGGTACCTACCAGGTAGGTTCAATCTATATAACGTGTAACAAAAGTGTTAAATAACCCTGAAGGAGGTGAATGTGCTCATGAAACTAAACAACTTTCCCCAAGGAACATAGGTCGAAATATATAACATCCTCAAAAATAATACAATTAAATGGGTCCCACTTGCTGCGGGGTAGCACCCAAGCAGCCAGTGGTCAGGGCTCCAGAGTGAGGAACCTCCTCACAATGCGTGCCGTCTCAAGGAGTACCGCCTTCTGTATCCTGCCCTTGATCCAAGTACTAAGCGAAAGTTTCTTAAGATGTTAATCGAAACTTTTCGCTATAAGACCATTGACCGAAACGACCATCGGACATTCATTAGAAATAGAAATAGAAGTATTTTTTATTCAAATAAACTTTTACAAGTGCTTTTGAATCGTCGATGAATCTACCACTGGTTCGGAATGCCCTTCCTGCCGAGAAAAGCCAGCAATAAACTCGGCGGTTGCTCTTTTCAAAAAATTTTTTACAATAGGTAATAACTATGCTATGTATACAGTGCTTCCACAATGAAGTTTCGCAAGTCCTACATACAATCCAATGCATGTTACGACGAGTAGACAGAAAGCAGAACCATTCCCGTTGGTGAATCGCATTCGTCTTAAGATCACAGGTTCAAAGTACCAACCAGGGGCGGATCTTGAATTTGTGGGGCCCTGGGCTAATACTGCTTAGGGGCCCTACCTAATTACTCAACTAATTGCCATTTTGACAAGAAACTGCTTTCTGTAGTGATGTAGGTATATGTAATGTAATATATGTTAAGTACAGGAAGAAAATAGGAAAATAAAATATTTTATTTATTTATTAAAACATTATTTATTGCAAATTTTCGCTCGCAACCTTTATGAATTAGAGTAGGTTTAGAAAATCTAAACGTCAAACATTTTCGTTCGAACGAAGTTGCGGAACGAAAACGAACCGTGGTAGGAAATACGCGAAATTTCTATCGCTATTTCGTTTTTCGTTGAATTAGAGTAGACCCCCAGTTCGGTTGGGGGCCCTCTGTATTCTTTAAGTAGATCCGCCCCTGGTACCAACACACTCAGGGGGGGTTTTAAAATTCATCTTGAATACAAAGTTTTTGTGACCACCGACCCCTTTCTTCGAAGCGTGGTGATCACCTGCCGTTTACGACATAATCGATATCATAATCTAATACTCGACGCTTATAACTTTTATTACGGTCGAATCATAGACAATAAATATCTATAGGTTTTAAGCTGACAGAATCGTAAAATTAGCATAGATAATTTTATTAACTTCTGATTCTTGATCTTTGCTGATTCCTTTCATTTTTTTTTTTTTTATTCGATGACAAGATAGCCCTTGACTGCGATCTCACCTGATGGTAAGTGACGATGCAGTCTAAGATGGTAGCGGGCTAACTTGGAAGGGGTATAGCAGTGTAAATTCAACCCATACCCCTAATCGGTTTCTACACGCCATCGTGCCGGAACGCTAAATCGCTTGGCGGCACGTTTTTGAGAAGGATCTAGTCCATAGTCTTCCATGCTGGCCTGATGACTTGTCTATACTAATATTATAAAGCTGAAGAGTTTGTTTGTTTAAACACGCTAATCTCAGGAACTACTGGTTCGAATTGAAAAATTCTTTTTGTGTTGGATAGTCCATTTATCGAGGAAGGCTTAAGGCTATATAACATCACGCTGCGACCAATAGGAGCGAAGCATCAGTGAGAAATGTTGCAAAAACGGGGAAAATTATCCATATCTATACTAATATATAAAGCTGAAGAGTTTGTTTGTTTGAACGCGCTAATCTCAGAAACTACTGGTTCGTATTGAAAAATTATTGTTGTGTTGGATAGTCCATTTATCGAGGAAGGCTTTGGGCTATAAAACATCACGCTGCAACAAATAGGAGCGAAGCATCAGTGAAAATGTTGCAAAAACGAGGAAAATTATCCATATTTAAAATATTTTCTTTTAAAAACTGAAATTGACGCGAAGTCGCGGAAAACAGGTAGTAACTATTATAAAGGCACAATCTTCCGATAGTTCACAATCTCGCGAGATAGATTATAATCTAACGGTATCTACAATTTTACGGTTACATATAGGTACATGGGAATTGGTCAAGACCCGCAGAAATCAGGATACGCCATACATTATTTAAGTAATTTTTTTTTTAAATATTTTTAGCGAGCAAAAGAGCAGGCGGGTCACCTGATGTTAAGTGATTACCGCCGCCCATGAACACTTGTAGCACCAGAGGCATCACCAATGCGTTGCCGGCCTTTCAGGAATTTGTTGGTCCGCCCCTTGAATAACCCCATGTTGTAATTCAGTGGAAACACCGTCGCAGGAAGTTGGTTCCACAGTTTCAAAGTACGTGGAAAAAAGGATCTGGAACATCGGATGGTCGAAGTGCTCCAGGCACCCAGGATACATATAATATACATATTGTAGTTAAGTAAAATAATCAGTGACCGCATTTCGTCCCCTATTTTAAATTAAGTAACAAGTAAATTGTTACTTCCAAAACGAAAGCAAGTTGAATTGTACTCCGATTTAATAATACGTACTTTCTTCACTAAATGAAGGTAAATTACACTGCACGAATGTTTGTATTTACTTTACTGTTTACATTTTGGGTTGTTAAGGTGGGTACATACTTACTTCATTCCTAAACTAACGTGTTGACAATGTAGAGTACAAAACCTCTCAGACGGTACAGAAGTACTGACCTACCTATTTATAGGGTTATATGTAAATTGTTTATATTATGCATGTATTTTAATTTATTCTTAACCTCACAATAAAATAGCAAAAAATGTGTGTTAGATACTTAATATAATTTTATACCACTAGTTAATGCCCGCAGCTTCGCTCGCATGGATTAAATTTTTGAAATCCCGCGTGAACTCTTTGATTTTACAGGATAAAAAGTAGTCTATATCACTCTCCCAGTCCTCAACTATAAACTACTACTTATGCAAAGAATGACGTCGATCCGATGCTTTGTTGCGGCGTGATTGAAGGACATCCCAACAAACGAAAAAACCCAAAAACATAAACTAGCTATTAATAGAAACTTTTACATTTATATCTAACTAGCTTTAACCCGCGGCTTCACTCACGTTAGGTTCGATTTTTTAACCCCCTATTTAACCCTCTTGGGGTTGAAATTTTCCAAAATCCTTTCTTAGCGGATGTCTACGTCCTAACAGCTACCTGTATACCAAATTTCAGCTCGATCGGTCCAGTGGTTAGAGCTGTGCGTTGATAGATCAGTCAGTCAGTCAGTCAGTCAGTCAGTCAGTCACCTTTGCCTTTTATATATTTAGATATATTATAGAGTAATGATTTCTTAGAATAGCTCTCTTTCAAATTCAAAATCCAAAAATTGTTAATTTCATGTTGGCCAACCTGTGTGTGGCTTTATGGTTACAAGTCAAGGCTCTACCATCGGTACCGCTCCATGATGTGACCCCTCTGCCATCATTTATTATAATCTATGCCACAACATGGCGTCCACCGCACCCACACTGTAGCACCGACGTTATTGTATACAGGATGTGGCATGTGACATTTCGACAATAATGTAGGTAAATGTAACCTAAATTGTTTTTTTTTCTTTGGTGTAGTACAATAAAGAATATTTCATTCATTCATTCATTCAAGTCCTCAACTATACCCACGCAAAAAGTTACGTTGACCCGTAGCTTCAGTGCTACGTTATTGAAGGACAAACCAATAAACGAACACGTTTTTGCATTTATATCTAATATTATAGAGCAAGGATTTCTTTGAATAGCTCTCTTTAAAATTCAAAATCAATTTTTTTTTATTTCATACCTGTGGCTTTAAGATTACGACAAGTCAAGGTTCTACCATCGGTACCGCTCCATGATGTGACCCATCTGCCATCATTTATTAGGTATAATCTATGCCACAAAATGGCGTCCGGCGCACCTACACTACAGGGCGTGGCATGTGACATTACGACAATAGCAAAGCTGTCTCTGATAGCTTTTTATAAATTCCCTTCGTTTTGAAACTTCGTTTGAAACTTTTAATAATTACTTGCTGACATGTCTACGTCCGCATGGATTTAGTTTATAAAAATTCCGTAAGAACTCTTTGATTTTCCGGGATAAAAAGTAGCCTATGTCGCTCTGCAAGTCCTTAACTATATCCATCAAAAATCACGTTAATCCGTAGCTCTGTTGTGGCTTGATTGAAGGACAAACAAACACACTTTCGTGCTAATAAATACGTAAATATTATTTATTTTATTTAATACAGCTAATTAGCTTCACAGATTCTCATCAAACCTGAATAGAATTTTGTAAACCCTCTTAGGAGTTGAATTTACAAAAATCTTTCTTAGAGGATGCCTACGTCATTTTATAAACTGTATGCCAAATCAGTATGCCAAATAGCCCGATCCGTCCAGTGGTTGGAGCTGTGCGTTCGTAGATCAAATTTTTCAAATTCAAAGATTCAAATTCAAAATTATTTATTTCATGTTGGCCAACTTGTGGCTCTTATGACAAGTCGAGAATCTATCACCGGTTCGGACACAGATTTTAGAATTCAGAATGCTGATTCTGCTGAGAAGAGCAGGCAAGAAATTCAGCAGTTGCTCTTTTCAAAACAAAATATGGTACAATATGTAGCTTGGGTTCGGAATGCTGATTCTGCTTAGAATAGCCGGCAAGAAAATATCTAGCAGTTGCTCTTTTCAAAACAAAATATGGTACAATATGTACCTAGCTTATCTATCTTTGACCAGTCGTTCAGTCAATTTTTCCTTTTATTTTAGACTTTGCAAATAAATAAAATATCGACTGAATGACTATTTTTTTCGAGGGAGTCTCAAAAAATCTAAATATTTCTGTTAAACTCTAATGAAAAGGTAATCATGAGAGTCTTTCCCGCTACTCGTCAATAGATGGCGCCGCTAGTACCCGCTCGACGCGCCCGCCGCGCCAACTCTTTTTGCCACTTTTGCCAGTTTAATTGCATTTAAATTGACTAACGCGAATGCTCCAGCGGTCGATCCGGTTTTTTTTGAACTCGAAGCGGTAAAAATGCAATATTCCATGAGCTATTGAGTTATTACGGGGGAATTGTTTACGGTATTACGTTAGCTAAAGAAGGGGGTTAAAGGTGATCGCATATTTTGACACGACGCAGGGCTCAGTGCGTCATCACCTCATTGTTGAGGGTCATGTTCCCAATCCATCCATACTAATACAAATACAACTACAAATGCGAATTGTATTTTTTTTTTGTTGGTATGTTGATTTGTCCTTAAATCACGCGCTAACATAGCTTAGGATGTGATTTTTACATAGGTAAGTGTATCATTATGTGAGAACTTGGTCAGGGATAAAGATGACCTTTTATCCCGGAGAAACAGAGGGTTTCCACAGGATTTTTAAAAATTGAACTCCACGCGGACGAAGTTGCGGCCAAAACCTAATTAATCTCATAATATTACTAGCTTATGCCCGCGGCTTCGCTCACCTTAAGTTCGAATTTTCAAACCCCTATTTTAACCCTTTTGGGGTTGAATTTTCAAAAATCCTTTCTTAGCGGATGCCTACGTCATAATGGCTATCTATATGCCAAATTTCAGCCTGATTCGTCCAGTGGTTTTAGTTGTACGTTGATAGATCAGTCAGTCAGTCGACAGTCAGTCAAGGTGACTTAGATTCCTTTTATATATTTAGACAAGATTAACTGGATTTTGACCGCGACTTCGTCCGCGTAGATTCCTTTCTTGAATATCAACCGGGAAATGTTTGATGTTCCGGGATAATATGTAGCCTATGTCATTCTCCCGGTCCTCAACTACGGATCGTCGATCCATAGCTCTGTTGCGGCGTGATTGAAGGACAAACCAACAAACCTTCCACCACTTTCGCCTCTATTATACCTATTAGTAAAGATGGGTTCAACTAAACTGCTGTAACACTTTAAACTTAGCTCTTCTTCTACTTACTACTACTATTTTACCTTTCCATACGCCATCGTGCCGAAACGCTAAATCGCTTGGCGGCACGTCTTTGACGGTAGAGTGGTAACTAGTCAAGGTCAAAGCCTCCCACCAGACCGAACCAGAAACAATTCAGAAATTATAAATTCCCAAATTGCTTCCGCCGGGAATCGTACCCTAGACCTCCCAGTTAGAAGACCACAGCGCTCACCACTGCGCCAGGGAGATCGTCAGAATATAGACTGCTAAAATGATTACCTTTCCTTTTGACGTATAATACGTATCTATTTTTAACCGACTTCCAAAAAAGGAGGAGGTTTTTTTTACTCAAAGACGCCTGGACTGATTTAGAAAATTTCATTTTTTGTATAAGGGGTATAGTATAACCTTTCAAACCAAAAAAAATCCCAGGTGGTCTGAAAGGTTATACTTCCCAGGTGGTCCCATTGTCATCAGGTCAGGATCTGATGACGGGATCCTGGAGAAATCGAGGGAACTCTTCAAATCTTATAGGCACAATTGATATACTTTGTAGTGACGTTTGAAGTTGGTTTTGTAAAAAGAATTTTTACGTTTATATTAAAAAATAGTAGGATCCTAGGTTGGCTCGTAATATACGAACATCTTTATATGGTTTAAAGTTTAATTTGACATCGCTATGTCAAAACTGCGATGAATTAATTTGGGTTAGTGCAATGTTCTAATTAAAAACCGGCTCTTTATTTACAGTTTAACGTTAGGTGGGAGGGTTTAATGGTTAAAAAGGTTAATTTGACGCAGCTATGTTAAAATTGTGATGGAATAATCGCTAGGCGAATAATTAGATTAATGGGATGTTATAATTAAAAATTGATTATTACTATTTCAGTTTTACTTTTTACTGACTTCAATAAATTCATTGAAAAATATGAAGTAGGTAAGTATCAATTTTATCAATTAGACGTTTTTAAAGTATTGTGCACTATAATATCTCCAGCGCAGATGGCTAATCTCTGAGGAGATTGGCCGCCGTGGCCGGATTCGGTCTTCTTCTTCTTTATCAACTAATGGACGTCCACTGCTGGACATAAGTCTCCTGCATGGACCTCCACAAGCTTCGCTCTTGCGTCGTCTGAATCCAGCGGATCCCTGCGACTCGTTTGATGTCGTCTGTCCACCTAGTGGGGGGTCTGCCAACACTGCGCTTCCCGGTGTGGGGTCGCCACTCCAGCACCTTGGGACCCCATCGACCATCAGCTCTTCGAACTATGTGCCCCGCCCATTTCCACTTCAGTTTCGCAACTCGCAGAGCTATGTCGGTGACTTTGGTTCTCCTACGGATCTCCTCATTTCTGATTTGATCTCGCAGGGATACTCCGAGCATAGGTCTCTCCATCCCCCGCTGAGTGATCCTGAGCCTTCTTATGAGGCCCATAGTTAGCGACGGATTCGGTCGGAAGGACATTATTAAGTAGGTACTTACTAGTTGATTCCCGCGACTTCGTGCCTTTTAATTCGCGCGGGAACTCTCTTATTTCCCGGGTTAAAAAGTAGCCTATGTCATATTCCCGACCATAACCTATCTCTGTGCCAAATTTCAGCCAAATCGGCTCAGTCGTTGCGACTTTATTGAGTAACAAACATCCATACATCCAAACTTTCGCATTTATAACATTAGGTACTATAACTAGTTGATACGCGCGACTTCGTTCACATGGATTAAGGTTTTTTATTCCCAGGGGGCTCTCTTATTTCCTGGGATAAAAAGTAGCCTATGTCCTATTCCGGGGTTAATAATAATCTATCTCTGTGCCAAATTTCAGCCAAATCGGTTCAGTCGTTGCGACGTGATTGAGTAACAAACATACAAATATTAACGCGCTTATTCCCGTGGCTTCGCTCACGCGAAGTTTGATTTTTCAAACCCCTATTTTATCCCTTTAGGGGTTGAATTTTCAAAAATTCTTTCTTAGCGGATCTCTACGTTATAATAGCTATCTACATGCCAAATTTCAGCATCCATCCAGTGGTTTGAGCTGTGCGTTGATAGATCAGTCAGTCAGTCAGTTAGTCACCTTTTCCTTTTATATATTTAGACTAGCTTTTGCCCCCGCGAATTCTTCCGCGTGGAATTAGGTTTTGGGGTGGAATTTTCAAAAACTGTAACACACGTACTTCTTTACTTTTAACTGAAAGCTCAAATACCAACTTTGATGCAAACAGCTTGAAAAATGACGGAGTTTCATATAAAGGAGGTGGGTTGATAAGGCAACAAAATCCGCCCCTCACACACTCGAAAAAAAAAGTTCCAGATATCGACAAATTGTAAATGTATTTATATACTTGAAGATATAAACTTTATTTTAATATAAAGTTTAGGTGATAAAAAAAATAGTAAGTTACAGAAAATATTACCCAAAAAGAGAGTGTTTCTTTTACTTTTCTTACATTTTCATACATTTTAGTCGTTTTTTAAGCTTTGATTTAATATTTTAGAATGAGGCGCTCCATGAACCATGGTAAACGTAACTGATAATGATGCTCCTTTTTATAAGCTTTTATATGAGTATTAATTTATTTTGGTTCATGGAGCGCCTCATTTTAAAATATTAAATCAAAGCTTAAAAAACGACTAAAATGTATGAAAATGTAAGAAAAGTAAAAGAAACACTCTCTTTTTGGGTAATATTTTCTGTAACTTACTATTTTTTTTATCACCTAAACTTTATATTAAAATAAAGTTTATATCTTCAAGTATATAAATACATTTACAATTTGTCGGAATCTGGAACTTTTTTTTTCGAGTGTATGAGGGGCGGATTTTGGGCCTTATCAACCCACCTCCTTTCCATCCCCTATTTAAACCCCTTAGGGGTGGAATTTCCAATAAATAATCCTTTCTTAGTGTGCGCCTACGTCATAAAAGAAACCAACTGTAAAAATTTCAAGTTTCTAACTTCAGTAGTTTAGGCTGTACGTTGATATCTCAGTCAGTCAGTCAGGACTTTGAATTTTATATATATAGGATTAATAGGATTAATAATAGGAAATAGGATAGGAAAAAAAATAGGATAATAGAAAGGATTACTATTAGTCGAGTAAAAAGTAGGTACAAGGTGCCTACAATTTCATTGTTCCCATAGGTTTTATCCTTACATGTAAGTTAAATGGCCATTTAATTGAATCTAGGGCTCCTAGGTGATCTAGATGTTTTTGCTGCGGCCTGTAGGTACTACAACGAAAGGGAATTGCGCCGGTAAACGACTTTGATCTCATAGAATATGTATGTGACAGACAGCGCGCTGCGTGAATTGTGGTTGCAACTTGCATTTTAACCTACGAGCACAAAACGCTACGCTAGTGCAACCTTTCTGAAACGTATCTCTGAGATTTGGAACGCTCTTCCGGCGTCCGTGTATCTAAAATACGGTCGTCGTCACGTCACGTATAACAATTGAGGCAATTTGGGAATTTATGGTCTTGTCTGTTGTGAGGCTTTGGCCGTGGCTAGTTACCACCCTACCGTCAAAGACGTGCCATCAAGCGATTTAGCATTCCGGCACGATGTATGGGTTGAATTTACACTGTCGTACCCCTTCCAAGTTAGTCCACTACCATCTTAGGTGAGATCGCAGTCATGGACTATCTTGTCATTGAATAAAAAGAAAAAACGTAGCAAATAGTTAATGTAATCCTATCCTATTATCCTACTTATATATTATATATATATTAATACTAGTAGGGCGCGTGGGTGCGCGGCTCGCTAAAGCGAACCGCGGTTTTCTGTCCACCAAGTAGACCTTCGGGTCTTCATCATCTTTTTCCAAAAACCACTATTCCATCGTGTACACTCTCTAAGAAACCAACGAAATTTGTATGGCCGCCATCTTGAATCCGCCATTTTGAATTTTTTTTCAGCTCCCTGCCAATTGGATGAGGTTTCGAGTGATTTTTGTTTGAGCACCCTCAACCTATCTTCAATATCCTGACTGTGCTCCTCACCCGTCTCCGAAATCCTCAACCATCAGCTCCCTCCATATTTTTCCTCCGAATGAATTTTTGTTCTCTATACGAAACCTAAAGAACTTTCGGAAAGGAAAGTCTTGCATATATTTTGTATGAAAAAAATAAATTCCGCCATCTTTAATTTTTTCTATTCATCAAGTAGACCTTCCCATCCTGATCATCTTTTTCCAAGAAACCACTCTTCCATCTTTTATAGTCTTCGAGATAGACACCGACGAAATTTGTATGGCCGCCATCTTGAATCCGCCATTTTGGAGTTTTTTTCAGCTCTCTGCCAATTGGATGAAGTTTCGAGTGACATTTGTTTGAACACTCCCCACCTATCTTCGATATCCTGGCCGTGCTCCTCACCCGTCTCCGAAATCCTCAACCATCAGCTCTCTCCATATTTTTCCTCCGAATGAATTTTTGTCCTCTCTACGAAACCATCAGAAATTTTGAAAAGGAACCAATTAAAGTTTTGCATATATTTTGTATTGAAAAAAATAAATTCCGCCATCTTGAATTTTTTTTCTATTCATCAAGTAGACCTTCGGGTCCTGATCATCCTTTTCCAAGAAACCACTCTTCCATCCTTTATAGTTTCCGAGATAGACACCGACGAAATTTGTATGGCCGCCATCTTGAATCCGCCATTTTGGAGTTTTTTTTCAGCTCTCTGCCAATTGGATGAGGTTTCGAGTGACATTTGGTTGAACACCCCCCACCTAACTTCGATACCCTGGCCGGTGCTCCTCAACCGTCTCCGAAATCCTCAATCATCAGCTCTCTCCATATTTTTGTTCCGAATGAATTTTTGTCCTCTATACGAAACCGTGAGTGAAAAAAAAATTTTCCATACAAAATTTTACAGGAGAGGTGATCAATGAGTCAGTCAGTCAGTGAATCAGCACGAGTAGCTATATATATAGTAATTATAAATGTGAAAGTGTGGATGTTTGGATGATTGGATGTTTGTTACTCAATCACGCTGCTACGACTAAACCGATTTGGCTGAAATTTGGCACAGAGATAGATTATAGTCTGGAATAACACATAGGCTACTATTTATCCCGGAAAATAAGAGAGTTCCCGCGGGAATTAAAAAACCTCACTCCACGCGAATGAAGTCGCCGGCATCAACTAGTTATTAATATTATAAATACGAAAGTTTGGATGTATGCTTGTTACTGAATTACACCACGATGACTGAACCGATTTGGCTGAAATTCTGGCATAGAAATAGATTATAGTCTGGAATAACACAAAGGCTACTTTTTATCCTGGAAAATACGAGAGTTCCCGCGGGAATTAAAAACCTTTATCCACGCGTAAATAATAAAAATAGTAGTGCGTATGCGTTTTAGCCAAGAAGAGCACACAGTATAGTCTGTTGTCAATCTATACTCTATGCCCGGCTCGCCAACCGCAGCTCGCCCCGTCCCTCTCTAAGCAGTGTACAGTCTGTTGCCAATCTGTAATCTATGCCCGCCTCCCAGATATGCCCGGCTCGCCGACCGCGGCTCGCGCCGTCCCTCTCTGAGCGGCTATCTCGCTCGCACCAGACGCGCCGCGCCGTTTTTGCGACCGATTCCGAGAGGCCCGGCCGTCGTCACCTCGCCCGCTCGATCATGCGCAGTATAATAATTGTGGTAATTTTTATGGGGTTCCTATGCTATTCTACACTTGGCTTTTAATCGAATTTTCTTTGCGTTTGTCGACTTTACCTCCCATGCATGTTTTTTTTTTTAATTGTTGTACTAACTAGTTAGTAAAATTAAATGAAAATAACTTAAAACATAAACTAAAATCATATTATTTTTTTAGATAAGTTGACAGGCACGCACACTTACGCAATGTGCATGCATGTACACAACGTAGGTAACCACAAGTAAAGCGCCCGTAGCTTCGTGAGATAAACGTACTTATATAATACATTTTATAATTTTTATACAAAGATAAAAATAAATAAAAAATTCGTAACAAAGTAGGTAGGTATAAAACAATTTTAATTTATACGTCAGGGAGATTGCCAAAATTTTCTTGTTTAAGAAATCTTTTCAATGAAAGACATCAACGCGTTTAGAGCTTTTATTAGCTATATTTTGTCTATCAAAATCGGTTCAGTGATTTTCGTGCATAAATTAGAAGCGAGAAGCGATTAATCCGCGTAACAAAGATACTAATTCGCGGCACGCGTTCGTGCGAGGCCTAATGAGCGAATTGACCGCGGGGGGCAGTCAAAATATTTAGTTTAGGGCGATGCGACGACGCCGCCGATGGCCGAAAATGTATTGAATTATTTTGGACGCGGTAACATGCAAAAACCTATTGATGCAAATTGCTCATTAATTTGGGATGAATCCTGACTTCATTGCTAATATTAAAATTTAAAGCCTTAATAGGCCAATGGTTAAAGATGCGGACTGAAAACTGAAAGGTCGCAGGTTCGAATCCCATCCATTGCACTATTGTCGTACCCGCTCCTAACACAAGCTTTCCGCTTATTTGGAGGGGATAGGAGGATATTAGTCAACTTCACGTTGCCTAATATTCTTTTAAAAAAAAAATTGCTAATTGTTTGGGAAGAATTCTGACTTCATTGCTAATCCTATTACATAATATATCCCATTTATTTATCCTACTAACATTATAAATACGAAAGTTTGGATATATGTTTGTTACTCAATCACGCCGCAACGACTGAATCGATTTGGTTGAAATTTAGCACAGAGATAGATTATAGTCTGGAATAATACACAGGCTACTAAATGATGCCCGCGACTTCGTCCGAGTGGCTTGATTTTTTCAATTCCCGGGGAACTCTTTAACTTTCCGGGATAAAAAGTAGCCTATGTTTTAATCCTGGGTATGAGCTATCTCCATTCAAAATTTCAGCCAAATCGTTTCATTCGTTGTGGGGTGAAGGAGTAACAAACATCTATCCATCCATACATCCTTTCGCAAAAACTTTCGCATTTAAAATACTAATAATAAAATAATTGATTTCCGCGAATTCTTCGCGTGGATTAAGGTTTTTTAGTCCCGCGGTAACTCTCTTATTTCCCGGGTTAAAAAGTAGCCTATGTGTTATTCCAGGCTATAATTTAACTCTGTTCCTTTCAGCCAAATCAGTTCAGTCATTGAGACGGCATTCCGAACAAGTGGTAGATTCATGTGAGGATTCGAAAGCACTTCTTAAAAGTTTATTTGAATATAAAACTATTCTATTCTTTGGAGTAATAAACATCCAAACTTTCGCATTTATAATATTAATCTATATATATAAAATTCAAAGTCCTGACTGACTGACTGACTGACTGACTGACTGAGATATCAACGCACAGCCTAAACTACTGAAGTTAGAAACTTGAAATTTTTACAGTTGGTTCCTTTTATGACGTAGGCGCACACTAAGAAAGGATTATTGGAAATTCCACCCCTAAGGGGTTTAAATAGGGGATGGAAGTTTATATGAAACTCCGTCATTTTTCAAGCTGTTTCCATCAAAGTTGATATTTGAGCTTTCAGCTAAAAATAAAGAAGTACGTGTGTCACAGTTTTTGAAAATTCCACCCCAATACCTAATTCCACGCGAACGAAGTCGCGGGGGCAACAGCTAGTAGGATAATAAAATTAGTAGAAGTAGGATTGGATACCTTCTCCAACCCATCATCTATCCAGTACATGTTAAAGTTGTAATAGGCTTAGCACATATCAGTGCATCACGTGAGATACAGATCTGAGGCTGTGTGGTCCGCCCTTATTTCATCTCGCCAGATTTTTATGGCTAGTTTAGGAGTTAACTAATGATTGAGTTGTAAGTTCAAGGGTTAATGGTTTATTTGTTTTAACAATTTGTTGTTGAACAGAACATCGTACCAGGTTACGTGTATTAGACTATACAATTCTTAGAGAATTTATTTAAAAAAATATTTATCACCAACATTCCCCAACTTGTACGAAATTAGGTGATGCTTTCGTTTCAATGCAATTTCGTTGCAATTTCGTTTTTGGAAAACTTCAGGGAAGACCTAAAGGTAGAAATGATATTGGGCATAAGGGATTGTATTAACGGGCTATAGGTACCTACTTAAATAAGAGCTCCCACTTATAGGATGATTTAGGTATGGTTTTTTTTATTCGATGACAAGATAGTCGTTGACTGTAGTCTCACCTAATGGTAAGTGACGATGCAGTCTAAGATGGTTCCGGGCTAATTTGAAAGGGGGTATGGCAGTGTGCTCGTACTCCTAATCGGTTTTTACACGACATCGTGCCGAATCGCTTGGCGGCACGTCTTTGACGGTAGAGTGGTAACTAGCCACGGCCAAAGCCTCTCACCAGACCAGACCAGGGAGAATTCACAAATTGACTTTTCTGCTTTACGCGTTTTGTCTTTAGTGCTCAAGTGGTGGAGGCACCGGGACATCCTAATCTAAATAACCTAATCTTGCTGATGTGTGGCACAATGTATAAAACAACTTTCTTTCTTACAAAATATAGAAAAACTGAAAATCAGCGTTGGGACACCTGGCACCCACAGCTTTGAAACTTGGCGGCTTCGCCAGTTTTAAGAGTCTGTAAGGCTAGGAACCCCAACACAAGCTGAGTGACTCACCTTTTGGTAGCGTTGCACTGCTGTACAAAGTAACGATATCTAATACCTATCATAGCTGTTTTAAATTTTGATTTATTTTGTACTATTTTGTGTTTATTGCCACCAATAAAGATATTTCTAATCTATTCTAAAAAAAAAAATTAACTACTACTAAATACTCCCTAAACCTCGGGATTCAAAGCATCCCTAATGAAATAACGACAACACAATCATTATTGTCCGTGCATTAACACTTACCATTGCATCACAATACGTCAAATAAGCGATCCCATCAACTCGCACGGAATAATCCCATAGAACACGTGGCAAGTGAAATGCGTTCATTTTATTAGGATAGCAAGGAAAAAGCTTAAACTCTATATATATAAAATTCAAAGTCCTGACTGACTGACTGACTGAGATATCAACGCACAGCCTAAACTACTGAAGTTAAAAACTAGAAATTTTTACAGTTGGTTTCTTTTATGACGTAGGCGCACACTAAGAAAGGATTATTGCAAATTCCACCCCTATGGAGTTTAAATAGGGGATGGAAGTTTATATGAAACTCCGTCATTTTTCAAGCTGTTTCCATCAAAGTTGGTATTAGAGCTTTCAGTTAAAAATAAAGAAGTAGGTACGTGTGTCACAGCTTTTGAAAATTCCACCCCGAAACCTAATTCCACGCGGACGAAGTCGCGGGGGCAAAAGCTAGTAGTGTATGTAATCTGTCATATTGAATTTGTTTGTATGAAATGTAGCCTGCGTTACCTGGACCATCGTAATAATAACTAGTTGATTCCCGTGACTTCGTCCGCGTGGAAAAATTTAGAGTGACTTGTTACTATCCGCGAGAAGTTATGTCCTCTATCTCCGATAATATTTAGTAGATCTTCACCAAAATTGGACAAAATATTTCTGATAGTACACAATTTATAATATAAAAAGAATTATCAAATTCGGTTTAGATATGACAAAGTTATGGAGCAAAATCAACAAAAACTTTCATGCCCTATCCCGGATAAACCTTATTGTTTATCAGGATAAAAATTCATTCAAATCTGTTCTGTATTGTTTTTTTTTTATTCGATGAAAAGATAGCCCTACACTGCGATATCACTAAATGGTAAGTGACGATGCAGTCTAAGATGGTAGCGGGCTAACTTGGAAGGGGTATAGCAGTGTAAATTCAACCCATACTCCTATATACATACGGTTTCTACACGCCATCGTGCCGGAACGCTGAATCGCTTGGCGACATGTCTTTGATGGTAGGGTGGTAACTAGCCACGGCCAAAGCCTCCCACCAGACCAGACAGACAATTCAGAAATTATAAATTCCCAAATTGCCCCCGCCGGGAATCGAACCCGAGACCTCCCAGTTATAAGACCACAGCGCTCACCACTGCGCCAGGGAGGTCGAATTCGAAGGAGGTTTGAAGTCGATTAAAAACTAAGGAGCTCTATGAAAACAAATAAACTTCTCATTGTTTACAAAATATTATAATAAACAAAAATATCGCATGACCAAGTGGCGTGAGTGTCCACATGAAAAAAAAAAATGGGAGCCAGAAAAAACCGGAAAGATCTGTCGACGTCCGAACAAAACGTAATTACGGACAAACAAACAAAAAAATGTCCAAAATTATAGTCCCAAATTATAGATGGCGCGCATCCGAAGATATAATTTTGGATTTTCGAACCTTTGCGTGTCATTTAGAAACCGAAAAATCGGCAAAAAGTAATAAAAAAATTCGGGCCCGTCGATTAGGCGGTGGTCTTTGGATGTTGCACTTTAATAACACAGTCTAGTCTTGTGCTCTTGGAGATTGAGGTATTTTGGAGTTGGAAAAAAATTGCAGATTTTCGACATCCGACATGCAACTGTACGGCAAACTGTTGGGCAAAGATTTTATTGGACAGAAACAGATGTTACTAGACCATGATACAAGAGGAGCAATCTAAATCCTTACTAATTACTATTACTTATAACTAGAGACCGGATTATATGCAACATAAAAAGCTTGTTATATGCATGCAAATATGCATGAAAAGTGCTTGAAATATGCACGAAAACTGGCAGAATATGCAAAATTAAATGATAAATTTTAGGAATCCCTAAAAAATAGAAAAGTGAGTATTCATTTTTTTTATTTCAAAATCAGCATACAATTAGTAAATTATTTTTTGATAGGCGATAACAGGTACAGTAAGTAACATTATATGATATTAAAATGATTTAGAATTTGTGTAAACGTAAGCAATCAAATATTTTTCTAAATTTTCAGTGGTAAGATTGTATCTACGGTCATTTAGAATATTTTTGTAAGTAGAAAAGGTCCGCTCCATATCCATTGAGGTAACTGGGCAGAATTTGAACTTGGGTGCTATGGCACTTATAGTTTCCGGCAAAATTTCTGCCGTCCCATTAATGAAACTATCAATTTGACACAAGCTTTGAAAACCTGGGTTATTGCTCAATATGTTTTCAAACTTTTCTTTAAGTTTATGGGACAATGCGGCGGCGGCGGAACGCAGAGTGAGTGAAAAATATTGTAAATGTACCGATAATATGCATCATAACTAGATCTTAGGTAAAATATGCTATTACCGCTGAGAATGGCTAAAATATGCAAATCCATATGCGAATATGCAAATGCATATAATCCGGTCTCTACTTATAACTATATCTTCTTCTTCTTCTTCAACTTATAGACGTCCACTGCTGGACATAAGTCTCTTGCATGGACCTCCACAGGCCTCGGTCTTGCGCTGCCTGAATCCAGCGGCTCCCTGCGACTCGTTTGATGTCGTCTGTCCACCTGGTGGGGGGTCTGCCAACACTGCGCTTCCCGGTTCGGGGTCGCCACTCCAGCACCTTGGGACCCCATCGACCATCAGCTCTTCGAACTATGTGCCCCGCCCATTTCCACTTCAGTTTCGCGACTCGCAGAGCTATGTCGGTGACTTTGGTTCTCCTAACTATATCACTAATTACTAATTACTATTACTAATATTATACCTACTTAATTACTAATATTACAAATGCGAAAGTGTGTTTTTTTGTTGGTTTGTATAGTCGATGCCCGCGGCTTCACTCGCGTGGATTAGTATTTATGTAGTTCTTAAAATCCCGCGGGAACTCTTTAATTTTCCGGGATAAAAAGTAGCCTACGTCACTTTCCCGGTCCTCAACTATACCCATGCAAAAAATCACATCGATCCGTTGCTTTGTTGTTGCCGTTGTGGCATGATTGAAGGACAAGCCAACAAGCAAACATCTTCGCTTTTATATATTAGTAAGGATAAGTAAGTAAGGATTAGTATGGATAAGAATTACGATTGTATTTTTGCAATAAAAACATTTCCAAAATTATTTTATTTGTGGCAAGTGTAAGTACCTACTTATCACAAATAAAAAAATTTTTTGAATTGAAACAGCGAAATATTGAATAACGACGTTATAGCTTGAGGAAGTGATATCAACTATGCGACCTTGGTTACGCTAGCTCACTTAAATTATAGCTAGCTATTGACAATGCCAGCGTAATAAGATAACCCTGAAATATACAGCCTGTAGTTTGTATTATGCTCTCTATAGCGCAAAGGTTAAATGCGCGGAATGATAACCGAAAGTTCGTGGGTTCAATCCCCACCTCACACTATTGTCGTACCCACTCCTAACACAAGCAATACGCATAAATGGCGGAGAAGCAATGAAGCAATGGATCATTTTTGGATGGGTATAGTTGAGTGGAAATGCGTAAGCGTATTTTTTTCTTTTGTTTGTAATACCTGTAAACTTTACAAATATAATATTACTAGCTTTCGCCCGCGCCTTCGTTGATGAAAGCTCTCTCTGCAAGCAAAAAGCTACTAGTCTATATATATAAAATTCAAAGTCCTGACTGACTGACTGACTGACTGACTGACTGATCTATCAACGCACAGCTCAAACTACTGGGCGGATCAGGCTGAAATTTTGCATGTAGATCTATTATAACTTAGGTATCCGCTAAGAAAGGATTTTTGAAAATTCAAACCCTAAAGGGATAAAATAGGGGTTTGAAAAATCGAACTTAACATGAGCGAAGCCGCGGGAAAAAGCTAGTGTTGTTATAAAATTCAAAATTAAAGTGAAACTCAAAAAGTCAAAGTCAAATATTTTATTCAAAACTAGCTGTTGCCCGCGACTGCGTTCGCGTGGATTTACTTTTTAATAATCCTACGTGTATTTAAAAATCTTTGATTGTCCAGAATGGAAAGTAGCCTTCGGTTCGGCTCTCGTCGGTTGACCGCTCTCGGCCACCGCCTCTCATTTCCCTTTTAGTCATTCGTTTTCGCTTAGCGTTTTTCTTATTTTCTCTCTTTCTGCTCGGCTTCTAAGGGTCGTACCGAGATGTTGAATAGCCTATAACCTTCCTCAAGAATTGGGCTATCAGATACAAAAAGAATTTTTCAAATCCGACTGATAGTTCCAGAGATTAGCGCGTTCAAACAAACAAACTCTTGCACTTCATTATATTAGTAGGTATAGATAGGTAATAATTAGGTACACTTTTTGAAAGTTAAAAACATAACAATATTCTTTACGAAACCCAAAGTCATACATTTCAGGGTAAGAAAATACGAGAGTATAATTTCGAAAACACACCAACGCATCGTATCGAACGCGGCAAATTGCTCGAGCACACTCAGGCCGGCTCGAGCACTCGCCCGAGTATCGCCGAGTGCTCGAGCTCTCTTTTGTTCCCGCAGCATTGTTTTAATTTTCCGCGCCATCTTGGTTTCCTGTTGCAACCGCGAGTTAATTACGCCATCTGGCATCGAAGTTTTGTTTTTACGATGGGGGATGTTTCTAGATTGTTTTTAGTGTATCTATTTTTATTATAAACACTAATATTATAAAGGCGAAAGTTTGTAAATAAATAAATAAATAATAATTTATTTGCCAGAATGTTTGTACAGTGAGATGGTAGGTAACAAAATACATTGTTAGTAAAAATTCAGAACTTTCAAATAAATTAATAGTATGCAAATAATATGATACAAGTAATTATAAAATTAAAGTGATAAGTAAACATTATGTGCAATTATTAGGCAATTATAATTACAAATTCATATAAGTCAGTTAAGATTAAAATTAATTCATTCATAGTAAGTCAAGATCCGAGTATCTGAGTGTACGAGCTCTTCTTTGTTCCCGCGGCATTGTTTTAATTTTCCGCGCCATCTTGGTTTCCTATTGCAACCGCGAGTTAATTACGCCATCTGGCATCGGGGTTTTGTTTTTGCGATGGGAGATGTTTCTAGATTGTTTTTAGTGTATCTATTTTTGTTGTGAACACTAATATTGTAAAGGCGAAAGTTTGTAAATAAATAAATAAATAATAATTTATTTATTTACAGTGAGATGGTAGGTAACAAAATATATTGTCAGTAAGAGTCCAGAAATATAATTATTAATTACAAATTCATATTAGTCAGTGAAGATTAAAGTAAATTCTTTCATAGTAAGTCAAGATCCGAGTATCGCCGAGTGCTCGAGCTCTCTTTTGTTCCCGCGGCATGGTTTTAATTTTCCGCGCCATCTTGGTTTCCTGTTGCAACCGCGAGTTAATTACGCCATCTGGCATCGGGGTTTTGTTTTTACGACGGGGGATGTTTCTAGATTGTTTTTAGTGTGTCTATTTTTATTGTGAACACTAATATTATAAAGGCGAAAGTTTGTATGTATGTGTGTGTGTGTGTGTGTGTGTATGTTTGATACTCCTTCACGCGACAACGAAAGAACCGATTTGGCTGAAATTTGGAATGGAGATAGCTCATACCCAGCATTAACACATAGGCTTTAGACATTTTATCCCAGAAAATTAAAGAGTTCTCGCGGAAATTGAAAATCCTTTATCCGCGGCATTGTTTTAATTTTCCGCGCCATCTTGGTTCCCTGTTGCAACCGCGAGTTAATTACGGGGGTTTTGTTTTTGCGATGGGGGATGTTTCTAGATTGTTTTAGTGTATCTATTTTAATTATGAACGTGTCTAATGTCCCGTTCCATTATTTAAACAAGCTGATTATTATTATTAAAGTTATCTAGCAACGTTTTTATATGCAAAAACTCCATAAATGTAACCTTAAGAATTACCCAAATACAAAGATTTCCTTACAGGCTGAATCCTCAATTATAATACGAAATGTAGGTAGGCGAGTACCTAGAACCCGCGTACCAACACAATTCTTGGATATCTTTATAAAACAAATACATAATTGGAAACACCCCCACCCTACGCCGCCCTGTCGCCATGGCAACCGACGGGGCGGGCTGCTTCGCTAGGGGAGGTTGCACGTGAGAATTCCGTGCTTATTTTACCTTTACGAATGTTTGCCTACACTTAATACCTACCTATCGCTTATTTGCAGTGTTTGATTTCGAAAAAGTGACAGTGATTTTAACTAATAGGTAACAAGCTTTTGCCTCCGCGACTTCGTCCGCGTGGAATTAGATTTTGGGGTGGAATTTTCAAAAACTGTGACACACGTACTTCTTTATTTTTAACTGAAAGCTCAAATACCAACTTTGATGGAAACAGTTTGAAAAATGATGGATTTTCATATAAACTTCCATCCCCTATTTAAACCCCTTAGGGGTGGAATTTCCAATAATCCTTTCTTAGTGTGCGCCTACGTCATAAAAGGAACCAACAGTAAAAATTTCAAGTTTCTAACTTCAGTAGTTTAGGCTGTGCGTTGATATCTCAGTCAGTCAGTCAGTCAGTCGGGACTTTGAATTTTATATATATCGATGTACCTAGAAAAAATTTCAAAAACTACATTAGTTGAAAAGTAAACTCACAGAAAGAAGACTTTTCTACGTAAAATTAAAAACTAAGATTTTGAAAATGCCGAAACTTTAGACTCATCTTTTTTTTTCAAAAATCAAAATTTTTGAGTTTAAATTAGTGTTGTAGAGCAAAAAACGAGCATTATGTAAGTAGGTATATCTAATATCCTTACTAATATTATAAATGCGAAAGTGTGATTGATTGTTGGCTTGTTGTTTTGTCCTCCAATCACGCTGCAACAGAGCAACGGATCGACGTGATTTTTTACATGGGTATAGTTGAGGACCTGGAGAGTGACATAGATAGACATTTACTTTTTATCTCGGAAAACCAAAGAGTTCCTGGGGGGTTTCAAAAATTCAATCTACGTGGACAAAGTTGCGAGCACAGCTAGTGAAACAATAAACAAATTTTAATAATGTGTGTGACATTTTGGTCCAAAAATGTCACACTTATAATTATGTCACACGTTGATCCAAAAACTCAGTTCCACCATTATACGCTGTTACTGGATCCGGAGCTGTATTTCAGCGGACTACGGGTTTATGTAGCTATGTAGGTATCTACATCAGTGGGCGGAAGAACTACAAACGCTTGAGCGAAATGAAAAGCGGGTCTATATCAAGTAATAGTGTTCTGTGGTCTATATTCCGCTTACTCTTGACATTAATTGAAACTTATTGTACGGGGTTTACTATCTATACTTATAATAAAACTGATTATAATAAAAATGATAATCATGTCGTACATATTGTGTTGCGGTTTTTGATCAGAAGGTATGTGACCAGCATGAGTCGCGAGCTAATTCTATACTTAAAATAAAACTGTAACGGGACGATTTCAATAAATTAAATTTATTTTGAAAATTGTAATCGGAGCATGCTTTATTATCGGTACTGAGCCCAAAATATTTTTTTTTGAATTTTTTGTCTGTCTGTATGTGCGCATCACGCGAAAACTACTAAACGGATATGAATAAAATTTGGTAAAGAGGTAGCTGATACTCCGGATCAATGAATAAGATACTTTTTATCCTGATAAATAATAAGGTTTTTCCGGGATAGGGGAAGAAAATTTTTGTTGATTTTGCTCCATAGCTTCGTTAAATCTAAACCGAATTTAATAATGCTTTTTTTATTATAAATTGTGTACCTACTATTAAAAATATTTTGATCAATTTTGGTGAAGATCTACTAAATATTATTGGAGATAGATAGATAGATGTCCCCTGGGATCTATCTTCTCTATCGAGCCTCTATCTAGCTTCTCGCGGATAGTAGCAAGTCACTCTAAACTCTAAACCACGCGGACGAAATCGCGGGAATCAGCTAGTATTTAATATGATACAAGTTACTTGTCTAATCTATCTTCTTTTTATTTATATAAATAGATATTATATATAATATAAGTACATGATGGCGTTGTTTGCGCGGATTTAAGTTTCTTAAGGTCGCCGTAAAGATGTCACATAATAATAATGACAGTAAACAAGTTATATTTGTGTCACACACTGATCCAAAAACTCAGTTCCACCACTATACGCCGGAGCTGAACCCGGCGCTGTATTTCAGCGGACTACGGGAGTACGTAGGAGGTGCCTCGAGGGCGACGTAGAACTACAAACGCTTGAGCGAAATGAAAAGCGGGTTTATATTCCTCCTTCACTCTTGAGATTCATTGGAACTTATTGTAATATCTATACCTACCTACCTACTAAGCGTTTTACTATGTTTAATATTTACGATAAAATTGTTTACTCTATCTTACTTTTTAATATGCATCCGCATAGTTTTTAAAATCCTATGGGAAATCTTTGATTTTCCCCGATGAAAAGTAGCATATGTCACTCACTCGCCAGGTCCTTAACTATAACCATGCAAAAAGTGTCATTAATCTGTAGCTCTGTTGCAGCATGATTAAAGGACAAACCAACGAACCAACACATACAATATACACACTTTTGCATTTATAAAACTTATTCATATTCATAATAAGATTAGTAACACTAGGTGATAGTTGCGGCTTCATCTAAGCGGTTTCAAGTTTCTTAAGGTTTTCGCAAAGATGTAGTATGTAGGTAATAATGACAGTATTCTAACCAAGTTATAATTATGTCACACACTGATCCAAAAACTCAGTTCCACCATTATACCCCGGAGTTGAGCCCGGCGCTGTATTTCAGCGGACTACGGGAGTCCGTAGGTGGTACCTCGAGGGCGACGTAGAACTACAAACGCTTGAGCGAAATGAAAAACAGGTTTATATTCCTCGTTCACTCTTGAGATTCATTGGAACTTATTGTAGTACCTAGTAGGTAGATACCTACTACGGTTTTTTCTATATTTATACTAGCTTTTGCCCCCGCGACTTAGTCCGCGTGGAATTAGGTATTGGGGTGGAATTTTCAAAAACTGTGACACACGTACGTCTTTATTTTTAACTGAAAGCTCTAATACCAACTTTGATGGAAACAGCTTGAAAAATGACGGAGTTTCATATAAACTTCAATCCCCTATTTAAACCCCTTAGAGGTGGAATTTCCAATAATCCTTTCTTAGTGGGCGCTTACGTCATAAAAGGAACCAACTGTAAAAATTTCAAGTTTCTAACTTCAGTAGTTTAGGCTGTGCGTTGATATCTCAGTCAGTCAGTCAGGACTTTGAATTTTATATATATATAGATGACACAAGTTACTTCTGTCTCCTTCTGTCTTCTTTTTATTAATAAAATAATATAAAGTGTGCGCAGATTTATGTTTTTTTTTTGTAGTATCTAATACCTATACCTACCATACAACTGTCTACTCTATCTACTTTTTTTAGTTAAAACTCAGTGATGCCCGCAATTTTGCTTTTATCGAAGTGGATTTAGGTGTCGTCGCAAAGATGTTTTAGAGTAAGGATGCCGAATATGAGATACCATTTATATTTTTGGCCATAAAAAATATATTATTATTATTCACTATAAAAATTACAATATTCAAATTCAAATTCAAATTCAAATTTTATTTATTTCATGTAGGCTTCCTTGTAGCTCTTATGACACGTCATAAATCTACCACCGGTTCGGAATGCAGATTCTGCTGAGAAGAACCGGCAAGAAACTCAGCAGTTGTTCTTTTAAAAAAGAAACAAATTTTACAATAGGTAACAAAAATTATGTATACAGTGCTTCCACAATGAAGCTTCAAAAATGCAATACATATAATCCAACACATGTCAACATGGGAAGACAAAGCAGTCCCATTCCCGTTGGCGGCACCCGTTCACGAGCACGACGCATGATCCAGCCGTTGCTTCGCCATAAGGTATTTAATGAAGCTTATCCTTGAAAGACCATTTAGTGCTAGGTACCTATAATAGATTTTTTGTTCAGCTCAGACTCAAGACAGAGTTGAAACGAGACAGATGTATGTCAGAGCATATTTGTGTCTCGTTTTAACTCTATCTTGAGTCTGAGCTGAGTCAGAGCATGCTCTATAGCTCTCGACATCAAACATTGATTGCCGGCTCTTCTCAACAGAATCTTCTGAACCGATGGTAGATTCTCGACTTGTCATAAGAGCCACGAGTTGGCCTAAGTAAATAGACACTTACATGAAATAAATAATTTTGAAATTCAGTTCCACTTTAGTACCTACCTACATAAATATATCCAAAGCAAAATTGTTTAAATTTTTTCTCTTTAAGTAGGTATACATATTAATTGATGTTGTTTTGGCTGATTATAAAAGATATTTTTGAAATATATATCTGAACAACACAAATTAATTAAAAAAAATTTTTTTTAAATAACTTAGCATAGTAGGTACCTAATGGACGTTTTGCGTTTTGAACATTTTTGCGAAATTATACATTTTTCAAACTGAAAAAATCTAGAGTTAGGTACTACATACATAGAGTTACTCTACGAGTACTAAGTACATAGAGTTTTTGAACTTTTGGTTGGCCTTTTTTTTGAATCTGAATTTTTGGAACGCCAAATGGTAGTGTTCTAAATTCAAAACAATTTCTTACACACACATAATAATTATTATGTAAAAAATCAATCAGGAACATTAACTTTACCTTACACTAATCAGAAATACAAGATACCTACCTAGTAATTACATAATAGCAAATAGATTTTATAAAAGCCTTCTCTACTCGTAACATTTTATGTCTATCTATCAATAGGTACCTACCTACCAGGCTAGTTATTTGCGTCCGTCTATTTTTATACCACTATCGCTTTGTATCCGTGACCGAAAGCCAAACCTAATAAATCACATAAACCAACGCCATTAAAACAACATTTACAACCATCTTCTGTCAACTCAAAGTAAATAAAATTTATTATACACCATCCGTCATTTTACAAACCATGAAAAATTACCCTACACCGACCATTTTAACTATATCTCCCTACCCCATAAAGCTTTGTACGAAAAAGCTCTACACCTAAAGCTCTTCATAAAATGGTTACGCTCAGTATACACGGCATTATATCGTTTTTAATACGTATAAACAACTATACAGTTGTCTCTTTTTATCATATAGTAAATATTGTAATAGACAGTGAGGGGCGGTTAAGAGGGTCGCCATGCATATCATTATCGTGCATCAGTGGAACTTAACAACCTGTTCTTATCTCTTTTTCACACTAGTTACTCGTGTATCGTGTGAGCGGGACAGTTAATTTGTAATATGAGAGCTTTAGTACGAAAATATTATTGCATGGTTGAAGTTCGTGCTTGTATTTTCATTGAAGAGGTCTGAATAATGTTTTATTTTGCCTCGTGTATGGAATATGAAGCTTTTTTCTTTTATTCTACTCACTACATTCATTTTTATTAAGATTGGGAATGGTTTTATGAACTCTATTCATATGCATACCTTCTAACTTACGTATATTTGATAAAAGGTTTGGGGTAACTATATAAATCATAATAAAAACGATCTTAAACCCAGTTTATGATTAACACGTGCGGTATAAAAATGGAAGAGTTAAAATTGCATACGGTAAGGTATTAAATAAAATCAGATGGGTAGCTTTCGGGAAGCTTTGAGATATCTTCTCAATGCTTTGCGAAAATCTATAGACCGCACTCTCATTTTGCTTAGACTCAAGGTAGAGCTAAAACGAGACAGATTTATCTCAAAGCATATCGCTCATTTGCGACAAGGGTGACATAACTCAAAATAAACCAATTTTAGTGTCGAACATACTTTTATACTTTTTGCTATAAAACAACATTACGCTGTGTTGTTTCGAGACCGCAGCATCCACAAAACATCACTCTTTAACGAGAGAATTCTCTCATCGTCGATTTTGAATTATGTCACTCTTGTCGCAAATTAGCGATACTTGTGTCTCGTTTTAACCTCTATCTTGAGTCTGAGCTGAGTCAGAGCACGCTCTATAGATCTCAGCCTTAGTGCCTGAAGGCCAAAGACTTCGTCAGTGCATGTTGCCAGGCTACAGAGATGACTGGGGATGGGGACGCTCAGCAAGCTATGCTCGAAGTCATTTCATTTTTATTTCATTTCATTTTCATTTTCATTTCATTTCATTTTCTCGAATAATAAGAGGAAATTCTTTTTTTGATTTATTAAGGCTTGCCCTTAATAACAATAGTGATGTAACGAATGTTCGATTATTATTAATGAATATAAAACCCAATAGAACCTAATATGAGATACTATCTCATATTAATAACAACCCTTAATAGGAGACCATTTTCCTGAGACGTAGGTAATTTCTGACTTTTCTAATATTACGGTCTTTCCTAGATAAACTTCATTAAATACCCTATCGAATATTGCAATTTTCATTGTCATTAGTGCAATAATTTCTTTTTTATGGCCAAAAATACAAATGGTATCTCATATTCGGCATCCTTACCCTACTAGTTGTGTTATTCGCGAATGAAAATGCGAATACTTATCTCTAACATTAACCGGAAAATACCTGTCTCTTTAAAAAAAGTACGGAAATTCCTGGTTCTGAAAAACAGAATCGGTTCCGGAAACTCTTCTCTTCGTCTAACAAGTAACGATTTAGGTTTTAGGTACTTATCTATCTTGTGGACAGCTAAGCAAAGGAAGCATAACACTTCATTTATATACAACGAAAACTACCGAAAAACCGAAAACACCGAAAAAAACCGGGAAATACCGGTTTCTTTAAGTAAAGTACCGAAATTCCCGGTTCTCAAAAACAGAATCGGTTCCAGAAACCCTACTTTTCATCTAGAAAGTAAGAATTAGGTATTGTAACACCTATAGGCCGACCAACCAATGTAAAATCATTCTCTTCGCACTACTGCACCTCGTGGCATACGCTGCTTCCACCCTAATGGGACAGTGTTGAAAGCGATCTCTGCAGTAGGTACATACCTACGTAGTATTCGTGGCACGAAATCTGCTTCCATCCCTGCTGGGACAGATATTCTGAAAGCAAATACTTTGTAGGCACCTACTATCTCTAACGTATATCACTACATAGTATAAAACAAAGTCGCTTTCTCTGTCCCTATATCCCTATGTATGCTTAAATCTTTAAAACTATGCAATGGATTTTGATGCGGTTTTTTTAAATAGATAGAGTAATTGAAGAGGAAGGTTTATATGTATAATAACATCCATTAAATAATGGAGAAATACTGTTATTTTTGAGGTTTCTAATGTGATGTCGTAAATAATTACATTTTTTCCGCTTACATTGCAAACGCAGGCTGAACCCTACGAGATTTATCAAAATAATGTACGTACTAAGTATTGTACACATTGAAAAGGCCTACAGAAAACTCCGCTATGGTATATGTCTATCTCTTATGGATATCCCACAATGACATTTTTTTATCCTTTACTTTTTAGAGAGCCAGAGTATCGTCTGTAGAGCTTGAGGCTCGCCTCAGCCAGGGTAGGCAACGTTGTATATGAAGACATTCTGTAGTATATTTAGTATCATCATTGCACCCGTGCGAAGCCGGGGTGGGTCGCTAGTTCTGTAATAAATCACACTTGTGTTGTGTAACCAATAAATCCGTACAAACGACGTCACGCCCTTTCTTCAACCAATTATTGCCCTACAGTATTAGGTACTTATATATCTTGTGGGCAGCTGAGGCAAAGCCGATTGCTTAGTATCTACATGTAACTTTGTTCAGGTCCACATTTCGGCTTTAAGTGACTGGCAACACGCCAGTTAAATCGAGTAAGTAGGTATATTTTCCGCACACCCCTCGCTAGTCGCTTTACCCCATATTGCGCGGTCGATTGAACCCACACAATTATTCTGATTGACAACCGGCAACCCCCCAAAAACTATTTCATACATAACTTTTATATACCTACCCTTACCAATACTGATTTGGGGTATGCTCTGACTGGGTAAAATGATACCTTATGTATAGTGGGTTCACTTAGATATGAGATCGAAGGCTGCCTCAAGAGATTGCTATTGAAAAGAAGCAATGGCTGGATCATGCGTCGTGCTCGTGAACGGGTGCCACCAACGGGAATGGGTCTGCTTTGTGTCTACCCATCTTAACGTATGTTAGGATGTGGTAGGTGTGCATTTTTGAAACTTCTTTGTGGAAACACTGTGTGCATAGCATAGTTTTGTTAACCATTGTAAAATTTTTTGAAAAGAGCAACTGCTGAGTTTCTTGCCGGCTCTTCTCAGCAGAATCTGCATTCCGAACCGGTGGTAGATTTATGACGTGTCATAAGAGCTACAAGTTGGCTTACATGAAATAAATAAATTTTGATTTGATTTGATTTGAAAGTCATTTATAACTTTAAAAAAAAACTTAGGGTAAAAAGATGCCAAAGATGCCTTGTGATGATTGACATACGTCAATGAATAAACGATATTCTATTCTATTTTTGACCTAACAAAATTAGAACGTCTTTCGTCGTTTAAACACTCTACTTTTTTTTTTTTTTTCGATCAAAAGATAGCCCTTGACTGCGACCTCACCTGATGGTAAGTGACGATGCAGTCTAAGATGGTAGCGGGCTAACTTGGAAGGGGTATAGACGTGTAAATTCAACCCATACCCCTTATCGGTTTCTACACGCCATCGTGCCGGAACGCTAAATCGCTTGGCGGCACGTCTTTGACGGTAGGGTGGTAACTAGCCACGGCCAAAGCCTCGCACCAGACCAGACCAGAGACAATTTAGAAATTATAAATTCCTAAACTGCCCCCGCCGGGAATCGAACCCAAGACCTCCCAGTTATAAGAACACAGCGCACACCACTGCGCCAGGGAGGTCGTCAAAACTTTCATAGAAGAGTCAGTCGCAAAAGTATTTTATTTTACAATATGTACATTTTGAGTTCCCGCCCCCACGTCTTTCCCCCGCGGCGTTTCACGTTCGACTGGGCACGCACAATGGCGCTTGATTCGCGAGCTACCCTCAATTGGTACTTACCGATGAAATAAGACAATTTTACCGTTAAAACTAGTGGAAACATTGCGCTTGTTAGGCTCTTTGTTATTTTTTATGACCACTCTCCATGGAAAATTCAATGATGTAATTAGGAGCTTTTAAACCTATGACGTGGGAAAATAATCTGCGAATACTGTTTTCAATGAATGATTTTTATTTGCATGCATTAACCTATGATAAGTTCTAAAAAACTAAAACTATACAGACAGTTGTGGTATAGTACGTTTATCTCACGAAGTTACGGGCGCTTTACTTGTGGTTACGTCGTGACCATGTACATTGCGTAAGTGTGCGTGCTTGTCAGGAGCCTAGGTGGGAGCGGTCAGGCGCGAGCAAGCTCTCGCTCACACTTATACAGATACGACACACACACAACCATGAGCCACGTGCCCTCGTGAATTACAAGAACTATAATAGGTATGTTTCCAAAGTTACCAAATCAGCAACTCTCTGAATAATGTCGAAACGCGCGCATAGTAGGCACTAGGCAGCATAAAGCTAAGTTTATACGGGCTTAGTAACTAATGCTTAGTATTTGTCACTTACACTAGTAGGTACTTAACGTGTAAACATGCTGAATTAGTTCAAATTCAAAATTATTTATTTCATGTAGGCCAACTTGTGGCTCTTATGACAAGTCGAAAATCTACCACCGGTTCGGAATGCTGATTCTGCTGAGAAAAGCCGGCAAGAAACTCAGCAGTTGCTCTTTTCAAAACAAAAAATGTTACAATATGTAGCTTATCTATCTTGTGGACAGCTGAAGCAAAGCAGATTGGTTCCAAGCAACTTTGTCATTAAGGAATTCTTTAACTGTGTAATAACTTCTATTCTACTTATTAAATGTGTCTTTACACACTGTTTAAATTTATATAATAAAATTTATATAGTAATAGTAAATCTACCAATTCTTTCGGAATCGATAGTATGGTGTTACTAGTTTATGACGGTGTCTAGTAAATACTTCATGTGTGCCTAGAATTAGTGTCTATGCCAGTGCAAATGAATAGAAGTTGATCCTATTTGCCAAGTGACAAGTCGACACTTCCACCGCAACTTACTTATTAGAAACAGTCACTGAAACCACCTACCGTTCCTCCATTTTGATTTTTTTTTCAAAATACTGGCCACTCATAAAGCCTATATAAATCAATAGCAGGCATCAATAGAAACAAGTTTTATTATTAGACAAAATCTGCTAAACCATTAGGTTTCTGAGATATAACCCATTAAAGTTGTGACTTTGATGTCTTACCTATATCTCAGAAATCTGATATTTTAGAAATTCGATACATGTTTTAAGAATGACCGCCATTTTGAAAGAAAACAACATGGTGGAACCAAAGCCTCAATAGCCCAAATGTTAAGGTGTGGACTGAAAACTGAAAGATTGCAGGTTCGAGCCCCACCGGTTGCACTATTTGTCGTACCCACTCCTAGTACAAGCTTTCCGCTCATTTGGAGGGAAGAGGAGAATATAAGTCAAGTTCAGCTTGGCTAATATTCTTTAAAAAAAATAGATTATATCCCTTTGACCACCATACTCCGCCATGCTGTCACAAAAATCGATGTTCATCGATAATTGAAACCACAAAATTCGAAATACAAATTATCCCACCCCGGGACAAAAGAACGCAACCCCTTATTTACTTATCCCGGAAACTCGAATGACTATATTTTAATTTTTTTTTTTCGGAAAAAACCGCAGACAAATCGCGTCAGTCGCCCGGCGCCTGCGCCTGCGTTTCCGAAAAGTTTGAATTCGAAATTTGAATTCGAAATTGGAACGTAATGGCGTCCCCGGCGGCCATCATTAAAAATAGATCATAGGCTTGTTTTTCTGACCTTTTCTGGACAATTTTAAATCGTTTAATACAACATTTTCAAGTAATCGAGACGTCTTAGAGATAATATAAGCACTAGTTGATTAACCCCGGCTTTGCTTGAGTGGAACTTTTGGAAATGGTTGAGGGAGTGGGATTTTCAAAAATCCTGAAACAAGTATTTTTCATAAATGAAAAGATTTTTTTTATTCGATGACAAGATAGTCCTTGACTGCGAACTCACTTGACGCTAAGTGATGATGCTGTCTAAGAAATGTAGCGGGCGAACTTGGAAGGGATATGGCAGTGTATGAATGTAGGTACATCGCCATGGCCCTTCCAAGTTAGCCTGCTGCCATCTTAGACTCCGCCATACCCCTTCCGAGTTAGCCCGCTACCATCTAAGACTGCATTTTATACCCCTAATCGGTTTCTAGACGCCAAAAGCTCAAATATCATTTTTCATTAAATAAGTAAAACTTAGGTATGTATAGGTAGGTACTATAGTAGGTATAAGTACCTATAGCATGTATGTAATCATGTAAGCATGTTATGTAAGTTATGTATGGGTTGAATGTACATACCCCTTCCAAGTTAGCCTGCTACCATCTTACTGTATCGTCACTTAAAATTAGGTGAGATCGTAGTCAAGGGCTATCTTGTCATCGAATTAAAAGAAATTAAATCTAACTGAAAAAAAAAAAATTTACTAAGTACCTTTCTTTTTTTTATTCGATGACAAGATAGTCCTTGTCTGCGATCTCACCTGATGGTAAGTGACGATGCAGTCTAAGATGTTAGCGGGCTAACTTGGAAGGGGTATAGCAGTATATATTCAATTCATACCCCTAATCGGTTTCTACAACTGCCGGAACGCTAAATAGCTTAGCGGCGCGTCTTTGACGGTAGGATGGTAACTACCCAAGTAACAATTTCTTGTCCTATAGCAGCCCATAGAACGTTTCCTCTAACACCACTTAAGCACTGTAAAAGCAATAAGAAGGTCGTATAACGCTGATTTGGCGCAGTTATATCTCTATTTAGAGACATAGCGAAACTATAGCAGTTGTGCTTGGGACTTTTTTTTTCTATAAATTTGATATATTGGTGCCTTGTATGACAATTTGTTGACATACGAGGCACAATAAAGCTTTTACAGTTCTTTTTTATTCTGTAGCAGCGTTCGTAATTCCATTATAGTGCTATTATACTCTATAGAAAAGTACGTGATTCTTTTACTACGCTTTTCATTTTAATTTTTCACGGCAAGGTGGTCTACGTGTGTTTATACAAAAACAAAAAAATAAAAGGGATAAGGATTCCATCTTGGTGAGTTTAATGTCATCTTTTATTTAGACATGGATAAATTCGACCAATACTATAAAAACCACTTGGAACCAAAGTTTTACTGATAGAATAGCATTAGTTTTACTTATTATTTTCAATGCGCCCTAAATTAATTGAGTTTTTTAATTAAAATATTAATAAAAATAAATAAAATTAACCGTAGTTTCTGCTACACAGCCAAAAAGCTAATTTGGTTCTCTTTTAGGTTAACTATAGCACAAGTGACAAAAAATCTGCCGCCATTGACGTAAAATTAGGGTTCCTTATGACTAGTCTTGTCCCACATACTTAATTTTTGAATACATTTTTGTATCCAAGGAAGATATAAAATAGGTAGGTAGGTAATCGTTGCTCATGATTGGTTTTCTTTCTCAGGTACTTATAATAAATATGCCCCTAGTAATGGATATTGATAAAGGAGATGATTGTGGTCCATACAAGCTTGGGCCCAACACTGAACAAGGATGAAACATGCTTTATTTTGAAGATTTAGATGCTTGCTAGTTACATCGAAAACTCGTACTTCTGCAGACCTTGGGAGTTTTGTTTTATTTCTCGTTTTAGATTTGTAGGTTATATGAAAAAGACGTTCAATAATTAAAGTTCTTTTAAGGAGTATTGTTTAAATACTTTAAATAAATGGAAAAAGTATTACGGGAAGATGTTTGGATGCATGTTTCTTTTACTTTTGTAGGTAATATTAAATAATATGAAATAATCCACGAAAACTGTTAAAACACCAAAATAATATTCACAAAGCGCAAGACACAATGAAAATGACAAACTGTCTCTCAAAACGTCATTTTTTCAGCTCTGGGTTCTAGCTTTTTTGTGATAAAAAAAAATATTCATGATGCACTATTTTTTTTTATTATAAATATTTAAAGTATATTTCCCTTGTAAATCTGTATATTATTTAATGCAAAATGTTTTACAACAAGTTTTGGTCTATTTCTAAATTACTGGTTTTATAAAGATAAACTATTTGGGTAGGTACCAAAAGGCCAGAACCCACACCAGAACCCACAGTTGCATTAGTACTATATTAGTCTGTGGTTAATTACACTAACATCCATGAAAACGTTCCGTTTCTACTAAAGAAAAAGCATTAGGTTTCGTACTTAGTTAAAAAAAATGTTTTGTATGATTATCCTGAGCTGTACATAAATAAAAACCATTCAATTATGTAAGTAATTTATCGACTTATTTTCTCCATATTTTTGTATAACTGTGCGAAACCCTGAGTTGGGCCCAATTTAGTACATCTCCTTTCTAAAATTTGTTCTATAAAGGAAATAAAGGAATTAGCTATATATCGCTGTTGTCTTAAAACAGAACAACCAAAACCATAATAGAAAACTTTGGTCATGTAATAGAGTCATGGTGACTTCTTCTTCAATGAGACTATAATAAACCCAACAAAGATAATTAAAACACTTTTTATTGTTATAAAAATGTCCCGAAAATCGTTTATAAAGCAAAACCGTTCTATAACAGTGTTGTTATGAGTAATTATGTACCATGTACTATAGCAGTGTTTTGTGGGACCACAATAGCGTCAAATTATTGTATTGTTGTGTCCTTCATCACTGCTAAAACGCCATACTTATAGCGGTTACCAGGAAAACTTTATAGTAGGGTAGACTGGGTACGGTTGTAACGGGGTACGATTGAAACAACTCAAATATTTCCGAAACTATAAACAACACAGGAAGGGGTACAAGGAGAGAGACACGCGGATTTCAAGTGCCAACATGATTCAAAGTGTTGCGTTGCACTCTGCGCACTTATAACGTTTAAACGAAGGCCTATTGTGTTTTGGCAACCAAAAGTAAGTATTTTTGATGAATTTCTTCACGATATAGCGTGACTACTAATATAATTTTCATATTTGAGTATTAATATATGCAATTGTTGTATTTTAGAGATTATAATGAGCTGGTTCGTTTTTATATACGTTATTAGGCCTCATGCCTGTGTCCGTTTTATTGCCAAAATAGGTGGTGGGTACGGTTGTAACGATTTTCATGGGTACGGTTGTAACATTAGTTTTACTATATTTTTGCATTGCAGATACCTGGGAAACGCGTAAAAAAGACTTCGAGAGGTAAAGCGATGTTGTACAAGAACGCCTATGATGAAATAAAACTTGGGGGCGTCTTTGAGGCAAGCTATAAAAAATAAAGTTCTACGAAAAATAAATTTAATTGTTGATTTCATTTTAAACTTAGATTTTATTGATTATTTAGGTTTGTTTTATATAATAAAATTAGAGATTATGTTCGTCTGGTTGAGAACCGAAGCAGTTATAGCGGAAATATTATATATTTTTGTTAATTTATTTTTACTCTAAAAAAAAAATACCTAAACAACAGTTAAAAATGTGCTTAAGATATTGTGATACTAGTTAAAGTACATTTAAGAGTTTTTAAATAATAAGGCTGGTTTAAATACTTCAACTCTATATTATTTCTGCTTGTTACAACTGTCCCCCATCACTGTTACAACCGCCCCTGGTATGGGGTCAATTGTAACAATCGCATGCACTCAATAAAATTATTTATATCTGCTAAATTATTTCACCTGTGCATGTGTTTTTGATATTAATTTAAAGAAAAATAACCTGGCTTTCATATCAAGTGCTATAACTGTTGTTTATAGCAATATTGGCAATGCTGTGGGTGTTCAAAGGGAAATTGTTACAACCGTACCCAGTCTACCCTACTAATGGGGTACATAGTAGTGAATTCAAACGCTGTTATACATTAATATAGCGCTATATTGTCTAAATTCGAGGTTTTTATAGAACTTGCCTATAACGGCTCTACAAAACGGTTTTGTAAACCTTTACATCCCCTGCTAAAAGGATAGTTTGGCTATATAAGCTTATAGAGCAAAAAAGTCATAGCAAATGCTTTTATATAACGGGTGGTTATCGCTACAACCTTTACACGATGTTAACTCAACCTTTTCGTGATGAATTCTTAAATTATAGTACCAAAATGTTACTTGGGTAGCCACGGCCAAAGCCTCAAACCAGACCAGACCAGAGACAATTTAGAAATTATAAATTCCTAAGTATTCTTTAAAAACAAACAAAGATTTTATAAGACCGTAATTTTATGTAAAATTAATAAGCTTCGCTTATCACAGCGGCGCCATATAGGACGTTAATGTTTTATGGTAATTAGAGTTGTCGGGGTTTCTAAGGTATACTTTATAAATAAGTTGTAAAAAGTTGCAAGTTCTGGTTCAATAGCTAATAGTTACGCTCTAGTAAGGTGCATATCTATGTCTGCACTGGTAGCATGGGCAGGAGATAAAAGTTTTATCCCCCGATCTTATCCACTGACAGGGGATAAAATTATCTTTTCCGTATGCTAAAGCATGGCGACAGAGGAAAAGGCGATGTATATTTCTATAAGTATATCCACTGAGTGTTATTTCCACCGCTGTGCCCATGCTCGACGGGTGGATAAAGCTAAGCGAGGGGATAAAATTTCTCCTGCCCATGCTACCAGGGCTAGTGGGAGACTTGGCTGTGACTAGATACTTTTTCTCAAACATGCCTGGAAATTTGAGCATTATATTGACAACCTTCTTCGAGACAAATCGAAATTGCCGTACTGGCCAAATACATGCGAGCAGCGGCTGGCAAAAGTTGTATGAAAATCCATATCTGTCGTGGTTTAGAGGCAAAATAAATTACATAGTAAACTCATAATATCTAACGTGAATTTAAAAATGGAACAATGTTTTACTCCGAAACATGGCAACCAAGGAGGTAACTTATCAAAGGTTTTATTTAAATTTCGAACTGGCTTGCCAATAGAAAGCTGTTTATTGAAAAAAAAAAACAAATGAACACTTTAACGCGGGAAAATTATTATTGTTCATTGATTTTGAAAAGTAAATTGTATTTTTAATTAACACGACATTTCATCCATTTTAGGGTTCCGAAAAAAAACTTCGGAACCCTTATAGGATCACTCCGTTGTCCGTCTGTCTGTCAGTGTGTCACCACCGTTTTTCTCGAAAACGGCTTATGATACTAAGTCGAAATTTATACTGAATATAAAGTTCAATGGTCTCGTAGTGTTTTAAGAATATCAAGCTTATAGCTTAACTCAGTGAAAAGTTACAGCTTTAAAACCACGGCTTTCTCACTATTAAAACAAATTAAGGGACATCTTCCAAAAATCGTTTCTTTCCACACCTAATTCTTAGTTTCATAGTAAGTCCCGTTATATTTTACAAACACCAGTATTAAAATCTTGCAAATTACGGAGATTTTGATACCTTTAAACCATTAATAGTACCTAAAACAGTAAAAAAAACAAAAAAAAAACGATAACTTACTATGGCTTTTAAATTAATTGCAACGCTAAGGCTAAAACAAACTATCGGATGCCGCGACTATAGCTGCGACTGATAAGTGTGCACAGTCGTTTGAGATCAGCAGGCCCATATTTCTATCGGACATCCGAACGCTCAAGGGTCGCCAAAGGTTACGTTCGCGACTACGCCCGATATAGTGTCTAAAGTTCAATGGAATTTACTATCCAGCCGCGGCTTACGTGTCCGTTAGTTTGTTCAAAGCTTAACTTTTTAACGCGTCACGTCCACATGTCACTTGTCACAACTACAGATTCACAGAACACTAATAGAATTTTTTTTCTACTACAGATTATTATTACAACTTTTTTACACTGACCTCTAGAATTAATCTATGATTAACAGTGGACAGGCTGCTGTCTGTGCTGTGCTGTATGTCATTTAGTAAATTCTAGTACTATTAGTACAGTAGTACATACACGCATTCCCTACCCATAAACTTTGATTTTACTTTTTATGTTACAGATTTAAGTATGTCATTCTAATAAATAAAATATTACTCACTACTACTAAAATCAAAATAAAATCCTACTCAAAAATTATAAAATTTCAAGTTGAAAGTATTGATTTGTTGCTAACTTTTGTATAGGTATAACAAAGTTAGCGACACTGCATTGATAAATGCAATTACTTTTAATTTATTTCTCCACTATTACTTATTCACTATTTATATTAGTTAATAAAATTATGGCGGTCGGTGCACCATTTGCAATATTATTAGTTCCAGAGACACTCGTATGTCAAATGTGGTGCTTTAAATTGATTCATCACTATTAAGGTATCTAATCATTGGTAGGTAGGTCTAGGTAGGTAGGTCTAGGTAGGTAGGTACCTGCAGAGACAGCCAGTCCAGTAGGTATTAATCATAGCATAGATTTCATAGAGGCGTAGACAGCTGTCCAGTGTTGCCACCTTAGCGATTTTGTCACTAGATCTGGTGATTTTTCAGAGCTTATAGCGATAATTTTTCATCATTTAGCGACAATTTATTTTTAGTGTTTTTTGGCGATTTTTGATACAGCATCTGGCAATACTTATTTTAGTGGGAAGAACCTTAAAAGCGTTTTAAAAAAATGCTTTGTTGTGTGTAGGTAATGACGCAGAAATGCAATACCCAACCAACCACCTTGATTATGACATTAATCTGTCAATGTCATAGTCAAGTTTGCTCGTTTTCTAAATAACTTTTCTTTATTCTATATTCTTTCTCATAGAAGTAATACATACTACGTAACGTAATTTAGGACAACTTGTTAGCAACTGCGGCAAAATTGTCTTCATAATTATATTTATTTTTTAATTATAATTATACATTTATATGCACATATATATTGTACAAGTATCATCAAAATTTAAGGTGTAAATTGATCTGAGAGTTTTTCCATGGTCACGTAATTTATGAGTTGATCTTGAGGAGGTTACAGATCAACGTAATTATGACGTTTCTAAAATCTTGACAGTGAGTTTTTTATTCATACTTATTTAGTACTTATAAAATAATTAGCGACTTCTGGTGTTTTTTTTTCATCCAATTTTTTTAAAATCTGGTGATATTTTACATTGAATCTAGTGACAAGATAATTTTCGAGGTGGCAACACTGCAGCTGTCTACGGTGTTCAAAGTTGGTTCAAAATTCAAACTTTCAAAGCCAAATTCAAACAAACAAAAGTTCAATAGTAGTTTGCACAAATAAGCATACTAAATGGTTTATATTCTCTTGGAGACAAATAACATTTGATTTCTTGTTTTATATGTGGGATAGTTATATTACATTTTACAATATTAGTACTGAATCAGTGTTTTCTTTTAACTTTGTATGGAGGTGAACTTCGTATTCGAGACAGAGACTTAATGCATATACCTAACTTTGTGAATTAAACACATTATCAAAATGGACAATACTCCATCGCCAATGGATAATACGTCATCACCAATGTCGGTGAGTACCTATATACTTATTTATTTTAATCTCTCGCAAAGAAGCATTAGAAAGGGAAACTCAAACTACAACTCCCAAATTCATGCAGTCATCTAACTATAGAAATGCCTATCTATAGAAGACAGTCTCAGACTTAAGACCGAGTTAAAACTAGCTTGTTATTGTTACTGTTTTAATTAGTAATAATGCTACCTAAATTTTGTCCCATACCATTATAATAATTCTTTCAACAAGTTTATTTAAATAGGTATTCTTCATGTCAATATTATATAGAAGTATAGATAATTTATGTGTTGTACAACAATATATCATAATATAATCAGAGATAAGCCTAATTTATGCAAAGGCATTTGTTAAGTAACTTGCAAAACTGGCGGGCATTATAATTTTTTGGACAGGCCAGTTAAATAATCATTTGACAATAGAAAAAATAGAAGCACATTCTACTTTTGCTGCCAGCTAATTGCAAGTGCACTCCCCACCATTATAGGAGACTTTAGTACGATGACAAGTTAACATGTCCTGACTTGTCTCGTTGAAAAGTTTGATGTAGGATTTGTTAAGAGTTTAATCTTAGCTTGTCCATTTACCAGTTACTTATATTATTTTAACAATAATTATTTTTATTTCAGGTTACCAGAATACCAGACTATTACTAGAGTTTGCACTGCATGTTGGATTGCTGCTAGAAGAGATAATATATTCAGAAGTAAATGCAGCACGATGTCAATTTTTTGTTGTTGATATTTGGTTCCTTGAGTATGGATAATATTGATTATGAAGAATCCATACATATATCTGTACCTCCACACAACCCAGAGAACCTACAACTTTTAGGATTGTGTCACAAGCTCATATACATTCTGTGTTTACCTTGAGACATTATATATTTTTAGGATAAAATGTTGAATGCCTATTGGTGCCAATTGCAGTCAAAGAAATGTTATTAAACTGATATGCTGAGGCATTATTTTCAAATCACTGTGTGGCAAGCTCAATGTCAACCTTTGCTATGTTTATATATCACCTTTAGAATTAATGTGATTTAACTCAAAATTCCTGTAACTTCTGTTGTTGTAAAATGTATTTAACATTTAATATAATATGTATTACCAATCCATACGTATAAGATGATTAAGTATTAAGATAATTAACTTTTTTAATAGTTTTATTGGCAGAGATACATTCAATTTTACTCAACACTACTTTTTTGAAGTCTTGCTCATTTCCCACAAATTGCAATTTTTGAGTTAGGTCACTTTAATTCCAAAGTTTGTATCTCCTACTCACATTTTTTATAGGTAAGATAAACTTAATGAATAAATTAAATTGTTTTTATAATTTTGTATTATCAAAATACTGTGTCAACCCCAAAATAATATAGTAGTAATAGGCAATTCATAGTTCAATGATACGGAAATCAGAGAGAGATTAGGTGTAAAGCCAACGTCTTTATATGCTCTCTGAGGTACAGATATAATGGAACCTTGTCATCTGCAGTAGAACATCCACTAGACCAACGAGACAAATAATGTGATGAAAGATGGATTGGGGACTCTGTGAGAAAACTACACAACCCCATCGAGTTTGGGCTTTTTAATTCGTCTTGACAAGTTCTCTAGTCCTAAATGATGTGCAGGTTCTGATGATGAAGCCGAAAGGCGTTTATGGGAACTCTGTAATGAAACGACGTAACCCCATCGAGTTTCGACTCGTTTGATTCTTTTTGACGTTTAGAAGGTCATTAGTAGGTACCTAATTAATACATTGGTCAATAGTTTCGGAACCCTCAGTGCGCGAGTATGACTCGCACTTGACCGGTTATTTAAATTACACGACAGCTATGAGCTTACTATGTAACTTATTTGGCCGCTAAACCACGACAGATATGGATTTTCATACAAATTCAAATTCAAAATTCAAAATTAATTTATTTCGTGTAGGCTAACTTGTAGCTCTTATGACACGTCATACATCTACCACCTGCACCGGTTCGGAATGCAGATTCTGCTGAGAAGAGCCGGTAAGAAACTCAGCAGTTGCTCTTTTCAAATTTTTTTTTTTTTACAATTAAGTTAGTTCCTCCATCACCACGATCTCGCACCAAACGCTTCGATTCCTCGTTCCTAATACGCACGACTTCCGTTTTTCCCACTAAATATAATATGGGTCTTTAAATCAAGAGTGAATAGGCAATAGGCATTTTCTAACACGCACCATCTTAGGCTGCATCTTCAATTATCAGGTGAGATGGCGGTCAAGCGCTAGTCTATATAATTAAAAAAACCCCTCATCTGCGTGGGATTAAAAAATCAAACTCCCCACAGACTAAGTCCAGCAGTGGACAACGACGATGAGCTTGTCTTACTACTTATGTTATTTTTTTACACATATTCGGCCTTTATAGGATGTTCGGTGGGCATTAATAATATTCATATAGGAGCTTTCAAAAAACCTTCTCGTAAACGATTTTTGGGACAGATGTGTATCATTATAGCATCCCACATTAGTAAAAGACTAGCTTAGTTTGGATCGTATTAACATAATCGTTGATTATACCGCAGAGTAGTCGAATACTAGAGGCCCTGTTTGATAAAAATAGTGTAAGTTGCCAATTTTTTGCACAAAATCATTAGCCATATTTAAGCTATTGCATAGCTTCTATCGCGGGCCAGCGTGGAGACCGAATCCAGAAATTCCGTAACGAAAATAACCTGACACGGGACTCCTCTACGGTGAGCCGCTAGATGGCGCATTTTTTATCAACGCCATCTAGCAGTGAGCCCCTAGATGGCGTTGATAAAAAATGCTATGCAATAGCTTTACCGCGGCAGTCCCCGAGTGCCACACGTCTTTTTTGTTTTGCACAAAATCATTAGCCATATATATTTTTTTAAATCCGAAATAGGCTTGCGCTTGACGACAATCAATAGTATATAGCACTGATGAGGTCTAGGTCGGATTGCGCTTGCCTAGAAGATGCCTATTCACTCTTGCCTTGAATGTACTCAAATTATACATTGGTGGCCGGAAACACAGACGCTAGAAGTGCGTTTCAGACTCGCACATTCATTGGTTGTTTTGACCCTAGGTTTGAAGCGAAACTTCGTTAGAAACTATTCTGAATCTGAGCTTTGCAATTCAATGCTAATAACTATATTAAGTAAGAATTTTTTCGAAATTCCCTCAGGATAGGATAGACGAAATCGCTGTAATTTCTAATTCCATTCCATTATCCTTACCAATAACCTTACTAATATTATAAATGCGAAATTGTGTTTGTTGGTTTGTCCGTCAATAACGCTGCAACAGAGCTACGGATCGACGTGATTTTTTGCATGATTCTAGTTGAGGACCTGGAGAGTGACATAGGCTACATTTTATCCCGGAAAATCAAAGAGTTCCCGCGGGATTTTAAAAACTAAATCCACGCGGACGAAGTCACGGGCATCAATCAGCTAGTTATTTTAAAGGTAAAAAATAAGATAAAGATATTTTTAGTTTCTCGAATATGGGTACAAGGTAGATGTAAAATGTGATGTCATTTCCAAACATGTTCTGCGTGCAAATTTTATACATAAATTAATACCTATTAAAAAATTAATTAATAAAAATTAAAAAAAAAAATTAAAATTAAAAAGAAGAAGAAAAATTATTACTTATATTATGATGTCAATTTGTGACAAAATTATTTTTCATTTTATTTTTAATATATAAGATATGTAATAATAATACTTAATATAATATAAAACTAAATACTAAATTAAAACTAAAACGTAAATATCAAAAATAAAATCTAAATATAAAAAATATCATTTAAACCACTGGAACGAGGAAAAGTGCCCAGAACGCTGGCAATTTGTGATGTGAATAATTCAACAACTCTGCTAAAATTATATAATTATAAATTCTTCATTACTCTGTATTTTGAGTCCGTGTCAACACAATATAGGCACTATATTATGTTCAAAACTAAAGAAATAAAGAAAAAATACATAATAATACGACTCCATGATGTCGGGAACACGAAATTATGTATATTAAACGCGATCCACCATATTCGGACATGGTTAGCCATGTTTTAATGATGATCATGACGTACATATTGTGTTACGGTTTTTGATCATAAGGTATGTGACCAGCGTGGGTCGCGAGCTAAATCTAAGCTATAATGTAAATCCGGCCACGACGGAAAATCTCTACAGAGATAAGCCATCTGCGCGGGAGATATTATAGTGCACTCTCTATTCCCTCACTCCCATAGTCCGATGGGACGGAAATCCGACACGACCGGAGAGAGATCAGGCGCAGGACCGACAGTTTTACGTGCTCTCCGAGGCACGGGGGTGACTCACACCCAACTTCCTTACTCCGGGCTAGTACTGAGAATTTCTTGACAGAAAAACCCAATACATCTTATGGCCCGACCCAGGAACCGAACCCGGGACCTCGTCATCTCCAGCTGAACTTGCTGACCACTAGTGGTTGGTCTAGAGTCTAGACCATTATAGCTTAGATTGATTGCCTCGTTGGTCTAGACTCTAGACCAACGAGGCAGTCAATCTAAGCTATAATGGTTTGTCCTAAAAGACAGGCTATTAGAAAAATGAGACAGTGAAATTAAAGAAAATAATCGGAGGATTTAACTGGACGTAATTTATACGTAAAAATTCTTTTTATAAAACCGACTTCAACGCCACTACAAAGTATATCAATTGTGCCTATAAAATTGAAAGAGTTCCCTCGTTTTCTCCAGAATCCCATCATAAGATCAAGACCTTATGACAATGGGACCGCCTTTCAAACAAAAAAGTATTTTCCAAATCGGTCCAGGCGTCTTCGAGTGATCGGGAAATATACATAAAAAATAAAAAAAAAGATTCCCACGAATTGAGAACCTTCTCCTTTTGTGAAGTCGGTTAAAAATAGGCTGAGATATGAAAATTATAGCATCGAGATGATGTGACAACATTTTGATCTAAATTCTAACCTTATATGTAGGTAATTCTTCGGCTATATGCTTCGGCTTTGCTCGCGTGGATTTAATTTTTAAAAATCCCGCGGGATCTCCTTAATTTTCCGGGATGAAAAGTAGCCTATGTCATTCTCCCGGTCCTCAACTATATCCATGCAAAAAATCTCGTCGATCCGTTGCTTTGCTGTGGCGGATTGAAAGACAAACCAACAAACAAACACGCTTTCGCATTTATAATATTAGTAATGATTTTATCGTATAGCTCGATCTGAACACAAGCCTTATATTTTCGGTAACATCGCTTGGGAATCGTTAACGCGGTGTAGGGTATGGGAAAACGGCGCTGCATTTTCAAATTATATCGTCCCGGGGTATCACAGATTAAAAACCAAATTACACCGGGAACACCGCCAAATAGGTATATATCTACCCGTCCACCAAAATGAAAATTGAAAACTTTTTAATTTTGGACCCTTGACTCACTACAGATTGGTGTTTTATTCGCGGTGTTTTACAGGATTTTTTTTATTTGATGACAAAATAGCCCTTGACTGCGCCCTGACCTGATGGTAAGTGACGATGCAGTCTAAGATGGTAGCGGGCTAAATTGGAAGGGGTATAGCAGTGTAAATTCAACCAAACCCCTAATCGGTTTCTACACGCCATCTTTGGCTTGAGGCTTTGACCGTAACTGGTAAAGCCACGGTCAAAGCCTCCCACCAGACCAGACCAGAGACAATTCAGAATTTATAACTTATCAAATTGCATCCGCCGGGAATCGAAGCCGAGACTTCCCACTTATAAGGCCACAGTGCTCACCACTGCGCCAGGGAGGTCGTCAATTTATTTCGGTGAGTGTGCTCAGGAGCTCTTCGATCTTGTCCCCCCTTCACCTTTTTACCACCGCACTGCAAGACATCGGGAGAGCTTCCATCCCTACGTCGTTGATATTCCCCCTACGCGCACTAAGCGCTTTAAGTCTTCATTCCTGATCCGCACGGCTAGGGTCTGGAATGCTCTTCCAAGATCTGTGTTTCCTAACACGTACAATTTGGGTATCTTTAAAACAAGAGTTAATTAGGCATCTTCTAGACAAACGCATTACATCTTAGACCACATCATCACTTTCCATCAGGTGTGATAGTGGTCGAGCGTATGCCTATAATGTATAAAAAAAGATTATGCGATTTTACTTTTTACCCGGCTAAATGCAAAGCCAAAAGGAAGCCAAGAGATTTTGGCAATCTATTTATTTATGTGAGTCAGGTCCTGCGCCTAATCTCTCTCCGGTTGTGTAGGATTTCCGTCCCATCGGACTATGAGAGTGAGGGAATAGAGAGTGCACCTATGTTTGCGCACACCCTATAATATCTCCCGCGCAGATGGCTTACCTATGTGGAGATTGACAGTAAAAGGACATTATTATGTATGTTTGTCTATTTCCTATGTTCCACTGTAGCGCCTAAGCTGCTAAGCCGATTTTAATGAATGAGGTGTCAATCGATTATTATGATCCGGGTGACTGCCCTACATTTCATACGAACAAATTCTATATGACGTATTTTATTTAATACTAGCTTTTGCCCGTGGCTTCGCTTACGTTAAGTTCGATTTTTCAAACCCCTATTTTACCCTCTTAGGGGTTGAATTTTCGAAAATCCTTTCTCAGCGGATGAATACTTCACAATGTCTATGTTGTTCAACTTTACACTTTTCAATAGTATTAATTTGTCTGGATTACCCATAAAAAACTTTACTTAATTATAAATAATAATGATCGCATCTTAAATCGATTTTAACAGTGCCATCTACCGTCGAGTAGCGGCCGATACCGGCCAGCGCCACGATAACGCAGTGGCGGCTGGAGGAAACCTCAAATTGACCGGGCGATCATTGCAGTAAATTACTAGAACAGCTTAGCATCGAATTAAATAAATTTATTACAGTTGTACCGTAATAAAACATGTTCGATTACGTAATTAGATAAAGATATCTATCTTTTACCCGTGTTATATAACTCTATAATAGGTATTTACACGTCAATGAACAAAAATTGGATGTAATGATGTATGGGCAATGCCACTTAAAGAGAGCATTGTAGATCAGTAGGCTTAAGTCGATTTAGGATAGTTTAGTGTAGTTGTGATTTGATTTAAAGGCTGTTAAGTTTATGTTAGTTTAATAGATGTCTATCGGATAAGATTAATTTCCTATTTAACCCGTAATCTATGAGTTGAAGGTCGAAAATTCAATTCAGATTTGTAGTAAAATTACAAAGTGTAGGTATATCAATCAATTCGTAATAAGATCAATTTAATTTCTTTCTGGCGATTTTGGATTAGATCAGTTATCTGCATCTGAATATTTTCGCCTAAACTGGCTACCTAGGCTACCTTTTATCCCGATTCCTTAAGTAGCTCCCGAGGGAAAATTGTTTACGAGCTAAGCCGCGGGCAGACAGCTTTTAAATTTGGTACGCATGTCACCTATGCTATGGAAAAGGACATATACTTTCTATACCGATCTCTCATTCTTCTAATATTATTATAATATTATAAATGCGAAAGTTTGTATGTTTGTTACTCAATCACGTCGCAACGACTGAGCCGATTTGGCTGAAATTTGGCACAGACATAAATTAATATGAATATACTAGATGATACTCGCGAATTCGCGTGGATTAAAGTTTTTATTCCCGCGGGAACTCTCTTATTTCCCAGGATAAAAAGTAGCCGATGTCCTATTCCAGACTATAATCTATCTCTGGGCCAAATTTCAGCCAAATCGGTTCAGTCGTTACAACGTGATTGAGTAACAAACATCCATTCATTCATCCATACTTACAAACTTTCGCGTTTATAATATTATAGTAGGATGACCCAAGGGAATTATTCCACCCTCTTTCTACAACCGCACCGCTCGCCACCGAACACAATTTCACCCTCACCACCTGGGTGCCTGGAGCACTTCAACCATCCGATGTGTTTTTTCCACGTACTTTGAAACTGTGGAACCAACTTCCTGCGACGGTGTTCCCACTGAATTACAACATGGAGCTATTCAAGGGGCGGACCAACAAATTCCTGAAAAGCCGGCAACGCGTCGGTGGTGCCTCAGGTGCTACAAATGTTTATGTTCGGCGGTAATCACTTAGCATCAGAAGACCCGCCTGTTCATTTGTTAGCTAAAAATAAAAAAAAAAAATACCTAGCAGCCCGCCAAACATCGTTCCTGAAATTTCTTTTTAAAAGTATGACAAAGAATTTTTATCCGTCGGTTAGTACAAAAAGCGAAAGAGAGGTATGTCACCTGTCCTTGTCACAATGAAATGGCGTGTGTCAAATGGTCCCTCGGTATTTCCTGTGGTATTTCGGCTGGGACGTAGCTTTGACAAACTCTCTGGCGCACTAGCGAGCGCTAAAAAGTAAAAGATATCAAGTTCGATTCCCGCCGGGAACAACTAAGTACCTAATTCATAATTTCTAAAATATCTGCTATGGTAGAAGGCTTTGGTCGTGGCTAGTTATCAATCTTCCATCAAAGGCATGCTACCAAGCTACTTAGCGTTCTGGCACGATAGCGTGTTTCTGATTAGGGATGTCGATTTAAAACTGCTCTAGCCTCTTCCAAGTTAGCTCACTATCATCTTAATTGTTATTTACCATCAGATGAGAACGCAGTCTAGGGCCATCCTTTCACAGAATAAAAGGAAGCTCTATTCCATTCAAATTCAAAATTTATTTATTTCATGTAGGCTAACTTGTAGCTCTTATGACACGTCATAAATCTACCACCGGTTCGGAATGCAGATTCTGCTGAGAAGAACCGGCAAGAAACTCAGCAGTTGCTCTTTTTAAAAAATAAAATATTTTACAATAAGTAACCAAACTATGCTATGTACATACAGTGCTTCCACAGTGAAGCTTCAAAAATGCAATACATATAAAATGCAACACATGTCAAGATGGGAAGACAAAGCAGACCCTATTCTTTACCTTATTCTCTATATCTTTACTTATATTATAAGTGTATTGGTTTCTTGGTTTGTTCTACAATCACGATGACAACACAACAGATCGACATAACTTTTGACTGATTATATTTACTTTTTATCTTGGAAATAAAGGATCCGAGCAGGATTTTGAAAAAAAAAAAACCTCTACGCGGACCCGGTCACATAATAGACTACGATTATGAGACCTAAGCTGGTAAGTAACGCTAGTAAGTAGTAAGACTTTTATTTATTGTAATTACCTTTTTTTCTGACATTTAAAAAAAAAAATTCTGACAACGCGGAAATTCTAGCCTCTATAGAGCTTAACTAGCTTATTGGTTCGAAAGATCGTGGTTAAATCTTGCCCTTTGAACAATAATAAGTAATATTATTAATATTAATTAGCTGAGAAGTACCATTGAATAATAATATTATTAATATTAATTTTGTAGACTAAAAGTAGTTAACAAAATATATTATAAAAACTATAAACGTAACCAACGCTACCTGAGTAGAGTTTTAATGTGGCTACTGATTGATAGATGGCGCTATAAGTAATCGAACTATATTATCGAACTATTTGTTATATTACACTTTGTTATATTAGCAACTAAATTATAATAATATTAATTAAATTAACTATTTTAGTTTATTAATTTAATATTTATTACTAACGTACGCCCGCGACTTTGTCCGCTTCTTCAATTCACAATCCCCACAGTTTAGGTTGGCAGAACCCCTGCAGCATCAGGATTGAGGAGTTGGGACTTGGAATTTAACGATGTAGTCTTTACTTGGTACCTACAATAACTATTCATAATGGACAGTTCCTAAATCCTCACAGTTTAGGAAGGCAGAATCCCTGCAGCATCAGTATAAATTTTAGTTTCCACCCATTTTTGTCCAAAATAAAGTATTGAAATAGTATCTCATTAACCGATTTCCAAAAAAGGAGGAGGTTCTCAATTCGTCGGAATCTTTTTTTTATTTTATTTTTTATGTATGTCAAGTGTATGTTCCCCGATTACTCGAAGAGGTCGGGACCGATTTGTAAAATTATTTTTTTTTGAAAGGGTAGGTATATTTCCCAGGTGGTCCAATTGTCATCAGGTCAGGATCTGATGATGGGATCCTGGAGAAATCGAGGGAACTCTACAAATTTTATAGGCACAATTGGTATACTTTGTACCTAGTGGCGTTTGAAGATTTTTTTTAAATATATAGTCTAGCACTTGACTACGATCTCACCTGATGGTAAGTGAAGATACAGCCTAAGATGGTGCGCGCTTGCCTAGAAGATGCCTGTTCAATCTTGATTTAAAATTAGTTGGAAAAACGGAAGCCGGAAGGGCATTCCAAATTTGGTTGTTAATACGTTTAAGTATATTATTTTACGTTGGTTAAATTGGTCCTAGTACCTACCTTTCTATATCTATCTATATATATATAATTCAAAGTCCTGACTGACTGACTGACTGAGATATCAACGCACAGCCTAAACTACTGAAGTTAAAAACTTGGAATTTTTACAGTTGGTTTCTTTTATGACGTAGGCGCACACTATGAAAGGATTATTGGAAATTCCACCCCTAAGGGGTTTAAATAGCGGACGGAATTTTATATGAAACTCCGTCATTTTTTTCAAGCTGTTTCCATCAAAGTTGGTATTTGAGCTTTCATTTAAAAATAAAGAAGTACGTGTGTCACAGTTTTTGAAAATTCCACCTCAAAACCTAATTCCACGCGGACGAAGTCGCGGGAGCAAAAGCTAGTATAAAAATAAAAAGCCAAGAGGTTAAAACACCTGAACTCAGAACGTCCATATCAATCGACCTATCTACCTCCTTTGGTAACATCTTAAATTAATCAAATTGATTTGATTTATCGCGATGTTGCACCCCTTTTCCTGCATCGGAGGTCAAACGAAACTTTTCCCGCCACACAAAAATAGACCTTTGAAGCACCCTCTTAAAGTCCAATATCAATTGACCTATCGGTGTATAGCAACAGAGTTAAAACGCCGTATGTCATTCAAACATATGCGATAGAATTTCGACTTTATTCTGAAGGTGTTATGAGTTAAAATCTGAGTGGCAAGGCATCAAGTGCAGCCAAATTGAAAGGAAGACCCAATTACTGTCAATTCTGTTGAATTAGACAAACAGTGGGATTTTCGGTAGCCCCCGATGTAGTAGTGAAGGCCGTGACTTCATGACTTCAAGACTTCCTAGATGTAATAGCGGGTTATTGAATACTTCCTCAGGATTTATTGGGTTGGCGGACTAGTAGTTCGCCAATCCAATAAATCCTGAATACCTAGTAATAGCATAGATAAACTAGCTTTTGCCCCCGCGACTTCGTCCGCGTGGAATTAGATTTTGGGGTGGAATTTTCAAAAACTGTACAAATTTTTTATTTTTAACTGAAAGCTCAAATACCAACTTTGATGGAAACAGCTTGAAAAATGACGGAGTTTCATATAAACTTCCATCCCCTATTTAAACCCCTTAGGGGTGGAATTTCCAATAATCCTTTCTTAGTGTGCGCCTACGTCATAAAAGGAACCAACTGTAAAAATTTCAGGTTTGTAACTTCAGTAGTTTAGGCTGTGCGTTGATATCTCAGTCAGTCAGTCAGTCAGGACTTTGAATTTTATTTTAGATTAATATTTTTTTTACTCTATGGTAATTGTACTTATTCTATAGAACGCTCTTCCAAGATCTGTGTTTCCTAACACGTACAATTTAGGTATCTTTAAAACAAGAGTGAATAGGCATCTTCTAGGCAAACGCGTGACACCTTAGACCGCATCATCACTTTCCACCAGGTGTGGTAGTGGTCAAGCGTGTGCCTATAATGTATACAAAAAAAAAGTTATAAGTGTACAATTTTGGTATTAGAAGCTCCTTTCGTTTGTTTGTTGGATATGTTAGTCCCGGGTTCGACTCCCGAGTCGGTCCAAAAATGTATGTGGGTTTTTCTGTCAAGAAATTCTCAGTACTAGCCCGGAGTAAGGAAGTAGGCGGTGAGTAACCCCCGTGCCTCGGAGAGCACGTAAAGCTGTCGGTCCTGCGCCTGAGCTCTCTTGGGTCGTGTCGGATTTCCAACCCATCGGACTATGAGAGTGAGGGAATAGAGAGTGCACCTGTGTTTACGCCATTGCATTTGTCAGTCAGCCTGTCAGTTAGTCACCTTTTCCTTCTATATATTTGGGATAATTGCATGTATTATTACATAGGTACCTAATCTAGGTATTGGAGACCAGTTAGGTATCAACTCCCCAAAAAATACCATCAGATGTACCTATAATCCTATTATTATTAATATTTTTAATATTTATATTATAAACTAGCTGATACCCGCGACTTCGTCCGCGTGGATTAAGGTTTTTTATTCCCGCCGGAACACTCTTATTTCCCGGGATAAAAAGTATATCCTATTCCAGACCATGATCTATCTCTGTGCCAAATTTCAGCCAAATCGGTTCAGTCGTTGCGACGTGACTGAGTAACACATGTAACGACTTCGTCTGCGTGGATTTAATTTTTAAAATCCCGCAGGAACTCTTTGTTTTTCCAGGACACAAACATTTTTAAATTAAAGATATTAGTAAGGATTAGTTAGGATTAGTTAGGATAAGGAAGTAAAGATTCCTCATTAATTCCTCTCAACCAATCGCAGGCCCACTACTATTTCTCTCGATGAGAACAGATAGAACAGATTGGCAGACTTCACACACCAATATATATTTTTTTTAATAAAGAATAATTAGCCAAGCTGAACTTGACTTATATTTTCCTTTTCCCTCCGAATAAGTGAAAAGCTTGTGCTAGGAGTGGGTACGACAATAGGGCCACGGGTGGGGCTCGAACCTGCCACCTTTCAGTTTTCAGTCCGCACCTTTAACCGTTGAGCTATTGAGGCTTTTAAAATTGACGATTTATGACTCATAGGCATGCATTACTGTAATATGCCCAGACCATGTTTTACATGCATACTTACTTTGTATAATGATCTCGAAATTTTTTATGATTGCATTACGGCACTTAGTAGTCCGTTCTTGAGACCTACAATAGCAACGCAAAAGATACATTTTCGCGAGCGAAGCGAGCGCGAAATTTTTTATGATTGCATTACGGCACTTAGTTGTCCATTCTTGACACCTACAATAGCAACGTAAAACCGACATTTTCGCGAGCGAAGCGAGCGCGAAATTTTTATAATTGCATTATGGCACTTAGTAGTCCATTCTTGGCACCTACAATAGCGACGTAAAAGCGATATTTTCGCGAGCGTAGCGAGTGCGAATTTTTTTATGATCGCATTACGGCACTTAGTGGTTTATACTTGGCACCTACAATAGCAACGGAAAAGCGACATTTTCGCGAGCGAAGCGAGCGCGAAATTTTCTATGATTGCATTACGGCACTTAGTTGTCCATTATTGACACTTACAATAGCAACGTAAAACCAACATTTTCGCGAGCGAAGCGAACGCGAAATTGTTTATGATTGCATTACGGCACTTAGTTGTCCATTCTTGACACCTACAATAGCAACGTAAAACCAATATTTTCGCGAGCGAAGTGAGTGCGAAATTTTTTATGATTGCATTACGGCACTTAGTTGTCCATTCTTAAAACCTACAATAGCAACGTAAAAGCGACAGTTTTGCGAGCGAAGCGAGCGCGAAATTTTTTATGATTGCATCACGGCACTTAGAAGTCCATACTTAGCACCTACAATAGAAACGTAAAACCGACATTTTCGCGAGCGAAGCGAGCGCAAAATTTTTATAATTGCATTACGGCACTTAGTAGTCCATTCTTGGCACCTACAATAGCAACGTAAAAGCGATATTTTCGCGAGCGAAGCGAGCGCGAAATTTTTTATGATTGCATTACGGCACTTAGTAATCCATACTTGACACCTACAATAGAAGCGTAAATGTGACATTTTCGCGAGCGAAGCGAGCGCGAAATTTTCTACACTTAGCACCTACAATAGAAACGTAAAAGTGACTCTTTAGCGAGCGAAGCGAGCGCGAAATTTTTTATAATTGCATATCTAGTCGTACACTTTTGGCGCTTGAGACCCTGCCACCCTAGGCTCCAGTCAACTCAGTCTTTTGGTAAATCTGCCACTGAGCGTAACCTTTCTTGTCCCAAAGAATTTAGTTTAATTATCAATTTTAATTTTGAAAATGATCGCTCGGCATGTAGCTTGTCCCTGCTCTCTTTGTCCCTTCCCTCCTACGCTACGCAGTAGCGTAGCGTAAATGTAATCTATACTTGGTACCTGCGGTACTTATTAACAAACCACAATTACTAAATCCCCGCACTTTAGGTGGGAAGTATCATGATTGAGGAGCTGGACCTAGAGCTCCATGATGTAGTCTATGCTTGGTGCCAACTGCCAACAATATCAATTCGAAACTGACAATTTCTACATCCTCACTATTTAGGTAGGCACTACCCTGTAGCATCAGGATTGAGGAGCCAGGACCTAGAGCTCCATGATGTAGTCTATGCTTTATACCTACAATAACAATTCGTAATGGAATGTACCTACATGCTTACAGTTTAGATGGGCCGTATCCTGCAGCATCAAGATTGCGCAGCTAGGACCTAGAACTTCATGTTGTAGTTTATTCTTGATACTTACAATATTAATTCGCAAGCGACAGTTCTTAAATCCTCACAGTTTAGATGGGCAGTATCCTGCAGCATCAGGATTGAGGAGTAGAACCTGGAGCTCTATGATCTAGTATATTCTTAGGCCAAGCATACCAATTCGTAGTTGACAGTTCCTAAATCCTCATGATTTTGAGGGAAAGTACCTCTGCAGCATCAGGCTTGAGGAGTTGAAGGTAAAAAAATGTCCATTAAAAAAAAATCAGCTGAATTGGTCCAAAAATCCAGGAGTAATCGGTGGATATATACATAGAAAAAAAGATACCGGCTGAATTGATAACCTCCTTTTTCGAAGTCGGTTAAAAATAAGGCTATCCACTATATAGTGTATTATGCCAGCCTAAGATGAGCCGTAGATTCAAAGTTTCCTGTACATAACGGGGTTCAAGTTATTTTGGACCTTATACTGAGGATTGTGATGTCTATAACTTCTGAACTACTGAACCGACGACCTTGAAATAATTACAGGACAATCTTTACAGTATTTTCTTTCTAATTAAAAAAAGAATGAATGAAATCGGAGTACGCGTTAATGAATTACAACTAAATACACATTTTGACTTTCATCCCCTCTCCCAAGGGAACCGTGCTGAATTTCGGGATAAAAAGTATCCTATATGTTACCTCGTGGTATGTACTTAAATCGTGCCAAGTTTCATTTAAATCTGTCCAGTAGTTTCAGCGTGATGCGCGGCCAAGATACAGACAGACAGACAGACAGACAGACAAAAAAATCAAAAAAAATTGTTTTGGGTTCAGTATCGATAATAAAGCATCCCCCGATTAAAATTTTCAAAATATATTTAATGTACAGAATTCGTCCCGTTACAGTTTTATTATATTATAGATGCGAAAGTTTGTATGTTTGTTACTCAATCACATCGCAACGACTGAACCGATATGGCTGAAATTCGGCACAGAGATAGATTATAGTCTGGAATAGCACATAGGCTACTTTTTACCCCGAAAAATAAGCGAGTTCCCGCGGGAATAAAAACCTCAATACACGCGAACGAAGCCACGGGCATGATCTAGTAAGAAAATAAAAATTGCGTCAACAATAAAATTGGAATCAAACCTGCGACTTCCAATGGTATAATGGCCACTCAAAAATTATAGTTTTACTTTTAAATGAAATCCCAGCAGATGTGAAAAAGTATTTAAGTGCTTGGTTCTCCAACAACAAGCCTCTCCAACAAACGTTACTTCACAACAGCTATTAAGAACCTTACTTCAATAGCATAGAGTTGAATTTCCAACGACAACAGTGTGACAAAAATCTAAAGTCCCACTGCTTATCATTTATTTGTTAAAGTGAAAGAACTCTATTGCGTTGTGATAAAGTTCATTTTGCTGTAACACAGAGATTTGAGTAACAGTGACATGTAGTACTGTTAGCGGATTCAAGTGTACTTAGAAATTGTTAATAAATAAAGTGATACTTATTAGTTAGTGGTTTGAAAGGGATCGAGGGAAGTGGGTTCTATTCGGTTATTGATGTAGTTATTTGTTGAACCAAAATACAAAGCAATATCGCTACCTACATTATTTTGTAACTAGCGGACGCCCGCGACTTTGTCCGCTTCTTCAATTCACAATCGACACTTCCTGAATCCCGCCCCAGTTTAGGTGGGCAGTAGGTACTCCTGCTGCATTAGGATTGAGGAGTTGGAACCCGAAGTTTTTATGGGAGCATCTCGCTAAGTTTTTGTATTGAATAAAAAAAGATTCACGCAAATCGATTTAGAAATCACAGAGATGTCGATATACACAGGTAGAAAAACACAACTCCTTCTCCTCCTTTTTCGAAAGTCGGTTAAAAAAGTAGCCTATGTTACTCCCGCAAACATCAGCTATCTACCACTGAAATTCTTGTCAAAATCGGTCCAGCCGTTTCCGAGATTAGCGGCAACAAACAAACATACAGACATAAAAATTTTAAAAATTGTTTTTTGTTATCTATACTAATATTATAAAGCTGAAGAGTTTGTTTGTTTGAACGCGCTAATCTCAGGAAATATTGGTTCGAATTGAAAAATTCTTTCTGTATTGAATAGTCCATTTATCGAGGAAGACTTTAGGCTATATAACATCACACTGATCATAATAACAGAAATTGACGCGGGCGAAGTCGCAGGCAACAGCTAGTAATGCAATAAAAAAAGGCAATAATTAATAAAACACCTACTAATCTGGATTAAATTATCGACCGTAGATTTTGGATTAAATAGATTGTTAAAATACTCCGTTGCTGCGTAATTGAAGGACTAACCGACAAACAAACACACCTGTTATGACGTTGTTATAATATTAGTAAGGATTGGCGATTCATAAAACCGGATGTGATCTCATATTGTGTTTACAAATATCCTTATACACAATGTTGGGTTTATGAAAATAGCATCGGCCTACACGGGGTGAGGTCGGCAAGGGCCAATTTTTTAATATAATTTATTTAAATCACAAACTTATTTTTTTTGTTTTAAGAATACTAGCCAAGCTGAAGTTGAGTAATATCCTCCTATCTTAAACAATAAGAAAGAAAGAAAGAAAGAAAATGCATTTATTTGAGACACACACATGACACAGTTAAAGATAGATAGAGGTATGTTACACAAATCAAAAAAAAATGTGTGGTCCAAAAATGGACTCCACTCAGCATAATAATGCTAATATCATGTTACCTATTATTATAATACAATGATAATAATAAGTAATACTACTTCATATCCCTCAGTTAATAATACTTCAGATCCCTGCGAGATCAAATCAGAAATGAGGAAATCCGTAGGAGAACCAAAGTCACCGACATAGCTCAGCGAGTCGCAAAACTGAAGTGGAAATGGGCGGGGCACATAGTTCGAAGAGCTGATGGTCGATGGGGTCCCAAGGTGCTGGAGTGGCGACCCCGCACCGGGAAGCGCAGTGTTGGCAGACCCCCCACTAGGTGGACAGACGACATCAAACGAGTCGCAGGGAGCCGCTGGATTCAGGCGGCGCAAGACCGAGGCTTGTGGAGGTCCATGCAGGAGACTTATGTCCAGCAGTGGACGTCCATTAGTTGATAAAGAAGAAGAAGAAGAAAGACTACTTCATAGATACCCACAGATAGTCTTACAAAGCGGAACAAAACGAAATACCTCGTTACAAACACTAATTAATTTTTGGCAACTAATCCGCAAGAACTTGAAGAAAATGACGATAAAATTCTATTATCCTATTAATCCTTTTCCTGTTAATATTATAAATGCGAAAGTTTGTATGTTATTGTTACTCAATTACGTGCCAACGACTTAACCGATTTGGCACAGAGATAGATTATAGTCTGGCATAACACATAGGCTACTTTTATCCTGCAAAATAAGAGAGTTCCCTGAAGTCCCTGAGAATGATGTCGCAGGCATTATCTAATAAAAAAAATATAAGTTTTCGTGACTTGTGCTTCAGCCTGCCGACCCTAGATTATTTAAAAATCTTGGGTATTTTTTCGCCTAGTGTGTGCAGTACAGGTAGCACAAAGTACGGTTCAACAAAAGGTACGCACTCAAGCGAGTATCGCTATTGTTGATGTTATGGTTTGTAGCGAAAAATCAGCGGCAACGGGTACCGACCGCTGGTAGAGGCAGTACTGACGGATACAAAAGCTTATTAACTATTTTATTAACCAACTTCCGAAAAATGAGGTGGTTTACAATTCGTCGGATTCTTTTTATTTTTATGTATGTATGTTAGAACGGCAGGCAGCGGGTATCGACCGCTGGTAGAGGCAGTACTGACGGACGGACAGAAGTTTACTAACTATTTTTAACCAGCTTCCAGAAAAGGAGGTTCTCAATTCGTCGGAATCTTTTTTATATATTTTTTATATAGGTATACAAATTAAATTATTCCTCGATTACTCGAAGACGTCTGGACCAAATTCTTTACTTTTTTTTTTTTATTCGATGACAAGATAGCCCTTGACTGCGATCTCACCTGATGGTAAGTGACGATGCAGTCTAAGATGGTAGTGGGCTAACTTGGAAGGGGTATAGCAGTGTAAATTCAACCCATACCCCTAATCGGTTTCTACACGCCATCGTGCCGGAACGCTAAATCGCTTGGCGGCACGTTTTTGACGGTAGGGTGGTAACTAGCCACGGCCAAAGCCTCCCACCAGACCAGACCAGAGACAATTTAGAAATAATAAATTACTAAATTGTCCCCGCCGGGAATCGAACCCGAGACCTCCCAGTTATAAGACCACAGCGCTCACCACTGCGCCAGGGAGGTCGTCAAAATACTTACTATATACGGTTAAGTAAGTTTTATTAAGTTAAGTACGGTATACTTCCCAGGTGGTCCCATTGTCATCAGGTCAGGATCTGATGATGGGATCCTGGAGAAATCGAGGGAACTCTTCAAATTTTATAGGCACAATTGATAGACTTTGTACTTTGTAGATTCTTACGTCAACCGGTTCGTGTTAATCTTGGCAGTGTTTCTGACTCAACTCAGACTTAAGATAGAGTTAAAACGAGACACAAACATGGTTTGACATAAATCTGTCTCGTTTTAACTCTGTCTTGAGTCTCAGCTGAGTGAGAGTGCGGTATATAGATTTCAGCCTAAATTTTTTGCAGTAGATACAAAAATTCAATAATATATTTTAGTCCCAAGACTTCAGTGAACGACTGTACCATCTATAACTTTTATATGCTTTTATAGTATGAACAGATTATGACAGATTTTGATGGAATAAACAAAATCGCGTGGACAGCATTGTTGGGTACAATTAGGGTTAAACCCCATTGTTGGGGCCACGCTTGTACCCCATGGCTTGGGGTTATCAATAGAAATTTTATAAACTGCCAATATGCCATAGTTTTATAATTACAAGGTAGCTAAAGTTCGTAAAAATTTGGAATGCCATACCCATCCGTTTTTCCAAATAACTAGGTATATTTTGACGACCTCTTTGGCACATTAGTGAGCGCTGCAGTCTTATAACTGGGAGGTCTTGGGTTCGATTCCCGGCCGGACCAATTTGGGAAATAATAATTCCTAAATTGTTTCTGATCTGGTCTGGTGGAAGGCTTTAACCGTGGCTAGTTACCACCCTACCGTCAAAGACGTGCCGCCAAGCGATTTAGCGTTCCGGCACGGTGGCGTGTAGAAACCGATTAGGGGTATGGGTTGAATGTAGGTACACTGCCGTACCCCTTTCAAGTTAGCCCGCTACCATCTTATACTGCATCCTCACTTACCATCAGGTGAGATCGCAGTCAAGGACTATCTTTTCAACCAATAATCCTATTAATATTATAAATGCGAAAGTTTGCATGTACGGACGTTTGTTACTCAATCACGTCACAACGACTGAATCGATTTGGCTGAAATTTGGCACAGAGATAGACTATAATCTGAAATAACACATAGGCTACTTTTTATCCCGGAAAATCAAAGAGTTCCCGCGGGATCGAAAAAATCTTAATCTACGCGGATGAAGTCGCTAGAATTATCTGGTAAAAAATAAAAATAAGGCCGCACTTAAACTGCATCTCTCACTTACCATCAGGTGAGATCGCAGTCAAGGTTTATCTCATCGTCGAATAATAAAAAAAAAAGTTATTATAATTTAAGAACAGTGACACACCGGAATCACGCTTCCAGTCATCATCAGACGCTAAAAAGACTTCATCAATCATAATCCTAAGAAACCGGGTCGACCCATTGTTTTGTTGGGACCGGAGAATTTGTTGATATTGAATTTATGTAAAAAATGACCTTGCACGGGTACAATCCTTTTAGGACTTGCTGATTTGCTCCCGGTACAAAAACCGTGTGTTTTTGACGCAAAACGTCTTTAAAATCACACCAAACATACGGGTACCAGTCAGAAAAATGTACCGTAACGAAAGGGTCTATAGCGTCCTACCTTAATAACTACAAAACTATAAGTCTTATAAACATGAATCTAATGTCATTATTTAGAGTATATAGTCATCTCATTGCTAAGACCTTTTGCATCGGGGCCGGGCGGGGCGGCGGGGGAGGGGCACTGCGTAGAATAACCGAAACTCGCAGATATAGACGTTTCACGTTAAAACCGTGTGCACCAACGCAGCTCCACCCGTTTTTTTGCTCTTTATGACAAGTCAATACTATCGCCGGTTTGGAAAGTTGTTTCTGCTGAGTAGAGCCGGCAAGAAACTCAGCAATTGCAAGAAACCAAGCAAGTTCTAAGAGGAACGCACCACAACCATAACTTCCCGTGCCGTTCCGAAAAGCGATTCTCTCTCGAAGACACTGCGCGTCGCAAAAATAAATTTCTATATTATCAAGTAAATTAATGCAGCAGTCGTCAACTTAATATAAAGGCTTCAATCCGTAGGTCTATTTCGGAGTGATTGAAGGACAAACTAACAAACAAAAACAGTTTTGCATTTATAATATTAGTTAGGATTAGTAAGCTTGCTTATTCTTTATTGTTTTTTAAGTAAGTTAAGTATAGCTCTTGCAATTCACGAGGGCGTGTAGCTCGTGGTTGTGTGCGTGTCGTATCTGTATAAGTGTAAGTGAGAGCTTGCTCTCGCCTGAACACTTTTACCTAGGCTCCTTACAGGCACGCACACTTACGCAATGTACACTACGTAACCACAAGTAAAGCTCATGCGCCCTCGTGAATTGTAAGAACTATACAAAAAAAAAAAAAAAAAACATATCACCAAGCCAGTCATAAGAGGAACGCACCACAACCATAACTTCCCGTGCCGTTCCGAAAAGCGATTCTCAGTTGAAGACACTGCGCGTCGCAAAAAACACATTTCTATATATCAAAGGCACCATCAAGCAAATTAATGTGGCGGTCTCCAACTCCGTACAGAAGCTGAAATGCGGCCTTTTTGTTTTTGGCGGCTTTTGGGGTTCCGCAAACGAGTTCGTGTTGGACGAAAAACCTAGCATTTTTGGCGGTCTTAACTGCTAAAATGCGGTTGAGAGGTGGAAATAAAATTCAATTATATTGCCATTTGCCACAAGTGTAAATAATTAATTTTTTTTTGACGACCTCTCTGGCGCAGTGATGAGCGCTGTGGTCTTCCAACTGGGAAGTCTCGGGTTCGATACCCGGTGGGGGCATGTGTAAATTTAAAATTTAAAACAAAACAGTCATGTGACTAACTATGTATGATATACCTGACATCCTGTAATCCACTTTTGGGCTCCATCATCATATCATTTTCGATTCTCTATTACCATCTATCTAACACCTATTCATTGAGTTCATTCTAACATTACCCCAATTTTCCAAATCAATCGCATCAGTGAAAGTTTGTAAGATCATTTAGTCACATAGGAAATCAGCTGATGATCTTCAAACTCTGAGCACATCCTTATAAGTTATAGCTTTCAAACAGAAAAAACCGCATCAAAATCAGTCCATTCATTGGGCATTGAACTGCATTCCGAACCAGTGGTAGATCATTTGACGATTCGAAAGTACTTTGGGAAAAAGTGCAAGTTTATTTAAATAAAAGAATTTTCTATTCTATTCTATTGATACAGAGATGTACCATCGCCATTCCAGAACCTTGGGACCCCAACGACCATGAGTTCTTCGGACTATGTACAACACCCATTTCCACTTTACCTTCTCATCTATTCCCTGAGCTATGTTGCTAACATTGATTGCGTACGGCTTTCCCCATTGCTGATTTGAGCTTGTTATCGTCCGCTGACTAACCCTGACCTTATGAGTTGTAATAAATATTTATTCATACCTTTTACATGGCTTAAAACTTCATGAAAGAAATCTGTAAGTACCTTTAAAATTATATTTTTGAATCAATATTTTTTCAATACGGAACCTTGTAAAGGAAGTTGACGGCGGTTTTGGTAAAGCAGGAATAGCGATTAGGCTGAGGTCACAAAGAGAGACAGCGGGGCGCCGGGAGCCGGCACGGCTAATGTAAGCGGCCGACGTGTGAACACGGGCTTACTGTGTGGTACAAGAGTTAGAGCTTCGACCATTTAGCCGGGACGAGCCTTTACGCAGATGTAGTACTGAATATATTCTGCCACTTTCTGCGGGAGGTGAGGTAATCACATACAGCCTACGTACAGCACATATTTACTCACTTCCGCACACTCTTGTAAAAACTTAATGTCTCTATGAATGCACACTAACTCAAAAGCTGTCACACTTACAAGCTGACACGTACGTTTGTACATTCATACTTCGGCAGAGGGGAATGCGTGCGCTTTCCAAGTCGAATAGTTAGAGAAATAGAATAGTAAAATACCCTTCCATCCACTTTTGGTAATTATTTTTTGTTACCAGCTACGAAATAAGAAAAATACTTCGTCTTTTCGTAACTGGTTATTAATCTATACTAATATTATAAAGAGGAAAGATTTGTATGTAAGTATGTTTGTAACGAATTGGCTCAAAAAGTACTGGACCGATTTGGCTGAAATTTAAAATGAAGATAGATTATACCTTGGATTAAAACATAGGCTACTTTTTATCCCGAAAAAAATTATAGTTCCCGCGGGATTTTGAAAACTAATTCCACGCGAACGAATTCGCGGGCATCAGCAAGTCAAGAATATTTTATCCGGGTTCGTAACAAAAATTTCGTCGTTTCGTAATTGGTTACTGGTTACTAATGAATAATATTTAATCCAGATTCGTGTAGGAATAAGATTATATTACAAATGTGAAAGTTACTTCATTGTCATTCGACGACCTCCCTGGCGCAGTGGTGAGCGCTGTGGTCTTCTAACTGGGAGGTCTCGGGTTCGACTCCCGGCGGGGGCAATTTGGGAATTTATAATTTTTGAATTGTCTCGATCTAGTCTGGTGGGAGGCTTTGGCCGTGGCTAGTTACCAACCTAGCGTCAAAGACGTGCCAAGCGATTTAGCGTTCTGGCATAATGGCGTGGTCCTGGGTTCGGTTACAATTCGGGGCAATTTGAGAATTTACAATAAATGAATTGTCTCTGGTCTAGTCTGGTGGGAGGCTTTGGCTGTGGCTAGTTACCACCCTATGACGTGTCGCCAAGCGATTCAGCATTCTGGCAGAACTACCATACCCCTTCCAAGTTAGCCCGCTACCATCTTAGACTGCATCGTCACTTTTCATCAGGTGTGATCGCAGTCAAGGGTTGTCTTGTCATCGAATTAAAAAACTATTTGACTCGCTCCAGCAATGAGATATCCCCGCTATCGCCTCCGCGTAAGCTTATGCCGTGTACCACAGAAGTTGTTCTTTTTGTGATACCAGCTTTACAATACGCCGGCCCTAATATCGTATGGTGTCCCACTGTGCAAAGGTGTTTATAACTATATTATTAACAGAATCACATCGATTCCGGATTAGGCGCATTAATAATGACGCTTCCATACACAGATAACACAATATAAATAACACAAGTAGGTACTTACTGATACGAATTTAAAAACTATACTTCTTAATAGTAATTACTATTATTTATTAGAAGACTAGCTGATATCCGCGACTTCATTCAAGTAAGTATAGTTATGCGTTTGTTACACTTACATAAGAAGAATTTTTCAAGCAAGAAATAGTTTGTGATTATCCTATGCGAAAACTTTCCAATTTTAGTCTGCGATAATACTTTTTTTTTAATTTTTTTTTATCCTCCTATCCCCTCCAAATAAGCGGAAAGCTTGTGCTAGGAGTGGGTACGACAATAGTGCAACGGGTGGGATTCGAACCGAACCTGCGACACATTCAGTTTTCAGTCCGCACTTTTAACCGTTGGGCATTTCACATTAATACATTTCGTTATATTATGACAAAAATTCATATCCTGAAGTTCCTAAGCACTCTCTTAAGTATATTTGATAGAAAACATCTGAAAGTTCGTTTCAGAAACGTTGAACTTAAAGCTTTTGGTGCGAACAGGGGCCCAAGTCTGCTATTGTAATTGTAGATCAATTGTCTATCAATGACATCCCAATTGCTACTTTTAGCAAATTTGGTAGTCTACTAATTCAATGGCGTCACAATTGTGTTCCGATGGTTTGCCACTGACACATCTAGCTTTGAATCTAGCTTAAATAAACGTTTTTAATAAGTAGTTTTTTTTTGAAACTCATTTCGGCAAACGCTTTTTAAGCTAATGGCAATACCGAGGTATCATTGAATTACAATCCAATTATAAGAAATCGAACGACCATTGTGAATTTAGTAGACTACGAAATTTTGGACCAATGATAATTGAATTGTAATTGTATTGCGGTTCAATGACAATGACATGTAAAATAGCAGACTTGGGGCCTAGGTTGGATTATTTTAGTTTAATAAAGTTCGTTTAAAGGTAATAAACAGATACATATAAGTATTCAAACCTGGGACTTTTCGCACTAATGCATGTTATCTGTGTTACCCACCTACCACACAAAAAGTAACCTAGGTGAAAATAATAAAATACAGAATTCAATTTTTAGACCAGCATAATACATTTTTAATGGATATTTTTTGTCCCGGATCACACCTTACTTCCGTAGGGGGTCACATTTTTACCTCAGAAAGGAAGGGGGCGTGGCCGTGTCCCTTTTAAAAAACCACTCAAAAGAAACTTCACAATGCGTCTATGTTCGTATTACTCTAAGGAATTCGGTACTTGAGTGTTGTCGAAATGCGGATATTCATTAATTAAAATCGAAAATGTAACATGTTAGAATAACATATTTTGTAAAAGCAGAAAATAAATCTGTCAAAAAACAAATCTATATAATATAAAATTCAAAGTCCTGACTGACTGACTGAGATATCAACGCACAGCCTAAACTGCTGAAGTTAGAAACTTGAAATTTTTACAGTTGGTTCCTTTTATGACGTAGGCGCACACTAAGGAAGGATTATTGGATATTCCACCCCTAAGGGGTTTAAACAGGGGATGGAAGTTTATATGAAACTCCGTCATTTTTCAAGCTGTTTCCATCAAAGTTGGTATTAGAGCTTTCAGTTAAAAATAAAGAAGTACGTGTGTCACAGTTTTTGAAAATTCCACCCCAGAATCTAATTCCACGCGGACGAAGTCGCGGGAGCAAAAGCTAGTAAATTATAAGCTGCTTTAGCTACGACTGTATCCCCTTTCTAAAATTATTATCCTCTTTCGAAATTTTGTGTGGAGAGTGTATGGAGCTACTGAATCGTGACGTCATGTTGCAATAGCGTTCTCTTTTTCTAACAGGAAACTTAAAAGCTCCATATTTTCGAGACTATAAGAATATAGTTAAGATATAAAAAAAAGAAAAATGACTTTGTGTTATAATACGTACTATATTAAAATCTAGTAGGTACTTCCTTCACCTTTTTACCACAAAACTGCGAGAAGTCGTGAGCTTTGGCATCCTTATGTGGCAGAAATCCAACCTACTCGAACGAAATGCTTCAATTCAACGTTTCTGACAAGAACCGCTAAGGCGTGGAACACTCTTCCAGCATCCGTGTTTCCTGCCACCTATTTTATTTGAGTACCTTCAAGGCAAGAGTGAATAGGCATCTTCTAGGCAAGTGCGCTCCAACCTAGACCTCATCAGTGCTATCCAGTATTGATTATCGCCTATTTCGGATAAAAAAAATTGTGATGAATCTAAATATATAAAAGGCAAAGGTGACTGACTGACTGACTGACTGACTGACTGACTGACTGACTGATCTATCAACGCACAGCTCTAACCACTGGACCGATCGAGCTGAAATTTGGCATGCAGGTAGCTATTAGGATGTAGGCATCCGCTAAGAAAGGATTTTTCAAAATTCAATCCCGAAGGGGGTAAAATAGAGGTTTAAAAAATCAAACCTAACGTGAGCGAAGCCGCGGGTTAAAACTAGTTAAAAAATAAAAATAATAAAGTAACTAATCGAACCACTAGTTATTCCTCAAGTATAAATATACAAAAAAATTGCAAAGCGCGTTTGTCAATGCATTATCCCGAGAACAATAACAACTTACAATGGTAACGTAACACCCCTCTTCCTAGTTTGGTGGGCGTGGTTAAAAAAAATGTATTATACCGCTTTTGATAAAGCTCTCACAGCTTAGTCCCTACCTATTATGTGATATTGTAAGAGTTCTGTTTTGGATACATACCTACTTTAAAGCCGTCATTGTTCAGTGGTTGTGGTGACAGAGATGAAAGTATCGGAGGTTCAATTCTTTTGAAAATTTTATTTTTAATATTACCAAATTGGCTGTGATTGTTTTTTATAAAAGAACTAGCTTTTGCTCGCGGCCTTGCTCACGTTTAGCTTGATTTTTCAAACCCCTATTTTACCCCCTTAGGGGTTGAATTTTCAAAAATCCTTCCTTAGTGTGCGCCTACGTCATAAAAGGAACCAACTGTAAAAATTTCGAGTTACTAACTTCAGTAGTTTAGGCTGTGCATTAATATCTCAGTCAGTCAGTCAGTCAGTCAGGACTTTGAATTTTATATATATGGATATCAGCCAAGCTGAATTTGACTTATATTCTCCTCTCCCCTCCAAATAAGCGAAAAGCTTGTTTTAGAAGTGGGTACGACAATAGTGCAACGGGTGGGATACGAACCTGCGACCTTTCATTTTTCAGTCCGCACCTTTAACCGTTGAGCTATTGAAGCTTCAAAATATATTAAATACTAGCTGATTCCCGCGACTTCGTCTGCGTGGAAAAAGTTTGGAGTGACTTGCTACTATCCGCAAGAAGTTATGTCCTCTATCTTCGATAATATTTAGCAGATCTACACCAAAATTGGACAATATATTTCTAATAGTACACAATTTATAATAAAAAAAGAATTATTGAATTCGGTTTAGATTTGACGAAGTTATGGAGCAAAATCAACAAAACTTTTCATCCCCTATCCCGGATAAACCTTAATGTTTTTCAGGATAAAAAGTATTTTATATATTGACCCGAAGTATCAGCTACCAAAATACCAAATTTCATTCATATCCGTTCAGTAGTTTTCGCGTGATGCGTGCACAGACAGACAGACAGACAAAAAATTCAAAAAAAAATTGTTTTGGGTCAAAAAATCGATAATAAAGCATCCTTCGATTAAAGTTTTCAAAATATATTTAATGTACAGAATTCGTCCCGTTACAGTTTTACTATAAGTCGGTATAGTTGTATAAAAGATATTTAAGATATATTACGATTAATTAATATCATAAATTTAAAATAAACAATATAAAAGAACGCCTAGTTATTTTCGCATCGTATTTGGGCGCGTGTCGCCGACTGTATAGCTATGTAAGTATGGGTTTAAAGTTTAACGGTAATGCCATGGTACGGCGTTTAATGCCACGTTATTGGGTTTCATATAACGATTTCTACTGCTTTGCAAGTGTGCTGACACTTAAGAGTAATAGAAATCGCGTTTCACTACGCGTTTCAAATGTAAAGACCACCGCCATTTTCTTAATAAAATAATAAAAAAAAGACGTGTGGCACTCGGGGACTGCCGCGGTAAAGCTATTACATAGCATTTTTTGCGCCATCTAGCGGCTCACCGTAGAAGAGTCCCATGTCAGGTTATTTTCGTTATGGAATTTCTGGATTCGGTCTCCACGCTGGCCCGCGATAGAAGCTATGCAATAGCTTAATAACTAGCTGATGCCCGCGACTTCTTGCGAATAAAATAAATTCAAATTAAAAAATATTTATTTCATATAGGCCAATTTGTGGCTCTTATGACAAGTTGAGAATCTATCACCGGTTCGGAAAGTTCATTCTGCTGAGAAGAGCTGACAAGAAACTCAGCAGTTGCTCTTTCAAAACAAAAATTTTAGAAAATGACGTAGCTTATCTATCTTGTGGACAGCTGAAGCAAAAAGATTGGTTCCAAGCAACTTTGTCATTAAGGAATTCATTAACTGTGTAATAGCCTCTACTTATTAAATGTATCTTTATACACTGTTTTTGTGTAATGTTATCTTCTAAATATATAGAAGGAAAAGGTGACTGACTGACTGCCTGATCTATCAACGTACAGCTCAAACTACGAGTCAGATCTGGCTGAAATTTTTTCTGGCTATTATGACGTAGACATCCGCTAAGAAAGGATTTTTGAAAATTCAACCCCTAAAGATGTAAAATAGAGGTTTCAAAAATCGAACTTAACGTGAGCGAAGCCGCGAGCAGAAGCTAGTCTAATATGTTATCGCATTATATATTAGTAAGATTGTGTTTATAATTAGGCAGTTAATAAAGATCAGGGGTCGCCATTTTGAAATGGGGTGCAGTAATTTACCAATAACGGCACAGCGGGCTATATCTGCGCCACGTGACCCTCATTAGATGTCGTTTGTTGACATTCACATATATTTCTCTCTCTGCATCTTATTCCTAACTTTTTTTTAATTTATTGTTTAAAATTTGTTTAAGCCTTAATAGCCCAACGGTTAGGTGCGGCCTGAAAACTGAAAGGTCGCAGGTTCAAGCTCCATCCGTTGCACTATTGTCGCACCCACTCCTAGCACAAGCTTTTCGCTTATTTGGAGGTAAATGGAGAATATAATTCAAGTTCAACTTGGCTAATATTCTTTAAAAAAAATATTAAACCTAAAAGCACAAGAATCCAAAAAGCGGGAATTCATAAAGAAACGGCGCCATTTGATAACTAATAAACGACGTTTTTTATAACGTTATATCAAAAACTACAGGTACGGAGAATACCGATTAAATGGATCAAAATAGATAATTTTTTTTCTAAGTAAGATAGCATTAAAAAGTCGTTTTTTTAATTTTTTATTGAAGTGTTAATCTACATTTAAAGGAAATAACCTAATAACCTAATAGGTTTATAAATACATATCTAAAATTCCGAGGCCGGCGGGATTCGAACCCACATCTCTCTGGGAATCGCGCCCGAGTGTGTTAACCGCTACACCACGGCCGAACCACACGTCAGTCACGAAATTAGTGATATGTATCTACTTTTTCAATCAGTTTTATAGCAACTGTTAGCGACATCTAGTAGCGACACATTACAGTTGTCGATCTACTTTTTCCCAAGACACCATATTACAATGGAGCTCTTAAAAAGTCGTATTTGGCCAATTGTTGGTTAACGACATTATAGCTTGAGGAGGGGAGCAATCCAGCAAATACAAGAATCGAATAGCATCACATTTCACCGTTTTTCGTTTTCCTTTATTTCCACAGAAAAGAGCCGTTTCATTGTAACGCCGCATGACGTCAGGAAACCGAACGGGTCGCAAAAACCTGTGACATTCCCAACGAGCCCACTGCGTCTCGCCATCCAGCGCAAAACTCCGCGGGTAGCGGAATTAATGTACCTAGGTACTTGCTTAAGATCGCGCGTAATGGGAAATCTTTGACGAACTCTCTGGCGCAGTGGTGAGGTGTAGGTGAGGTGATGTGTACTTGTAGCTCGGCAGTTTACTGCGGAGTGCGCCAGTCCTGGTACTGTATGTACCTAGAGAGGGATCGTCCAAAGCCCGTCGAGGAATCGCTGACATAACATATTTTTATTTATTTATTTATTTTTATTTTTTATGGACATATAAATATTTACAAAATAACATATATTAAAAGAAGTATACATAGGTGAAGCTTATCTCTAAAAAAAGAAATTTCTTCCAGCTTCCCTTGAAAGTGAGTAAGGTGAAATTATAGAGTGGTATAGGTCAAAAATGTACATCACATACATATACTATAATATCTACCTACTATATAATATAAATAAATAATAAACTACATAAACACGAAGATACATAAATACATATGAATACATAAATACACATAATACATAAATAATATAATACATACCTACATAAATATACATAACTAAGTAACACATAACGAGAGATAGTGCTGCTTCACTCTAAATTTGAATGTGTGTATTGACCAACTGTCTCTAATATGGTCAGGAAGTAAGTACCTCAGCCTTAGCTATTGGAAGAGGTACGTTATGGTACTTGTGGCTCGGCATTTTACTGCGGAGTGCGCCAGGCCTGGTACTGTATGTACCTACACAGGGATCGCTGACATAACATACCTCAGCCTTAGCTATTGGAAGAGGTACGCTATGGTACTTGTGGCTCGGCAGTTTACTGCGGAGTGCGACAGTCCTGGTACTGTATGTACCTACAGAGGGATCGTCCTAAGCCCATCGAGGGATCGTTGACATAATATGCCTCAACCTTAAGCCCTTGGAAGAGGTACGCTATGGTACTTGTGGCTCGGCAGTTTACTGCGGAGTGCGCCAGTCCTGGTACTGTATGTACCTACAGAGGGATCGTCCAAAGCCCGTCGAGGGATCGCTGACATAACATACCTCAGCCTTAGCTATTGGAAGAGGTACGCTATGGTACTTGTGGCTCGGCAGTTTACTGCGGAGTGCGCCAGTCCTTGTACTGTATGTACCTACACAGGGATCGCTGACATAACATACCTCAACCTTAGCTATTGGAAGAGGTACGCTATGGTACTTGTGGCTCGGCAGTTTACTGCGGAGTGCGCCAGTCCTGGTACTGTATGTACCTACAGAGGGATCGTCCAAAGCCCGTCGAGGGATCGCTGACATAACATACCTCAGCCTTAGCTATTGGAAGAGGTACGCTATGGTACTTGTGGCTCGGCAGTTTACTGCGGAGTGCACCAGGCCTGGTACTGTATGTACCTACAGAGGGATCGTCCAAAGCCTGTCGAGGGATCGCTGACATAACATATTCAGCCTCAGCTATTGGAAGAGGTACGCTATGTACTTGTGGCTTGGCATTTTACTGCGGAGTGCGCCAGTCCTGGTACTGTATGTACCTACAGAGGGATCGTACAAAGCCCGTCGAGGGATCGCTGACAACATGCCTCAGCTTTAAGCCCCTGGAAGAGGTACGCCATGTTTTTTTTATTCGATGACAAGATAGTCCTTGACTGCGATTTCACCTGATAGTAAGTAATGATGCCGTCTAAGATGGTCACGGGCTAACTTGGAAGGGTCATCAGTATACATTCAACCCATACCCCTAATCGGTTTCTACACGCCATCGTGCCGGAATGTTAAATCGCTTGGCAGCACGTCTTTGACGGTAGGGTGGTAACTAGCCACGGCCAAAGCCTCCCACCAGATACTTATACCTATAGCTCGGCAGTTTACTGTGGAGTGCGCCAGTCCTGGTACTGTATGTACCTACAGAGGGGACCAAAGCCCGTCAAGGGATCGCTGACATAACATGCCTCAGCCTCGGAGCAACAAGGAATTATTCGAGAGTAAAAAACTGCAGAAATACTGCGAGAGACTTGCGCGGCGACCACAAAGCGTGCTTCGACCAGAATGGACGTGGAGTCACGAAAACGGGATGCTTTGAATGGAGGCGGCATTCACTACTCGATTGACGAAGGAGGGTAATGTTTTTCGAGCTTATGTAGCACTAGTTGACGCCCGCGACTTCGTTCGCGTGGATTCGGGTTTTTAGTTTCCGCGGGAATTCTCTTATTGTAATTATGTGTTATATCTATCTCTGTGCCAAATTTCAGCCAAATCGGTTTAGTCGTTGCACCGTTATTGAGTAACACTCATTTACTGTAAGAGATTCAAAGACCCTTCAAAAAATTTAGAGTAAAAAAAACAAACATCCATACATCCAAACTTTCGCATCTATAATATTAAATTAATAGGATTATTTCTTCAAATTTTTAAAACTAATCCGCCGTCTTCAAGGATGTATAGCTCCGTAAAAACCAGTAAATTTTTTTTTTTAAGCCTCCATAGCCCAACGGTTAAAGTGGGCTGAAAACTAAAAGGTCGCAGGTTCGAACCCCACCCGTTGCACTATTGTCGTATCCACTCCTAGCACAGCTTTACGCTTATTTGGAGGAAATAGGAGGAATAGGATACTAGTCAACTTCAGCTTGGCTAATATTCTTTGAAAAAAAAAGATTGATAGAAGAAGAGCAGATATCTATGTTGGTAACATTGTAAGATCTCTTGTTAGGCTGAAATCTATAGACCGCACTCTCACTCAGCACAAACTCAAGACACGTTAAAACGAGACAGATTTATGTCAGAGCATATTTGTGTCTCGTTTTAAGCTCTATCTTAAGTTTGAGCTGAGTCAGAGCACGTTCTATAGATATCAACATAAGACCCTTGTCTCTTAAAAGTTTCTTGGTATCTAAAATACGGATGTTGCAATAAAGTCAAACCAGCAACTCTTTTTTTTTTCTTTTTTATCAAACGTCAAAAACGTGCCGCTAAGCGATTTAGCGTTCCGGCACGATGTCGTGTAGAAACCGATTAGGGGTATGGGTTGAATTTACACTGCTATACCCCTTCCAAGTTAGCCCGCTACCATCTTAGACTGCATCGTCACTTACCATCAGGTGAGATCGCAGTCAAGGGCTATCTTGTCATAGAATAAAAATAAAAATAAATAAATTATTTATTTATTAATGTGTGTTGGTATGTATGATTCATTTAATTCTGTTTTTTTAATAAAAACTTTATAGATCTCAGCATTAGTGCTTTCAAATTTTTAAAACCAATTTTTATTTTTAAAGGAATATTAGCCAAGCTGAAGTTGACTAATAACCTCCTATCCCCTCCAAATTAGCGGAAACCTTGTGCTAGGAGTGGGTACGACAATAGTGCAACGGGTGGAATTCAAACCTGCGACGATTCACTTTTCAGTCCGCACCTATAACCGTCGGGCTATTTGAGGCTTCAATAAAAATTCGCCCTCTCCACGGGTTTATAGCTCCGCGAAAACCAGTACCTCACTAAAGTTCTTGATATTTACGCGACAATAAATTTTATAGACCCGAGCCCTGCGCCCTAAAATTACGCCCTAGTGGCCGGCCATTGATCAGCGGCCGCTAGTTAGGGCGTCATGTATCGAAATGGATGGCCGTAAAACTGTATTGTTATACTTTCAACTTTTACCGAGTTTTAACTATAACAAAGTATAACAAGAACACTGCAACCCGTCAACGGCTCACTACTGAGCGCAGGTCTCTTCTCAGAGAAGAGATAGATAGATAAATCTTTGAACATTTCTGTGGTGGTGTCGCGTGGTGCGGGTTGTTACGTTCCCTCAAATATGGTTGAGCGAAGCAACGGCTGGATCATGTGTCATGCTCGTGAACGGGTGCCACCAACGGGAATGGATCTGCTTTCTGTCTGCCCGTCTTAACATGTATTGAAGTATGTACCTACGTTTGCATTTTTGAAACTTCTATTAAAAAAAAACAAAAATTTAGTTATTTATTTCATGTAGGCCAACTTGTAGCTCTTATGACACGTCATAAATCTACCACCGGGTCGGAATGCAGATTCTGCTGAGAAGAGCCGGTAAGAAACTCAGCAGTTGCTCTTTAAAAAAAAAATAGATTATTTAGTTAAGTAATATACTTTACATTATAAATGCGAAAGTGTGAAAAAGTAAAGGTTGATTTATTTTTGTGTTACGTCCAAAAATACGAAACATTTTTTGGTCGAAGCGCTCTCTGGGAAAAGTTCTGCGTTATGTCAGTGATTTTTGTCGGAGCCAAACCTGAATCCGACCTATCTCAACAATCCTTTTCAATCGCGTTTTAAGGTTGATGAAGAATTGCTGTTTCTTTTTAATTAAACAGCGTAAGTTCACTTAAACTCAATATCCGTGCGTGTGTATTATAATAAACGCGAAAGTATGTTTGTTTGTTGATTTGTCCTTCAATCACGTAACGAACGGAGCAATGGATCGACATGATTATTTGCTTAGGTACATATTAATCCTCGTAATATTAAGAAAAAACTGAAATCCTACCTTCTATGTCACAAACACAACATATTCAACTGGCATTAATGTTCTGTAGATTTAATTCTTTGTTAGCATATAATATAAAAAATAAAACGTTTTTCTGATTTCTGATGCTAACTATAAGTATTTTTTGTAAACTTTATGTAAATAAATTTAAAAAAAAAATTAGCTATTAACTTATTAAGTATTCTGTGGTATATTTGAAGACCAAGAGAGAAACGTAGGCTATTCTTATTTCTTCTGGGAAAACAAACAGCTTCGTGTGATCGCATTTCTAATTTTTACGCATTAGTCCTCCAATCACGCTGCAATAAACAGCTTTACTACGGAGTGACGTGATTTTTTGCATAAATATTCGTATTCACATTTACATAGGCTATTTTTGTCACCTTTAATGACGTCTATGATATTTTCAGTGACGTAAAATTTCCATATAAAAAAAAAAAACAAAAAATAGCCAATGCGTCAAAAACTATCGTAACAAATACTACTCATTCTACCCATAAGCCTTGCAAGTGAAGTCGCGGCTTAAAGCTAGTTTTGATATAAAAACATAACATCTTACTACTCTAGTGACGGGTACCGGTTGTAATGACAGATGTAGGTATTGTAGGTATGATAAAAAGCGAGCTCTTTTGAAAAATTCTTTCTGTATCAATGGGGTCTTATTATTTTTCGAAAAGGGGTTCCGTAGGCGGGAACTTCCGTCGGCATTCAGTTGGATATGGGGTCCGTTTTTTGAGTTTTTTTCCGTCCGAATGTGACACTTTATTGGAAGTGTGGGCGGTTTCGCATATGGCGGATTTTATTAATTTAAATGTAACGTTTAAAAGTTTTTGTTTTATTGGATTATTACAATGGCGTTAGTATCGCAGGTTTGATTCTAGAAACCTCACTGATGTAATAATAATGTACTCCCGACCGAATCCGGCCACAGCGGCCAATCTCCACAGAGATTAGCCATCTGCATTGGAGATATTATAGTGCACAAGTGTGTGCGTAAACACAAGTGCACTCTGTATTCCTTCACTCTCATTATCCGATGATGCCGTCAAGCGATTAAGCGTTCCGGCACGATGGCGTGTAGAAACCGATTCGGGGTATGGGTTGAATTTACACTGCTATACCCCTTCCAAGTTAGCCCGCTACCATCTTAGACTGCATCGTCACTTACCATCAGGATTCAGGCGAGATTGCAGTCAAGGGCTATCTTATAAAAAAAAACATTTTGTGCAACAAGTGATAAAAAAACAGGTCTTGGAGAGCGACAATATAGGCTACCTTTTATCCTTACAAAACAAGGGTTCCCGCGGGATTCCCAAAAACCTAGCACCACACCGATAAGTCGCGGGATAAGCTAGTAAAAACGATTTATCGAATTATCCTTTGTATCCCACTGAGCCGTCCTGTTCGCCCCCCCTCCCCCCCTTCCCGGTAAACAGTAGCAAGTGCCCAGTGTAATTAAAATGGCGATCGGCGACCAATTATATGTGCCTTTATTGAAACGTCCGCAGATGGGTCGCGGTCGAAGGTTTTTTTCCGCCCGCGGCATCGGCGCAAAGGGATTTTTCAGCTTTTTGCACTCAGCTCCATATGTGACTCCTCACATACTCCTATGGCTGACATAACTCACAACTCGCGACCGCGCGTGACTACGCTTGCACTGGCCCTGCGTAGAAAATGCACGCCACGCTTTTCGCTAGTTGATTTTTTCAACTACAAGGTCCCCGCAATTGATTTTTTCAACTACAATGTCCCCGCAAATGATTTTTTGCCAATTGATTTTTTCAACTACAATGTCCCCGCAATTGATTTTTTTAGCTTTTTGCACCGAGTTCCATATGTGAGGATTGTGGCTGACATAACTCACGACTCGCGACCGCGCGTGACTACGCTTGCACTGGCCCTGGGTAGAAAATGCACACCACGCTTTTCGCTAGTTGATTTTTTCAACTACAAGGTCCCCGCAATTGATTTTTTCAACTACAATGTCTCCGAAATTGATTTTTTTAGCTTTTTGTACCGAGTTCCATATGTGAGGATTATGGCTGACATAACTCACGACTCGCGACCGCGCGTGACTACGCTTGCACTCATATAGCTCAACGGTTAAAAGTTGACTGGAAACTAGAAGGTCGCAAGTTTGAGCCTCACCCGTTGCTGAGATGGTGATAGAGCCATGCTCGGAGTATCCCTGGGAGATCAAATCAAAAATTCTGTAGGATCTGTAGGAGACAGATCTGTAGGAGAACCAAAGTTACCGACATAGCTCAGAGGGACGCGAAGCTGAAGTGGAAATGGACATACAGTTCAGGTTCGAAAGGATTTTAAAAAATCCAGCCCCTAAGAGCTTAAAAAAGGTATTTGAAAAATCGAACATAACGTGAGCGAAGCTGCGGGCAAAAGCTACTTATATTGTATTATGTTAGGAAGAAGGTACTTTTATATTATACTAGTTGATTCCCGCGCCTTTTTTAACGTTACGCGATTAAGGTTTTTTATTCCGACGTGATTGAGTAACAAACATCTATACATCCTAACTTTCGCATTTATAATATTAATAGGATTATGTTAGGAAGAAGGCAATTTTATCCTTTATTAATTCTTCGCGCGGGATAGAGGATGCACGGGATACGAAAGCCTGTATTAACGAGATTCCTTCATAAGTAATTTGTGAAAAAAGTCCCACGGCGCGACGGACGGACGTCGAGAGAGCCTTAAGAATCCTACTATACCTGAAGTTGTCGCCTCATTTGAATATGATAGCTAGGCTTAGTGCACACCGTTTGCCAAAAAACTTTTTTTTTTAAAACAATGGCAAGATGTTCAATTCATTTATTGCATGACTAGTTGATACCAGCGACTTCGTACGCGTGGATTGAGGTTTTTTTTCTTGCGGGAATTCTCTTATTTCCCGGGTATGTGTTATTCCAGACTATCTTAATCTCTGTGCCAAATTTCAGCCAAATCGGTTCAGTCGTTGTAGCGTGATTGAGTAACAAACATCCAAACATCCACACTTTCACATTTATAATATTAATAAGTAGAGGATTATACTACATCTATAGAAACATTTCAGGTGTGCACCCAATTACAGGCAAACCGACATGCGTATGAGCAAAAATGCTAATGCGGGCAATACAAAAAGTTAATTTAATGTCTACAATTGGACTATGTGAAGCATAATATGAGGCTATGATGCGGTTTCAATATATTGACACAATAATCTTTTATACTATTGTAAAGAGAGTGAATGTATATCGATAATGACATTTGAGTTTTTAAAAAGCTTGTTATTTAGAAGATTATTTGACTGCAGCAAAATTCAAGTATTACATTAAAAGTACAAAAACTCTACTATTTTAATATAAAAGACCTTTCTTTCCTATATTAGGTACATCAAGACTATTTAAAAACCATTTAAATACCGCAAAATTATGCATGGAATTATAATTCAAAGCCATACAAATAACAATGCTACGAGAGTCTGCACTCAGCCTTACGTCTAAATTCCCAAGCAGGAATGACAAATTGGGTAGCGCACTCGGTATGCAAAGTAGTATGGGAGCTGTAGGGTTGGCGCACACTAGCAACTAGTTGCTCGACAAAAAGCGTGTTCGAAAGCGCTGGTCTTCTCCGTTAGCCGTTGGGTCAAGCAAGGATGCGGGCATCGAGGGATAACCTTTTATGCGACTGCCTGAAAAATGGAGTATATTGTTTTCAGAGTTCATGTATGTATGTTTATATGTGAGTTCCTGTATTCCACCATAACTTCTATACGCTTAAACCGATTTTGATGAATGATGTATCGTTAGAATCCTTAGCTTATTCCAGGTAACATAAGCTAGTAAAATTAAAAAAAAATTAATGGGGTGACCATGGTAAAGACTAAAGTTGAAAAAAAAAATTCGACAATAAGATTAAGTATATGTATAAATAATCATCATCTAGAAAATGATGATTAGATTCCAAAAATACATAACACTATAGTTCAATATCCAGTGTTTCACAAAAAAATATAATTTAAAAATGTGAATAAGACTCCTAAGGTAATGACTACGGTATTTATTAACTTTTAAGTTCGTTTTTTGGCTGGGCAGTCGTATTTTTTAATATTTTTAATTATAGCTTGTTAACTGGGTGGGGCTAAAGGAAGATCAATTCCACGATAGTCTTTTAGCTAAATAATGCACGCATAACGTTATCATGTTTAGAAGTGCGAGCTGTTTTATTACATTGACCCAAGTCCTTTCATTTCCTCCGAGATAGTCGTACACGACTTCACGTGATTTTATAGTGACATACAGTTAGGTACCAAGAACTCAGTTTGTTACAATTTAGACAAAACCTTTTTAAATACCTACTTTTTTAATCAATTTTTTGGCAATTATAGATAGCATAGTTTTGTTACCTATTTAAAAAAAAAATTTTTTTTTGAAAAGAGCAACTGCTGAGTTTCTTGCCGGCTCTTCTCAGCAGAATTCTCTTCTCAGTAGATTTATGACGTGTCATAAGAGCTACAAATTGGCCTACATGATGATTTTGAATTTGAATTTGGGGTTTTTTACCAGCTGGCACGCCAAAAACATTGTTTTCATCTCTCAAACATTAAATTAATGCTTAAATGTTATTCGTATGCCCACAACGCCATAAAATTCGTGTATTTTTACCTACAAAATAAATATTTACTTACTTCGTTATCACCCAGTCTCGAAACAAAAAGTCGCTAATGTGTACACACACTTTTCTTGGTTTTTGTTAGTATCCTTTGAGGCAGCATTTCTCGGTTTTACCTATTCGTGATAACTTTCTGCATTGCGATGTTTTTTAACCTATTTAACTTAATCAAGTTAAAACTCATTAAGTTATAAGAACACCCAGCGTTTGGAATCTTCTTTGAAATCCTCCGATTTGACATCTTCTTCTTAATCAACTGATAGACGTCCACTGCTGGACATAGGTCTCTTGCATGGACCTCCACAGGCCTCGGTCTTGCGCCGCCTGAATCCAGCGTCTCCCTTCGACTCGTTTGATGTCGTCGGTCCACCTAGTGGGTGGTCTGCCAACACTTGATAGGGGATTTGATATATGGAGAATATCTTTTTTATCGGGGTTCCGTGCCCAAAGTGTGTCTTACGGAACCCTATTCTATTACTAAGCCCTAGCTGTCTGTCTGTCTGTCTATCTATCTCATGAAATACCTACCTACCTACTTGAAATTTTCACAGAATGTGTATTTCTAACTAACTAAATAAAGTTAAAAATAACCACACAATAAACTTTTACTTTATAAAGAATATTAGCCAAGCTGAAATTGACTAATATCCTCCTATCCCTTCCAAATAAGCGGAAAGCTTGTGCTAGGAGTGGGTACGACAATAGTGCAACGGGTGGGATTCGAACCTGCGACCTTTCAGTTTTCAGTCCGCACCTTTAACCGTTGGGCTATTGAGGCTTAAATGTTTTTACTGATCTTATTAATAACTGGTGTTAAATCCTGTACGATGGTACGAAACCCTCCATGTGCGGGTGTCTATGTGTTATTCTGTCTGATCCGGGAATTGAACCTGGAACCTCGTCATCCTCGGTGGAACATGCTATGCTTTTGACGGCCTCCCTGGCGTAATGGTGAGCGCTGTGGTCTTATAACTGGGAGGTTTCGGGTTCGATTCCCGGCGGGGGCAATTTGGGAATTTATAATTTCTGAATTGTCTCTGGTCTGGTCTGGTGGGCGGCTTTGGCCGTGGCTAGTTACCACCCAAGCGTCAAAGACGTGCCGCCTTCAAAAACGATTTAGCGTTCCGGCACGATGACGAGTAGAAACCGATTATTGGTTGAACATTGCCAGCCATAACCCTTCCAAGTTAGCCCGCTACCATCTTAGACTGCATCGTCACTTACCATCAATAGCCTATGTGTTATTCCAGATTATAATCTATATCTGGGTCAAATTTCAGCCAAATCGGTTCAGTCGTTGCGGCACGATTGAGTAACAAACATACATACATCCAAACTTTCGCATTTATAATATTATAGTAGGATTATCCTTTCACGCTGTGTATTTATAAAATTAAACACAAAATGAAATCTTTTTTGCTTTTTATTTGACAAAAGAATTAATTCACTTTTTTTTTCTCGTTTCCGGTTTCCTTATAATACAATGTAGTTATAAAGTAATTATACTATCTAATCTATATTTATATGTATATTTATTATTCTCTCTATATATTACAAAACATATTTACAAAATTCATCCCGTAAGACCCATTCTAAAATATACTACAGTCTATTTAACGAATATTCTGAAGATAATATTACAAAATAATATCACTGCCAGTATTATAATTGTTATAATATCCATATTCTGGACTTATATATTTTTAATATTAATGAATTCAATGATTATCATGAATAAAATGTAAAATATGACATTTAAATAACCTTCTATACATCGAAATATAACGCTTAGAACAGAAGTTTCTAACAAAGTTTCACTTCAAGTACAAAAATGGCAGAATTCCCAACATTCTCCCCTTCAATTCCGACCGGTGGACCGCCAGCCATTATCCCACTGTGCGCTACATTTGGCAAAGGAAGGCTAAGGTTTAATCATAAAATCAATGAAAGGTATGGAATGAGGATCTTGGGACATGAGTGGCAAAATAACCGACTTTGCGGGACCGAATTCCCATGGTCTATTCTCTGTTTCTGAGTGTATAGGCTCAAAACAACCAATGAATGTGTGAGTGTCTTATAATTATTTCCTGGTACATAATAGTACTTACTGATAATTACTGATAATCAACGTGATGGTTATTGTGATAAATTATGATACCATTTCACAGCTCAGTATGTTATTTTTTAATAGTTTTCTACAAGCTCGTGGTACTAACGCGATTATAGTGCGTAGTCGGTCTTTAAAGGCTTACTAAAAATGGTTTATGGCGTCAACGCTTCTAAGTGTTGCGCTTCTAAGCGTTATAATTGGATGCTTTTATAAAATTCCATAATAGTTTCTGTTGGCAATAAGTCGAAAGTTTTTGTAAGATTTTTTTTTTTTCTTTCACTATACACACTAGTATATTAAGGATATTTGGAGTGCACTCTTAATATCCTTAATTAACTTTACTATACTTATGTATGTAGCTCTTTTTTTTTATAGCTCCTTAAATAGACTATAGTATTGTTTACAAAATAAATTCAGATTGCAATAGAAATAAAAATAGCTTAAATAGATTTTGCATTCAGAACACAATTTTTGCACAAACACTATGTAATAAATACACTTTTAATAATAGTTTACCAAAAAAAAAAAAAGTTATATTTTGTCTAAAAAAAACTTAAAATTATTTATCACAACAGACTGGTTTGTGTTCCCGTTTGATTTAATGATTAATCTAAATAAATAAACACAATCATGTTTTAAAGCTTATTTAATGAAACAAAATATATTTTCAAAAAAAATATGGTAGCAAATAATCAGCCATCATTTCGGAAAACATAAATTCACTGGTGTCTTTTGTTATGTTAATATTTAGACATAACGTTACTTTAAAATTGTATTACAATTATTAATTAATCAGCACCATTGCTTCATTTCAAGTGGCGTAATATTAAAACATAGAATAACTTTAAATTAATGTTAGTTAAAAAAAATTAAAAATTGTTAATTTTTGCCATAAAAACTGTAATGGATTTTATTGACGGCTGCACAAAAAGAAACTTAAGAAAATAAAAAAAAAATAAAGACCTATAAATAAATTTAATACTCCTGGGTTTATCTTATCAACTCTCCGTCGGATTTAGAAAATATCTCAATATTCCGTGACCACGTAGTTCATTTTCACAAAAAAAAGAAAATAGAGAATATATATTTCGATACTTCCTGCGTAAATTGTTGTATCCTACAAAATTGGCATTTTAGGATTGGTGCACTTATCATTTGTTTTAATCAATTTTATGTGTTCGTTTAAAAAAACTAAAAACAGCATTCTTTAACATACTTTCAAGATGTATAAAGTTGTATCGTTATTAAAATGACGGCCTAAGCCATTGTATTGACCTTCACAACAATTAACGCGTCACGTAAGCGTTTTGGGGATACAAAAACTTACGTAGGAGTTATCGATTTATGCCAGATAATAATATTCAATTGAATACACAAATATATAACTACGATGAAGAATATTTTAACTATGAAGAAGATTGTATTAAAATTACATGAGTTTATTGCACAATTAAACAGTTATACACAAATACAGTAATTTACAGCTTAGCTTTCCACTAGACACGATTTAACTTATTTACAGTAACGGGAATTTAAAAATACAAAATTATATAGGATACAACCACCTTTCACATTATATTGTTATGTACATCAGTCAAAATTGCATACGCATTTTTGAATCGCAATACTATTTTCTAAAATGAATACTTTAATGGCATACACAACTTTGACAAAAAAAGCAATAAAACGACTTTTGACAAAATAAAAATATACCTAAAAATTCTAATTATATTTTGACCAACGTGGTCACAGAATCTTTTTTTTTAATTGTATATTTTCTTCATACTTATGTCTAAATAATTTACAGTAACCATTATAAACATTTAAACATATTTATTTATAGTTTATTGTTAATAAAAAATGTACAATGATTTTTATTACTATTAAATAATTCTCTTAACAATAATCTTGGTTGTGCCGTTTTTTTTTTAATAATTATCTTTTAGGAGATACGTCATAACTGTACGCATTCTTTACGCCGTATAGTGTTTTAATTTAAAGTGAATTATACTTGCAAATCATTTAATTATTTAGCGTGTTTCATTTTGTTTTTCCGATGGTCGTTACACGGCTGGCCAGACCCTGTTGACAAACAATTTTTTGTTATTAATTATTGGATAAATAGCCAGACCAATTCAGAAAAGGACATTTTATAAATTTTGACATGCAATGTATATTATACAGGGTGTATATTACACAAGGGACACCGTAACGAAAACTGAAACCAGGGATTCAGTATAGAATAGAATAGAAATATTTTTTATTCAAATAAACTTTTACATGTGCTTTTACAGTACATGATTCTTCATGATTTCAGTACGTGAATTTATTTTAAGTGTAGGTAATATTTCACAAAATAACTCCCGCACCATTACCCATTAAATTAAGCTTTTAACACTGAATACTTTTAAGGCTAGTGTAATATCTAGATTCAAGTAGCCATGTCATGTTTTTTGTATGTGCTGTATGTATTACAATAAAGAAAAAAAAACTGAGTCGCTCAGCGGTGGAATTTTTTATCAGTCTTTTCGTGATTTTGACAATTTTTTTTTTATTTTTTAAATTAATGACTAAATAGAATCATGTATGTAACCTATCTCAACTTGATTTTTATTGGAAAAACATGAAAACAGCAACCAAAAACAGCAAATTAATGCGCTCGCCTAATGTAAACCGCCGCTTACAACGCGCCGTACGTAAAGCGTTCGTCGTTCGCGATAAATTGCATACTCAAAAATTACGATATTGGTAACCCATCATTTCCGAGATAAATGGCATTTATAATTCCAATACAGGCATTTAGTGTAACTTATTCACGAATTTTTCGTTACGGTGTTAGCTTACACCCTGTATATATTAATACTCATTAAAATAATCATTTTTGCAATAATAATGGTAACGTCTCTAAAAAAATAAATACGAAATACATATAATTTTAACTATTTTCGGCAGTTTAAATAATAACAAGTAAAATATAAACAAATATGTAGAGAACAAAATATCGTTCTCTCTTTTAGAAATAACGAATAAATAACTCAAACAAAATAATGAAATACGAGTTATATATTATGACCATCTTGGAAAATATAATATCGCTTGCTTTCAAGAATAATTGTATATGCCATTAAAGTATACCTAGTAATTGGTTAACTGTACAATTATCATTTTATATTGTGACCATAACAATGGAACATTTAATAGAGTGATAAAATTTGTTATCATTAATTTAAAAAATATCTATAGTTATATAAAAAAATGGTATCCAGTGAAAACTTGGCAGGTGTTTTTTTTTGCTAGATTGTAACAGTCACAATTTTGTTAAGCTATTGCATAGCTTCTATCGCGGGCCTTGAGCGTGGAAACCGAATCCAGAAATTCCGTAACGAAAATAACCTGACACGGGACTCCTCTCACCGCTAGATGGCGTTGATAAAAAATGCTATGCAATAGCTTTACCGCGGCAGTCCCCGAGTGCCACACGTCTTTTATATATATATATATTTCGCAATTCCTATTGTAACAATATTTATATATTCTAGACTAATAAAATCTTCAGCTGTCATAGTTATTTTGTTCATTCGATCCCAAGAACTGACTTCTTAGCCCCATCCGATGGAATAATGCTAAGCCGTTTTCACTGTAAATAAATTTATATATTTTATTCTAAGTACATGCTATATTTTATTTGTTACATTTTATAAATACTAATTTTCTCAAATATTTTTGTAATACATATAATATGCTTGACTAAATTTCGTGAAAATAATAAAGATAATTAATAAACGTTAAATTAATTTATTTTAAAATAAATAATATTTATAAAGCAAAACCAAAATATTCGATATTATAAAATATTATTTTCGTTATAATAATTCTTGAGATAAAAAGGGCTTTCTTTAGATGTTTTAAATGTAATATGTTCAATATATTATGTATACGAATTTATTCTCCACTATTACTTATTCATTTTTTTTAAAATCAATCTTCTGTAAAATAAAAAATAAAAAAACTGTTTTGATACAATAAAATCCTTCATTTTTGGATAGAATCTGGCGTTACTTTGCGGAAGTTCATGATTAGCAAGAAAAGGTTAGAATTATTTAAATTATTTTGCCTTACGTACCTATATTAAGGACGTATACAACGTGTAACAAAAGTGTGAAATAACCCTGAAGGAGGTGAATGTGCTCATGAAACTGAACAATTTTCCCCAAGGAACATAGGTCGAAATATGAAAAAAAAATGTGGACCTCCCATACAAAATTGACGATCAACTGATTGATTTACTATGGGAGGTAAAATTTTTTTTTTTTCACATTTCGACATATGTTCCTTGGGGAAAGTTGTTCAGTTTCATGAGCACATTCACCTCCTTCAGGGTTATTTCACACTTTTGTTACACGTTGTATAAGTCTGCCTCAGCTTCAATGCCATCAATGGCTCTTTTGCTGGCTGCAGTAATGTTATAATTGTGTCCACAATACTCACGTCAAGAGGCCCGGGTTGGCATCAGCTTGGTACCAGGAATACTGCGGTACGTAGGGCGGGTGCGGCTGCGGCGCGCCCTGGTGGTGCAGCGCGTGCGCGTGCGCGCCCTTCATGTCCCAGGGGCCGGGGGGCGCGCCCTGCGGACGGCGAGATAGCAATAGATAAAGATAGTTTTGTTTACTCGAACATGGGTACAAAATACATAAAAATACTCTTACATATTAAATTTAAAAAAAAAACCCGACTGTGTAAAAATTGAAACTAAATAAATGAAAACTGATATAAACGTAAAAATTCTTTAAAAAAAAGCCATATTCAGTACCGACCTAGAACAGTCTCTGATTACCTTGTCGGAGGAAAAAAGGGAGGAACACATAAAAAAAGCCACTACAAAGAGATTCCGACGAATTGAGAACCTCCTTTTTTTTAAGACGCCTAGACCGATTTGGAAAATTCTTTTTTTGTTTGAAAGGGTATACTTCCCAGGTAGTTCCTTGGTCATCAGGTCAGAATCTGATGATGGGATCCCGGAGAAATCGAGGGAAATCTTAGCCACACACTTTATGTAGGCACTTTGTAGAGGCGTTTGAAGTCGGTTTTTAAAAAGAATTTTAATTTAGATTACTAGTTGATTTCCGCGGCTTCGCTCACGTGGATATAATTTATAAAATCCCGCGGGAACTCTTTGATTTTCCGGGATAAAAAGTAGCCTATGTGCTATTCCAGACTATAATCTATCTCTGTGCCAAACAGCCAAGTCGTTGCAGCGTGATTGAGTAACAAACATCCATCCATTGTCCATACATCCATCCAAACTTTCGCATTTATAATATCTATTAATAGGATTAACTCTAACAATTTTCCTCTACCATTTTCCTAGATTAAAATAGTTCATTACCCATGTCTCTCCACTAATACAATAAAGTATACAGTTCCTGTAAATGCAAGGCGCGGTGCCACGCCTAGCGCGTTCTTATGTAACGAATAACAATACGCGAACACGCATGTGAGATTATTTATTTACAATGTCACGCTATGTTTGATGACAATTTAATTTCGGATTAAATTGTTACAACACTTTTAATTAAGACTCGCTTTTGCTCCCGACTTCGTCCGAGAGGAGTCCTCTGTTTTTCCGGGTTAAAAGGTAGGCAATTAGGTAAGGTTTAAAGAATTTATTCTCAAAGAACAATTTGCTCACTTAAAGAGAACTTAAGACTATAAAATTAATATAAAAAGTACAATCATATGAAAAAACAAAAATGGTGTGCTCCTAATAATAAAAAAAGACTAATTCCTAGACACAGGTATTTTGAAAATGCATTCTAAGTTTTTTTTTTTTAAGTTACAAATGACATTTTAGTAACAATCTCATGACACAGACTATTATTTAGTAGAACATATATGGTGCGAAAACTGTACAATTTGAGGGAGCACCTCAAATTGTACAGTTTTCGCACCATATATGTTTTTGATCTGGATTTAGGCACTTGCAGTTTATGTTTATTTCGTGGAAAATATGTAGATATATGATTTAGTTTTTATTGTAATTTGTGTGTTTATAGATTTTGAAAATATTTTCCTAACTAGAATACATGTCTTGTATTTGTACTTGTATAAACTAAAATTACTCTCTAATTCCTCAGCTATATCCATTCAAAACCATGTAGGTCCGTTGACAGAAAAACTCAATCCATTTTATTGGCAGATTTATGACGGTGGTAGATTTATGACGTGTCATAAGAGCTACAAGTTAGCCTACATGAAATAAATAAATTTTGAATTTGAATTTGGCCTGACCTGGGAATCGAACCTCGTCACTAGACCAACGAGGAAGTCAAGGCAGGTAGTACAGAAAGCGACTCACGTATCCGACCCTGGGATCCCAGGACTGCTGGTGCGGCGGCTTCACATCGCACGAGGTGCCGTCGGGCGAGCGGCCCGCTGTTGGCTGCAACCAAACACCTTGTTAAACGTGCTGAATACAAACTTTAAGCTTGGAACACCGCAGAAACGTAAGCTCTCTTTGCGTCCTCAATCGGCTCTATAACGGGGAGTGTTCTGAAGAGCTGTTTGATCTTATTCCGCCCTCTAACTTCTACAACCGCACCGCTCGCCACCGAACGCAATTTCACCCTCACCACCTGGGTGCCTGGAGCACTTCGACCACCCGTTGCTCCAGATCTTTTTTTCCACGTACTATCAAATTGTGAAATCATCTCCCTTCGACAGTGTTCCCACTTAATTACAATATGGGGTTATTCAAGGGGCGAACCAATAAGTTCCTGAAAAGCCGGCAACGCATTGGTGGTGCCTCTGGTACTACAAGTGTTCATGGGCGGCGGTAATCACTTTACATCAGATGACCCGCCAGCTCGTTTGCCCGCTATTCATATTAAAAAAAACTACTTTTTCCTGTCCTAATATAGCCTGCTGGCTAATAACGTAGAAACTGCATTGTTCTGCATAAAAAATAAAATAAAAAAAAGATCCCGAAATTGAGAACCTTCTCCTTTTTTGGAAGTCGGTTAAAAAAGTTATCTTCTTCTTCTTCTTCATCAACCGATAGGCGTCCACTGCTGGACATAAGTCTCTTATATGGACCTCCACAGGCTTCGGTGTTGCGCCGCCTGAATCCAGTGACTCCCTGCGACTCGTTTGATGTCGCCGGTCCACCTAGTGGGGGGTCTGCCAACACTCCGCTTTCCGGTGCGGGGTCGCCACTCCAGCACCTTGGGACCCCATCGACCATAAGCTCTTCGAACTATCTGTCCCGCCCATTTCCACTTCAGTTTCGCGACTCGCAGAGCTATGTCGGTGACTTTGGTTCTCCTACGGATCTCCTCATTTCTGATTTGATCTCGCAGGGATGCTCCGAGCATAGCTCTCTCCAAAAAATGTTATAGTCAGTGATGGAATGTCTTACATATCCAACCTTGACCTCCCAAGAGTCTTCAAGATGCTTCACGTCCCACGGCGTGCCCACGCTTGGGCGACAGGCCGGGAGACAGCTCGGACACGGGCGTGGAGCTGGGCGTGGGCGAGTGCGCGACCGTGGGCCCGCTCTGGTACGCGGACGGCGAGTGCCTTAAGCTATAGTCAGTGATGGAATGTCTTACATATCCAACCTTGACGTCCCAAGAGGGCTGCGGCGGCTGCTTCACATCCCACGGCGTGCCCGTGGGCGACAGGCCGGGCGACAGCTCGGACACGGGCGTGGAGCTGGGCGTGGGCGAGTGCGCGGCCGTGGGCCCGCTCTGGTACGCGGACGGCGAGTGCTGCGAGCCGCTGGAGCTGCCGCCTCCACCTGTGAAAAAAAAAGAATTCAAATATTGGATAGAATAGGCAATTGCAAAGTCGACATCTCCTGAGGATGCTCCGGTGTCGGGGCGAAACGTGCGTCGAGAGTAGTATACAAGTGTTGTGTGGTGGTGCATGTGAGTGGTGGTGGCATTGCTTGCTTGGGAACTTGGCTCTCTTGCTTGGTTGGGGAGGTAAGCGGTGCTTAGCTTGTAACTGCATGTTGGACCATACAGATTTTTCTGTTGGCGGTTTATTAGATGAGTCAGTCAGTCACCTTTTCCTTTTATATAAATATTTTTTATTGGATGACAAGATAGCCCTTGACTGCGATCTCCCCTGATGTTAAGTGACGATGCAGTCTAAGATGGTAGCGGGCTTACTTGGAAGGGGTATGGCAGTGTACATTCAACCCTTACCCCTAATCTGTTTCTACACGCTATCGTACCGAAGCACGTCTTTGACGGTGGTAACTAGTCGCGATCACCAGACAATATTTAGAAATAGATAAAAGATAGAAGATAGAGAAGTGCTTACCATGTAATAGTTGATTGTTGTTGGGGGGACTCCCGGGTGGTAGGCCGAGTCCGGGGGGTCCCGCGCCTACTTGAGCTGCCTTCATCATCTTTTTGTATTTACTACGTCTGTTCTGGAACCAGATCTTCACCTGTTGAAGAGAATATGACCTTGTTAACGAAGGGCTAAGGGTGGACCAAGATACGAAGTTAATTGTATTACTATTGAACTACAAACTAAATAACTTGAAAGCCTCAATCGGTTAAAGGACTGAAAACTGAAAGGTCGCAGGTTCGAGCCCCACCCGTTGCACTATTGTCGTACCCATTCCTAGCACAAGCTTTTCGCTTATTAGAAGGGCAGAGGAGAATATAAGTCAAGTTCAGCTTGGCTAATATTCTTTATAAAAAGTAAGATGAAAAAACTCGTTGGAAAGCCTGGAGCACCGCAGAGATGTAAGCTCTCTTTGCGTATTCTATCGGCTATATAACGGGGAGGGTTCTGAAGAGCTGTTTGACCTTATTCCACCGCCTTTCTTCTACAACCGCACCGCTCGCCACCGAACACAATTTCACCCTCACCACCTGGGTGCCTGGAGCACTTCGACCATCAGTTGTGCCAGATCTTTTTTTCCACGTACATTGAAACTGTGGAACCAACTTCCTGCGACGGTGTTCCCACTAAATTACAACATGGGGTTATTCAAGGGGCGGACCAATAAATTCCTGAAAAGCCGGCAACGCATTGTTGGTGCCTCAGGTGCTACAAATGTTCATGGACGGCGGTAATCACTTAACATCAGGTGACCCGCCTGCTCGTTTGCCCGCTATTCATATAAAAAAAAAATGTATTCAGTATATGTCTGGACTGTGTCTGTATTTCTGTGTCCCTTTACATTATACTTTTTTTTAAATAGGTTTATAGACTAGCACCTGGCTGCGATCACACCTGATTGTAAGTGAAGATGGAACGCGCTTGCCTAGAAGATGCCTATTCACTCTTGATTTGAAGGTACCCAAATTATAGTTAGAGGGAAAAACGGAAGCCGAAAGGGCATTCCAAATCCTAGCGGTGCGTATCAGGAACTCGGAAGCAAAGCGCTTAGTGCGCGTCATTAGGATTTCAACTACGTAGGGGTGCAGATCTTTTCTGTGCCTTGCTGGCGTTTCGATGGTAGAATGGAACCACTACCAAAAAGTACCTACCATTAGGTAGGTACTTTTTGGTAGTGTAGTAGTAGGTACCAAAAAGTACCTACCTAATGGTAGGTACTTTTTGGTCGCAAAACAAAAAAAAAATTAAATGTAATTTTTTTCCTTGTAAATTAAATTTACAAAGCATGAATTTCAGCCATTCAGTCAACTACGCAGTAGTAAAAAAAAAAATCATACCAACACGCACAGGGTGGCGTGAGCGTAGGCGGGGCCGGAGAAACCGTTGCTGCATCGTTAGCGTAGTGGTGGGAAACGATTTTATCGATATCGATAATTTATTGCAAAAAATAAAACGTTTTTATGTGCTAGTGTGGTGTGGATAGTGGTCCCTAAGCACGTAAAGGTAACAGCGCGTGGAATAACACGATGTTTAATGTATCAAGTGCCAATATAACTTTCGCCGAGTACCTAACGTTGCTCCGAGATATAATTTAAGCTTATGGATATTCAGTATAAAAACTGTCACAGTTGGTTTGTTTCTTGTTACTCTGAATTAAAATTTACTCTTAATGGATAGATATTATAACTAGCTTTTGCTAGTGGTTACACTCACGTTAAGTTCGATTTTTAAATCCCCATTTTATCTCAATAAGGGTTGAATTTCTAAAAATCCTTTTCAGATTCAGAACTTTTTAGATTTAAAACGTACATACATACATACGTCGCTAACTAAGTACCTACAGGTGAATCATTCTTTGATTGAGGCGATATCGGATAAAAATAAGTGTTGCGATTCTCTAAAAAAGATTGCTACAGTATGATCGCTTCTGATAGGCCGATACTCACCCGCTGTTGGCTAAAATACATTGTTGTAGAAAGAACGCGATAAATTCAGCCAATGACTTTTGAGACTGTAGCAATGATTGATGCAGTTTTTACAGAATCGTTTAGCGGAATCCTTATCCTTACTAATATTATAAATGCGAAAGTGCGTATTTTTGTTGGTTTGTCCTTCAATCCCGCTGCAACAGAGCTACGGATCGACGTGAATTTTTGGATAGGTATAGTTGAAGACCTGGAAAGTGACACATACTACTTTTTAACCCGGAAAACGAAAGAGTGAGTAGATTTTAAAAGCTAAATCCACGCAGACACTGTCGGATGCATCAGCTAGTAAAAAATATTGCTGTTGCCCCTGCAAATAAATAAAAAGCGTGTGCTGGGAAGGTAGGATTTGAACCGTCGACCTTTTGGTTTTCAACCCGCACCCTAATTATATTGCTCTATCGGTGCTCGCTCGATAGTGAGTGATGCAATTAACGTATTCGCACAAAAACAAGACAAAAAGCACCCGCTACTGTTCTATAACTGACAGGTGTACAGAAAGATTATATACTTTCAAGAGCGTGGAACTATAGGCAGAGCTGTGATAGAACCGTTAGTTGACCGTTAGAGTCATGTTAGAGTACCGGCGATTTATGTCATCGAAAATTATACACGGTTGTCATTTCACATCACTATGACATGACAGTGATGTCTTATATCAAATGAAAATATAAAGTAGGTACCGTTTCTTTATTTGTTGAAAAATGGCCACTGTTTTTAAAGATAAAGAAATATATAAGAAGAATAGATCTATATGTACCTAATGATATATATCTATTTTCAAAAGAAGTATAAAATATAAAAAAAAGACGTGTGGCACTCGGGGACTGCCGCGGTAAAGCTATTGCATAGCATTTTTTATCAACGCCATCTAGCGGTGAGAGGAGTCCCGTGTCAGGTTATTTTCGTTACGGAATTTCTGGATTCGGTCTCCACGCTCAAGGCCCGCGATAGAAGCTATGCAATAGCTTAATAGGAAGAATTCTTTAATAATAAATAATCAAATGGTACGGAACCGTAACGACTGTTGTAGTACGTTTATCTCACGAAGTTACGGGCGCTTTACTTGTGGTTACGTCGTGTACATGCACATTGTGGAAGTGTGCATGCCTGTCAGGCGCCTAGATGGGAGCGGTCAGGCGCGAGCAAGCTCTCGCTCACACTTATACAGATACGACACACACACAACCATGAGACACGTGCCTTATACTATGCAAATAAAAATACAAAGGAGAAACAATAGTGTTGTACACACTACGCATTCCCATTTTTATTTAAATTGAATTTTAAAAACGCTAAAAGATACAGAAAATCCCACAAATAACGTGTTAAAATCAATAAAGACTACAAAATATGTTGAAGTTCATAATAACACACCACGGTTAATTATATAGTATTATATTTAATGAAAGCTGTCAAATTAATTAATAACCATTTAAAAATACATAAAAATCACGTTTATAATGAAACAAAAAGGTGTTAATATCCACAATGTAGCGTTAAAACTTAAAAGCCTCTCAAGAGACATAAATTACGTGAAAAATGCATTAAAAAACAAGATTTCATCACTAAATTGGACTATTAAAAACAATTAAAAAATGTTTCACAGTATTCTGACCTTTATGGATCTTAAAAATAAGGTCAAGGTCATGAGATTGAGGTAGTATAGTTCTTGAAATTCACGAGGGCGCGTGAGCTTTACTCGTGGTTACGTCGTGTACATGCACATTGCGTAAGTGTGCGTGCCTCTCAGGAGCCTAGGTGGGAGCGGTGAGGCGCGAGCAAGCTCTCGCTCACACTTATACAGATACGACACACACACAACCATGAGCCACGCGCCCTCGTGAAATGAAAGAACTATAGGGAAGGTTACAATGCAACTTAAGTCAAGTTCAATTTGAATTGACAGTTGACACTATAAGAATACTTATACCCGAATAACTTAAACCAACAAACAAACAAACACACTTTTATAAGGAAAGAAGGATTGCTTGCGTTTGTCCACGTGGAGTTGTGATTTTAAAATCAAAAAAGTAGAATATGACCTTAAATTCCTCGACCGTTACACCCGTGCAAAAATTTACGTCCATTACTCCATTGCTGCGTGATTGAAGGACGAACCAACAAATAAACACTCGCATTTATAAATATTAGCATGGATTATGTTCTTTTATCGTTTAAAAATAACAGAAATAGATGAAATGAACACATAATTGAAAAATTATGGCACTGTTACGCTCAAATTAACATCAATGTAGTTAAAATTAAACGCACGCAATAAAAATGCGATAAAAAGATTATTTAGCCGAGATTCATTAAATAATTATGACTTATGCTAACCGCTTGATCAATGAAACGAGCTGTATTTTAAACGGTTCGACAGCCGTATTATCGATAATCGATACATCAGGACATATTATTTACGATCACTATAACAGGTACAGGTTGGTGGGTTGACATTAAAGCGTATTGCATTCGAAACTTATATAACTCGTGACGTTACGAGGTTACTTATGACGCTTACGTTGAAACATTGTTTATATTGTTGAGGTCGTCAGGTTAAATTAAAATTACTAATAATAATAATAACAAGTGTAAACTGAAATTTTAAAACACTCCCGCCCCGACATGTGAAATAAAAAAAAATATGGAATTTGCCATTTTGTGGTGGCCGCCATCTTGGATTTGAAATTTATCACAGTATATAGTATTCTACTAGTCAAGCCCTTTCATTTGATAGTTGATACCCATTTTGAGGGAGTTGTGAAAATATAACTACTACCACTAACTTTTCAAACAACAAAAAAAACAAAATTCGGCCCTTCCGTTCAGCTGCTACGATGCCACACACACACACACACACACACACACACACAGGCCCGTCAAACTTATAACACTTAGCCAACTAAGTTAGGCTACATTGTAATCTCAGTATTAGGAAAAAAAGTTATAATATCGGTAAGTATCTAAGAATTATTTTATCGAGTATCGAGCGTGTCGCATCCCTACACCCACACTTTCACCCCACCCCGATTAGCGGGGTCGAGCCGTGCCTTAACCTACCTAACCTATTCTATTGGTATTCTACTCCGATTGACTCCCTTACAAAGTTATGTCGAAATTGCTTTATATCTGATTTGGAATACATTTTAGCGTAGCATTTGTTTGGATAGAAATAGAAATAGAAATATTTTTATTCAAATAAACTTTTACAAGCACTTTTGAATCGTCAATGAATCTACCACTGGTTCGGAATGCCTTTCCTGCCGAGAAGAGCCAGCAAGAAACTGGGCGGTTGCTCTTTACAAAAAAAAAAAATTACAATAGTTAATGAAACTATGCTATGTATACAGTGCTTCCACGATGAAGTTTCCTAAGTCCAATACAATACAAATAAATACAATACAAATACAAATAAATACAATACAAATACAAATAAATACAATCCAATGCATGTTAAGACGAGTAGACAGAAAGCAGACCCATTCCCGTTGGTGGCACCCGATATAATCTGGGAAACTTACCACGTGTGTGTGTATGTGTGTGTGTGTATGTGTGTGTGTGTCTGTGGCATCGTAGCAGTCGAACGGATGAACCGATTTTGATTTTGTTTTTTTTTTTTTTGTTTGAAAGGTGAATTAGTCGGGAGTGTTCTTAGCTTTGTTTGATGAAAATCGGTCCAAGATGGCCGCCGCCACAAAATGGCGGATTAAATATTTTTATTTCAACGATTACTGACTAGCGATTAGGACGTTGTTGTAATATTTCGGGGGTGTTTTAAATTTTTAATTTAGACTTGTACGTATATATAGTTTTCATTCTGAAAAATAAAAAAAATTGTTTTTAAAAATTCCGCGGGAACTCTTTGATTTTCCTGAATAATGGATATGTCTCTTTTTCGATCCTCAACTATACCCATGTAAAAAATCACGTTGATTCGTTGCGGCATGATTGAAGGACAAACAAATAAACCAACAAATTAACACACTCGCATTTATAACATTTAGTAAGGATTATTTTAAAATTAATATTCTTATTTATAGCATCAGCTAGTCAGTTGAAAAGAAGACGATTTTCACTTGTAAACTTCCACAGCTAGTAAAAAAGAATCAAATCTATAACTTTCTGCCTAGCACGTTTAAGGACATTGAAGTTATTTTAAATCCTCAAAAAAAAAAATACCATTGGAACGTTCCGAACAAAATAAAATAAACGTTTTTGTATAGTTTTTGAACAATGTTGTTTCTACATAAATGGGAATTTGAATTATTATTGGAAACAAAGCTGCGGTCGCCCATATGTTGCGGACTGCGGTGGCGGCCATCTTTTTTTTTTAGTGCTATTGTCACGCAACGGTTTGGTGCTATTCAGCCGAGTTTCGAATTCGTTTTTAATTTTTGTTTCGATTAATTGGTTGTGGTTAGTGAAATTATTTTGGCTTTTTCCCAGGCTGTGATGGTATTTTAGCTTAAAATAATATGAATACGTAATAATTAATACCTCTTATCAGATACTAGCGGCCCGCTCCGGCTTCGCACGGGTGTAAAATATTATAGCCTATGTCATTCACTGTTAATGGATGTTATTATACATATAAACCTTCCTCTTCAATCACTCTATCTATTAAAAAAAACCGCATCAAAATCCGTTGCGTAGTTTTAAAGATTTAAGCATACATAGGGACAGAGAAAGCGACTTTGTTTTATACTATGTAGTGATGATTTCGCTTGTTTGTTGCGACGATTTTTTATCTCGAGAAAATGATGGTGATTTTCAATAGAAATATTAGAAAAAAAAATGCTATTTACTTGTCAACGGTCGTCATTTTGTAACGGTCGCTAACGGCCAACTTAAAATGAACGGATAGTAAGTAATAAAGCTGTTACGAGATCTTTAAAAGATCGTACAGTTATAAAAATCAGACATTAAGAAAACACATATTTACATACAAACAGTTAAAACCCTTATCAAAAGTTCATCTGAAATAATCAGAGCACAAAAATTTCACTTTTCAAAAAGGCCTTTTGCGTTACAACTGAAGAGCTGGTGGAAAATTTGGGGGAGGTATTCGAACTTTTAAAGATAAAGATAGTTTATTTGCTCGAACATGGGTACAGAGTAGATATAAATTATGATGTCATTTCCAACATATTCTGCCATTCCGGCGTGCAAATTTTGTAAATTAATATTTTAGATTTACTATTTCATTGTTCTACAATTCATTACAAGTACATATTATAATTGTGTCATTCTAAAAAAAATTTTTGTCGACAATTCAATTCAATATTTCAATAATTTTATTTTAATTATTCAAAATTTTTTAGTCTTTATCACCAAATTATATCTATTCACCTCGCTGGAACGCAATTACGTCTTTATTGTATTGAATGAACGATATGACGTCATCACCGCCAAGTTCTTTTACATATTTTTGAGTAAGTATTGAAATCTAGACCTGAAATGCGATGGTTCAGAATATCAATTATAAGTTAACATCCCAAGAAAGTAAGATCATCTTATTCGTTGCAACTTGTAAAGGCCAAAATTTGTTTTCCAAAGTTGGTCACCCATCCAGTTACCGACTTGACTTAATGTTGCTTAACACTCAAGAAGGACATTATTACATTATTGCCGCCCATTTCTAATGACACCACAACATGGTAGGGGATTTTGATACGACGAACAAAAATATAAGTACCTTAATAGTAGTAGTCCCTTGCCATACCATACTATTTAGTGTGTGCAGGTCCTAAGCTCACAACAATGTATAAATCTTCTTTTTCTCTTCTTCTTATTCAACTTATAGACGTCCATTGCTGGACATAAGTCTCTTGCATGGACCTCCACAGATCTCGGTCTTGCGCCGTTTGAATCCAGTGACTCCCTGCGACTCGTTTGATGTCGTCGGTCCACCTAGTGGGGGGTGTGCCAACACTGCGCTTCCCGGTGCGGGGTCGCTACTCCAGCACCTTGGGACCCCATCGACCATCAGCTCTTCGAACTATGTGCCCCGCCCATTTCCACTTCAGTTTCGCGCGCTGAGCTATGTCGGTGACTTTGGTTCTCCTACGGATCTCCTCATTTCTGATTTGATCTCGCAGAGATACTCCAAGCATAGCTCTCTCCATCGCCCGCTGAATCTGAATGTATAAATCTATCCATTTAATTTCTAGCTTTTTAAAAATAGGTTTTTTAAGCCTTTAAAAAATTCCCGCCAGCTCTCGGAGTACATTTGCCCGGTTTCACAGAGACCGTTCTGTGGGACGGCGGTATGCAATACCGACATACCTATAAGGACGGCATTCTACATACACGGGCGGTGAGTACAAAGAAATATCGGGCATAGAATGCATAGCACTAAGAAATGGTGCCTTGGCGAATACAGCTATTCCGCCACTCGCCCGGACGGCTTCATGCGGTAGCGAATTATTTTACTGTGATATTTATTTTTATTTAATTAAAAACCTTCTTTACTAAAAAGCTGATAGTCGATAGTCGATGTCTTGTGAAGTGTCGAGTGTTTAGATAGTGTCTAATTGGTGTTAATCTAGTTCTTTATAACCACAGAATCCCTTCTTAATAACTAACCTAAATAGTTCAATAGAGCAAGGAGCCTATCATTAATTATTGAATAATTAGGTATTTTACTGTAGTCGAAATGTCGATCGAAAGTGTATCATGTAAAAGTAACATTTGTAAAAACAGAAAATAAATCAGTCAAAAAACAAATAAGTTATACGCTGTTTTACTGCGACTATATCCGTCTCTTTCTAAAATGATATTTTGTATGGACAGTGTATGGAGATACTGAATTTGTGACGTCACATGTTAGTAAAACTCTCTCTGTCTAAAAGGACAGTTTAAAGCTCTATATTTTCGAGACTAGTTAAGATATTAAAAAAACAAAAATGACATTGGTGACAATATATGTCATATCCATACATCTAAAGATCAAAGGCGCCTCCATCCAAAGCAGTAAACTATTACAACTGTGGCCCCATTAAAACAACGTTTCAAATCACGACCTACATCAATCAAATTAACAGCTCAATTTGCCGAATTAAATATACAGAACAGAGTACAATTAATAAATTAAATAGTCATCAATATTTATGCTTTGTCCGGTCTCGCATGACGCGGTTCATGGGTTTTTTTTATTTAAAAAAACAGTAGCGGGTACAAAACTGCATGCCGCGTCCGGACATTGAATGACGCGAAGTTGTCCCGTCTTTTATTTTTTTAATTGTCTCTTCTAAAGGACTGTACCCTGCCGGCATTTTCGTAATTGTGTTTTTTCCGCAAACTCTTAGTTCATGTCATATTAAAAAGTTATATTACAAATCAAAAGTTCATGTTGCCGAATAAAATATACAGAACTAGCTCATGCCCGAGACTTCGTCCGCGTGGATTTAGTTTTTAATATCCCGCGGGAACTCTTTGATTTTCCGGGATAAAAAGTGGCCTATGTCACTCACTCTCCAGGTCCTCAACTATGCCCATGCAAAAAATCACGTCGATCCGTAGGTCTGTTGCAGCGTTATTGAAGGACAAACAAACAAACACACTTTCGCATATATTAATAAATAATAAGGATACTATAATTTAAATTAATAGGTTAGAAGAGGCCACCTTTTGTATTACATTGTTTCTTTACTTAAATATTTTTTTCTTTAAAGTTTTATGAATAACTTAAAAAGTAAATCTAATACACACGTACCCAAAATTTTGGGTACTATACCGTGTTGCGGTGACAGCGATTAGATTTATTTTAGCATTAATTTTAGAAGTAATTAAACATTAATTAATTTGTGTACTTATCGAATTAATAAACTTGTCTATACTTTAATAAAAAAGTCGTCAATATTTACGCTTTGGCCGGTCGCGCATGGCACAGTTCACGAGTTTTTTTATTAAAAAAACAGTAGCGGGTACAAAACTGCATGCCGCGTCCGGACATTGAATGACGCGAAGTTGTCTCGTCTTTTATTTTTTTAATTGTCTCATATAAAGGACGCGAAGGACTGTACCCTGCCCGCATTTTCTTAATTGTTTTTTCCGCAAACTCTTAGGTTATGTCCTATTAGAAGGATAATGAATATACATATCTATATATAATATATAAAATTCAAAGTCCTGACTGACTGACTGACTGACTGAGATATCAACGCACAGCCTAAACTACTGAAGTGAGAAACTTGAAATTTTTACAGTTGGTTCCTTTTATGACGTAGGCGCACTAAGAAAGGATTATTGGAAATTCCACCCCTAAGGGGTTTAAATAGGGGATGGAAGTTTATATGAAACTCCGTCATTTTTCAAGCTGTTTCCATCAAAGTTGGTATTTGAGCTTTCAGTTAAAAATAAAGAAGTACGTGTGTCACAGTTTTTGAAAATTCCACCCCAATACCTAATTCCACGCGGACGAAGTCGCGGGGGCAAAAGCTAGTTCATAATAAAGTTAAATCAATCAAATCAAGAACCGAATAAAATATTAAACAGAATCCTTACTAATAATATAAATGCGAAAGTGTGTTTGTTTGTTGGTTTATTGGTTTGTCCTTCAATCACAGCGCAACGGAGCAACCAGATTTTCTGCATGAGTAGGTATAGTTGACGACCTAGAGAGTGACATAGACTACTTTTTATCCCGGAAACTGCGCTTTCTTATGGCACATGAGAGAAACTTTTGTTAAAGTCGGGTGACATCGCGTATCGATTTCATCGTTTCTTTTTAAGCCCACCCAACTCAATAAACAACATTTATTTTTATTTATTATAGTGGCGTAAGAAGTCGGTTTCTTGAAAAGAATTTTTATAACAAATGGCGGGAGCGAAGCCACGAGTAAAATCTAGTAGTAAATAATTTTCAAAGTGGAGACAGACAGTAAAATTGTTTTAATGCATGCAATACTTTCATTCATTTTAATTATATGTAAAGTACATTTATATTTATGTGTGCAAATGAAAAAACCACTTACCATTTGTCTAACTGACACTTTTTGTCATATAACAAACTGTTTACATTATTCAAGTTGCTTGATCCAGTTAATTGATTCTATAATGTTCGATTTCAATTAATCTTTTAAATTATTCCGGTATCCAACTACTTTTTGATTGCTACTTCGTCCGCGTGGATATATTTATTTATTAATTCCTTGAAAACCCTTTGTTTTTCCACGATTAAAATTAGCCTATGCAAAAATCACGGAACAAATGATCCCTTGGTCTGTTGGTGTGTTGTGATTGAAGGACAAACCAAAAAACAAACGAACAAACGCATTCCAATTTATTATATAATATTTGCAACCACTGGAATTAAACAGCCTTTCTAGACGTTTCCAGTAACGCTGGAGTAGAATGGATACTGGCATTCCAGCATTGGATTGAAAAATAAACTGACACAGCCTTTTATAAACTTGAATTAACAGTATACATTGGTAATTACTTGCACGACTGGAGCAATAATATTGTCGTACCCACTCCTAACTCAAGCTTTAATTTATTTGAAGGGGAGAGTAGAATATTAGTCAAGTTCAGTATGGTTAAAATATTCTTTATAATATAAACGTAAACATTATTTTTATAAAACCAACTTCAAATATAAAGTATATCAATTGTGCCTATAAAATTTGAAGAGCTCCCTCGATTTCTCCAGAATCCTATCATCAAATCCTAACCCCCTGGGAAGTGTACGCTTTCAAACAAAAAAAGAATTTTCCAATTCAGTCCAGGCATCTTCGAGTAATCGAATGGTCCATACATAAAAAAAAAGATTCCGACGAATTGAGAACCTCCTCCTTTTTTGGAAGTCGGTTAAAAAGAGATAATTGCTCTTAAAACCAAATACTTTGAAATCAAAACAGTATTGGAATTATTCTAGTAACTAGAGTAGATTAGAGAGCTGAACTGGAGTGCTAGTTACTAGAATAATGTAAAATGGCCTTTAATATAATTAACATGTTCGATATTATAATATAATCGATTGTATCCCTTACACCCTTTTTCACTTATAAACGGTACATTTTTATGTGAATGTATTTTTGTATTTACCATTTATTGTTATTCAATTAGATAATTATGTAAATATTTACAAAAAAAGCTTACTTATACTAGTAGAGTAGGTAATATTAATTTGTTCCTCTGTCCACTGTATTTAATAAAAGTATAAATATCTGCGTATTTTGTTCAGTACTTATTTAATTTTAATTATTGAGTACATAAGTGTAAAGTCGATTATACTAATTGAAGAAAATTGTTATTTGTTAAACAAGATAACAAAGTTAATTTTTGTTGCGAGTGCCTAGTGTGAACCCCGAGCGGACGAAGGATTCTAAGTTAGAATCCTGAGTGTAGTGAGGGATTCAAAGGCACAAGAAACAAAAACTTTGCTATCGTGTGATACATACAACTTTTCACCTCACTAGTAGGTAGTAGTAGTAGTTAGTTTTTAAGATTATAATGTACAGAATAAATAAATAGTTCAAAAAGAGCACCTTTGCTGTCTAAAACCAGTGAGCAAAAGTCGTTTTTGCTCACTGGTTTTGGCGCCTTTTTTGAGCTAGTGAGGTGAAAATAAAATGATATTATTTGGATGAGAATTTAACACTTCTAAAGAAAATATTTTTTTTTATTCGGTGACAAGATAGCCCTTGACTGCGATCTGACCTGATGGTAAGTGACGATGCAGTCTACGATGGTAGCGGGCTAACTTGGAAGGGGTATAGCGGTGTAAATACAATCCATACTCCTAATAGGTTTCTACACGCCATCGTGCCGGAACGCTAAATCGCTTGGCGGCACGTCTTTGACGGTATATAGGGTGGTAACTAGCCACGACCAATAAGCAGATATGATACTAAACGCAGATTGAAATCACTAACGTAAAATATGCTTCATCCGAGCATAAAGGAGATGATTGTGGTCCATACAAGCTTGGGCCCAACACTGAACAAGAATGAAACATGCTTTATTTTGAAGATTTAGATGCTTGCTATTTACATCAAAAACTCGTACTTCTGCAGACCTTGGGTGTTTTGTTTTATTTCTAGTTTTAGATTTGTAGGTTATGTGAAAAAGATGTTCAATATTTAAAGTTCTTTTAAGAAGTATTGTTTACTACTAAAGAAAAAGCATTAGGTTTCGTACTTACTTAAAAAAAATGTTTTATATGATTTTCCTGAGCTGTACATAAATAAAAACCATTCAATTATGTAAGTAATTTATCGATTTATTTTCTCTATTTTTATTTAACTGTGTGAAACCCCGAGTTGGGCCCAATTTAGTACATCTCCATTAATATTTTGGCATGTTTTTTTTTCATATACTTAATCAAAACTTGATTTACTGCTGAAAAAATCAAATCTGCATTTGAAAATTTACCAATACACGCACTCTTAACGTCACTAAAGCTTTAAATGCATCACATCATTATATCGAGAAAGGATTCGCTTTAATTTAATTATCCCCTCAATGATGTTGTCAAGTATGTTGTAATGAGATTTTCGCGATTTCCTAAAATAGGTATCGGGTGATCGCGTCGCTATTTTAATTGCGACATCGTATGGGGTGGGTGGACAAAACACTAATCGATTTAAATTGCAAGATCTTCATGCCTTTTATGCGATCCTATTGTCCGTAATTGGATTTTTAGAGTAAACAAGAGTATTTTGAGTTCAAATTCGACTGTAATATAATCAAGTTGCCCCTTAGAATAACACCTAATTCATAGATATTGTATTAAAATTAATCATTATCATTATAACTAGGTATATCTATATATATAAAATTCAAAGTCCTGATTGACTGACTGAGATATCAACGCACAGCCTAAACTACTGAAGTTAGAAACTTGAAAGGAGATGTGTTAAATTGGGCCCAACTCGGGGTTTCGCACAGTTATATAAAAATATGAAGAAAATAAGTCGATAAATTACTTACATAATTGAATGGTTTTTATTTATGTACAGCTCAGGAAAATCATACAAAACATTTTTTTTAACTAAGTACGAAACCTAATGCTTTTTCTTTAGTAGAAACGGAACGTTTTCATGAATGTCAGTTTAATTAACCACAGACTAATATAGTACTAATGCAACTGTGGGTTCTGGTGTGGGCTCTGGCCTTTTGGTACCTACCCAAATAGTTTATCTTTATAAAATCAGTAATCTAGAAATAGACCCAATCTAGTTGTAAAACATTTTGTATTAAATAATATACTCATTTACAAGGGAAAATTCTTTAAATATTTATAATAAAAAAATTGTGCATCATGAATATTTTTTTTTTTATCACAAAAAAGCAAGAACCCAGAGCGGAAAAAAGACGTCTTGAGAGACGGTTTGTCTTGTCATTCTCTTTGTGTCTTGCGCATTGTGAATATTATTTTACTGTTTGAACAGTTTTCGTGGATTATTTCATATTATTTAATATTACCTACAAAAGTAAAAGAAACATGCATCCAAACATCTTCCCGTAATATTTTTTCCATTTATTTAAAGTATTTAAACAATTCTTTTTAAAAGAACTTTAAATATTGAACTTCTTTTTCACATAACCTACAAATCTAAAACGATAAATAAAACAAAACTCCCAAGGTCTGCAGAAGTACGAGTTTTTGATGTAAATAGCAAGTATCTAAATCTTTAAAATAAAGCATTTTTCATCCTTGTTCAGTGTTGGGCCCAAGCTTGTATGGACCACAATCATCTCCTTTTTACAGTTGGTTCCTTTTATGACGTAGGCGCACACTAAGAAAGGATTATTGGAAATTCCACCCCTAAGGTGTTTAAATAGGGGATGGAAGTTTATATGAAACTCCGTCATTTTTCAAGCTGTTTCCATCAAAGTTGGTATTTGAGCTTTCAGTTAAAAATAAAGAAGTACGTGTCACAGTTTTTGAAAATTCCACCCCAATACCTAATTCCACGCAGACGAAGTCGCGGGGGCAAAAGCTAGTTATCACTAACTGACTGATCTAACAACGCACAGTTCAAATTACTGGATCAGGCTGAAATTTAGCATATGGATAGGTATTAGCTATGACGTAGGCATTTTTGAAAATGGCAGAAAGGATTTTTGAAAATTTAACCCCTACAATTTAGGAGTTAATTATGATCATGTATTGCTGGAGCGAGTTATGCCCAGTCTTTTTTATCATTTATGTAATCTTCAATTACATAAATGATAAAAAAGCTTAAGCTCTTTGTATAATATGCCTTCTTTACCCTTAATAGATTTCTTTAACTTGTATAAAAGCAAGTCTAAAATCGACCGTGACGTTCTATAATAAAAATTCTAGAACGTCACGCCCATTCCTACAAACGACTTCCAGACTTTCTTGAGGCGTAGTATTCACGAGCCAATTCGGATTTCTCAATTGTCTAAGGAGATAAAATAGGTGTTAAAACCGGGGTAAAATTTAAAGACAAACCGACATACGTTCGCATTTATAATATTAGTCAGGATACAATCGTAAAGCAATCTCTTTCAATAGTCGATTGGCACAAATACGTCAAGTAGTAATCGGCGCGGTTAGCGTTGCCAGGCGTCCGGATAAAGCCGGACACAGTCAGGTTTTTTGGTTGAGTGTCCGGCCTATTCGACTTTTGCTAAGCTTTTTAAGTTTAACCATTTTTTTTACATATTTGTCATGTGTTGGTTTCCGTTCCGCTCGCCTCATCTTGTATCGCTACACTTGCGCAAACGAGCTTTTAAAAAATTTGCCATTTGGTGCTAGGTCTAAAAAATAAGGGTGTCCGGCCTTTGTACCCAAATGTCCGGCTAAACTGGCTGGCCTGTCCGACTTTTCGATTTGAAGACCTGGCAACCCTAGGCGCGGTCACATCGGTCTGGCGTTTCCACTTGAATTTGTCTTTTAGATTACAAAAAGAAAAGTTAGAGTCGTATAAAAGATAAAAGAAAAGAAATAAAATAAAAAGAAGTGCAGTAGTTTTATTGCGCGGCGCTTTGATAGAACGAGTTGTAAACTTTGGAGTGGTTTTGTTTTTTTTTTATTTATTTACTGTAGTTACTGCTTTTGGCGTTTATTGCAGTAGTAAAAGATTTGCCAATGTCTGCTGCTGTGTCAGCGTAAGTGGGTATAGGTTATTTTTCTATTAATAACGTATTTGGCACATATAAATCTATATAGCTTTTGTCTGGTGGGAGGTTGGCAATATCCTTCAAGGGAGGCTTTGGCCGAGGCTAGTTACCACCCTACCGTCAAAGACGTGCCGCCAAGCGATTTAGCGTTTGAGCACGATGGCGTGTAGAAACCGATTTGGGGTGTATATTTTGAATGTACACTGTCATATCCCTTCCAAGATAGTCCATGTACCATCTTAGATTAGATCATCACTTACCATCAGGTGAGATCGCAGTCAAGGACTATCTTGTCATCGAATGAATTGGAACATTTCCAAAATCAGGTGTTTAAAGTATTCAAAAAGGCTGGAAATTGAATAACATGTGCGAAGCATTCACGGTACAAGTTAAATTTTGGTTCTAATAGACAGGAAAATACATAATCTGCTAGAGAAATATTGATTTTAGCTGTTAACTCATAACATTGAATCTCAATAACTCGGAACTGTATATTTTGAATTGTACCATTAATGAATTTGACTGACATAATATATTTAGATTTTTGTTTCTTTGAGAATTTGAGGAGCGTGATATAGACTACCATTTTTTCTTATTCTTTGGCAATGGATAGACTTTCATTGTTGACCAAAGGTGTCAAAAACAACTATTTTGAATTGTACCACCACCTGAATGCCTGGAGCACTTCGACCATCCGTTGCTCCAGATCTTTTTTTCCACGCACTACCAAATTGTGGAATCATCTCCCTTCGACAGTGTTCCCACTTAATTACAATAAGGGGTTATTCACGGGGCGAACCAATAAGTTCCTGAAAAGCCGGCAACGCATTGGTGGTGCCTCTGGTACTACAAGTGTTCATGGGCGGCGGTAATCACTTTACATCAGGTGACCCGCCAGCTCGTTTGCCCGCTATTCATATTATAAAAAAAATCATTAATGAATTTGACTGACGATATACTTAACGAAATATAGAGCTTGCAACGTTGCAACGGCAGCTATTAATAAAGTCGATACAGTGTTAAATGTCTTACTTTCATTGATGCTAAACGTTCATGAATAAAAAAAAGGAGTTCGAACCGTGTGACGTTGTGAGTGGAAGATAAATAACAATTTATCGATACATTGTGCTTGGTGTAAAACAAATTTGTAATGAATTAAGTCCCTTTTCTTTGAACACGCAAAGCGGGACGACGTTTGATTGCTAATCGCGGTTATGGTGTATCGATGTCGACAAACGGTTTTTTATCGACTTACGACCGTCACTAATGGGTTACGCAACGTGAATTAATGGCGGTACTTTGTTGTGACTTATTAAGGGCGTAAGCTTTTTGAGTATAAGCTTCTATAGACATTCCGACTCAGTTTTGTATGATGTATCTATCATAAGGCAGCTAACTTGTTGATCGAACTTGCCAACAGTCTTGACGACCTTTCTGGCGCAGTGGTGAGCGCTGTGGTCTTATAACTGGGAGGTCTCGGCTTTGATTGTCGGCAGGGGCAATTTGCTCTGGTCTGGTGGGAGGCTTTTGCCGTGGCTAGTTACCACCCAACGGTCAAAGACGTGCCGCTAAGCAATTTAGCGTCCCGGTACTACGGCGTGTAGAAAGCGATTAGGGTATTCAAAATTCAAAATTTATTTATTTCATGTAGGCTAACTTGTAGCTCTTATGACACGTCATAAATCTACCACCGGTTCGGAATGCAGATTCTGCTGAGAAGAGCCGGTAACAAACTCAGCAGTTGCTCTTTTCAAAAAAATTTTTTTTACAAAGCTATGCTATGTATACAATGCTTCCACAATAAAGCTTCAAAAATGCAAAAATGCATACGTAGGTACACCAATCCAACGCATAACAAGATGGGCAGTCAAATGTAAATGTACACTGCCATACCCCTTCCAAGATAGCGCGCTACCGCCTTTAACTGCATCGTCACATACCATCACGTGAGATCACAGTCAAGGACTATCTTGTCATTGAATAAAAAAAAATCATGTTGGCACATCTACAGAAGGCTTGAGAAGAGAAAGATATCTCATTAAGGAGCCGCTCGCGGATATTACACGTCAAATTGAGGTCGAAACTTGTATCGCTGTATTTTGACCTTTCCTTAAAGATAAGGTGTGACCTCCTGGGCATAAAGATTAACCTATAGGTACTTATATTTTTTTTATTCATCACAAGATAGCTCTTTACTGTGATCTCACTTGATGGTAGACAGTATAAACCACTGGAGTTAGAAGCTTGAAATGACACTAGGTTCCTTTTATGATGAACCGATTTGGCTGAAATTTGACATAGAGATAGATTATAGTCTAGAATAACATAAAATAAGAGAGTTCCCGCGGGAATAAAAAAAAACCTTAATCCACGCGAACGAACGTCGTGAGCATCAACTAGTTTATAATATTAGTGAGTATTTTTTTTTTACGATGACAAGATAGTCCACAAGGACTCGGACTAAAGGATCGCAGTCAACTGCGATCTCTCTTGATGGTAAGTGACGATGCAGTCTAAGATGGTAGCGGGCTAACTTGGAACGGATGTGGCAGTATAGATTCGACCCATACCCCTAATCGGTTTCTACACGCAATCTTGCCGGAACGCTAAATCGCTTGGCGGCACGTCTTTAACGGTTGGGTGGTAACTAGCCACGGCCAAAGCCTTCCACCCTACGAGATCAGAAACAATTTAGAAATTATAAATTCCCGAATTGCCTCCGCCGGGAATCGAACCCGAGAACTCACAGTCATAAGACCACAGCGCTCACCACTGCGCCAGGGAGGTCACTCTCCCGGTCCTCAACTATACCCATGCAAAAAAACACGTCGATCATCGATGATTGAAAGACAAACCAACAAACAAACAAACTGGGGTTCAACAAAGAACAATATGGGGTTATTCAAAGGGCGAACCAATAAGTTCCTGAAAAGCCGGCAACGCATTGGTGGTGCCTCTGGTACTACAAGTGCTCATGGGCGGCGGTAATCACTTTACATCAGGTGACCCGCCAGCTCGTTTGCCCGCTATTCATATAAAAAAAAACTTTCGCATTTATATACTAGCTTTAACCCGCGGCTTCGCTCACGTTAGGTTCGATTTTTTAACCCCCTATTTAACCCACTTGGGGTTGAAATTTTCCAAAATCCTTTCTTAGCGGATGTCTACGTCCTAACAGCTATCTGTACGCCAAATTTCAGCTCGATCTGTCCAGTGGTTAGAGCTGTGCGTTGATAGATCAGTCAGTCAGTCAGTCAGTCACCTTTGCCTTTTATATATTTAGATTAGTAAGGTTAAGGATGACAACAAGCAAAAGATAGATTAAAAAAACCCGTCGTTCCATTGAGTCGTTTGAAATATACGAAACACCTTTTCCAAAACATGTCAACATATTCGCCCAGAGCCTCGAGGCGAAGGTTTTTCGATCATACCATTATCGTCATATCGAGCTGAGGTCGCGCACGCGGGCAAAAACCGGCCAGAACCCTTTTTGTCAGTTTGGGTGAAAGCCCCCGAATCTTCCGCAAAATGTCTTTATCTTCGCCGCCGCAGTTTTATTGCTGACGCGCGGGCATCCGCGCTTTTTCGCCCGCCGGCTCCGGGATTGATCTTTTATCGATAAAAAACCTCGACTGCGGTACCTCACTAATCATTCTCGCGAACGTATTCGTCATAAGTAGGCTGACAGATCGAAACTTGAATATGGCGTCGCAAAAACCGTTTTATATATAACGTTATTTTTTGATTAGAAACGCTGAAACTGGCGTACCTAATGGATTTTTAAATTGAATTTAAAATTATTTATTTCTTGTATGTAGGCCAACTTGCGGCTGTTATGATAACTCAAGACTCTACTGAAATCCCCGGAATCTCCCGCAAAATGTAACGTATTAATCTTCGCCGACAGAGTTTTATTAGCAACGCGCTGGTATCCACACTTTCTCCGCCGCCCCGGCTCCGGGATTGATCTTTTATCGATAAAAAACCTCGACTGCGGTACCTCACTAATAATTCTCGCGAACGTATTCGTCATAAGTAGGCTGACAGATCGAGTCACGAATATGGCGTCGCAAAAACCGTTTTATATATAACGTTAATATAACGTTATTTTTTGACTAGAGACGCTGAAACTGCCGTAATGGAATTTTAAATTGAATTTAAAATTACTTATTTTATGTATGTAGCTCAAGTTGTGACTGTTATGACAACTCAAGACTCTATGAATTTATGACACTTCAAGACTCTACTGAAAGCCCCCGAATACTCCGCAAAATGTACGATAGTAATTTTCGCCAATAGAGTTTTATTACTGACGCGCGGGCATCCGCGCTTTTGATTTTTTATCGATAATAAAACCTAGACTGTGGCACCTCACTAATCTTTATACGTCAAAAGTAGGTTGACAGATGGAGACCCGAACATAGCGCTGCAAAAGCCGTTAATACAAGGTTATTAGCTTCAGCCCGAGACTTCGTATCTGTGGTGTTCGATTTTTTAAACCCCTATTTTACCCCCTTAGGAATGGAATTTAGGAAAATCATTTCTTAGCGGATGCCTAAATCATAATACCTCTATAATAATGTCTGTATGCTTTTCAACCCGATCCATCCAGTGGTTCCAGCTGTGCGTTGATGGATCAGTCAGTCAGTCATCTTTTCCTTTATATTCGTCGGTCAAATTCATTAGTGGAACATTTCCAAAATCAGATGTTTTGAGTTAAGTATGAAAAATGGTTGGAAATTGATTAGGTAATCTTTCTGAAGCACTAACAGTGCAAGTTAGCACGCTACCGTCTTAAACTGCATCGTCACTTAACATCAGGTGAGATCGCAGTCAGGGACTATCTTGTTAGTGAATAAAAAAAAACTTTCAGTACCATTGGCTCGCAGATCTGAATAATCGTTAATTAAAAAGAATGTTAAAGATTTTTTACATAAAAAAACGTTTATCCAAGTAAGGATTATTTAACAGATCTATTTGAATTAATTAAAATAAGTGTGACATTGTATGACTTTCTACAATTAAATAATTGTGACAGTAGTTAATTAATTTGAATAATTATTGTGTATTTTTTAATTAGAATAACATAAATTGTTTTAACAAATTGAAACAATATTAAATTGTATATGACCTTATTAGGGTAGGTACCTGCTCGATATGTGCGAAATAAAGTTTTATTATTCGATAACAAGATAGCCTTTGACTGCGATCTCACCTGATGGTAAGTGACCATGCAGTTTAAGATGGTAGCGGGCTAACTTGGAAGCGGTACAGCAGTGTAGATTCAACCCATACTCCTAATCGGTTTCTACACGCCATCGTGCGGGAACGCTAAATGGATTGGCGGCACGTCTTTGACGGTAGGGTGGTAACTAGCCGCGGCCAAAGCCTCGTACTAGACAAAGCTCCAAGAATCAATGGTCGTTGGGGTCCCAAGGTGCTGGAGTGGCGACCTCGTACAGTTATTTCATTCTTAGAACAAATCTTTTTTTAAATCGAGATGATTGTTTGGTTGCATGTTAAAGCACTTATATCCGTAACATGATTGGAAATCATTATGTTGTTTCATAGTACCTGACTTGTGCAACCAAGTTAAAAGATTTTTTCTTCTTCTATTCAATGGCAAGTTAGACCTATCCTTCTGTCCATGACAAAGTTCACATAATAATAATAACAATGTCCTCCCGACCGAATCCGGCCACGGCGGCCAATCTCCACAGAGATTACGTTCCCTCAAATATGATTGAGCGAAGCAATGGCTGGATCATGCGTCATGCTCGTGAACGGGTGCCACCAACGGGAATGGGTCTGCTTTGACTGCCCATATTGACATGCGTTGGATTGGTGGTACGTATGCATTTTTGCATTTTTGAAGCTTTATTGTGGAAGCACTGTGTACATAGGATAGCTTTGTAAAAAAAATTTTTTTTTGAAAAGAGCAACTGCTGAGTTTCTTACCGGCTCTTCTCAGCAGAATCTGCATTGCGAACCGGTGGTAGATTTATGACGTGTCGTAAGAGCTACAAGTTAGCCTACATGAAATAAAATAAATTTTGAATTTTGAATTTGAATTAGCCATCTGCGCGGGAGATATTATAGTGCACAAGTGTGTGCGCAGGTGTACACAGGTGTACTCTCTATTCCCTCACTCTCACAACCCGATTTGACGGAAAATCCGGCAAAGAGATCAGGCGCAGGACCGACGGCTTTACGTGCTCTTCGAGGCACGGGGGTGACTCACCACCGACTTCCTAACTCCGGGCTAGTACTGAAAATTTCTTAACAGAAAACCCAATACATTTTTTTTTGGCCCGACCCAGGAATCGAACCCGGGAACTTGTCATCCGAAGTCGAACTTGCTAACCACTAGACCAACGAGGCAGTTACATACATACGGTCGCGGACAGAAAATGTTTACCACCTTAAGATTCATAATTACATGCACACCTCTATGCCTGACAGTCGATATGCTTTCGATATTCTATGGCGTTATAGACCTTACTGCACGCAATGTGATATAGAATCTACTTTGAAAACTGATAAACATTTTCTGTCCGCGACCATACATTCCTTTTGGTAACGCCGTAACGCCGTAATGGGGTAAAAATACCACCAAACGCTTTACCACCATTCCTAAAACCCTGCACTGCAATACGCTATAAAGGCAGTGTTTCTTTGGAAAACTCTCCGATGTATTATTCATTAACATCCTGTTCGGAGAGCTAACCGTGTCAACTCTCGATTGTTGTAAAAACTAACATGTCTCGGAATAGGGTTACCAGATGACACATTGCAAAGTCCCGACATTTTGCCGCAAAAGCTCACATTTTTAAGCTATTGCATAGCTTCTATCGCGGGCCAGCGTGGAGACCGAATCCAGAAATTCCGTAACGAAAATAACCTGACACGGGACTCCTCTATGTCGTTGATAAAAAATGCTAATGAATGCTATGCAATAGCTTTACCGCGGCAGTCCCCGAGTGCCACACGTCTTTTTTTTTAATATTTTTAGCGAGCAAACGAGCCGGCGAGTCACCTGATGAAATAGAAATAGAAATATTTTTTTATTCAAATAAACTTTTACAAGTACTTTTGAATCGTCAATGAATCTACCACTGGTTCGGAATGCCGTTCCTGCCGAGAAGAGCCAGCAATAAACTCGGCGGTTGCTCTTTTCAAAAAAAAATTTTAAGCTATTGCATAGCTTAAAAATTTATAATAAATTATAAAAATCTATAATATTTATAAAAATCTATAATAATAAGCTTGGTTAATATTCTTTTTTTTTTTTTAAAAAAAAGATCACCTCATTTCTGATACTTTGATTTGATCTCTACGGATACACCGAGCACTCTCTCTCCATCACCCGCTGAGTGACTCTGAGCCTAATTATAATAGGTAATTATATGAATTACGGGAAAAGTACTAACATCTGGTAGCCCTGTTTCGGAATAATTTAGCTGTGCTTATAGTATGACTGTAAAATTCGATTTTACGTTGCATAAATATTCATTGGGTTCTTATTGTAAAAGTCGTTTATCTTTCTTGTGTTTTTGTGTCGTAAATGCAGTTGTTGCTTTCGTAATTTATAGTTTCTAGGTTTAATAAGACAGAATCTGTATTGTTTTCTATATTTGTAGGATTAAATGGTGTGGGTTTTAATTATTTTCACGTTTGTGCTTCGCGGCAATTAAACGTGAGAGGTTACAACTTGCAGTACATTAGGTATCCTAAAACTAGCTTTTGCCCCCGCGACTTCGTCCGCGTCGAATTAGATTTTGGGGTGGAATTTTCAAAAAATGTGACACACGTAGGTACTTTTTTATTTTTAACTGAAAGCTTAAATACCAACTTTGATGGAAACAGCTTGAAAAATGACGGAGTTTCATATAAACTTCCATCCCCTATTTAAACCCCTTAGGGGTGGAATTTCCAATAATCCTTTCTTAGTGTGCGCCTACGTCATAAAAGGAAGCAACTGTAAAAATTTCAAGTTTCTAACTTCAGTAGTTTAGGCTGTGCGTTGATATCTCAGTCAGTCAGGACTTTGAATTTTATATATATATAGATTTATACCTTTACTAGCCTTACTAATATCCTTACTATCCTTACTATCCTTACCAATATTCCTACCTTAATTCTTATTCTTAAGTCAAGTCAGTCAAAATTCAAGAGCTATCTAAAAAACTTCTCCATTGCGTTCGACCATACTCCTCTGTAAGGCTAAGATGCGCGCAACAAAAAAAATATCTGCGCGTTTACTCGTAATTTCCATATGAAGGATCTCTATAAAGATTCACGAGTAAAGTGTAGACAAAATTTTCTCGCGACGCGCATATTAGGGTAAGGATGCCGAATATGAGATAGTTGCCAAATATGAGATAGTTAGGTTTTGGCGAAACTAATCGCCGCAGCTATTTGGCGATACTGTCACCAGAAGCCGCGTGGCAACAGACCGAAACATGTGTTGGTGCTTCCCAGTTCGAGGCGAAGTCAGGTTGTGTACGTGCGGATTTTTACGAAACCACAAAACCCGATTTTTGACACCAAATATTAATGAGGTATGTTACAACTTTATAGTCACACTAAATGATTTAAATTTACACTAAATGATTTATAATTTAGAGTTTAGTTGTATTTTCTTCGTCAAGAAATAATAGGCAGCCTAGTTTTTAAATTTGGGTGTTTTCTTAATATGAGACACGTGGGGGCTCCTTAAATGAGATATCTCATATTAGGATGTATAGAAATACGTCTAAAAACCTCTTTTTCTAGATGCCGTCGATCAAAGAAGTCCTAGGACCACGATGCCATAATACGGGCCGTGAGTGCAGTGCGAAGCAAACAAATATGTTATACCTAATAGCTTCAAAACTTTCGATGTTCCTAAGAGTATCCTAGAACGTTATGTCAAAAAAGATGCTAATGCAGAAGTATTTGTCAAGGTTCATGGGAAGACCTCCAGCTCTTTCTGACTATTTAGAAACAAAAATAGAAAAATATTGTAAAGTTCGACTAACGATTTTACATACATCTGAAGAACATCAAGCACTTGGCACAAGCACATGATAATATATTATTAAGTTGTTACTAAAACCTTTTTATTTAATAGTACAATGTTGTAGATTAATAAATATCGCCAATAAAAAGTTTTTTGAATTGATTTCTTTCTTTTTTCTCTCAATCTATAGTATCTCATATTAAAAACCCTTGGTATCTCATAATAGGAGACCATTTCCTTGAGACGTAATTTCTGACTTTTCTAATATTATCTGATATAACAAAAAATCTATTATATCTAGCACTAAACGGTCTTTCAAGGATAAACTTCATTAAATACTTATCGAATATAAGTAATTTTCATAGTCATTAGTGCAATAATTTATTTTTTATGGCCGAATATGTAAATGGTATCTCATATTCGGCATCTTTACCCTATCTCCACTGGTGTGCATTGCGTCTCGCTGCACTTCTCTAGTGGGCGTTGCGTCTAAATGAACGAGCGAGTAAACAACCAATTTCTTCTTTCATAATTCCAACAACATAATTTATTTTGATTGCATCGGCAACGACATAAATCATATACCTATTTTAATGCAAAAAAGATTTATTTATACGCCGAACTAGTTCCATAGACCGGTATCGAGGCATGCTGAACCAGTTAGAATGCAGTTTAATCATTTTAACGCATTGCATCCGTTGACAAACAACGATTGTTTTATTTGGACTTGCACGCCACCGAAAAAGGGGATGAGTGAGAAATAAATATTACAATCGACGTCGTAAATCGAGGAATTATGAATTCTTCGCTCTTCGCGCACACACGTTCCTGAAGTGGTGTACATTTTTGACCTCGGACGGAAAAGGAGCGGTGTTATAAGTGTGTCGTGTGTGTGTTTTTAAGCTATTGCATAGCTTCTATCGCGGGCCTTGAGCGTGGAGACCGAATCCAGAAATTCCGTAACGAAAATAACCTGACACGGGACTCCTCTACGGTGAGCCGCTAGATGGCGTTGATAAAAAATGCTATGCAATAGCTTTACCGCGGCAGTCCCCGAGTGCCACACGTTTTTTTTTATTTGTCTGTTTCCTAAAAGCTACCCAAAGAATGGAGGTCTTCTAAGTTTGTCATGTGTGTGTGTGTTTGTCTGTTTCTTCATAGCTCGCCAAGGAATGGCCAGATTTTGATTCGGTTTTTTCCGTTTGAAAGCTGACGTAATCTAGGTGGATATTAGCTATAGGTAATTTATGAAGATCTACTCAGTTTGAAGATTATCAACTCATGTCCTACTTGATTGAAGTATTTTCCTTTACCGTTGCAGCATTTTTTTTTATTCGATGACAAGATAGCCCTTGACTGCGATCTCACCTGATGGTAAGTGACGATGCAGTCTAAGATGGTAGCGGGCTAACTTGGAAGGGGTATAGCAGTGTAAATTCAACCCATACCCCTTATCGGTTTCTACACGCCATCGTGCCGGAACGCTAAATCGCTTGGCGGCACGTCTTTGACGGTAGGGTGGTAACTAGCCACGGCCAAAGCCTCCCACCAGAAGCATGTGATATTTAATTGCTTAAACGCACATAACTTCGATAACTCAGAGATGCGTGCGCGGGATCGAACTTGCGACCCACCGAATGAAAGACCGCTTGCTATCACTGCTCATAAGCTGATATAATTACCCAATCATTGTTATTTAACAAACAAAACCATAATAAAGTCTTACTAACCCTCCACTTGATCTATTCGATCAACACAAAGGCTTCAAATCTGTAGCGTATGCCAATACGACCTCCCACGGCGTCGCCATAGAAACCCCCTACAGCTTTGAAAATGACTGTCAACATGCCAATTACAATTAACTGTATTATTGGACTACCCCCAATTTATAAATGACGCACTACGTTCATCTTTGTGCCTTTCAGATGTTTTTAAAACGTGCGGCCATATTTTTTTTAATGTCTTGTACAACTTTCTCCCAGTCTAAGACACGTGCTATTTACTATTGTTTACCTATATGTTTTTATTCACTAACAAGATAGTCCTTGACTGCGATCTCACCTGATGGTAAGTGACGATGCAGTCTAAAATGATAGCGGGCTAACTTGGAAGTGGTATTGGCAGTGTATATTCACCCCATATCCGCAATCGGTTTCTACATCGTGCCGGAACGCTAAATCGTTCGGCGGCACGTCTTTGACATCCAAAAATTCTCATCAGATCTTAACCAGATAAGTGTAAATTGAAAAATAACACTACCGAGATGTGAATCTATGGCTGGACTATTTACGATATAGACATTCTGTTACCCAGCTTTCTACTCGATCATCATCTATCTAAAACCTACTAATTTTTTAATGAGCGTCAAATTGTATGCTGACGTATCATTGTCAGTTCTCTCGTAGCTCACCAACGAATGGACCGATTTTGATATGGTTTTTTTCTGTTTGAAAACTGACGTGATCGAAAGGGTTCCTAGCTATAATTTATGAAGTTTTTCTGATGCGTTTGAAGATCATAAGCTCAGTAATCATTTGCTACTAGATTAAAATGTCTTACAAAATTTCACAGGTGCGATGGACTTGAAGTTTTTGTTTTTGTTTCTTGTGCCTTTGAATCCCTCACTACACTCAGGATTCTAACTTAGAATCCTTCGCCCGCTCGGGGTTCAAACTAGGCACTCGCAACAAAAATTAACTTTGCTATCTTGTTGAACAAATAACTATTAATTTACTCTTGTATTTATTGCTAAATAAGTTTGCAAAATACCAGGGCATCATATTCCGAATGGGGTGTTTAATACAGTAGCTTGTTATTTTGCAACGGGACGCCTTCCGTTAAATAGTTAGCGATCGAAGGGGTGACTTGTTCGCGTATGGGAAAATTATGGTGTCAAATTTGATTATGGGGAAAATAAATTTTCCAATTTCGGGGTTCCGTTTCGAATTTACTCTAGTATTTGTTGGGTCGTTTTATCTTTGTAATTTTTGTAATTATGAGGCGTCAGTTATACAAGAGGAAAGCAGGCGGCAAGAAATAGTTTACGATTATCCTAAGCGAAAACTTTCCATACAATTTTCACCCTTGATATCACATCACACTTCACACTAATATTATAAAGCCGAAAGTTTGTATGTGTGTGTGTGTATGTTTGTTACTCTTTCAAGCAAAAACTACTGGACCGATTTGGCTGAAATTAAAAATGGAGATAGATTATACCTACCTTGGATTAAAACATAGGCTACATTTTATCCCGGAAAATCAAAGAGTTCCCGCGGAATTTTAAAAACTAAATTCACGCGGACGAAGTCGCGGGCATCAGTTTGGATGTATGTTTGTTACCCAATCACGCCGCAACGACTGAACCGATTTGGCTGAAAGGCACAGAGATAGATTATAGTCTGGAATAACACAAAGGCTATTTATCCCGGAAAATAAGAGAGTTCCCGCGGGAATTAAAAAGCCTCAATCCACGCGTGCGAAGTCGCGGGCATCAGCTAGTACTACTTACGTAGGCTACTAAAATCATAACCCTCCCTTTTGGTTTTGCCAAAGTCGGATAAAAAAAACATAGTGAAGCTATAAACACATGTTCAGAAATAATTGGTGAAGAAAAGTTTTGTACCAATTTTCCGGCAGAACGACTTTCTCACGGCCCACCGACAAAAGTACTGACAAACCCCAAAAATCTCAGTATTGTGACTAATTCGAAAATAATTACGGAACCCACTTCCGTCTTATGAGAAAAACCACAATTGCCAAGTTGCGTGCCAAACACAAACTATGTAAAAAAGAACATGAAAATTAATAATACTTTGAACTCTATTCCGTACTAAGTAAAGCTCAGTTTGGCATCTGTTTGAGCTGTCACAATTTTACTTATGTAAAACCGATTCAAAAGTGACGTTTCTCACGCCATCTTTTTTTTTTAATGTATTGTTTTATTTAAATGCTTTATTGTGAGTGCTGAAACTTATCGATTGCAGTGAATAACTATTATAAAATACAAGGAGCTTTTTCTGACACTACTATCAATTGGTTTTATGTAAAACCTTTTTTTACTGCATCTACTGTGCGTAAAAGAGTTATTTGTTCAACAAGATAGCAAAGTTGATTTTTGTTACGAGTGTTTTCTAGGGCGGGCGAAGGATTCTATTATTTTCACCTCACTAGTAGTAGGTAATAGTAGTTAGTTTTTAAGATGTACAGAATGAATAAATAAATAAATAGTTCAAAAAGGGCGCCTTTGCTGTCTAAAACAAGTGAGCAAAATTCCTTTTTGCTCACTGGTTTTAGACAGCAAAACGCCGTTTTTGAGCTAGTGAGGTGAAAAAGTTTTTTTTTTCGACAAGAAAATTGTATGCATGAGCAAAATTCCTTACAAAATTTTTAGTAATCGTAGTGGCTATTCCATTAATAAATAAGACATAGTAGGTAAATAAGCATCTAGTATTTCTAGTCTCCTAGTAAACAACACAACAAATCATCGCCCTAAGCAATACCTAATATGTAAAATTGCAAATCGTGAGAAAACTAAAAGTCCTTGATACGTCAACGTGCAATTTATTAATGCGAGGATATTAGTGCAAATACCTGTACAACTTGAAAATGGGATGTTTCTCTACATTACATTGTCTTTCAGGGCCCCAAGTCTGCTATTTTATATGTCATTGTCATTGATCCGCAATACAATTACAATTCAATTATCATTGGTCCAAAATTTCGTAGTCTACTAAATTCACAATGGTCGTTCGATTTCTAATAATTGGATTGTAATTTCAATGATACCTCGGTATTGGCATTAGCTTAAAAAGCGTTTGCCGAAATGAGTTTAAAAAAAAACTACATATTAAAAACGTTTATTTAAGCTAGATTCAAAGCTAGATGTGTCAGTGGCAAACCATCGGAAAACAATTGGGACGCCATTGAATTAGTAGACTACCAAAATTCCTAAAAGTAGTAATTGGGATGTCATTGATAGACAATTGAACTACAATTGCAATAGCAGACTTGGGCCCCAGATAGCTCGGTGGATAGAAGGAGGCGTTACTTTCCGATATTCCTTGATGAACAAGGGAAAATATCCCCCCGCCCATTTCTACTTCAGTTTCGCGACTCACTGAGCTATATGGGTAACTTTGGTTTTTAACCGACTTCAAAAAAAGAGGAGGTTCTCAATTCAACGCGTAAATTTTTTTTTATTTGAAAGGACATTTCGTCAGGTTGGTCCCAATTAAGTTTGGTGAAGATCTGATGAATATCTTCGGAGATATAGGACGGAACTCCTCATTGAATAAGAGCAAATCGCTCGTGATCAGAGTGTGTGTAGGATTTTAACCATGCAAACTTCATAGCATACATAAATATGCTAAATTTCTATTTGGAATAATATATTTCAATACTTTTTTTAAGGAGCGAAACAATTGGTCTAGTGAATTGGTCCCATGAAGCTACACTAAAAAGCTTAAAATAATAATATAAAAAAATATTTAAAAAAAACCAACTTCAAACGCCACTTAAAATATAAAATAATTTTAGTTTGTACACGTATGTTGAAGTGGCGTTTGAATTCGTTTTTTTTTTTTAAAAAATTTTTATATTATTATCCTACAGGTCTATTCATTTCTGATTTGATCTCCCAGGGATACTCCGAACATAGCTCTCTCCATCGCCCGCTGAGTGATCCTGAGCCTTCTTATGTTATAGGTAACTCTCGTTGGTCTAGTGGTTAGCAAGTTCGACTGCAGATGAAGAGTTCCCGGGTTCGATTCCCGAATCGGGAATTGGGTTTTCCTGTCAAGAAATTCTCAGTACTAGCCCGGAGTTAGGAAGTTGGCGGTGAGTCACCCCCGTGCCTCGGAGAGCACGTAAAGACGTCGGTCCTGCTCCTGATCGCTCTCCGGTCGTGCCGGATTTCCGTCCCATCGGACTACGAGAGTAAGGGAATAGAGAGTCCCACGCAGATAGCTTATCTCTATAGAGATTGATAGGGAGGACATTATTATTATTATTTTACTAGCTTTTGCCCCCGCGACTTCGTCCGCGTGGAATTAGATTTTGGGGTGGAATTTTCAAAGACTGTGTTTTTATTTTTAACTGAAAGCTCAAATACCAACTTTGATGGAAACAGCTTGAAAAATGACGGAGTTTCATATAAACTTCCATCCCCTATTTAAACCCTTAGGGGTGGAATTTCCAATAATCCTTTCTTAGTGTGCGCCTACGTCATAAAAGGAACCAACTGTAAAAATTTCAAGTTTCTGACTACAGTAGTTTAGGCTGTGCGTTGATATCTCAGTCAGTCAGGACTTTGAATTGTATATATATAGATTATGCTTTACAGTTTAAAAAATAAATATTGCCTATATAGATTAAGGAAAACTGTGTTATCTCAACATCGTATCTCCTTACAGATCGTGTTAGCCTGGTACATGGCTACTGATGGACCAGCGATAAATACGACTCGATTTATGCTGGTTTTAAGTAAATCAAGTTAGAAACGAGTTTTGTTTACCGTAATAACTTAAAAGATTAAAAGCCTATATATAGGACCTAAGTAAACTTCAACCGGCGAAGAAAGCCAATACAAAATCTGTCAAAATGTCAAGTTTATTAGTCAATTATACACTAAAAATGGTGGTTGTAAAAAAGGCCTTATCCGAATCGATCTAAAAATGGTTGCAAAAATATTATAACCGCGGGACCGAATTCAAAAATGTTATTTTAATCCTGAGGACATTGGGATAGTTTTTATCCCGGATTTAAGAAAAAAAAAAGAAAAAATATTTATTTGGCAAAACAACATTAACAATGAATCTAATAATATCCATTGAGAGTTGAGACCCACAGTAGGTATTCCTGTATCACTACCATTATTATCAATTATTTATAGTTGTCGTTTGGATGACATAACAAACAATTAATTACAAAAACCTAAGAAGATCTAAATGCATGCGGACAAAGGCACGATCAAAAGCTAGTTGAATTTGAACTTAAACAATAGTAACTCGATCTTAAATAAACGGTGTTTTAAATGGTAAAGTTCTCGTCATAAAGGCTTTTATAAAAATATTATGTTCAAAATATTGTTCAAAATCTTTAAACAATTTTTGTAATACAACCTTTTATTATCACCGATACTGCATTGACCTTATTAAAATGTGGCATAAAATTCGAAAAATATAGTAAAAGTAAAATATCCTTTTCCACTCTCGTTTGAATTTAAACTTTATTGTGAAAGTAATAAAGTGTATAATTGCTCGCTAAGCAAGTGTCACTGTGGAGCAGAGCGTGGCATTTTGCTTGCGGTATTTTCGCCTCACGTACAACTCGAGATCTGTCATTATTCTGATAACACTGTCTGTTTGTACGTGCGGGAACCGACTTAGGGATGGGAACCATCTCATCCCTATCGATAAATATCTACTCGTAGAATAGCGTGCATAATATAATAATATAAAAAAATAGCGCGATCAAATCGATAAAAGACTTGATTAATCTTTAAAATTTAATACATAAAAATACATAATTACACGTTACGTAAATAACTAATTAATTTGAAGTGTGAAGCAAAATTCCTACTTATACTTTAGTCTGTTGGTTTGTCCTTTAATCGCGCCGAAACATAGGCCATAGGCTTTTAGTGCCATAGGTTATATTTATCCCGGAAAATCAAAGAGTTACTGCGATATTCTTAAAAACTTCAATCCATACGAATAAAATCGCGGATATCAACTAGAAGATCGATAATTTTAATTTGCAGGCTATAATACCAAATTGAAGGAACTTTTCGAAAGAAAAATTCAAAATTATTTCATGAAGTCAAAAATAGATTTCCTAGAGTCATAATCTAATGATGTCAAAACTCTGCCACTGCACAGCACTGGTAAGTTATAAGTTTACTACATATATTCAAATGTGAAATACTGTACGTAATAATGTTTAATTACATTTAACATTTTAATTCATGCATGTTTTACTTCAGCGTCAAAGCTAGTGAACTCAAGGAATATTTAGTCCAAATTATGAATCTCTAGATCCAGCGGTTTACACTATGTCAGTTAGTCATTCAGTCCTGTTAGGTTCTGCTTTACAGTATAGTTCTTGCAATTCACGAGGTCGCGTGAGCTTTACTTGTGGTTACGTCGTGTACATGCACATTGCGTAAGTGTGTGGGTCTGTCAGAAGCCTAGGTGGGAGCGATCAGGCGCGAGCAAGCTCTCGCTCACACTTATACAGATACGAGACGCACACAACCATGAGCCACGCGCCCTCGTGAATTGAAAGAACTATAAGATGGATGCTTGTAATAATAGACAACGTGTAATGAAACTCCGAAATAATACTGAAGGAAGTGAATGTGCTCATGAAACTGAACAACTTTCCCCAAGGAAGATAGGTCGAAATGTGAAAAAAAAAATGTGGAACTCCCATACAAAATTGCCGATCAGCTGATTGATTTACTATGGGAGGTAAAATTTTTCTTTTTCATATTTCGACCTAGGTTCCTTTGGGAAAGTCGTTCAGTTTTATGAGCACATTCACCTTCTTCAGTATTATATCGGAGTTTCATAACACGTATAATGTTATCGACTCGATTAACAATATTTTTCTCATCACTAATCCACTATACCATAGTAACTAAAGATACAGCGCTGTGTTTGTAAACATATAATTACTTGGTAGGTCGATGCATATCAGCGTCTGTCTGTGTGTGTGCACGAAGTAACACGGTGAGTGTGGTTTTACGCATTCAATGTGTGTGTGTTTCAAAACTAGTTCCTCGAGAATATGAGTGATCGTAACGCGTTTTAATTCTCGACCACACAGGCAACGATGTTTATTTATTTAATTAATTTATTTATAGTTTTTGGTCGACTGTCTTGCTCAGATTTTGGAAACACTAATCCTACTATCCTAATAAAATAAGGATGGACATATATTGTCCAAAAGGCCAGACATAATAAATGAAGCAACAGTATTTTATAAAAATCTTTATAAGGATGATCAGACTAACTCACCCGCAACACTAAACTCTATTTCGTATGTTTCGGATACTCTTGATATACCACCAATAACTTACTCCGAAATTGAATATGCAATTAAAACCCAAAAGAATGGCAAAACTCCCGGAAACGACCAGATCTCTAACGAGATGTTGAAATGTTTTTTAAATGCTTTGCGTAAACCGCTACATACTCTATTTAACCGGATTTTACAAGAAGAACTAACGCCAGAACAGTGGTCTGAATCTATTATAATACTTTTGCATAAAAAGGGCGACAGGGGTGAGTTGGGCAATTATAGGCCAATTAGCCTCATGTCAAATTTATACAAAATATTTGCAAAAGTGCTGCTAAATAGATTGTCAAAGATATTAGATGAACAGCAACCCTGCGAACAGGCTGGTTTCAGGAAAAACTTCTCCACGATTGACCATATTCAAGTCGTAACACAGTTGATTGAAAAAGCGAATGAATACGGCATAGAATTATACATGTGTTTCATTGATTATACAAAGGCATTCGACTCCATCAATCAAAATACAATATGGCCGTCATTATTGGAACAAGGTGTACATCCAAAGTACATAAAAATAATCCAGAGCGTGTACACAAAATGCCGGGCAAAAGTACGTTTAGAGAAGGAAGGTGCGGAGTTCACTGTAAGCAGAGGTTTAAGACAAGGCGATCCAACCTCGCCAAAGATCTTTACGGCAGTCCTGGAAACTATATTTAGGAATCTAGAGTGGGGACGGAAAGGTCTAAGGATCGATGGTGAACGCCTGAGTCATTTGCGCTTCGCAGATGATATTGTCGTGTTCGCCGAAAGCGCATTGGACCTCGGTGACATGGTAACTGAATTGGCAAGGGAGAGTAAGAAAGCGGGCTTATCTCTAAATATATCAAAAACTAAAATCCTAACCAACGGAGATAAGAGAGCCATACAAATAGATGGTGAGAATATAGAGTACGTAAATGACTATGTATACCTCGGTCAGTCTGTCTCTTTCGATAATTGTAATGTCAAGGAAATACAAAGGAGAATCGCTATCGCTTGGAAAAGATATTGGAGCTTTAAAGAGGTTATGAAGAGCAAAGATATTAACGTAAGAATAAAAAAGAAACTTTACGAGATGGCTATTATGCCATGTTTGACGTACGGGTGTCAAACATGGTCATTGAGAAAGGAAGAGGAAGAGAAGCTTGCTATCTGCCAAAGGAAGATGGAACGTAGCATGTTGGGTTTAAGGCTCAAAGATAAGATAAGTAATAGAACGATTCGGAAGAAGACCAATATAATAGATATAAGGAAAAGAGTTAGAAGTTTGAAGTGGAAATGGGCTGGACATGTTTGCAGGTTAGATAGTACAAGATGGGCTAAAAAGATAACGGAGTGGATCCCAAGAGATAGAAAAAGGAAAAGAGGACGACAAAGAAAGAGGTGGCGTGATATCTTCCAGGAGAGATGTGGTCCGGACTGGATGCGACAAGCTCGCGACCGAAAGCTTTGGAAGGATTTGGGGGAGGCCTACGCCATAGAGGCGACTTTTACGTGACTTTGTTTGAATGTTTAATTTAATTTAAGTAATAAGTAACTTTAATATACTTTTGACATTTTATTTTAATAATTCTTTCGACATTTATATTAATTGTTCTTATTAAAGGAATATGTATTAATTATAAGTAATGAATGAAATGTGTCAATTTGGATTGAAAACGTAATAGAAATATAGGCTTTTTTTATTTTTATTTTTTATTTATTTTTATTTTAATCCTACTATCCCATTAATCCTGCTTATATTATGCAGGCGAAAGTTTGTTTGTGTGAATGGACGTTTGTTACAGGAGTAACAAACACCACACAAACAAGGAACGTGAAGGATCACGCCACAACAGATGAAATGAAATGAAATGAAATGAAATTTTATAAAATAAGGTCATTAGTTAGATGAACCGATTTGGCTGAAATTTGGAATGAAGATAGCTCATACCTAGAATTAACACATAGGCTACATTTTATCCCGTAAAATTAAAGAGTTCCTGCGGAAATCTTTAAATATATAAAAGGTAAAGGTGACTGACTGACTGACTGACTGACTGACTGATCTATCAACGCACAGCTCAAACCACTGGACGGATCGGGCTGAAATTTGGCATACAGATAGCTATTATGACGTATGCATCCGCTAAGAAAGAATTTTTGAAAATTCAACTCCTAAGGGGATAAAATAAGGGTTGGAAAAATTAAACTTAACGTGAGCGAAGCCGCGGGAAAAAGCTAGTTAAAAATATTATTCCACGCGGACGAAGTTGCGGGGATCATCTAGCGGCTCACCGTAGAGGAGTCCCGTGTCAGGTTATTTTCGTTACGGAATTTCTGGATTCGGTCTCCACGCTCAAGGCCCGCGATAGAAGCTATGCTAAGCTATTGCTTAAAATTCTTTTTACAAAACCGACTTTAAACGCCACTACAAAGTAAGTATACCAATTGTGCCTATAAAATTTGTAGAGTTCCCTCGATTCTCCAGGATCTCATCATCAGATCCTGACCTGATAACAATGGGACCACCTGGGAAGTATACCCTTTCAAACGAAAAAAGAATTTTCCAAATCGATCCAGGCGTCTTCGAGTAATCGGGGAACATACATAAAAAAAAAAAAAACATTCCGACAAATTGAGAACCTCTTCATTTTTTGGAAGTCAGTTAAAAAGAGGGAAAAACCTTACCTATTGGACTATCGTAGATAAATTGTAAAGTTGACTTGCCGCTTGTGAAATAGGCTCTTCTAGAAATCATGTCACTATGAAAGCAATAAATCAAAAAAAAAAACAATGTCTATGGCCACACAAACGTATCTATCATTACGCGTCTACACGGGTCGTTAGCTATGCAAAATTCGACTGTAACACATTATCACGAAATTACAACAATTTACAACAATTACAACAATTAAACACTAAACTGTGTGATTTACATCTGATAGTACAATAATCGCGCTATTAGAAATAATTAAATTGTTAAAAATTTTAGAGGAACCGTTTAATTAAATGTTTTGTTGTAACATCCATCTTGTTTAAGTACTAAAATGAAATTTATTATCTTCGGAATAGTTGTATCTCTTGTGGTTTTATTTTCTAAATCTACAATATTATGTTACATGGCGTTTGTTCAATCACAAAAACGTGTCTTAATTAATCATTATCTGCAACCTGCAACCCATCAACGCCAGAGAGAATAGGCATTTTCTAGGCAAGAACCCCTCCTTAAGTCAAGCCCTAGTCTATTTTTTTTATGAATAGCGGGCAAACGAGCAGGTGGGTCACCTGTTATTAAGTGATTACCGCCTTCATGATTCAACAATTTGGTAGTACGTGGAAAAAAAAGATCTGGAGCAACGGATGGTCGAAGTGCTCCAGGCACCCAGGTGGTGAGGGTGAAATTGCGTTTGGTGGCGAGCGGTGCGGTTGTAGAAGACAGAGGGTGGAATAAGGTGAGAATAGCTCTTCAGAACACTCCCCGTTATAAGGCCGATAGAGGACGCAAAGGGAGCTTACGTCTCTGCGGTGTTCCAAGCTTAAAGTTTGTATTCAGCACGTTATATGGCCGATAGAACATTCAAAGAGAGCTTACGTCAGTCAGCAGAGGTGAGACAATTAGAGAATACCACTGCAGTGTTCAGTAGTGAACTGATGATGGGTTGCTGGTGATGATGATGATGATATTTTTACTTTTTTATTGAAGTGTTAACCTACACTTAAAGGAAATAACCTAATCTAAATATATAAATATATAAAAGGCAAAGGTGACTGACTGACTGACTGACTGACTGACTGACTGACTGACTGACTGACTGACTGACTGACTGACTGACTGACTGACTGACTGACTGACTGACTGACTGACTGACTGACTGATCTATCAACGCACAGCTCTAACCACTGGACCGATCGAGCTGAAATTTGGTACACAGGTAGCTGTTAGGACGTAGACATCCGCTAAGAAAGGATTTTGGAAAATTTCAACCCCAAGAGAGTTAAATAGGGGGTTAAAAAATCGAACCTAACGTGAGCGAAGCCGCGGGTTAAAGCTAGTAGATTTATAAATACATATCAAAAATTCCGATCATAATTTCTTAAGAGCTCCATTGTAATATGGTGTCTTGAAAAAAGTAGATCGACAACTGTAATGTGTCGCTACTAGATGTCGCTAACAGTTGCTATAAAACTGATTGAATAAAGTAGATACATATCACTTATTTCGTGGCTGACGTGTGGTTCGGCCGTGGTGTAACGGTTAACACACTCGGGCGCGATTCCCAGAGAGATGTGGGTTCGAATCCCGCCGGCCTCGGAATTTTTGACATGTATTTATAAATCTATTATGATGATGATAGTTAAAATGTGCAAAAATATAGGTTTATGTAGGTAGGTAGAAAATGTCCGGCTCGTTAGCAAGATGCATGACCTCCGAATGTTTGCCCTCGAACGGTTCCGCGCGGTGCTTTTATAATTGATGTGCATGTACACACCGGCGTCTACAGGGTGCTCGCAATCGGTTCATTATTGTTTTTTATATAAATAGCGGGCAAACGAGCTCGGTCACCTGATGTTAAGTGATTACCGTCGCCCATGAACACTTGTAGTACCAGAGGCACCACCGATGCGTTGCCGGCTTATTGATATCTGAAGGCTAAATCAGCGTCTCTTAAAATTAAACCTAATAGCGGACGTGTTTATAACCTATTGGTAGGGTCCGACGGAAGGTCGATTTCTGGCCGTAGCCGAAGCCGATTAAACGGCTGTCGTCACAATCTTCGGCCGAAGCCAACACCGAAAGTTTTATAAGAAATTTCGTTTAAAATATTTATTAAAAGTGAATAAAATAAGTGAGTAAAAACGAACCAGGGGGCTGATTCTGTAACTCAGCGCCTATCAACGACGATATGCATTTTTTATCCATTGAAGGTTTGAAGAGAAATTATAATTTATTATTTCATAGTAAACCTTCAATGGATAAAAAATATAAGTCAGTGGCTTTCATTTTTTGATACTCGTAAGCACTTAGTTACAGAATCAGAAGGCAGAGTGGTAGATTCATTTGACGATTCGAAAGTACTTTGTAAAAGTTTATTTGAATAAAAAAATATTTTGTTCTATTCTAAATAATTTATTTTTAACATAAGCGACTACTTGGATAGTCGCTTACAACAATTGGTTATTAAACTTAAACCGCACACCGTCTATAAACTCAAAACTAAACTTTTAGAAAGTAAAACGCAGAATTCTCAAGCAATTAATCAATCACCAAGCATCAAGCGAGCATCCTATATCTACGCACACACGCTCGCGCACCCACACAACCACACCGCCTGGGCAACAGCGCGTAAACTTATTTTGTATGAACAAAACTGTTATTTTAAAATAATAATTGATGTGCACTCACATTGTCCGTGTGTCCTGCGGATTGTCAATGGTGTGTTTTTTTTTTTCTTTTGTGCCCCCCCTCGTCTATTATTGTCGTTGGTATGGGACGTAAATATGGATGCGGATTGCGTTTTCCGCTTTAGGTATGCTTATGTTCGCTAAGTTCTATGGCGAAATTCGCTCAATTATTATGTAGGTACAAGCATTAGAACAGAATATATGTTAATACATATAATGCTTGCTAAATCTTCTGCGCCTGTACTATTATTGGTACAGGTGCAGAAGATTTACTCCGCAAAATCATTTACATAATTCACGACTTGCAATCACACAATAAAGTAGCCTCAATAGCCCAACGGTTAAAGCTGCGGACTGAAAACTGAAAGATCGCAGGTTCGAGCCCCACCCGCTGCACTATATTCGTACCCACTCCTAGCACAAGCTGTTCGCTTATTTGGAGGGGAGAGGAGAATATAAGTGTCGGCAACACTGGCCAACTGATTAATATTAAGTATAATTATTTGTAGGAAAGTAGGATTAGAGTGATTATTGTTTAAAGCGCCATTTAGTGACGGTAGTCTTGTAACGTTTCATGACGGTAGTTTCGTAGCATTGGTATCATTGTTCCCTCCCCACTCGTTCGGTCCATAAAAGGGAAGCGTACAGCGTGTATTGATTCATTCGTCATTCTGTGTCGAGTCAGTCGTCTGAAGTTAGTTGTCGCTCGTCATCTCTAATCAGTAGAGAGTTAGATTAGCGGTTGGTTAGAATTGTCGCGGTTATTATGTGTTAGCGAAATATTGAAATAGTAAAGATATACAACTTTAATGTATTGAAGGTAGCTAGATAAAACTAGTAGTAGGTAGTTTGACTTTGTTGACGATGTAGGCGCCGGTCTGGTGCCGCGCCGTTAGTATAAATACAGCGCTTTGGACGTTATTAATTCAGTCTCTTCCAGAGACTCAAACGGCTATTGGATGCTCCCGCGTCTAGGTCGTTGTATTTGATTGTGGGAATGTGATAGCAATCGCGCCCTAATCAAATAAATATTGCCTATAGATTTTGATGAGTGTAATTAATTGTTGATTAAATAATACTTTGATATTTTGATAGTTACCCTCACGTTCAGATGGTGGTTTGTCTGACGTGTTGCGGTTAAATAGATTAGATGTGAGGACAGGGGCCGTTATAGGGGCGGTTGGACACGGCTTTAGGTAGGGTTTCAGCGTTTTAAGAGATCAGATCTCTTAAGGCGTGATTAGTTTAGAGTTCTAAATCCCCATTTCTGGATTGTGTCCTACATAAGTCAAGTTCAGCTTGGCTAATATTCATTAAAAAAAAAGGAAAAAAAAATCCGGACTTTCAACTTCGCACTAAAAGGTTACAAATTACAATAACAACATATTGCTAGCTCACTTTGTAGACCCTTTGCCTTAAAAAAAATTAAAAAAAAAAAACATTTTTTTATAAATAATGCCATCAACCCCTATCGTAGGGGTAGGGGTCATTAAAATCGCATAAATAAGGGCCGATGCACATCTGTTGTATCGACGTGTGCCTTCTAAACTGAAGACGAGTTTTGACTTCAGAAACTTTTAGAGTTGGCCGCAAATAAATGAACTTAAGATAAAATATCAGCAATTTTGTCAATTATTATTGCTGAAAGTAGGTATGTTATTTTACTTTGTTATAACGACGATAGTGAGTTTGCTTGATTTATCCTTCAATCACACAGTGAAATAGCAACATCCCACAGGATCCCACATTTTAAAAATCGTCACTTATCGATCATCACTGCGCGTCATTTTGACTAATTTTATAAAAGGTTGACAAAACTATTTAAATTTTATTGATTTAAAGAGTTTATAAGTTAGTTTTAGTTAAATACGTTCTTTTTATGGATGATAAGTAATATTGAATACTAACTTTTTAACTTTAACTTTATCTAAGTGTTTTAAAAGTATAAACCGCCAATTTTCGACTTGCGCGGTGATGTTCGATAAACGACGAAATATGAATTGATACAGAACACTTTAAGTTCAACAAATTAATTGTTTTTAACTTAGACAGTAAGCATCAAGCTCTATAAAGTAAATTATGTTTGAACACTGTTGACCATAGACAACCATGGACCCATAGATGTATGGAATAAAAAATTATTAAATATTTGATAAAACTGCGACACAGTGTTACAGTAATGCAGTTTTATCGACACTTGTTTATGTATGATGTATCTTTTTGTATTAAATAAATAAAAAAAATAAAAAATAAAAAAAAATTATCTTTTGTAATTTCTGAAGAACTACTACTAGGACTATATGTAAGGAGCGCCTTAAACTAATAAATAATTTAACGTTCTCTATGAGTCAACCGGTTATGTGTTCAAGCGGAAAATTTATTAAATAGCAACGAACAAAAAAAAAACAATCGAAAGGAAATATCGAAAAAAACTGTAATATGAGTAAATAAGTCTAGGATTAACTTAAGTCAGAATTTGTAAGTCTTTTATCTAAAAAAAAAAATACATGGTATCTCCAAATCGGTCCAGGCGTCTTCATACATTAAAAATTAAAAAATCCGCCATGTAGCGGCTCACCGTAGAGGAGTCCCGTGTCAGGTTATTTTCGTTACGGAATTTCTTGATTCGGTCTCCACGCTGGCCCGCGATAGAAGCTATGCAATAGCTTAAAAGATCCGACGAATTGAGAACCACCTCCTTTTTTTTAAATTAAGTTAAAAAAGAGCAAAATAATAAAGGAACAACAAAATTACACATGATAGCAAAAATAATACGGGTGTGTAATAAATAATGTGGCATGTCTAGACGATTCGTAAGGCATAAGCAGTTTAATTGGTGCAGTTATTAAGCCGCAAGGTGTTTGACATCGGGCTGCCTACAACAACATGCCACAAATTATAAAAACGTAAGACGTTTACTTAGGTCACTTTTTGAGAGTTTGCTCACTTAATTTATATCGAGACTGAGGTCTTTAGCACATCTGGGCCTACACTAACAACACTTAAAGCAGTATTATCTAACTATATAAAAGGAAAAAGTGATTGACTGACTGAATGACTGATTGGCTGACTGACTGTTCTATAAACGCAAAGATCAAACCACTGGACAGATCGGACTGAAATAGAAACGTAAGACGTTTACTTAGGTCACTTTTGGAGAGTTTGCTCACTTAATTTATATCGAGAATCGGGTCTTTAGCACATCTGGGCCTGCGCTAACAACACTTCTTCTTCTTTATCAACTAATGGACGTCCACTGCTGGACATAAGTCTCCTGTATGGACCTCCACAAGCCTCGGTCTTGCGCCGCCTGAATCCAGCGGCTCCCTGCGACTCGTTTGATGTCGTCTGTCCACCTAGTGGGGGGTCTGCCAACACTGCGCTTCCCGGTGCGGGGTCGCCACTCCAGCACCTTGGGACCCCATCGACCATCAGCTCTTCGAACTATGTGCCCCGCCCATTTCCACTTCAGTTTCGCGACTCGCTGAGCTATGTCGGTGACTTTGGTTCTCCTACGGATCTCCTCATTTCTGATTTGATCTCGCAGGGATACTCCGAGCATAGCTCTCTCCATCGCCCGCTGAGAACAACACTTAAAGCAGTAGGTATTATCCTTACGGATTAGTATCCTTACTAAAACTATAAATGCGAAAGTGTGTTTGTTTGTTGGTTTTTACTTCAATAACGCCGCAACAAAGCAACGGATCGAAGTGATTTTTTTCATGAGTATAGTTGAGGACCGGAAGAGTGGCATAGGCTACTTTTCCGCGGAAAATCAAAGAAATCCACGCGAGTGAAGCCGCGGGCATCAGCTAGTCTAAATATACATACAAAAGTAAAAGGTGATTGACTGACTGAATGACTGATTGACTGTCTGACTGTTCTATCAACGCAAAGCTCAAACCACTGGACAGATTAGACTAAAATAAAAACGTAAGACTTTTACTTAGGTCACTTTTGGAGAGTTTGCTCATTTAATTTATATCGAGACTCGGATCTTTAGCACATCTTATTTATTTATTTTACTTTACTTTATTAGACAAACCAACAATATTTATGCACAAATGTAAAAATATCAGCAAAAAGACTTACAACTAAAAGACACATAGCAAAAATATCAATAATTGGAATGTACAAAAGATTTAAGGACATACAAATAGGTTATTTTAGATAGTGTAACAAACATTATGGAAAATTCTACAATTTCGCTCCCTTACGCAGGGAGTCAATGACATTACGACGAAAGCAGGTTGACCTGGAATTAAACAAATTGAGTTGCTGATTATTTTGATTGAGCGTATTAAATTGGCGACAAATGCGATTGATGCAGGAGTGGTAAGCTAGGTTAGTACGGCTACTATTAGGTTTAAATATGTTGTAGGTACAAACTGTTCGTTTAGGGATTTTACAATTGAAATTGATTTTTGATAATAATGATGTATCCGTTTGATTATTAATTATTTTATGAAGTATCATGGTATCAAGCAGTCTACGACGCAGGCATAGAGGATCAAGTTTAAAATATTTTAGTTTATCTTCATCTACATCTGGGCCTACACTAACAACACTTAAAGTGTAAACACTTATTTGTCATATATCTAATGACCAACTTAAAGTTTACTATGAGTTTGACATTGTACCACATGTTAAAACAATATTGAAATTATACAGCTTTGAGAGTTGGTACTATAGGCTATAGTATATTTAAAGTATTTAAACAATACTTCTTAAAAGAACTTTAAATATTGAACGTCTTTTTAGCGTGATTTAAGGACAAATGAAAATTTTTCTCACGGAGAAACAAACGGAATTTAAAAAAAAATACATCTTCACGCAAACCACGTCGTGAGCAAAAGCAATTAATAACTAATATTATTAACAATCTTATGTCAGAATCATAATGAAAACTAATCTGTAATAAAATGTCTACGTTTAATTGTTGAAATTATATAATAATAATAATAATTTATTCCTTTATTTACAACATTGCATTTGTGAAAAATACCTACAATTGTAGAATTAGAAATAGATATAGAAATCTTTTTTATTCAAATAAACTTTTACGAGTGCTTTTGAATCGTCGATGAATCTACCACTGGTTCGGAATGCCGTTCCTGCCGAGAAGAGCCAGCAATAAACTCGGCGGTTGCTCTTTTCAAAAAAATTTTTTACAATAGGTAACAAAACTGTTATGTATAGGTACAGTGCTTCCACAATGAAGTTTCAAAAATGAATAAGACCTACATTTGTATGTTACAATCCAACCTAAGACGGGCAGCCATAAAGCAGACCCATTCCCGTTGGTGGCACCCGTTCACGAGCATGACGCATGATCCAGCCGTTGCTTCGCTCAACCATATTTGAGGGAACGTAACAACCCGCACCACCGTAGATACCAACTTATATTGGAATATTATAATGCCAAATGAAACTGAAAAATAGAAAAATAATAGAGTCTAACTGAATATTCAGTATAGATTTAAAGCTAGTTTGTAAAATTATTGTAATACTAGACGATGACCGCGACTTCCTCCGCGTGGAAGATTTTTAATTCACAGGTAACGCTTTAATTTTCTGGAAAAATTTAGCCAATGTGTTAGTCCTGGTTATGTTCCTTCCAAGCAGTCCGCAACCATCTTAGACTGCACCGTCACTTACCATCAGGTGAGATCTCACTCAAGGACTATCTTGTCTCTTGTCTAAATATATAAAAGGCAAAGGTGACTGACTGACTGACTGACTGATCTATCAACGCACAGCTCTAACCACTGGACCGATCGAGCTGAAATTTGGTATACAGGTAGCTGTTAGGACGTAGATATCCGCTAAGAAAGGATAGATATAAGAAGGATTTTGGAAAATTTCAACCCCAAGAGAGTTAAATAGGGGGTTAAAAAATCGAACCTAACGTGAGCGAAGCCGCGGGTTAAAACTAGTCATCCAATAAAATTAAAAAAATCCATGTTATATCTGACGAATTCTTAACTCTACGTCCAACGCATTAATTGTTATAGTTATTAGCGCCACAAGGTGTACGATATCGGTTAAAAGAATGTTATTACTTAACAAAAACACTCGTCAATTTGAAAATGTAAAATACGTACTTAATACATGACTTAAAACACTTTAAGCGCGACCCAATTTATCGAATTACTTTCGCGCGATCAATTTTTGGATAGCAAGTTGAGTTTATGATCCGAATTGCGTATTAATTTTTTTGCAATTAAGCGACAAACTTGAGTTTAGATTCGGCGGAGATATTTCAAAAATATTTTCTTTTTTTTATTATATTACAAAACCCCTAAAAATTGTAAATTCTAAAAAGAAGATTGCTACATGTTTACATGATTACATGTTTACATGTTTACATGATTATATGTTTACATGTTTACATGATTGTTACATTGCTACATGCAATGGAATTTTTTGGAAATTTTTATGGAATTTTTTGTGAATCACTAATCTACTCATCATTTTCTAGATGATGATTATAATGTACTATTTTTTTTTTTAATTTTCATCTAATTATACTATACTTAATCTTATGTTCTTTAATGTGGGACCATCATCAATTTTTTTTTAATTTTACTAGCCTATGTCACCCAAAATGAGCTAAGGATTCTAACGATACCTCATTCATCAAAATCGGTTCAGGCGGATAGAAGTTATGGTGGAATATAGAAACTCACATACGTACATACATATATGAATCCTAAAAACAATATACTCCTTTTTTCAGTCGTATAAAAAAAATCTAGTCCATTCTAAAAATGTGTCCCTACCTTATTACTCCTAAGTGAATTTTAAGGCCACAAACGCACGGTGGCTGCATCTAAGGCCGATGCCACACTTAAGATAAGCCCTATTACCGTGTGTGTCACCCGTGGCGCCGCCATTTTGTCTATTAACCACGCTAGCCCGTAATAGTGGGAAAACTATGACGAAACAAAATTGGTTTCACATTTTTAAAAATCCGTAGGTAGAATCTTTTTTCGTTACGCAATAGGGTTTTGTTATTTTTGACAGGAAGTGTAGGTACGTACAGTTACAGAAATAATGAAATTACCTACCAGTTTTATTTCTGTACCAGCTTTTGCACGCGGCTTCGCTGACGTTAAGTTCGATTTTTGAAACCCCTATTTTACCCCAGACTTTATTTTTACAGAAGTAGATCAAGTTTTAACTATCCGAATAAAAAACAGGCAAAAATTACATCATATTTCCCAAGGGACGATACTGAGTAGAAACATAAAATAATTAAATTTATTCGACAAAATAAAATCGCGAAGTTAGGTCTAATTTTTAACGAATTCGCACTTATTTTCAATTTGGTTTTTTTGGTTGGTATCAGCTAGTTTAATCTATACTAGCTGTTGCGCGCGACTTCGTCCACGTCAATTTCTGTTATTATGATCGCGATTAAAAAGTTTTTAAAAGAATATATTTTAAATATGGATAATTTTCCCCGTTTTTGCAACATCTTTCACTGATGCTTCGCTCCTATTGGTCGCAGCGTGATGTTAAGTATATAGCCTAAAGCCTTCCTCGATAAATGAACTATCCAACACAAAAAGAATTTTTTAATTCGAACCAGTAGTTCCTGAGATTAGCGCGTTCAAACAAACAAATTCTTCAGCTTTATATATTAGTATAGAGTATAGATATTATTAGAGTTCCCGCGGAAATTAAAAAAAAAAAATTCACGCTGACGAAATCGCGGGAATCGTCTAGCACAAGATTTTGCGATAGTGGCGCCCCTATTTTTTTTTGTCGAGTTATAATTATTTGGTTTTGAGCGTGCCGTTCATATTCAGTTCCACCGAAGCGTAGCGGGTTTGATTCCTGACTCGCGCTAGATTTTTATTAATGTTACGTTAGAAACTGCTAGGAAAAAATTAGCGCACTTCGCTACTTTCTAAAAAAACTGCACACTTTTTGGTCGTATTGATAACGTATAAATTGAATTTACTTAATAATTGGTTCAATTAAAACTACCCTTATAATTAATGCTTCCTTACTAATATTTTACTTTGTCTGGTGGGAGGCTTTGGCCGTGGCTAGTTACCACCCTACCGTCAAAGACGTGCCGCCAAGCGATTTAGCGTTCCGGCACGATGGCGTGTAGAAACCGACTAGGGGTTTGGGTTGAATGTACACTGCCAGACCCCTTTCAAGTTAGCCCGCTACCATCTTAGTCTGCGTCGTTACTTATCATCAGGTGAAATCGCAGTCAAGGGCTATCTTGTCATCGAATAAAAATAAAAATAAATTATAAATGCGAAAATGTGTTTGTTTATTGGTTTGTCCTTCAACCACACTGCGGATCGACGTGATTTTTGCATGGGTATAGTTGAGGACTTGGAGAGTGACATAGGCTACTTTTTATCCCGGAAAATCAAAGAGTTCCCGCGGGATTTTCAAAAACTAAATCCACGCGAGCGAAGCCGCGGGCATCAGCTAGTAATATAAATAAATAATTACCCTTCCCAGTAAGCCCGCTTCCATATAAGACTACATCGTCACTTGCCATCAAGTGAGATCATTGGGCTAGTTTGTCATTGGATAAAAAAAAAGACGTGTGGCACTCGGGGACTGCCGCGGTAAAGCTATTGCATAGCATTTTTTATCAACGCCATCTAGCGGCTCACCGTAAAGGAGCCCCGTGTCAGGTTATTTTCGTTACGGAATTTCTGGATTCGGTCTCCACGCTGGCCCGCGATAGAAGCTATGCAATAGCTTAATAACTAAGATAACAGACAGATAGACAGACAGGCCTTTGCATTTATAATATAAGTATGAATTATTTATTCTTTATACCTACGAATAAATAATAATTCTTTATACATTTATATAATTAACTTTCACATCAACTGTCAGACTTTGATTAAATATACATAACTAGCGGCTCGCTCCGGCTTCGCACGGGTATAAAATAGAGTTTTCTGTAGACCTTTTCAATGTGTACAATACTTATTATTAATAATTATTAATTTTTATTTTGATAAATCTCGTAGGGTTCAGCCTGCGTTTGCAATGTAAGCGGAAAAAATGTAATTATTTACGACATCGCATTAGAAACCTCAAAAATAACAGTATTTCTCCACTATTTAATGGATGTTATTATACATATAAACCTTCCTCTTCAATCACTCTATCTATTAAAAAAACCGCATCAAAATCCGTTGCGTAGTTTTAAAGATTTAAGCATAGGTACATAGGGACAGAGAAAGCGACTTTGTTTTATACTATGTTTTGTATTAAATTTACTTCATAACAAAGACTCTTTTAACAATGAGGAAACATATGCACTCAATAGAATAGAATAGAATAGATGCAATAAGTAGCAGTCCAATATAAATGGTTTATTCATAAAATTATAAGATTTCATCACAACACTGGGGTGAGTACATTTTACATTTTTTACAGGATTTTCCTGAAACCCATTTATCCAATGCATGTATACTTACTTTGATTGTTTAAAATGAAGGAGAAATTATGACCTCCCTGGCGCAGTGGTCAACGCTGGGAAGCCTCGGGTTCGATTCCCGGCGGTGGCAATTTGGGAATTTATAATTTCTACATAGTCTCTGGTCTGGTCTGGCGGAAGGCTTTGGCCGTAGCTAATTACCACTCTACCGTCAAAGACGTGCCTCCAAGCAATTTAGCGTTCCGGTACGATGAAGTGTAGAAACAGATAAGGGGTATGGGTTGAGTGTACACTACCATACGCTTTCCAAGTTAGCCCGCTACCATCTTAGACTGCATCGTCACTTACCATCAGTTGAGATCGCAGTGAAGGACTTTCTTGTCATTCAATTAAAAAAGACGTGTGGCACTCGGGGACTGCCGCGGTAAAGCTATTGCATAGCATTTTTTATCAACGCCATCTAGCGGTGACAGGAAAATGTGTTCCCGTCGAACCTTAGGTTTTTTCGTTACGGAATTTCTGGATTCGGTCTCCACGCTCAAGGCCGGCGATAGAAGCTATGCAATAGCTTGAAAAAACTCGAAAGTTACAGTTGATTCAAGATCTTAGAGGTATAATATCTTAGGGGTAAACCCCCCCTTCCCCCCAGAGTTACCTCTAGTTGCTTCTGAGTCCAGCATGGTTACTCTAGCATGAGTAGGTAGTTAGGTACCCACATAGTGGGTAGAAGGAAAAAAGTGTTCTTACAAACCTTTTTTTAGCTCTCAATTTATTACACATTATGTACCTGTAACAAATGAAAATTGATGAGCATTATGCAAGCAATCAAACCAAAGCAAACAGATAAAAAAAATGTAATTAAGTTACGACTGACATTTGGCGGCAAAACAGACGCGGGCGGCCATAAATTCTAGTCCAATAAAAAAGCTATTAAAAAAAAACATTCAAATTCGAAAAGAGAACTTCTCTAAATTGAACTGAAGGAATCGCCAGTGTAGGCTGAGCTGCCGTGGAGTGCGCACGCGTTCCTATTGCTATAGTTGTAAGGTTGGGAATTCGAATAGTGGTGGTTCATTGTAGTGTGGTGGTGGTTGTAACCACGCGAGCGTGACGTCACCGTTCGGTAACCACGCTTGAAGCACCGTGTTATAACTTCACTATCGTGAGATTATCGGTGTACTGTTCTTTTATATTTCGCATAAAAATCGTGCTCGCTCTGTACGAAGTAAAATGTCTGTAAAACTCATTGATATATTACTCAACCGAGATACACAGTTCAGAGAAACGTGACTGATGACACATCTGCATGTCGATTCCGTAAAAATGATTGCATCAGTGTAACGATCGCAATGGCCACTGATTGGCTGAATTTGTGTCATTCTTGCTGCATCAATGCATTTTAACCAATAACAAGAGGGTACCAGCCAATCAGAAGCCATTGCGATCGTTACACTGAATCGCAATCGAATCAATGATACTTTAAGCTGCGGCTGAAACTTTCAGAAACTGTTTTTCTTTGATACTATCGCTGAAATTTATATACCGCACTCTCACTTAGCTCAGGCTTAAGACAGAGTTAAAACGAGACAGATTTATGTCAGAGCATATTTGTGTCTCGTTTTAACTTCTATCTTGAGTCTGAGCTGAGTCAGAGCACGCTCTATAGATCTCAGTATCAATGTTGATTTCCTATTACAGTTATAAATGAGAAACTGTGCTTGTTTGTTTGTTCACTAACCGACTTAAAGAAAATGAGGATGCGACTCAAAGCGACGCGCATGTTTTTTGACGATGTTACTTTATAACTCCATCAAATCTGAATTCAATATTTTTTATCTAAACTGACATATTGTAAGGTTCCCTTTTTTGGTGAAGGTTTGATAATTATCTTCGGTGATGGAGGACGGAACTCCTCAATGAATAAGAGCAAATCGTTTGCGATCAGAAAATAGATTGATCCTATGAAGCTACACTACAAAGTTGAAACTAATTTTTTTTAAACCGATTTCTATACTACAAAGTATAAAATAATTATCGTTTCATCGTTTCTATTTAGACGCTCAACTTCAGCATGGACAAAATAAAATTAAATATATTTTGCTATTTGTGTATCTAGGTTTATATTATCAACAGTAAAATCATTGTTTAGTCTCAGATCTATATCGATACTACGGTTCATTTTTCTTATATGGCGCCTACAAGATTATTGATATGGGAAAGCAAAGAATTGCTTGTTTTCTTTTGTGCTTTAGATCAATATTCTAGGTAATAGGAATATTAATTAATTTAGGGAAATGATTACAGTTAATGAAATGTTTTCATCAACGTTAATACATATAAGTGTGATGCTAGCTTAATATTTTGTCAGTTTTTGTATTGAAAATCTGCTGAAGCTTAATAAATAAAAGTTTGGATATTTGGAGAGTTAGTCACGCCACAACAACTGGAACGATTTGGCTGAAATTTTAAATGGATATACCTAGATAGTAGAAATAATGCGCCATAAGCTAAATCTTAAACAGGAAAATTAAAGATTTCAGGAGAATTAATAAACATTAATCCAAGCTGACAAAGTCTTAGGCACCAGTCTATCTAAATGTATAAAAGAAAATGGTGACTAACTCACTTGCTAACTGACTAACTGACTAATCTATCAGTTCAATGGATAAAATAAGGGTTTGAAAAGTCGAACTTAACGCGAGCGAAGCCGCGTGCAAAAGCTATTTCTTAAATAAAGGGTTAAGGTTAGCATAACAGGTTTTCGCTTATCATCCCAAAAAAAAAAAACAAGAAATTAAAAACACAACTCCGTAAGGCAAACGCAGCAGGGCGTGACGTGAACTTACAAAAATTACGACATTTTGACATTTCCGGTTCCCGCCCGTCAAAGTGATGTCGGCACTCCGCGCAGTGTGTGTTTACCTTTATTAAAAAAAAGACGTGTGGCACTCGGGGACTGCCGCGGTAAAGCTATTGCATAGCATTTTTTATCAACGCCATCTAGCGGCTCACCGCTAGATGGAGTTGATAAAAATGCGCCATCTAGCGGCTCACCGTAGAGGAGTCCCGTGTCAGGTTATTTTCGTTACGGAATTTCTGGATTCGGTCTCCACGCTCAAGGCCCGCGATAGAAGCTATGCAATAGCTTAAAAAATCAGTTCAAGGGAATTCGGTATCTCTTGTAACTGTAAGAACACCTATCAAGGTGATTTTATTTTTAGCTATAGGGTTTTTTTATTCGATGACAAGATAGCCATTGATTGCGATCTCGTGTGATGTTAAGTGACGATGCAGTCTAAGATGGTAGCGGGTTGTCTTAGAATGGGTGTGTAAATTAAACCCCTAAATTAAATTTTAATCAAAATCGGTTCAGTAGTTTTCAGATATGGACACTTTTTAACCGACTTCAAGAAAAGGGGGGGGTTTTCAATTCATCGGGATTTTTTTTATGTATGTTCCCCGATTACTCGAAGACGCCTGGACCGATTTGGAAAATTCTTTTTTTGTTTGAAAGGGTATACTTCTCAAGTGATTCCATTGTCATTAGGTCAGGATCTGATGATGGAATCCTGGAGAAATCGAGGGAACTCTTGAAATTCTATAGGCACAATTGATATACTTTGTAGTGGCGTTTGAAGTCGGTTTTGTAAAAATAATTTGTACGTTTAAATTATCCAGTTATATTCTTTAATTCGCTTGGCGGCACGTCTTTGACGGCAGGGTGGTAACTAGCCACGGCCAAAGCCTCCCACTAGATACTACTACACTAGAATAACCAAAGCATAGAGAAGTACAGACCTTTTTTTACTAAATCTCAAGTCACAATCCAACGAAATAGAATGGCTAACAAAAGGTACACGATATTCAAATTTCGAATTAAGGAATTATGAATGGTAGTTCGTTTATTATATCATTCGTTCAGGAATGATTGATCGGTGCGTTGATGTCTTTTTTGTGCGTTACGTCATTAGTGCTTAATTAACTGTGAGCATAGATTGTGTGAAATGGTCTGTGATGTGCGCGCGCTACCATACAGATTTGTTAGACAAGGATAGATGTATAAATATTTAATAGAGTAAGTAGTATAGCAGAGCTTTTTTATTGAAATAAACTTTTGTAGAGTGCTTTTGAATTGCAAGTCGAAGTAGCGTTGAGATAGTTACCGTTACAACCAAGAAGAACTAAAAATTACGTTGTGACCTACATTATTGTTAAAATTATTATCTCTTACACCTTTAAGAAAATTGTTAATATGTCATTTGATATGGAGAACAGAGGAGGTACTATTCTGAAATTTTCCAATAAACCGACTTGTCAAAATTTTAATTTTATCTAGGTTCATATCTACATACAATTAAGATTTCGTCCTACAATCATTGTCATTTCCTATCATTAGGACAAAGTAAAGTGCAAAATTAATGATATTAGAGTATCATCAAGTGTTGATTTCACGAAGGTCGAGAAATAAATTGATCGTTCTGACAGAAAATCTGTCAAAATATGATAATGCTCGGTAAGTTAAAAATGAGTCTTATACTTATTTTATGTTGGTGATATCAGCCCTAAAAGTTTTTAAAGACTGCTGTTCAAGAGGTTTTCTTTTCCATATTATAGATTAAGATATTACCTATGCATGATATCTATGGAATGTAACTAGACTAAAAATATGTATTTTTGGGAAACCCTCCCTGGGTTTCCAATATTCTAAATACCTACTCTAATCTTCGCATTTGAATAAAAATTAACCTTTTAAAAATCCTAAATAAAATTCCAATGTAAATCTTTACAAATTACTGATATTGTAGTTTAGTGTTAGTGTAAAAATAAAAACTTAAAAATGAGCTTATTTAAAATACTTATCTACTATTTTAGCTTCATCTCTTTCTTACATTATGCACACCAATTTGTGAAACAGCGCAAACCGCACTATAACCTTTATGATAAATCGATCATTTGTAACTCTGTATCAATTTGTCAATATTATACTAAGCCATTATAATCTTTAACAGGCTTGTTATAAGAATTAATTTTGTTTGAATAGATTAAACAAATTGTGAACTGTATAAAGGTTAGAGGGAAGCAGGAAAAAGTTTAACAGTTCAGGTGTTTTTTTTTTTAATTTTTAACACAATGGCAAAGATACCTTTTGGTTGTTTTTTTTTTATCCAGTAGGGTTTATTGGCGGTTAGTAATTAAGATTTTTTGTATCTCTACTATTTTCCATCTAAAGGTCAGAGATAATAGAAATACAATCCAGCCAATCTCCACAGAGATTAGCCATCTGCGCGGGAGATATTATAGTACACACGTGAAAGCGCAAACGCAGGTGCACTCTCTGTTCCCTCACTCTCATAGTCCGATGGAACGAAAGTCCGACACGACTGGAGAAAGATCAGGCGCAGGACCGACAGCTTTACGTGCTCTTCGAGGCACGGGGGTGACTCACCGCCATTTTCCTAACTCCGGGCTAGTACTGAGAATTTCTTGACAGAAAAACCCAATACATTTTTTGGCTCGATCGGAAATGGGACAAAAAAAATGTAGTAGAATAAGAATTCACACAAAAATCACAAACCTTTGAAAAGATTTTGGAGAACTTTCAGACGTACAGGTTTCCTCACCATATTTTCCTTCACCGTTGAAGCATGTGATATATAAAAATTCAAAATTATTTATTTCATGTATGCCAACTTGTAGCTCTTATGACACGTCATAAATCTACCACCGGTTCGGAATGCAGATTCTGCTGAGAAGAACCGGCAAGAAACTCAGCATTTGCTCTTTTTTATGTCATTCATTTAGGTACCTACTAATTTTATGTTATAATTTTCTGACTCGTTACTTAATTTATTCAATAACTAGCTTTTGCCCCCGCGACTTCGTCCGCGTGGAATTAGATTTTGGGGTGGAATTTTCAAAAACTGTGACACACGTTCTTTCGTTCTTTATTTTTGACTGAAAGCTCAAATACCAACTTTGATGGAAACAGCTTGAAAAATGACGGAGTTTCATATAAACTTCCATCCCCTATTTAAACCCCTTAGGGGTGGAATTTCCAATAATCCTTTCTTAGTGTGCGCCTACGTCATAAAAGGAACCAACTGTAAACATTTCAAGTTTCTCACTTTAGTAGTTTAGGCTGTGCGTTGATATCTCAGTCAGTCAGTCAGTCAGTCAGGACTTTGAATTTTATATATATAGATGTCGACGTACACATATTAGGGGTTGTTACTTGGTTCTTGATAAGCTGTATGTATTTATACTTTGTGCACTTTTTAGTTTCAACCTGTTTTGTGTGCCTCTTCTAAATATATAAAAGGCAAAGGTGACTGACTGACTGACTGACTGATCTATCAACGCACAGCTCTAACCACTGGACCGATCGAGCTGAAATTTGGCGTACAGGTAGCTATTAATTAGGACGTAGGCATCCGCTAAGAAATAATTTTTGAAAATTTCAATCCCAAGAGGGTTAAATAGGGGTTTAAAAAATCGAACATAACGTGAGCGAAGCCGCGGGTTAAAGCTAGTAATAAATAAAATGAAAATATTATAATATAATAACTTATTACACTATTTTGTGAGTAGCTGGATGCCAAGCCGATGGATTCCATGCAACTTTGTCATTGAGAAAGTCACTAACTTTGTAATAACCACGACTTGACAAATTAATTGCTAACTTCGAAAAGTCAAAGATTTGAACCTGCCCGGGATTGAACCTGCTACCCCTCCGAATAGGAATCCCCAGTCCCAGCTACTAGGCAATCAGAACTCCCGCAGTTAAACGGGCTATAACAATAAAATCCACCTCATCCGTTACATAATAGAGGTTATTGTTCTTTAACGTATTAGTTACCTACTCGAGTTTGATTAATGGCAACACTAAAAAATCGATTTGTTTGAGTGGCAACGTTACAATGCCATTAATTATTGTTAACCCCGTTGGTTTAATGGTTAGCTTGTTCAGCTGAAGAGTATACGGTCCTAGGTTGAAGTCCCGAGTTGGTAACAAAATGTTCTTTTGAGATATTAGGGACAAGGAATTCTTGTACCTACAGAAAACAGGGTCTAGCGCTTTGAAAGAAGGAATAGCATTTACATCTATGTCTTTCTACGTGCACTTTAATATCTTCTGAGTAGTAAACTAAAATTTTTTTCGATAACAATAGTTTTTGACTGCGATCTCACCTGATGGTCAGTGACGATGTAGTCTAAGATGGTAGCGGGCTAACGTGGAACGTATGGCAGTGTAAATTCAACCTATATTCCTAATCTATTTCTACACGCCGTCGTGCCTATATTGAACTATAGTGTTATATATTTTTGTAATCTACTCATCATTTTTTAGGTGATGATTATATAATTTTCCATTATGTGGGACCATGGTCACCCCATCAATTTTTTTTGATTTTACTAGCCGATGTCACCCGGAATAAGCTAAAGCTACTAACGATACCTCATTCATCAAAATCGGTTCAGGCGTAAAGAAGTTACGGTGGAATATAGAAACACACACACATACATATATGAAACCCTGAAAAGAACTACTTTTTTCAGGCAGTCGTATAAAAAAAAACTGTCTGGTGGGAGGCTTTGGCCGTGGCTAGTTACCACCCTACCGTCAAAGACGTGCCGCCAAGCGATTCAGCGTTCCGACACGATGGCGTGTAGATACCGTTAAGGGGTATGAGTACACTGCCATACCCCTTCCAAGTTAGCCCGCTACCATCTTAGACTGCATCGTCACTTACCACCAGGTGAGATTGCAATCAAGGACTATCTTGTCATCGAATAAAAAAAAAACAAAAATCCAACATGGCGCTGTGGCACAAAAATCGACCGTACAAATTTAAAATTGGAACAAATCTCGGCGGCATACGCTCCTGCAATAAGTAGGAAGTCCCGATTAAACCCTAATGTGCTCAAGTGACGTCCTCGTTGCCAACCACCAGCACAGCTTGACCTACCTCCCCCCTCTCGCTGCTACGAAAACGGGACGACCAAGATCCGTAGCTATACAACGAGATAGCTCAATTGTAATCGGTCACTACATTGGTATATCCTAAGACCAGTTAATTCAGACCTATCTCAGTGATAGAATTCGGTGTAACCGTTCGCGTAAGGGGGCTCCAGCTGGTTTGGACGGTATATTGGCTTCATTGATACCGCCGGATGCTTGCTTAAGACGGTGTAACTTCTAGTTGTATAGATTAACTGTCGGTTTTGCAACTTCGCGTCGAAAATATGGCCTTCTATGCGTTTTCCCTTAGATCCGTTGAATTGCGTTATGTAATCAGTAGTAAGAAGGTAACGGGCATAGTTAGAGGTTCCGACGACCTCCCTGGCGCAGTGGTGAGCGCTGTGGTCTTATAACTGGGAGGACTCGGGTTCGATTCCCGGCGGGAGCAATTAATTATTTCTAAATTGTTTCTGGTCTGGTCTGGTGGGAGGCTTTAGCCGTGGTTAGTTACCACCCTATAGTCAAAGACGTGCCGCCAAGCGATTTAGCGTTCCGGCACGATGGTGTGTACAAAGTTTACAAACCGATTAGGGGTATGGGTGGAATTTACACTGCTATACCCCTTCCAAGTTACCCTGCTACCATCTTAGACTGCATCGTCACTTACCATCAGGTGAGATCGCAGTCAAGGGCTATCTTGTCATCGAAAAAAAAAGGTAAAACTAGTTATGATTCAATGCAAGTAAATACATAATATAAACGAAAAAATTATTTTTACAAAACCGTCTTTAAATGTCACTACCAAGTATATCAATTGTGCCTATATGTCCCTCGATTTCTCCGGGATCCCATCGTCAGATCCTGACCTGATGACAATGGGACCACCTGGGAAGTATACCCTTTCAAACAAAAAAAGAATTTTCCAAATCGGTCCATGCGTCTTCGAATCATCGGGGAACATACATAAAAAAAAAAAGATTCCGACGAATTGAGAACCTCCTCCTTTTTTGGAAGTCGGTTAAAAATAAACCAATTAACTAATAACATAACGGCCTAGTCAATTAATAAACAATTAAGATGTAATTAATTATTACTGAATGAAGTAAGAAATACTAAAACACATTGGCCATTGTGTTGAGTGTGTCTCTATATGAGCTTTAATTTTTTATTGCATATAGGCAACTAGTTAATAGCTAGTTAACGGTCAGCGGGTTCTATTCCCGGTGTTTCCGTAGAGACTATACCATTTAGCGCAGAAGGGCTCTGAAACTAGCTACTACTAAATTACAAATTACACCTGATGTTAAGTGAATACCGCCGTCCATGAACACTTGTAGTACCAGAGGCACCACCAATGCGTTGCCGGCTTTTCAGGAATTTGTTGGTCCGCCCCTTGAATAACCCCACATTGTAATTAAGTGGGAACACCGTCGAAGGGAGATGATTCCATAATATATAATCCCAAGTTGACATGTGTTGGATTATATCTATTGCATTTTTGAAGCTTCACTGTGGAAGCACTGTATACATAGCTTAGTTTGGTTACTTATTGTAAAATTATTTTATTTTTGTGAAAAGAGCAACTGCTGAGTTTCTTGCCGGTTCTTCTCAGCAGAATCTAAATTCCGAACCGATGGTAGATTTATGACGTGTCATAATATACAAGGTAGCCTACATGAAATAAATAAATTTTGAATTTGAATTTGAATACGGTAGTACGTGGAAAAAAAGATCTGGCACAACGGATGGTCGAAGTGCTCCAGGCACCCAGGTGGTGAGGGTGAAATTGCGTTCGGTGGCGTGCGGTGCGGTTGCAGAAGTCAGTTAATATTTTCAAAGTAAAAGTATCTTATCCGAAGAACGGAATACTTATGCAATGTATATTGCAGTCATGACATTAAACTTTTGCAATTACATGCAAGTACCTGCGTTGACCCTGCATGATTGATAGCGCCCAATGTAACAAAAACGCGGTCGAGAGTACCGACAAACATTGTAATTCACCTTTAGACCTAGACCTACGTTTTACATGCAACAAATCTAATCTCAATTCGCTATGCTTGAAGCCTCAATAGACTAAAGCTACTGTTACACATGCTCATTTCAAGCATGAAAGCATGCTAGTATCGATCAGTCGTTTGCAACAGGTGCGCGTGCACCATGCGCATATAGTTTTTATAACCCGTAACATCTTCTACTCGCATTTCTGTAAGCAATTGAGCACTTGCTCCAAAGTCCTGTCTTCTAGATTTCCAATCACGGACCCAAATTTTTCTGTTTCTTTTCTTTTTTTGCCGAGATGATATAAGCTTCTGGATGCATTGCATCGCCAGCAAAAGGATAATCTTATTGAGCTCCATGGCTTTGTTTGAACTGACAGAAAGCGAGAAAGCACGCTTTAAAATAGCATGTGTATTTGGGATGTTTGCTTTGACCATGCTTATTGAAGAGCATACTTAAAACTAGCATGCCTATTGCTAGCAAATGTAAACTGTTCATAAGCATGCTCGCATTGAGCATACTCATAAGCATGCTCACTAGCATGCTATTTTAGAGCATGTGTAACAGTACCATAAGGCTGAGATCTGAGATTGTCTATTTTAATTTAGGTAGCAACTTGTAGACTGTAGTATACATATATTTTGTGACATGTTTAAGTACGACCTTTTTTTAATTTTTGCATGATGTGGCTGCCTATAAGTGAAATTACTTGTTTTTCACTACCCTACTTTTATCTACGTTTTTTAAGTCTAGTTTACAAGTAATTTTGTTTGTTGTCCAAATAATAAATAAATAAATAAATAAATCTATAGAGCGTGATCAGCTCAGACTCAGACAGAATTAAAACGAGACAGACTTATGTCAGAGCATATTTGTGTCTCGTTTTAACTCTATCTTGAGTCTGAGCTGAGTCAGAGCACGCTCTATAGATCTCAGCATCAGAACTTTTTTTTTCTATAACAAGATAGTCCATAAAAGCGATCTCACTTGATGGTAATGACGATGCAGTCTAAGATGGTAGCGGGCTAACTTGAAAGGGGTATGGCAGTGCACATACCCCTAATCTGTTTCTACACGCCATCGTGCTGGAACGCTAAATCGCTTGGCGGCAGGATGGTAACTAGGCCTTCTACCAGATCAAATACAACCAGAGCTATTTTATTTAGAAATCATATTAAATCACTTTCTCATCCAAACATTGATAAGAATGTTTTGTTCTTCAATTAAAAAAAGATGATATATATATGACATGGGCAAATTCACTCATTATTTATTGTATCTTATCTCAATCTCAGGGATCCGCGGTGAAATAGAACCGCAGTAATACAGGTAAAATATGTTAATAACTCAAACTGATATCATATATTAAGTATTTTATTGTTTGTAGGTAAATCGCTGAACCGATCTTAAATAATTTTGCCATATTTTCCGTTTTTTCAACTACCTTTAATCGAGAGAGAATAGGCATTTTCTAGGCAATAATGATGAAGACGTCAGTCAAGCCCTAGTCTATATATTGCAAAAAAAAGCTTTTATATTGAAGACAGATGTAATATATCTCATATGAGTATTTTTTTATCCTTGGAAATCATCAGTCGTCACGGCATGTGTAAAAAACTTAAAACTTCACGCATTAAAATAATTAATCTATATATATAAAATTCAAAGTCCTGACTGACTGACTGACTGACATATATCAACGCACAGCCTAAACTACTGAAGTTAGAAACTTGAAATTTTTACAGTTGGTTCCTTTTATGACGTAGACGCACACTAAGAAAGGATAATTGGAAATTCCACCCCTAAGGGGTTTAAATAGGGGATGGAAGTTTATATGAAACTCCGTCATTTTTCAAGCTGTTTACATCAAAGTTGGTATTTGAGCTTTCAGTTAAAAATAAAAAAGTACGTGTGTCACAGTTTTGAAAATTCCACCCCAAAATCTAATTCCACACGGACGAAGTCGCGGGGGCAAAAGCTACTTTACTAGATGATGCTCGCAAAGTCGTCCGCATGGATTAACGTTTTTAATTCCCGCGGGAATTCATTAATTTTCTGGGATAAAATGTAGCCTATGTTTTAATCCTGGGTATGACCTATCCTCACTCCAAATTTTAGCTAAATCGATCCATTCGTTGTTGCGTGAAGGAGTAACAAACATCCATCCATTCTCACTAACTTTCGCATCCTTACTTAATATTATAAATGCGAAAGTGTGTTTTTTTTGTTGGTTCGTCCTTCAATCACGCTGCAACAGAGCTACGGATCGACGTGATTTTTTGCATGGGTATAGTTGGGGACCTGGAGAGTGACATAGTCTACTTTATCCCATAAGATTAAAGAGTTCTCGCAGGATTTTGTAAAAACTAAATCCACAAAATCGCGGGCATCAGCTAGTTTATAATATTACTAACTTTAACCCGCGGCTGCGCTCACGTTAGGTTCGAATTTTTAACCCCCTATTTAACCCTCTTGGGGTTGAAATTTTCCAAAATCATTTCTTAGCGGATGTCTACGTCCTAACAGCTACCTGTATGCCAAATTTCAGCTCGATCGGCCCAGTGGTTAGAGCTGTGCATTGATAGATCAGTCTGTCAGTCAGTCAGTCAGTCAGTCAGTCACCTTTGCCTTTTATATATTTAGATTAGCATTAGGAAGTAGCATCCTACCTACCCACCCTACTAATATTCCTGCTCATTAGCAGGATAGGATTTTTATGAACGGAACCCTCAAAAATAATCATCAGCTCTCGACTTGACTGGTTTTAACAACGGCTTGGGAATAATCAACTGCGATGCAAAATGTCGACATTGTTCTATTTTCCTATGAATACCAATGTTTTGCTATTATATACTTAGTGGCTCGATCGAGGTTTTTAAAGCAAAAATCAAGACATTAGCTATTATAGAGGTATGAGAAAATCAATCATTTACATTATGTACATACCTACATTATCAGTTTAAGCGAGTACATGCCACTTTTTAAGCTATTGCATAGCTTCTATCGCGGGCTAGCGTGGAGACCGAATCCAGAAATTCCGTAACGAAAATAACCTGACACGGGACTTCTCTACGGTGAGCCGCTAGATGGCGTTGATAAAAAATGCTATGCAATAGCTTTACCGCGGCAGTCCCCGAGTGCCACACGTCTTTTTTTTTTCATGACAATATAGTCCCGGACTGCGATCTCACCTGATGGTAAGTGACGATGCAGTAAAAGACGATAGCGGAGTAACTTGGAAGGGGTATGGCTAATCTGTTTCTACACTGTCGTGTCATGCCGGACCGTTTAATCGCTTGGCGGCACGTCTTTGACGGTTGGGTGGTAACTAGCCACGGCCAAAGCCTCCCACCAGACAAAATCTATGATTAACATTGGATTTACTGACTTTATACAAATGATAGCCTAAGTTATGGATCAATTTATAGTCTCAATAGCCCAACGGTTAAAGGTGCAGACTATAAACCGAAAGGTCGCAGGTTCGAATCCCACCTGTTGCTCTATTGGCGTATCCACTCCTAGCACAAGCTTTCCGCTTATTTGGAGGGTATAGGAGGATATTAGTCAACTTCAACTTGGCTAATGTTCTTTTTTGAAAATAAAAAAAAATTTGAAACAACGTCCGGCGTGTAGAAACCGTTTAGGGGTATGGATTGAGTTTACACTGCTATACCCCTTCCAAGTTAGCCCGCTACTATCTTAGAATGCATCGTCACTTACCATCAGGTGAGATCGCAGTCAAGGGCAAGTTACCTAATGGCCTAAACAAATTTCAATGCCAGTCCAGTACTGTCTACCAGTCCTGGGTCAAATAGAAGACCCATGTAAACAGCAAGGTCCAGTGAAAGCGACAGTCACTGTACAAGTTAAAAAAACCTACCCTAAAACCTGAAAGGTCGGTTACGACCACAAAAAAACTTCAATGTTTACGTCGTAACTGACATACGCTTACGACTTACATTTTAAGGCCCCACATTGAGTTGATTAAAAGGCAGTAATGTCATTATCTAGGCATCACAAAAACTATATTAATCCTTTACGAACCACCGCTGAAGTTGCCCCACCACAACCTTTACAACGTCATGGGAAAACCACCTTTGTTTGTATTAGGGTTAAAGCTTAAATTTGCGTGGAGCGTTTTACTAGTCTACTAAACGGGGTCGGGTGTACATTTAGGTTTTAACTTTTTAAGCATAGGACAGATGCATTTAAGATGGTATCACATGTTTTAATAAACTTTGATACTTTACAAAGATAAAAGTGTTTTTATTAGGTACGCTTTGCAAATAAAATAAAAGAAAGAAAGAAGGTACCTACTAGGTAAATAAATAAAACTCTTTGTGAATATAAAAGTAATTGATGCTATAGTCTGATTTTTAATTGCGTGGAATTCTGACGTATCTTAATGTTACCAGAGATTAAAAAAATCCCACAAAAAAGATAATAAAACACTTATAAAAATAAAAATCAATTGTCGCACATAGGTAGATATATGACAAATGCCTGACAGATAGTTTGGGGTAAAATCGAACTACAGGTGGTAATACTGTTTTTCATACAAATAACTCGCTCTGTTTATAAAATGACAACTGTCAGAATTCCACCGAATTAAAAATCAGACTATAGACACGACGCGACGTGAGTTAAAAGGAGAAGTGGGTGATTAAAATAAAATTAATATTTATATTAAGTACTTGATAAGTGAAGTTAGACTTCAAAATTGTGCATAGGGGATCGGTATAAATATAAATTAAGTTTTTCACCTCACTCGTGAACGGGTGCCACCAACGGGAATGGGTCTGCTTTGGCTGCCCGTCTTGACATGCGTTGGATTGGTGTACCTACGTATGCATTTTTGCATTTTTGAAGCTTTATTGTGGAAGCACTGTATACATAGCATAGCTTTGTAAAAAAAATTTTTTTTTTGAAACTGCTGAGTTTCTTGCCGGCTCTTCTCAGCAGAATCTGCATTCCGAACCGGTGGTAGATTTATGACGTATCATAAGAGCTACAAGTTAGCCTATATGAAATAAATAAATTTTGAATTTGAATTTGAATATGAACTAGCTCAAAAAGGGCGCCTTTGCTGTCTAAAAACAGGGAGCAAAAGTTGTTTTTGCTCACGCAGTGAGAAAAAGTGTTGTCTCAAGAAAAGTTCAACACTTTTTCTCACTGAGAAAGCGAAAACGCCACCGTGTTGGAACGCTGAATCGCTTGGCGGCATGTCTTTGACGGTAGGGTGGTAAATAGCTACGGCCAAAGCTTCCTACCAGACCAGACCAGAGACAATTTAGAAATAAGAAATTCCCAAATTGCCCCACCGGGAATCGAACCCGAGACCTCCCGGTTATAAGACCACAGCGCTCACCACTGCGCCAGGGAGGTCGTCAAATTTAGAGCTTAATTAATAAGCCTCAATAGCCCAACGGTTAAGGGTGCGAACTGAAAACTGAAAGGTCGCAGGTTCGAACCCCGCCCGTTGCACTATTGTCGTACCCACTCCTAGCACAAGCTTTCCGCTTATTTGGAGGGTAGAGGAGGATATTAGTCAACTTCAGCTTGGCTAATGTTCTTTTTAAAAAAAACAAAAAAAAAATTGAATGTTGATTTCTTGTATTAATTAAGACTCTTTCAAAAACAGTTTACTAGGCCATCATAACTCTATAAAATTAGTTTCTATATATAGAACGCATATAATGCGGGTTGGAAACAGCCATGTAGAGTTTTTCTTTACATTCCTTGCTATTTGAATATGTTAATTTTAATTATTCTACTAACTTGGCCCGCAGTTTTGGTTTTCTGGAAATTAAAAAAAATGTACTTACCAATTTTTATCGTAATATATCTAAAATTGGCCTTAATCCACGCGAACGAAGTCGCGGGCATCAACTAGCATATTTTATTCTGAAGTAGGTACTTAACACCTACTTAAATACTCAAAGCCTATTATAAATTATAATATAGTATGATATATCACTCGGTATAAATCAACAAAAATCTGCCAGATAAAAAAAAGACGTGTGGCACTCGGGGACTGCCGCGGTAAAGCTATTGCATAGCATTTTTTATCAACGCCATCTAGCGGCTCACCGCTAGATGGCGTTGATGAAAAATGCGCCATCAAGCGGCCCACCGCAGAGGCGTCCCGTGTCAGGTTATTTTCGTTACGGAATTTCTGGATTCGGTCTCTACGCTGGCCCGCGATAGAAGCTATGCAATAGCTTAAAAATCTCTTTTTCTTATATAAGTAAGTAAGTAAAGTAGTTCTTAATGCATAACATCTCGTAATACTTATGATTTATGTAACAAATTCATAAAGCGTAGTTGGTACTCGTGATTAAAGTTAAAACTAAGTAAGATATTAATTTACTGATATCATTCCACTTTGATCTGTATTCATTAGAATAACATTAAATAGATTAACTTTTAACTATGTCGAACTGTTTCTTTACTTAATCTTTTTTTTTTGACGACGCAGTGGTGAGCGCTGTAGTCTTATAACTGGGAGGTCTCGGGTTCGATTCCCGGTGGGGCAATTTGGGAATTTTGTTATTTCTAAATTATCTCTGGTCTGGTCTGGTGGGAGGCTTCGGCCGTGGCTAGTTACCACCCTACCGTCAAAGACGTGCCGCCAAGCGTTCCGGCACGATCACGTGTAGAAACCGATTTGGGGTATGGCCTGAATGTACATTGCCATACCCCTTCCAAGTTAGCCTACTAAGATCTTAGACTGCATCATCACTTACCATCACGTGAGATCGCAGTCAAGGACTATCTTGTCATCCAATAAAAAAACGTCAACTAATCAGCTAGCTTGTAATATTATTGGTAGAAATAAATCACTTTAACTAAGTAATACACTCTTTTACTTTAAATAAATATCTTAAATAAATTAAAACTACTACTAATTATATATAAAAAAAAAAGTGTGGCACTCGGGGATTGTCGCGGTAAAGCTATTGCATAGCATTTTTTATCAACGCCATCTAGCGGCTCACCGTAGAGGAGTCCCGTGTCAGGTTATTTTCGTTACGGAATTTCTGAATTCGGTCTCCACGCTGGCCCGCGATAGAAGCTATGCAATAGCTTAATATTTTAAATTTTTAAGTCCAAATTAATCCATTATTCCCAGTTCCCATCACATCGCAGTTAAGCACAAAAAGGTTACTACTTTAGTATTATTAGAAGGTCTGTATTCATTATAGAAGTACTGTAGTTGTATAATGTAGTAAATAAATGAATGGAGCGGGCGGTCCCTCGGACCTCCATAGAACGGGTACTGTCGTGATTATAAATCTCCGCGGATTTTAATTAATGCAATATTCATATCTTTAATGTTTGTATCTTAATATTAATTAGAAAATTAGCAAAAATTTATTATTTACTAGCTTTAACCCGCGGCTTCGCTCACGTTAGGCTTGATTTTTTAAACTCCTATTTTACCTCCTTCGGGGTTGAATTTTGAAAAATCCTTTTTTAGCGGATGACTACGTCATCATAGCTACCTGTATGCCAAATTTCAGCTCGATCGGTCCAGTGGATAGAGCTGTGCGTTGATAGATAAGTCAGTCAGTCAATCAGTCAGTCAATCAGTCAACCTTTGCCTTTTATATATTTAGATAGATGAAGTTCTTTATAATACTACACTATTCAATTCCGACTGTTTATTGTTTATGAAGTAATATTTTTAAACTCGTTTACTATCCCAATTTCGGAATTTATAATTTCTAAATTGTCTCTGGTCTGGTCTGGTGGGAGGTTTTGGCCGTGGCTAGTTACCACCTTACCGTCAAAGACGTGCCGCCAAGTGATTTAGCGTTCCGGCACGATGGCGTGTAGAAATCGATTAGGGGTATGACTACACTGGTATACCCAGCACAATCTTAGACTGCATTCACTTACCATCAGGTGAGATTGCAGTCAAATCTTGTCATCGAATAAAAAAAAAGTTTAAGAAATATCTTTAAAATTTTTCCAATATTGGAGGAGGAAATAGTAGAGAGCTAAACCTCGAATTATGACTTTTTACTAATGCTATTCGAATGTGAACAACTGCAGAGCGACAGAGACGGTTTTTTATTTTATTCGACAAGATAGTCCTTGACTACGATCTCACCGGGTAAGTGACGATGCAGTCTAAGATGGTAGCGGACTAACTTGGAAGGGGTATGGCAGTGTAAATTCAACCAAACCCCTAATCGGTTTCTACACACCATCGTGCCGGAACACTAAATCGCTTGGCGGCACGTCTTTGACGGTAGGGTGGTAACTAGCCACGACCAAAGCCAGAAGAAAAATAGTAGTCAAAAGTCCGACAGCATTTCCTCTTAACAGTATATTATGCGTGAAATATAGGATGCTAATAAGCGCCGCTGGCTTGGCGCCGCTCTGTCGCCGCTTATCAATATCAGCCTTTCTCTATATCTATCAAAGTATCAATGTGCTCAAACGAGCAAGCGAGATGGAAATCATATTACTTAAGTTATTTCTCAGTTTTCATAAAGGAAAATGCATTTTTTAAAACGATGAAATACATAGGATAAGGCTGGAATCAGGGCCCCAAGTCTGCTATTTTACATGTCATTGTCATTGAACCGCAATACAATTACAATTAAATTATCATTGGTCCAAAATTTCGTAGTCTACTAAATTCACAATGGTCGTTCGATTTCTTATAATTGGATTGTAATTCAAATGATACCTCGGTATTGGCATTAGCTTAAAAAGCGTTTGCCGAAATTAGTTTAAAAAAAACTACATATTAAAAACGTTTATTTAAGCTAGATTCAAAGCTAGATGTGTCAGTGGCAAACCATCGGAAAACAATTGTGACGTCATTGAATTAGTAGACTACCAAAATTGCTAAAAGTAGCAATTGGGATGTCATTGAAAGACAATTGAACTACAATTGCAATAGCAGACTTGGGCCCCTGTACGTATCGATTCACATTAATATATATATAGCTACTCGTGCTGATTCTCTGACTGACTGACTGACTGACTGACTGATTGATCACCTCTCCTGTAAAATGTTGTATGGAAAAATTTTTTTTCACCCACCGTTTCGTATAGAGGACAAAAATTCATTCGGAACAAAAATATGGAGAGAGCTGATGATTGAGGATTTCGGAGACGGGTGAGGAGCACCGGCCAGGGTATCGAAGATGGGTGGGGGGTGTTCGACCAAATGTCACTCGAAACCTCATCCAATTGGCAGAGAGCCGAAAAAAAACTCCAAAATGGCGAATTCAAGATGGCGGCCATACAAATTTTGTTTGTGTCTATCTCGGAGAGTATAAGAGATGGAAGAGTGGTTTCTTGGCAAAAGATGATCAGAAGCCGAAGTTCCACTTGGTGAACAGAAAAAAAATTCAAGATGGCGGAATTTATTTTTTTCCATACAAAATATATGCAAGACTTTAATACGGTTCATTTTCAAAATTTCTGATGGTTTCGTAGAGAGGAACAAAATTCGTACGGAGCAAAAATATGGAGAGAGCTGATGGTTGAGGATTTCGGAGACGGGTGAGGAGCACGGCCAGGATATCGAAGATAGGTAGGGAGTGTTCAAACAAAAGTCACTAGAAACTTTATCCAATTGGCAGAGAGCCGAAAAAAAACTCCAAAATGGCGGATTCAAGATGGCGGCCATACAAATTTCGTCAGTGTCTATCTCGGAGACTATAATAGGTGGAAGAGTGGTTTCTTGGAAAAAGTTAATCAGGACCCAAAGTTCTACTTAATGAAGAGAAAAAATTTAAAGATGGCGGATATTTTTTTTTCATATAAAATTTATGCAAGACTTTGAAACGTTCCTTTCCGCTGATGGTTTCGTATAGAGGACAAAAATTCATTTGGATGAAAAATATGGAGGGAGCTGATGATTGAGGATTTCGGAGATAGGTGAGGAGCACGGCCAGGGTATGGAAGATAGGTTGAGGGTGCCAAAATAAAAATCACTCGAAACCTCATCCAATTGGCAATGAGCTGAAAAAAAATACCAAAATGGCGGATTCAAGATGGCGGCCGTACGAATTTCGTCGGAGACTTTTAAAGATGGAAGATGTTTTTAATCTTGGAAAAAGATGATCAAGACCCGAAGGTCTACTTGGTGGACAGAAAAACCGCGGTTCGCTTTAGCGAGCCGCGCACCCACGCGCTCTACTAGTTAATATATATATAGCTACTCGTGCTGATTCACTGACTGACTGATTGATCACCTCTCCTGTAAAATTTTGTATGGAAAATTTTTTTTTCACTCACAGTTTCGTATAGAGGACAAAAATTCATTCGGAACAAAAATATGGAGAGAGCTGATGATTGAGGATTTCGGAGACGGGTGAGGAGCACCGGCCAGGGTATCGAAGATAGGTGGGGTGTGTTCAACCAAATGTCACTCGAAACTTCATCCAATTGGCAGAGAGCCGAAAAAAAACTCCAAAATGGCGGATTCAAGATGGCGGCCATACAAATTTCGTCGGTCTCTATCTCGGAGACTATAAGAGATGGAAGAGTGGTTTCTTGGAAAAAGATAATCAGGACTCGAAGGTCTACTTGATGAATAGAAAAAAAATTCAAGATGGCGGATTTTTTTTTTTCCATACAAAATCTAAGCAAGACTTTAATAGGTTCCTGTTCAAAATTTCTAATGGTTTCATAGAGAGGACGAAAATTTATTTGGAGGAAAAATATGGAGAGAGCTGATGGTTGAGGATTTCGGAGACGGGTGAGGAGCACGGCCTGGATATCGAAGATAGGTGGGGAGTGCTCAAACAAAAGTCACTCGAAACCTTATCCAATTAGCAGAGAGCTGAAAAAAAAAATAAAAATTGCGGATTCAAGATGGCGGCCATACAAATTTCGTCGGTGTTTATCTCGGAGACTATAAAAGATGGAAGAGTGGTTTTCTGGAAAAAGATGATCAGAACCCGATGGCCTACGTGATGAATAGAAAAAAATTCAAGATGGCGGATTTTTTTTTTCATACAAAATAGCAAGACTATGATAGGGTTCCTTTTTAAATGGTTTCGTATCGAGGACATAAATTCATTTGGAGGAAAAATATGGAAAGAACTGATGATTGAGGATTTCGGAGATGGGTGAGGAGCACTGCCAGGATATTGAAGATAAGTGGGGGGGTGCTCAAACAAAAGCCACTCGAAACCTCATCCAATTGGCAGAGAGCCGAAAAAAACCTGCAAATTGGCGGATTCAAGATGGCGGCCATACAAATTTCGTCAGTGTCTATCTGACAAAGAATAAAAAATCGAAGAGTGGTTTTTTGGTAGAAAATGATCAAGCCCTGAAAGTCTAAGAGCAGAAAAACCGCGGTCCGCTGCAGCGGGCCGCGCACCCACGCGCCCTACTAGTTAATATATATATAGCTGCTCGTGCTGATTCACTCACTCACTCATTGATCACCTCTCCTGTAAAATTTTGTATGGAAAAATTTTTTTTCACTCACAGTTTCGTATAGAGGACAAAAATTCATTCGGAGGAAAAATATGGAAAGAGCTGATGATTGAGGATTTCGGAGACGGGCGAGGAGCACCGGCCAGGATATCGAAGATAGGTGGGGGGTGTTCGACCAAATGTCACTCGAAACTTCATCCAATTGGCAGAAAGCCGAAAAAAAACTCCAAAATGGCGGATTCAAGATGGCGGCCATACAAAGTTCGTCGGTGTCTATCTCGGAGACTATAAGAGATGGAAGAGTGGTTTCTTGGAAAAGGATGATCAAGACTCGAAGGTCTACTTGATGAATAGAAAAAAAATTCAAGATGGCGGAATTTTATTTTTTCATACAAAATATATGCAAGACTTTAATACGATTCTTTTTCAAAATTTCTGATGATTTCGTATAGAGAACAAAAGTTCATTTGGAGAAAAAATATGGAGAGACCTGATGGTTGAGGATTTCGAAGACGGGTGAGGAGCACGGCCAGGATATCGAAGATAGGTGGGGGGTGTTCAACCAAATGTCACTCGAAACCTCATTCAATTGGCAGAGAGCCGAAAAAAAACTCCAAAATGGCAGATTCAAGATGGCGGCCATACAAATTTCGTCGGTGTTTATTTAAGAGACTATAAAAGATGGAAGAGTGCTTCCTTGGAAAAAGATGATCAAGACCTGAAGGTCTACTTGGTGGGCAGAAAAACCGCGGTTCGCTTTAGCGAGCCGCGCACCCACGCGCCCTACTAGTTTTGTCTATAAAAAAGTGCTATTTTGTTTGGATTCGTGTACGGATTGATTCGGCTTTCGCATTTTTTTCACCTCAAATCCGGATAAGTGTACAACTCTCCTCTGTATTTCGCATCTGTACATTTTTGATCTATACCACTCTATAATTTCACCCTACTCACATCCAAGGGAAGCCGGAAGAAATTTCTTTTTCAAAAGATAAGCTTCACCTGTGTCCACTTTTCTAATCATATTTTCTTGTAACTGTTTATAATATGTACATTTACTGATAAATGCAAAAGTGTGTTGGTTTGTTGGTTTGTCCTTCAATAACGTTGCAACAGAGCTACGAATCGACGTGATTTTTTGCATGGGTATAGTTGAGGACCTGGAGAGTGACATAGGCTACTTTTATCCCGGAAAATCAAAAACTTCCCGCGGGATTTTAAAAACTAAATCAGCGTTATCAGCTAGTAAATAATAATAAAAAAATATATATAAATACATTTAGACATTTTGTACTGAGTTATATTTCGTCGCTTCTTCAGATATATAACATGTAGAACTTATTTTTTCACTTTTACAAAATTTTCCTCTCTAAACATCTACATGTTAGGTATATATCTTCGAATGAAGCGTACTCATATAATATCGATCGAACTTCACTTTGCAAGTTTTATTTAATTTTGTTTGTATAGGTTGTCCATCGCGCCTGTACTCAGCCTGTCAAGATTGCCAAATGAAACCTTTACCTTTGGCTCACTTTTTATTATCAATGTCGATTAAAAGTCAAAGCCGACAAGTGACTCTACCACTTTCCCCTCGAAAGATATCCCTCGATGCCGCGTTTTTGTACATTTTTTCCGACCACTGCAAAGGCAAAAGGGGAGTTTGCGGAATTTCGTTGACTTATCGATATACCATTACTAGCTGATTTTCGCGACTTCGTCCACGCGGGAACTCTTTGATTTTCAAATTCAAATTCAAAATTAATTTATTTCATGTAGGCTAACTTGTAGCTCTTATGACACGTCATAAATCTACCACCGGTTCGGAATGCAGATTCTGATGAGAAGAGCCGGTTAGAAACTCAGCAGTTGCTCTTTTCAAAAAAAAATTTTTTTTTTTTACAAAGCTATGCTATGTATACAGTGCTTCCACATTAAAGCTTCAAAAATGCAAAAATGCATACGTAGGTACACCAATCCAACGCATGTCAAGATGAGCAGTCAAAGCAGACCCATTCCCGTTGGCGGCACCCGTTCACGAGCATGACGCATGATTTTCCGGGATAAAAGTAGCCTATGTCACTCTCCAGGTCCTTAACTATGCGCATGCAAAAGTAGTCATGTTCGTTTAGTTTAAGCCTATTATTAGTCACCTAATTTTAACTGTATTTAGTATTAAGTTAGTTGTTGGTTTCCGAATAAAATAAAATAAAAATCTGCTAGAAACATGTTGTTTTTCGGCGTTTTTTGGTACGGAGCCCATCGTATACGAGTCCGAATCGCACTTGACTGGCAATTTTAAATTAAATCCAAGCGGACGAAGACAGCTAGTAAGTATAAAAAAAAATAAAACCGCGCCTCTAGAGCAATGTAATAGTGTTGTACCGTAGAGTAATTTATATTATTACGGTAACAGGGCGCCTATCACACCGTGACGTAATCATTAATCATAATAATGTACCTAAACTTGAACGAAAAACGTATACCATTCCATAGTGTTATTGTAGACACGGAAGTGTGTCTGTATGTCTGTTAACTTTTCATCAAATATTTTTTTTTTTAAATATTAGCCAAGGTGAACTTGACTTATATTCTCCTCTCCCCTCCAAATAAGCGGAAGCTTGCGCTTGGAGTGGGTACGACAATATGCACGGGTGAGGCTCGAACCTGCGACCTTTCAGTTTTCAGTCCACACCTTTAACCCGGACTATTAAGAAACTGTCATTATTATGCTCAATATTTTGACAAATGAAAAATCCCGCCAAGACGAAAGGAACACAGGTAGTTGAAACGAATAAACTAATTCAATAACCTCTTTCTACAGCAGCATTATACTAAAGCAATTTTTTTAACCGACTTCAAAAAAAAGGAGGAGGTTCTCAATTCGTCAGAATTTCTTTTTATGTATGTTCCCCGATTCCTCCATAAATAGAGGGGATACGCGGTTATTAGTCAACTCAACTTAACTGATATTGTATAAAAAAAAATATATGGAGGTATTTTGAATTATAGCTTGAAGATAGACACTTTATCCCGATAAGACACGGTTCGCACGGAATTTTCAAAAAACCTTAAATCCGCGCAGATGATGTCGCGAGCTGTTGCTAGTTCATAATACTCGGGTCTTTCCATTGAAATATGTAACTCAAAAGTAATTCACACATTACGGTTCTCTAATCTCTGCTATTAAAAAATAGTTTGTTGGTTTATTATTAATTTAAATTTGAGTGCCGTAATTTTCAAACCACTGGACCGGATGAAATATATCTATATAACCCAACCTTTACGTCATAAAGCTGTACAAACAACTAGCTTTTGTCCGCAGCTTTGCTCACGTAAAATTCGATTTTATAACCCCCTATCTATCCTCCTAAAGGGTAAAATCTAATTATCAGTAAAGCTATCACAAATATACATGTAAACTAGTAGGGCGCGTGGGTGCGCGGCCCGCTGCAGCGGACCGCGGTTTTTCTGTTCTTAGACTTTCATGGCCTGATCATTTTCTACCACAAAACTACTATTCCAACTTGTACACTCTTTAAGACAGACATCTACGAAATTTGTGTGGTCGCCATCTTGAATCCGCCATTTTGGTGTTTTTTTCAACTCATTGCCAATTGGATGAGGTTTCAAGTGATTTTTGTTTGGGCACCCTCAACCTATCTTCAATACCCTGACCGTGCTCCTCACCCGTCTCCGAAATCCTCAATCATCAGCTCCCTCTATATTTTTCATCCAAATGAATTTTTGTCCTCTATACGAAACCATCAGCGGAAAGGAACGCATTAAAGTCTTGCATACATTTTATATGAAAAAAAAAATCGCCATCTTGATTTTTTTTCTATTCACCACGTACACCATCGGGTCTTGATCATCTTTTTCCAAGAAACCACTCTTCCATCTTTCATAGTCTCCGAGATAGTTACCGACGAAATTTGTATGGCCGCCATCTTAAATCCGCCATTTTGAATTTTTTTTTGGCTCTCTGCCAATTGGATGAGGTTTCGAGTGACTTGTTCGAATACCACGCACCTATCTTTGAAACCCTGGCCGTGCTCCTCACCCCTCTCCGAAATCCTCAACCATCAGCTCTCTCCATATTTTTCCTCCAAATAAATTTTTGTCCTCTCTACGAAACCATCAGAAATTTTGAAAAGGAACCGTATAAAGTCTTGCATATATTTTGTATGGAAAAAAATAAATTCCGCCATCTTGAATTTTTTTTCTGTTCATCAAGTGGACCTTCGGCTCCTGATCATCTTTTGCCAAGAAACCACTTTTCCATCTCTTATACTCTCCGAGATAGACACAAACAAAATTTGTATGGCCGCCATCTTGAATTCGCCATTTTGGAGTTTTTTTTCGGCTCTTTGCCAATTGGATGAGGTTTCGAGTGACATTTGGTCGAACACCCCCCACCTATCTTCGATACCCTGGCCGGTGCTCCTCACCCGTCTCCGAAATCCTCAATCATCAGCTCTCTCCATATTTTTCCTCCGAATGAATTTTTTTCCTCTATACGAAACGGTAGGTGAAAAAAATTTTTTCCATACAAAATTTTACAGGAGAGGTGATCAATGAGTCAGTGAGTGAGTGAATCAGCACGAGTAGCTATATATATATTAACTAGTAGGGCGCGTGGGTGCGCGGCCCGCTGCAGCGGACCGCGGTTTTTCTGCTCTTAGACTTTCAGGGCTTGATCATTTTCTACCAAAAACCCACTCTTCGATTTTTTATTCTTTGTCAGATAGACACTGACGAAATTTGTATGGCCGCCATCTTGAATCCGCTAATTTGCAGGTTTTTTTCGGCTCTCTGCCAATTGGATGAGGTTTCGAGTGGCTTTTGTTTGAGCACCCCCGCACTTATCTTCAATATCCTGGCAGTGCTCCTCACCCGTCTTCGAAATCCTCAATCATCAGCTCCCTCCATATTTTTCATCCAAATGAATTTTTGTCCCTAAACGAAACCATCAGCGGAAAGAAACGTATCAAAGTCTTGCATATATTTTGTATGAAAAAATAAAATTCCGCCATCTTGAATTTTTTTTCTATTCATCAAGTAGACCTTCGAGTCTTGATCATCCTTTTCCAAGAAACCACTCTTCCATCTTTTATAGTTTCCGAGATAGACACCGACGAAATTTGTATGGCCGCCATCTTGAATCTGCCATTTTGGAGTTTTTTTTTCGGCTCTCTGCCAATTGGATGAGGTTTCGAGTGACATTTGGTTGAACACCCCCCACCTATCTTCGATACCCTGGCCGTGCTCCTCATCCGTCTTGGAAATCCTCAACCATCAGGTCTCTCCATATTTTTTCTCCAAATGAATTTTTGTTCTCTATACGAAATCATCAGAAATTTTGAAAAAGAATCGTATTAAAGTCTTGCATATATTTTGTATGAAAAAATAAAAATTCCGCCATCTTGAATTTTTTTTCTATTCATCAAGTAGACCTTCGAGTCTTGATCATCTTTTTCTAAGAGACCACTCTTCCATCTCTTATAGTCTCCGAGATAGACACCAACAAAATTTGTATGGCCGCCATCTTGAATCCGCCATTTTGGAGTTTTTTTTCGACTCTTTGCTAATTGGATGAGGTTTCGAGTGACATTTGGTTGAACACCCCCCACCTATCTTCAATATCCTGGCCGGTGCTCCTCATCCGTCTCCGAAATCCTCAATCACCAGCTCTCTCCATATTTTTGTTCCGAATGAATTTTTGTCCTCTATACGAAACTGTGAGTGAAAAAAAATTTTTCCATACAAAATTTTACAGGAGAGGTGATCAATGAGTCAATCAGTCAGTGAATCAGTGAATCAGCACGAGTAGCTATATATATATTAATAACGCAAATAATTAATTTTACTGGAAATAAATGTGAGTGGTGGTGGCATTGCTTGCTTGGGAACTTGGCTCTCTTGCTTGATTGGGGAGATAAGCGGTGCTTAGCTTGTAACTGCATACGGATTTTTTTCTGTTGGCGGATTATAGCAAAATAATTTTAACCTTTTCTTGCTAATCATGAACTTCCGCAAAGTAACGCCTGGTTCTATACAATATGTCATTAAAATGTTAAAACCCGCTAAAATAACTAGTGCACTGTTCTAACTTCATTGACGATACAAGTAGCTCAATAGCCCAACGGTTAAAGGTGCGGACTGAAAACTGTAAGGTCACAGGTTCGAATCCCACCCGTTGCACTATTGTCGTGCCCAATCCTAACACAAGCTTTCAGCTTATTTGGAGGGAATAGGAGGATATTAGTCAACTTCCAGCTAGCTTATATTCCTTAAAAAAAAGTACTTATCAGAGGCTATATTTGTCATTTAATTAATGGAATTAGTCATTTTCGTTTCGGTGTAACCCATGACCGTATGGGTGTAAATATGACTACATGTTCGCGATGCGAAAATTAACGGTGTAAACGCCCCCTGTCGGATGCTACGGCGATTTATGGCTCGAAAAAATGTGTTTATTCAAACAACATTAACACAATCGCTTTCGGCTCAGGGCCAGATTAATCTGTTGTAAATAAAAAGAACTTAATATAAAGTACTAGATAATATCCCTCGACTTCGTTTAATTCCTGCGGGAACTCTCTTATTTTCCGGGATAGAAAGTAGCCTATGTGTTATTCCAGACGATTTTCTTTTTTTTTATTCGATAACAAGATAGCCCTTGTCTGCGATCTCACCTGATGGAAAGTGACGATGCAGTCTAAGATGGTAGCGGGCTAACTTGGAGGGGGTATAGCAGTGTAAATTCAACCCATACCCCTAATCGGTTTCTACACGAGGCTTCTATTTATACTACTTTACTATATTACTATTATTATTTATTATATTACTTTTACTTAACAAATAATTACAAAAAAAATCAGAAATTGTTTATGGCAGCTTGTATGAAATAGTGACCTGTGACGTCATAATCAGTTGTCATATTTGATTGTAGTATAATCTATAATTTAAAACAGTTATCACTATCACACTTAAAACTAAAAGAACGCCTGTTTTTTTTTATTAACGTATTTCAAGAGGCCTCTTTGTAATAAAGAAAATATTGAAAAGAGCAACTGCTGAGTTTCTTGCCGGCTCTTCTCAGCAGAATCTGCATTCCGAACAGAATCTGCATTCCGAACCAGTGGTAGAGTCTCAACTTATCATAAGAATTACCATGGGTTAGCCTACATGAAATAAATGATTTTTAGTAAGAATAATGTATACAAGTTAATAAAGTAAATAACTTTTACACCTTAAACCTTTTAAAACAATTTTTGTCTAGGTACTTATTTAAAAATCAGATTGAGGCAAAGATTTCTACATTTATATATAGGTATATTACCTAATTAATTATGTAAGCAAAAAGACCTTTTATATCGTGTATTTCATGTAAAAACCACCGATTAATCAATCTCGCAGATTAATAAAAAAAAAATGATAAACAAAGCAGCTTGAATGACGCATCGAAAAAAGGACTAAACCGTTTTTCCTCTAAAGGATTTATATCGAACGGAGGTACTAGGCTATCATGAAAGAAAAGAAATAACCTCAAATACTTGGAAATCAAGAAAACAACGCCGCATCCAATCATTGCACAATGAGACACCGTGTCGAACACAGAGCGACTGCCACACAGGCTGGCAAAGAAATTACCGACACAGTGTTACTAATGGAAAACGCGGGCTAAGTAAACGTTGATTGCCTTGAGGCTGCACTGAACGCTCTGTCCCTTTCCAACTCTATTTGCAAACAATAAACCTGTCCCCCTCTAACAACTGTTACGAAACGTTTTTAAAGAATGTCGGAACGTGTAGATTGACGGCCGATGTTTTCTAATAATGCGATTTTTATACTTCTTGTAGTGCGAATAAATCGAATATATAATATTAATTTTATTACAGAAAAAAAAACTTTAACTAGTTGTAACATACTCGCATACGCAATGGGCGCGAGTTCATTTCGCGAAATGTCAACGAATTTTAAATTTCGAACGATACACTGTTCGATTTTTGAATTTAATCGAAAGTGTTTATTTTAACTGATCCTTGGCGGGTTTAAGTTATGCTTTCAATTTATAATGTCCTGGTACCTAATTCAGGATAGGAGACTTGAGTCTTCACCAAATACTTCTTAGTTTCACAGGTTCGGTTCCTTGATATGGTAGATATGTTTATAATATCTTCTCTATACCTATAAAGTAATACCGTAACAGACTGACAAACAGACGCATATTGTTGACGGTTTTGCGTGCTCTCCGAGGCACGAGCACATCGCCTAATTCCTAACTCAAGGCCAGTAATCAAAATCAAATTCAAAATGTCATGTAGGCCAACTTGTAGCTCTTATGATAAGTTAAGACTCTACCACCGGTCCGGAAAGCTAATTCTGCAGAAAAGAGCCGGCAAGAATTTGTCTGGTGGGAGGCTTTGGCCGTGGCTAGTTACCACCCTACCGTCAAAGACGTGCCGCCAAGCGATTCAGCGTTCTGGCACGATGGCGTGTAAAAACCGATTAGGGGTATGGGTTGAATCTACACTACCATACCCCTTTCAAGTTAGCCGGCTACCATCTTAGACTGCATCGTTACTTACTATCAGGTGAGATCGCAGTCAAGGACTATCAACTATGTCATCGAATAAAAAAAAAAGACGTGTGGCACTCGGGGACTGCCGCGGTAAAGCTATTGCATAGCATTTTTTATCAACGCCATCTAGCGGCTCACCGTAGAGGAGTCCCGTGTCAGGTTATTTTCGTTACGGAATTTCTGGATTCGGTCTCCACGCTGGCCCGCGATAGAAGCTATGCAATAGCTTAAAAAGAAATTTAGCAGCTCTTTTCTTCACAGAACAGTCGAATAGCACCTTTTTGAACCGACTCGGTATTTGAACCCGGGCCATTATGCATGAGCCAACCACTAGACCTATGAGACATTCACGGTCATAACTAACAACATAATCACTGGTTTATTTATCTGTTGCGTAATCAATAACTTTATTATTAACCATCTATTAACACTGACTCAGTATAAAACGGAAACATTAAGAATGTAATAACTAATAAGTAATAATACAATTTATAACTATTATCTATCTATATCTAAACTTATAATAAAACTGTAACGGGATGAATTCTGTAAGTACATTAAGTAAATTTTGAAAATATTAATCGGAGGATGCTTTATTATCGAATAGCGGCCCGCTCCGGCTTCGCACGGGTATAAAATATATAGCCTATGTCATTCACTGTTAATGGATGTTATTATACATATAAACCTTCTTCAATCACTCTATCTATTAAAAAAACCGCATCAAAATCCGTTGCGTAGTTTTAAAGATTTAAGCTTACATAGGGACAGAGAAAGCGACTTTGTTTTAGGTATACTATGTAGTGATGATACTGAGCCCAAAACAATTTTTTTTGAATTTTTTGTCTGTCTGTCTGTCTGTCTGTAGGCGCATCATTCGAAAACTACTGAACGGATTTGAATGAATTTTGGTAAAGTGGTAGCTGATACTCCGGGTCAATATATAGAATACTTTTTATCCTGATAAACAATAAGGTTTACCCGGGATAGGGGATGAAATTTTTTGTTGATTTTGCTCCATAACTTCGTCAAATCTAAACCGAATTTGATAACTCTTTTTTTATTGAAACCAACCAATAACAGTGCTTCCACAAAGAAGCTTCAAAAATGCATACGTAGCTACACACAATCCAACACAATGTCAAGATGGGCAGACAAAGCAGACCCATTCCCGTTGGTGGCACCCGTTCACGTTCATTCATTTTATTACTTTTGATGATGTTACTATATTATAGTGTATTTTTGTAAACATTAAAAAAAAAAATATGTAAATGTGTGGGAAAATAAATGAGAGAAATAATAAAAAAGACGTGTGGCACTCAGGGACTGCCGCGGTAAAGCTATTGCATAGCATTTTTTATCAACGCCATCTAGCGGCTCGCCGTAGAGGAGTCCCGTGTCAGGTTATTTTCGTTACGGAATTTCTGGATTCGGTCTCCACGCTGGCCCGCGATAGAAGCTATGCAATAGCTTAATAATTAAAAATTAAAGCGGACTGTTCGAAGACAATTGTCTTTACGTACCTAGTATCATAAGAACATTATTAATAGCTAGTTAATAGTATAGTAATAAAGTCATTGATTACTCAACGGTTAATATGTATGATTATGTAGTTAGTTATGGCCGCGAAATGCAACGGTCGCGGATACAATCCCGTAGCATTTTATTGACCTTTGCATGTAATGTTATGTGTGTCTACGACATTATGACACACATACAAAAAATGAAAAACTAATATGTCAATTAATTTTTTTTTTAACAAGTGTTTTAATTGCGAAACTATTTACGGTTACATTTTATAAATTTTTATGTTCCGTATTTTTTTAGTATCCTTAATTTAATAATGGATTGATTTTCTTCTTAATTTTTAACTTAGAAATTTTATCAGATTTCCGTTAAGTACTTACTTACGTTATTTTACGTTACCAAATTGTAAAAGGTAACTTCCGAAAAAATATTCGTTGAAATTGAATATTTCAGTTCAGTTGAAAATAGTTAATGACATGTTTTTTTTGAAATTGAAAATGACGTATGAATTCATCAGTTTTTTTGAAGAAATAATAATAATAATGTCCTCCCGACCGAATCCGGCCACGGCAGCCAATCTCCAGAGTTTACCCATCTGCGCGGGAGATATTATAGTGCACAAGTATGTGCGCAAATATAGGTGCACTCTCTATTCCCTCACTCTCATAGTCCGCCGGGACGGAAATCCGACACGATCCGAGAGAGATCAGGCGCAGGACCGACGGCTTTACGTGCTCTCCGAGGCACGGGGGTGACTCACCGCCGACTTCCTAATTCCGGGGTAGTATTGAGAATTTCTTGACAGAAAAATCCAATACATTTTACGGCTCGACCAGGTAATCGAACCCGGGACCTCGTCATCCGCAGTCGAACTTGCTAACACTAGACCAACGAGGCAGTTTAGACTTACGGATAAAGTTTTTGTTTATTAGTGCCAATTTCACTAACGCCAAATAACGTCTAAGCGAGGAATAACTTCCATGATCTGACAGTTTTTAAGCTATTGCATAGCTTCTATCGCTGGCCTTGAGTGTGGAGACCGAATCCAGAAATTTCGTAACGAAAATAACCTGACACGGGACTCCTCTACGGTGAGCCGCTAGATGGCGTTGATAAAAAATGCTATGCAATAGCTTTACCGCGGCAGTCCCCGAGTGCCACACGTCTTTTTATATTAAATCTGCTAAAACATCAATTTTGTCCCGCATTCGTTAACTATTCTTTATTCTATACTTAACTTATTTTCTGACATTAACTTACTTATAATAGGTACCCACTTGTTTCTGTTAAAAAATATTATGTTTGATGCGAAATTATTATCTTTAGCGTGTTATTTTGTCACGGCTAAAATTATATAGGATTTGAGTTTTCATGGTAAATCTATGTAAACATAACAAACTATGGGAAAAACCGGAGGAAGTGACGTCACGAACAATACCGCGCACGGCATATAAATATACATAGAATATACTATATTCATAATATTATGTTGAATAAGAAACTTCAAAGCCGTTTAATTACAGGAAACGCACACATTGACAGATCAGCTTTGACGCACACAGACTTGAATATGATAAGTCACTGTTAACCGTGGTAGGGATAGCAAAAAAGATTTGTAACTGATGGTGCTAGTGGTGGATTTACCAGCTGGCTGCAGCCTAAGGCGGCAGATTTTAGGGGCGGAAAATTTTGTATTTTGTATGTATATATTTGTCTTACGGAAATTAAAAGATTAATATTTCTATAGGTACCTAAATAGGTTCATAAAGTAAGTACATAAAATAATAATAATAAAGCCTTTTTATTTCCAAACTTGTACACAATATAAATAATACTTGATGAAGTTTTTCACTTAGCACTAGTACACATACTTTAAACATAAATAAAATATAAATAATGTAAAGGCCTATAATTTTTTTTTTCTTCCAATATTATTTTATTTTGATCTTTTTCCTATTATGATTTTTTAGATAATAATAGAATGTAATTGTTGTTATGTTTACTTCATACTTATTTCAGAATTTCTAAAAATTTCTGAAATAAGTACTATGAAAATAAGTACATATTATTTTACAATTTTATAAAAAAATATTTTTTTGCCGAATATAGATAAACACCTACCTATATTTTGTGCAACCAAATAAATGGTTGAGTTGAAAATAATCTACAAACTGACATAAAATTGTAAAGGTCGGTAGGAAGTAGGGACAGCAAAATTTGAAACCTACTGGCGGCAAATATGTAAATCCTTCACTGGACCTAAGATCTCACCTTATGGTAAGTGATGATGCAGTCTAAGATGGAAGCGGACTAACTTGGAAAGGGTATGGCAGTGTAAATTCAACCCATACCTCAATGAAAACATTTTCCCCTTTTGGGTCGCTAGATGTAACTTTTATTCTTCTAAAGATCTTTTGTTTTTTTTTTTCGTCAACGGTACCACGTTTTCCTGTTATAATGAAATGCATCTAGATCCAAGTTAAAATGTACAAGATACGAACGCGTCAAGTATGATAAAATATTATAATATTAACATTTATTAATATACAGATAATACTTACCTGCTTCGTATGAATATAGATTAGTTCAGTTACTAGCATCCTACAAATATTTTTTCGTATCATTAAGTATATCTTATTATATTTTATGATGTATTTATTTGCCAGTTGTTTTTTTAAGCTATTGCATAGCTTCTATCGCGGGCCTTGAGCGTGGAGACCGAATCCAGAAATTCCGTAAGGAAAATAACCTGACGCGGGACTCCTCTACGGTGAGCCGCTAGATGGCGTTGATAAAAAATGCTATGCAATAGCTTTACCGGGGCAGTCCCCGAGTGCCACACGTCTTTTTTTAAGCTATTGCATAGCTTCTATCGCGGGCCTTGAGCGTGGAGACCGAATCCAGAAATTCCGTAACGAAAATAACCTGACACGGGACTCCTTTCACCGCTAGATGGCGTTGATAAAAAATGCTTTACCGCGGCAGTCCTCGAGTGCCACACGTCTTTTTTTTATATGAATAGCTGGCAAACGAGCTGGCGGGTCACCTGATGTAATGTGATTACCGCCGCCCATGAACACTTGTAGTACCAGAGGCACCACCAATGCGTTGCCGGCTTTTCAGGAAATTATTGGTTCGCCCCTTGAATAACCCCATATTGTAATTAAGTGGGAACACCGTCGAAGGGAGATGGTTCCACAATTTGGTAGTACGTGGAAAAAAAGATCTGGAGCAATGGGTGGTCGAAGTGCTCCAGGCACCCAGGTGGTGAGGGTGAAATTGCGTGCGGTGGCGTGCGGTGCGGTTGTAGAAGTTAGTTGTAAGTATATATTTTGTAAAACATTGTTATTATCAGTTTCTAGTGGCATTTGTTTTTTTTTTTGTATTTTTATATTTTGTTAACTATTTGCAGTTTAATGTACACCCTTCCCTGTATTTTGATTAAAATTTCTTCTGTCGGGATTTTGAATTTTGAATTTTAAATTTAATATTTTGTTTTTCTTTTATTTTTATATAACGCGTAAAGATAAACTCGCCGCGGCGCCGATCATATTAGAAAGAAGTTTGTATTAGATAGTGTGAACTCATAACTTAGATTCCTCAAAAGATACTTTCAAAAGTAACTGTAACATTGTTGTGTTTTGACGCGCACTCAGCCGTGTGGAAAACGCCTTTTTTCCACTCTAACACAATGAGTTGTCATTTAATTAGTGCAAAAATTAATAATCTTTATAGTAATATATAAATAAGAAAAATAAAAAAAAAATAAAAAATAGTAAGAAAAGAAAAGGTTAAAAAATAAAAAAATAAATCTTTATAGTTCTTTCAATTCACGAGTGAGCTTTACCTATGGTTACGTCGTGTACATGCACATTGCGTAAGTGTGCGTGCCTGTCAGGAGCCTAGGTGGGAGCGGTCAGGCGCGGGTAAGCTCTCGCTCACACTTGTATAGATACGACACACACACAACCATGAGCCACGCGTCCTCGTGAATTGCAAGTACGACAACATTCAAAACGATTTATTTTGTGTAGCATTACGTATGACACAGTATGTATGCATCTTTATTTTCATCTTAAATATATAAAAGGAAAAGGTAACTGACTGACTGATTGACTGACTGACTGAATGGCTGACTGATCTATCAACGCAAAGCTCAAACTACTCGACGGATCGGGCTGAAATTTTGCATACAGATAACTTTTATGACGCAGGCATCGGCTAAGAAAAAATTTATAAAAAATTTATCCCTTAGGGGGTAAAATAGTCTTGAGTCTGAGCAGAATGAGAGCGGTCTATAGATTTCAGCTTTAAAGCCTACATTGAATTAATGATTCATTCATTAAACTTTAATTAAGGATTAAGCTTTTCACTACATAGAAAAGAGAACAACAAAAAATAAAATGGTACACATTGGTATGGAGTTCGTTCCTCCATAGTCCAGAACTCAATGCTCCATATCATACACATACAAACACACATTTCCTGCTGTCTCGGTGATATGGGAATCGATACCTAATTAGCATTATTTTAGCATTTTACGCGTCTTTTTGCTTGGGTAAGGTCATTTTTATTTCAGCACATTTTTTTATTCGATGACAAGATAGTCCTTGTCAGCGATCTCACCTGATGGTAAGTGTCGATGCAGTCTAAGATGGTAGTGGGCTTAATAACATAGAATCAGTAGTAGTAGTATCTACCATCAGAAAAAAAAAATGGGACCAATCTTATGGTAAATATAATCCTATAGAATATTATAAATCCGAAAGTTTGGATGTATGTTTGTTACTCAATTACGCCGCAACGCCTGAACCGATTTGGCTGAAATTTGGCACAGATATAGATTATAGTCTGGAATAACACATAGGCTACTTTTTAACGCTTCAATTCAACGTTTCTGAAACGAACTGCTAAGGTATGGAACGCACTTCCAGCTTCTACCACGACCGTGTTTCCGACCACGTATAATCTGAGTACCTTCAAGACAAGAGTGAATACGCATTTTCTAGGCAAGCGCGCTCCAACCTAGACCTCATCAATGCTTTACATCATTGATTATCCTCAAGCGAAAGCTTATCTCATAATTTAAAAAAAAACCAGGAAATAAGAGAGTTCTCGCGGGAATTAAAAACCTGTATCCACGCGTACTAAATACGCGGGCACCAACTAGTCCTACTAATATTATAAAGGCGAAAGTTTGTACGTGTGTGTGTGTGTGTGTGTGTGTACGTGTGTGTGTATGTTTGTTACTCTTTCACGCAAAAACTACTGGACCGATTTGGCTGAAATTTAAAATGGAGATAGATTATACCTTGGATTAAAACATAGGCTACTTTTTATCCTGAAAAAAATTATAGTTTCCGCGTGATTTTGAAAAACCCTTCTTCAACCCATTCAACCTTATTATTATCACAATCTTATTCACCGCGGGTAATACCGCGGTGCGCAGCTAGTAAAATAGGTATATCTTTTGAAATATTTTTTTTGAACCCCCTCCTTTTTTGAAGTCGGTTAACAAGATAGAGACGGTAGTAGCCGCGCCAGTGTTCGCGTTTCCCCTTGGCCCAGCCGCTTTTTGTTGGCCCTTACCTACCTACTAAGCCATCGAGCGAAACGGCGCGGTCGCCACGCCATCGTATTAACGGGACACGTCGAGAATTTAAGCGATTTTTTTTAAGCTATTGCATAGCTTCTATGGCGGGCCGCGTGGAGACCGAATCCAGAAATTCCGTAACGAAAATAACCTGACACGGGACTCCTCTACGGTGAGCCGCTAGATGGCGCATTTTTTATCAACGCCATCTAGCGGCTCACTGCTAAAAAATGCTATGCAATAGCTTTACATATTTTTAATCGTGGCAAAGCAAAGTTAAGCTTACTTACTACTAACGAATTAAAATACCAATTCATATTAAAACTCAAAAAAAATTACTTCAATTAAAAAATTCAAACCTGAGGATTTACTTCTCAGGAAAAATATTGTACAATGTACCAGAGACAATAAAGTTATAATAAAAACAATAGATTTTTTTTTAAAGGGAGGACAATGTGATAATATTTTCTTAGAACATTTTAATTTGAATAATTAAACAATAGGTACAATGAAGAGCAAAACAAGGAAAAAAATTCAAAACAAAAAAAAAATAAGTTTAAATCTAAATTACCTTAAGGTAAAATATCTATTCCATGGATTTTAGGATAAAAAATTAACGAATCAATTTTGTCATTAAGGAAAACTATCATAAAGACGTAAACTTGATTATCTTATATCTTTGTTGTTTACCTTTTCTTTATAATATACCTACTGATAATAAAACTGTAACGGGACAAAATCTGTACATTAAATATATTTTGAAAATTTTAATCGGAGGATGCTTTATTATCGATACTGAACCCAAAACAATTTTTTTTTTAATTTTTTGTCTGTCTGTCTATCTGTCTGTCTGTCTGTATCTTGGCCGCGCATTACACTGTTATAATTGAAAAAGTAATTCCAAATAAATAATTTAAAAGAAGAACTATCCATTTTTCCAAGTATGATTAGGGGTATGGGTTGAAGGTGCACTGCCATACCTCTTCCAAGTTAGCCCGCTACTATCTTAGATTACATCGTCACTTACCATCAGGTGAGATCACAATCAAGGACTATCTCATCGAATAAAAAAAAGAACAAATAAATTAAAATTTTTAATTTTTTATTGAAGTGTTAACCTACACAGTGGCGTGCAGTACAAAGAGGCAGAAAAGCAGTGCCTACCTTTATAATTAAAGACTTGAAATAGGCTAATTCAAATATTTACTTATTTGGCGCTCGGCATAAACAATTGGCTATCTACGCCATCTATCGCTACAGACTAGCAACTGTATAGGTAACGCGCAACCGAAAGGCAGCAGCTTCGAATGCCTATAAACTCACACAACCTTGCTCACACAGATAGTATATTATACAACTCAACACAAGTAAATCGTGTAGATTGGTTTAGATGTGTTGTGATTACATGGAAGATTTTGTCCAATAACGTGAATTTATGACGCGATAAAAGGCAGTGCCTATGGCTTGTGATTGGTCAATCGCAAAGGGTAATTAATAAGGGTCATAATCGCGCGTGTTCGAAGGTGAAAACAAACGAACTTTTTATTTTCTGTAATCCAAATAAGTAGCTAATCTATTATTATTGTAAACTTATTATTAATTTAATTTAATTATTCAGATTCTTTCCGTAAATTTAAAGACGGTTTTAGAAAATATTAACATCGAAAAGACGTAATGTTTTCCTAGGCGAATAAAAACAGATAAGTCAAATGGAGTCTAATTTAAAAAAATAAAACATTTAATAGCCCTGAGCTATAATTTTTAATAAATTAAAAAAGAGAATTTTTTATTTAAATAGTAACTCACAAAGAAAATGAAAGGTTTTGCTAACTTAAAATTTAAAAGTTATTTTTGACTCCAGTTTTTAGATTATCTTTTCTAATTCTACGCAACAAGGGCCAAGGCCAGGGCCATTTTGTTTTCTTATAATTGTTTACTTTCGTATGAGTGCATAGTGTTTTTGTTTATTTTGTAATTTGTGTAAAGTTTTGCGGGCATAAGTAAATAAAAACTTATAGGATTTGTGACTTTCTTGAAAATGGAACTTATTTTATCATAGAAAAAAGTGAGAAAGTACTTAACACGAGTATTTAACGTTAATAATTATTGATTCTTTTTACCGGCTTTAGTGGTTGTGTACACACAAATAGTTTGTTTTGTTTTCCTTGCATCTTATTTTGTAATGAGCCGTACGGTATGGAATGATAGGATATTCTGAACAGGTATGTGCCTTTATTTTAACTAGCTTCTGCGACTTCGTCTGAGTGAGGGGGGTTTTTAAAACGCCTGCGCTAACCCTCTACTTTACAGGGAACCCAGCTCACATCTTGGACCTATGTAGATATGTGACTTGACTTAAATTTTCATTTTACCTATAATGACGTTCCTATACATATACGTGTGTGTCCTAATATATGCCTACCCTAAGCCCAAACCCTGTGCACGCCACTGAACCTACACTTAAAGGAAATAACCTAATAGATTTATAAATACATATATCAAAAATTCCGAGGCCGGCGGGATTCGAACCCACGTCTCTCTGGTAATCGCGCCCGAGTGTGTTAACCGCTACACCACGGCCGAACCATACCATAACCATAACCGAGTGTGTTAACCATAGATTTTAAATAAATTAAAAAAAAAACACTAAAGGCATGGTCACCCTAGCACCTAGTTCTGAAGATTTAGAAATGAATTATTCAATAACTCAATCGCTACTTAGTATTATTTAGGCATTATCCTCAGGTCACCAGCGCCGTGGTCACCCTAGCACCTATATCCCAGGATTAGCATACAATAGACATCGTCCTTGGCGCGTTATCTAAACATCTTCCTATCTTATAAAAGACCGCTTATCTTTACGCCTTGCCACTTGTTGTTGTTGAACAGCAGTGAAAATAATAAATATCATCAATTTCATTAACATTCAATCGTAACTACAAAGTATATCAATTGTTGTGCCTATAAAATTTGAAGAGTTCCCTCGATTTCTCCAGGATCCCATCATCAGATCCTGACCTTTCGAACAAAAAAAGAATTTTCCAAATCAGTCCAGGCGTCTTCGAGTAATCGGGGAACATACATCGAAAATTTTAAAAAAAACCCGACAAATTGAGAACCTCCTCCTTTTTTGGAAGTCGGTTAAAAATAAAATAATAATGTCCTTCCGACCGAATCTGACCACGGCGGCCAATCTCCACAGATATTAGCCATCTGCGCTGGAGATATTATAGTGCACAAGTGTGTGCGCAAACACAGGTGCACTCTCTATTCCCTCACTCTCATAGTCCGATGGGACGGAAATCTGACACGACCGGAGAGAGATCAAGCGCAGGAGTCAGGACCGACGGCTTTACGTGCTCTCCGAGGCACGGGGGTGACTCAACGCCAACTTCCTAACTCCGTCAATGAACAAAAAAACCGATTTATTTCGATTTACAACAAAGGAAGCGAAAATTAAATTATATGTATGATTGTATGATCATATATAAAAAGTAGCTTATCGCACGCGACCTTACCCGTAATTACTTCATTCGGTTAATTACTTGATAATAAGCAATTACGGACCGATTTGATCGCGATTAAATGTATGTATGTATAAGGAAGCCTGCAGAAGTGTCGCTTAAGGCGTTTGTAACTATAGGTAACGCTACTAACTATACAACGTGTAACAAAAGTGTGAAATAACCCTGAAGGAGGTGAATGTGCTCATGAAACTGAACAACGTTCCCCAAGGAACATAGGTCGAAATGTGGACCTCCGATCAGCTGATTGATTTACTATGGGAGGTCCACATTTTTTTTTCACATTTCGACCTATGTTCCTTGGGGAAAGTTGTTCAGTTTCATGAGCACATTCACCTCCTTCAGGGTTATTTCACGCTTTTGTTACACGTTGTATAAACGGCCAAACTGAACTTGACTTATATTCCGCTCTCACCTTCAATTTAAGTGGAAAACTTGTTTTAGCTGGACCGATTTGGAAAATTCTTTTTTTGTTTGAAAGAGTATACTTTCCAGGTGATCCCATTGTCATCAGATCAGGATCTGATGATGGGATCCCGGAGAAATCGAGGGAACTCTTCAAATTTTATAGGCACAATTGATATACTTTGTAGTGGCGTTTGAAGTCGGTTTTGTAAAAAGAATTCTTACGTTTATACTTGTATCCTCTATCGAAAGTCGTTTGAAGCTAGCCGCCAGTGCTAGCAGGTTGGATTTTCCTAGTTTCTAATTAGTTAGATAGATGCTATAGATCGGTATCGATAGGAAGTAGGTATCTGACTGATGTCTTCATATTTATCTGCGCTGATCGTTGTTTATAACTCATTTAACTGGGCTTTTCTTAATCAATATCGCCGGATATATACAGTTATATCTTATGCTTAGAGTCTGTTTGCATAGAAATTTTCAATCTTTCCAGAAAATAGAGGTATTACAAATCCAAATCCAAAAACGTACAAAAAAGTTTTACTGTGCTTTCTTGTTATTGTAACTTCGGCATTTTTTTTATTCGAAAGGCCGTAGCCACCCTACCGTCAAAGACGTGCCGCCAAGCGATTTAGCGTTCCGGCACGATGGCGAGTAGAAACCGATTAGGGGTCCATGTTGAATCTACACTGCCATACTCCTTCCAAGTTAGCCCGCTACCATCTTAGATTGCATCGTCACTTATCATCAGATGAGATCCCAGTCAAGGACTAGGTATCTTGTCATCGAATAAAAAAAAACCTTTTTTTGGCCCAACCCGGGATTCGAACCCAGGACTAATGATCCGCAGCTAGACAACGAGGCACTCATTATCTGTAGGATTAGTATAAGATTTAATTCAACTGACTGTATTGGTATTCGAACGCATTAACGTCAAAGTAAAATGAACCATAATTAAATTGAAATAGAGCTTAATTTCGTACATGCATCCTTATACGTTCACGTAAAATCGGTAGTACTGAATTTGTGACTTTAACTCAATACAGTTAAGGTTCATTTTACTGTGACGCCAACATCATCATACTAGTACGATCAATCGAATCGTATACTAACCATACTGCACTCATGATGCATATGAATCACATTCCTATACAAATCAGTAGCGCAGAATATCCACACAAACGTAATTAAAGCAGAAATCTTTCGCATTCTTCTATCAACTGTGAATACCTTGTGAGACATATTGTATAATTAATTAGCACACACCTTTGTGCGATGTCTGTATTACTTTTAGAGTTCCGCAAGAGTTCTTCGTTATCTAGAAACCGTCAAAAACTAGTGTCACTACACGTTAAGCGGGCAGATGATATAAAATGAAGAAAATCTCCTGTACGAGTTATAATAACTGTTATATCCGCGCAAAGTACAGAAATCCTGTGCGAAGGAATTTCAGATTTATCAGGTCTGCTTTGTCTTCCCATGTTGACATGTGTTGGATTATATGTATTGCATTTTTGGAGCTTCACTGTGGAAGCACTGTATACTTAGCTTAGTTTGGTTACTTATTGTAAAATTATTTTATTTTTTGAAAAGAGCAACTGCTGAGTTTCTTGCCGGTTCTTCTCAGCAAAATCTGCATTCCGAACCGGTGGTAGATTTATGACGTGTCATAAGAACTACAAGGCAGCCTACATGAAAAAAATAAATTTTGAATTTGAATATCAATATATGAATTTAAACAATCTATTTAACCGAATTCCAGAAAAGGGGAGGTTCTTCTTTTTATTTATTTATTTACACAACTTTATTGCATGAAAAAAGAACAAAATGTACAAGTGTAATAAATGCATAGGATTGTATAATATTGTTATTGCATAATTATATCATATTAACATATCATAGGACTAAACCACCATGTAATAATAACGATTGTATCACGAGTGATTATTCAATACATCGATACCTCCTACGTAAGTTGTGGTATCACATAAAATTGGCGTTTTAGGTTTTGTGCACTATATAATTTTTTTAAGCTATTACATAGCTTCTATCGCGGGCCAGCGTGGAGACCGAATCCAGAAATTCCGTAACGAAAATAACCTGACACGGGACTCCTCTACGATGAGCCGCTAGATGGCGTTGATAAAAAATGCTATGCAATAGCTTTACCGCGGCAGTCCCCGAATGCCACACGTCTTTTTTTATCTAGTATTTTATGTGTTACTTTAAAAAAAGAGCATTTTTTCACATACTTTCAAAACGTATAAAGTTGTATCGTTATTAAAACAACGGCCTGAACCATCTTACTGACCTTCACAACAATTAATGCATCACGTAAGCGTTTTGGGGATACAACAACTTACGTAGGAGGTATCGACATATATGTACTGTATACAATAAGTAAGTACAGTGCTGTAAATAGGGCGGTGCCACCGGTGCCCAGGCACAGGGCGTAGACTCTGGGGGGCGCAAGAATGGCCAGACCAGGCAGGACTATTATTTTTTCAGTTTGCTCCTGATAAGTTCCCGTTGCGCCCCTAGTGCTCGTTTGCCCACATCAGTTCTATTTCTTTAAAAAAATAAAATTTTCTTCCAAAATATTAGATGATTTGTCCACCAACACCCAAGGTTCTTGTGCTTTATTTTATCACCCTGAATGAAATAAAGTACGCCTATACACAGCATTGCTCTAGCTAGGGTACCTATAATATCTAAAAAAACAAGGGCGCAATTATAGAAGCTCTCACAGGCCGCAGTTATAGAAACTCGCACAGGGCGCAGTTATAGAAGCTCTCACAGGGCGCAGTTATAGAAACTCGCACAGGGCGCAGTTATAGAAACTCGCACAGGGCGCAGTTATAGAAGCTCTCACAGGGCGCAGTTATAAAAACTCGCACAGGGCGCAGTTATAGAAGCTCTTACAGGGCGCAGTTATAGAAACTCGCACAGGGCGCAGAAAAGGCTATTTACGGCACTAAGTAAGTATACGGAATCCTCCGCGTGCAACGCAGCACATTCTTCGTAATTTTTTTGTATTGTTCCACTACATTTTTTCTGCTATGGAAAACTTATCCTTATACTTCGTTGAAACTATAAACATACAATGATACAATACATAAATATGACTCAACGCTACACAGTAGTTGAAAATTCCTGGAATTCAAATGGTCTAGATCGTTTTTGCGATTTAAGTAGATTTGACGCTTCTATAGATAGCTATTATTGCCCGATACGGCAAAGCCATAAAGAAGGATTATGATTTTAGGTATATGTATGTAATATGTATGTTCTACTGTCTCCGTCTGTGTGTCAGTGGACTGTATCTCATAATCCATAATAGGGTAGAGAGTGGAAATTTTCAGAGAGTGTATTTTTCTGTTGGTTCTATAACAACAAAAAATAATAAAAATAAAAATAAATTAAAAATTAAAGGCTCCCTTACTAGAAACGTGTTTTATTCGGCGTTTTTTGGTACGGAACCCTTCGTATACAAGTCCGACTTGCATTTCACCGGTTATTTTATTGTTGCTACAGGTACCGATTTTGATGCAGTTTCACTAATACACTGGGATCAGGGCAGGTTTTTTTTTGAATATGGTTTAAGTCGGTATGGTTTGATTTTTCCACCGTTACCATCTTAGACTACATCTTCAATTAGGTGAAATGGAATCTTTTATCCATGATTGATAATCAAAAATAAACAAATAAAAGAAATAAATTAACTTTATGTATGTCAACTCAGTTAAACATCGAATGGTACTTGGCTAAGATTACAAAGGACAGTTTATTTTAACAATTGGTTCACAAACTTATCGCCAATTACAGTTAATTGTTTACAATTGAAAACGATTTTCCAATTTACGGCGCTTTTTTTTCCAATGTGCGGCATAGAGTCAAGGAGATGTAGGATTGGTTTTTTTTTAGTTTTTTTTTTCTTTAGAGTCAAGGAGATATAGGATTTTTTTTTTTTTTGTTTTTTTTTTTCTTTGGCGTCGAGATGTAGGAATTGTTTTGTTTTTTTTTTTTTTATAAAATGTTATCGCCTTTTTAAAAATTAATAATAATAATCGCAATAGCGAATATTTACATAAGCAAATAATAGATGTTGCTTATGTCAAAAATTAATTATTGCTTAGTGATCCATTCATTCAATTCGTTTCACCTTAATCCAGCATTATTGGCCAATCTTTGAGAACATTATGGAGAACTTTAAGGCCTGCATGTTCAAAATCTCTACAGAGATTGGCCCTCTACGTGGGAGATTTTATAGTGCACACACAGACACACATATACATACAAACTTTATAATATTAGTGTGAGTGTAATTTTATATTTATCTTAGATTCTCTAACAAAAAATAAACATTCTCATGTTGAACTGATTCTCAATGATTCCACGGGATAAGAATTAACCTATATCCCGGCGAAATCAGCTATAATTTTGCCTAATTTCGCCACGATCGATTACATGATTGAGCCGTGCAAAACGCACAGGCGTAAGTTTTTTTTTTTGATGCAATAAATAGATGGACCGACGACATCAAACGAGTCGCAGGGAGCCGCTGGATTCAGGCGGCGCAAGACCAAGGCCTGTGGAAGTCCATGCAAGAGACATAGATCCAGTATGACGTCTATCGGTTGACAAAGAAGAAAAAATAGGTACTAAATAAAATAAGTAACTTTTACGAAGTCGGTTAAAAATATCGGCACCTCTCACCTCAATAAAAAACCTCATCAAAGATCACCTTCGTGACTCGATAAAAAACCTTGCCACTTTACCGGGAGCCGTCATTTTTTTTTTTGTTCCAATTGTCTTTGAAACGCAAGTCACTGTATTAGACGAGCGGCTATTGGTCCGTCTGACATCTTTGACGGCCAATCGGCGACTCGACTTTGAAATTCGAAAGTCATCATTTCTAACATTTGAGATAATAGGTGCCGGTCGGGACAGTTTATATTATGTACGATTTATGTGCTATTTAATACATGGTTTTATCTATCTGTTGACATTTATGTATTTACATAATACTAGCTGATGCCCGCGACTTCGTTTTGTGGATCCCACTGGATATTGTTTTACCGGGATAAAAGGTAGCCTATGTCACTCTTCAGTTAATTTTACATATGTAATAGATGGTAGGTATCTGTTGACATTTATGTATTCACATAATACTAGCTGTTGCCCACGACTCATCCGTTTGGAGTTAGGTTTTATGAATCCCGCTGGATATTGTTCTTCCGGGATAAAAAGTAGCCTATGTCGCTCTTCAATTACTTCTTATCTATATATGTACAATCCCTCTGGATATTGTTCTTCCGAGATAAAAGGTAGCCTATGTCGCTCTTCAATTACTTCTTATCTATATATGTACAATCCCGCTGGATATTGTTCTTCCGAGATAAAAGGTAGCCTATGTCGCTCTTCAATTACTTCTTATCTATATATGTACAATCCCTCTGGATATTGTTCTTCCGAGATAAAAGGTAGCCTATGTCGCTCTTCAATTACTTCTTATCTATATATGTACAATCCCGCTGGATATTGTTCTTCCGAGATAAAAGGTAGCCTATGTCGCTCTTCAATTACTTCTTATCTATATATGTACAATCCCGCTGGATATTGTTCTTCCGAGATAAAAGGTAGCCTATGTCGCTCTTCAATTACGTCTTATCTATATATGTACAATCCCGCTGGATATTGTTCTTCCGGGATAAAAGGTAGCCTATGTCGCTCTTCAATTACTTCTTATCTATATATGTACAATCCCGCTGGATATTGTTTCTCCGGGATAATAGGTAGCCTATGTCACTTTTTAATTACTTTTTATCTATATCCAAAAAAATCACGTCCATCCGTTAATTGTTCTTGATTGAAGGACAAACAACAAACAAGCAGACTTTCGCAAACGAAGGATTTATGAAAACTCTGAGACATGTAGAATTAAAATCTCCATAGATTTTATCCATCTGCGCGGGAGTTATATGCGCAAACATACGTGCACTCTGTATTCCCTCACTCTCATAGCTAGATAATAAAAAAAAAATCTGTACCGACTTGACGGAGTTACGGAGTAACATCGCCAAAAAATAAAAAAATAATAAAAAAAAGTACGCATCGAATTGAGAACCTCCTCTATTTTGGAAGTCGGTTAAAAAAGCCCACCACACACTATGCCAGCGTACGGTGTACCGGTAAACAGCATTACAAGAAACACATATAAAACACGCTGCCTTTCGTCACACGCCTCATTCATATTACGAATTAAACCGACCATCCATCATCATTTCGTTCTGACGCCTTCCGATGCACAAATGAGTTTTTTCGACACACTCGAGTGTGCGGTGGCCTTTACGTTTTTTTTTTTCACCCATTGTTCAGTGACACCTTGTGTTATCTGTGGACTACGTGTTTTTTTTTTTTTCATATATCTCTTGACAGGATCTTGGCTTCTGTTTTTTATCTTTTCTTTGTGTTTTTTTTTTTAATTATCCACAGTGAGGGGTATCTACATACGTTTTGGTCGTTAATAATAACGTTAGAATGTGTTAACTATTTTTTTTTTTCTAGTTTTAATGTGAGTAGTTTTGATTAAGTTATTACTTGTTATATAGCCGCGCCATCTAATCAAATCAGCAACTCTTTACCAAATGTCATGAAATCTAAATAAATAATAAATATAAATGAATACCAGAAATAAAAAAGGCTCTAAGTACCAAAACAAAAAAGAGCAGAATTTGTGTTTCAAATAATTAATAAATCATTTAAACATATTTCTTTTATTTTAAACTTCACATGGTTATTATTACAATAAAATTCTTTACAACGCTAGTCGTTTAGTTCTTATTTTAAGTTATTGGCGAGGGAACATACTATACATACACACAGACATAGCGCTAGTCTATATATTAAAAAAAAAAAAAAATACTAAATAATAACGTAATAAAAACCGAAACGAAATTTTGGGCACTTAGACCCTTTTTTATTTCTAGTATTCAAATCTAAATGTATAAAAGGCAAAGGTGACTGACAGACTGACTGACTGACTGATCTATCAATGTACAGCTCTAACCACTGGACCGATTTGGATATTTTTTTTATTTGATCTCATTTTGGTGAAGATCTTATCCGGGTTGTGGTCCGGGTGGCATTTTATATGAACCAAAATTAGTATCACGCACGTTACATCCAATTAGAAGCCTCAATAGCCCAATGGTCAAAGGTAAAACTGGAAACTGAAAGATCGCAGGTTCGAATCCCACCCGTTGCACTACTGTCGTACCCACTCCTAGCACAAGCTTTCCGCTTATTTGGAGGGGATAAGAGAATATTAGTCAACTTCAGCTTGGGTAAATTCTTTAAAATAAGTGGTCAGGACAGGTTGAGAAAGTCAGTCAGCTTTTAAACTTTTTTCTTGTAAGCTAACTGTAAGACCCTTTCCCCTAAACAATTTTATTCTGACAAAAAATTGATGTACTGAGAACTCCATTTAAAGCCAACAACTCTATAATATCAAAGACAATAGACAATAAATTGCACCTAGACAAATCTAGATAATAGATTTATTACGACAAAAAAGACAAAACAATGAAATGAACCTTATTAGCTTCGGAACAAAGTTCAAAATTAATGATTCAGCTTAAGAACTGCTGGTACAAGAGTTGATGGAAAGTTTCGACGAGGTATAAGAACTTAAAAACTCCCTTTTTAAACCCCGATGGAAAAAGAGGGGTGTTAGAAATTTAACGTGAGTATCTGTGTATCTGTGCGTCAGTCTGTTCGATTGCATCCAATGAATGGACCGATTTTGATGCAGTTCCCGTTTGATCATCGTGTTTGAGATGGATCTTAGCTATAATTTATGAAAATCCACGTGATTTTTTGCATGGGTATAGTTGAGGGCCTGGAGAGTGACATAGGCAACTTTTCATCCCGGAAAATCTAAATATATAAAAGGCAAAGGTGACTGACTGATCTACCAACGCACAGCTCAAACCACTGGACGGATCAGGCTGAAATTTGGTATGCAGATCGGTATTATAACGTAGGTGTCCGCTAAGAAAGGATTTTTGGAAATTCAAGCCCTAAGAGGTTAAAATAGGGGTTTGGAAAATCTAACTTAACGAGAGCGAAGCCGCGGAAAAGAGCTAGTCTTAAAATAATCTTTGATGGCCTTAGGTTCTATACTGCCAAAAAAAGTATTGCATAAAACCTATTATAAAATATGTCTTTCAATTTTCCCACGAGCTCTTGGTCTATATGCTTTTATATTGAGTTGAAATGGCGTTGATAAAAATTCGTTTGATTATGTTTTTGTTAGAAAGAGATAGTTGTAAAGTTGGATTCACTTTTTTTAGATTTTAATGAGGTATCGAATTGTGGATCAAGATAGATATAGGAAATAGTGGCCAGCTAGTGATGTACAAAGTTTTTAAACTATATAGATTGTAGAGTCGATAAAATGGTAAAAGGTAATGGTAATGGTAAGCTTCAATAGCCCAATGGTTACAGGTGCGACCTGAAAAACTTAAAGGTTGCAGGTTCGATCCCCATCCGTTGCACTATTGTCGTACTCACTCCTAACACAAGTTTTCAATTATTTGGAGGGGAGCGGAGAACATCAGTCAAGTTCAGCTTGGCTGATATTCTTTTTAAAAAAAAGATTCATTTGAATCTTACTACTTACAGATATTGTACTACTTACTGTACTGTTTATGTATTACTTACTTAATTTCATTGGAGACAATTATGTTTAAGTATTATATATCTGTATTAACTTTAATATTTTATAACACTGTATGTTTCCATAAAAATAAAAAAAAATAAAAATACAATAAACACTTAAGTAGTGATATTTCTAACCCCCGACGCAAAAACGACGGGGTGTTATAAGTTTGACGTGTCTGTGTGTCTGTCTGTGGCATCGTAGCTCCCGAACGGATGAACCGATTACGATTTTGTTTTTTTGTTTGTAAGGTGAATTAATCAGGAGTGTTCTTAGTTATATTTGATGAAAATCGGTCCAAGATGGTCGCCACCACAAAATGGCGGATTACATATTTTTATTTTAACTAAAAAATTTAACTAACAATAAAAAATTTCAAGCATTTCAATTAAAATAGCAGATAGTTCGAACTAAATAAAAAAATACTATCGATATTTTTCATCGACTCCATCCCCCCACTACCGCCGGCTCATCAAAGTCAGCCGTACAGACAATAACTGAGAAATATTAAATTATAATAAAATTAACTTAAGATTACTTTTTATGTACCGTTAACACAGAGCTATGAATTTATAGAGTCGGCAATAGTTTACCGCGTCACTTCTTATCGATGTTACATTATTAATTAATTTTTGTTAGAAGTAGGCTTTACTTTGCGGAAATCCGTGATAAAGGAAAAACAAAATTCTTTTGCTATAATCCGCCAAACGAGAAAAAAATCTGTACCTATAGGTACTATAGTATAGTTCTTTTAATGCAAGAGGGCGCGCGAGCTTTATTTGTAGTTACGTCGTATACATGCACGTTAGTGTGCGTGCCTGTCAGAAGCCTAGGTGGGAGCGGTCAGGCGCGAGCAAGCTCTCGCTCCCACTTATATAGATACGACACACACACAACCATGAGTCACGCGCCCTCGTGAATTGCAAGAACTATAAAATGTGCTGTACACTTCGATCACAGACTGAAAAATAAGTGGATTCAGCAATTCATACTTCAACTATTATTCAAATGCATCATTGTTCCTTGACACTGAAATAACTGCTTCACGTCAATGTTCGATGACAGACTAGCTAGCGAAATGATCTGCACTCATATTTTAGTGGTTACACAAATCAGACTAACATGCGATATCCACTTATTTTTCTGTGATCGAAGGCTTCTACGAATCTGGATTTCTTACAATCTTTAAGGTTTAAACCTATATGTATATATAATTTTCACCCATAAATATTCAATTACATCGAAGGAATTGAAATGAAAATTATTTTTATTGAATTTGATATTGTTGACAAAAGTGGTAGAATATAGCAACAAAATGTTGTATGTACCATTTTAACTTTACCATATTATGCACAAATTAATAAATGAATGAAAGAATGAGTAATATCATCATTAAGGCATCTAATGCATATGCACTTATGTTTTTTTGAGGCATTTTAAAGCCTTAGACAAACACAACGCGTGACGGTAGCGACGCATGGTAGCAGATGCACGAGCGTAACTCTGAATGTGTTAGCTAATGGCTTGCGCACAGTGGATGGCGGACGGAACGACCTAAAATTTTAAATTCATCAACTGAATATAATACTTATCCACTGGAAATAAGGTATATATTTCAATGATCGACCTCGAAACATCGCCTCGATGCTCTGAAATCGACCTCCGAGTATTTTATTACCTTATTTCGATTGGATAAGTATTAAATACTATATTTAAAATGCTGTGCCGTCCCATCCGAAACTATGTGCAAGCCATAATGCAGCAACAATGCGATAATTTTTTGTATCTTTGGAAAGAGCAACTGCTGAGTTTCTTGCCGGCTCTTCTCAGCAAATTTGCACTCCGAATCGGTGGTGGAGTCTCGACGTTTCATAAGAACCTATTATAGGTTGGCTTACATGAAATAAATAATTTGAAATTAGAATTAATAAAGCACGTATATACAATCCTCACTTTGAATTGTGAATTCTGAATTGTATTTTACAACTTCTAGGAGTCTCGTTTGATCCGCTGCCGCGACGTGTCGTATTTGACCAGGGCTTATTAAACTCATTGTCCATTCATTTCGTATTGTTAACTGGATTTTTGAGAACAAGTTTAAATATAGAAATACTTTTTACCCATATATGCTTAAACACCTTTAATTAGTTTCGTTTTTTATACTTTTTTTTTATCTTTTCAAGTTAAACTACTGGAAGTTTGCATTTTTAAGACGTTTTTAAAGAATTTTTAACCGACAAAAAATAAGGAGGTATTTTCTTTCCTTTATCTTTTGAGACTTGCCATGTGCGGATTGATAGACTTCACACACCTTTGCAAACCTTACGGAGAACTCTCAAGTAAGAAAGATTCTTCACGATGTTTTTTCTTTACCATTATAGCAAGTAACATTTAAATTAGAGACATTTTAAAGAAAAACCTTAAGTGCGTGCCGGGAAGCGAATCAAAATGGAGGCTATCACTACCTTGGTATTTAATATATTTCGATTATCTTATCATCGAATATAAAACAGTGCGCGCACTTGCCTAGAAGATTCACTCTTGATTTATTAGTGGGTATATCATGAAATAAAAATATTAAATGGCTGAAGTTACTTCGGCCAAGATATACGTTTCGCAATTCAGCGGGGTAACGCAGCCAGCGTTCGGGGCAAGTTTAGATTATACAAGGTGTTTGTTAATGTGTATAACTTACCAGCAACCACCCATGCACTTTGACCCTATAAACACAATGGCGGTGGTAAAAAGTGAAAATTAATTATCAAAAACTTTCATACAAAAATAATTAATTAATTAAGAAAAAAACATTTTGGAAACCCTAACTGGAGACATAACAACAAGTTCAAAACGAGTGTTACCACTCATGCTTTTGATTTTACCCGTTTTCCCTCAAAAAAATTCCCTAGAAGTCCTTGAAGAAGAAGAAAAAAGATTTTGACTTTCTTTTGGCAAATAACTTGTAAAATGAAAAACTGAATACTGCTTTAGGTAGCAATTTAAAAAATACTTATTAACAAAAGTGTTACATTTGAAAAGCCACATTTTCATCTCAAGAACTTACCTAACATTTGGTAGTTACTGTTAGATTCCAAAATTATTAAATGCACTCGCAATTATCATCAATTCCTTTAAAAATAGTTAAGCAAAAATCTTGTATAATACAAGTATTTTGTGTTGTTTTTCCCCAGGTAAAGGCAAAATTCCTAAAGACGTAAACACTTTGGTCCCCTACACTATTTCCAAGAATTTTACTTTGACTCCGCCCCGCGAGTAAAGGCGAGGCTACACACAAGATTTGCGGTTGCGTTTACGCAACGAAAAATTTCATCGCATAGGACATCGTACGAGTAAACTCTGACCATTATTTTAGTTTCTAGTGAGACATGGACCGCACTAAATACTACTTCTGCTTGCGTTAAGATGCATCAAGAAAAAACAGAAAAGAAAGTACCTACTGCGTATTCATCTCCTCAAAATTGAGATGTAAACATGTACATACTTCCTTCCACTCTTGTTTTTGGAAATTTATCTTTGTATTCTTCCACTGGTTTCTCCCAAAGGACAGGAGGTTCCTGAATCAAGGAAATCAGATAATCGATATCGTAATTAATCATCTTGACATGCACACGCTGGGAAGTGTGGATACCGCTAGAATGTTAGTACATCGTCGCATCGCAGGTTTTATGGTGCACAGAGGACATTTCCACGGTGCGTTGTGGTCGCGACGTCTATGATTTTTACAATGCCCTCAGTGAAGGCGCGCCCTTACGGTGTTTCGACGTATTTAATATTCAAACCACGTACGCGGCATCGGTAAAGGAACTAAAACTAGCACTGTACTGCAAGCGATAATAATAATTATTGTATCGTTTTGAAATTGATTTATTATTAAAAATGTCACACACATTCATTCTTTCATTCACATACAGTAATTGTTAATCAAAACCACAACACAAATTAACGAGATATTAATTACCTGCAAAGAAAGAGGCGGCAGTCACTTTATGGACTACGTAGGTACGGACTTTAACTTACGGAGTCCGAAAGTAGTCTGGAATATTCTTGCAAAAATACAAGATTTCTAATCGGTTTTCACTCTACTGAACAATACTACAGGTTACAGGTTTAATTGCATGCCGATTAATGGTTAGGTATCGCATCTGGAATATTTTATCGCAACGTTATAGCATAACAAGTAGTACGTTGTAGGCCTACACACATTCATTCATATTTTTATCGTTGGCAGTTCATTGCCATTGAATCAGCTGTTTTAAAGGGCTGCCACCGATACATTTATGGTGAATTTTTGGAGTCCTCATAACTTGGCCAGGATATGAGCTACACGTCTCATGATATTTTTTCATGTATCTATACACCGACCCCAACTTATGGGTTTCGGTAGGATAGGGACATTAACTAACACCTTGTATATGTATTTATATTTAGCTTTTTTTTTGATATTTAAGATTTAGTTTTAATTTAGAATTTAGTGTTATTTATTATTTGATGCCATAGTACCCTATGATATTGTATATGTATAAAAAGAGGTGTATATGTTACAAGCGTGCGGTAAATGAAGCGCGTAATGGCAGATATTTGTCGTAATTTGTCATGTCATTTGACAATGAAGTACTCTATTATAGTCTTCGTCGTTCGGCACAAATTTTTCGCTTGTTTTGTGAGTATATACACGGTGAAATTTTATTCCCCGTAAACCCTGAAGGAGGTGAATGTGCTCATGAAACTGAACAACTTTCCCCAAGGAACATAGGTCGAAATATGAAAAAAAAAATTGGACCCTCCATACAAATTTGACGATTAGCTGATTGATTTAGTATGGGAGGTCCAAATTTTTTTTTTCATATTTCGACCTATGTTCCTTGGGGAAAGTTGTTCAGTTTCATGAGCACATTCACCTCCTTCAGGGTTTACGGGGAATAAAATTTCACCGTGTATAACTCATTCCTAGTAGAGATCATTGATAGTACCTAATAAATGTCTTTATACGTTACCTAAAAATATTTTTTTTGCCGCCTCTATACATTCCAAGGGCTACGCTGCGAGCGGTAAGTAACGTATGCGTTAACGATTATTCATTCTACACGGTGACACATGACGAATCAATCGGACACGAGCAGACCCAATCGGGGTCCCCCACTCCGGGGACGGTATAGCTCCAACACTAATATATAACGAGTTATATTCTGCCCTCCTCAAGCTATAACGTCGTTAACGGCAGGATCTCCGAAAACAGTCTGTTTTTGATTCAATAGTAAACAATCAAATATTCTTTGTTTTGATAGGTTAAAAATATATGTTGTCGTTTAATACACGTTCTAAATTATTTTACCGTTCAAAAGTCCATATTTTGAACTTCACTCGATCAAATAATATTCCGAAAACAGTGTAGTTTTTAATTGTTTTTCAGGTTATATTTATAGTACCTATATCAAAATTAAACTAAAAAAAATGAATGTCAAAAAATAGGCAAAAGCTTTTAGAAGAATATTTTACCGTTAATTTTTCTCTAAAAAGTTTTTTTTTTTTTATCATGACTGTTTTACTTTCTTTATAACAAAGTGGCTCGTGCACCTCACTTCAATTGCTTGCAAGTTACTGCGGCCGAAGATCGTGCCCTTAACCAACATTTGACCAAATACGATTTTTTTAATGTTCTCTTACTTATAGTTAATTCTCTATCGATCCACCGAAGCGGATTTCTCCTTACTGCTGTAGTTTGTGATATAAAAAACATCGTTTTTAAGCTATTGCATAGCTTCTATCGCGGGCCAGCGTGGAGACCGAATCCAGAAATTCCGTGACGAAAATAACCTGACACGGGACTCCTCTACGGTGAGCCGCTAGATGGCGTTGATAAAAAATGCTATGCAATAGCTTTACCGCGGCAGTCCCCGAGTGCCACACGTCTTTTTTTTAGTTATCAAATGGCGTCATTTCTTTATAAACTGCCGCTTTTTGGATCATAGCTCGAAATATGGTCTTGGTAGTTAACGGCATTTTAGCTTAAGGACGGCAGTATATTACTAGATAATTCCCGCGACTTCGTTCGCGTGTATTAAGATTTTTGATCCCGTGGGAACTCTTATTTCCCGGGATAAAAAGTAGCCTATGTGCTATGTGCTATTCCAGACCATAATCTATCTCTGTGCCAAACAGCCAAATCGGTGCAGTCGTTGCGACGAATAGGAATCATAGGATAATAGGATTAGGTACCAGCTTTTGCCCACGTCAGCTCAAACTTAAGACAGAGTTAAAACGAGACAGATTTATGTCAGAGCATATTTGTGTCTCTAGTGTAACAATGTGTAAACCAATATAATCAAAGGTGTAAACAATGAACCATACCTACATTTAGGATACGTACTACCTATTTTACAAACAATGTCACAAACATTGTTCATTGTTTACATTATTTGATTGATATTTGTTTTGTTTGATAAAGTTTTGTTTTTTCTCATTTTAATTACTTTCCAAATGCTTTACACAAATCAACAAAACGATCGCATTTATTGAAAGTCGGAATAGACAGAGACTATCGGTCTATCTATCGTTCTAACGGTCAGCTATAATACAAAATAAACATTGAAACATCTTTGTGTATAAAATATTAAAAAAAAAAAATATATACCACAGACAAAATTGCTATTTCTAAACGCTATCCGCCACAGATTAGATACGAAAAAATTCCTGTCTTTTAATTATACCTCACGACTTTAACGTACTACTGACTACACTAATCACAAAAGCGATTATGTGCTATATTACTTAAATCTTTAAGTCGAATTTCGGTTGTCACAGATTTACAATAGAAAAAATATACGAACATACTCACTTGCTTAATTATTGGGTACGCGACATAATTACTACGTGGAAGAATGTTCTGTCCGTATTGTTTTTTTTTCTTTTCTTTTTTTTTAAACGGCATTGACACAGAAAACGGTTTTTATTCATTTTTTATTTCAGTGAAAGTATCTTAAGGCCCAAGACACGGAGCTGCCCGCGAAATTCAAATTTAATTTGGTTTTTCGACATTTATAAACGAATACGACAAAGTAGGCTTATGGTATTCAAATTGCGCTAATGGCAGTAGTATCATCTTCACAGGTTTATATACTAATCTTTAGGTAAAAGTATCCAGTTTAAGAAATTAATCTGGATAAACTGGATACTTTCACATTAAGATTAGTATATAAACCTGTGAAGATGATACTGCCATTGGCGCAATTTGAATACCATAAGCCTACTTTGTCGTATTAGTTTACAAAATGCGAAAAACCAAATTAAATTTGAATTTCGCGGGCAGACCCGTCTCTTGGGCCTTAACGTCTTTACGTAAAGAAGGTATATTAGTACCCGACAGCATAAAATACCTACACAGTAATTTTTCGCTAATTGAATAGCTGAAACATGTACAGAATACTTATTGACCGAGCGAAGCGAGGTCTCTGAGTCTGCTTGAGTGAATTTGCACTTGTCCGTCCGTCCGTCTGTCAGAGCCTTATAACTTCTGAATTACTGAACGTACCTAATTACTTCAAATTTAAATATAATATGTAAACTGATGGCCTTCAGCCGAATATTGCATAAAAAATTATAAAAATCTTCATTTCAGGGGGGCTCTCATAGAAGTGTGTGTGAAGTAAAATATTTTTTATTGCGATACATAGATTTGCGATATATCTTTTTAAAGACGATTTTGAACAGAGTACAAAAATATATATACATATTTTGAATTGACGAAATGGGGGGCTTTCAAAGTGGAGATCTAATTTGAGCCATATGTCAAAAACTACTGCATATTAGAAACTGAAACTTGTTTGTAAATTCAGTTATATTTCAGTTACTTGAACAACAAATACTAAAATTAGATAAATATTATGAAGAAACGAAATTATTTAATTTTTAATTTTATCATAGCTTCACAATAATGCTAATAGATGGCGCTGTATTTACCATCGTAAAAACAGAATTAGGGATACCGCGAGGTCTCAGTTCGGGGAGAACCACTAGTTTATAGGGAATACAACATCCTATGCAGCCACTTACCTGCGTCTGCGTCAACCCCAAACTGGCTGCTAGCTCAGCCCTCTCCGGCAAAGCAAGGTACTGGGTCCTCTGAAACCTCCTGTTGAGCTGCTGCAGCTGCAGGCTGGAGTATATCGTGCGGGGTTTCCGCATCTTCTTGCCCTTGCCGTTCACCCGGAGACCGGGGTCGTCTGATAGACCACATTTTTCTGGAGACAAAGAACATAAGTACGTTAGCATCTTCTATATTTTTAACCGACTTCCATAAATGGATGAGGTTCTCAATTCGTCGGAACCGCACCGCACGCCACCGAACGCAATTTCACCCTCACCACCTGGAGCACTTCGACCACCCGTTGCTCTAGATCTTTTTTCCACGTACTACCAAATTGTGGAATCATCTCCCTTCGACAGTGTTCCCAAATAATTACAATACGGGGTTATTCAAGGGGCGAACCATTAAGTTCCTGAAAAGCCGGCAACGCATTGGTGGTGCCTCTGGTACTACAAGTGTTCATGGGCGGGGATAATCACTTTACATCAAGTGACCCGCCAGCTCGTTTACCCGCTATTCATATATAAAAAAAAAACTTTTTTTTTAATTTTTTTACGTATGTTCCCCGATTAATCGAAAACGCCTGGACCGATTTGGAAAATTGTTTTTTTGTTTGAAAGGGTATACTTCCCAGGTGGTCCCATTGTCATGAGGTCAGGATCTGATGATGGGATCCTGGAGAAATGGAGGGAACTCTTCAAATTTTATAGGAACAATTGATATACTTTGTAGTGGCGTTTGAAGTCCGTTTTGTAAAGATAATTCTTACGTTCATAATCTACGATAAATTACCATAATATATGGTAACTGTAGAACAAATAGACCAATAGGTTATACCTATTATATAAAATGGTTGATTATTTTTTTTTCTTACCTAGTGCGTAATTATTATTTACAATATACACTATATAGAAGTATAATGGCAGGTGCAAGATCGCTTTTTATAAGAACGTATTAAAAAGCAGAGATCATAAATATGTCATAATTTATAAGCGTTCTTAAAAACACCTTTCATAATCTATGCCACGAAGTTGACATTTAATCGCGCGCCAAAAATTTAAAAACAAAACGGTTTATCGATGGTTTATTGAAAAGCACGTATTAATAATACGAAGACAAACCTCTTTGGCAGTTCAGACATTGAATTGCTGATGTCTGCTGTCAACGTACACTATCCTTACTAATATTATGGTTGAGCGAAGCAATGGCTGGATCATGCGTCATGCTCGTGAACGGATGCCACCAACGGGAATGGGTCTGCTTTGACTGCCCATCTTGAAATGCGTTGGATTGGTGTACCTACGTATGCATTTTTGCATTTTTGAAGCTTTATTGTGGAAGCACTGTATACATAGCATAGCTTTGTAAAAAAAAAAATTTTGAAAAGTACCCACTCCTAGCACAAGTTTTTCGCTTATACAAGTCATTCGGGTATAGGAGGATATTAGTCAACTTCAGCTTGGCTAATATTCTTTAAAAAAAAAAATATATGCAACTAGCTTTTGCCCCCGCGACTTCGTCCGCGTGGAATTAGGTTTTGGGGTGGAATTTTCAAAAACTGTGACACACGTACTTCTTTATTTTTAACTGAAAGCTCTAATACCAACTTTGATGGAAACAGCTTGAAAAATGACGGAGTTTCATATAAACTTCCATCCGCTATTTAAACCCCTTAGGGGTGGAATTTCCAATAATCCTTTCTTAGTGTGCGCCTACGTCATAAAAGGAACCAACTGTAAAAATTTCAAGTTTCTAACTTCAGTAGTTTAGGCTGTGCGTTGATATCTCAGTCAGTCAGGACTTTGAATTTTATATATATAGATAGATGAGCTAGAGTAAAGGTGCACACACATAACTGCAGTGCCATTATACATCCGCGTCGGTGCGCGTAAATCAACACCCCAAAACGACGCAATAAATCCACAGTATAAATATTCCAAGCAACTTGAAGGCTTGTAAAATATATGAAAGGCGTTCGCTACTTGATAATAGTCAGTGGTAAACTTGTAATTACGGGGTAGGTACATATCGGGCGATCAGATCGGCCGACAGCTTTTGTGAGCGTTTCGAATATGATTTTTTTTTTTAATTTTTTTTTTTTTTTCGTCGAACGCGGCTCCGGGCGCGAGTTTTTTGAGGCACCGACTTTGAAAAGATTTTGATTGATAATGCAAATTTTTGGGCGTCATCGCTACATTTTTTTTATGTTCGATGGCAAGGTTGTCCTTGACTGCGGTCTCACCTGATGGTAAGTGACGATGCAGTCTAAGATGGTAGCGGGCTAAGTTCTTGGAACTGGTATGATAGTGTATGTTCAACCCTAATCGGTTTCTACACGCCATCGTGCCGGAACGCTAAATCGCTTGGCGGCACGACTTTGACGGTAGGGTGGTAACTAGCCACGGCCAAAGCCTCCCACCAGACAAACTACAAAGTATAAAAAAGATAAAAGTTAAAAAAAGTGACTCTTGCATCCGTCATATAACTTTTATCTCTCTTACTTTCTGGGATAAAAATCCTATAGCCTATATAAATAGCCTATGTAATATTCCAGTCTATATAATCTATCTCTGTGCCAAATTTAAGCCAAATCGGTTCAGTCGTTGCAGTGTGATTGAGTAACAAACATCCATACATCCATCCAAACTTTTGGTGCGTATAATGTACAAAAAAATATTTAAAATAAAAATTTTTTGTCCACGGTATGGTATGACGTCATTTTGTAACGGTCAACAAACGGCCAACTTGAAGTGAACCGTGTTTTATACACCTTTATCTATTATTTATTATTTTATTTAATATTTATTAATACACAAGATTTTTCATTTCAGCACTTTATTTGACAACCCATGAAAGACAAAGACTATAGACAATTATCATGACGACCATAGACATAACGACCATAGACAAGTATCATAACAAACCGATAGTATAATACGTATATTATTTTTATTCAAATACTTGCACCCTAAAGCAGTTACGCAACATTGTATGTACTTAACGATCAGTTAACGATAGATTTAAATATCCGATGATCGGGTGTTTTTTTTTTTTCATTTGATCACTGGTTTTTACAACGCAGCTAATTAATGCATGCATGCAAAAATTGACTTCAATTATAAAACACACAATAAGTAGGTAATAATTAATGACTACTTACAAGAAATATCGCGTAAATAGGTAATATACCTAGATTTTTACAATTACGTATTGATTTTATCAATTCACTAGATCACTGGATCTATCCATTAGGATTAGGTAGATAGGTATAGCGGTATTTTTTTTTGACAATGAGGTAGCTGTTTATTGCAATCTCACTTGATGGTAAGTGACGATGCCACACCGCACAAACAAGTGGACAATCTGCTTTGCTTAAAAAATAAAGCTCGTAGTTATGTTTTTAAAAAAGTTTGTCGCCGACTCACAATTAGTTACTTATCTACATAAGTTTAGGAACTTAGTAAGACAATTTTTTTTAAGCTATTGCATAGCTTCTATCGCGGGCCAGCGTGGAGACCGAATCCAGAAATTCCGTAACGAAAATAACCTGACACGGGACTCCTCTACGGTGAGCCGCTAGATGGCGCATTTCTTATCAATTGCATAGCATTTTTTATCAACGCCATCTAGCGGTGAGCCGCTAGATGGCGTTGATAAAAAATGCTATGCAATAGCTTTACCGCGGCAGTCCCCGAGTGCCACACGTCTTTTTTTGGATTCCCGCGTTTTGTTAGTTAACGAATTACGAGTAGTAACTTTAGCTTTAGGACGGCCAGAATAAATCGTCTCAAACATAAATGGTTACTTAAATCTCTTTAAGTAGTCTCTTATAAAAGACTCCATTGACTAACTCGCAGCCCGATTCCCATGCATTGCCTTGTACATATACATATATATATAAGTATATCCATTCAGCTCGACAGATGGACGGACAAAACAATGCGAGCCTGAGGTCCGGACACTCCCCTGAGCGGTAGTGATGGGCGCGGCGACTTGTCGATGTTTTAGGGATGTGCCTACGTACATTTGTTTCAACCACGACCTTGACGACCTCCCTGGCGCAGTGGTGAGCACTGTGGTCTTATAACTGGGAGGTCTCGGGTTCGATTCCCGGCGGGGGCAATTTAGGAATTTATAATTTCTAAATTGTCTCTGGTCTGGTCTGGTGGGAGGCTTTGGCCGTGGCTAGTTACCACACTACCGTCAAAGACGTGCCGCCAAACGATTTAGCGTTCCGACACGATGGCGTGTAGAAACCGATTAGGGGTATGGGTTGAATTTACACTGCTATACCCCTTCCAAGTTAGCCCGCTACCATCTTAGACTGCATCGTCACTTACCATCAGGTGAGATCGCAGTCAAGGGCTATCTTATCATCGAATAACAAAAAAAACACCCAAAAAATCCCAAATTAACCAACTCATTGGAAAGCCTGGAGCACCGCAGAGATGTTAGCTCTCTTTGCGTATTCTATCGGCTATATAACGGGGAGTGTTCTGAAGAGCTGTTTGACCTTATTCCACCGTCTTTCTTCTACAACCGCACCGCTCGCCACCGAACACAATTTCACCCTCACCACCTGGGTGCCTGGAGCACTTCGACCATCCGTTGTGCCAGATCTTTTTTCCACGTACTTTGAAACTGTGGAACCAACTTCCTGCGACGGTGTTCCCACTAAATTACAACATGAGGTTATTCAAGGAGCGGACCAACAAATTCCTGAAAAGCCGACAATGCAGTGGTAGTGCCTCTGGTGCTACAAATGTTCATGGGCGGCGGTAATCACTTAACATCAGGTGACCCGCCTGCTCGTTTGCTCGCTAAAAATATTTAAAAAAAATGTTAGCGGGCTAACTTGGAAGGGATATGGCAGTGTAGATTCAACCCATACCCCTAATCGGTTTCTGCATGCCACCGTCCCGGAATGCTAAATCGCATGGCGGCATGTCTTTGACAGGTAACAAGCCACGGCCAAAACCAGAAACAATTAACTACCGTCAATAAAAAATTTGATTAAAATCAGTACATCCTTACTAGCATACGATATCATAGTGTTTGATTTTTAACCGATTTCCAAAAAAGATTCTCAATTCGTTTTATTTTTATGTATGTTCCCCGATTACTCGAAGACGCCTGGACCGATTTGGAAAATTCTTTTTTAATTTCAAAGGGTATACTTTCCAGGTGATCCCATTGTCCTCAGGTCAGGATCTGATGATGGGATCCTAGGGAAATCGAACGAACTCTTTGAAATTTTATAGGCACAATTGATATACTTTGTAGTGACGTTTGAAGTCGGTTTTGTAAGAAGATTTTTTACGTTCATATTATTATAATATAGTAAAGCCTTCTGAGAGTTAAATCCACGCGAGCGAAACCGCGGGTATCAACTATCAACTAGTAATATATTTTTCATAGCGCGTAAAATAGCGGATGCGAGGTTATTGGGTAGTCGGCCTTTTTCTAAATATATAAAAGGCAAAGGTGACTGACTGACTGACTGACTGATCTATCAAAGCACAGCTCTAACCACTGGACCGATCGAGCTGAAATTTGGTACACAGGTAGCTGTTAGGACGTAGACATCCGCTAAGAAAGGATTTTGGAAAATTTCAACCCCAAGAGGGTTAAATAGGGTGTTAAAAAATCGAACCTAACGTGAGCGAAGCCGCGGGTTAAAGCTAGTATTTAATAAAGGCTCACTAAAAATGGCTTATCATCATTAAAATATCGTTGACTGTTGGGCTTCTTAGCTATTTAGTTCGATGACTATAAGATTTTTTTCTCTATCTTCATAGATAGAAACACATATTAGTTTAGTAGTATCATACTATTTATTGTTATTTCATTCAAAACGGGAAGCGGAAAATCGAGTTAATTTTTTTATAACGTTATAATTTTATATGAAATCGAATTATATTCAAATAAAGTTTTGTTGTTAATAATACTAAATATAATATAAAAAAAAAAACAAGGGCATATTATTTTTAATCCATAACAAAATAACATTGTTTTTTCAAAGTACTTACCTAATTTAAAAACAATACAATTTAGAATTGTAAAAAACTGTAATAAAAACATCAAGTTTATTCTCAAAATGCATTTATTCATAGAATTTATATTTATTGTATGTATAATTCATTATTGATATTACAATTTTTATGTTGGAATTATTAATTTATACAATTTATTTTATGATCTGGTTCTCTTTATGAACCTTGTAGACAATTAATAGATTATCACTTTAATTGGCAGTAATTTTTGAAGTTTTATTCAGTTATTGTTTTTGTTATTTTATTTTATTATAGATTTAAGATGCGTCATGCGTGACTAGTTGTATATCATACTTGCAAACGTTAAGTTCGATTTTTAAACCTCCTTTCTTGACCTCCTCAAATATGGTTGAGCGAAGCAATGGCTGGATCATGCGTCATGCTCGTGAACGGGTGCCACCAACGGGAATGGGTCTGCTTTGACTGCCCGTCTTGACATGCGTTGGATTGGTGTACCTACGTATGCATTTTTGTATTTTTGAGGCTTTGTTGTGGAAGCACTGTATACATAGCATAGCTTTGTAAAAAAAATTTTTTTTTGAAAAGAGCAACTGCTGAGTTTCTTGCCGGCTCTTCTCAGCAGAATCTGCATTCCGAACCGGTGGTAGATTTGTGACGTGTCATAAGAGCAACAAGTTAGTCTACATGAAATAAATAAAATTTGAATTTGAATTTAGCGGATGCCTACGTCATAAAAGCTATCTGTATGCCAAAGTTTAGCCCGATCCGTCCAGTGATTTGAGCTGTTTGATTAGTCAGTCAGTCCATTTATATATTTATAGAAGATTATAGATATTATAATTATATTAATATATTGTTATTCAATATCTTGTTATTATCACGTAGTTTATGAATGTCGGTTAAGAATCAGTAGGTACTAATTATATCTAGATTCCTTCCCTATCACACTAATCCTACTAATATTATAAATGTGAAAGTGTGGATGTTTGGATGTTTGTTACTCAATCACGCCGCAACGACTGAACCGATTTGGCTGAAATTTTGCACAGAGATAGATTATATTCTGGAATAACACATAGGCTACCCCGATTTTATCCCGAAAAATGAGAGAGTTCCCGCGGGAATTAAAAAACCTTAATCCACGCGAACGAAGTCGCGGGCTTCAACTAGTTATTAATAATATAAAGCCGAAAGTTTGTATGTGTGTGTGTGTGTGTATGTTTGTTACTCTTTCACGCGAAAACTACTGGACCGATTTGGCTGAAATTCAAAATGGAGATAGATTATACCTTGGATTAAAACATAGGCTACTTATTGTCCCGGTAAATCAAAGAGTTCCCGCGGGATTTTAAAAACTAAATTCACGCGAACGAAGTCGCGGGCATCAGCTAGTTAATATTATAAATGCAAAAGTGTGTTGGTTTGTTGGTTACTCCACCACTCTGCAACGGATCCGGACCAACGGACCTGGAGATTGACAGAGGCTACTTTTTATCCCGGAAAATTAAAGAGTTCCCGCGGGATTTTCAAAAAGATAACTCCACGCCATCGTGCCGGACCGCTAAATCGCTTGGCGGTACGTCTTTGACGGTAGGGTGTTAACTAGCCACGGCCAAAGCCTCCCACCAGACCAGACCAGAGACAATTCAGAAATAATAAATTCCCAAATTGTCTCGGTCGGGAATAGAACAACTACACCAGGGAGGTCGTCAAAAGTTGTGACCAAAAGCAACCTTTTCACTGTTTAGGTAATTTATCGATTTTGACGAAAATTTGCACATTTATAGCTTATGCCTTGGAGAAGGATATGAGAATACAGAGAACAAAATAGCTACCACGGGATCTTTGAAATACCCCCGCTTACGTAGATAATCTCAGAGCTTTGTTTCGACCATACCTATACTATTAACTAGTTGCACTATGGAAAAGAGATCCTACAGCAGGTAGATCTTACGGTAGTATCTATTGTAGTCATCATCCTACAATAGATGCTTTTGCCGAAAATTTTGCAGGGCTCCCCCCCCCCCCCCACCCTTCGCAGGGTCCTCGAGGTTAACCATCCCTGAACAACATCCCAAACTTTCATTAACCTCTAACCATTTTGTATCTGAAACTCCCTGTCGATTGGACTACAATGCGAATTGGCAGTCTTCACCTTCGATTACATTATGGAGAACTCTTCGTCAACGTCGGTAAAACCACTAAAATAACTCACGGCGATGCCGCGCCGTACCGCGTCGCGTCGAAACAGCGCCGCCCACCGCGCCGCCTACCGAGCGGCGCAGATACCGCCAGCAAAAACAATGAGAGCCGCTCGCCCGAACATTTAGCCGGCGACGAAACACTTTTAAACAGAAAAGCCCAGACAAACCTGCGATTGTCTTGCTACTTTATTGTCTTTAAAGAGTAAAATAAAAAGTATTGACTAGGTTTTGCCCGCAGCTTCGCTTACGTTAAGTTCGGTTTTTCAACCCCCTATTTTAAGCCCTCAAGAGTTAATTTTTCAAAAATCCTTTCTTAGCGGATGCTTACGTCACAATAGTAAATGTATGCCAAATTTCAGGCTCAGGATAAATCAGTCAGTCATTCAGTCGGTTAATCAGTCAGTCAGTTTTTCCTTTTATATAAAGAAAAATAATTATAATGAAACTTCGTCAAAGTCGGTAAAACCACTAAAATAACTAACGGCGATGCCGCGCCATACCGCGTCGCGTCGAAACAGCGCCGCCCACCGCGCCGCCTACCGAGCGGCGCAGATACCGCGAGCAAAAACAATGAGAGCCGCTCGCCCGAACATTTAGCCGGCGACGAAACACTTTTAAAAGGAATAGCCCAGACAAACCTGCGATTGTCTTGCTACTTTATTGTCTTTAAAGAGTAAAATAAAAAGTATTGACTAGGTTTTGTCCGCAAGTTCGCTTACGTTAAGTTCGGTGTTTCAAACCCCTATTTTAAAGCCTTTGGGAGTTGAATTTTCAAAAATCCTTTCTTAGCGGATGCTTACGTCACAATAGTAAATGTATGCCAAATTTCAGGCTCAGGATAGATCAGTCAGTCAGTCAATCAGTCAGTCAGTTTTTCCTTTTATATAAAGAAAAATAATTATAATGAAACTTCGTCAAAGTCGGTAAAATAACTCACGGCGATGCCGCGCCGTACCGCGTCGCGTCGAAACAGCGCCGCCCACCGCGCCGCCTACCGAGCGGCGCAGATACCGCGAGCAAAAACAATGAGAGCCGCTCGCCCGAACATTTAGCCGGCGACGAAACACTTTTAAACAGAATAGGGCAGACAAACCTGCGATTGTCTTGCTACTTTTTAGAGTTTAGAGAAACCAACGGGACCCTATTACAAAGCCTTCGCTGTCCGTCCGTCCGTCTGTCAGCGGGCTGGCTCATTATCAGTAAGAGTTGAAATTTTCAGAGAATGTGTATTTCTGTTGCTGCTATAACAATAAATAATAAGAATAAAAATAAATTAAATATTAAAGGGGACTCCCCACCTAGAAACGTGTTTTTTTCGGCATTTTTTGGTTTTTTCGTTTGCGAGTCGGCTCGCATTTGACCGGTTATTTGTCTTTAGAGAGAAAAAACTATTAATTGATAAATAATGATAGTGTACATTTATATCTTAAAGACTTCACTGTAATATGAAAAAAAAAATTATTACATTCATACAATTAAAATGTAATTTGAAGTCAGCGCTTAATATGAAATAGAATACTAGAAGCTACATAATCAGGTTTATTATTATTTATTCAATTATTTCTAAAATTAAAAGTATAAACAATTAATATTTTATTTTGTAAGCTGTAGAAGTCGACCGTCTGCGGTGCCCCGTATAAACAGCCGTAACTGATGCGTCGTTTTCAGTCAAAAAAAGGTACAAAATAATTTACAGAAAACTCTTATGGGAATCGAATTATAATTTTTAATTACTTTCACCGCTCATATTAACTTGTTAATAAAATTTTGTTAGGGCTTGGTCACACGCAACACACGGCGGCAGCACGGCCAGAGAGATGGCACACACAATAGGTGACTTTATCGGATTGATATTTGTTAGAAGGAATGTTAAAAGGACACTAAAACGGATTGATTTTATCTCACTCTCATCTATCCTTACAAATATTGTTAATGCCAAAGTGTGGTTGTCTGTGAGTTTGTCTTTCAATTTTACACCGGCAGATCAATAGATCGATCGTAATTGTTGGCAAAGGTATCCTAAGATATAGGACTTATGCTGAAATTTATAGAGCATGCTCTGACTCAGCTCAGACTCAAGATTAAGGTTAAAACGAGACACAAATATGCTCTGACATAAATCTGTCTCGTTTTAATTCTGTCTTGAGTCTGAGTTGAGTGTGAGTGTGGTCTATAAACTTCAGCCTTAGAGAGATTTAGGCAATTTGAAATACCCTTCCAGCTTCAACTAAGTATAACGTGGTTTAAATCAATAGGCATCTAGTCGGAACGGCACTGAATCTTAGGCTGTATCCTTACTTACCCTCAGGTGAGATCCCAGTCAAGCACTAGTTTATATAAATTTTTAAAAAAAGTTATACAGGCTACCATTTATCCCGGAAAAACAGAGGGTAATAAAGGAATCTTATTTTTAAACTTTCTTTTGTAACGAATTTATTCAAAAAAAATTGTATTTATTTAAAAATAACAGTGGTTTTTAAATAAATAGTTTTTATCAACTCAGTATGAATATCTAGTATCTCAGTATATTTATTTATTTATTATGGCAGTCCCTACAATCACCGCTGCTGGGATCCGCGACGCGTCGTGTTTGCCAAAGCCTTTAGTATAAAATACGTCTCTAAGATCTTTTTGGTAATCATTCTTCATCTACCCGCAACGCCCACCGTTGGCGAAATAAATATTTTTAAATGTATTTTTATGGTTTTACTGTTATACTAAAAGAGAAGTTCTTTATTTTATGGTTTTACTGTTATACTATACTATAAACATAAAAATTCTTTTTACAAAACCGACTTCAAACACCACTACAAAGTATATCAATTGCGCCTATAAAATTTGAAGAGTTCCCTCGATTTCTCCAGGATCCCATCATCAGATCCTGCCCTGATGACTATAGGACCGGACCATCTGGGAAGTATAATACCCTTTCAAACGAAAAAAGAATTTTCCAAATCTGTCCAGCCGTCTTCGAGTAATCGGGGAACATACATAAAAAATACAAAAAAAAAAGATTCCGATGAATTAAGATTTGAGAACCTTCTCCTTTTTTGGAAGTTGGAAGTGGTTAGAAGGAGACAAAAAAAAAGAAATTTGGCACAGTGATAGCTTAAAGGAGAGACTGCACCTGCGTCTGCACATAGGTACACATGCGCACCATAATATCTCCCGCGCAGTTGACTAGTTACGGTCTTAGTTGTCGAAATTCCGTCGGGAGGACATTATCATATTTTTCTTAAAAGGAGAAACCAACGTTAGATCGTCGAGGCGGACCCTTCAAAAAGAAAAAAGATAAAGATAAAGATAAAAGATTCGTAGTGAAGGGGGTGTGCCCTACCGCCTTAGGAACTCAGTTTAAACTGGACCGCTTTGGCTCGGTTTGGAAATATTGACTGTGGTGCTCGAAAGTGTTTCATTTACAATAAATAAAAAAAATAAAAGTTTTTTTTTAAATTAATTAATTAATTAATTTTATTTCAACATCACATCACACTTCACACTAATATTATAAAGGCGAAAGTTTGTGTGTGTGTGTGTGTGTGTGTGTGTGTGTGTGTGTGTGTGTGTGTGTGTGTGTGTGTTTACGCCACAACGCATGAACCGATGAAATCTTTGAGAATATAACCAACTCAAAGCATGGAATACATTCATCCCCTAATTTAAAAAAAATATTAATAAATCGGGATTAACTAATATTTTTTTCGAAATTTTTCCAAACTGTCTATTTTTCTAGTAAGTCTACATATGAATAAACAAAAGAAAATAGATTGAATATTGAGATAAAGAATATCAAATTATTCCATTAAAAAAAATAACATGACGTTTAATTACACGGCAAATCAGCTTGTTTTTCTTTTACAAAAAACCCGGATTATACGTACAGTGTCTTCATAAATTAATAATTTATCGACTCGTACTTACATTGTAGCAAATTGAAATTAGTTAAACATTGCTTGCGGTTTACCCTCACACATTAATCTAACTGAACATATAAAAGGTGACTGACTGACTGACAATTGGCATACAGATCTTCGGAGGCTTCGGCCGTGGCTAGTTACCACCCTACCGTCACAGACGTGCCGCCAAGCGATTTAGCGTTCCGGCGCAATGGCGTGTAGAAACCGATTAGGGGTATGGGTTGAATTTACACTGCTATACCCTTTCCAAGTTAGCCCGCTACCATTTTAGACTGCATCGACACTTACCATCAGGTGAGATCGCAGTCAAGGACTATCTTATTATCAAATAAAAAAAAAGATAGCTATTATGACGCAAGCATCCGTAAACAAAAGATGTTTGAAAATTCAACCCCTAAAATGATAAAATAGGAGTTCCAAAAATCGAACTTAACGTGAACAAAAGCTAGTAAAATAATAATTTTTCACCACTTTTGAAGGAAAAGTGCCTGCGATCAATCAATAGATCCAAAGAAAATGATAAAGTGATTAATATGCAAATTGTGTAATTATTCACTTGTGTAGCCAACTGTACCGAACACGTGCTTTCGCTAGGGCTGCCAACGAGCACTTTCATGAATAGAAAAGAATAGATAATTTTTAGGGTTCCGTTCCCGAAGGGTGCCAACGCGACCCTATGCAAAAAAAGACGTGTGGCACTCGGGGACTGCCGCGGTAAAGCTATTGCATAGCATTTTTTATCAACGCCATCTAACGGCTCACCGCTAGATGGCGTTGATAAAAAATGCGCCATCTAGCGGCTCACCGTAGAGGAGTCTCGTGTCAGGGTATTTTCGTTACGGAATTTCTGGATTTCGGTCTCCACGCTGGCCCGCGATAGAAGCTATGCAATAGCTTAAAAGTTCAAAATTAAAAAGGGTTACATATACAACTTTAGATTTTTTCTGGTAAGAAATTCTCAGTGTTAGCCCGGTTTTCTTTTTTTTTTTTTTTAAATTGGTGGTGAGTCACCCTCGTGCCTCCACGTAAAGCCTTCGGTCCAGGGTCCATGATCTCTCTCCGGTCGTTTCGAGTTTTCTGTCCCATTGGACTATTATTCTCTATTCCCACTCTCTGAGAGTGAGGGAATAGAGTGAACCTGTATTTTCGGACACACTTGTGCACTATAATATCTCCCGATAATGGCTAATCTCTGTGGAGATTGGCCGCCGTGGCCGGATTCGGTCGGGAGGGCATTATTATTTACTAGCTTTACCCCACGGCTTCGCTCACGTTAAGTTCGATTATTCCAACCCCTATTTTATCCCTTTAGGGGTTGAATTTTCAAAAATCCTTTCTTAGCGGACACCTACGTTATAAAAGCTATTTACATGCAAAATTTCAGCCTGATCCATCCAGTGGTTTCAGCTGTGCGTTGATAGATCAGTCTGTCAGTCAGTCAGTTAGTCAATCAGTCAGTCAGTCACCTTTGCCTTTTATATATTTAAGATTAAGTAAGTATGTAAGGATGTTGACAACCCTAAGCCCGCGCCGCCAGCGAGAGTTTTTCTTCGAAAAATGTTTAAAATTATAAAATAGTGGGTAATAATTAAAAATGGCTGTAACGCTGTATTAGAGGTTGTTAATGGCGCTTGGGGCGAAACAGTTGTGCGCTTAGCGACGTCGGGCTATTCTATTCCGGGTTTAAATAAGCCTCAATGGTCCAACGGTTAAAGGTGCGGACTAAGAACTGAAAGGTCGCAGGTTCGATCCCCACCCGTTGCCCTTTTGAAGCCTAAACTTTTTTTTTTTTGGTTTAGGAAATGTTATATGATGATGAATATACTAAAGATAATGAATTTAATCATTATTGTTTCAAATTTAATAAGCTTCAATTATGTATATAGTAAACTTTTACCTCAGGCCAATGGTTCTCGAGATATTAACAAACAATCAAAAAAAGTGCCCTGTTTTCGCTAATTGCCGCTAGAGCTTGCCTTGGATTCATGAAGACTTTTGATATATTCATCCCTAGGTACCCATAAATCAATGTGCAAATGTGACGTTTTTTGACTAGACTATATCGCTCATTTGCGATAAGGGTGACATAATTCAAAATTCACCAATTTTAGTGTCGAAAATTTATACTTTTTACTATAAAAACAACATTTCGCTAAGCACAAAAAAATAAGAGCAAGAGCGATCGTGACTCAATGCTCTGTCGCTTTGTTGGCCGCTGTGTTGTTTCGAGACCGCAGCATCCACAAAACATTACTCTCTAACGAGAGAATTCTCTCATCGTCGATTTTGAATTATGTCACCCTTGTCGCAAATGAGCGATATTATGGAGTAACATCGACAAAAAAAAACATACGCGTTGAATTGAGAACCTACTCTTTTTTGAAGTCTTTTTTTTTTTTATTCGATGACAAGATAGCCCTTGACTGCGATCTCACCTGATGGTAAGTGATGATGCAGTCTAAGATGGTAGCGGGCTAACTTGGAAAGGGTATAGCAGTGTAAATTCAACCCATACACCTAATCGGTTTCTACACGCCATCGCACCGGAACGCTAAATCGCTTGGCGGCACGTCTTTGACGGTAGGGTGGTAACTAGCCACGGCCAAAGCCTCCCACCAGACCAGACCAGAGATAATTTAGAAATTATAAATTTCTTAATTGCCCCCGCCGGGAATCGAACCCGAGACCTCCCAGTTATAAGACCACAGCGCTCACCACTGCGCCAGGGAGGTCGTCGAAAAAGACCCGCATGCTAAGTGAGTCTCAAACTGAGTTATTATCTAATTTACAAACATACACCACATAGTAAAACAAATGGCTTAAACTGTTATGTGATTAGTTAGTGTAAATGTTAACTCAAGATTTATGTGCGTTCAAATACGGTAAACTGTAGTTAAAAATTAATTTTACGATATCGTAATTAAGTCTATTAATTTATGATTTACTAACTTTAGCCCCTGTGTAGCTTTGTTTTTCTAGGAAGGAAGTATTCTAGGAGTATGCTACTTTCTCTCTAGAGTAAGTATTGATAACATTGATTCAACGATTGTAGTAGCCACTCCAGTACCTTGGGATCCCATCGACCATCAGCTCTTCGAACTATGTGCCCCGCCCATTTTCACTTCAGTTTCGCAACTTTGATTTACCATGGTGAACTGACGACATCAAACAAGTCGCAGGGAGCTGCTGGATTCAGGCGGCGCAAGACCGAGGCCTGTTGAGGTCCATGCAAGAGATCTACGTCCAGCAGTGGACATCTATAACTTAATAATAATGATGATTGTAGTTCCGATTGTCGTTTCGGTCAACGGTCTTATAGCGAAAAGTTTCGATCAACACCTTAAGAAACTTTACGTGCTCTCCGAGGCACGTGGATGACTCGCCGCCAACTTTCTAACTCCGGACTAGTACTGAGAATTTCTTGACAGAAAAACCCAATACATTTTATGGCCCGACCCGGGAATTGAACCCGGGACGTCGTCATCTGCAGTCGAACTTGCTAACCACTATATCAACAAGGCAGTTGTATAATGTAGGCTACCAACCTTCACAAGTGGAAAGTAGAAATCACGGCGTGTTCAGAGAAACGGACGCACAAGGAAAATCGGCCTTGGCGCTAAAATCGGCCGATCGGAACACGCTGCGGAAGGGAATCATTTTCCGATTTTTTGGCGGGTATTTTTTCGACGTTCGCGTGTTGAAATTTTTGTCTGTGGATCATTTGTCTATGGGTGTCACACTGACCTCTATATTTATTTATTTATTTAGTACCAGAAAACAAGACAATAAAACATATTATACACTTAAAGAACGTGCACAAGGATCGTTGAGCTATTGAAGCCTCAATAGCCCAACGGTTAAAGGTGTGGACTGAAAACTGTCGCAGGTTCAAACCCATCCGTTGCACTATTGTCGTACCCACTCCTAGCACAAGCTTTTCGCTTATTTGGAGGGGAGAGGAGAATATAAGTCAAGGTCAGCTTGGCTAATATTCTTTAAAAAAAAAATATTAGCGCTACTGGACTAACTGACTGATTTATCAACGCACAGCTCAAACCACTGGACGGATTGGGCTGTTCGGGATCCAGGTAACTATTATGACGTAGGCATCTAAGAAAGGAGTTTTGAAATTCAACCCCCAAGGGGCTAAAATAGGGGTTTGAAAAGTCGAACTTAACGTGAACGACGCCGCGGGCAGAAGCTAGTTTCGTTATAACAATGCGTTCTGGTGAGTGCACACGTAAAATTTACTCATTGAATTTTACTTATGTTTTGGACGGGCAAAAAACTTGAACTGAATTAATAAGTAATGCGAAGGAATCTACATAAAAATGTACCACTTCTTAGTACGTAGGTAATGTCAAAGATTAGTTAAAGTATTAAGTAGATTGCTCACAGAATACATTAAATCGAAGCTCGTGTAAATCTAATTAATGTATACCTACATCATTCAGATGTTATGCCGTCTACCGGAATTTAATACAACTACGCGAATACTAATAAAATTAAAACGCTCTAAAAAATTCGCTATTTTTATGGAAATCTAGTAATATGATTGTAGCTAGTCTTACTAATATCATAAATGAGAAAGTGTGTTTGTTTGATGGTCTGTGGAAAGGAGGACTTGGAGAATGAAATAAATTAAATTTTATCGGCGTAAAACAGAAGGTTAAAGTAGAATTTTGAAAAACTCTCCACTTGGACAAAGTTGCAGGCAAAAGCTAGTAAAAATATAAATTACAATACTAGTTAACGCAATTGCAACGCGATCATTTTTTTCTAAGCTATTGCATAGCTTCTATCGCGGGCCAGCGTGCAGACCGAATCCAGAAATTCCGTAACGAAAATAACCTGACACGGGACTCCTCTACGGTGAGCCGCTAGATGGCGTATTTTTTATCAACGACATCTAGCGGTGGACCGCTAGGTGGCGTTGATAAAAAATGCTATGCAATAGCTTTACCGCGGTAGTCCCCGAGTACCACACGTCTTTTTTTTACTACGGCCAAGGTCAAAGGAAGAGTCTATCCTAGATTTCTATGTATGTATGTGACTGTTCCACCGTAGCGCCTATGTGACATAGGCTGCATTTTATACAAACAAAATCCTTATGACGGATGTTAGTACATCCAATTCTTTGTTTTTTATACTTTTTTCTTGTTTGCGTTTGATTTTATACAAAGACTTAGCAATCTATTACTTCTTACCAATCTTTGACAGTGTACAGTATATAAAAAATGCACACAAGGCTAAACCGCGTGATGTAGGCACAGTGGACGACTTGTCATGAATATATTAAGTAGTCATTTCAAGCCCCGCAAACCCTATTTTGTCGTACCCCTCGTATGTTTACGATACGACCACGACAGCGATACGACATGACTGCGACAATAATACGACATCAAGTCGTACGCTGTCTCGCTAAGTTAGCAAAATCAAAAAATCAAAATCAAAATTTATTTATTTCATGTAGGCCAACTTGTAGCTCTTATGACACGTCATAAATCTACCACCACCGGTTCGGAATGCAGATTCTGCTGAGAAGAGCCGGCAAGAAACTCAGCAGTTGCTCTTTTCAAAAAATTTTACAATGGTTAACAAAACTATGCTATGCACACAGTGTTTCCACAAAGAAGTTTCAAAAATGCACACCTACCACAACCTAACACATGTTAACATGGGTAGACACAAAGCAGACCCATTCCCGTTGGTGGCACCCGTTCACGAGTACGACGCATAATCCAAATGCAAATTCGACTGCGGGTGTCGAGGACCTGTGGGGCTAGTATAAGATTTAATTCAATTGATCGCATTAGTATACTATGACATTAGCGTCAAAATAAAATGAACCTTAAAGGTGTTGATTTAAAGTCACAAATTCAGTACAACCGATTTTAGTTTGGAGCGAATGCGTATACGTAAAAGTATAAGAATGCATGCACGAAATTGAGCTCTAATTCAATGTAGTTATGGTTTATTTTACTTTGACGCTAATGTTACAGTATACCAATACGATCAATCAAATAATTTTTTTTTTTTTAAATATATAGACTAGCGCTTGACTGCGATCACATCTGATGGTAAGTGAAGATGCGGCCTAAGATGGAACGCGCTTGCCTAGAAGATGCCTTATTCACTCTTGATTTGAAGGTACCCAAATTATACTAAATCTTATACTATCCAGAAATTGTCAATAGGAACCTACTATACCTACCGGAGTTAGGAAGTATGTGTATGTGTCACACCCTTACTTCAAAGAATACGTAAAGCCATCGGCCTTGCGCCTGCTATCTCTCCGATCGCATAGGATTTCCATCCCATGGGACTATGAGAGTGAGGGAATAGAGAGACCAGCTGAGTTAGTTGACACTTGTGGCTCTTTTCAGCAGAATCTACATTCCGAACCGGTGGTAGAGTCATGACATGTCATAAAAGCTACAAGTTGGCCTACATGAAATAAATACTTTTGAATTTTGTTTTTTTTTTTTTTATAATATTATCTATGAAGATTGGTCGCCGTTACCGGATTTGGTTTAGAGAATAATTACCTATACTAACGCAGTCGTATCGTGAAGATATAAATAGCTTTATTAAAAAAAATGGTTTAGCTTTTTCTTTTTTCAAAGACGTTGGTCTCACGCCTCCGAAAATAATATTTAGTTATTAAAGTAAAAGTAACTTAAAAAGAAATTACAAAAAAATGTCTTGTCTAAGGGAAAATTAGAGGTTTGGTGGTGACATAATTTAGGTTAAAAACGTTACTGAAATACCATGGCATTATCTTTTCAAGTCAATAAAAATTTTACCACTTAATTTTCCTTTTAAGTAGTGACAACCTAGTGGTAAAGCCTCCGGTTTCCTATTCGAGGGGATGCAGGTTCAATCCCGCACTTCTGACTTTCCTGAGTTATGTGCGTTAAGCAATTACATCACATGCTTTTTTTTATTGACAAGATAGTCCTTGACTGCGATCTCACCTGATGGTAAGTGACGATGTAGTCTAAGATGCTAGCCGACTAACTTGGAAAGGGTATGGCAGTATACATTCAACCCATACCCTAATCGGTTTCTACGCGCCATCGTACTGGCACGCCAAATTGCAGTGGTCAGCGCTATGGTCTTATAACGTGTGGTTAAGCGATTTAGCGTTCCGGCACGATGGGGTGTAGAAACCGACTAGGGGTATGACTTGAATGTACACTGCCATACCCCATCTAAGGTAGCCCACCGCCATCTTAGACTGCGTCGCCACTTACCATCAGGTGAGATCGCAGTCAAGGGCTATCTAGTCATCGAATAATTAGATATTTTAATGAATGTAACTCACCATCTTTAAATATCAACAATGTTAAAAATCTATACATATAAAATTCTAAGTCCTGACTGACTGACTGACTGACTGAGATATCAACGCACAGCCTAAACCACTGAAGTGAGAAACTTGAAATTTTTACAGTTGGTTCCTTTTATGACGTAGGCGCACACTAAGAAAGGATTATTGGAAATTCCACCCCTAAGGGGTTTAAATAGGGGATGGAAGTTTATATGAAACTCCGTCATTTTTCAAGCTGTTTCCATCAAAGTTGGTATTTGAGCTTTCAGTTAAAAATAAAGAAGTACGTGTGTCACAGTTTTTGAAAATTCCACCCCAAAACCTAATTCCACGCGGACGAAGTAGCGGGGGCAAAAGCTAGTATAAACAAAAAGAAAAACAAAAATATGATAGCAAAATCTCTTTCCATGAAAGGGGACATCCTGCATCATTAAAAAAAAAAAAAAACTCACCATCTTTAGGCGGACTTGCACACTGCGGAGCGTAGGAACCTATGTGATAACCATACGTATTTTGATGCATGGGGGGAAAGGGATAACCTAAGGACCTTGGACTGGGGAACCCCGACGCTTCGTGGGGGTTCTGCTGACCTCCCGGACTGCCAAAATGGTGGGGGTGCTGATACCCCCCCTTGAACGGCCCGTAGCCGTGTTGCTGTAGTTCTATGAACGCTGATTTTGACGAGACGTTGGTGGGGGTTGAGTTGTTGGAGTTGGATATATCGTGGGGGGTTTGCGACCCCCCGAGGTGGTGGTGTTGGTGGTCTAGCTCTTGGGAGGTCATGGCGGGCTGTGGGGTCGATGGGCCCCCCCCGTCCGTGGACTGAGGAGGCCCAAAGGGATCTGAGAAACTCAGGGTGCTGGGCTTGTTGTTGGGGGATTGAATTCGGGTAATTTTGAGGGATTTGGGGCTGCTCCGTCCGCTACTCTGCCGCTTTTAGCGCCTGTGGAAGAAAAAAAACATATTTTTAACACAATTGTTTACTTTTTTTTTAAATGCATATACCTACCTAAGCTTTATTCTAAAATAATACATAACTAAATTCTAAATTAAAACAATTAGACTAAACGAAATCTTATAATAATACATTAAAATAAACTCTATAAATTGTTTACTTTTTTTTTTGAATTATTTATCTGTCTGTCTGTGCGTGCGTCACACGAAAACTAATGAACGGATTTAGATTTTAGTAGTTATTTTATCCTTAGAAACGATAATGTTCCTCCGGTATACGGAATAAAAGTTTTTGTCCATTTTACTCCATAACTCAGTCAAATCTAAACTGATTTTGATAATTCTTTCTTTATTATAAATTGTGTACTATTAGAAATATTTTGTCTAATTTTGGTGAAGATCTACTAAATATTATCGGAGATAGAGGACATAACTTCTCGCGGATAGTAACAAGTCAATCTAAACTTCCACGCGGACGAAGTCGCGGGAATCAACTAGTCATCGAAACGACGGTATCAGATGCATTTCTAATTTAATTATGGTAGACACCAATACTTCTTTTTTAAATTAGTTACAAATTTAGTATGGAATCCCAGAGTTTCATGTGCCTCTATAAACATCGGTCCGATCGTCGATTCAATTGACCGTGACTTCTAAATTGTTTTCCAAAATTCGAACTCCGTTGACCCCATACATGTGGGTGAACATTTATAATCTATGGTATAGATAAATATATATCCATAGAGTTTAGTCTATAAGACGCCATTAGTCTTGATTGGTTCAAGTTTTAAAAATGTTTGGATAAAACTTTCGGTTAATCGCAGAGTTTAGGCTAAATGGAAAAATCGTGGCACACTTTTGTAATTATAGTATTTGTATGCCTAACTATATTTGTCTTGACTTATAATATTTTGCAAACAAATCTCGCTTCTAAGATTTGTCTGATTTCGGTAAAATAGTTTCTTTTAAGAGCCGATTTTGTCAAGGTAAAATAAGTTTTATCGGAACGTAACAAAAAATGTCAGAACGTCCAATTTATACCACTAATTTGTATGTTAACCTTCACTTTGCAACTTCACAAATTAAACTTTACCCACCTGCACTGGTAGCATGGGCGGGAGAAATTTTATCCCCGGGAAAAGTATAAAATGTCTATCCCCTCGCTTAGGTTTATCCACCCGTAGAGCATGGGCACAGCGGTGGAAGAATATTGACAGTGGATAAAATTGGAGAAAATTTATCCCCGCAATTATTGCCATTATAAGAAAATCATGGAAGTAGGAGGTACAAATATCACAATACTTCAAAATTTATGTCAATTCGATCTCAAAAAGTCATTATTTTTATCTATACTCGTGATTTTGACAGTTAATAGGTGATTCGTAGGTGGTTTTTGTCTGTGGTTTTTGTTTTCGTTTGACCCTTTCAAAAGTCAAAAAAGGTTTGTCTCTTTCATTTGTTCCCATGCTCTAGCCGGGGGAAGTTGCTCCACTTGTAATGTCAAATAGGGATATACATACTTCTCCTTTCCCCTGTCGCCATGCTCTAGCATAGGGAGAAGGCAATTGTATCCCCTGTCAGTGGCTAAAATCGAGTGACTAAAATGTTTATCTCCTGCCCATGCTACCAGTGCTGATGTTTTAACATAGCTAGTTTGCTAGCTCTTTGTAGCTATCTAGGAAAATCGTTAAATATCTAACCTGAACCAGTTTTCAATAATTAACAAGTAAGTTAGTAAAATAATACCTAAACATACTTTATTGACTCATTACACCTAATCTTGAGTTACAAAAACTATTATAACTTTTACTTACTTACCAAGTCATTAATGAGTACCCGTTAAACCCAGGATTAAACTAATTACTACCCATCTATAATTACTGTGGGTCTAAAAAAAATGACATCTAGAAACTAGTTCAGTCCAAGTCGTTTAACCTGCATAATCAACTCACCCTTATGACATTTACAACCCTTCTTAATAGGAACTATGTGTGTGTATGAATATTAATAAACCAAACAAAGCAAATTCCAAAATTACTTGAATTGTCTAACGATTATTTCCCATTAGTTCTCTTAGCCCATACACTCACACACACACACACACACATACACAAACACACAAAAAAATTTGAATATGGTGTGGTATTTCTTCATTTCTCAAACGTACGAGATACGTAGGTTGTGTTTTGTGTGTGTGTCGTCGTCTGGTGGGAGGCTTTGGCCGTGGCTAGTTACCACCCTATCGTCAAAGACGTGCCGCCAAGCGATATAGCGTTCCGGAACGATGGCGTATAGAAACCGATTCGGGGTATGGGTTGAATTTACACTGCTATACCCTTTCCAAATTAACCCGCTACCATCTTAGACAGCATCGTCACTTACCATCACGTGAGATCGCAGTCAAGGGCATCTTGTCATCGAATAAAAAAAAAGTAAAGAAAATTGCGCAGAAAATTGAATAATTTCAGAAAAACTTAACGACTATTTTACCTTCGCGAGTTTATTGTGTGAATGTGAATTAAGCAGAAAGTTTTTTTTTTTAACAAAAGAATTGTCTATGATTTTTTTTTTAATTGACAGATGTCTGCTACGTTGACACTCATCACGTTTAACAGTTCGCGCGCCACACATCAGCAAATCTGGCTAAAATCTATAAACCGCACTCTCACTCAGCTCAAACTCAAGACAGAGTTAAAACGAGACAGACTTATGTCAGAGCATATTTGTGTCTCGTTTTAACCTCCATCTTGAGTCTGAGCTGAGTCACAGCACGATCTATAGATCTCAGCAAAAGACAGGACAAGTCAGTCGGGTCAGCTAGTTTTCAATACAACTTTACACCAATTAGCATGCACTAAACGTTATTATTACTTCACGAGCAATCAACGGCCGCACAAACCAACAAACAAACACAAAAAAAACAACAAAACGATTTGACCCGACCTTTTACAAGCGCCGTCGGCATGAAAAGAACCTCATGTGTGACAGAGAGCGCTATACATAAATTAGTTGGACACAGAAAGGGAGAGAGATATGTCGTAATTAACTCAAAGAGCTTGCCGAAAAGGGTTTTTTCTGATGTCGATTCTATTGCCCCTCTACATTCTCGTTGACGATTTAACACAAATTCTCATAGTAAATTTTTTTGTAACATTGATTTTCTTTACCAATTTAGCTCGCTTCCATGTTAGGCTGAATCGTCACTTACCACCAGGTGAGATCCTAGTCAAGAGCTATCTTGTCACTGAATAAAACTATAAATAGTCCCTACCTAGATTACCAAAACACGAAAAGATAAAAGTTTAAATACTGTCACCCGTCTGTCACAGAATGTCATATTGATTTATAGTGCTTGCAATTCACGAGGGCGTTTGAGCTTTACTTGTGGTTACGTCGTGTACATGCACATTGCGTAAGTGTGTGTACTTGTCAGGAGTCTAGGTGGGAGCGGTTAGGCGCGAGCAAGCTCTCGCTTCCACTTATATAGACTAGAATATACTTATACGACACACACACAACCATGAGCCGCGTACCCGCGTGAATTAAAAGAACTATACCATACATAATAACAAATCGATTGACATCGCGTTCATTAAAATTGGCTCTTTAGTTTAGGCGCTATGTTGCTTTGGAACATACGGAAATACGAGTACAAACAAACATACATAGACTAATAAAAACATTTCCTTTCCTTTTATGCCATATTTATTAGTTTAAAAATGACAGAAATCTAAAATGGCGCCCAAAAAATACGTATCTTAACCAGCCGAGAGTGTATAAGGGTTCTTTAAGATCATTTGTTCTAAGGACCGTCTTTTCTCGCGTTAGTTTTGTGAGAAATTGTTTGAATGGAGTGTAGGCGAGACCCAATTAGTTTTTTCTAATGAAATAAGGGCAATAAATATAAATGAGGAACACGCCACAGCCTTTGAGGTAACTTGGACCACCGCAGAATTAGTTTATCTTGTGTTTAAACTAGGATATAAATCGAGTTGCGAAGCTTTTTTTTATTATTATTTGAATAGCGGATACCCGCGACTTCGTCCGCTTCTTCAATTCACAATCGACAGTTCTAGTTCAGTGCTAAATCTGCGTAAAGGCTCGTCCCAGCTAAATGGTCGAAGGTGACAGGGTATGAAAGTTTTGTTGATTTTGCTCCATAACTTCGTCAAATCTAAGCCGAATCCAATAATTCTTTTTTTATTATAGACTAGACGATGCCCGCGACTTCGTACGCGTGGATAAAGGTTTTTTGATTCCCGCGGGAACTCTGTAATTTTCCGGGATAAAAAGTAACCTATGTTTTAATCCTGGGTATGAGCTATCTCCATTTCAAATTTCAGCCAAATCGGTTCATTCGTTGTGGCGTGAAGGAGTAACAAATATACACACACATACACACATACACATACAAACTTTCGGCTTTATAATATTAGTGTGAAGTATGATTGTGTAGGTACTATTAGAAATATTGTGTCCAATTTTGGTGAAGATCTCGCAGATAGTAGCAAGTCACTAAACTTTTTCCACGCGGACCAAGTCGCGGGAATCAGCTAGTAGTGTAATATGGGCCCAGAGTTTAATCCAAGGTCGCTGGATACATTTGAATATCTAGTTTTAAACTTTTTTTTATACAAATCGTGGTACATCAAACGTACCGGCGGGTAATAACGGTACACTACAGCCATCGGTACGGACCACGGACCGTGGCGAATCCACGATTTTCGATCATAAAACTAGCACGCGAGCTGGTCCATCAGACTTTTATTGTTTCTACTAATTAATACAAATCGAGTTTTTTTTTCTATCTTTTTTTCTTGTTTTTCGAGGCGTGCAATTGAATTGGTGTCACGATGATTTCTTGGGTTTGAGGTCGATTTCTGTGTTTAAAATTCGAATTCAAATTCAAAATTATTAAGCTACTAGAAGCCCGCGCCGACTTCGTCCGGGTTGAAAATTTAAATACATGTTTGTTTTTACGGGACTGATCGCACAGAGCTTCTTATAGGAGACGATTGTAAATAAAATCACCGCAGGAACCAGAGGAATCTCCCGCGCCGAAACCCGCCGCCGTACACCGCCCCCGCGCCGGCCGACATATATTAATTTAATTTTCCGATAACTCCTATGATATTTATTTAAATTGTATAGTGTAAAGGGCAAATATGTTCTAAACTAAATACTTACGATAATAAACATATTTATTTAGATATAGATTGACATCGCATCGGTTAAAGAACCTTCGAAAATAATTCATTATTTTTAATCAAAATTTGAAAGATAGAAATGGTCACTGTAAGTTATTCTTAGAAGATAGACATATGCTATCGCGGACTTTTTTTTAGAACTTTTTAAGAGGAACAATTCACCCATACATCATTTTCATCCAATAGCAGTATATGACCCAGCGCACGCCTTGAAAACGTTTAAGATTCAAAAAATTTTCCGACTTCCTTAACAAATTTGCACATAATATCTAGCCATAATACTTTATGTGCATAATATATAGCCTATAACCATCTGGAATAATGTACCTTTGAATTGGTAAAAGAATTTTTGAAATAGGTGCGGTGGTTCCAAAGTTTGCTCCGGACATACATACAAACTCACAAAATTCGCGCTCCCTCTTTATTATAATAGTATAGATTGCATAGCTTCTGTCGCGGGCCAGCGTGGAGACCGAATCCAGAAATTCCGTAACGAAAATAACCTGACACGGGACTCCTCTACGGTGAGCCGCTAGATGGCGCATTTTTTATCAACGCCATCTAACGGTGAGCCGCTAGATGGCGTTGATAAAAAATGCTATGCAATAGCTTTACCGCGGCAGTCCCCGAGTGCCACACGTCTTTTTTTTATTTCATGCACTTATGTTGTTTTGTCGGGTGGGAGGCTTTGGTCGTGGCTAGTTACCACCCTACCTGCAAAGACGTGCCGCCAAGCGATTTAGCGTTCTGGCACGATGGCGTGTAGAAACCGACTAGGGGTATGGGTTGAATGTACACTGCCATACCCCTTCCAAGTTATCCCGCAACCATCTTAGACGGCATCGTCACTTATCATCAGGTAAGGTCACAGTCAAGGGCTATCTTGTCATCGAATAAAATAAAAGCCCAACTTGTGGCTCTTATGACAAGTTGAAAATCTACCACCGGTTCGGAATGCTGATTCTGCTGAGAAGAGCCGGCAAGAAACTCAGCAGTTGCTCTTTTCAAAACTTAAAATGTTACAATATGTAGCTTATCTATCTTGTGGACAGCTGAAGCAAAGCTTTCAAGCAACTTTGTCACTAAGTAATTCATTAACTGTGTAATAACCTTAACTTAATTATTAAATGTATCTTTATACACTTTTTATCAAATTATATTATACTAGCTTTTGCTCGCGGCTTTGCTCACGTTAAGTTCGATTTTTCAAACCCCTATTTTACCCCCTTAGGGGTTGAATTTTGAAAAATCCTTAGCGGATAACTACGTCCTAATAGCTACCTGTGTGCCAAATTCCAGCTCGATCGGTCCAGTGGTTAGAATTGTGCGTTGATAGATCAGTCAGTCAGTCAGTCAGTCATCTTTGCCTTTTATATATTTAGATATGAGATGATAATCTATAGTACGTAATAGTAAGAAATAGGATCCTAAAAATAGTTTAGTGTAGGCCTAAGTTACAATTTCGTCCACCTGCACCATACTTGCAGTGCAGCCCTGGTAGCATGGGCGGGAGAAATTTTATCCCCGGGAAAAGGATAAAACTTTTATCCCCTCGCTTAGCTTTATCCACCCGTCGAGCATGGGCACAGCGGTGGAAATAACACTCAGTGGATATACTTATAGAAATATACATCGCCTTCTCCTCTGTCGCCATGCTTTAGCATAGGGAAAAGATAATTTTATCCCCTGTCAGTGGATAAAATCGGGGGATAAAAGTTTTATCTCCTGCCCATGCTACCAGTGCAGGTTGATGGCACAGATATACTATTAACATTAACATATCCCTGCCAATAACACATAAGATATTTTCCCCTACCAAAAATCGCTCAAAGCGAGAAATTTCATTTCGAAAAAAAAAGAAATAATTCGCATTGAATCCCAGTTACTGATGCGTTGTAAGTACTAATGAATATTTGATGGTATTTTATTGACCCCCATATATATATGGAGTTGAGTTCCCATGGCGCGTTCCGGTTCACCGGCTTACGTGGACGGACGGACGGCGTAAACTTGTTAGGGGAAGATTTAAGTCGCCTTAGAACCTGCCTTATTTCTTTGTTGCAATGTTATGAATAGGCTCACGATTCTAGGCACTAGTTTATACACTGAGCTCTATATTTAATACTAGCTTTTGCCCCCGCGACTTCGTCCGCGTGGAATTAGATTTTGGGGTGGAATTTTCAAAAACTGTGACACACGTACTTCTTTATTTTTAACTGAAAGCTCAAATACCAACTTTGATGGAAACAGCTTGGAAAATGACGGAGTTTCATATAAACTTCCATCCCCTATTTAAACCCCTTAGAGGTGTAATTTCCAGTAATCCTTTCTTAGTGTGCGCCTACGTCATAAAAGGAACCAACTGTAAAAATTTCTTTCTAACTTCAGTAGTTTAGACTGTGCGTTGATATCTCAGTCAGTCAGTCAGTCAGGACTTTGAATTTCATATATATAGACTAGTTGTTGCCCGCGACTTTGTCCGCGTCAATTTCTGTTATTATGATGGCGATTAAGAAGTTTTTAAACCCCATTTTAACAGACATTTTTCACTGATGCTTCGCTCCTATTGGTTGCAGCGTGATGCTATATAGCCTAAAGCCTTCCTGGATAAATGGACTATCCAACACAAAAAGAATTTTTCAATTCGAACCAGTAGTTCCTGAGATGAGCGCTTTCAAACAAACAAACTCTTCAGCTTTATAATATTAAGTATAGATATGATGATAAATTGATTTGGAAAATTCTTTTTTTGTTTGAAAGGGTATACTTTCCAGGTGGTCCCATTGTCATCAGGTTAGTATCCGATGATGGGATCCTGGAGAAATCGAGGGAACTCTTCAAATTTTATAGGCACAATTGATATACTTTGTAGTGACGTTTGAAGTCGGTTTTGTAAAAATAATTTTTACGTTTATATTACAATCTAATTATTATCTAATTATTTTGATAAGCTAAGTTAGGTACCTTTCGCAAAGCAAAGTAAAACCTAGACAAAAACGGTACATTTAATAAAAAATAATAGGCAGGTAAGTAATAATAGAAAAAAAATTGATTAACATAAAACCTTACATAACTACAAATAAAATTAAACACCGTATAAAAATAGATAAATTCCTTTCCGACATAATAAAACTTCTTCAAAGACAAAACAAAATCTAGTTTTCAATGTAACAAAAAATAAAAACTACTATTTTTTTACTGTAATGTCAATCTTCTTAGAAACATCGTGGAATAACGCAATAATTAGCATACATAATTCTGTGCTAATTGGTAATATAAATGGGAAAGTGTGTGCGTCTGTATGACTAATAATAAATAATTGTTTTTTAGTATTCCGTACCTAAAGGAACCGTATTACTAAGCCTCCGTCCGTCCGTCCGTCCGTCCGTCCGTCCGTCCGTTCGTCCGTCCGTCCGTCCGTCCGTCAGTCTGTCTATCAGCGAGTTGTATAACAAGAACCGTAATAGATGGATACCTACTTGATATTTTCACAGAATGTATAGATAGGTATATCTATTTGTTGTTATAGCGATATAACAACAAATAATAAAAAAATGGGGGTCCCCAAATAAGAAATGTGATTTTCCGGCGTTTTTCGCTCGACATTAACAATCGCTGTCACGATGGTACGGAACCCTTCGTGTCCGAGTCCAACTCGCACTCGGCCGGTTTCTAAACTTTTATTTTCGAGATAAAAAAGTACCCTTTACCACTTGGCTGCTTATTGTTGAGGACCGCGATTTCGTCCACGTGGATTAAGATTTTTCAATTTCTGCGGAAACTCTTTAATTTTCCGGAATATACTGTGGGCCACAGTATATCAAGGATTAACGCATAGGCCACAGTCTGTGGCCTGTGGCCTATGCGTTAATCCTGGGCGCGAGCTATCTCTATTCCAAACACCCAAATCGGTTTATACGTTGTGATGTAAAGGAGTAACAAACACACAAAATCTTTAGCGTTTATAGTAAGTGTGATGGCTAACACTTTTGAATGTCACATCATATATTATACATTTATACTTTTTTTATATAAATATAGCGGGCAAACGAGCAGGCGGGTCACATGATGTTAAGTGATTACCGCCGCCCATGAACACTTGTTGTACCAGAGGCACCACCAATGCGTTGCCGGCTTTTTTACTATTACTTTTATTTTAAAAAGAACAACTTACACCTATATTTTTTTACCTCTTCTTATGTTAGTGTTCAGAGACCAAAAATTTTATGTTATTATTGTTCAGAGGCCAAAAATTTTAAATCCCACGCCGTATTGAAAAAGAAATAAGTTCCACTTGAACGAAGACGCAAGCAAAATAAATTAATTTCAATGTCTATCTGATTGTCTTTTACATTTTAATGTCGAAAGTCGAAACCGAAACCATTGAACTGAGAATAATGAAAGGGATAGCACGAACTTCGAAAACATTTAAAACAAGAAAAAACTATCTTTTAGCCTAAAGGAAAAAAATTAAAAAAAATACGCGAGCAACGCCGCGAGAAATCACCAGTAGGCTATAGAAGTCGAGACCTATAATTTCATTACAATCGCAAACCTATAATTACAAATATCCGTATTGATAAACACTTCGCCCGGCGCGTGAATGGACGGCTATAGAGCGCCATTTTGTGCCACCTGTCATTATCATTGACAGTTGACAGTTGCATTGTAATGGCGGCTACTTGTTGAGCGCGGGAAACGTCATAATATGGACACCTCATTTTAGAAATTGTGGGAAAGTTGCCTTATGGATTTTCACTAAGAAAATTACCTATAGATTATGTCATAATTTGTCTTCAGTAATACAGTATTTGAACGATTTAATTTCACGGCTTTAAAAGTCATCTATAACTCTGTAGCAATACACTGGAATTAAGTTCTCACTTTAATAACACTTATTTTTCAATAATTCATCGCCAGCTCACTACTAAGAACAAAATGGAGAACTTTCAGGCATGCCGGTTTTCTTATATTTTTCTTTACCGTTAAAGCATGTGATATTCAATTTCTTAAAACTCCAAAAAGTCTAAGAAATAAGAGAAATAAGCGGTCACGCCAATAAATGCCAAAAACAAGTACCGGGCGCTCTCCCATTGCTTCGGTCCATATAACTGCGAGGTTGGAGGAGCAATGGGAGGTGGGACGTCATGTCCAGAAGCCAAAGCGGCATCGATTGGATGCGAATGGCAGAGGAAAGACAATGTTGGCGCTACCTAAAAGAGGTATATGTCCAACAGCGAATTCATTTATGCTGATGACGATATTTGTGATGTTCGAGAAACAGATATTATCACTGTCCAGAAGCCAAATTGGCAGCTATTGGATGCAAAAGGCAGAGGATAGGCATCGTCGGCGCAACCTAATAGAGGCCTATGTCCAACAGTGGTTTCATTTTTACTGATAATGATGAGTATGTCTCAGAAATGCATGTTATCACAGTCTAAAAGCCAAAGTGGCATCGATTGGATGCGAAAGGCAGAGGATAGGCATCGTCGGCGCAACCTAAAAGAGTGAATTCCTTTTTGCTGATAATGTTGAGGATGTCTCAGAAATGCATGTACAGTCTAGAAGCCAAAGTGGCATCGACTGGATGCGAAAGGCAGAGGAAAGGCAATGTTGGCGCTACCTAAAAGAAGCCTATGTCCAACAGTGGATTCATTTTTGTTGATGATGTTTCTGATGTCCCAGAAATGCATGTTATCACAGTCTAGAAACCAAAGTGGCAACTATTAGATGCAAAAGGCAGAGGAAAGGCAATGTTAGCGCTACCTAAAAGAGGCCTATGTCCAACAGTGGATTCATTTTTGCTAATAATGATAAGGATGTCTCAGAAATGTATGTTATCACTGTCCAGAAGCCATTTGACAGTACATTCACGTACGTACCAGTACAATGTACACAATCATCAATCATGATTTAGGCAATTACTCTTTTTCTCTGGCAGTTCATTAACTTTGAGAGCAATTAAAGCAATAACGAATTGTAAACGTGAATCTACTAATTACTTCGGTATCGCCGTGTTTGTCTACTGATAGACATTCAGAACTGGAGATAGGTTTTTTATTCGATGACAAGATAGACCATGACTGCGATCTCGATGGTAAGTGACGATGTAGTCTAAGATGGTAGCGGGTTAACTTGGAAGGGGTATGGCAGTGTACATTCAACCTTTACCTCTAATCGGTTTCTATTCGCTATCATAGCGAACTGCTAAATCGCTTGGCGTCACGTCTTTGACGGCAGGGTAGTAACTAGCTACGGCCAAAGCTCTCACCAGACTAGACTAGAGACAATTCAGAAATTATAAATTTCCAAATTGCCCCCGCCGGGAATCGAACCCGGACCTCCCAGTTTTATAACTGAGATCACAGCGCTCACTACTCTGCCAGGAAGGGCGTCAAACCTTTGGTAGGACACTACCTGAATTCAGCGAAGGTGATATTTTTGGCCGAAGGTACGTTCGGTCACTAATTTTGGGGCATAAAATAAAACTATGTGTACGCTTATTTAATATGATCCCGAAGGAATCACTGGACTTCCCATTGCATAGATTTAAACAATGCGTAAAGACACTTGCGTTTATTAAGTCGTGGTTATTACAAATTTAGTGACTTTCTTATTGACAAAGTTGCATGGAATCAATCGGCTTGGCATCCAGCTACCCACAAGATAGTGTAATAATTTATTACATTGATATAAAATAGTGTCATATTTTACAATGAAAAGAGCAACTGCTGAGTTTCTTGCCGGCTCTTCTCAGCAGAATCTGCATTCCGAACCGGTGGTGGAGTCATGACGTGTCATAAGAGCTACAATTTGCCTACATGAAATAAATAGTTTTGAATTTGAATTTATGAACAAATGGACCTAGGTACTTTGCCAATTTCAAAATTACTGTAGAAAATTGTGAAGAAAGAAAAAAAAAAGACGTGTGGCACTCGGGGACCGCCGCGGTAAAGCTATTGCATAGAATTTTTTATCAACGCCATCTATGGCCACCTACGCCATGGCGTTGATAAAAAATGCGCCATCTAGCGGCTCACCGTAGAGAAGTCCCGTGTCAGGTTATTTTCGTTACGGAATTTCTGGATTCGGTCTCCACGCTGGCCCGCGATAGAAGCTATGCAATAGCTTAAAAGGCTTATTTATTTACAGAACACTATCATGTCAATTGTAGTTACCTAGTCATAAACTTTTAATCCATGAAACTACCGTTCCACACAAGATTTACTGGTGCAGTAAAATTTCCATTTTTAATACGTTTTGATCGTAAAATTCTCAATAATTTTTATGCAGCTGCCATGTTGTATTATATGCGAAATGCATTTGAGAACTAGTTTCTGTTTTATGATCACTTTTAGATTAGGTAGGTAATTAAACAGTTTGGTTTAAGGTCTCTCTCGCTAGTGAACGAGTGCCACCAACGGGAATGGGTCTGCTTTGGCTGCCCATCTTGACATGCGTTGGATTGGTGTACCTACGTATGCATTTTTGCATTTTTGAAGCTTTATTGTGGAAGCACTGTAATACATAGCATAGCTTTGTAAAAAAAATTTTTTTAAAAGAGCAACTGCCGAGTTTCTTACCGGCTCTTCTCAGCAGAATCTGCATTCCGAACCGGTGATAGATTTATGACGTGTCATAAGAGCTACAAGTTAGCCTACATGAAATAAATTTTTGAATTGTTTTCAACCTTGACGACCTCCCTGGCGCAGTGGTCTTATAACTGGGAGGTCTCGGGTTCAATTCCCGGCGGGGCAATTTGGGAATTTATAATTTCTGAATTGTCTCTGGACTAGAGTCTAGTGGGAGGCTTTGGCCGTGGCTAGTTACCACCCTACCGTCAAAGACGTGCCGCCAAGCGATTCAACGTTCCGGCATGATGGCGAATAGAAACCGATTAGGAGTAGGTATGAGTTGAATGTACACTGCCATAGCCAGTAACCCTTCCAAATTAACCCGCTAGCATCTTAGACCGCATCGTCACTTATCATCAGGTGAGATCGCATCCAAAACTATCTTGTCATCGAATAAAAAAAAGGTTTCGGCATGATGGCAAGTAGAAGCCAATTAGGGGTATAGGTTGAATGTACACTGCCATACCCTTTCTAAGTTAGCCCGCTACCATCTTAAACTGCATCGTCACTTCCCATCAGGTGACTATCTTGTATAAAAAAAGACGTGTGGCACTCGGGGACTGCCGCGGTAAAGCTATTGCATAGCATTTTTTATCAACGCCATCTAGCGGCTCACCGTAGAGGAGTCCCGTGTCAGGTTATTTTCGTTGCGGAATTTCTGGATTCGGTCTCCACACTGGCCCGTGATAGAAGCTATGCAATAGCTTAAAAAAAAACTTACACTCAAAGTGTAACTCGTAATTCTTATGCCAATTTTGAAATGGATATTGGACATATAAGTTAATTGCTGAATTCGCAAAAGTGTAGAAGTGAACAAACTAGCATTTCTCAATTTGAGTCGCGGCGTCGCGTGAGATAGCGATCTTAGACATGTAATATCTTGACGGACAAAAAACGTATGCCTTCATACTCATTACGCTTTATAGCGACTGCCTCTTTGATCTAGTTGTAGAGTTGTTAGCATGTTCGACTACGTATGACGGGTTCGACGATTTTCGAGACCAAAAAATGTACTTACTTACTCTTTTTTTTATTCGATGACAAGATAGCCCTTGCCTGCGATCTCACCTGCTGGTAAGTGACGATGCAGTCTAAGATGGTAGTGGGCTAACTTGGAAGGGGTATAGCAGTGTAAACTCAACCCATACTCCTAATCGGTTTCTACATGCCATCGGCACGTCTTTAACGGTAGGGTGGTAGCTAGCCACGACCAAAGCCTCCCACCAGACCAGACCAGGAACAATTTGGAAATTATAAATTCCTAAATTGGCCCCGCCAGGAATCGAACCCGAGACCTCCCAGTTATAAGACCACACCACCTATTAGGTTTTTCTGTGGAAAAATTCTCAGTAGAAAGACCCTCACCCCTTTTGCCTTCAAGAGCACCTAAACTTCATTTACCTAATATAATAATATATTAGATATATTGCAAAATCCTGAAGAGACTTCATTTAATCTTAATCTTTATTATTTTTATTAATTTAATGTTAATTTAGATTTGAATTTATTTTTTAAGTTATTTTGTTCTTAAATATTTATACCTACTTACCTAATAAAAAACAGGTTCTTTTATGTTATTGGTTAGCTATAGGTAAGTTTTATTGAAATATTTTAAGAAATAAAATATGTATAACTTTTAAGTAATAGAATTGTTTGTTCAACTCAAAACTTACTTTCCAAAAACTATGCAATTGCCTATTATTACAACTAAGTAGCAATAGCTTCTTTCATAAAGAAAAATAGTTAACTTTACAATTGACAAGGCTGTACATTCTTTGACCTTTGCCTGTCGCAATAGGTAATTAAAAAAAATATATAAAATAAGGATAAAGAAAGTATGGCGCCCTGTCATTTCAGTTTCCATTTAGTTACAAAGGAAAAATTCTTCATGCAGCTTCATTGTCGCATGAAAAATGTTCAAAACCCGTAAATAATTCATAAACAATTAAACGTACCGACGCCATTGCGAATGAATTATGAAGACGTCTCAATCGGAGAATAAATACAATGAAGTTTATATTATCTGCAATTACTGAACGCCTTGTATAGCTAATACGACAACATGGCGGCTGCGTAAGCCTTTTGATTAAGTGACATTGTATTAACGTCAAAACTCGCGCCATTTTTAATTTTTCTTAAGATGAAATATGTACTTCGGCGTCTTTTAATTATTTTCTTTTATTTAAAAAAAAAATATGTTTATTTTTCTTTTAAACTTTCAATTTCCTGTGACTTTATCTGGCTTTAATCATTGACATGTAACTTAAGTAACACATACAACAATTTTAATTATAACAAAACTATTTCTAAAAGTGAAACTATTAATAATAATTATTTCTAAAATTAAAACTAAATTAAATTATTTATTAAATGTAAAGCCAATCTATGGCTCTTTACGACAGCACTTTACCAGAGAAGCAGAAATGATTCTTCATTGTACTGGGTGTTTAATTCCTTTATTTATGCTTTAGGTACTTTCATAAATACTTTACTAATGGGTGGGGCACATAGTTCGAAGAACTGATGGTCATTAGGGTCCCAAGGTGCTAGAGTGGCGACATCGCTCCGGAAAGTTCAGAGTTTACCACTAGGTAATAGAGTTAGAAACAAGATATTTAAAAAGGTTGTCTGGAAGAGATCGCTTTTTAGCGATAAGACCGCCTTTTTGTCCATAATGTTTTCTGTTAAGTTTGCTTTTTTCTGTTTGTGGTGCAATAAAGAATAAATAAATAAAAGACACAAGGAAGAAGGCTGTACATTCATTGACCTTTGCCTGTTTCAATAGGTAATTAAGGAAGACCTATAGTCTATACTCCGATGGAGAGCCGAAATAGAAAAATACGAGGGAAAAGTATGGCCTCGGTCAGCCCAAAACAAAAAATAATGGAAGAAAAAGGGCCAGGGGCCTTTGCCCAGCAGTGGAAGGATTTGTAATAATAATAAAAGAAACTTTCGCTTAGTACTTGGATCAAGGGCAGGATACAGAAGGCGGTACTCCTTGAGACGGCACGCATTGTGAGGAGGTTCCTCACTCTGGAGCCCTGACCACTGGCTGCTTGTGCCCTACCCCGCAGCAAGTGGGACCCATTCATTTTATTATTTTTGATGATGCTATTACATAATGTATTTTTGTAAACATTTTTAAAAATAACAATATAATGTAAATGTGTGGGAAAATAAATGATATAAAATAATATTGTGTATAGATATGTCACTTTAGATATTTGCTTATAATAAATAAATAGAGCTAGACCGACGACATCACTAGAAGCCTCTGAATACAGGCGACACAAGACAGAAGCCTGTGGAAGTCCATAAAAAAGACTCGTATATTAAAAAACGTCTATCTTTTGATAAAGATGAAATTTTTTTTCCACAAAGGAGTCCTTATAAAAGAGCTATGTCCAGTTTTCAATTCAATTCAATTAATTTATTGCACGATTGTGAGTTACAATTAGCGTTGCCAGACGTCCCGTGTTTCCCGGGACATCCCGTATTTTAGGCATAGTTTAAAATGTCCCGGCGGGACTGACTCTGTCCCGTGTTTGAACCGTGCTTCGTTTTTCATTATGAAATCGATCCAAGTATTCACACACGTAACGTTCGTAAAATAGCGAGTTGATGACCGTTTTTAATTATGATTATAATTGTATTGATTTTTGCAGAGCTCTCGATCCTCGGAGAAATATCAAAAAAAAATTTACACTATTTTTTTTTTTTAATTTGTCCCGGGTAAAAAACTGAAATCCCGTATTTTTTGCCCATTTAACCATTTGTCCCTTATAGGCTGCAAAAATCTGGCAACCCTAGTTACAATTAAGATGTTACAAATATGTTATTAGTCTAGGTAGGTAAATGTCACAAGGTCTATCGGTTCACGAAAAAAAAAAAAAAGGTTCCGTATAGACTATAGACGTATCTATTTGGTATTGTTTATTACCCTATTAATTCCTACTGCTTACGTGCTGTAAGTAGGTCGATAAGATCAGTTGTAGGTACTTATTTATTTTGCAAAAAACCAGCTGTTGCATTGCCAGGTGCCAGATTGATGGATAAAATACTTTAGTTTCACTGTTTCCACTGTATTCTATCCGATATTATTTATCTATATATATAAAATTCAAAGTCCTGACTGACTGATTGACTGACTGAGATATCAACGCACAGCCTAAACTACTGAAGTTAGAAACTTGAAATTTTTAGAGTTGGTTCCTTTTATGACGTAGGCGCACACTAAGAAAGGATTATTGGAAATTCCACCCCTAAGGGGTTTAAATAGGGGATGGAAGTTTGTATGAAACTCCGTCATTTTTCAAGCTATTTCCATCAAATTTGGTATTTGAGCTTTCAGTTAAAAATAAAGAAGTACGTATGTCACAGTTTTTGAAAATTCCACCCCAAAATCTAATTCCACGCGGACGAAGTCGCGGGGGCAAAAGCTAGTTTATTTATAAGTCCTTGACTGCGATCTCACTTGACGATGCAGTCTAAGATGGTAGCGGGCTAACTTGGAAGCGATATGGCAGTGTACATTCAACCCATACCCCTAATCGGTTTCTACACGCCATCATGCCGGAACGCTAAATCGCTTGACTGCACGTCTTTGACGGTAGGGTAGTAACTAGCCACAGAAAAAGCCTCCCACCAGACAGACCAGAGACAATTCATAAATTATATACAGGCGGGTCACCTGATGTTAAGTGATTACCGCCGCCCATGAACATTTGTAGCACCTGAGGCACCACCAATGCGTTGCCGGCTTTTCAGGAATTTGTTGGTCCGTCTCTTGAATAACCCCATGTTGTGATTTAGTGCCTGTGCCCCCGCCGGGAATCGAACCCGAGACCTCCCAGTTACTCCATTTTTAGAAAATCGCACAGTATCAGTGCGATTGAAGTAAGGTTGAAGCAGGATGGTACTAAGTATTAGGTACCTACCGTCTACGTAATGCGTAGGCACGCATTTGCCTCTAGGCTATAAAAGGCTATAATACAGAAGCTATAATAAAAAAACAAAGAAAAACATTTTCAAGGGGTCAAACATACGACATATGCCGGTTCCTGCATCAGCAAAACTTCCCTTTAAAAACGATTAATTAAACTAAGTAGTCGATAAGTACGAAGAAATATGCACTAAAGGCATGATATCCTTTACAACTTAACGTTTTATGGATTTCGAAACGGTTTAAAAAAAATATATGAGTCTTGAAAAGTGAATGCGAACGTATTTTTGGAATGCAAGTGTACGTAGGTATTTTCCGTGGTTATTGAGAATTTATGCAGTCGGAAAGTCATAACTTGAAAATAAAGCATTCATACCCCCCCCCCCCCCCACCCCCCACTTATATTATCATACTAATATCATAAACTAGTTGATGCCTGCGACTTTGTTCGCGTGGATTAAGGCTTTTCAATTCCCGCGGGAACTTTCTTTTTTTTCGGGATCAAAAGTGGCCTGTGTTATTCCAGACTATAATCTATCTCTGTGCCCAGTCAAATGATTCGCTCTTTGCGGCGTGATTGAGTAACAAACCATCCATACAACCAACCTTCGCATTTATAAAATTACTAGCTGATGACCGCGACTTCGTTCGCGTGGTTTGAGGTTTTTTAATTTCCGCGGGAACTCTCTTATTTTCCGGGATAAAAAGTAGCGTCTGATGTGTTATTCCAGACTATAATCTATCTCTGTGCCTTTCAGCCAAATCGATTCAGTCGTTGCGACGTGATTGAGTAACAAACATCCATCCATTCAACTCTTGCATTAATAATATTAATAGGAAATAGGACGCGAACACTTTCGCATATTTAAATTCAAATTCAAAATTTATTTATTTCATGTAGGCTACCTTGTAGCTCTTATGACACGTCATAAATCTACCACCGGTTCGGAATGCAGATTCTGCTGAGAAGAACCGGCAAGAAACTCAGCAGTTGCTCTTTTCAAAAAATAAAATACATAATTTTACAATAAGTAACCAAACTAAGCTATGTATACAGTGCTTCCACAGTGAAGCTTCAAAAATGCAATACATATAATCCAACACATGTCAACATGGGAAGACAATACATTTATTAATAAAGTTTTGAACTTAAATTAGAAAAACTTGAAGATTACCCTACCGACCCAATGGAATGACGCAGAAATGTTTTAATTCCAATTATTATTTATAAACAACAGAACTTTATACAGTTTTAACTTTTACTGCCCAATAAACACAGTTTAAAACTTCAAACTTAACCGATTAAAAGATAATCCATAATCGAGTTTATTACGGCAATTATATTCCGAAAATACCGCTTTAATACCAACGCGAGTTAGGAGTTTAGACGCAAATCGATAGTAATTATTAATGTATGGAGTGTAACATGTCCCATATAGGTATATATGTAGATATACTAGAGTACATGCGACTAGTGTCTAGTAATAATAAATTAACTTTGACATGACAGTGGGGGAATGAACTTGTGGGGGTTATTTTTTTATGTTCCATGAAAAATTGGCATTTGACTGCCGTTAACTATACACCTGATTGGATACGCGAGGAATTCTTCTCAAGGTAAGTAGCATCGATGACCCTTTTCAAATTCATTTCAATATACACGGTGAAATTTTATTCCCCGTAAACCCTGAAGGAGGTGAATGTGCTCATGAAACTGAACAACTTTCCCCAGGGAACATAGGTCGAAATATGAAAAAAAAATTGGATCCTCCATACAAAATTGACGATTAGCTGATTGATTTACTGTGGGAGGTCCAAAATTTTTTTTTAATATTTCGACCTTGGGGAAAGTTGTTCAGTTTCATGAGCACATTCACCTCCTTCAGGGTTTACGGGGAATAAAATTTCACCGTGTATAATTTCTATGGGGGTAAAATAGGGGTGCGAAAAATCGAACTAAACTTAAGCGAAGCCGCGGATAAAAGCTAGTTTCGTGTGTGAATGAAAAATCTTATATCCTAGTAGTATTTTTTTTTAATAACAATATTAGCCAACCTGGAGTTAAAGGTGCGGACTGAACACTGTAAGGTCGCAGATTCGAATCCCACCCGTTGCACTATTGTCGTACCCACTCCTAACACAAGCTTTCCGCTTATTTGGAGGGGATAGGAGGATATTAGTCAACTTCAGGTTGCCCAATATTTCTTCGTTTACAAAAAATCTATCTCTGTGCCTTTCAGCCAAATCGGTTCAGTCGTTGCGGCGTGATTGAGTAACAAACAACCATCCATCCATCCATCCATCCATCCAATATTAGTAGGATGAAGATGCCAGATCCTTTTTTAAGGATATGTCATCCCGTCTCGTAGAGTCCACTGGTGACCGGAAGGATGGAAGTTACCTCGGCCAGCATATAAGTTTGGCCATTCAGCGGGGTAACGCAGCCAGCGTTCTGGGCACTTTTCCTCATTCCAGTGGTTTAGATGATATTTTTTATATTTAGCTTTTATTTTTGATTTTTACGTTTTAGCTTTAATTTAACCTTTGGTTCCCCGGAAGACCAACGCTATGTCTGTGCTTTTACCACGGGAATAGCATATGCTGAGTGAAATCCATTTTGGGACCACACATATTTATTTATTTTAGTTTTAAGTATGTCTTTTTGTCATTAACTGTGCTGTGTGTCTCAAATAAATGCTTTTTCTTTCTTTCTTTCTAATTTAGAAATTATTTTTGTATTATCTACATATATATAAAATTCAAAGTCCTGACTGACTGAGATATCAACGCACAGCCTAAACTACTGAAGTTAGAAACTTGAAATTTTTACAGTTGGTTCCTTTTATGACGTAGGCGCACACTAAGAAAGGATTATTGGAAATTCCACCCCTAAGGGGTTTAAATAGGGGCAGAAGTTTATATGAAACTCCGTCATTTTTCAAGCTGTTTCCATCAAAGTTGGTATTTGAGTTTTCAGTAAAAAAAAAAGTACGTGTGTCACAGTTTTTGAAAATTCCACCCCAAAATCTAATTCCACGCGGACGAAGTCGCGGGGGCAAAAGCTAGTATTAAATATTTTTATAAATTGTTTCATGTCATATCATATTGTTCTTGAAAATAGATACCTAGTTTTTATTAGCATGATTGAAAGTTAATTTCCTTGTCGTTTTTGAGTGTTTTTGAGCTTTATAATTCAGCCGCTTGCGATTGTAGAGCTGAGACCAATAACAATGTATGTTTTTATCGTTCAAAAATGTTCTTCAGAGTTCGATTTCAACTGACGATAAGATAGAGAGATCTTGTCAGTACCAGTTCAAGATGCAATGCGATCCACCAGAGGAGGTATTTTTATGGACCCAGGTGGATATTATAGGGCTAACTTTTTGACGACAATATTTTCAGTTCTTTTTAAAGAGTAGGCAGTATACCTACAAAGAACTTCTTGAAGCTTCGCTGTGGAAGCACTGTATACATAGCTTAGTTTGGTTACTTATCGTAAAATTAATTTAAATTTTTGAAAAGAGCAACTGCTGAGTTTCTTGCCGGTTCTCCTCAGCAGAATCTGCATTCCGAACCGGTGGTAGATTTATGACGTGTCATAAGAGCTACAAGGTAGCCTACATGAAATAAATAAATTTTGAATTTTGAATTTTTACACATGGTAGCTTCGCTGTAGGTACCTACCTAGATAGACTATCTTAGTCAGTAGATAATGTACTAAGTTAATTAATATTTGAACGTCGGCAGCGACAAAATATGAATGTTTTACCACCTTTCTTTTACCAAATAAATATTTATTTACTTTACTCACTATCTTACTAATATTATAAATGAGTGTGTTGTTGGTTTGTCCTTCAATCACTGCGCAACAAAGCTATGGATCGACGTGATTTTTTGGTTGGTCTTTGGTTGAACGTGATAGACTTTATTTGAATCTACATGCCTATATTCCGGAAATTCTAAGATTTCCCGCGGAATTTTTAAAACTAAATCGACGTGGGCATCGACTAATTTATAATTACCTAGTAATATTAGTTGATGCTTGCGGCTTCGCTCGCGTGGATTTAGTTTTTAAAAATCCCGCGAGAACTCTTTGATTTTCCGTGATAAAAAGTAGCCTATGTCGCTCTTCAGGTCCTCAGTTATATCCATGCAAAAAATGCGAAAGTGTGTTTGTTTGTTGGTTTGTCCTTCAATCACGCTGCAATAGAGCTACGAATCGACGTAATTTTTCGCATGGGTATATTTGGAGACCTAATAATAAATAATTTGAATGATGAAGAACACATTTAATTTAGTTGGAGCTATTACAAAGTTGCAAGGGAGTCGTTGGTTTTGCAATCAGCCACAAGATAGTGTATATTAACTTAATAGTGTAATAAGCTTTACTTAGGTACATAGTATTGACAGATTATAATTTACATGTTTTTATGTTTTTTTTTGCACGTCAAGCTTTGCAGGATATGTTGACACTTTATTTATTGACCGACTTCCCAAAAGGAGGAAGTTATCAATTCGGCCGGTATCTTTTTTTTTGTAAATAAACTAAGACCACATAACATGTACCTACCAACCTACTATTTTCTGGTAAGACCTATGTAAGTATAACAAGTACCTACCTACTATATTCTGGCAAAATAAATTATTGATTGTAACGTTTTGGTTTGAAAAGAGCAACTGCTGAGTTTCTTGCCGGCTCTTCTCAGCAGAATCTGCATTCCGAACCGGTGGTAGAGTCATGACGTGTCATAAGAGCTACAAGTTGGCCTAACTACATGAAATTTTGAATTTTGAAACTATTTAAAGATAAGACAGACTTTTTTTAGGAAGTTACCACCCTACCATCCTATTCTACCATCCTATCCTGCCTTGGCGGTAGGTACGTCTGTCATGGTACCGAAAAGTTAATACTCTACCTAGAGTAGGTAACTGGTACGGATATTAAAAAAAATCTTTTTAAATTTTTTTTTTACCAACTTAAACAATAAGATACATAGACTTATCAAAAATGACGGACATTATATTTTAGTTCTCATTGCGATTTCTTAAAACAAGGAAACCAATAAAGTATTCTAGAAATGCATGAAAAAATAGGTGGACTACATAGACTTACCAAAATCAATGGACATTTTATCAAAAATTATTAGATACAGTTATGGAAATTAGGAATTTAATGAAATTATTATTATAGTAGACAAAATAATATTTTATTTCAAATTTGATAAATAAATCAGAGATACATTTTTCACTTAATTTATATTTTGCGTATAGAAATAGCGAACTATAAAATGTAATTTATTTTTTCTGTAAAAAAGTTATTGAATACGAAAAAAATATAATAAAAAGTCGGTTTAATGTTTTTAATATTAATGTGTAAGTTTAAGTAGAAAAAAAAACTTTGATTAAAGACTTTTTTAGAATCAATTTCCTATTAGAATCTTATTAGGCCTAAGTTATGTTAATTAGGTAGGTAGATATATTATAAACTATCTATCTATCTTAATCTTCAATATGTCTACTATTCAGATCAGATTATTTAACTATTGTTCCTATCATAATAGATATTTCTGATAGGTATCTATTTTTATGTAGCGAAAAATAAAAATTTCAAAAAAATCTATCTATTTTTTTATTTGCGGATATCAGGTCTCTTAAATAAAAAAAGACTTAATGGCAAGTTAAATAAGAAAAATGGTTAAACTTACGGTTTTGTGTGACCTTAATTTAGTGAACACAGCATCACTATCACAATTTTTTTAATCACAACTGTTTGAAAATTTAAAAAAAATCACCACTTGTCTTTTCACAGGCTTTGTTTTAAAAAATTTCGCTTTATAAACTTATCGTTTTAATTACGTTTGAGTTATTTTGTTTAATAACCGATTTTTGTTGGTTTAATATTTTTATTGGTAGAGTTTGAGTTTGAAAAAGTGATAGAGAAAAGAAAATCCGAATTAAGAACGCCACTGGGTGTTTAAAATCAAAATATGATTGACGGTAATTAGCGAGAGCGGGACAGAAATATAATTATAGATTAATTAACGATCCATAAACAATTTCGCAATTATAGAACACGTGGCGTCATTTTGTGCTGCGCGCAAATCGCCCGCGTTTCGACAATCACGTCACTGATGTCATTTTTAATCACAATCACAAACGTCCCGACCGAAATCCGCGATCACAGTCCTAATCGGTGATCATTTTCGAATCGCAGAAATCACTGACTATCAGCGCACACTAAACTCGAATGATAACAGTCATCAGCTTTCGAAAAAACGGCGGATCGTCACTGACAGTTGCATGTAAAAAAAACCGTACCACGCACACAGGCACAAATTTCTGTCCAATTAAAGGTAATGTTTGTAGATATTTTAATAGCGCTACCCCTCCGCAGTAACCCGACACAACCAACTCGCGATGGACTTAAACACTTAATGATCGGTTGAGGGAAATTGTCCGCGAAACGCACGGCCCAATGTATATCGCTCTCGCTCTAATTAGTACGGATCTACGCCGCTTGTATGGGGGTTATGGCGCTAGCGTCGCGGTCGGGGAGTGGTCGATTCAAAGGTGGAACGTTTCAAAGGCGGAGTCGGCTGGCGATTGGTGGACAAAGATGGCGCGATTTTTTCGTTTGTACGTGCGGAGCGTTTCGGTTGGTGTTGTCGCATCGATCGTCGGGCCCGAGGTTGCCATTACGTTTTTTATGGATATTTTTTGGCGGTGCTCTGTGCTTTGGTAACCTGTTAGGGTGCCACGCCCAGCTCGGTCGGAACGTGCAGACTGATTCCAATCCAGGCTCCGGCCGTAGGCTTCTCGACTTTTTTTTAACGAAGTGTTGTTTTTTTTTTTTTTTTCGTGACGGTGACTTTGATTTCAAGTGTAGTGCCAGTAAGGATGTTGCGTTGACTTTTGCCTTGATTTTTTTTTTAGTTTGTAAGTAAGTATGGATATTGATCCTATCGTGGAAAAAAATTTAAAAAGTTAGCCGGAAAATTATAATAATAAATTAGCAAAATACATTTTAAAATTACCTAAACAATAAAATTTACGTAATGCCAATTATAGATAATAATTTCATCAGATTGAGATTTTCAGCTGAAAGTTACGTTCATAATCAGATATTTAAGTACTTACTATCCTTACTAATATTATAAATGCGAAAGTGTGTTTGTAGTTGGTTTGTCCTTCAATCACGCTGCAACAGAGCTACGGATCGACGTGATTTTTTGCATGGGGACCTGGAGAGTGACATAGGCTACTTTTTATCCCGGAAAATAAGAGTTCCATAAAAACTAAATCCACGCGGACGAAGTCGCGGGCATCAGCCAGTCATTACATTATAGGTATTTTTACGGAAAAATATTTTTTACTGAGGCAGTTTTTCCTGTAGTAAGAAGATTAAATCTAAGTTGTAAAAATAACTTGGTCATACAGGAAATGATATTGGTTGCACTCATGGTCAATTGCTAGGTTTACTTAGATAGGTATCTAAAAGACAGCCGGAAGAACTAGCTAGAAATTAATTTTTTTTTATTTAAATGTCAGATTGGAAACTACCTACTGACTTACCTACTTACTAACTTAGATCTGGACGAACATACGCAATAAAGTTTCAATCCACAAACCTTTGTCAAATTAAATACATACATTCAAATACATTCAAATAATAGAATAGAATAGAAATATTTTTTATTCAAATAAACTTTTACAAGTGCTTTTGAATCGTCGATGAATCTACCACTGGTTCGGAATGCCCTTCCTGCCGAGAAGAGCCAGCAATAAACTCGGCGGTTGCTCTTTTCAAATAAAATTTTTTACACTAGGTAATAAAACTATGCTATGTATACAGTGCTTTCACAATGAAGTTTCCTAAGTCCTACATACATTTCAGCATTAGTTTTGCCTGTGACTTTGACCGCATAGAGTAGATAAAAGTTTTTTAGAAATATACTAGACCTTTGTTTTTCCTAACTCATATCAATAAATACAAATCTAGGAAGCTTTATCAATAAACAAAAAACTACCCTACCTAGATGAAGATCAATATGCGGTCAAAAGCGAGTCGGATTCGCGATTGAAGGGTTCCGTATCAAAAAACGCCGAAAAAAACACGTTTCTACGTAGCAGGGGTGTCTCATTTAATTGTTAATTTACTTATTTTTATTATTTGTTGTTATAGCGGCAACAGAAATACACATTCTCTGAAAATTTCAACTCTCTACCTATTATCTAAATATATAAAAGGCAAAGGTGACTGACTGACTGACTGATCTATCAACGCACAGCTCAAACCACTGGACGGATCAGGCTGAAATTTTGCATGTAGATAGCTATTATAACGTAGGTGTCCGCTAAGATAGGGTTTTTGAAAGTTCAACCCCTAAAGGGATAAAATAGGGGTTTGAAAAATCGAACTTAACGTGAGCGAAGCCGCGGGGAAAAGCTAGTATAATATATACTAGCTTTTGCCCACGCGACTTCGTCCGCGTGGAATTAGTTATTGGGGTGGAATTTTCAAAAACTGTGACACTTGTACTTCTTTATTTTTAACTGAAAGCTCTAATACCAACTTTGATGGAAACAGCTTGAAAAATGACGGACTTTCATAAAAACTTCCATCCCCTATTTAAACCCCTTAGGGGTGGAATTTCCAATAATCCTTTCTTAGTGTGCGCCTACGTCATAAAAGGAACCAACTGTAAAAATCTCAAGTTTCTAACTTCAGTAGTTTAGGCTGTGCGTTGATATCTATCTCAGTCAGTCAGTCAGGACTTTAAATTTTATATATATAGATATATATATCGTGAAATACAGCCCGCTGACAGACAGACGGACGGACGGACGTACAGCCAAGGCACCGAATAGGGTCCTGTTGGTTTCCCTTTGGATACGGAACCCTAAAAACAACATATTCAGTGCAGCAAATGATATCTGTTTAAAACGCTCGCAAGTGACACATTGACATATGTCACTGTCAAAGAATGACAGCTGCTATTTATGTATAGAGGGCGATAGAAAATAATATACGGTCAATTACGAAAGAGCCTAATAAATAGACTATTAAAAAGTTATTTGTGTCTATGTAAGACTTTGTAAGTTAGTAAATTTATATGTTATTTTAATTATGTTTGTTTTTAAAATTATTATAATGTCGTTAAATGTATTAAATGTTTGATATAAAAGTATTTAAACTATATAACTTACGTACACTTTATCTACTTTTATTATTGCACCCTAAGTGTATCCATGGCTATTTGTGCGTAGTTCATCCAACCTTAGATATTATAAAATACCTAAGGCATTTTAATTTTTTCTAACATTTGTTTTCACATACATAGGTACCTACCTTATTATTTTTAAAAATGTTTCCAAAAATACATTATATAAGTATTATAACATCATCAAAAATAATAAAATGAATGGGTCCCACTTGCTGCGGGGCAGGACCCAAGCAGCCAGTGGTCAGGGCTCCAGAGTGAGGAACCTCCTCACAATGCGTGCCGTCTCGAGGAGTACCGCCTTCTGTATCCTGCCCTTGATCCAAGTACTAAGCGAAAATTTCTTATGGCTCGTACTCTATAAAGTGCAAGTCCGCCTACACATGGAGTAGGTACTGCTCTCACCTTTGGGCTGGAGCACCTCAATACCAACTCCTTCCATTTGACCGGATTCAAAAGCGGGCAGTTTGGCTTGTGGGCAATCCTTTTTTTTATTGGATGACAAAATAGTCCTTGATTACGATCTCACCTGATGATAAGTGACGATGTAAGTAGTCTAAGATGGTAGCGGACTAACTTGGAAGGGGTATGGCAGTGACGCAGTGTACCTACCAACATTCAACCCTGATCGGTTTCTACACGCCATCGTACCGGAATGCTAAATCGCTTGGCGGCACGTCTTTGATGGTAGGGTGGTAACTAGCCACGGCCAAAAGTCTCCCACCAGACCAGATTAGAATTTTTTCAGAAATTATGAATTCCCAAATTGCACCCGCCGGGAATCGAAGCCGAAACCTCCCAGTTATGAGACCACAGCGCTCGTCACTGCGCCAGGGAGGCTGTCAAAAAATCCCAAATTAACCAACTCGTTCGAAAGCTCGGAACACCGCAGAGATGTTCGCTCTCTTTGCGTATTTTATCGGCTATATAACGGGGAGTGTTCTGAAGAGCTGTTTGACCTTATTCCACCGTCTCTCTTCTACAACCGCACCGCTCGCCACCGAACACAATTCCACCCTCACCACCTGGGTGCCTGGAGCACTTCGACCATCCGTTGTGCCAGATCTTTTTTCCACCTACCTTGAAACTGTGGAACCAACTTCCTGCGACAGTGTTCCCACTAAATTAAAACATGGGGTTATTCAAGGAGCGGACCAACAAATTCCTGAAAAGCCGGCAACGCATTAGTGGTGCCTCTGGTGCTACAAATGTTCATGGGCGGCGGTAATCACTTGACATCAGGTGACCCGCCTACTCGTTTGCTTGCTAAAAATATTACTTTATATCAAACATTTAGAGGCAGGTATGTTTCCTATTTTATAATGGTTAATTCAGCAGGCAGCAATACTTATTTTATCAATCAATTCAAATTGACGACCTCCCTGACGCAGTGGCGAGCGCTGTGGTCTTATAACTGGGAGGTCTTGGGTTCAATTCCCGGCGGGAGCTATTTAGAAATTTATAATTTCTGAATTGTCTCTGTCTGGTCTGGTGGGAGGCTTTGGCCGTGGCTAATTACCACTCTACCGTCAAAGACGTGCCGCCAAGCGATTTAGCGTTCCGGCACGATGGCGATTAGAAATCGACTAGGAGTACGGGTTGAATCTACACTGCCATACCCCTTCCAAGTTAGCCCGCTACCATCTTAGACTGCATCGTCACTTACCATCAGGTGAGATCGCAGTAGGTAAAGGGCTATCTTGTCATCGAACAAAAATAAACTAGACGATGCCCGCAACTTTGTTCGAGTGGATTGAGGTTTTTTTAATTCCCACGGGAACTCTAGCCTGTGTCTTAATGTTAATTTTGTATCAACTATCTTTTTCAGCCAAATCGGTCCCCATTCATTAAAAAAAAATCGTTGTGGCGTAAAGAGTAACAAACATACACACATACAAACTTTCGCCTTTATATTAGTGTGATGTAGGTAAGTCTAATTTAATTAACTCTAGGTAGGTACCTAAGTCAAAACATGTCATGTCATGTTTATTTTTAGTTTTTGTTTTTAAATCCGTTAACTTTGAGGGGATTTTCCACACTTAATCGTGTTACATCGACAGATATACGTACGAGAAGGGAACGGACGGGCAAGAAGGTTATGATAAGGTTTTCGTTAAAAAAAAAGACATAGGTAATCAACTTAGTTAGTCAGTTTCTTTATTAAAGTCTTCGTGTAAGTCTCTTTATTAAAGTCTTCAGATCAGTGTCTTTATTAAAGTAAATGGGGGTGCGGTGTGTAGATTTTAGCCTTAGTGTTACTCAAATTTTGTATCTTTTTATTTGTGTGAGCTGAATAAATGTTTATTTATTTACTAGACTAGACGATGCCCGCGACTTCGTCCGCGTGGATCAAGGTTTTTCAATTCCCATGGGGGATAAAATGTAGCCTATGTTTTAATCCTGGGTATGAACTATCTCCATTCCAAATTTCAGTCAAATCGGTTCATTCGTTGTGGCGTGAAGGAGTAACAAACATACACACACACACGTATGTGTGTGTGTGTATGTTTGTTACACACACACATACAAACTTTCACCTTTATAATATTAGTGCGATGTGATAGTGTGATTAGTGTGATTTTATTTAAAACCAAAGGTTCGAGGATCTTTGCTAGAGCTAATAGTTCCGAAAAAGTGTAACTTTACCCCCGAAAACAAGTCCGTCCATAACATAAGACACAAATCACCGTAACGAATTGATTTACACGCATAAAAACAATTAAAGTTATTATTGATGGCGAAAAATGTACAAAATCGTCGATTTTGGTTTGATTCCTGTTTGTAAAAGTAACACGGTATGTATACAGGGTGTCCCACGGCGATGCCACATGGAGGGGAAGTACCTTAAATATTGTAGATGGAACATTTTACTGAAAGAAGACTTCATTTTAATTTAAAAAACAATTTAAACTGCATTCATAGATTTTTAAATAATTGCCTGGTTGAACCAGGACTCGAACCCGCTATACGAGAAAAAAAATTAACCTGTATCTTTATCATACCGATCGGAAGGCTTCATCATAAGGATTATTTTTTGTTAAATAACATAGCATGAGAAATAAAAGGAAGACCATGAATTTTAGCCTTTGATGTAAAATTTTGTTCAGAAAAATGAAAAGCTGACATTGGCTTATCGACATGTCCTTCAATCCCGCTGCAACAGTTTGCAGCGGGATTGAAGGACAGACCAATAAATCAACAAACAAACACATTTTCGCATTTATAGGTAATATAAGTAAGGATTAGTAAGGATAGTAAGGATCGGGAAATGATGCGTACTTCTCAAGTGGGTACTCATTAGTAATAGTCAGTTGTATGTCGATACGCCAATGTCAGCTTTTCATTTTTCTGAACAAAATTTTACATCAAAGGCTAAAATTCATGGTCTTCCTTTTATTTCTCATGCTATGTTATTTAACAAAAAATAATCCTTATGATGAAGCCTTCCGATCGGTATGATAAAGATACAGGTTAATTTTTTTTCTCGTATAGCGGGTTCGAGTCCCGGTTCAACCAGGCAATTATTTAAAAATCTATGAATGCAGTTTAAATTGTTTTTTAAATTAAAATGAAGTCTTCTTTCAGTAAAATGTTCCATCTACAATATTTAAGGTACTTCCCCTCCATGTGGCATAGCCGTGGGACGCCCTGTATACTCACCTACCCATTTTTTAGATATTAGGTAACTTTTTTTTTATCCGAAATAGGCTTGCGCTTGACTACAATCAATTAGCGTTGCCAGACGTCCCGTATTTCCCGGGACATCCCGTATTTTAGGCATAGTTTAAAATGTCCCGGCGGGACTGACTCTGTCCCGTATTTGAACCGTACTTCGTTTTTTATTATGAAATCGATCCAAGTATTCACACACGTAAACGTTCGTAAAATAGCGAGTTGATGACAGTTTTCAATTACGATTATAATTGTACTGATTTTTACAGATATGTTAAAACGAATAAAAACATGTTAAAACTAACTCGATCCTCGAAAAAATATCAAAAAAAAATGACACTAAATAATTTTTTTTTTATTTGTCCCGGGTAAAAAACTGAAATCCCGTATTTTTTGCCCATTTAACCATTTGTCCCTTATAGGCTGAAAAAAAATCTGGCAACCCTACAATCAATACTGGATAGCACTGATGAGGTCTAAGTTGGAGCGCGCTTGCCTAGATGCCTATTCACTCTTACCTTGAAGGTACTCAAATTATAAGTGGTAACTTAAACAGGTTTACACTCGCCTGAGTAGTCATGCTCTCTTTAAACATTTCTGTTAGTCCAGTCAAAAAACCTCAAAAAATGACTCAACCTCTGGAAAATTGCGAAAGTTTTGAAACTTTGCACATCGAATTATGGGTACCTAGGGATGAATATACCAAAAGTCCTCATGCGTACGAGGCGAGCTCTAGCGGCAATTAACGGAAACAGGACCCTTTTTTTGGTTTTTTGTTAATATCTCGAGAACCTTTGGTCTGAGGTAAAAGTTTACTACTACATAATTAAAGCTTATTAAATTTGCAACAATAATGATTATATACATTTTTCTTGAATTCTTAATAATTACCGAGTTTTGGGCCACTAAAAGATAGTTTTTTCGAAAAATCACGCTAGGGGCGCCCGGTACAATATGGCATTTGTAATAATATTTGACAACCATGTTTAATCATTTTTTTGGGTACCAAGGGTGAATGAGAAAATAAACTTCACAGTTATGTACAAAAAAAAGACATATTGTTTATTAAACAACTAGCTTTTACCCGCTGCTTCGCTCACGTTAAGTTAAATTTTTCAAACCCCTATTTTACCCGTTGTATCCCCTTAGGGGTCGAATTTTCAAAAACCCTTTCTAAAAGGATGCCTACGGCCTAATAGCTACCTGTATGCCAAATTTCAACCTGATCGGTCCAGTGGTTTAAGCTGTGCGTTGATAGCATTTTTTATTGTTACTGTATTTCATCTAAATATTTAAAACGCAAAGGTAACAGACTTACTGACTGATCTATCAACGCACAGCTTAAACCACTGGACCGATCAGGTTGAAATTTGGCATACAGGTAGCTATTAGGCTGTAGGCATCCTCTAAGAAAGGATTTTGGAAAATTCGACCCCTAAGGGGGTACAACGGGTAAAATAGGGGTTTGAAAAATTTAACTTAACGTGAGCAAAGCAGCGGGCAAAAACTAGTTGTTTAATAAACAATATGTCTTTTTTTATACATAACTGTGAAGTTTATTTTCTCATTCACCCTTGGTACCCAAAAAAAATTGATAAACCATGATTTTCAAATATTATTACAAATGCAATATTGTACCGCGCGCCGCTAGCGTGATTTTTCGAAAAAGCTATCTTTTAGTGGCCCAAAACTCGGTAATTATTAGGAATTCAAGAAAAATGGATATAATCATTATTGTTGCAAATTTAATAAGCTTTAATTATGTAGTAGTAAACTTTTACCTCGGACCAAAGGTTCTCGAGATATTAACAAAAAACCAAAAAAAGGGTCCTGTTTCCGCTAATTGCCGCTAGAGCTCGCCTCGTACGCATGAGGACTTTTGGTATATTCATCCCTAGGTACCCATAATTCGATGTGCAAAGTTTCAAAACTTTCGCAATTTTCCAGAGGTTAAACCTTGTTTTGACTGGACTATGGTGTCGTGTGGTGCGGGTTGTTACGTTCCCTCAAATATGGTTGAGCGAAGCAACGGCTGGATCATGCGTCGTGCTCGTGAATGGGTGCCACCAACGGGAATGGGTCTGCTTTGTCTGCCCGTCTTGACATGCGTTGGATTGGTGTACCTACGTATGCATTTTTGCATTTTTGAAGCTTTATTGTGAAAGCACTATATACATAGCATAGCTTTGTAAAAAAAAAATTTTTTTTGAAAAGGGCAACTGCTGAGTTTCTTGCCGGCTCTTCTTAGCAGAATCTGCATTCCGAACCGGTGGTAGATTTATGACGTGTCATAAGAGCTACAAGTTAGCTTACATGAAATAAATAAATTTTGAATTTGAATTTGAACTAGATTTCTTATGCTGAGATCTAGGTATAGAGCGTGCTCTAGCTCAGCTCAGACTCAAGATAGAGATTAAAACGAGACACAAATATGCTCTGACATAAATCTGTCTCGTTTTAACTCTGTCTTGAGTCTGAGCAGAGTGAGAGTGCAGTCTATAGATTTCAGCCTTAATCCTACTAATATTATAAATGCAAAAGTTTGGATGTATGGATTTATGAATGGATGGATGGATGTTTGTTACTCAATCACGCCGCAACGACTGAACCGATTTGGCTTAAATTAAGTCCAGTTATAGACTATAGTCTGAAGTAACACATAGGCTACTTTATCCCAGAAAATAAGAGAGTTTCCGCGCGATCTCAAAACTAAATCCACGCGGATGAAGTCGCGGGCATCAGCTAGTTTATAATATACTAGTTGATTCCCGCGACTTCGTACGCGTGGATTAAGGTTTTTTAATTCCCGCGGGAACTCGCTTATTTTTAGGGGTAAAAATGGCCTATTCGGCCTATGTGTTATTCCAGACTATAATCTATCTCTGTGCCAAATTTCAGCCAAATCGGTTCAGTGGTTGCGGCGTGATTGAGTAACAAACATCCAAACATCCACACTTTCACATTTATAATAGGTATATTAAGTAGGATTTTTTAAAAGAATATAAGCCAAGCTGAACTTGACTTATATTCTCCTCTCCCCTCCAAATAAGCGAAAAGCTTGCGCTAGGAGTGGGTACGACAACAGTGCAACGGGTGGGGCTCGAACCTGTGACCTTTCAGTTTTCAGTCCGCACCTTTAACCGTTGAGCTATTTAGGCTTCATATTAATAAGGATATTATAGGATTTTATGAGAAGAAATCGGATTACATTTTTATTAAACTTTTTCTTGTAGCCGAGTCGGGTACAATTTTTTTTTAATTAACAGTTTTTTTTTTCAATGCGAGGTTGCGGTCAATAACTAAATACAGCTCAGCATTTTATTGCCATTAGCTATAAAGTTCTTGGAGGCGCCGGGCGCTTTGAATCATTCCTAGAAACTGTAATAGCCATTTTATGCGTTTATTGTTTATTTATTTATTCTCCCCTTCGCTGGAAACGTGGTTTATTATAACAAAATCGTAATTAATTTGGATATTACGAACTAATTGTGAAACGGTTTTTTTTTTCGTGTCGTGTTCGGTTTGGTTTGTTTTTAATTGGAAGCGTTTGTAAAATTAAGCAATCAAAGAATTAGTACGAAAATCAATGGTTTAGTGGAAAAAAAAGTTTTTTTGGTTTGTTTTTGGTCATATCGTCTGCATCGTCAAAGCACACAAAGCCTTTGTTTTTTAATGAAATGCCTCAAAGGACTAGAATCCAGGCCGTAAATAAATTTAAAAAAAGCCTTTGTAGGTAGGTACCTACTAAAGTAAGGCCAAAATGAACATAGACAATACTACTAACTTTATTTGCGGTTCAAAAACACACCAATTTTTGACTTTGAAACACAACACCACATAAAAAACCTTACTACCTGCTAAGTACCTAGTACATTTTCAGTATAAACCACCATCATAGATCGACGTAGTACCTATATATTTAGATCGATGGTCTAGTCTAAACTATATAAAATACAATTAAACAAGTGCTACTAGACAGCTAATGAAGTCATTCAAGATAAAATATTAATGGCATTGTCTATTCTATTCTAATAGAATGGACATTATATACCTAACTAGCTTTTGCCCCCGCGACTTCGTCCGCGTGGAATTAGATTTTGGTGCGGAATTTTCAAAAACTGTGACACACGTACTTCTTTATTTTTAACTGAAAGCTCAAATACCAACTTTGATGGAAACAGCTTGAAAAATGACGGAGTTTCATTTAAACTTCCATCCCCTATTTAAACCCCTTAGGGGTGGAATTTCCAATAATCCTTTCTTAGTGTGCGCCTACGTCATAAAAGGAACTAACTGTAAAAATTTCAAGTTTCTAACTTCAGTAGTTTAGGCTGTGCGTTGATATCTCAGTCAGTTAGTCAGTCAGGACTTTGAATTTTATATATATAGATAAGTGTGACGTTGTATTCATTTATAGTGAATAGCTAATTTAATTGTTAATTTTTGTGAGTGTCTTTTGCTTTCTTCTGTATAGCAGACTGTAGCGCTATCAACGATAACGATATTAAAGAATCAACTAATGATTCTTTAAGAACTTGTTACCTACTCAATCTGACTTCACTATGCTTCGCTTGTTAGTATTCCCCGTAGCCCTAAAAAAGCCGACAAAAATATAAATTAACCTAAAACTTAATTAAACAACGCAAACTTCAAGACCAACCGCAGGAACAAAACTAATCCACCAAAAAAAAGAACAAAAAAAAAAACATCCTAACAAATTACAGATACCCTGTTCACGCCTCATAAAATAGATAAGGAGCCTATTCACCATACGACCAACAAATAATAAATGTCACAGACTATAAATAAAGTCGGCTAAACGTGAAATACAACCTACTTTAAGGTTCTATTGACTACCGTAGAGATGTACGGCGTAGCAGGTAGTCGAATTTCTTATTTGCTTTTATAATAAAGTAGTTTTTACCCGCGGCTTCACTCACATTAAGTTCGATTTTACTAATCCTTATTTTACCCCCTCAGGGGTTGAATTTTCAAAAAACCTTTCGGAGCGGATGCCTACGTCATAATAGCTATCTGTATGCCACAGCCCGATCCGTCCAGTGGCTTGAGGTATGCGTTGATAATAATCAGTCAGTCAGTCAGTCACCTTTTGAATAAATAAATAGCTGAATAAATATAATAAATTGTTTATTTGCAAGAAACCTTGTATGTATAAAATAGATTTCATAACATTATATAGGTAGGTACGTCCATATATTTTACATCAATAATGACATGCAAATTATTAATTTTCTATTTAAGATTATTTTTTATTCGACGACAAGACAGTCCTTGTCTCCGATCTCACCTGATGGTAAGTGACGATGCGATATACGATGGTAGCGGGCTAACTTGAAAGGGGTATGGCAGTTTACACTCAACCCATACCCCTAATCAGTTTCTACAACGCCATCGATACCGGAATGCTAAATCGCTTGGCGTGGTAACTAGGGTGGTAACTAGCCACGGCCGAAGCCTCCCACCAAAAAAATATAGTGTAAAAAGAACAGCTGATCTTCACTCTTCAAATTCAAAGGTTCAAAGCTAGCATATTCGTAAAGTTGTATAACCAGTAAATAATTACACTTGTAGGTAAAGGTAAGTACATATTTCTCTAATTACCTATACCTACTACACGGATGTAAACATAATTGCTTCTCCTCCATACAATAACTACCTATTAACAGAATAATATTATGTTATTACGAAATACAAAAAAAAATTAAGTTGACATTTGTATTCAAAAGAATACCTACTTGCTAAGTTACCCGGTCTAACTGCTTATTATGTAAGTGTTATGTAAATTATTATTGCACGATTAACGTCGAATATTTTTTCTTTTATGGGATAAATTTACATGTCAGCGAATAATAAAATTTGTAAGATTTTTTTTATTTTTTAATTCGATGACAAGATAGCCCTTGACTGCGATCTCACCTGATGGTAAGTGACGATGCAGTCTAAGATGGAAGCGGGCTAACTTGGAAGGGGTATAGCCGTGTAAATTCAACCCATACCCCTAATCGGTTTCTACACGCCATCGTGCCGGAACGCTAAATCGCTTTGCGGCACGTCTTTGACGGTAGGGTGGTAACTAGCCACGGCCAAAGCCTCCCACCAGACCAGACCATTGACAGTTTAGAAATAATAAATTCCTAAATTGCCCCCGCCGGGAATCGAACCCGACATCGTGGCTACATACCTACCCACTCTAGGAAATGCGTCTTACCAGCATAATATCCTGGATGTTTCATTTTCTTCATTCTTTCTATGGTTTATTTTGTGTTTTTTTGCTTTGTCTCCGCTTTGCTATTTAATTCAGTCATGTTTTTTTTTCTGTATTTTTTTTTCTGATTTAATTTGATATTTTTAGAATAATAATTATTACTTATTTTAATTTTAAGTTTAGAATGAGTGAACTCGCTACGAATATTTCCCAAAAAAAAACGCTTAAGTTTCATGAGGATGGATTAAATTGTTTGTTTTGTTTTTGTAAATGTCATGAATAATAAATGAAAAAAAAGAATAGAATAGAATTTATTCATTTAAATACACTTTTACAAAGTGCTTTCAAATCATAAAGTGAATCTAGCACTGATTCTGGATTACTGGGTTAATAAAAACTGAAAAGAAAAAAAGACATGCCTTTTTTTCTTTTCAGTTTTTATTTACGCAGTCGGGTTTTTGATTTTTTTAAATTTAATATTTTATTCAGGTAGTAGATATACATTTTTTTATTATCTATGCATTTTTGATGTATCCCTAAAAGTACCCATTTAACCCTCACAATCCTTGCGTAGGTACATTATACCTTTTAGTGAACACAATTTTAACGCCATGCGCCTAAAATTAAAAGTTTGTCAACCCAGCGGTACTTTCATCCCATTTACCATTCTCCAACTATTATTCGCCCGTCAAAACGACAAACGGTATCGCCTTTGCGAATTTTTTCACCCCATATTAACGATGCTATTCATCTATTGTTATCGGGGGGTCTATTAGACCCTTGTTGCGAATTTTTTGTTCGACACAGGTGAGTGAGGGTTAGAAGGGTTCTGTAGTGCCCATTGTAGGGAATTATTGGAGAATAAACTGATAATGTACTCTATTTTTGTATTTTGTACGCAAGTAGCTCTAGTTTAGTGGCTTTCAATCTTTTTGTAGTTTCATACTTTGCGTCATTTGATAATGTTTGTGTATAAAATAGCCCAACGATTAAAGGTGCGGACTGAAAACTGTAAGGTCGCAGGTTCGAATCCCACCCGTTGCACTATTGTCGTACCCACTCCTAGCACAAGCTTTCCGCTTATTTAGAGGGGATAGGAGGATATTAGTCAACTTCAGGTTGTTATTAAAAAAAAATACTACGCACAGAAAGATAAGAGCTTTCATTTACATACGAAACTAGCTTTTATCCACGGCTTCGCTTAAGTTTAGTTCCATTTTTCAAACCCCTATTTTACCCCCATAGAAATTATAAATTTAAATTTTCAAAAATCTAGCTATCTGTATGCCAAATTTCAACCCGATCTGTCTAGTGGTTTGAGCTATGCGTTGATAAATCAGTCAGTAAGTCAGTCATTCACCTTTTTCTTTTTTGTATTTAGATTAGATAGATGGTAAAACCGTCCTTAGTATGTACCTAGTACAGTATATATATATATACCTATTTATCTAAAAAAATATTTGTAACTTTATTATGATTATAAAATTTAAATAAAGATGAAATTCAACCTACTTATTATTTGTTTTATTTAAAATATCCTGAAGACAGTTATTAGAAAAATCGCTTTGTGAAGTTAGAAAGGCAAAAAAATTTAGCTTCCCTTGAATCTGTACTCTTTACAATAGGTATCTACATGAAGTGCACAAATGAGTGCGCAAACACATTATTCCCTCACTCTCATAGTTCGATGGGACGGAAAATCCGACACGACCGGAGAGAGATCAGGCGCAGGACCGACAGCTTTACGTGCTCTCCGAGGCACGGGGGTGACTCACCGCCAATTTCCTAACTCCGGGCTAGTACTGAGAATTTAATCCAGTAGGTACCTACATTTTTGGTCCGATCCAAGAATCATACCCGGAACCTTGTCATCCGCAGTCGAACTTGCTAACAACGAGACTAAGGAGGCAGACAAGGTGTCACTAGATAGATAATAGAGGTGGGTACCTACATAGAATTCGTAAGTAATCAATCTATATCTATCTATTTATACATATAATAAAATTGTAGAAAAGTGGTGTCTGTACAATGGAAATATATAAAAAAAAAGTAGCAGGGGTTGTTATTATACCGATGCCGAACCTGAAATTGTAATTAATTTTTTTTTTGTCTGTTTGTCTGTTTGTCTGTGTGTTTGTGCACGCTAATATCAGAAACGGCTTATTCGATTTAGATACGGTTTTCACTAATATATTGTAGTAAGCTTCACTTAACATTTAGTGTTTATTTCATGTCAATCGGTTCATAAATAAAAAAGTTATGTCAATTTAAAGAATCACGGCGAACATTTTTAACGTACAGAGTACGTACTACACGCCTCGCGCCTGAGCGTCGACGGTATATGTGTTACGGTAAATGTGATTAATTGAAAATTATTAATAATTACCGAAAATTATTAATAATTACCAAGACTGTTGATAAAAGTGATAAATTATTCACTTTTTTCGGTGATTATTAATAATTACACCTTACTTTTGATAAATGTGATTAATTTCTAAAAGTAACATACGTTTGTAGGTAAACCGTCGTAAACTTAGGTTGTTCTTTAGTATAGTTGCCGCTAAGAAGAGGGGAGGGGTTCAGGGGAGTGGATTCGGGCAAAACTTCACTAAGTAAGGACGGATGGAACTTGAAAGAGTGTAAGGGGAAAGGAGAAAGGAGTGGGAGGGATTACGACCCTCCATTCTCCCCATTACAGCCTTCTAACCTAACTAACACTAAGAATTTCTGGGTGGTTATAAAAAAAATAGTTAAACATTTAGAATCGTGCGGCAGGAGGGGGAGGGGTAGGAGGTGTGGAGGTGTCCCCTATCACAACAGTAAGGATTTTTTGGTGGTAAAAAAATCATTACCACCAAGGCTGTGGCGGAAGCTTCGCTTCGCTCTAAATCAAATGGGCTACGCCAGAAGACTCGCTCCGTCGCCCCTTCATTCAGCTTCGCCTACTCAACCTTCGTTTCGCTACGGAGGTCGCCGGCTCGCTTCGCTCGCCACCTCCCCCCTTCGCTCCACTCGGCCTCGTAGGCTCGCTTCATTCAGGACCTCCTTGGCGAGCTTCTGGCTTCGCGCTTCATAAATACACTCTAGGGGTAGGGCAGGCAAGACTACGTGGAGTCGAAGTTGGCCATTTCGGTTCTGACACACTATTCGACCTATATTTGTTCGTTTGTTTGAATAGAAAAAAATTCAAGATCGCATTCTTGATTTTTTTTTCTATTCATCATTTATTTTTCCATACAAAATATATGCTAGACTTTGATACCGTTCCTTTTCAAAATTTCTGACGGTTCGTAATTCATACAGAGGACAAAAATTCATTCGAAGGAAACCTATGGATTTGATACGATGATTGAGGATTTTGGAGACGGGTGAGGAGCATGGCGAAGGTATTGAAGATAGGAAGGTGCTCAAACGAAAATCACTCGAAACTCATCCAATCGGCAGGTGTAGCAGAGCGCCCGGTATAGCCTTCGTGTTTATGTTTTTTTTAATCACCCAGAAATGTTCGTATCGAGACATCCTTATTGTTAGTTAGGTTCGCGACAGCTTTCGTAGTCATTTTTTTCATGACTTACTTGCACCCTAAATTTTTTACCGTTAGTGAAGTTAAAGGGTGGCAGGAAGAAGAAGTTAGGCGGGGGTTAGAAAGTCTCTCAATCCGATTATTGTTTCTTTTATCACTTTTACCAAAGACAGTAGTGAATTATTAATAATAACCGATAAAAGTGATGAATTTCATAGTATTTATCACATTTACCAAATCATGCGAAAATTATTAATAATTACCGAAAATTATTAATAATTATCACATTTATCACATTTACCGTAACATATGTAATTCAAAATATGCTGCCCGAAAAGTCACTATTCCACGCGAACGAAGTCGCGGGCACAGCTAGTTCAAAATGTGGTCCTAAAAATCCTTCCTTAACCATACCATTAAGCTAGGGTGGTAGCCAGCCATTGTTATAGGTATTAGGTACCGTATTTACTTTCGTATGCAGTTAGTAAAAAGCTGTTCTTTTGATATTACAAACAGACACTTCAATTTTATTTATTTGTATAGATAAATAAATTCTTATTCAATCAGCATTCGATACATAATGAAGTTAACAATTTAATCGCCCAATGTCACCTTACGGCCCTTGGGTGGCCATAAAGTTAAGAAAATCACCGGAAACGTTCAAATATCGAACGCAATTAAAAAAAGATCAGACTAAAATGGCGCTAACATGCCATTTCACAGATTACACAAATGAAAAAACGCATAAAGACGCCGCTCTACAAAGGTTCCGGCGAGAGAAAAAAACAAAATTAACGCTGGTTTAAAAATAATTAAAATTCACCTTGTTAGAAGCCCCTTTAAGGTTTGACATGTTGAAACTTACCTGGATATGTGCTGAAGTCCTTATACCATAGACCATAGAGTTTATTTTTTAAATGGAGATTTAAAAAAAAATGTCTATTACTGTTATGGTAGAGCCAAATCGGTTTTAAGTTTTATTGTTTATTTGATTGTGTCCGGGAAATATAAATATTTCTAAGTCATTTAAATTTTATAGGCTTTAGGCTACCTGTTGAAATGTTATTCTATCGCAGTAATAATTACAATAATGTTCTCTTGACAGCATTCCAACTTTAGCATTGCGGGAGAGTGACTTAGGCAATTTTTTATCCCGGAAAATCAAAGATTTCCCGCGGGATTATAAAAACTAATTCCACGTTGGCATCAACTAGTAGATTAAATATAGATCTTAGTAGATTGTTATACTTTGGATAGGATTTGTTTATTTATACAACTTTATTGCATGAGACAAACAACTAAATATATAAGTCGATACCTCCAACGTAACTTGTGGTATCCCACAAAATTGGCATTTTAGGTTTTGTGCGCTATATCATTTTGTTTTTATCTATTTTATGTGTTCGTTTAAAAAAAAATTAAAAACAGCATTTTTTAACATACTCTCAAGACATACAAAGTTGCATCGTTATTAAAACGACGGCCTAAACCATTGTTTCAACCTTCACAACAATTAACGCGTCACGTAAGCGTTTTGGGGATACAACAACTTACGTAGGAGCTTAGGAGGTATCGATTAGTAAATAAACAGTTTAACACAAAAGGTGAGTATGACAAAGGAGTATGTCAGGAACTTCTCAACCTTTCCCTCCTTCACCATTTCATCACAGGACTGCAAGAAGTTGGGAGCGTTGGCAACCTTATGTGGTTGACAGCCAATTTCCTACACTTTCGTTCACGATAGGTATCCGTTAAGTGTGGAACGCCCTTCCGGCGTCCATGTTACTTCCCTTCTTATAACTTGAACCTGAATTCAATAGGCATCTTCTGTAGAATAGAATAGAAATATTTTTTATTCAACAAAACTTTTACAAGTGCTTTTGAATCGTCGATGAATCTACCACTGGTTCGGAATGCCCTTCCTGCCGAGAAGAGCCAGCAATAAACTCGGCGGTTGCTTTTTAAAAAAAAAAAAAAAATTACAATAGGTAACAAAACTATGCTATGTATACAGTGTTTCCACAATGAAGTTTCAAAAATGCGTACTCACATACAATCCAATACATGTTAAGACGGGCAGACAGAAAGCAGACCCATTCCCGTTGGTGGCACCCGTTCACGAGCATGACGCATGATCCAGCCTTATACAAGCACGTTCTAACATAGGTAGAGTTAATCATTACATGCTATCAGTTATTTTGATGACCTCCCTGGCGCAGTGGTGAGCGCTGTGGTCTTATAACTGAGAGGTCTCGGGTTCGATTCCCGGCGGGGGCAATTTGGGAATTTATAATTTCTGAATTGTCTGTCTAGTCTGGTGGGAGGCTTTGGCCGTGGCTAGTTACCACCTTACCGTCAAAGACGTGCCACCAAGCGATTAGCGTTCCGGCACGATAACGTGTAGAAACAGATTAGGGGTATAGGTTGAATGTACCATATACCCCTTCTAAGTTAGCCCGCTACCATCTTAGACTGCATCGTCACTTACCATCAGGGACATATCACAGTCAAGGACTATCTCGAATAAAAAAAATATGATTGTTCTTGAAATTGACATTTCTGTCAATTTCGTTGTCACCTAACCTGAGGCAGCTCATAAAAGTTAGGGAACGTTGGTGGAAACGGGAACAGATTTTTATGATAGCCCACTATCTGTATTTTTCTTGTAAAAGTCGCAATATTGACTTAGTACACTATCCATCAAGATCTCAACGGCTCTTCCGAAATATTTTGACAGGTGAGTAAGACATCACTCCGTGCTACCATTTGTCTGATCCATGAGTCAGCATAATTGTTAGTGACGATGAGTTTAAATGCATTAAGTGACTTGCATTCCTCCAAATGACGCTAGGTTTTAGCGAATGGAAACATCGAAACCTGTCTACACATGGCGCCAAGCATATACGAGTCTTGGGCTGAAATCAAGACAAGTTAAAACGAGACAGATTTATGTCAAAGCATATTTATCTATATATATAAAATTCAAAGTCCTGACTGACTGAGATATCAACGCACAGCCTAAACTACTGAAGTTAGAAACTTGAAATTTTTACAGTTGGTTCCTTTTATGACGTAGGTGCACACCAGTCTTATTCATAAAAATTTATAGAAGCTTTATTAGCTTGTTATAAGTAAAGTTCTCAAAAACATTATTCATAAACGTTCAATAGTGCTATAATGCTCTATAAAGACTCAATAAAGGTTCCATAACTTATAACAGGCTGAACCCTACTATAAACCGTGAATAAAATATAAATATGGCCGCCGTCTTGTCTTCAGATGACAGCTGATTTAAATAAATAAGATTAATTAATTATTTTAAATAAATAAGAAATAAATAAATAATCATTTAATTCAGAAAAAATCCATAGCATTACAATAATAATAATAATTTAAATTTCATTAGTATCTAAGTTAGTGTGTTAGTAATAAAATTTCCTATTTCTATGTTAGTATTGTTGGTTCAATCTCGTCATCATATCAAAGTATCATAATAACAGACTGATTACATTCTCTTGGATTATAATGCAAGCTCTGCAAGCTATAGCCGCCATTGAGTATGTCGAAAACCCTACACGTCGTCAGAAGCTGTACCAGAGGAGAAATAACCCGTTTTCTTTGCCGGAAATCGAGTTTAAACGGCGATGAAATTTCTTCCTGTTTCCATTTTAATTAATTAAATGAATCCAAACAAAACTCTGAACCTATCTATTCTCCAGACAGTCGACACTTTTGGCGGAAAACAAATGTCACACATGACATGTGTCACTTTTTGTGTAGAGCCCAGTAGTATTTTTGCCATTTTGTCTATGAATTCATCAGAACGACAACATAATAAAGCGAAACTAGCCTATAGCGAGAATTTAGTTGTGAGAGATTTATTGAACCTTTATGAATAAAGAAAGTTATGAAACGTTTAATAGGCCTATTGAGCATTTTAGCTAATGAACGTTTTAAACCTATAATAAGGGATTTTTATGAATAATACTGTAAGAAAGGATTATTGGAAATTCCACCCCTAAGGGGTGGTTTAAGTAGGGGATGGAAGTTTATATGAAACTCCGTCATTTTTCAAGCTGTTTCCATCAAAGTTGGTATTTGAGCTTTCAGTTAAAAATAAAAAAGTACGTGTGTCACAGTTTTTGAAAATTCCACCCCAAAATCTAATTCCACGCGGACGAAGTCGCGGGGGCAAAAGCTAGTGTCTCTATATAATTCTGATTCTATAATTTCTGAATTGGCTCTGGTCTGGTCTGGTGGGAGGCGTTGGCCGTGGTAGTTACGACCCTACCGTCAAAGACGTGCCGCCAAGCGATTTAGCGTTCTGGCACGATGGCGTGTTGAATGTACACTGCCATACCCCTTCCAAGTTAGCCCGCTACCATCTTAGACTGCATCGTCGCTTACCATCAGGTGAAATCGCAGTTAAGGAATATCTTTAAGCCTCAATAGCGCAACGGTTAAAGGTGCGGACTGAAAACTGAAATGTCGCAGGTTCGAGTCCCACTCGTTGCACTATTGTCGTGCCCACTCCTAGCACAAGCTTTTCGCTTATTTGGAATAAGTCAAGTTCAGCTTGGCTAATATTCTTAAAAAAAAATCTTGTCGAATAAAAAAAATTATTCACAGATAGATGATGATACAGCAGCAAAAAGTCTAATTTAAAATTATAAAAAGCGTCTCGCTTTGACATATTCGCAGCGCCTCGCCTTCACTGTAGCCTATATCTCCACACTTTTTCCCGCTGTCGGCTTTCTCCCGCCTCGCCTCAAACTATGTATGGTGCGATTCTCTAAAAATTATTACCACTGACCTTTTTTTTTTAATATTAGCCAAGCTGAAGTTGACTTACATACAGAATAATTTAACAATTATTAGTAAATAGACATACAGTTTATTAATGAGAACTAAGTTCTAATTAAATACCTTTATAAAAATAAGAGTGAATGTAATTAAACGGAAGCCATCTTGGAAAATGGTTACGCGATAAATTCAGCCAATCACCCCAATAGGCCGAGCGAATAACCGATTTTGAAAAATTGTTGGATAATGTTCGGAATTACTACTACTATTATAAAAAAATATCTTATTTCAGCAATAAAAATAAGGCTAAGTAGATAAAATTACCATTTCAATCATTTAAAATTCACGCAAAAACGCTCGACGGTGTCATGGCGTCGTTCGTGACGTCATTTCTATATTTTTTCATAGTTGTTTGTCAAAGTCTGAAGATAGCTGTGACGTATCGCTCTGATTGGCGTTCAATTCAATATGGCGGATTGCTGTATTTTATAGTTTCATTTTATCAAAATAAATATCAATCTCGCTCAAAATAGAAAAATAAATACATTTTTCATAATCCGTGAATCCTGCTTCATGAGTAAAATTCATAATTTTATTGATTCTTGGTTACTGTCATCACCTCTGGAACCAATCTGCTTTGCTTCAGCTGTCCACAAGATAGATAAACTATATATTGTAACATTTTTTGTTTTGAAAATTAGCAACTGCTGAGTTTCTTGCCGGCTCTTCTCACCAGAATTAATATTCCGAACCGGTGCAGTAGATTTTCGACTTGGCATTTTTGACGACTTCCCTGGCGCAGTGGTGAGCGCTGTGGTCTTATAACAATTTAGGAATTTTTAATTTCTAAATTGTCTCTGGTCTGGTCTGGTGGGAGGCTTTGGCCGAGGCTAGTTACCACCTTACCGTCAAAGACGTGCCGCCAAGCAATTTAGCGTTCCGGTACGATGGCGTGTAGAAACCGATTAGGGGTATGGGTTGAATTTACACTGCTATACCCCTTTCAAGTTAGCCCGCTACCATCTTAGACTGCATCGTCACTTACGTGAGATCGCAGTCAATCTTGTCATCGAATAAAAAAAAAAAGAGCCACTAATTGACATACATGAAATAAATAATTTTGAATTTCTTGAAAATTTATTGACAGTGATGGTTTTTACAGAATCGGCCTGCAGGTGTAATGTTCTGCGTGGTTTGACAGTTGTTATGATTGATGTCCCATGTCGGTACATCACAAGCACTGCGAGAGATTACTACAGTTCTTTCATTTCACGAGGGCGCGTGGCTCATGGTTGTGTGTGTGTCGTATCTATATAAGTGAGAGCGAGAACTTGGTCTCGCCAGTCCGCTCTCACCTGGGCTCCTGACAGGCACCCACATTTACGCAATGTGCATGTACACGACGTGACCACAAGTAAAGCTCACGCGTCCTCATGAGTTGAAAGAACTATAAGAATAATTAGTTTTTTTATTATTATGAGATAGACTTGCGCTTGACGACAATCAATGATGAAAAATATTGATGAGGTCTAGGTAGGAGCGCGCTTGCCCAGAAAATGCCTATTCACTCTTTGTCTTGTAGGTACTCAAATTGTAGTTGTAGGGAAAAACGGAAGCCGGAAGGGCATTCCAAATTATGGCGGTGCGTATCAGGAACGAGGAAGCAAAGCGCTTAGTGCGCGTTCTTGGGATTTCAACTACGTAGGGGTACAGATCTATTCTGTGCCTTGTGTACTATAAGAATAATCAGATTATAGAATAGAATAGAATAGAAATATTTTTTATTCAAATAAACTTTTACAAGCACTTTTGAATCGTCAATGAATCTACCACTGGTTCGGAATGCCTTTCCTGCCGAGAAGAGCCAGCAAGAAACTCGATGGTTGCTCTTTTCAAAAAAATAAAAATTTTACAATTGTTATTGAAACTATGCCATGTATTCAGTGCTTCCACGATGAATTTTCCTGAGTACAATACAAGTAAAAATAAATACAATACAAATACAAATAAATACAATTCAATACATGTTAACACAGGCAGGCAAAAGCAGACCCATTCCAGTTGGTGGCACCCGTTCACGAGCATGACGCATGATCCAGCCATTGCTTCGCTCAACCATCTTTGAGGGAACGTAACAACCCGCACCACACGACACCACCACAGAAACTTTAAGAGAGCATGACATTCTTAGGCTACCCATGTTAAGGCATCGAATTACTAACTATAAACACAAAAATGCTAAAACCCTACCTAAAGCCGTCTCTAACCGCCCCTATAACGGCCCCTGTCCTCACATCTAACCTATTTAACCACAACACATCAGACAAACCACCATCTGAACGTGAGGGTAACTATCAAACATATACAAATATTATTTAATCAATTACACTCATCTAAACCTACGGGTAATATTTATTCGATTAGGGCGCGATTGCTATCACAATCCCTTAATCAAATACAACGACCTAGACGCGGGAGCATCCAATAGCCGTATGAGTCTCTGGAAGAGACTGAATTAATAACGTCCAACCTGCTGTATTTATACTCACAGCGCGGCGCTAGACCGGCGCCTACGTCGTCAACAAAATCAAACTACCTGCTACTAGTTTTATCTAGCTACCTTCAATACATTAAAGTTGTATATCTTTACTATTTCAATATTTCGCTAACATAACTTTGACCAACTGGCCTCACCCACGCTAGATACGGGAGGTGCAGCTAAATATAGTATGCTTTTTGTTTTCAGCAGGACTTAGGTAAGTACAGTTTTTGTATAAATCACTTTTTCTCACTGTCGGCTTTCTCCCGCCTTAACGCAGGTGATATAGTCTCCCGCAGTGTCTTGACAGCTGTTATGATTGATGTCTCGTGTCGGTACATCACAGGACTGAGTTGCAGACACTGATCTCTATAGTTAATCTGTGATTAACACTGGACTTGCTGACAAATGACAGCTTTATTATGGACTAGCTGTTGCCCGCAACTTCGTCCGCGTTAATTTCTGTTATTATGATTGCGATTAAGAAGTTTTTTAAAGAATATATTTTAAATATGGATAATTTTCCCCGTTTTTGCAACATTTTTCACTGATGCTTCGCTCCTATTGGTCGCAGCGTGATGTTATATAGCCTAAAGCCTTCCTCGATAAAGGGACTATCCAACACAAAAAGAATTTTTCAATTCGAACCAGTAATTCCTGAAATTAGCGCGTTCAAACAAACAAACTCTTCAGCTTTATAATATTAGAATAAATAAAATGTAGCCTTTGTGTAATTCCAAACTATTGGTAATCGATCTGACTGACTGATCTATCAACGCACAGCTCAAACCAATGGACGGATCAGGCTGAAATTTGGCATACAGATAGCTATTACGACGTAGGCATCCGCTAAGAAAGGATTTTTGAAAATTCAACCCCTAAGGAGGTAAAATATGGGTTTAAAAAGTCGAAGTTAACGTGACCGAAAACGGCAATAGCAAGTCTTGATAAATTTGAGACTAGATGATATCCGCGACTTCGTTCGCGTGGATTAATGTTTTTATTCCCGCAAGAACTCTCTCATTTCCCGGGATAAAAAGTAGACTATGTGCTATTCCAGACTATAATCTATCTCCGTGCCAAAATTCAGCCAAATCGGTTCAGTCGTTGCGACGTGATTGAGTACCTAACAAACATACAAACTTTCGCATTTATAATATTAATAATAGGATTATAGGATTAGATGAGGAGATCCGTAGGAGAACAAGTTAGCTCAGCAAGTCGCGAAACTGAAGTGGAAATGGGCGGGGCACATAGTTCGAAGAGCTGATGGTCGATGGGGTCCCAAGGTGCTGGAGTGGCGACCCCGCACCTTAACATGAGCAAAGCCGCGGGAAAAAGCTAGTCATTCAAGGTTAAATTCAATTGTCGTTACAAATAGCAACAAATGGACATAATGGAGTCGCATTGTGTTCTGTGCATCGTACTAATGGTCGCACAAACCGTTTGAAAATGTATTAAATCAAGTATTTACTCTTTTATTTACTGCTAAATACAAGTAGGTCTAGGTAAACCGTGATTTTGTGGCGATTTTCTATACCTAATAGATTCGTGGCACGCGATGGAGAGAACTATGCTCGAAGTATCCCTAGAGCCTTACCCACCAACGCTTTTTTATATTCAACTAGCTGATACCCGAGACTTCGTCCGCGTGGATTTAGTATTAAAATCCCTCTGATTTTCCGGGATTCAAAGTAACCTATGTTACTCTCCAGGTCCCTAACTATACCAATGCAAAAAATCACGTCGATCTGTGGCTCCATTGCAGCGTTATTGAAGGACAAACAAACAAACAAACACACTTTCGCATTTATAATATTAGTAAGGATGACAGGTAGTGCATGACTGCGATCTCACCTAATGATAAGTGACGATACAGTCTAAGATGGTAGCGGGCTAACTTGGAAGGGGTGTGGCAGGGTACATCTAGATCGGTTCAAATCTTTAATGAGTCCCGACTGTTTAAGTACGACTTGGTTTTTCCCTTTCAGTTTTTATTTAAAACTAGTTGATGCCGCGAGGAATTAGTTTTTAAAATCCTGTGGAAACTCTTTGATTTTCCGGGACAAAAAGTAGCCTATGTCACTCTCCAGGTCATTAACTATACCCATACAAAAAATCACGTTGATCTGTGGATCTGTTGCAGCGTTATTGAAAGACAAACCAACAAACAAAAACACTTTCGCATTTATAATATTAGTAAGGATTAAATTTTTACGCAGTCGGGGTGTTAATTTTTTAACTTTAATATTTTTATTTGCATGGGTATAGTTGAGGACAGGGAGAGTGACATAGGCTACTTTTTATTCCGGAAAATCAAAGAGTTCCAGCGGGATTTATAAAGACTAAATCTACGCGAGCGAAGCTAATATAAATTCAAACACAAATCAGTAGCCGAAACTTGGTCTCAAAAAAGTTTAACAAAGGCAAACAAAATCATTCAACCCTGTTTTGGTTGAATGTGTTCGCCCAAGCGTGGGTTGACGAGATTATTGGGTGTTTTCGGATTTTCTATTTGAAGGTAACGCCGTTATGGATTAGTATTATACCCATGTTGGGTTGACTATACACTATACAGTTACATTGTAAAAGATACGTTTTTTGTTTCAGTAGATATCTAATCTAAATATATAAAATGTGACTGACTGACTGATCTATCAATGCACAGCTCTAACCGCTGGACGGATTGGGCTGAATAATAATAATAATAATAATAATTCCTTTATTTGCAAGATTGCATGTATACAAAATAGATGTTACATAATAGATACCAAGCTACAATCAGCCATACAATGGCATGCAAATGGTTTATATATAAAGTCGTCACAGTTAGGATTATTAATTAAGATGTCAATTATTAAATTATGATAATTACAATATAAATAATAATTACAGTAAGATTAGTCAAATTTAATCTGCAATTTATAATTTCCCACTCAAAATCATTTTTAGAAATTCAAATAATCATTTATGGAATAAAAACATTTATCCAGGAGCCATGTAAACAGACGGGTTTTGAATAGAATTAGTGACATAATATTTTTTAATTCAGCTGGTAATTTATTATAGATTTTAACACACATTGCGTCACAACTTTTTTTATAGTGGCTGCTCTTTGGAGGGTGTTTTAAAACCAGGCGGTCTAAATTTCTGCCTCTTCTCGGATACAATTCGGACACCTTTGTAAATAGGCTTTGGTGACCTTTAACGAACACGCATATCTCAAAGATGTACAGACATGGAAGTGGTAGCACACGCAAGTTTTTAAAATGTGGTAGACAGGAATCTCTATAGGATGATCCTGTCATTGCACGTATGCATTTTTTTTGTGCTATAAAAACTCGATTAAGGTCGACTGAATTTCCCCATAAGATTAGCCCATAACGCAGAACTGACGAAATGTAGCTGTGGTAGACTGCTAGAACTGTTTGAGGTAATGCTATTTTACGCAACCTGTATAACACGTATACGTAACGGTTTATTTTTTGACATACCATGTTAATGTGATCTTTCCAGTTTAAGGTTTGGTCAAGATGTAAGCCTAAGAACTTTATGTGTTCAGACTCTCCAATTTGTGTACCATTGTGGTTTATATTAAGTTTTGGCTGGCATTTTCGACTACTGATGCAAAATTGAATGTAGGAAGTTTTACTTAGATTAATTTGCAGTTTATTATACTCTAGCCATGTTACTATTCTACTAATTTCATTATTAATGTCAGTCTCATATTGGGTAATTGTGTCATTATTATTTGTTGTAATTATTACCGAAATGTCAATTATTACCGAAATTTGGCATACAGATAGATATTATGACGTAGGTATCCGCTAAGAAAGGATTTTTAAAAATTCAACCCCTAATGGAGTTAAATAGAGGTTTGAAAACCCTAACTTAATGTGAGCGAAGCTGCGGGAAAATGCTAGTATATGTATTATGTATAAAAGGAAAAGATGGCTGTCTGACTGACTGATCTATCAACGCACGGTTCAAATCACTGGACGTATTGGCTGAAAGACATACAGATAGCTATTGTGACGTAGGCATCCGCTAAGGATTTTTGAAAATTCAACCCCTAAGGGGGTAAAATATGGGTTTTGAAAAATCGAAGTTAACGTGAGCAAAAACAGCAACAACAAGTCTTGATATATTTGAGATTAAATGAGGAGATCCGTATTGCACTTCCTATTTACTTTCCCTCATTCTTTTAGTCCGACGGGGAGGAAATCCGACACGACCAGAGAGATCAAGCGCAAGACCGACTGTTTTACGTGCTCTCCGAGGCACGTCCTAACTCCGGTACTGAGAAAATCTTGACAGAAAACCCCATCGATTGAAGTACTTTGCTGAGTTCACTCCTCTTTGGCAGAATACAGCTAAACCTTTGCCATCTGTAGCAGCACTGAAAAAAAAAACAAAATATGTCAAAGTCAAAAATAGGGCGGCAAAGATGGCGTCCGATGTTTTATAACGCCAAAGCCACAAACGGAAAGGAATAATATAAAAAGGCTCGCGTGTCTCTCCGGTACATAGCCGGGCGGTACATGGGCCGGTACATGGGCAGGTATAATTGTACATAATACCTATGTATTGTAACGTAATTTGCGTCTGCGCTGCGGTCTAATGACAGGGCGCGTAGCACGCATGCGCGATACACACGGCGTTGTTTTTGGACGGAATTGAGACTTGGACTTTGGAAAAAATTTCGACTTTTAATGCCGGCAACGCATCGGTGGTGCCTCTGGTACTACAAGTGTTCATGGGCAGCGGTAATCTACACTTTACATCAGGTGACCCGCCAGCTCGTTTGCCCGCTATTCATATAAAAAAAAATGCAACTTTGCAAAAATTTGTCTTTAAATCAAGAGTGAATAGGCATCTTCTAGGCAAACGCGTACCATCTTAGGCTGTATCTTCACTTACCATCAGGTGAGATCGCAGTCAAGCGCTAGTCCATATATTTCAAAAAAAAAACTCGAAAGCGAAGTATACACTTATGATAATTTAAACACAACATGTTCAACTGGTATTAATGCTCTGTAGTTAACGTACCTAGATTTAACTCTTTGTTAGCATATTATATAACAAACCCAGGTGGTTTTTCTGATGCTATAAGCTATAAGTATTTTTTGTAAATTTTATGTAAATAAATAAATAAAAAAAAGATCGAAAAACTTAATCTATTTTATATTTTACTAGCTTTTGCCCGCAGCTTCGGTCTCGTTTAGTTCTTTGAGCTGTGCGTTGGTAGGTCAGTCAGTCAGTCAGTCAGTCAGTAATTTTTTCCTTTTAGATATTTATAAGATAAGAAGAAGTAGCTTTTTTAGCCTTTGTTAGGCTGAGTAAAATTGAACCTTTGCCTTTCGCAAAAAAAATCAATGTCTGAATATGTTTACCATCTATGGTCTTACCCTTCTCTGAGAGCTAATATATATTTATAATTTCTGAATTACCCCCCAGTTATGAGACCACAGCGCTCACCACTGCGCCAGGGAGGTCGTCAAATTCTTATAAGTATAAGATATACCTACTATTTGTAACACTAAACAAGAATAAATTTATTTTCTTTCTTCTTCTTTCTTTCTTCCGTAACTAGCGAAAAGAAATAATGCGGCAGTGTGTCCCGACGCTTCTGAAAGACGTAAAAACAATCGCGTTTCCTCCCGCCGCAGACGTGATTGAAGTCGTCTATTTAGGTACAGTCGGCCTCCAAATATCTAGAAAATCCTACTTATCACACTATCTAATATTACTAGCTTTTGCCCCCGCGACTTCGTCCGCGTGGAATTAGATTTTGGGGTGGAATTTTCAAAAACTGTGACACACGTACTTTTTTATTTTTAACTGAAAGCTCAAATACCAACTTTGATGGAAACAGCTTGAAAAATGACGGAGTTTCATATAAACTTCCATCCCCTATTTAAACCCCTTAGGGGTGGAATTTCCAATAATCCTTTCTTAGTGTGCGTCTACGTCATAAAAGGAACCAACTGTAAAAATTTCAAGTTTCTAACTTCAGTAGTTTAGGCTGTGCGTTGATATCTCAGTCAGTCAGTCAGTCAGGACTGAATTTTATATATACCTATAGATAATTCATTTATTCATTGCACAATTGTGAGTTACAATTAAGATGTAACAAATATGTCATTAGTCTAGGTATACATGTCACAATCTGCCATTATTGGCGTGCAAACTTAACAACAATAAAATTTCGTCAAATCAAATTATGTTCAATGATTAAGTTAATAAAAAAATACTAAACAAAATGCCATATAAATAGAACAATTTAAATGTCATCGTAAAAAGTAAATAAATAGTAAATATCAATTTATACAAAGAAAATTGGTCAATAAAGAAAAATAATATTACAAAGGCTAAAGTTTGTATGTGTGTGTGTTTTTGTTTGTTATGCCTTCACGCCACAACGAATGAACCGATTTGGCTGAAATTTGGAATGGATATAGCTCATAGCCAGATTTAACACATAGGCTACTTTATCCCGGAAAATTAAAGAGTTTTTGCGGGAATTGAAAATATTAACCACGCGAACGAAGTCGCGGGAATCTTCTTGTATTAAAAAAGCGAAAGGATGTATGGATGGATGAATGGATGTTTATTACTCAATAGTGACGCAACGACTGAACCGCTTCGACTAAAATTTGACACAAAGATAGATTATAGTAATAACATATAGACTACTTTTTATCCCGGAAAATAAGTTTCCGCGGGAATTAAAAAACCTCAATCCACGCGAACGAAGTCGCAGGCATCAGCAAACGAGAAAAGCGCTCGTATAGTGAACGACCTTGGGATTTCTATCATACAATTTTACAAACAATTTAATTCATACAATTTTATAGCTCACTGTACTTTCACCAGGCGGCGCCGCAAGTTTCACTTAGTGATGTTCTTATCACTACTTACGAATATTCAAACATATAGTCGAGTCGAGTCGATAGTCGAATCAAATCGACGACCTCCCTAGCGCAGTGGTGAGCGCTGTGGTCTTATAACTGGGAGGTCTCGGTTTCGATTCCCGGCGGGGGCAATTTAGGAATTTATAATTTCTTAATTGTCTCTGGTCTGGTCTGGTGGGAGGCTTTGGCCGTGGCTAGTTACCACCCTACCGTCAAAGACGTGCCGCCAAGCGATTTAGCGTTCCGGCACGATGGCGTGTAGAAACCGATTAGGGGTATGGGTTGAATTTACACTGCTATACCCCTTCCAAGTTAGCCCGCTACCATCTTAGACTGCATCGTCACTTACCATCAAGTGAGATCGCAGTCTAGGGCTATCTTGTCATCGAATAAAAAAGAAAAAAAAAATAGTCTAATACCCGATTTAACCCATTATGGGAGTGTCTAAAAATAAAATTGCATCAGTGTGACAATTCAAATTCAATATTATTTATTTCATGTAGACCAACTTGTAGCTCTTATAACACGTCATGACTCTACCACCGGTTCGGAATGCTGATTCTGCTGAGAAGAGCCGGCAAGAAACTCAGCAGTTGCTCTTTTCATAACATAATATTACAAAAAAAAATTCAAATCTGTATCTGCATGTAGGTATTTTTTTTTTTTAATTCATTCTTGCCAACATTTTGTACTCTAAAAACGTAAATAATTTTAATATTATATTTATATTATAATTTATATATTTTAATATTATACATAATATCTAGGTATGTTTTTTAAGTATTACGTCACGTAACTTACGTGATACTCGTTTTGCTTAAATATCACTCGCAAAGTTACATGTATAATGTTAGTAGTTAGTTAGTTCATCAATTTTTAAGTTTAGTTTTTAAGGATATAATGTAGGTATACAGAATAAATAAATAAATAATGTTTGTAAATGATTGATATAAAAAATGGATGGTGTAAATATGATTTTGTAAAAATTCCGAAGAAAAGCATTTTTAAACCCAATTTAAACCAGACGCATATACAAAAAATGGCATATGCTCTATGAAATTATACATATTAATACAAAAAATTACAAATTTTATATTTAGCTTTTATTTTTGATATTGACGTCTTATTTTTAATTTAGAATTTAGTTTTGTGTTTGAATATACGAATAAATTATGCCCTTAAAAAATACAAAAAAAATATTTTCCCATTTCAGCAGTCAAATAAAAAACACATCCCTACTTTCAACGCATGTGCATATGGCTCTCTCTTTTGCACACACCTGTCTCTATCTAACGCAATGTCGACTTTCAATTTTCAAAACAATATACTTACTTACTATACTATTTTTTGACGATCTCCCTGGCGCAGTGGTGAGCGCTGTGGTCTTATAACTGGGAGGTCTCGGGTTTGATTCCCGGCGGGGGCAATTTAGGAATTTATAATTTCTAAATTGTCTTTGGTCTGGTCTGGTGGGAGGCTTTGGCCGTGGCTAGTTACCACCATACCGTCAAAGACGTGCCGCCAAGCGATTTAGCGTTCCGGCACGAGGGCGTGTAGAAACCGATTAGGGGTATGGGTTGAATTTACACTGCTATACCCCTTCCAAGTTAGCCTGCTACCATCTTAGACTGCATCATCACTTACCATCAGGTGAGATCGCAGTCAAGGGCTATCTTGTCATCGAATAAAAAAATAAAAAAATAAAACTATAATTAAACTTCGCAGTTTAACGATAGACCTATAAAACAAAACTTACACTTATGCCCGTTTTCAACAACCATACTTTCCTTCCCTCATGTAGGAGTCCCTTTACTACGGTAGCCCCTAAATTTTTTTTTATTTTTATTCGATGACAAGATAGCCCTTGACTGCGATCTCACCTGATGGTAAGTGACGATGCAGTCTAAGATGATAGCGGGCTAACTCGGAAGGGATATAGCAGTGTAAATTCAACCCATACTGTAGCGTGGTAAAATTACATTTATCATAATTATTGTTTTTTTATTGTACATAGTAAAGGTAAAATCAATACCACCAATGCCATCTAGTGGGTCGTCTGGAGTTTAAAGTTCTAGTTGTCAAAACATAAACTGTATTACCATTAAATGAACATTTAACGTAAAAATTTATATTTTTCTTCGCAGATAAGTAAAATAAGATATAACTAATTATTTAAAAGCATAATTATAAAAGTTTGGGTTTTAATGTTGTGAAAGGTTGGTAATAAAAAGCATTTCAGAACGATTTCTAGGAAGTTCTCTTAGTAAATCCAGTGTTGTCGTATTTAAGTGTTTTGCGTTAAATTGGGGGAAAAATTCATATTGGGACATACAATTTAATATATAAGTCATTTAAACCGGCGTGACTTTCACGTTCGGCTCGAGGAAATAACCTTCTGTATTTGGGTGTTTAGAGATTTTGGGTAATTATTCATTATTTGGGATTTTTATGTGTGTAAAAGCGGTTTAGGCCTGAGGTCGTGAAATAGGGAGTTATTGACACAGAAGTGGTAACTGGATTTTATGTCAAGATTGGCACTAGGGTTTGGTTGGTAGGAGATCCGGTTTGGGAAATCAGCCTTTTCGTTGTGTGATCTAGTGGATTGCAATGAAGCTCTCCAAGAGAGAAAAATTTTGAAATGGGTTTTCACCCCTAGATTTGTAATGTAAATATTTTATAGTAAAAAATAGGAAGGTGTGAAATGAGTAAGTGTTTTGACGAATTTGGTTCGAATCATATTGTTTTGTTTTGTTAGATACAACTTAGTTGACCGCCATTTTGTTGTCTCGTTTTAGCCGGTGCCGTACCGAAATGAAATAAGATACTTAACCTTTTGTAAAATGGGAGCAGGCGGGAATTGACTAGTTAAAATATTTGCTGGTAAGTTCGTATTTTTTAAATTTTAGGCGTCTTATCTAAATTTATGATAACCATTTATGCGTGGGAGCACGCGGTCTTTGATCGGGTGTTGAAATCGATTATGTTCTCAAATTCCAGGTCAATGTGGGAATATTAACAATGTTTACAAGATTTAAGATTTAAGATTTAAAAGATTTTCAAGATTTACAAGTTTTCACAAGTTCTCCCGGGTGTTATAGAAGCTTTCCAACAAAATATCATGAATCTCAGGATTATTTAATTTAACCAAAATGTGGTGAGAATTTAATCGCTGCGTATCCACTGAATTGTTATGTGAAACGAACAGTCAGCAGTGTGGACAGCAAAATTTAATCAGGTGAACTCTTTAAATTTTATTTAATAGGAAGTTTAAGTGAAGTGAATTCACCGCAGAACATTTGTGCGTACAGGACTTACCTTATGCCGATCTACTTAGGTATAGTAAAATAAAGATTAGCTATACTGTATATAATTTAACCTAACCAGATTGGAGGTATCTGTGTATACTCACCAATCTTGTTATAAAAGCTGGAAAAAAAAGCATGAAAATTTCCTTGTAAGTCTGTGTCATTTTTTTTGGTTATGTTATTAACATTTGTTCTTGAATACATTGAATATTGAATACATTGAATACATGAGCAACCAACTTTATAAAAATTTTATTTTTATTTACAACTCCACATCAAAGTTTTGTAGCCTATTTCCTTACCCGACGTGGTATATGTTTCTGAACCCACGGTTTGTACCCGTCTCATGCTAATGAACCAATTTAACAGCCAGCCGTCGTATCAGGTAGGAAACAAGGTTACAAATGGCGCCCTTGGGAATTAATTTAACAGTTTTTTGAGACAAATAGTTTTCTTGAATAGTTTTTTTTTCTTTTAGTTTGCAAATATAACCCTGAGAGTAATTGAACTCATACTTATTAAGTATTAAAGTAAATAATTGGTACATACAGGTTGATTCTTATTTGTATGTTTGAAATATTGCATTTTATGTACCGTTGTTATAATTTAGGAACAAATATAGAAACATTTTGATAACAAATACACAATATTGAGTAATATAGTAATAATGCATGTTGTTCTTTACTGTACTGTACTGTTTTGATATGGAGTTGAATTTAAATTAAAAAATATTTTGGAATTTTCTTGTTAACCTTTATAAATAAATAAAATTGAAATAAATTCATATTTAATATAGTTGGTTGTTATGAACACTTATACTAAGTGTAAGTGTCAGTGAATAATAATTGAAATATAAGATTAATTTAGTAATTAGTAGGGAAATTGTATTATAACTATAGACTACTTACTATATAAGGTAGAATTTGGCTTGTGAGTATTATACTAATAGTTTTGTTAAACAACATGGAAAGAGTTATACAGTTTCACTCCTTGAGGAAGGATGAACTGACTTATGAAGTTAGCATTAGGTCGGAAACACCAGCTTCCACAACCGATGGTCTTAGACGTCAACTTCGAAAACTTATGTTAGAATGTCCCTCAGACGCAATATTTGAAACGGATTTTAGTACAGAAACGGAACTTGAAATTATTTCAGAAAAATTAACCGACTTAACCACAATTTTAGAAAGATGGGAGAAAAATAAAGAAAAAACTTCACTGTCTCGAGCTAAAGCCTTAGGTTATCACCTGTTCTTTAGATTGTCACGCGTTCAAACTTTAGGAAAAGATAGTATCACAAAGAAAGCGGAACTTAGTAAAAATTTGGAAAGATTGTTAGGAAAATTTGAAAGTTTGTCGTCTCCGTCAAGTGTTAAGCAGTCAACAGAGGTGATTTCAGATACTGACCCGGTGCAACCCTTGAGTATAGAATGCTTAGGGGATAAAAACATTTCTAAGTGGAATGTAAAGTTTCATGGAACTTCTGATGTTAGATCCTTTATCGAGCGTGTCGAGGAGTTGAAATGTTGTTATGGTATTTCAGAATCAAAATTGTTTAACTCTGCAGCTCAATTGTTTTCTGAGCAGGCTCTCTTATGGTTTAGAGGTATTAGAGATCAAGTGTCATCCTGGCAGGAGCTAAAATCTTTAATTTTGACAGAATTTGATCCCGTTGATTATGACTATAGATTGAAAGGTGAAATTCGATCGAGAACTCAAGGTATTGATGAGCCAGTGCACATTTATTTTTCCATAATGTCTTGCTTGTTCGGTAGATTGAAGGAGGCATTACCTGAGGAAGAAAAGTTAAAAATTCTATTACACAACATTAGGCCGTCGTTTTCACAACAGTTAGCCCTAGTAGATATTAAAACAGTGTCAGAATTAAAAGAAAAGTGCAAGTTGTTAGAGTCCGCAGCTCAAAGAGCAAATTTATTTTCAGAGCCAATGAAACCTAACGCTAGTATACTTAGTGCAGAATTTAGTTATAAACAGAAAAGTAAACAGATTGCCGGAATAGAAAACAAAAGTAAAGACAATAACTCAGAAAATACATTGATTAGTAAAAACAAAATTGCAGAAATTAAAACAAGTAAGAAACCTCAATATTCAGGGAAAAATAATTACCATTCAAATATTAAACCTCAATATTCAAGGAATAATTATTATTCAAACAATAAACCACAGTATTCAGGGAATACTTATTATTCAAATAATAGACAAAAATTCTTTCCAAATTATCAAAATCAAACATTTAACAGAAATTATAATCCAAATTATTCGAATAATCATCAATTCAATAAATTTAATAGAGGACAGGGAAATTTTTATGGGAAAAATAATTTTAATCAGAGACAAATATATTGTTTCACTTGTCAAAATCCCGGATTTACAAAACTAACATGCCCAAAATGTAATAATGTAAAACAAAAGGAAAGTCAGCAAATAGTTGAGCAAAAAAACTAATAGAGCCGAATTGTAGCAAAAATCCAGAAGAATATGAAAAATTAAAACAAAAATTTTATAAATTAGAGTCTATAGCTACAATTCGATTTACCCCTAAAAAGGATGATATTAGGCCATATTTAAAATTCTTTATAAATAATCTGGAAATGGTAGGATTGTTAGATTCTGGTGCATGCATTTCAATTTTAGGCAACAACTGTCATAAATATTTCATAGATTGGGGTTATCAATTTAATAGTTTTGTAGATAATTCATGTAGTGTTGCAAACGGAGTAAAGTTAGAATCAATAGGCCACATGTTTATACCGGTAACATTTAATAACAAAACATGTGTTATAAAGTTTTATATCATGCCAACTATTGTGTCAGATATAATATTAGGGTGTGACTTTTGGAAATCATTTAATTTGGCTCCTGAGATATTCGAAAGCATCGATTATATAAATCCACCTGTCAGTTTTTGCGATTCAATTTCTAAAAATAAAATAAATAGTATTCAACCATTTCATTCCTTAAGTTTAGATCAGCAAGGAATAGCTCAAGCGATAATTGAAAAATTCCAGGATATTTCTTTTGAAAAAAAGGGTTTAGGCAGGACACATCTCGTAGAACATGTCATCGACACTGGTAATTCCCCTCCAATACGGGTGAAACAATATCCTCTTTCACCTGAGAAAAAATCTGCTTTACAGAGTGAATTAGATAGAATGTTGAAATTAGACGTTGTAGCTCCTAGCGAAAGCCCATGGAATAATCCTGCTATATTAGTAAAGAAATCAAACGGCGATTGGCGATTTTGTCTAGACTGTAGAAAATTAAATGCTATTACTAAGGGAGATTCGTATTCTATTCCATATATTCCTCAGATATTGGATAGTCTTAAAGAAGCTAAATTTCTCTCAACAATAGATTTGTCCTCGTCTTTTTGGCAAATTCCTTTGTCAGAAACCTCACAAGAAAAAACTAGTTTTACTGTTCCAGGTCGTGGTTTATATAAATTCAAAGTTATGCCGTTTGGATTATGTAGTGCTCCAGCCAGACAGCAACGTTTGATGGATTTGTTAATAAATCAGAATTTTTGTAATGATATAGAAAATGGAAAGGTGTTTTGCTATATAGATGATATAGTCATTTGTTCGTCAGATTTTTCCACGCATTTGCTATTGTTGAATCGTGTGCTTGAAAAACTTAGAATGGCCAACCTTACAGTATCATTTGAGAAATGTAATTTTTTTAGAAACTCTATTAAATATTTAGGCTACGTAGTTGATGAACACGGATTAAGAACAGACCCCGAAAAGATTTCAGCCATTTTAAACTTTCCAACACCTGCGTCTGCGCATGAAGTTAAAGTATTTTTAGGAACATGCTCATGGTATCGTAGGTTCATTAGGAATTTTTCCACGATAGCGGCACCCTTAAATAAATTAACGAGTCGTGGCAAAAATGCACCTAAGTTTGAATGGAGTGAGGCAGCAGAGCAAGCATTCACCACACTCAAAAATGCATTGGTTTCTGCACCCATTTTAGCTGTTCCTGATTTTGATAAACCGTTTGTTGTTCATTGTGACGCGTCAGCGTATGGTATTGGAGGTATGCTGTCACAGGAATTCGAAGGTCATGATCATCCAGTAGCGTACGTCAGTAGATCTCTAAATAAAGCAGAAAGAAATTATAGTGCGACAGAAAGGGAGGCCTTAGCAGTCATTTTTGCCGTAGAAAAGTTTCAAGCATATTTAGGCTCGCGTAAATTTAAAATTATAACAGATCATTCATCTCTTAAATGGTTTTTAAATTTAGAAAATCCATCTGGCAGATTAGCACGCTGGGGATGTAGATTGTCTCAATATAATTTCGAGATCGAGCATCGAAAAGGTTCCGAAAATGTAGTGCCGGACGCGTTATCGCGATTAATGAAAGTAGATGCAATACATGCATCTCCATTACCGACATCGAATGAGAGAGATGAATGGTATGAAAGGATATATAACGGGTGTAAGCAAAATCCAACACATTTTCCAAATTTTATGGTAAAAAACGATAAATTATATAGATATAGCAAAGGTAAATATAAACTGTTGAGTGAATTTGATTGGAAGGAAGTAGTGAAAAAAGATATGAGAGAAAATATTATTAAAGAAAATCATTGTGAACCTACAGCGGGACACTTTGGTGTATTTAAAACACATAGACGTACTTGTTTACGATATTATTGGCCAGGCATGTACAAAGATATAATGGAATTTATAAAAAATTGTGATATTTGTAAAGCGTATAAGCACTCAACGCAGGCGACTTCAGGTTTAATGGGTAAACCAAAAGTATGTTCTAGACCCTTCCAGGTAGTGTCATTGGATATAGTTGGTCCATTGCCACGATCCCGGTCAGGCTATTCTTATCTATTAGTAGTTACATGTTGTTTTTCGAAATACACTCTTATGTTCCCATTGCGTCGTGCTACAGCCGCTCTTATAGCGAAACACTTTGAGAACCATGTGATCCTAGCACACGGTGTGCCCGAGACAGTAATTCTCGATAATGCAAGTCACATGACAGGTTCAGAACTAAAGAATCTATTCTCTCGCTATAATATTCCTAAATTGCACTATTGTCCGAGGTACGCTCCTCAAATTAATTTAGTAGAGCGTTATAATAAAACAATAATGACAGCCGTCGCCTCGTATGTTCACGAAAATCATCGTTCATGGGATGAAAACCTATCAAAAATTCAGTTTGCAATTAATAGCGCTATAAATGAGTCAACAGGATTTTCCCCATTTTTCTTAGTACACGCTAGAGAACCAATCATAAATGGAAATTTTTATAAAGATACAGAGCGCGAATACGAGGTTGGAATGCCCCGCGATAATTACGCAGGAGAATTTGGGAATTTAGGTCAGATTTTTAATAAGGTCAGGGAACATTTATTGCAAGCACATGCTAAAAATGCGTCACATTATAATATGAGACGTAGAGATGCAAGATATAAGGTGGGAGATATAGTTTGGAAAACTACGCATATTCAAAGCGATGCCCAAAAGTTTAAAATGGCTAAATTAGCCCCAAAATTTGAAAAATGTAAAGTTAGCAAAGTATTGTCTCCATTAGTTTATGAATTAGAAGCGATGGATGGACATCCTTTAGGGTCCTGGCATATTAAAGATTTAAAAGCTTAAAAGACTACTCATGAAGTATCAACTCGAATAAGTGTATAATTAAAATGTAAATAATTAATTAAACACATAAGTGTAAAGTCCGTGGTTAACATTGATATAAATGTTTACTACTCGTTTAGTTGTGGAAGAATGAATGGCATGAGTGAAAGAAGATGTCGGTATGAATTTGCATGGGTTGATCGATCTGGATTATAGTGAGATAGTTACATAAATAAGCTAAATTATATAAATGTACTTTTATAAACTTGAAAAACAATCTCATATCATATGAAACGTTAAATATATGTATATTTTTTTTGCCTTTTCACAGTCTAATGAGAGCTATTAGATTTAGCAATTTTGGTATGTTGTCACATACAGGAAGTTATGTTGATAAGATAATGCGATGGTAGGTATTTCTATCGTTATCATTTGCGATGTTGTCTTAGTGCTATAAAGTGCACTTATTGTTTTTTTACATTCCGTAGGCCTAGACGCATTGTAACCAGTAATTTCTGATTATAATGATGCCAAGGAACTGGGTTAAAGTATTATTTTAGTATTTCATTGCATGCTGTATATTATTAGTAGTTAAGTATAGAAAATAGGTAAGGGTCATTTCACACATAGATTCCTAAGATAGAATAGTTTTGTTTTGATTATTAGGTTAGGGTTGCTCATGTAGGTTAATTAGTAATATCATCTATCAGTTTGTTGTATCTGCAAGAGTAGTATTATACTTATCCCTCCACATTTCTAGTTATTGTTTGGTAGTGTTGAAATTTTTTTTTTGTCTTTTGGTTCGCTGAGGGCAGCGAGCGGTTCAACCTGGTTGAACCTTTTTCCGTAAAGGGAGGGTATTGTAGCGTGGTAAAATTACATTTATCATAATTATTGTTTTTTTATTGTACATAGTAAAGGTAAAATCAATACCACCAATGCCATCTAGTGGGTCGTCTGGAGTTTAAAGTTCTAGTTGTCAAAACATAAACTGTATTACCATTAAATGAACATTTAACGTAAAAATTTATATTTTTCTTCGCAGATAAGTAAAATAAGATATAACTAATTATTTAAAAGCATAATTATAAAAGTTTGGGTTTTAATGTTGTGAAAGGTTGGTAATAAAAAGCATTTCAGAACGATTTCTAGGAAGTTCTCTTAGTAAATCCAGTGTTGTCGTATTTAAGTGTTTTGCGTTAAATTGGGGGAAAAATTCATATTGGGACATACAATTTAATATATAAGTCATTTAAACCGGCGTGACTTTCACGTTCGGCTCGAGGAAATAACCTTCTGTATTTGGGTGTTTAGAGATTTTGGGTAATTATTCATTATTTGGGATTTTTATGTGTGTAAAAGCGGTTTAGGCCTGAGGTCGTGAAATAGGGAGTTATTGACACAGAAGTGGTAACTGGATTTTATGTCAAGATTGGCACTAGGGTTTGGTTGGTAGGAGATCCGGTTTGGGAAATCAGCCTTTTCGTTGTGTGATCTAGTGGATTGCAATGAAGCTCTCCAAGAGAGAAAAATTTTGAAATGGGTTTTCACCCCTAGATTTGTAATGTAAATATTTTATAGTAAAAAATAGGAAGGTGTGAAATGAGTAAGTGTTTTGACGAATTTGGTTCGAATCATATTGTTTTGTTTTGTTAGATACAACTTAGTTGACCGCCATTTTGTTGTCTCGTTTTAGCCGGTGCCGTACCGAAATGAAATAAGATACTTAACCTTTTGTAAAATGGGAGCAGGCGGGAATTGACTAGTTAAAATATTTGCTGGTAAGTTCGTATTTTTTAAATTTTAGGCGTCTTATCTAAATTTATGATAACCATTTATGCGTGGGAGCACGCGGTCTTTGATCGGGTGTTGAAATCGATTATGTTCTCAAATTCCAGGTCAATGTGGGAATATTAACAATGTTTACAAGATTTAAGATATAAGATTTAAAAGATTTTCAAGATTTACAAGTTTTCACAAGTTCTCCCGGGTGTTATAGAAGCTTTCCAACAAAATATCATGAATCTCAGGATTATTTAATTTAACCAAAATGTGGTGAGAATTTAATCGCTGCGTATCCACTGAATTGTTATGTGAAACGAACAGTCAGCAGTGTGGACAGCAAAATTTAATCAGGTGAACTCTTTAAATTTTATTTAATAGGAAGTTTAAGTGAAGTGAATTCACCGCAGAACATTTGTGCGTACAGGACTTACCTTATGCCGATCTACTTAGGTATAGTAAAATAAAGATTAGCTATACTGTATATAATTTAACCTAACCAGATTGGAGGTATCTGTGTATACTCACCAATCTTGTTATAAAAGCTGGAAAAAAAAGCATGAAAATTTCCTTGTAAGTCTGTGTCATTTTTTTTGGTTATGTTATTAACATTTGTTCTTGAATACATTGAATATTGAATACATTGAATACATGAGCAACCAACTTTATAAAAATTTTATTTTTATTTACAACTCCACATCAAAGTTTTGTAGCCTATTTCCTTACCCGACGTGGTATATGTTTCTGAACCCACGGTTTGTACCCGTCTCATGCTAATGAACCAATTTAACAGCCAGCCGTCGTATCAGGTAGGAAACAAGGTTACAATACCCCTAATCGGTTTCTACACTCGTACCGGAACGCTAAATCGCTTGGCGGCACGTCTTTTACGGTAGGGTGGTAACTAGCCACGGCCAAAGCCTCCCACCAGACCAAATATAATAGTGATTGAAGGACAAACCAAACAACAAACACGCATCTATCTATATATATAAAAATGAATCCCTATTTCCTTGGTCATCGCATCACGCGTGAACGGCTGGACCGATTTCGCTAATTCTTTTTTTATTGTATTTGTTATTGTTAGGAGAAGGTTCTTATGAAAGAAAAAATTAAGAAAATTTCGCGGAAAATTAGAAAATTTAAGAAATATTAACCACCATATTAAATTATTTCTAATGTAACCGCTTTTACAATTCAAACTTTTTTGATGTAACCTTATGGCGTTCGACATAACATTGACTGAATGCGTGCTGCCAATTTCGTCAAAGAGGATGTAAAAAAACTTAAGACAGGACAACGGTTGTCGGGTCCGCTAGTTTACAATAATATTAAGTGAGGATTGGAATCATATACGACTGGAGCCGCGCGCGCGTTGAATTCTATTTTGACCGACTTTAATAAAGGAGACATTTAACTCAGTGCAAAGTATTTTTTTACAAAATTATATAATAAAGATAAATATTTAAAGCTTCAATAGCCCAATGGTTAAAGGTGCGAACTGAAAATTGAAAGGTCGCAGGTTCGAACCCCACCCTTTGCAATATTGTCTTACCTACTCCTAGCACAAACTGTTCGTTTATTTGGAGGGGATAGGAGGATATTAGTTACTACTAATCCTACTAATATTATAAATGCGAAAGTTTGGATGCTTGTATGGATGGATGGATGAAAGGAAGGATGTTTGTTATTTAATAACGCCGCAAAGTCTGAATTGATTTGGCACAGAGATAGATCATAGTCTGGAATAACATAAAGGCTACTTTTTATCCCAGAAAATAGCTGAGTTCCCGCGGGAATTATAGAACCTGAATCCACTTTTTTTTTATTCGATGACAAGATAGCCCTTGACTGCGATCTCACCTGATGGTAAGTGACGATGCAGTCTAAGATTGTAGCGGGCTAACTTGGAAGGGGTATAGCAGTGTAAATACAACCCATACCCCTAATCGGTTTCTAGTGGTAGTTGGGAATGAATCAACCACTGAATTAATTTTTGACGGTATTTTTACTAACTTTTTAACCAACTTCCAAAAAGGAGGAGGTTATCAATTCAGCTGTTATCTTTTTTTAACCGACTTCCAAAAAGGAGGAGTTTATCAATTCGGCCAGTATTTTTTTTCTATGTATGTCCACCGATTACTGTGATGGCACATGAGATATACGTTTGTTAAAGTCGGGCGAGCGTCGCGTATCGGTTTCATCGTTTATTTTTAAGCCCGCCCAACTTCAACAAATGTGTACGAACTAAAATTATTTTTATACTTTGTAGTGGCGTAAGAAGTCGGTTTTTTGAAAAGATTTTTATTAAGGCTGCACTCATTGCATCGGTCTATCTTTTTAAATACAATACAAAGTAATCTTTACAAATACAATACTTTGTGTTACAAATATAATCCTTTGTGTTAGGTACATTCGGAGTGTCACTAAAGATATGATAGCAATCAAAATTCAATATGGCGACCACCAGAGGCCATATTGTGAAAAAGAAATAAATGAAAGTCGACGAACTATATTAAGTGGGGTATCATTGAATAGGTATTTGAAAATCATTGTTAGGTTTCTTTGATCATTTTTCATTTTGAATGATCATTTACGATGTCAATCTAAAGCCGTCTCCAACCGCTCCTATAACGGCCCCTGTCCTCACATCTAACCTATTTAACCACAACACGTCAGACAAACCACCATCTGAACATGAAGGTAACTATCAAACATATCTAAGTATTATTGAATCAATTACACTCATCTAAACCTACGGGTAATATTTATTCGATTAGGGCGTGATTGCTATCACAATCTCTTAATCAAATACAACGACCTAGACGCGGGAGCATCCAATAGCCGTATGAGTCTCTGGAAGAGACTGAATTAATAACTTTTTTTTTTTTTTTTTCGGATTGTGTAAGCTGCTGGCCCTACTGGCCGTTACAGCGTCACCGGACTGGAGGGCGAGCGCGAAGCGTCGCCGGGGGGGGTGAGCCCTAGGGCTCGATGACATCGGGGGCGTAACGTCTTCCTAAGGGCGCCTCCTGTGAGGCTCGGACCTCGGCTTAGGATGACGTTGGGACGTATGGGGGGGAGTGGCTGGGCTAAGTTAGCCCGTACGCCCCCGTGATCGTGGTAAGGATCCACGCCCGGGAGACGTTAGAAAACGGGGACCTCGTCTTCGCCGGCGAAGACGCTGTGCAGAGGTTGACGATGTGTGTGGCCCTACATGATAGGGTGCGTTGTCTGTCGTAATCTGGTCGTCAGGGTCGTTAAGGACGTGCTTAGGGCGCCTTTTGTCTGGGGGGTCGTTACGATCGGTTAAGTAGTTTGAGGCCTCAACCACTAGTGGGTTGGGGTGTTTGGCAGCTTTCTCAAAATAGGATTTGGAAAGCTGCTTAAAATGTTGAGCTATTGTGGGGAGTTGGAGGTCCCTATGGAGGTCGACGTTACGCATGAACCACGGAGCGTCCGTGGCCATGCGCATAAACTTGTTTTGGACTACCTGGAGGCTGTTATAAGCGGAGGGGGGGAGGTGTGCAAAGACTACACACGCGTAAGACATGATTGGACGAATGCATGTCTTATATAATGTGACCTTGTGTCTGAGGGACAGCTTGCTCTTAGCGCAGATCATCGTGTAGAGACGACCGAGCACGTACCGAGCCTTGTTACGGACTCTGCGTATGTGTGCGGCGAAGCTCATCGTTCTATCAAAGGTTACACCTAAGTATTTGGCTTTATCTTGCCACGGAATATGACGCCCATAGAGGGTGATTACGAGCATGTCGCGTTTATGCTTGGGCATGGATTTTTGGCCTTTCCTAGAAAAAAGCACTGCTGCGCTTTTCTCCGGATTGACCTCTATCCTCCATTGGCGGAACCAACGGCCTAGGCTGATTACCGCTTTCTGGAGTCGGGCTCTGACTACGATTGGGTTCTTATCGGATGTATAGAGAGCGGTGTCGTCCGCAAACTGGGCTATACTAACATTGGGGGACTTGGGTATGTCGCTTGTGTACAGCGCGTACAGAAGGGGGGAGAGAACCGAGCCCTGAGGGACTCCTGCTCTGATAGGTCTGGGGGAGGACAAGGTCCCGTCTAGCCGATAGCGGAAAGTACGGTTTGTGAGATAGTCTCGTAGCAGGCGTACGAGCCTCTCTGGCACGCCTAGGTGGTGTAACTTGTATAACAAGCCGGCGTGCCATACCTTGTCGAAGGCTTTCGCTACGTCGAAAAAGAGGGCTCCTGTAGGGATGCCTTTCGTTTGAAAGCGATTGAAATTACTATATATGTGCTCCGTGAGGCGGTGCGCTTGGTGAATACAAGAGTGTTTGGCTCTAAAGCCAAACTGTTCGTCGTTGAGGAGTTTCTTCTCCTCAACGGCGGCCCTAAGGCGATTGAGTATTACTTTCTCATACACCTTGCCAAGGGTGTTGAGCAAACTAATGGGACGATAACTAGTAGGGAGGTTTCTAGGTTTGCCCGGCTTCGGGATACCTATAACTGTTGCTTCCTTCCACTGGTCGGGGAAGGAGCATCCCATCATAAGAGTGTTGAAAATAACAACCAGGAGGTTTATTATTTGAGCGGGGAGTAACTTAAGAGTTTTATTGTTAATCGAGTCGGGACCGGGAGCTTTCTTAGCGTGTAGGTCCTTGATGATCTGATGAACTACACCACAGGTCGTGGGGGTGATTGGGTCGCCTCCAGGGGCAGAAGAGAGGAGGGAAGCTAAGCCTTTATCGACTAGCTCTACGTGGGACCTATCAATTGATGTGGTGCTTGGGGAGCATTGAGCTTCCAAGCTGTCGGCTAAGCATTCGGCCTTATCGATATCCTCAAAGGCGGGTGGTTGGTTGGGACGTATGAGCGGGGGGGTGGCCGAGACAGGGTCGGCTTTGAGAGCTCGCGCCAGTCTGTAGTAGGCGACGTGAGATGGCGAGAGCTCGCTCAGCTTCCTGTCCCATTGTTCGTCCCGGAGTTCTGCTATGCGAGCCTTCACCTCCCTCTGGACTCGCCATAGTTCCCTCCGGTTGTCAGCGGTCGGACAAGCGTCATGGGCCCTACGAGCTGCATTTTTAATCGAAATGAGTTCTCTCACGTCGTCTGGGAGCTGTTGACGGATAAATCCGTTTGGCATTTCCCGAGAACAAGCACTGAGAGCGTCGCGGAGGTGATCAGTGAGATGCAGTGAAGCTGCATGTGCTTGATCTAGAGTCTCTATTTTGTCAGGAATTTTGGCTATGTGCACTGAATCGAGTGACTTAAGATGCTCGGAAAGCTTCTTGAAGTCTACGATCGTTTTAGTCGGAGGGTTAGTAGTGGGCGGAGGTCCTAGCTGGATCAGGACTGGGCGGTGGTCTGAACATAGCTCGGACAGCACTCTCAAGGGACACACCTGTAAGGCGATGTTCTTCAAGAGCGCTATGTCGAGTATGTCCGGTCTGTCTGTGGTCGAGTCCGACATAGGGTAACGAGTCGGTGTGTCAGGGGCTACGACTATAAAATTGAGATCTGGGCGGTTGGTCAGTCTCTCTAGTTGGCGTCCTCTTTGGTTAGGGGAGTGACAATTCCAGCTTTGGTGCTTGGCGTTAAAATCTCCTGCCAGAATGACGGAGTCTCCTAGGGAGAGGAGTGCCTTAAGATCACTCTCGAGTAGATCTTTAGTTGGAGGTAGGTAGACTGATGCTAGTATGACCGTCGGATGGCCGGTCATACTCACCTGACAAATAGTGACTTCCATATTCGTAAGGGCGGGAGGGTCGAGAGGAGTACAGTGCAGAGACCTTCTGTAGTAGATAGCAGTGCCGCCTTTCGCGGTGATTCTATCGTTTCTAATCATATTAAAGTTAGCAATTTTCGGATCGCGTCTGCTAGGTTTTAAGAAAGTCTCTTGCACTAAGAGAAAATCTACTTGGTGTGCACATACAAAATCGCGCACTTCGTCTATTTGATCGGTAAGGCCGTTTGCGTTATAGAACGCTACACTCAGGGAGTGTGGTTTACTTCGTCCTTTGGGTGTATTATCCATTTTGGGTTTCGTTTGAGATTTCCTGCATCTGATCGAGGAGGTCACCGTACTCTAGCATGGCTCTAACACGGTCTACTTTGACTAGGTCGTGAAGAGCTTTGAGTCTCTTCAGGTCGACCTTTTTCATGACGTTCATAATGAAACGCCATTCGGGGGAGATAGAGCCCTGGGTGGGCTGAGGTTGTTGGGGTGGGGCGCTGGGCGCCGCCGGGGGGGTATTTGTGGTCGGGGGTGCCGCTGATGAGGCGGGCTTGGGGGCAGGGTTTTGAGCCCTGGGAAGGGGTTTGTCCCATGCGCTCGCGGCTGGCGCCGGGGCAGGGACGAATGTTTGGGCGGGCTTATTGGGAGCTGCAGGTTTGCCGCCGGCCGGTTTGACCCTTCGCTTGGGTTCCCGTGGGGCTTTGGGGCAGCCGCGGTAATTCGCGGGGTGCCCTTTATTCCCGCACAGTACACAGCTAGGGGGCTCTTCGGTCGGCTGCGTCCTTGGGCATTCTACGGTGCCATGATCCCCTAGGCACTTTACGCACCTTGGGCGGGCGAAACAGTTACGGGCTGAGTGACCGTACATTTGACATCTGTGGCACTGGCCCATGCGGCCACGATTGTGCGGGGACTCTACTTTGAGTCCAGTCAACCGACAGACATTTGAAATGTTGTAGATTTCCTTGCCCTCGGGAGTGAGGTCAAGGATGACTAGCACCATTTCGTAGGGCTTTTTTGTCCTAGGATGGTACATCCTGTGGACCATCTGGACTGGCAGACCTTGGGAGATGAGGTCTGCCTTGATAAGCTCCGTGTCGAGCTCTTTGGGAAGGCCGCGGATTATGACGCGGAGCACGCGTTCTTCAGGGAGGGCATAGGTATGGTAGCCTATGTTTTCCTGACGGAGGATTGTCGTGAGGCGACGGTGATCGTTGGAACTAGGGCAGTCTACCCTAATCCCGATCGCGGTCGAACGAGCGCTCTCAAAGGAGATGTGCTGGCGTTCGATGATTGGCAGTATGCGCTGCCAATGAAGTTTCTCTCTAATATAGAGAGGAGGTACTTTCTCCTTCCTAGGTTCGTCCATGGGGGAGTCTTGCGACTCCTCCTCGGAGGCCGCTTGGGAAGGCTGGGATGCGTCTACTACCACCTTTTTGGGTGGGTTGGCGTGAGATTTTGAAGCCTTCAGCTTTCGCTTCTGGCTTTTGGATTGTACGGTGGTGAACTCCTCCGTTTCAGATGAGGCGGGCGACGTCTCAGAGTGAGGCTCCTGGACGCGAGGGGTAGGGACTGAGGGCCCTGCGGGGTCCCTGGATAAGTTGATGGGGTGAGCTGAAGGCTCGGGTGTGGTCTTGGAGAGAGGCTCCTTGACCTTTTGGGGGATCGGGTGGGCTGAAGGCCCGGCGGGGGTCGCGGAGTTAGGCTCCTTGACTTTTTGGGGGATCGGGTGGGCTGAAGGCCCGGCGGGGGTCGCGGAGTTAGGCTCCTTGACCTTTTGGGGGATCGGGTGGGCTGAAGGCCCGGCGGGGGTCGCGGAGTTAGGCTCCTTGACCTGGGTGGGCTGGGGGGGGTCTTCCTCCATAGGCGAGGAGGACGGAAAGTGTCTTTCCGCTATCTCCTCAAATCGATCGGGGCCCTCGTGAGAGGCCCATGATTCCCTGAACATGTTCAGGTACTCAGGGCTCCTGCGCTTAAGGTCGTTAATGAGGCGCTCCACGTCGAAGACGCCTTTCCTTTTTGGCTTCGCTGGGCCCTTAGGGGGCCCGGAAGCGGGACGATCGGGGAGGGAGGGGTCCATGTTGGACCCGGGAGCTAGGCTGTCCCCCCTGCCGGAGCAGGGAGGTGGGTACCTACGGCGTAAAACCCTAGCTGAGTCTCCGCCCTTGGGTGACGGAGATGTGTACCTACAGTATACTTAGACTAGTGTACTTACAGAACCTGGACCCTGGAACTACACTACCCTACACACAACGCAGGACAAAGTCCGAACAACACCGCACTGCAAATCCGGGCTGGCACAAACACCGTCACAATACACTTTCGGGCTCGCGAGATAGTGGTATTCCGGGCAGCTCAAGAGGCGCATGGGCAGACGTCCGCTCGGGGCGAACGCTAGCAACGGAATGAATTAATAACGTCCAAAGCGCTGTATTTATACTCACGGCGCGGTGCCAGACCGGCGGCGCCTACGTCGTCAACAAAGTCAAACTACCTACTACTAGTTTTATCTAGCTACCTTCAATCCATTTAAACACGTATATCTTTACTATTTCAATATTTCGCTAACAAGATGTAAATTTTCAGTTGATTTTCTTTAAAGCAGTCGGGCTTTTTAATCTGTTTTAATTGCTTTTTAATACAATACAAAGTAGATATATGTACCTACATGTAAGTACTCAGGTCTCTTGACCTCTAATTCTTCGAATGACGAATCAATAGAGATCTCCGGAGTTAATAAATGATATTAGCACGTTTATACAGAGAAAATGACAAGTTAAGATGACTAGATAGTTTCGAGGGCGCCGGTACACCGTTGTTCATAAAAATAGGGCATAATATGATAGTTGGTGTTTTTATTTTTGTCAGGTTTGAGCGGAGAGTCAAGCAGCTAACTCTTTTATTAGTAGAAGTAGCTGATTCCCGCGACTTTGTCCACGTGGAGAAAGTATAGAGTAACTTGCTACTATCCGCGAGAAGTTATGTCCTCTATCTCCGATAATATTTAGTAGATCTTCACCAAAATTGGATACAATATTTTTAATAGTACACTATTTATAATAAAAAAAGAATTATCAAATTCGATTTAGATTTGACGAAGTTATGGAGCAAAATCAACAAAAACTTTCATCCCCTATCCCAGATAAACCATAATATTGTTTATCAGGATAAAAAGTATTCTATGTATTAATCCGGAGTATCAGCTATCACTATACCTTTTATTCAAATCCGTTGGCTAGTTTTTGCAACAGACAGACAAAAATTAAAAAAAAAAATTGTTTTGGACTATCGATCGATAAATAATTTTCAAAATACATTTAATGTACAGAATTCGTTCCGTTACAGTTTTATTATAGCATAGATAGGTGTATACTGTATATATGAAAAGCCGATAGAACAAAAAAGGGTGTCCATTTTTCGTTACCTGAAGTGTACCAACTAGACTCCCTGACACAGCAGTATACATTGAAGTCCCATTGTAAAGTAACAATAAAATGTTGCATACACTCTATCTCCTAGAGGATAAGGTTGAGATTTGAATAGAATTGTATTTTTTTAATTCATTGAAAGATATTAATTAGTGATGTAGGTATATCCCGGCTACCTGGCAATCGAGTGGTGAGTGTTTGTCTTTTCGAAACCTTTAGCTATACCATAGTATAAGTACATATAATGCACAATGTTATTGGATAGCAGCAAGCGTTGTTTTTAACCGACTTCCAAAAAGGAGGAGGTTATCAATTCGGCCAGCTTTTTTTTTCTATGTATGTCCACCGATTACTCCGGGGTTTCTGGACCGATTCACGTGATTTTTTTTTAATTAACAGAAGAAGCTCGCGAAATGGTCCCATAAAAATTTTGCTGGATTCTATTATAACATTAAAAGAAATGTACATTGTACATTACTGCAGCGGCCAGCAAAAGAGATATTGATGGACGAACGTGTAAGTCCATCAATGCCTAGTTGTGGTCAAGGCTTGTATAGTAGGTACTTTTCTCAAATAATGCGCGGAAATTAAATTACAATTTACTTTTCAAAATCAATGACGAACAACGAACAACAAGTGTTCTGAATTTGTTTTTTTTTTTTTTTTTTTTTCAATAAACAGCTTTCTATTTAGATTTACAAGTCAGTTCGAAATTTGAATAAAACCTTTGATAAGTTCCTTGGTTGCCATGTTTCGGAGTAAAAGATCGTCGTTTCAATTTTAAATAACACGACAGATATGAGTTTACTATGTAACTTATTTGGCCGCTAAACCACGACAGATATGGATTTTCGTACAACTTTTGCCGGCCGGAAATTTCGATTTATCTCGAAGGAGGTTGTCAAAATACTGCTCACATTTCCAAGCATATTTGAGAAAAAGTAATATTTGGCTGTAATCCGTCAAACCAGAAAAAACACGCGCCGCCCGCACCCTACACCGTCGTTTCTTCAGAATAGAAGAAACACAGGAACAACACAACACCAACACGCAGCGCCACACAAACTCCTTCACAACACACTCGACGATAAAAATAAGTTATATTGCTGTTTTACTGCGACTGTATCCGTCTCTTTCTAAAACGAAATTTTGTATGGAGAGTGTACCTATGGAGCTACTGAATCGTGACGTCATGTTGCAATAGCGCTTTCTTTTTCTAGCTCTCTTAACAGGAAACTTAAAAGCTCCATATTTTCGAGACTAGTTAGGATATTAATAAAAAAAATGACATTGACAATATTCAAAACCTTTATCTATATATATAAAATTGAGACTGAGATATCAACGCACAGCCTAAATTACTGAATTTAGAAACTTGAAATTTTTACAGTTGGTTCCTTTTATGACGTAGGCGCACACTAAGAAAGGATTATTGGAAATTCCACCCCTAAGGGGTTTAAATAGGGGATGGAAGTTTATATGAAACTCCGTCATTTTTCAAGCTGTTTCCATCAAAATTGGTATTTGAGCTTTCAGTTTAAAATAAAGAAGTAAGTACGTGTGTCACAGTTTTTGAAAATTCCACCCCAAAATCTAATTCACGCGAACGAAGTCGCGGGGACAAAAGCTAGTTTCAAGCATATAAAATAAATTTAGTCAAATACCCAATTATTGGCACTTTCAAACGCGGGAAAACAAAAAGCGGGCACGCGGCGCGGCGTTCTTTGAACCGATTTTGGAAATGGGAATTCGACAAGTTGATTAGAAACGGCGAATTATCTTTTACTAGCTGATACCCGCGACTTCGTTCGTGGAGTAAGGTTTAATTTCCGCGGGAACTCTTTGATTTCCCGGCATAAAAAGTAGCCTATGTGTTATTCCAAACTATAACCTATCTCTGTGCCAAATTTCATTCAAATTCACCAAAACAACGCCTGCTTCTATCCAATAACATTGTGCAGTATATATACTATACTATGGTATAGTTCTCTATCTATCTCTGTCTTTCAGCCTAATTTTTAAGATTTAATATCGACTTCACAATGCTGTATTGTCTAGATTGTAAAGTCGACATCTCCTGAGGATGCTCCGGTGCCGGGGCGAAAGGTGCGTCGAGAGTAGTATACAAGTCTTGTGTGGTGGTGCATGTGAGTGGTGGTGGCATTGCTTGCTTGGGAACTTGGCTCTCTTGCTTGGTTGGGGAGGTAAGCGATGCTTAGCTTGTAACTGCATGTTTGGCCATACAGATTTTTTCTGTTGGCGGATTATAGCAAAATAACTGTATTTACCTTTTCTTGCTAATCGTGAATTTCCGCAAAGTATAACGCCTAATCCTATCCAATATTACCTATTATTCTGTTCTAACGACATTTTCCTTACGCGTCACAGCAATGTCACAAACTCAATCGCACTTGTAATAGTAGTAACATCTTTAATCCACTTTTACTATCAAACGCATGAAAAAATGTAATTATTACCAGCACAAAGTAATTAACTGTATTACGGAAAACTCGGCGAACAATGGACAATGGGTAAAGGAAAAAAATATCACGGATTATACTCACTCGAGCGAACGTGACGCGAATGATTTCGTGTGGAACATCAACATCTGATGATTAAGGGCTTATTCGATGATTATAATCATTGGTTGTAACGGCACAGAACATTTTTTTTTTTATTTTAAAAATATTACTTGACTTATACTATATATCCTTCTCTGCCCTCCAAATAAGCGAAAAGCTTGTGCTAGGAGTGGCTACGACATAGTGCAATGGATGGGGCTCGAACTTGCGACCTTTCGGTTTAGAGTCCGCACCGTTAACCGTTGGGCTATTGAAGCTTTAAATATTTATCTTTATTATATAGATATGTATGCCTATTAAGACTTCAAATTGACCTGTATCTATACTTATAATAAAAGAGTAACGGGACTAATTCTGTACATTAAATATATCTTGAAAATGGAAATAAAGGATGCTTTAGTATCGATACTGAGCCCAAAACAATTTTTTTTTACTTTTTGTCTGTCTGTCTGTGCGCGCATCACGCAAAAACTACTGAACGGATTTGAATGAATTGTGGTATAGTGGTAGCTGATACTCCGGGTCAATATATAGGATACTTTTTATCCTGATAAACAATAATGTTTATCCGGGATAGGGGATGAAAGTTTTTATTGATTTTGCTCCATAACTTCATCAAATCTAAACAGAATTTGATATTTCTTTTTTTATTATAAATTGTTTACTATTAGAAATATTTTGTCCGATTTTGATGAAGATCTACTAAATATTACAGGAGATAGAGGACATAACTTCTCGCGGATAGTAGCAAGTCACTCTAAACTTTTTCAACGCAAGCGAAGCCGCGGGCATCAACTAGTAAGGTAATAAAGTAATGGGACCATGGGGAAAGAATGGGTAAAATCCACCAACGGGAATGGGTCTGCTTTGTCTTCCCATGTTGACATGTGTTGGATTATGTATTGCATTTTTGAAGCTTCACTATGGAAGCACTGTATACATAGCATAGTTTGGTTACTTATTGTAAAATTATTTTATTTTTTGAAAAGAGCAACTGCTGAGTTTCTTGCCGGTTCTTCTCAGCAGAATCTGCATTCCGAACCGGTGGTAGATTTATGACGTGTCATAAGAGCTACAAGGTAGCCTACATGAAATAAATAAATTTTGAAATTTTGAAAAGTAGAAATTTATCTACATCTATCTATAAGCCCCGCACACACTCTCGGCGCCGGGGGCGGGGCGGCTACAAAACCAGAGTGTCAGCGGCGCCGAAGCTTTCCGTTTGACTTTTAACTTTTTTTTTCTCGGCGCCCGCGGCTAAGGCGTTGGCGCTTACGATAATTTAATTAGTTAATGGCGGATACGGGTTTTAATGTTTTGTTGGCGAAATATTATTTATTTATTTTTTAAAAAGAATAATAGCCAACCTGAAGTTGACTAATATTCTCCTGTCCCCTCCAAATAAGCGGAAGTCTTGTGTTAGGAGTGGGTACGACAATAGTGCAACGGGTGGGATTCGAACCTGCGACCTTACAGTTTTCACTTCACACCTTTAACCGTTGGGATATTGAGGATTCAAAAATTAATGATTTGTTAGCGTGATTATGCAAACTCAAACTCAAAATTATTTATTTCATGTAGGCTAACTTGTGGCTCTTATGACAAGTCGAGAATCTACCACCGGTTCGGAATGCTGATTCTGCTGAGAAGAGCCGGCAAGAAACTCAGCAGTTGCTCTTTTCATAACAAAAAAAATGTTACAATATGTAGCTTATCTGTCTTGTGGACAGCTGAAGCAAAGAATCTTAAATCTAAATATATAAAAGACAAAGGTGACTGACTGACTGACTGACTGATCTATCAACGCACAGCTCTAACCACTGGACCGATCGAGCTGAAATTTGGCATACAGGTAGCGATTAGGACGTAGGCATCCGTTAAGAAAGAATTTTGAAAAATTTCAACCCTGAAAGAGGTAAAATAGGGGTTTAAAAAATCGAACCTAATGTGAGCGAAGCCGCGGGTAAAAGCTCGTAATTAATATTATTAATATGAATCTTGTTGGTGGTACAAAATAAATAAATAAAGGATTTTTAGGCAATTCCACAGTCGTCGGAAGGACCGTTAGATACTTAATGACATTAAGATTTCCCGCCAAATCCCAGTGGCGCCATCTTGTTCGCCTCGAGGGCGCGGCGCGTGCTTTGTGAGTTTCTTTTTTTTTTTTTTAATAAAATCGCTTATAATTACAGTCATTTGAGGTTTTACGTATTCCAGAGGGCCAAGTTAATTGTCGGCGGCAGCGCTTCGTGTTTTGAGTAAGTTAGTTTTTTGAAAAATAGACAAAAGTAACTTGCATTTGATGAGTCAGGAATAAGTTATTAGGGATTAGATGGACCTTAATTTAGTTTTATCATAACTTCTAGATTTCGGTAACCTACCCACCGAAACTACTTTCTCGACCGAATTCAGCGAGAAATACTATAGTGCATAAGTGTGCGCAAACACAAGTGCACTCTCTATTCCCTCACTCTCATAGTCCGGGGGGACGGAAGTCCGACACGACCGGAGAGAGATCAGGCGCAGGACCGATAGCTTTACGTGCTCTCCGAGGCACGGTCCTAACTCCGGGCTGAGAATTTTTCAACTGAAAAACAATAGACATTTTATTAGCCCGACCCGGGAATCGAACCCGTGACCTCGTCATCCGCAGTCGTACTCGCCATTCTACTAAACCAACGAGACATTTAGAGAGAGGTATTTACTAAACAATAAAGAAAGAATCTACTTGCGATAGTTTAAATTCTCACCTACCTATATACCTACTATCGAATCTATACAAATAAATAAAATTGAAGTGTCTGTTTGTAATATCAAAAGAACAGCTTTTTACTAACTGCATACGAAAGTAAATACGGTAGTTATAACAAGAAAACAATTTTTAAAATTTTTGTCTGTCTGTCTGTCTGTCTGTTTGTTGCCGCTTATCTCGGAAACGGCTGCCCCGATTTTAACGGGACTTTCACTGGTAGATAGCTGATATTATCGGGCAAAATATAGGCTACTTTTTTTACCGACTTTCGAAAAAAGAGGAGGAGTTGTGTTTTTCTACCTCTGTATACCGATATCTCCGTGATTTCTTACCCGATTTGCGTGAATCTTTTTTTAATCGACACGAAAACTGCGAGATGCTCTCATAAAAACTTCGATTTCCAACTCCTCAATGCTGATGCTGCAGGGGTTCTGCCCACCTTATCTGTAGGGACTTAGGAACTGTGAATTCAAGACGCGGACGAAGTCGCGGGCGTCCTCTAGTTAGAAAATAAAATCTCAAACATCAGCGTCTCCCGGTTTCCAAAAACTCCAGACGTATCATTACAGGCGTCCCACACGCAATTTCTCTTTAAAAACCCTCCAAATATCTAATTTATCGAAAAACTGTATCATTCATCCCTTTTTCGGTGTTTTTTTTTTTCGTTTTTGAACGCGTGACTCTTGACTGACTGTTTTAGCCCGCGGCGATCTTCTATCTTGAACGCAACCGCAACATTAAAAAAAAAAAACAAAGATGGCCGGCAACGCGTGCGTTTCGGCGGGAAGGGCTTTCGAAAAAAAATACTTTTACCTGACCCGTGTCGGTCGAAACAAAGGTAATAATAGAGAAATGGTTTGGATGCGAGTTTGTCTAATTGACTTTTATTAGTCGCAAAGTTCTTTTTGCAATAAGAGGTACCTACATACCTGTAATTAATTGTAATTCTTTCTTTTTAATTAGGTTTCCTACGTAAGTTGTTGTATCCCACAAAATTGGCATTTTAAGATTGTTGTACTTATCATTTGTTTTTATCTATTACTAGCTGATGCCTGCGACTTCGTCCGCGTGAATTTAGTTTTTAAAATCCCGCGGGAACTCTTTGATTTTCCGGGATAAAAAGTAGCCTATGTTTTAATCCAAGGTATAACCTATCTCCATTTTGAATTTCAGCCAAATCGGTCCAGTAGTTTTGGCGTGAAAGAGTAACAAACACACACACGCACACACACACACACACACACATACACATACAAACTTTCGCCTTTATAATATTATTAAATTAAATTAAATTAAATTTGATCTAAAGGTTTTCTTACAGTAGAGAAATAAAAAACAATCAAAATTAAATTTAAAAAAAAAACATTTATTCAGCTCACACAAATAAATAGATACAAAAGAGTAACACTAAAACTGAAATCTACAGACTACCCCCACTCCGCCCAGACCCAAGACAGAGCTAAAACGAGACAGACTTATGTCAGAGCATATTTCTGTGGCTCGTTTCAACTCTAACCCAAGTCCGAGCCGAGCCAGAGTACACTATAGATCTCAGCGTTAATCTATGACATAAAGGTATGTATTACATAAAAAAGACGTGTGGCACTCGGGGACTGCCGCGGTAAAGCTATTGCATAGCATTTTTTATCAACGCCATCTAGCGGCTCACCGTAGAGGAGTCCCGTGTCAGGTTATTTTCGTTACAGAATTTCTGGATTCAGTCTCCACGCTGGCCCGCGATAGAAGCTATGCAATAGCTTAAAAAAAGACGTGTGGCACTCGGGGACTGCCGCGGTAAAGCTATTGCATAGCATTTTTTATCAACGCCATCTAGCGGTGAGAAAGTCCCGTGTCAGGTTATTTCCGTTACGGAATTTCTGGATTCGGTCTCCACGCTCAAGGCCCGCGATAGAAGCTATGCAATAGCTTAATAATAAAAAAAAACATGCGTGCTAGAGCTGAAAAGGCTACTCTAGACCTCAGTGCTGCAGTATTGCAAGTATATATTTAAAAAAAAACACCAACACGTTCTAACGGTGTGTCGCAAGTTCGAATCCATTCCGTTGCACTATTGTCGTACCTACTCCTACCCCCCCGATTCAGACCCTTCCGATAACTTATTTATCGATCGATTCGGTTTGTTACCGTACGATAACACATATTTTCAATTCGTAAATGCTCTTGTAATTGAATGTATCTTGTCGATGTCGATAACGTAGTCGATACCGAATCGTATCCTCAAACCAAACGCTCTGAATCACACAACAAAAATTTTTTATACGGGATCGATGTCTAACCGTATCGACACGGTATGTTATCGAACAGGTCTGAATCGCCCCCCTAATAAGCTTACTGCTTATTTAGAGGGGACAAGAGGATATTAGATATATTAGAGACAACTTCAGCTTGGCTAATATTTAAAAAAAATATATATATTCTATTATAATTATATCAACAGCTGGACGTTGCACTAGTTATTTAAAATTTCAGTTTCCCATTCATCATAGAAACTTGTATTAATTCCTTTCATATTTTTAAGTCTTGAGTTCTTTCTAACCTTCAGAAGGCCCATATTACTCTATACTATTTATAGGATCCTATTTCGTACTATAGGTTATCATCCTAGAAATAGATATATATGATGATCTATAAAGAATATATGAGATGATAATCTATGGTACGAAATAAGATCCTATAAATAGGATAATGTAATATGGACCTTAACCATTTTCCAAGATGGCTTCCTTTTAATTATATTCACTCTTATTTTTATACAGTTATTTAATTAGAAATTAGTTGTTATTAATAAACTGTATGTCTATTTACTAATTATTATTATTTGTTTAAATTATTCTGTTAAACTAATAACATGTTAATGTTAATTAAAACCGTTTTATGCGATGATTTTTATTCAATTACTTTTTCACTGATCCCGATATTTTTCTTCTCGTTCTTGTGCGTATTTTATTTTGAATTTATTTTATTTATAAGGAAAAATACAGTGTTATAAAAGATGAAACGTAATACAGATATATAATACTTAAACTTTAATTGTCTCCAATGAAACTTTAGCACTTATTACATAATTATAATCCGACAACAGAACAATCGGGTATAGCAACATACGAAAACAAGAACGATATAATTTTTTAAACAAAAACATACCGAAAACCGACTAACGTATAGCTAGTCGGTATTAGACAAGATATCTTTAATTGCTAATTTATATTTTAAGAGAGAGAGATGAAAAATGTCATTTTCCGAAAATAGCTCATTAAATTGGTTGCAACTTCGTCTTAATGTGCAAGTAGCTTTAGTGTTGCCTGCATTTTGTCCTCCATTTTCCTGATATTTATGTTAGACATTCTATTTACTGGGAATGTTCTTAATATGCTAATTTAAAACACGTTTTCCAGTGAATTTACACACTCACTAAACTCAGAGGAGAAAGGTTTTATCTAGTGTGAATCCCCATGTGTTTCAATAATGAACGATTAGTTGCACACTTATAATTAACTGCAAACATTGCAAGTGAAAGGTTTCTCTTAGGTGTGAATCTTCAGGTGTTTAACTAATGTACCTTTAGTTGCACACTTATAATTGCAAACATCGCAAATGAAAGTTTTCTCTCTGGTGTGAATCTCCAGGTGTTTAACTAATGTACCTTTAGTTACACACTTATAATTGCAAACATCGCAAGTGAAAGGTCTCTCTCCAGTGTGAGTTCTCATGTGGACTTTTAGATTAGCTGATAGAGCAGATTTATAGTTACAATGCTTGCATGTGAAAGGTTTCTCTCCAGTGTGAGTCCTCATGTGTGAAACTAAAGAACCTTTAGTTGCACACTTATAATTGCAAACATGGCAAGTGAAATGTTTCTCTTCAGTGTGAGTTCTCATGTGGACTTTTAGAGTAGCTGATCGTGCAGATTTATAGTCACAATGCTTGCATGTGAAAGGTCTTTCTCCAGTGTGAATTCTCATGTGGATTTTAAGATCATTTGATAGAGAAGATTTAAAGTCACAATGCTTACAACAATAAGGTTTTTCTCCAGTGTGAGTTCTCATGTGTGCTTTAAGATTACCTGATCGTGTAGATCTATAATTGCAATACTTGCAAGAGAAAGGTCTCTCTCCAGTGTGAGTTCTCAAATGGACTATAAGATTAGCTAATTGAGAACCTTTATAGTCACAATGCTTGCAAGTGAAAGGTTTCTCCCCAGTGTGAGTCCTCATGTGTAAAACTAAAGAACGTTTAACTTTACACTTATAATTGCAAACATCGCAAGTGAAAGGTTTTTCTCCAGTGTGATTTCTCATGTGTACTTTAAGATTAAACGATTGTGCACATCTATAATTACAATACTTGCAAGTGAAAGGTTTCTCTCCCGTGTGAGTCCTCTGGTGAATCGCTAAAACAGTTTTAGTTGCACACTTTTTATTGCAAACACTGCAAGGGAAAGTGTTCTCTCCAGTGTGATTCCTCTGGTGTATCAATAACGAACTTTTAGCTGCGCACTTATAATTGCAAATGTCGCAAGTGAAAGGTTTCTCTTCAGTGTGAATCTTCAGGTGTTTAACTAATGTACCTTTAGTTGCACACTTATAATTGCAAACATCGCAAGTGAAAGGTTTCTCTCCAGTGTGAGTCCTCATGTGGTAGTTAAGAATACTTGCCTTCGTACATTTATATATACAATGCTTGCAAGAATACGGTTTCTCTCCAGTATGTCTCCTCAGATGAATTATTAAACCACTTTTCCCTGCACACCTGTAATTGCAAACATCGCAAGTGAAAGGTTTCTCTCTAGTGTGAGTTCTCATGTGAACTTTAAGATTAGCTGATTGAGCACCTTTATAGTCACAATACTTGCAAGCGAAGGGTTTCTCCCCAGTGTGAGTCCTCATATGGACTATAAGAGAACTTGATTTCGAAAATTTAAGTCCACAACGCTTACAACAATAAGGTTTCTCTCCAGTGTGAGTTCTCATGTGTACTTTAAGATAACACGATTGTGCACATCTATAATTACAATACTTGCAAGTGAAAGGTTTCTCTCCCGTGTGAGTTCTCTGGTGAATCGCTAAAATACTTTTAGTTGCACACTTTTTATTGCAAACACTGCAAGGGAAAGTGTTCTCTCCAGTGTGATTCCTCTGGTGTATCAATAACGAACTTTTAGCTGCGCACTTATAATTGCAAATGTCGCAAGAGAAAGGTTTCTCTCCAGTGTGAGTCCACGCGTGTCCTTTAAGGCCATTTAATGTTGAAAATTTACAGTTACATTGCTTACAAGAATACGGTTTCTCTTTTGTATGACATCTTATGTGGACTTTAAGAACAGTTGATTGCGAAAATTTAAGTCCACAATGCTTACAACAATAAGGTTTTTCTCCAGTGTGAGTTCTCATGTGTGCTTTAAGATTACCTGATCGTGTAGATCTATAATTACAATACTTGCAAGAGAAAGGTTTCTCTCCCGTGTGAGTCCTCTGGTGAACCGCTAAAATAGTTTTAGTTGCACACTTATAATTGCAAACATCACAAGTGAAAGGTTTTGCTCCATGGTTTAAAAAGTCTCTCTTATCAACACTTTTATTTGAACAAGTGGAGAGTTTCTTGCTGGGCTGAGGTATCACAGGCGCCACTAAACCACAGCTTAGTCCACAGTTATCGGTGTCTTCAGCTTTTTGTAATGATTGTAGTGTTTTTGACTCAACACCGATTTCTCCCATTGAAGAGGTTTCATCCATCCACATCACTGACAGAAGTTCTTCTGAAACGTACAATAATAATTAAATAAATAAAAAAATAAAAAAAAAATTTATTAAAAAACAAGTGGCTCAGTTACCTACATCTAGGACCAAATTACACTTTTACTAACAGCTTTTTTCAAAGTTGCCAAGTAAACTTCAACCGACAAACAAATCGATACCTCCCACGTAAGTTGTTGTATCCCACAAAATTGGCATTTTAGCATTGATTGCATTTATCACTTGTTTTTATTTATTTTATGTGTTAGTTTAAAAAAAAAGACGTGTGGAGTGCCACACGTCTTTTTTACCGCGGCAGTCCCCGAGTGCGGGGACTGCTGCGGTAAAGCTATTGCATAGCATTTTTTATCAACGCCATCTAGCGGTGAGAGGAGTCCCGTGTCAGGTTATTTTCGTTACGGAATTTCTGGATTCGGTCTCCACGCTCAAGGCCCGCGATAGAAGCTATGCAATAGCTTAAAAAATAAATTAAAAACAGCATTCTTTAACATACTTTCAAGATGTATAAAGTTGTATCGTTATTAAAATGACGGACTAAGCAATTGTACTGACCTTCACAACAATTATCGCATCACGTAAGCGTTTAGGGGATACAACAACTTACGTGGTATCGAAATAAGTTTTGAATTTTTTATAATAACCTCCTCCCGTCCGAATCTACCTAATTATTAACAGAGAAAATGAATTTAATAAGTGGTCAGTCATTCTGACGTCAAGATGGCTGACCACTTTTGAGTTTCCCCATAAGGGCTCCGTATTCTGCTTACCTTATACTTGGGAAAAGCGTTAGTACCATGTCTATATATTTTTTTTTTTGATATATTTTTAGCGAGCAAACGAGCAGACGGGTCACCTGATGTTAAGTGATTACCGCCGCCCATAAACACTTGTAGCACCTGAGGCACAACCAGTGCGTTGCCGGCTTTTTAGGAATTTGTTGGTCCGCCCCTTGAATAACCCCATGTTGTAATTCAGTGGGAACACCGTCGCAGGAAGTTGGTTCCACAGTTTCAAAGTACGTGGAAAAAAAGATCTGGCACAACGGGTGGTCGAAGTGCTCCAGGCACCCAGGTGGTGAGGGTGGAATTGTGTTCGGTGGCGAGCGGTGCGGTTGTAGAAGAAAGACGGTGGAATAAGGTCAAATAGCTCTTCAGAACACTCCCCGTTGTATAGCCGATGGAATACGCAAAGAGAGCTTACATCTCTGCGGTAACTTTTTTTATGTAAATACTGATCTCGAAATATAAATACAAAATAAAAAATCTTTCTTGTTTCATAATTACACATTTATTAATAAAAAATTCAACATGATTTGTTGTATTTTTTAAATAACTAAGTATGTATGTATAAAATTGCCTTACAAAAATCAACAATGAAAAAATCTCTATATTCCACAAATTCTCTGCAAATTATTAATAATATTTAATATTTATTACTGGCAACCAATGAGAAACCAATCATTATATCTAAGATTATTATTATTTCGCTCATTTGCGACAAGGGTGACATAATTCCAAATTTACCAATTTTAGTGTCGAAAATTTATACTTTTTGCTAAAGAACAACATCACGCTAAGCACAAAAAAATAAGAGCGAGAGAGATTGTGACTTAATGCTCTGTCGCTTTGTTGTTTCGAGACCGCAGCATCCACAAAACAATACTCTCTAACGAGAGAATTCTCTCATCGTCGATTTTGAGTTATGCCTCTATCACTCTTGTCGCAAATGAGCGATTTATATCTTGAATGAATTAAGATGTTAAATCACGAAAACAAAATTATGGTAAAAGAGATTCACTAGGTATCCTAAAATTAATATATTACATCAATCATAATATTAATAATTAATTAATCATCTTCACTATCGCTACTTGTATTATTATTATTATTATCACTCGTACAAGGGAGAGACTTAAAAAAATTCGCATATTGGGTATGATTCCTATATCAACTAGACTAATGAGATCTTTATGTTTGTCTTTACTTTACCAACTGGACCGTGGTCACGACGAGACTCCATACAATTGGATCGAAATATCGACAATCCCTACTAAAATAAATACCGTGGTACGTACTCGTAGTGTTTTATAACAATTATGTTAGTAAACCACGAATCAAGTCTAAAATCTTTAGATTTATTGGCATTTAATAAGCCAATTTTAACGTTTGTAAAGAAGATGCGGCATTACGGCGGGTATTTGAACATGTAATAACAGTTTTATAGTCCGTGTCATTGAGATCATATTTGTAAAATAGCTTATTATGCTCAGAGTTATCCACGAAGACTTCTCTGACCCTATTCCAGCATACCTTATAACCCCTTCTGTGTTTTTACACCAAAGAAGATTGGGCAAATTTGTATGGCAGTGTGACCCAGCGCGGCCTCTGATGAAACTTACGTGTTTTAGTCTCGTCTTCAACGCTATAACCAACAGGTAAAATCTTATCATTGTGAAATATTTTTAAGCTATTGCATAGCTTCTATCGCGGGCCTTGAGCGTGGAGACCGAATCCAGAAATTCCGTAACGAAAATAATCTGACACGGGACTCCTCTCACCGCTAGATGGCGTTGATAAAAAATGCGCCATCTAGCGGCTCACCGTAGAGGAGCCGAATAAGAAATTGCTAGAATAAGCTCACCGTAGGTGAGCCGCTAGATGGCGTTGATAAAAAATGCTATGCAATAGCTTTACCGCGGCAGTCCCCGAGTGCCACACGTCTTTTTTTTCAGCCTCTCTTTCTATAAGGGCGTGTACGCTTTCCCCTTCGTTTTGCGTGTGGCCTTTTTCGAGAAACCTATGCTTTATAGACACTTTAAATTTTTTGGCACAGTATGTATACAGAGGGAACACAAAGCGATTTCTGTTCATGAACAGTTTGCTCTATGAAGTCCAATAGGCACCTACCGACCTCGTTTGCACCTCTCTTTGCCACCGTTTTATCGCACATATAACAACAGCCCCTTTTTCTCCCCATGTCAAATCTGCCGTCCACAAGCTATAATGCCGTTAACTACCAGGACCGTATTTCCTAATATAAATCAAAATACATTTAAATTAGGGTCTATATAAGGAAATATGGTCTTGGTAGTTAACGGCGTTATAGCTTGTGGACAGCAAAAATATGGTAAAGTTCAAGCAAGACAATTTACGCTTATAGTAAAATAGACTAACTTGTCCATGAGGACATGACAAAACTTTTTGAAAATCAAAAACAGCGGTTAGTATTCGACCTTTAGAATCTACAGCGTTGCGCTTGTCCTGATCTTTTAACTTTCGCGCTGTATTTTTGTTGGGTAAATGGTTGTTACAACTTTCTTTTTCTTGGTCAGTGTGATCCATTTTGTTTCGAAAAACATGACACTGATTAATCTTTCTTTGGGACGAAAAACTCTAAATTGAAATTTTTATTTACAATATCCCGATATTGGCGTTCAGTGACTGCCCTGCTAGAATAAGCCGAACCATCAGACCAATCCTTGTATAACTGGAACATTCTAGAAATGCTGAGACTGCCGTCTAGATAAAGTTTTGTTGAAGTTTTGCGGATGTTGTGGGACTGAGCAGGAATAAAGGACCGGACATGGTCACAGACACTTTTGACCATGTCAGGTTTTATCACCCGATTGTGATTTGCGTGACGTCCTCTCCTGTCCTCCTCTACATAACTACCGTCGTACTTATTCCAAGCCGTTTTAATAATTTTGCCGCTAACAGACAGAGTATTTAAAAACATTGTCTTACAGACATTAATTGTTTCACTGTGATTTTGATTTGAATTAAGTATTAGAGGTAAAAAGTATTTAAACGTGAACTGCCGATTGTTAGGCGCTTCGCGATTCAAAGATCTATTCTTTAGCTGTTTATGTGAATAGTCAACTACAAACGCCCACTGCATTTCCTTGTTTCCTAAACACCAGAACTTTTGGAAAATTTCGTACCTTTCAGCGTGTGAAATTTTTTCAAAGCATTTAAATTTGCAGTGACACGGGGGTCCTAGAATTTTGTCATCGACTACTTGCCCTCTTTTAGTGACATACTTTTTACCGATATTTTTTAAGAATTTTCTTTTCTCATCGGACCATTCAGATATACGACGTAAACGTTTCTTGACCCCTTTTTTTTTAGGTGCAGAGCATTCTTCATTACTAGAGTCATTAGGTGTACCGTAAGTATTAGTAACTGATGGTGGCTGCGAATTTATGTGTTTATTTAATGGGGAAGGCATGGGAGTCTGTACATATTTTGGTGATGAAATTGAAGGCAACTCTCCAAAGCTAACAGTAGGGGAATTTTCAAAAGCTGGTACATCGAATGTTAGGACATCATTAATTCCAAGCGACGGCAGACACAGTTGATTATCTTTTCTAGAAATTTCAGCAACATTATGAAGCTGTATAGAGCTAGTAGTAAAAACTGATGTCGCAAAAGCTCCACCACCAACCACGTCATTTTCTGAAACAAAAAATTAATGTCATTAAAACATACAAAGAAAGCAGATCTAAATAGTTATAAGTAGTTTATTTAAGATAAAAACAAATTATTAATTTTAGGCTTTTATGATAATTTTCAACTGAAAAAGGGTATATATCTCAAAGTTAAACCAAGAATAAAATAACATTTACACATATACTCAAATGATTTACCTCGAACAAAGTAACTTGTGCACATAGACCCAATACATTTTAAATAATTTCCGAATAATAAAGTAATGTGGTAAGATAATTAATATCATTGATTATTTATTAAAATATATAAATTTATGTTTAATAGGCGTGATGAATTAATATTTCATTTTTTCTTTTTATTCTTTTCGTAAAAGCTAACGTTCCGAAGTATAAAGTTCTATGTGAACATGGAACCGTTTAACTTAATTATTTGGCTTTAAAAATATAATATTAAAACAATTTAAAAATTATTACATACTAGCTGATGCCCGCGACTTCGTTCGCGTGGATTGAGGGTTTTTATTCCCGCGTAAACTCTTTAATTTTCCGGGATAAAAAGTAGTCCATGTATTATTCCAGACTATAATCTATCTCTGTGCCAAATTTCAGCCTAATTTATTGAGTAACAAACATCCACACTTTCACATTTATAATATTAGTAGGACAACTATTTCAGAGCAATCTATGTATTAGAATTACAAAACTGAATTAAGAAAATTCTATTTACTTACCTGGAATATCCATTTCTCCACTTTTTGTCTCCGCGGCATTTGTCATTGTACTATATTCAGTTTCATTATTTGATTTTAATGAAAGGCTTAACATATATCTTTCATTTCGAGCATGTATTATAAAAAATAATAATGAAATTAACACGCCAAGTAAAAATGCGAACGTGCTTGTTAGCCATTTCAGAGAATATAATACTAAAGATGTGACCCTCCATTCGCGTTGATCCCGACAGTGAACACTGACACTTGTGCTGTCGGGACCTTCTTCTTTGGGGAAATAAACTACATGTACCTTTATTCGACTGGTATCTTTCGATCTACGTGACTTTTTAAAATTTTGATTTCACTAGTAAATATTAGAGATCCTTTTAAGCTTAAAAATGCAATAAAAATATTTGGTGCTATAATCATATACAACGTGTAACAAAAGTGTGAAATAACCCTAAAGGAGGTGAATGTGCTCATGAAACTGAACAACTTTCCCCAAGGAAATATGAAAAAAAAAAATTTTACCTCCCATAGTAAATCAATTAGTTGATCGTCAATTTTGTATGGGAGGTCCAAATTTTTTTTTTTACATTTCGACCTATGTTCCTTGGGGAAAGTCGTTCAGTTTCATGAGCACATTCACCTCCTTCAGGGTTAGTTCACACTTTTGTTACACTTTGTAGAACTCTATTCTACGTATAGGTCGATATTTTTAATAATAATTAACAATGATTATGACAATTATGATTCACACTCACCAAGTTTGGGATTGCAGTCTGCGGACAAACTTACTGCAGCTTGAAGAGGTTCGTGCTGAAAACAAATTACATGACATATTTAGATGATCCTTCCCAGACTTGTACTTAGTGACTTGTACTTAGTAAAAAAAAATTTTTTTGAAAAGAGCAACTGCTGAGTTTCTTACCGGCTCTTCTCAGCAGAATCTGAATTCCGAACCGGTGGTAGATTTATCACGTGTCATAAGAGCTACAAGTTAGCCTACATGAAATAATACATAATAATACATGAAATTTTGAATTTTTTTGAATTTTATTCAATAACATGATAGTCCTTGATAGCTAGCAATCTCAACTGATGGTAAGTGAAAATGCAGTCTAAGATAGTAGCGGACTAACTTGGAAGGGGTATAGCAGTGTAAATTCAACCCATACCCCTAATCGGTTTCTACACGCCATGGTGCCGTAACGCTAAATCGCTTGGCGGCACGTCTTTGACGGTAGAGTGGTAACTAGCCACGGCCAAATCCTCCCACTAGATCAGACCAGAGACAATTTATAAAATTCTCAAATTGCCCCCACCGGGAATCGAACCCGTGACCTCCCAGTTATAAGACCAAAGCTCTTACCACTGCACCAGGGAGGTCATCAGCTATACATAGCTAGTTTTGTTACGTATTGTAAAAAAATTTTCTTTTTTTTTTGAAAAGAGCAACTGCCGAGTTTCTCCGGCACCGGCTCTTATCAGCAGAGTCTGCATTCCAAACTGGTGGTAAATTTATGACGTGTCATAAGAGTTACAAGTTGCCTACATGAAATAAATAAATTTTGAATTTTGAATTTGAATTTAAAAGCCAGCAACGCATTGGTGGTGCTTCTGGTACTACAAATGTTCATGATCGGCTTTAATCACTTTACATCAGGTGACCCGCCAGCTCGTTTGCCCACTATTCATATAAAAAAAATATATATTCATATAATTTTATCACAATTATGTCATTAACCCACAAATCAAGTCTAAAACCTTTAGCATTATTTTGAAGATTCAGCTCATATGCTCCAACATAAATCCGTCTCTTTTCAACTCTGTCTTGAGCTTGAGCTGAGTGAGTGTGGTCTATAGACTTTAGCATCAGTCTCTGATCTGAGTCATTTAACAGAGACTTGAGCCTTCCAATGGATTTAGGTCTTTATAATACCTTCAAAAAATCATAGTGCGAAGATGAATTTGGATTGAACAAATATAATATGCTAACTGGTTCTCACTCATATAGTTATTTAAAACAAATATTTTTTTATCAGTGTTATAAATCTAAATCTATACACATAATAAAATTGTAGAAAAGTGGTGTCTGTACAATGGAAATATATAAAAAAAAGTAGCAGGGGTTGTTATTATATCGATGCCGAACCCGAAATTGTAATTAATATTTTTTTTTGTCTGTTTGTTTGTTTGTCTGTGTGTTTGTGCACGCTAATATCAGAAACGGCTTATTCGATTTAGATACGGTTTTCACTAATATATTGTAATAAGCTTCACTTAACATTTAGTGTTTATTTCATGTCAATCGGTTCATAAATAAAAAAGTTATGTCAATTTAAAGAATCACGGCGAACATTTTTAACGTACAGAGTACGTACTACACGCCTCGCGCCTGAGCGTCCGTGGCTATATAAAGTGCGCTGAGAGCCGCACCCCGAAAAGTCACTATTCCACGCGAACGAAGTCGCGGGCACAGCTAGTATAATAATACAAAGAAATGGAGATTGACTGACTGATCTATCAATGCACAGCTCAAACCACTGGATAGATCTGGCAGAAAGACGTACACATAGCTATTATAACATAGGCATCTACTAAGAATTTTTGAAAATTCAACCCCTAAAGGGGCTAAATTAGGGATTTCAAAATCGAAGTTATGCAAGCTGTGGTCAAAAGCATGTACTAGGTAAATTAAGATCACAGGTTGTAGTCTTATTAAATGACAACCGTCTTGACATGCGTTGGATTGGTGTACCTACGTATGCATTTTTGCATTTTTGAAGCTTTATTGTGGAAGCACTGTATACATAGCATAGCTTTGTAAAAAAAAAAATTTTTTTTTGAAAAGAGCAACTGCTGAGTTTCTTGCCGGCTCTTCTCAGCAGAATCTGCATTCCGAACCGGTGGTAGATTTGTGACTTATCATAAGAGCTACAAGTTAGCCTATATGAAATAAATAAATTTTGAATTTTTTGAAAAACTGTTAAACATAGTCAAGGGATGAGCACCCAAGGGCTGGACTCATAGATGTCCACTGCTGGACATAGGTCTCTTGCATGAACCTCCACAGGTCTCAGTCTTGCGCCGCCTGAATCCAGCAGCTCCATACAACTCGTTTGATGTCATCGGTCTACCTAGTGGAGGGTCTGCCAACACTGCGCTTCCCGGTGCGGGGTCGCCACTCCAGCACCTTGGGACCCCATCGACCAACTCTTCGAACTATGTCCCCGCCCATTTCCACTAGTTTCGCAACTCACAGAGCTGCAGAGAGAGCTATACTCGGAGTATCCCTGCGAGATCAAATCAGACATTAGGAGATCCGTAGAACCAAAGCCACTTACTTTAATTGTAACTTTCACATTATTTTCACTCAAAGTTTTCATTTCTGAACTGTTATCGCACAACTCGCTCTTAAACACTTCAAAGTATGTGTCATAGGCATTATGGGAAGTCTGCGGACTATCTCGGTCTAAAGGTTCCTGCTTTAATGGTGTTATTTCTTCCGCAACTAGCATAGAATCATCTGCTTTTTCATCTTTTAGGGCCATGTTACCAGCCACTCCTTGTACATCCATTTCTATTTCAATCTGCTTGTCCATGTTTCTTGGTTGCTGATGTAGGTACAGTAGACAAAACTATTTTATTGATCACGTCTTGACGCGGCTTCTTTACGCAATGGGCTACAGAAACCTTGTTCCACTGAAGTCATCGGTAAGGAAATAGTACCTACAGATTGGCAAGCGAGATCCTTTTTTGCCAAGAGCAGAGATCACAGCCAGCCCCCGCTGTTTTTGGGTAAGATGGGAAACCTGAAACCTCAAACCTGAAAAGTATGGTCACGGTCACCTGTTATAATATGGGCTAAAAAAGTAAAAAATCACAAAAATACTAAATTTCTTTGCTGTTTTTTAAAGATTAGCGCAATGATACTATATAAATATAATATACGTAGAATTTTCGATATACATCGATGCATCGAATTCACACGATGTTTATATATTCCACAGATTACTATGCATACTTTAATATTCAGTATACATCGATGCATCGAATCGATCCGATGTTTTGAAAGATTGTTGATTTACTCGATGTATCGATTTATTTTCATTAATTTAATAATTATACCTATTTAATAACGATTCTGTAGTTCGATCAAGTTCGATGTACTCGATGTTGACAAAGCATGGACAAGTTGTGACTAGATGCAGTGTTAAACAAAGTACTAAATTTTGAGAAAACATAGACTAGTTGACTTTTTTGTTTTTTTTTTTCGCTAGAAACTACATGCATTGTAAAGAAAATACTCGATGTTAAGAAAACATGGGCCAATGGACCTTTCTTTTCGCTAGCAACCATGAGACTGATGTCAAAGAGAATGTAATCACTCCGTTTACTGATGTATCATCAGATGCATTATAAAAGTGTTCAATGTTGAGAAAACTTCGACGTTTTTAACCGATGTATCGGAAGACATCGATGCATATAGTGTACCTACCTATTATGCGTGATACACATGCTAGTAGATGGCACGCTAGGTGCTGACAAGCATAGACCAGGAACAACTAGATAGACAGCCAATGTCCATAGACACGAGTGTGCCTAGTAACGACTATAGAAACCTACCGTGATATATAGAGAAAAATCAATATCTACCTATACCTTAAAAATCATTCATAAATGATCTTCTTTCTCACTCGCTCTTAGGGTGATTCATTCATAAATTCCTCGTACATTTAATTTCTCTTTCTTTCAATTCTATAGATGTTAACGATAATGAATGGGCAATGACGTCACAGCCGAGCCGCAGCGTAGTAATTTTAGGGATGCGCTACATTACCGATTGTCGAAAAACTAATCGCAATTAGTGTTGTACTTTAACCGAAAAATACCGATTTTTCATCGAAAAAATTATCGATTCTTCGTTCTTAGAAATTCGTTTAGGCATAAAAATTAAAACAAAAAATTAAGTTAAAATAAATTTATTTAAATTGGTTTATTTTATTTTTTTAAGAGATTAGGTTTGATAAGAGATGGTGATAATTCTTAATACGGCAACTTAAAACTTTCTACGCGCCAAAAAAATATCATAAAAATGTGAATAAGATTTCAAAGGTTACTGTAAGGGTACTGTATACCCAACCCCTTAACAAGTTACAACAGATACAGCATGGTTCTGCTCATTAACATAATATCATTGAGATGTTAGATAAATGATGATTAAAGATCAAGGAAGATGATTTGATCATTTGTTGACAGTATTATATATATAATTATAGTTCGGCTATGGATTTCCCATGTCAGGGGAGTTTTAAATTTTTAATTTACACTAGTATTATCACCATCTCTCAGTCACACTTAAAACTAGGCAGAGCAATTCATTCATAAGGTTTATTTATCACAGATAAAGTATGTTTAAAACTTTTATTTCAGAAAACGTCTTCTAAATAACATATCTCGAGAGATGAATGAATCCTTTGAATGAATTGCTAATTAATGTAGTCTTCCGACAAATTTTGCTAGCATGCAGCATCGCGGTGGATCTAGGAAGTCCATATACGCATTTTAGACAAAACTAAATGCATACATAAATTACAATTACAGAGAATATAAATTTAGTTGATATAGAAAACGCAGTATTTAACTAAACATTTACAATAATGATAAGTATTAAATAGTGAGAAAGGAAATGTGGAATATCAGTTTTTTTGTGAAGAATTTAATGCCTTGAATTGATTTAATATCGCGAATGAAATAACGAAAATAAAGCTATCCTTTTTGAGCTTGTAGCATAGAATTTCATTGATTCTGACTTTTCGTGGTTTATTCAAAAATGGTATATAGCATAAAAATAATGCTTACAGTAAAATTTAAAGAAAAACACCTTACTTATTAATGAATATTATAAATGCGAAAGAGAGCCATTTCTCATATTTCTATGAACCATAGATGTACGATCATAATATAAATATGATAATGTAATAGTTTTTCAATCACACAGTAACATAGCAACTTTTTTAATTGAGATTTTTTGTATTAAAGTGACATAATCAAAGTGTTCCCGCACGATTTTAAAAACTAAATTCACTTTTCGCTAATGTAATTGTTGTAACTGTAAGTGATTAGGAAGATTAACAATTTACGTAATTACATAAACCCCTATATATTGAATTCTTGTACCAACAAAAATGTATTAAATAAAAACAGTAAGATATTAAAATTCTTAACATATTATATTATGTACATAGTAAAAAAATGTGAACTTTTAAAATGCTTAAAAATCAGAAGTATGCATGAATTTAATATTCAAATAACTAATATGTACTCAGTTGATACAGAAAACAAGTCAAATACATTTTTTCAGCTTAAATTACAGTTAATGAAAGCGAAAAATTTAAGTAGGTATTTAAGATTCTAGTTACAAACGAAAATTTATTTAATATTATATTGATGCCTGCGACATCGTTCGCGTGGATTGAGGTTTTTTCCCCCGCAGGAACTCTTTATTTTCTGTGATAAAAAATAGCCTATGTGTGTATATAATCTATCTTTGTGGCAAATATCAGTCAAATCTGTTGTCGTTGCGGCGTGATTGAGTAACAAATACCCATCCATCCATAGCTACATCCAAACTTTCGCATTTATAATATTAGTACGTTATAAAAATATCAGTTATTTCAACGTCCATTACTTTTTTCCTGATTCAACATTATGAATTCTTATAAGTCTTACACCATTGCTTAACCTAATTCTAATCATTTTCACAATAAACTGTTTAAATATTGTGTATGAAATTTTACAACAAAAAGGCTTATTTTCTCCCGAATTTGTACCATTAAATTTCATCGGCTCACACAGTAATCATGAATAGATAGAATGTCCTTAAATATTTTCATCTGCAGTGTTACATTGATGTCCACTTCTCTGCTGAACACTTGTACACCATACTTCACCTGAAAAGTTAATGAAATTTCATCTAAATTAATCATTATACTACTCATCTCATACTATTTTGTATTTTTAACTATAAGCAGTGATAGCCTAGCGGTAAAAACGTCATATTTTTCCTGTTATAGTGGTATGAATCTTTAAACAGTCTTAGATCTTGATTTATATTAAAGTAATGGTATGATATCTTTACTTGAAATAAATTAATGAATGAAATAAATATTATCTATTGCATACTAAAGAAGGAAAACAACATACATAACTTGAAAATTAACAAAACAGAGTACAATAGGTGCCCTCATTAGCAAGAAGCAATCTCTTCAGGACAACCTATGGTTGGAGGAAAGAAAATTAACACGTTAACTGTCCGTGCCCTACATATAGGGCACTGTGGAGTTAGCCACAGCGTCCGTGCACTATATTTAGGGCACCGCTCCGTTCGAAATTAATGTTATTTCTTGAGCTGGACGTACGAAAAAGACTATTGAATTTGAGGTGGACGTGTGGATTAGGAGTTGCGTAAATAAAACCGCGAGGGACATACGGAATAATCTTAATAATATAAGCTGTAGTTGAGGGTAATTTGGAAAGAGGGTAATGAGGAAAAATTATTAAATAAAACATTAATATTTTCAGTGGCATTCATTAAAATATGACTGGCAGAAGTCTTTTTTATAAATACATTTTGTAACCACCTTTGGCGTTTGTCTCCTTGCTTCAATTACCGTCTTTCCACTTTCCGTTAAACTTTAAATTAATTAAGTAAATTTCCGAAATTACGTTATATTTTGACAGTAAAACTTTTAAACAGCTGTCTGATACTTTATTGTCTATGCCTCACGCTCAGAAAATACAAAAAATAGAAATACCCACAAATAGTGCACTAAAATATAGCTGCAGTTCCTGGTGAAACGTCCGTGCACTACATATAGTGCATCGAAATTAAGTTGATAAGTCCGTGCACTACATGTAGGGCATAGGGAAATTCAGCCTGTAATACAAATTCATGAAACCTGGAGATAGTCCCGTCATCTCATGAAGCTCTATATATAATCTTTATTGAAATAATCTAAAAAAAAAGTTGGACGTAGACTGTCAGTTGACCAAATCAACTTGGACAGCTAACGTGTTAAAACAAAACACAGGTTAGGGTGGTACTTGCCTTCATCTTTTCAAATTGGGGTTAAAGTGTTTATGCATGTAACCCATCTACAGCATACAGTTTTTCGATGAACTCCCACTTAGCACACCAACTTCACACACACATAACATATCAACCACTGCTAACATGAAGCAGATCTGCATATGCATCCTATGATGCATGATTCCTACAAACACTTCAAGTAGCAGTTAAGATTTCTGAAGTTGGTGGTGTTACAACCTTAAAGAGCTTAAAAAGCATGTTGGTCCTGCTTGATTACACTCCATTTGTGTCTGATGCCTCTTATTGGACTATGAGAATGAGGGAATATAGAGTGCACTTATATCTGTGAACACTCTTGTAAACTATTATATCTAGAAGTTAGCTGTCATACTCGAAATTCGGTCAGGAGAACCTTGGTGCTAACTGATAATGAGGTTGTACAAAACGTCTTAACTTCAGAGCTCTAGATGTAATGTTATCATCTTCCATATTGAAAGTTTTTAGAAGCATAGCATTATTTTTAAAGCTATCCATTTAATTTAGTTAAGAGATTGTGTAAAATAGAATTAGTGTTATCATGATACTCACCCAGTATCTCAGTATTCTTTTTCGTCAATATCCTTGAGAAAGATTCATGATCTCCTATTTCTTCTATGTGAAGAGGATCGCTGGTTGCTCTTTGTTGACCAGTACTGTAGCGCTGATAGCCTCAATAGCTCAACAGTTAGAAGGAGTACTGAAATTCATAAGATCCTCAAATCAATTACAACATAATACTGTTGTACCTACTCCAAGTGCAAAAATTAAAATTAGTGGAGCGGTATTGTGGATATGAGTCATGTTTAAATATTTCTTAGAATTACTTAAGCAGATATATTGTGTATAGTACATGATTGCAAAATATATAGTAATGGTTTCTACTAGTTAGCCAACAAGGGCTACTGCATAACCTACGTATCTTATTATATTATAACTTGCATAAGTTATTTATTTCTCCCATTTCAATATTAAAAATTAAGTAAATGCACTCAAGTACCTTTAGGGTATTAGCTATCCTGAAGGCACAATTTTCAATTCAATTGGTAGGCTCTACGGTACCTACCCGTTGAAGTGAAAATGTCTTGAGCAGATCAAACAGACAAATGCAAACATCAAAGCATGCACATATCTCTCTGCTTTAAGGTCAGGCACTCATAATACTTTTTCTGTAACAATTTTCTCCCACTTATTTCAAAGTCTCCAAATGATAAATAACTTCTTTATAAGGGCTGTGCACTTTTGAATGTAACTGATGAGGGTGTTTTTTGATACTGTAGCAGTTAATAGCAAGACTATCCACAACACTTTGACTTGTATTTTTGTCCTTACTAAAATACGTGTTACTAAAGTACTGAACTCACTTGATCAACTTTTTGGTTTAAATCATATATAAAAACCAATGATCTGATGATGGAGGAACTGGTAACAGACATAACATTAACAAGGGTACTTCAATTTCAAGAAAGTTCAGTCGAAGAGAACTCTCAGGTAAAAGAAATATACTTTTACTTTGTTAGGTTATCCATAAATGTAAGGACATATTTCAAGATATTTTTATTGGTCAAAGGCTTCGATGGTCGAAGGTCAAAGGTAAAATAGTTTCTAGCATAGATTTATTTGGCAAATTCAACGAAAGAACTATTCGAAGTACTTACCTACCAAGTTATAATATGCGCAAGTATTTCGGTTAAGTGCCAGCTGCCAGGGAATAAATGAACATTTTAAATCTTAACATAGGTACCTTCCAACGAGATGAGTGCATGTAAAGCTGGTCCATTTCCTCGTCGCTGATACAACTTGCACTATTGCTTGCACTATATGAAACTTAAATCAAAATAAACCGACACAACGCACGTTGAACAACTCCAAACCAAGTACAGATCACCACTACATCTCTAAATCAAAGGATAATACAAACGTAAACACAAAGAATACAAAGAAATTACAATAAAAAAAAGTATCTGGATGATTATTATGATTCAATTAGCAAATTATTGAATTTTGTGCAACGGGCAATATGGCGCATGATTTTGAAAAGTGAAAAATAATAATAATTAAATAAGGAATAGGATGTGTTGCCAACTTTTGTTCTTTCTTACCCTCGGAAGACTTGTTCTTGTTTTGTTAAATAGCTTTTGTCATGCCAACACGAATCACTTCACCAATTTCACTTAGCTTGAAAAAAACATAAAGGAGGAGAAAACATTTTAAAATCTAACTGAAATCTCCCAAAGTGACATTGCATCACAGTGTGCGGTGATTCTAAATAAAATTATTTTTTAAACTCCAGCATCACAAAACTAATAAACTTATGAAAATGGGAACTGGGTATAATGTTAAATGAATGTGTTTCCCAAATAATAACTCTCGTCACATAATTTTCCCCAAATTAAGGGTGAAATTTCTATGCTGGCCCCACATTTTATGACGCTATTTCACATAACTATACTATATATAGTAATAATAACTGTAAAAGTGTGCGTAAATTGTGATTGTGTTAAAAGAGCGAGAATAAAATGTACGGGTCATTCGACTATGACCCTTGTTACAATGGAATACAGTGCCCACCTTCATTAGACAGAAGATATGTACTTGCTATGTACTTTTAGCACGAATTGATACTTTAGCTGACTAGGTGCCGGTTGCCTGAGTGGCCGGCACGGTTACGTTACGGCTAAGTTAAGTTTAAAGCTAAATGTGACAGCCGAAACAAGCAAATCGCGTTGCACGAGTCCTTTTTTAGTTAACTTTTGACTTTTAAACCTTACCGGCCGAATGCGAGGGTTTACGGTCAAGTTAACCTCAAAATAAAACTTCAATGGACATTTATCAATATTTTTGATGGATTGTGACAGTTTGTTATTTTGTTAAAAGTACAAATAAAATAAGTAATCTTATCTACGAGTATTTTCCGAAGTATTTATTCGCAAAATAAATTGAAGATGAGAGTTCCAGTGATGAAGAAAATATAATGGGTAGAATATCTTTTCCAAGGAAAAAAATCATTACACAAATCAATCAATGTCCGTAGCAGATCAAGTAAAACAAAGCAGCAGGATTAAATGCAGAGTTTCTTGTCGACTCTTCACCAGAAATCGTCGATTTCAATGTGGTGCAGAAACGGCTCGAGGGATTAATGATGTGTATGGTGGTGGTGTCGCAAAAGAAAACCGCGTTTTTGGTTCCAACGTTTTCGTTCTGGAAATTTCGACCTGCAGAACAAGCTCCGTGGACACCCGGAGACCAAAGTTGATAATGAAGAATTGAAGGCTCTTGTGGAAGCGGATCGCAAACCACCGAGCTAGCTGCTCGTCGGCTGTAGTGTTAGTGATAAAACTGTTAATGTGTGTTGTGTAACGGGACGAATTCCATACATTAAATATATTTATTTTGAAAATTTTATTCGGAGGATGCTTTAATTATAGTATCGATACTGAGCCCAAAACAATTTTTTTTGAATTTTTTGTCTGTCTATCTGTGCGCGCATCACGCGAAAACTACTGAACAGATTTAAATGAAATTTGGTATAGTGATAGCTAGTACTCCGGATCAACATATAGCATACTTTTTATCCTGATAAACGAAATACGGGTTTATCCGGGATAGGGGATAAAAGTTTTTGTTGATTTTGCTCCATAACTTTGTCCACTGTAAACTGAATTTGATATTTCTTTTTTTAATATAATGTGTGTACTATTAGAAGTATTTTTTTCAATTTTGGTGAAGGTCTAATAAGTATTATCGGAGATAGAGAACATAACTTCTCGTGGAGTTGCAAGTCACTCTATAAACTTTTTCCATGTGGACGAAGTCGCGGGAATTAGCTAGTTATTACATATTTTAATTAACAACAGCTCTTTAGATATTGTCAATAAGTTATGTACTTAAAGACACTGTTACTATTGAATATCTAATTAAATTATAACATTGTATCAGTATTGTAAATAGTTAGAATATGTTTTTTAATAAAAGAAAAACCTCTATTTAAAATCTTTTATTTAGCTTACAATGTATGTATGTACAACAAAGTACCAAAAAATGGTTTATTTCCTTACTATTTCTGTATTATTGTTAATAATGTGACTTCCTGACTTTCTTTTAAGTCTGAATATTCAGTTCCAATTGACTCCTCAGTCACCTGTAAAAATAAATAATTACAAACCAGCTTTTGCCTGCACCTTCGCTCACATCAAGTTAAATTTTTTTAAACTCTATTTTCCCTCTTTAAGGGTTGAATTATCAAAACCCCTTTTTTTAGCAGATGCCTACTTCATAATAGCTATACATATCTGTATGCCAATCAGTATGATCCGTCCAGTGTTTTGAGTTGTGATATAGTCAATGATTTACAGTCTTGATTTTGGTATGGTATTTTATTCATAATTACCATTAATTACCATAAAATATTTGGTAGGCATATTGATTTTGTTTGTGTATAATGTAACCTGTGTCACCTGGACCGACCTGGACTGAATCGATTGATACCTCATTCATTAAAATCGGCTCAGTAGTTAACACATTTTTATCCCGGAAAATGAGAGCTCCTGCGAAAATTAAAAACCTTTAATCCACACGGACGAAGTTCCGAGATAGTCTAGTTAAAATATAAACAGGTACTCACAGTTTGTGGTTTAAAATCATCATTTATTGATATATTTATAAAATGATCCTTCACATGCTCTATCGGGCACATGTTAATAAGTATAGTTGGGACCAGTGTGTGTGTTTAATAATACTGTGAAAAATCCCTTTTTCCGTGATCAGTGTCACTTACTTTGCATTAACATCCATATTATTTTTCTTTGTAATAAAACTAAATAAAATGACTATTTCGACAAAAATCTTTTAGTTGACAATCCAAGAGAATGTAATCACTCCGTATTGACAATCAACAAACACAGATGAAAAGACAACTATCACATAATCACAGACTAGAACACTGACTGTTATTTCAGCATAATGTTGCATGTTGATAAAATAATTCAACATAATAAGACTAAAAAACCGAGAAGGGAATCATCATTTTACTGGCAGCCCCATTAGCTGAAGTTAATTTTGACGGGGGTCAAAATTGGCGTTGTGCAACGCCTATAATGGAGGTCAGAGCTCGGTAACGGTAAAAGTTAAAGTCAAATGTAGCCGCGGTTACAACTTTAACTTAACTTTAAACGGCCACTGAGGCAACTGGCCCGCCCTGCTGACAAGCTAGCACGCCAGGGGCCCAAGTCTGCTATTGCAATTGTAATTACATTACAGTTACATTGCCTATCAATGACATCCCAATTGCTACTTTTAGCAATTTGACTTGGGGCCCAGGGGATCAATTGTCTATCAATGACATGACAATTGCTAAAAATAACAATTGTCATGTCATTGATAGACAATGTAACTACAATTGCAATAGCAGACTTGGGCCCCAGGTACCTACTGGCTGAATATCAGCGCGTGATATAAGTGCGTGATACACATGCTAGTTACTCGCACATAAGCATGCCAGTTACAAGCACAACCGAGCTAAGCTACTCGCATGTGTATCAAGATTCTGCCAGTAACTCACGTGCCAGTACAAAGCATACGAGTAGATCGCAAGCCGTTTGATTTTGAGGGGAAGTGAGACGGGAGATTCGTATTGCCAGCTACAAATACACGAAACAGGCACATCGTAACGTGTTGCTAGTAAATCGCAACTCAACTAAGCCAAGATCTTTTTAATTTTTGTGCTTGTTTTTATTGTTTTTTGCCTAATATAATTGCGAGTTGTATTTTAACACTTCTTCGTAATTATTAATTTTGTGAACTTTTAGAACGTAGAAGTGCTTTTAATTGTTTAGAAACTGGCATACCATTCACTAGCACGTATATCACGCGCTGACATTCTGCCACTACCTGGCGCGCCAGCTTACCAGAATCTAACATGCCATCCACTAGCATGTGGGATGAGGCCGCGAAAATTGTCAATAATATCACAAAAGTAACACAACAACATTTTGTGTTATCATTACGCAAATGTAACCCAAAAGTAGCACAATTCTTGCGTAAAGTTTGTATTATAATGGTAATTAATAGTGTCAGATATTTTGTAAAATTGATTAGAATTTTTACAAAATATGTAAAAATGTACTTTTTTAAAATAATTTTTATTTCATAAATTAAATAAGAATTATTTACAAAATAAAAATCATAACTCAGTAAAAAAATGTTTTATTTAAAAAACTATCCACACGTGAAACACTTTCATCTAACAAGTAATAATTCATCAATTAAGTTATATTACCATTATGAATGAGGTTTTACAGATTTTATATGATACGAAACACAAAAATGTGTTACAATAACACAAAGGTAACACAAAAGTATCACAAACGTGACACAAATGCAACACAAAAGCAAAAATTTAAAACAATTTTAGCTTATAATTCGGTAATTTACTATAATTAGATGCTGATGAATACTTTTAATTACACTATGAATACACTCGTTAACAAATGTGGTTTAATAGTAATAAAGTACCTGTTTCTTACCTTGATTATTATATTTTTTCAAAACCGACGACTTGCTTGACGCGCACGTTTAACATCTTCGACTGACGAAACTATATGACAGATTTATTTTTTAATGCTTTGACGATATTGGGGTTACGTAGTAACTAATACCTAATCTGTGATTGGGGTAGCCCTATTTTAAAAGCATTTTTGATCATTGGCTCTTTAAATAGCAAGATTGGGATAAAAATTCGTAACACAAATAAATAGTGATACAAAAATAACGATAGTTTTTATTTTTAGCTATTAATAATTTTAATAATATCAAGTACTTTTGCATAGTTATTTTTCATATAGCTTGACTGATATCAAAGGAGGTGGGTAGATAAGGCCCAAAATCCGCCCCTCATACACTCGAAAAAAAAAAGCTCCAGATTTCGACAAATTGTAAATGTATTTATATACTTGAAGATATAAACTTTATTTTAATATAAAGTTTAGGTGATAAAAAAAATAGTAAGTTACAGAAAATATTACCCAAAAAGAGAGTGTTTCGGCTTTTTCATACATTTTAGTCGTTTTTTAAGCTTTGATTTAATATTTTAGAATGAATTTTTTTCATTTTCATTTTCAAACACCGCAAGTGAAAGGTTTCTCTCCAGTGTGAGTTCTCACGTGCACTTTTAAGATTAGCTGATTTAGCACATTTACAGTCACAATACTTGCAAGTGAAAGGTTTCTCTCCAGTTTGAGTTCTCATGTGGACTCTTAAGATTAGCTGATGGAGCACATTCACAGTCACAATGCTTGCAAGTGAAAGGTTTCTCTCCAGTTTGAGTTCTCATGTGCACTTTAAGATTAGCTGATTGAGCACATTTACAGTCACAATGTTTGCAAGCGAAAGGTTTCTATCCAGTGTGAGTCCTCAAATGTTTTATTAATAAAGAATTAGCTGTACACTTCAAACATTGCAAGTGAAAGGTTTCTCTCCAGTGTGAGTTCTCATGTGTCTTATTAATGAAGAATTAGCTGTACACTTAAAATTGCAAATATCACAAGTGAAAGGTTTCTCTCCAGTGTGAGTCCTCATGTGTCTTGTTAATGAAGAATTAGCTGTACACTTAAAATTGCAAATATCACAAGTGAAAGGTTTCTCTCCAGTGTGAGTCCTCATGTGGACTTTAAGACTAGCTGATCGCGTAAATTTAAAGTCACAATGCTTGCAAGTGAAAGGTTTCTCTCCAGTGTGAGTTCTCATGTGGACTTTAAGATTAGCTGATTGAGCACCTTTATAGTCACAATGCTTGCAAGTAAAAGGTTTCTCTCCAGTGTGAGTCCTCAAGTGTTTTATTAATAAATAATTAGCTTTACACTTATAATTGCAAACATTGCAAGTGAAAGGTTTCTCTCCAGTGTGAGTTCTCATGTGGACTTTAAGATTAGCTGATCGTGCAGATTTATAGTCACAATGCTTGCAAGTGAAAGGTTTCTCTCCAGTGTGAGTCCTCATGTGTAAAACTAAAGAATGTTTAACTGTACACTTATAATTGCAAACATCGCAAGTGAAAGGTTTCTCTTCAGTGTGTATACTCATGTGGACTTTAAGCCTAATTGATTGAGAAGTTTTAAAGTCACAATGCTTGCAAGTGAAAGGTTTCTCTCCAGTGTGAGTTCTCATGTGAACTTTAAGATTAGCTGATTGAGCACCTTTATAGTCACAATACTTGCAAGTAAAAGGTTTCTCTCCAGTGTGAGTCCTCAAATGTTTTTTTAATAAAGAATTAGTTGTACACTTATAATTGCAAACATCGCAAGTGAAAGGTTTCTCGCCAGAGTGAGTTCTCATGTGGACTTTTAGAGTAGTTGATCGTGCAGATTTATAGTCACAATATTTGCAAGTAAAAGGTTTTTCTCCAGTGTGAGTCCTCATGTGTGTAACTAAAGTACATTTAACTGTACACTTATAACAGCAAACATCACAAATGAAAGGTTTCTCTCCAGTGTGAGTCCGCTGGTGAATCGCTAAAATAGTTTTAGTTGCACACTTATAATTGCAAACATCACAAGTGAAAGGTTTCTCTTCAGTGTGTTTACTCATGTGTGAAACTAAAGAACCTTTAGTTGTACACTTATAATTGCAAACATGGCAAGTGAAAGGTTTCTCTCCAGTATGAGTTCTCATGTGGACTTTAAGAGTAGCCGATTGTACAGTTTTATAGTCACAATGCTTGCAAGTGAAAGGTTTCTCTCCAGTGTGAATCATCATGTGTGAAACCAAAGAACCTTTAGTTGTACACTTATAATTGCAAACATGGCAAGTGAAAGGTTTCTCTCCAGTATGAGTTCTCATGTGGACTTGAAGATTAGCTGATTGAGTACCTTTATAGTCACAATGCTTGCAAGTGAAAGGTTTCTCTCCAGTGTGAATCCTCATGTGTGAAACCAAAGAACCTTTAGATTTATACTTATAATTGCAAACATGGCAAATGAAAGGTTTCTCTCCAGTGTGAATCCTCATGTGTGAAACCAAAGAACCTTTAGATTTATAATTATAATTGCAAACATCACAAGTGAAAGACTTCTCTCCATTGTGAGTCTTCACATGGTTTAAAAAGTTTCCCTTATTAACACTTTTATTTAAACAAGTGAAGAGTTTCTTGCTGGGCTGAGGTACCCCAGACGTCACTAAGTCACAGCTTAGTCCACAGTTATCGGTGTCTTCAGCTTTTTGTAATGATTGTAGTGTTTTTGACTCAACACAGATTTCTCCCATTGAAGAGGTTTCATCCATCCACATCACTGCCAAAGGTTTTTCTGAAACATACAATAAGTAGGTAGTTCACATGCATCTTGAACAAATGTTTGTCACCAAAGTACAGTTTACAGCCTTTTAAAAGTTAATTTCAACTGATGAATTTTAGTGTTGGCAAATTTCCAATACAAAAAACTGTATCTGTGTCATATAGTTGAACTTAATCATGCAATGATTAAATGGTGATGGTGGAAATTAATATCCTACTTATCCTACTATAATATTATAAAGGTGAAAGTGTGGATGTTTGAATGTTTGTTACTCAATCACGCCACAATGACTGAACAGAGATAGTTTATAGTCTGGAATAATACATAGGCTACTTTTTATCCCGGAAAATAAGAGCATTCCCGCGAGAATCAAGAAACCTTAAATCCACGCGAACGAAGTCGCGGGCATCAACCCGCGACTTAGGGGGGGTATTTAAATTTAAAAAAATATGCAATGCAATACACAGCAAAATGTTAAATTCAGTACATATCGGATCTTTATAATAATTCCTCAGTAATTACTAATCATGGTGCAATAATGAGATGTGTAGGGTCCTCTCATAGGTGTGGGGTCTAGAAATTATTTCTCGCAAAAACAATTTAGGAATTTATTATTTGTAAGGTGTCTATGGTCTGGTGGAAGCTACAGGCCATGGCTAAGTACTACATTCACTATGGGAAAAATGATGTTCTAGATGTGACAATATGCTTCACACTTACCAAGTGCACTGTCTGTCTGCAAACTTACTGCAGCTTGAGGATGCTCCTGCTGAAAACAAAAAGCATTAAGTACTATATTTAACTACTCCTCACCACACCTACAATTAGTGTTGTAAAGGATTCAAATCTTTGAATCACAATTTTGAAGACTCAATTCTGCAAGACTCTGCACTAAAATGCTCATAGTATGAATACTGTGTTAACGGCTCATACTCATTTATACCAACGTTATTTTCACTTAATTTTAATTATGGGTATGTTTAACTTGGCTCTAGTGCAGGGCTGCATGCCATGTAAACTATGTTAAAGGCAACACAGATCACCCAAATGGGGTTACTTTTGACAGTGCTGGCCAACTGAAATAACCTCTTAGCCACTTAGTCTCCAGCCTAACATAGAGACCAATTACTCAAAGACATACTTACTTTATTGTTTGTAGATAAATCTTCATTGTAATCTTTAATTGTAACTAGATCTACATGATTTTCACTCAAAATTTTTATTTCTGAACTGTTATCGCAGAAGTCATGCTTTAACACTTCAAAGTACGAGTCATAGACATTATGGCAGGTCTCCAGACCGTCTTGGTTTAATGGTTCCTGCTTTAATGGTGTTTGTTGTTCCACAACTTGCATAGACTCATCTGTTTGTATGTTTTTCATAACAACATTTTGAGCCACTCCTTGTTGGCAGGCCTCCAGACCGTCTTGGTTTAATGGTTCCTCCTTTAATGGTGTTTGTTGTTCCACAACTTGCATAGACTCATCTGCTTGTTCATTTTTTATAACAACATTTTGAGCCACTCCTTGTAGATCTGTTTCTATATCAGTTTGCTTAGCCATGTTTGTTGAATTCAAAGAGAATGTAATCACTAGGGATATTCGATATACATCGATGTATCGAATTCACTCGATGTTTATAATTCGATGCATCGAAACGATTCGATGCTTTGAAAAGGTATTGATTTACTCGATGTATCGATGTTTTTTCATAAAACATCGAATCAATGGTAACCAGCTAATCATTGTACATCTATTACTGTTCAGGGCCCCAAGTCTGCTATTTTACATGTCATTGTCATTGATCCGCAATACAATTCCAATACAATTATCATTGGTCCAAAATTTCGTAGTCTACTAAATTCACAATGGTCGTTTGATTTCTTATAATTGGATTGTAATTCAATCATACCTCGGTATTGCTATTAGCTTAAAAAGCGTTTGCCGAAATGAGTTTCAAAAAAAACTACATATTATTAAAAACGTTTATTTAAGCTAGATTCAAAGCTAAATGTGTCAGTGGCAAACTATCGGAAAACAATTGTGACGCCATTGAATTAGTAGACTACCAAAATTGCTAAAAGTAGCAATTGGGATGTCATAGATAGGCAATGTAACTACAATTGCAATAAAAATAAAACTTAAATCTTTTTTTTTTTTACTGGCGCTAGTTGGCTAATTTGAAAATTGACATTGGCAACACTACGCCAGAGAGAATTAAAAAAAAAAAACTTCAATTGTTTTGGTTCTGTCATCTGTATAATAAAAAAATGTGTTCAGGAGACCGACTACAGCTTGTGATGCAATGTTAGAAAAAGTACTCGATTTTGAGAAAACATCGATGTTTCTAACCGATGCATCGAAAAACATCGATGCACAGCCGCGATGTATTGCATCGAAAAAAACATCGATGTATTTTTTAAGTGGACACCCCTAGTAATCACTCCGTGTTGAATTGAAGTTTGCTGAACATTGGTTTACCCAAGAGACAGATTACTTCCACAGACAGGGTTACCAACTCCTAAAAAAAATTAGCCCTAACATCAACATGAAATACCCCTAAATAACCCTAAATGCAATATTCAAAAGCCCCAAAAAAACCCCTGTATCTTGTTACCATTCAAGGCTAATGTTTAAATGAGTTTCCCGTTTTATTGAGGTAAATAAAAAAAATATAACTTAATTTCAATTACATTATTAGGAATTCTTATAGTCATACAATATGTTTACATTATAACTGTAACATTTTTTGGAGATGGAGTAAAAGTAACGCAAGATCCACCATCACGTTTTAAAATGAAAAGGGAATTATATATCGAAAAAGCGTGTTCAACGTTAATGTATTGAAATATTTTCAAAACGCTTTAGCTAAAACGATTTTAAGCATATTATTCCGGAATACCATAGACGTTTTGCGTTATTTACTCGTTTTGGTCAGTCAATTATGTGACGCTTGAAAATTTATTTATGCCCCTAAAAATAGCCCTAAATTTTTTTGGGCCCTGAAAAAATCCCAATAAGCAAAATTCCGCCCTAAATTTGGGGCTAAAAGCCCTAAGTTGGGAACCCTGTCCACAGATTACCTACTATGCATACTACGTAGGATATTCGGTATACATCGATGCATCGAATTCACTCGATGTTTATAATACGATGCATCGAATCGATCCGATGTTTTGAAAGATTGTTGATTTACTCGATGTATCGATGTATTTTAATAAAACATCGAATGAATGGTAATTTAATGATTAAATACCTTTCGTCCAAGATTATGCCTATTTAATAATGATTCTGTATTTCGATGTACTCAATGTTGACAAAACATGGACAAGTTGCGACAAGTTGCAGTGTTAAAAAAGTACTCAATATTGAGAAAACATCGACTAGTCGATCTTTTCGTTTTTTTTTTTCGCTAGTAACTACATGCAGTGTAAAGAAAATACTCGATATTGAGAAAACATCGGCTGGTGGACCTTTTTTTTCGCTAGCAACTAGGGGTGTCCACTTAAAAAATACATCGATGTTTTTTTCGATGCAATACATCGCGGCTGTGCATCGATGTTTTTCGATGCATCGGTTAGAAACATCGATGTTTTCTCAAAATCGAGTACTTTTTCTAACATTGCATCACAAGCTGTAGTCGGTCTCCTGAACACATTTTTTTATTATACAGATGACAGAACCAAAACAATTGAAGTTTTTTTTTTTTAATTCTCTCTGGCGTAGTGTTGCCAATGTCAATTTTCAAATTAGCCAACTAGCGCCAGTAAAAAAAAAAAAGATTTAAGTTTTATTTTTATTGCAATTGTAGTTACATTGCCTATCTATGACATCCCAATTGCTACTTTTAGCAATTTTGGTAGTCTACTAATTCAATGGCGTCACAATTGTTTTCCGATAGTTTGCCACTGACACATTTAGCTTTGAATCTAGCTTAAATAAACGTTTTTAATAATATGTAGTTTTTTTTGAAACTCATTTCGGCAAACGCTTTTTAAGCTAATAGCAATACCGAGGTATGATTGAATTACAATCCAATTATAAGAAATCAAACGACCATTGTGAATTTAGTAGACTACGAAATTTTGGACCAATGATAATTGTATTGGAATTGTATTGCGGATCAATGACAATGACATGTAAAATAGCAGACTTGGGGCCCTGAACAGTAATAGATGTACAATGATTAGCTGGTTACCATTGATTCGATGTTTTATGAAAAAACATCGATACATCGAGTAAATCAATACCTTTTCAAAGCATCGAATCGTTTCGATGCATCGAATTATAAACATCGAGTGAATTCGATACATCGATGTATATCGAATATCCCTACTAGCAACCATGAGACTGATGTATCGTCAGATGCGCACCAGTTACTCGCACAAAAGCATGCCAGTTACAAGCACAACCGAGCTACTCGCATGTGTATCGAGGTTCTGCGGGCTCTGCCAGAAACTCACGTGCCAGTACAAAGCATACGAGTAGATCCAGTAGATCACAAGCCGTTTAATTTTTTCCCCTTGAGGGAAGTGAGGCGGGCTTATTTTTCTATGATCGAAGATTATCAGCTACAACTATCTGCCAAGATATTTTTAATTTTTGTGCGTTGATGGAGAATTGTCCATTCTCCATCAACGTTTTTGTGCTTGTTTTTGTTGTGTTTTTTGCCTAATATAATTGCGAGTTGTATTGTAACACTATTTATTTCTTTATAAATAATTATTTAGTGCACTTTTACTTTACGTACGTAGAACGTAGACGTGCTTTTAATTGTTTAGAAACTGGCATACCATTCACTAGCACGTATATCACGCGCAGACACTGCCACTACTTGGCACGCCAGCTTCCAGCACCTAACATGCCATACACTAGCATGTGTATCACGCCCTTATGGGTGGCGCTAATTGGCTGCTGTCGGCCGATTGAGAAAAGTAATATTGGCAGCACAGACTGTGCGAGTGCGAGATGCTGTGAACACACCACAGGTACAGTGTACACTCCAGTAGGTCCCTAGATACCACAAACATATATTGTGCTAGATACACACCGGCCCAACGAACGCCAACGAAAGATATTCAGCATTGGCTTGGCTATCGCACGCTCGTTGGTCTTCATAGGTACATCCAAATACATTTAGTGGTCGAGCAAACGATGATTAGCACCTGTAAAACTGTTTTAATATGGAGCGTATCCTTAATACGTAAACGTATAAGAATGCGTAAACTAAATTGAGCTCTAAGTCAATTCCCTTATGGTTTTTCCGTTTTACTTTGACGCTAATGTCATCGGATTCTTATCCAATCAATCGAATAATGTTAGCTAGGTATTAACCCTACTGTAAATAAAGCGTCAAAGAAATTGCCGAATACCGCCGAAACCGCGATCGACTTGGTCGACTAGTCGGCCTGATAGTGTCGGCTCAAAAAGAATATCTATACAAATAAATAAAATTTGTAATATCAAAAGAACAGCTTTTTACTAACTGCATACGAAAGTAAATACGGTACTTACAAGAAAAAAATTTAAAATTTTTGTCAGTCTGTTTGTGTCCGCTACTCTCGGGAACGGCTGGACCGATTTTGACGGGACTTTCACTGGTAAGTGATAGATAGCTGATATTATTGGGCGTAATATAGGCTACTTCTTTAACCGACTTTCGAAAAAGGAGGAGTTGCTTTTCTACCTCTGTATATCGATATCTCCGTGATTTCTTAACCGATTTGCGTGAATCTTTTCTTAATTAATACAAAAACTTTGCGAGATGCTTCCATAAAAATTTCGGGTTCAAATTCCTCAATCCTGATGCTGCAGGGGTACTGCTCCTCTAAACTGTGGGGATTTAGGAACTGTTAATTATGAATAGTTATTGTAGGGACCAAGTAAAGACTACAGCGTTGAATTCCAGGACCCAACTCCTCAATCCTGATGCTGAAGGGGCTCTGCCCACCAAAACTGTGTGAATTTAACAGCTGTCGATTGTGAATTGAAGAAGCGGACGAAGTCGCGAGCATCCGCTAGTGTGTTAATAAAAAAAGTCAATGCTGCGCTGACTATGATAAGCGACTGGGTGAAATAGAAACGCGTTAAACTTGCCCCCGAGAGACCGAAATGCTTTATTAATAAAGAATTAGCTGTACACTTCAAACACCGCAAATGAAAGGTTTCTCTCCAGTGTGAGTTCTCATGTGCACTTTAAGATTAGCTGATTGAGCACCTTTATAGTCACAATGCTTGCAAGTAAAAGGTTTCTATTCAGTGTGAGTCCTCAAGTGTTTTATTAATAAAGAATTAGCTGTACACTTCAAACATTGCAAGTGAAAGGTCTCTCTCCAGTGTGAGTTCTCATGTGTCTTATTAATGAAGAATTAGCTGTACACTTAAAATTGCAAATATCACAAGTGAAAGGTTTCTCTCCAGTGTGAGTCCTCATGTGTCTTGTTAATGAAGAATTAGCTGTACACTTATAATTACAAACATTGCAAGTGAAAGGTTTCTCTCCAGTGTGAGTCCTCATGTGGACTTTAAGATGAGCTGATCGCGTAAATTTAAAGTCACAATGCTTGCAAGTGAAAGGTTTCTCTCCAGTGTGAGTTTTCATGTGGACTTTAAGATTAGCTGATTGAGCACCTTTATAGTCACAATGCTTGCAAGTGAAAGGTTTCTCTCCAGTGTGAGTCCTCAAGTGTTTTATTAATAAAGAATTAGCTTTACACTTATAATTGCAAACATTGCAAGTGAAAGGTTTCTCTCCAGTGTGAATTTTCATGTGGACTTTTAGAGTAGCTGATCGTGCAGATTTATAGTCACAATGCTTGCAAGTGAAAGGTTTCTCTCCAGTGTGAGTCCTCAAGTGTTTTATTAATAAAAAATTAGTTATACACTTATAATTGCAAACATTGCAAGTGAAAGGTTTCTCTCCAGTGTGAGTTCTCATGTGTACTTTAAGATTAGTTGAATGAGAGGATTTATAGTCACAATGCTTGCAAGTAAAAAGTTTCTCTCCAGTGTGAGTCCTCATGTGTAAAACTAAAGAACGTTTAACTGCACACTTATAATTGCAAACATCGCAAGTGAAAGGTTTCTCTTCAGTGTGTATACTCATGTGGACTTTAAGACTAATTGATTGAGAAGTTTTAAAGTCACAATGCTTGCAAGTGAAAGGTTTCTCTCCAGTGTGAGTTCTCATGTGAACTTTAAGATGAGCTGATTGAGCACCTTTATAGTCACAATGCTTGCAAGTGAAAGGTTTCTCCCCAGTGTGAGTCCTCAAGTGTTTTATTAATAAAGAATTAGCTTTACACTTATAATTGCAAACATTGCAAGTGAAAGGTTTCTCTCCAGTGTGAGTCTTCACATGGTTTAAAAAGTTTCCCTTATTAACACTTTTATTTGAACAAGTGAAGAGTTTCTTGCTGGGCTGAGGTACCCCAGACGTCACTAAACCACAGCTTAGTCCACAGTTATCGGTGTCTTCAGCTTTTTGTAATGATTGTAGTGTTTTTGACTCAACACAGATTTCTCCCATTGAAGAGGTTTCATCCATCCACATCACTGCCAAAGGTTTTTCTGAAATATACAATAAGTAGCTCACTTAAATGCATCTTGAACAAACGTTGGTCACCAAAGTACAGTTTACAGCCTTTTTCAAAATCGCCAAGTGTTGACAGATTTTCAATACAAAAAACTGTCATATACTTAATCATGCAATGATTAAATGGTACTTGGTGATGGTGGAAATTAATATCCTACTAATATTATAAACGTGAAAGTGTGGATGTTTGAATGTTTGGATGTTTGTTACTCAATCACGCCACAATGACTGAATCAATTTGGCTGACATTTGCCACAGAGATAGTTTATAGTCTGGAATAACACATAGGCTACTTTTTATCCCGGAAAATAAGAGCGTGCCCGCGGGAATCAAAAAACCCTAAATCCACGCGAACGAAGTCGCAGGGATCAACTGGTATTTAAATAAAAAAAAATTTTTTTACTTAGACACTGCAATACACAGCAAAATGTTAAATTCAGTAATTATTGGATCTCTAATCTTTATAATATTTCCTCAGTAATTACTAATCATGGAGCAATAATGAGATGTGTAGGGTCCCCTCATAGGTGTGGGGTCTAGAAATTATTTCTCGCAAAAACAATTTAGGAATTTATTATTTGTAAGGTGTCTATGGTCTGGTGGAAGGTCCAGACTACAGGCCTTGGCTAAGTACTACATTCACTATGGGAAAAATGATGTTCTAGATGTGACAATATGCTTCACACTTACCAAGTGCACTGTCTGTCTGCAAACTTACTGCAGCTTGAGGATGCTCCTGCTGAAAACAAAAAGCATTAAGTACTATATTTAACTGTTCCTCACCACACCTACAACTAGTGTTGTAAAGGATTCGAGTCTTTGAATCACAATTTTGAAGACTCAATTCTGCAAGACTCTGCACTAAAATGCTCATAGTATGAATACTGTGTTAACGGCTCATACTCATTTACACCAACGTTATTTTCACTAAATTTTAGTTATGGGTATGTTTAACTTGGCTCTAGTGCAAGGCTGGGTTACTTTTGACAGTGCTGGCCAACTGAAATAACCTCTTAGCCACTTAGTCTCCAGCCTAAGATAGAGACCAATTACTCAAAGACATACTTACTTTATTGTTTGTAGATAAATCTTCACTGTAATCTTTAATTGTAACTAAATCTACTTACATGATTATCACTCAAAATTTTTATTTCTGAACTGTTATCGCAGAAGTCATACTTTAACACTTCAAAGTACGAGTCATAGACATTATGGCAGGCCTCCAGACCGTCTTGGTTTAATGGTTCCTGCTTTAATGCTGTTTGTTGTTCCACAACTTGCATAGACTCATCTGTTTGTTCGTTTTTCATAACAACATTTTGAGCCACTCCTTGTTGGCAGGCCTCCAGACCGTCTTGGTTTAATGGTTCCTGCTTTAATGCTGTTTGTTGTTCCACAACTTGCATAGACTCATCTGTTTGTTCATTTTTCATAACAACATTTTGAGCCACTCCTTGTTGGCAGGCCTCCAGACCGTCTTGGTTTAATAGTTCCTGCTTTAATGCTGTTTGTTGTTCCACAACTTGCATAGACTCATCTGTTTGTTCGTTTTTCATAACAACATTTTGAGCCACTCCTTGTTGGCAGGCCTCCAGACCGTCTTGGTTTAATGGTTCCTGCTTTAATGCTGTTTGTTGTTCCACAAATTGCATAGACTCATCAGCTTGTTCATTTTTTATTATAACAACATTTTGGGCCACTCCTTGTAGATCTGTTTCTATTTCAGTCTGCTTGGCCATGTTTAATAACGGAGTAATCACTAATCACTCCGTTCTCTTCAATTGTCAATACTCTCATGGTGTTGGTAGTTATTTGGTTGCTGAAGACTGATGTTTATCTACGAGTTTATCAGACAAAAAGCGATTTGGTTTGCAACTTTGCACGGAGCCAGCACGGAGCAATGGCCAATGATCGTCGAAGAATCACCGGTTTCCCTGTGTTATTATACTCTTTGATCACCGGTGATTCTCCGGTGAAAGTAATCGGTGAAAACACCGGAGAAAAAACGGACATTCGATATACATCGATGCATCGAATTCACTCGATGTTCATACTGTTAACTGTTTACAATACGATGCATCGAACCGATCCGATGTTTTGAAAGATTGTTGATTTACTCGATGTATCGATGTATTTTCATAAAACATCGAATGAATGAATGTTTCCGGATCTAACAAAAGAGCACCCTACGGCCTACTCTTTTCGACTTAAAACTTGTAATAATGTAATTTAAACTCGCTATCGGATAGACGAAAACTACATGATATGGTTTTTTTGCATAAGCTTATTAACGGAACCATAGATAGCCCAGAGTTACTAAGTCAGCTATCCCTTAAAAATAAAATTCCCTCCACGTATGCCGCGGTACCCAATTCACCCCTTTACACACAGGGCCTTTAAAACTAACCTCGGTCACCACTCATTAATACCTCGGCTTAGTAGATTGTATAGGGAACTATCGGTCAAAGACAAGTCTATCGAATATCAATGTATTCTGTGACAAAATCGGAAAGCTAAGGTCATAAATACTTTTTAAATATCTTAATTATTTTATAGTCATATATGCTTATTAATTTTAATTTTTGTTTAGTTTAGTTTAGGTAACAATTTGTTTATATTTTGTAACTTGTTAAGTACGACCTATTTATTTTGCATGATGTGGCTACCTATAAGTGAAATTACTTGTTTCTCACTACCTTAAGGCCGCTGCATACATAACGTGCACGGGACGGGACGGGACGGGACGTGGAGTTTTGGAAACATCGTTTCATAGAAAATGTAAGCGACTGTGCATACGTCACGGAGCACGGACGGGACGGGAACGTGCCACGCGCGGAACGGGAAAAATATCGTCGGCGACGATGTTTAGCACGTCCCGTCCCGTACGTGCCCCGTCCCGTGCGTGATTCCGCTGCGTATGCACAGTCGCCCCGTTCGCTCCGGAGAGCTAAGTAGTGATGTTTGTGTATTTACCTACGAAGCAAAATGGACGAATGGAAAAACTAATTGAGTGTGTACGATCATTGAAAGTATTTAGACACCAAATATAAAAATTATCTGTGGCGTAAAATTGCAGTCGAACTATCACTCACTGAAAACGGTCAGATTTATTTTATTAATTTATTGCATTGGTATCTCTACTTATATTTTAATATGTAATAATAATTACAGTTGAACTTTTTATGCTCAAATCAATAGGTATATAGTATCAACCTTTGACGACCTCCCTGGCGCAGTGGTGAGCGCTGTGGTCTTATAACTGAGAGGTCTCGGGTTCGATTCCCGGCGGGGGCAATTTAGGAATTTATAATTTCTAAATTGTCTCTGGTCTGGCCTGGTGGGAGGCTTTGGCCGTGGCTAGTTACCACCCTACCGTCAAAGACGTGCCGCCAAGCGATTTAACGTTTCGACACGATGGCGTGTAAAAACCGATTAGGGGTATGGGTTGTATTTACACTGCTATACCCCTTCCAAGTTAGCTCGCTACAATCTTAGAAAAATCCATCTTTCCTTGTTCACATCACTAGCACGTTAGTTCTGAGTTATTGCCACGTTGCGTATGCATTAAAAATTCCCGTCCGTGTTTACTAACCACGTCCGGGCCACGTCCCGTCCACGTCCCGTCCACGTCCCGTGCACGTTATGTATGCAGCGAGCTTTACTCTTATTTATGTTTTAAGTCTAGTTTACATGTAATTTTGTTGGTTGTCCTAATAATAAATAAATGAATGGTTATTTAATGATTATACCTAATTATAATGATTCTGTAGTTCGATGTAAGTACTCGATGTTGCCAAAACATGGACAAGTTGAACTTTTTGTTTTTTTTTCGCTAGCAACTACATGCAGTGTAAAGAAAATACTCGATGTTGAGAAAACATGATAGATAGGTGCAACCTAAAAGAAAAACAGCCACCTTCCTGATGAAATGCTTAATGCAGTAGGTACCGGGAAGTTGTGAGCGCAGCATTGAGGAGGTTTCTAAGTTCGTAGGTCAAAGTGAAGTCGGGCATGCTACATGTTGGTATCCATGAGGATTTTTCCTCCTCCAAGGAAAAAAACATGCTTATTTTTTAGTTTTAAAAATGTAATTCAAAAATAAATTAAAATCTTATCTTATAAACAAATGCTACTATACAATTGGGGAATATCTGATCTAATTATCTTGTTTTTTAGTGAATGTTTTGATTTATAATTTGACTGACATGAATTTGACATTATTAATTAATATTTTATATGCTAAGGAATATTTATTATTATTGACTAATTTATATTATACGCTAGGAAATGATTATTATTGAATTGATGATTGAATTATTATTAAATATTATTATTGAATGTACATAAAGTAGTAAATACGAATAATAATTATATTTTTTAAACTGACATAGATATTGCACGCCTTTAAAGGCATTTGGATGTACTAACTAACCTATATATAAGACCTAAGTAAACCCAAATTTGCAATAAATGAGTTTGAATTTGAATTTGTATCGATTCTATAGGGCAAACAAAATAAAAGACGTGGACTCCAGTTAACTTATATTGGCACTTTTAGAATTCTGATAAAAGGAAAATTGGAGGATGTTTAAAACATGCGAGGCAGACGACTGCTCTGCCCCCTGATCCTGTAACTCAGTGCCTATCAACGACGAAAGGCATTTTTTATCCATTGAAGGTTTGAAGAGAAATGTCATTTACTATTTCAAAGTAAACCTTCAATGGTTAAAAAATATATGTCAGTAGCTTTCATTTTTTGATAGGCAATGAGTAACAGAATCAGGGGGCAGGTGGGAGCGATAAAATAAACTGGAATTTTGAACTCACCAACCCGGGCGGTGGCTAATAGTAGAGTGCCAAGAGAATATAATATCAATATAATCACTTAGCTTAGAGTGAACTGCAGCACATGTCCCAAACGATAATTCTTAAAATTATATTCAAAATTTGAATAATGTTGAACACAGGGAAATATAATAGCCAGTCCTCTCGAACAAACGGCCAGCCGTAAAACCTTCGTGGACGATAGACTCCACAGATATCCATCCTAAAATAAATTAAAAAAAGTGAATCCTTATGTGTCTCATTAATGTACCATTAGTCGCAAATTTATAACTGCGAACATTGCAAGTGAAAGATTTCACTCCAGTGTGAGGCCTCGTGTATCTCACTAAAGAACTTTTAATTGCAAACACCGCAAGTAAAAGGTTTCTCTCCTGTGTGAGTTCTCATGTGCACTTTAAGATTAGCTGATTGAGCACATTTACAGTGAAAATGCTTGCAAGTGAAAGGTTTCTATCCAGTGTGAGTCCTCAAGTGTTTTATTAATGAAGAATTAGCTGTACACTTATAATTGCAAAAATTGCAAGTGAAAAGTTTCTCTCCAGTGTGAGTCCTCATGTGGTCTTTTAGACTAGCTGATCGAGCAGATTTATAGTCACAATACTTGCAAGTGAAAGGTTTCTCTCCAGTGTGAGTTCTCATGTGTCTTATTAAAAAAGAATTAACTGTACACTTATAACTGCAAACATCACAAGTGAAAAGTTTCTCTCCAGTGTGAGTCCTCATGTGTAAAACTAAAGAATGTTTAACTGTACACTTATAATTGCAAACATTACAAGTGAAAGGTTTCTCTCCAGTGTGAGTTCTCATGTGTCTTATTAAAAAAGAATTAGCCGTACACTTATAACTGCAAACATCACAAGTGAAAAGTTTCTCTCCAGTATGAGTCCTCATGTGTAAAACTAAAGAATGTTTAACTGTACACTTATAATTGCAAACATGGCAAGTGAAAGGTTTCTCTCCAGTATGAGTTCTCATGTGGACTTTTAGAGTAGCTGATCGTGCAGATTTATAGTCACAATGCTTGCAAGTGAAAGGTTTCTCCCCAGTGTGAGTCCTCATGTGTAAAACTAAAGAACGTTTAACTGTACACTTATAATTGCAAACATTGCAAGTGAAAGGTTTCTCTCCAGTGTGAGTTCTCATGTGGGTTTTAAGATTAGCTAATTGAGCACCTTTATAGTCACAATGCTTGCAAGTGAAAGGTTTCTCCCCAGTGTGAGTCCTCATGTGTAAAACTAAAGAACTTTTAACTGTAAACTTATAATTGCAAACATTGCAAGTGAAAGGTTTCTCTCCAGTGTGAGTCTTCACATGGTTTAAAAAGTTTCCCTTATTAACACTTTTATTTGAACAAGTGAAGAGTTTCTTGCTGGCTGGTACCACAGGCACCACTAAACCACAGCTTAGTCCACAGTTATCAGTGTCTTCAGCTTTTTGTAACGATTGTAGTGTTTTTGACTCAACACGGATTTCTCCCATTGAAGAGGTTTCATCCATCCACATCACTGCCAAAGGTTTTTCTGAAATATACAATAAGTAGCTCACTTAAATGCATCTTGAACAAACGTTGGTCACCAAAGTACAGTTTACAGCCTTTTTCAAAATCGCCAAGTGTTGACAGATTTTCAATACAAAAAATTGTCATATAGTCCTTAATCATGCAATGATTAAATGGTACTTGGTGATGGTGGAAATTAATATCCTACTTATATAATATAATTAATATTATAAACGTGAAAGTGTGGATGTTTGAATGTTTGGATGTTTGTTACTCAATCACGCCACAATGACTGAATCGATTTGGCTGACATTTGCCACAGAGATAGTTTATAGTCTGGAATAACACATAGGCTACTTTTTATCCTGAAAAATAAGAGCGTTCCCGCGGGAATCAAAAAACCCTAAATCCACGCAAACGAAGTTGCGGGGATCAACTGGTATTTAAATTATGGTATATATCAGATCTCTAATCTTTATAATATGTAATTCCTCAGTAATTACTAATCGTGGAGCAATAATGAGAGGTGTGGGGTCTAGAAATTATTTCTCGCAAAAACAATTAAGGAATTTATTGTTTGTAAGTTGTCTATGGTCTGGTAGGAGGTGCAGACTACAGGCCTTGGCTAAGTACTACATTCACTATGGAAAAAATGTGGTTCAAGATGTGACAATATGCTTCACACTTACCAAGTGCACTGTCTGTCTGCAAACTTACTGCAGCTTGAGGATGCTCCTGCTGAAAACAAAAAGCATTAAGTACTATATTTAACTGTTCCTCACCACACCTACAATTAGTGTTGTAAAGGATTCGAGTCTTTGAATCACAATTTTGAAGACTCAATTCTGCAAGACTGCACTAAAATGCTCATAGTAGTATGAATACTGTGTTAACGGCTCATACTCATTTTCACCAACTTTATTTTCACTAAATTTTAGTTATGGGTATGTTTAACTTGGCTCTAGTGCAAGGCTGGGTTACTTTTGACAATGCTGGCTAACTGAAATAACCTCTCAGCCACTTAGTCTCCAGCCTAAGATAGAGGAGTCATTTGCAAAAAAGATGTACACATAACACAAAGGAAACACAAAGGAATTCGTTATACATGTTAAACAAAGGAAAAAAAGGATAGTTCAGACTATATGTTGTTTTGTATAAAGTGTAAAAAAAACAGTACTTGACAAATTATCATCATCATATTTTTATTATTTTTTTTTAGTAAGCAAACAAAACATAATCGAAATAAATGTAATTTGAAACAAAGTTAAAATTTGTAATTTGTAAAAATTTTTCTAGTTTTAATTTTTCTCGATATTTTCTTTGACGTTCTGCTGAAGTCATCGGAGCCATTTTCCGGTATCTACAGACAAACCACATTACTTTAATAACTAACTTTAAAATAAAATTAATGTCTTCCTGTCTCTCCCCGCGGGTATTCAAGAGTAAAATTATTCTTAAAGTTATTTATAAGCTATTGAAATGGAAGTCGCATCAAAATCTGTTCATCCGCATAAAAAAGAGGATTTTACGTGATGCTCGAACAAATAAACATACCGACAAACAGAAAAAAATATTATTAGGTTCAAACGATCGACTTTCCAGTATTCTATCCGGCCTGTTTTACTAAAAATAATTAATTAATGTACCTCCGACACATCTTTTAAAAAGTTTTATAATAATTTAGTTATCTTACTAATATTATAAACGGGAAAGTTTGTAAGTAAGTATGGATCGATGGATGTTTGTTACTCTTCACGTAAAAACTACTGAATGGACTTGGATGAAATTTAGATTCCCTAAGGATCACGCGGACGAAGTCGCGGGCGGCCACTAGTAGATAATAAAATGTTATGCTAATATAAATCATTTATTCATTCGTGCAGTGTACAATAGGCTTAATCCTTTGTGTAACGTTACACACGTTACACAAAAGAACTAAAATCGCGGCGTCAACATAACCTCAAACAAGTTGCAAAAAAAGTTCTTACTAGAATGATTTAACTTCCATTTGTATTTGTTGTTAACGAATGAAACCACACTATTCAGTACAAATTAAAAGGTACTTTGATGTGCTTACCTATTAAATCCACGTTATACAGCAGAACTAATTTACTGACAAAACTCGAGCACCACAGGTCTTAGTCGAAATTGTAAAAACAATATGGCACTTCTGTCATTTATTGGGTTGGTAATACCGTAAATTATTGCCAGATTAAAATAAATTTAAGAATGCGTTCAGAATAGATCATATATCCGTGGTTGTGTCGTTACACATAGGTGTTACACAAAGTATTATAAAAGTGGACATGTAATTAAATTCATTTTTTGGTGCTTAAATATGATGTTTTATAATGATTATTCGTTTTCTTAAATAGGATAGCATCTCAGTTTATATAACTGTTACCGAATTTAATAATAGTTTAAAGACGAAGCAACAATAAAGGTTTTCACATGCGAGAGTATCAGTGAGACAACATAATTATAAAGAAAAAAATGATGGCCTCTCATATTTTTTTGTGATTTTCTATAATTTAAACACATCCTAGGTAGTAAATGGGGTTTGAACTTCAAAGTTGAAGTAACATGTAACATTAATGAACAGATAAAAACACTACAGGTTCTTAATATTATTGTATTTTCATGCGAGGACAAGATACTTGAGCGTCATGTACAACTTTTTTGCAAATGACTCAGAGACCAATTACGCAAAGACATACTTACTTTATTGTTTGTAGATAAATCTTCACTGTAATCTTTAATTGTAACTAAATCTACTTACATGATTTTCACTCAAAATTTTTATTTCTGAACTGTTATCGCAGAAGTCATGCTTTATCACTTCAAAGTACGAGTCATAGACATTATGGCAGGTCTCCAGACCGTCTTGGTTTAATGGTTCCTGCTTTAATGCTGTTTGTTGTTCCACAACTTGCATAGACTCATCTGTTTGTTCGTTTTTCATAACAACATTTTGAGCCACTCCTTGTTGGCAGGCCTCCAGACCGTCTTGGTTTAATGGTTCCTGCTTTAATGGTGTTTGTTGTTCCACAAATTGCATAGACTCATCTGTTTGTTCGTTTTTCATAACAACATTTTGAGCCACTCCTTGTTGGCAGGCCTCCAGACCGTCTTGGTTTAATGGTTCCTGCTTTAATGGTGTTTGTTGTTCCACAAATTGCATAGACTCATCTGCTTGTTCATTTTTTATAACAACATTTTGAGCCACTCGTAGATCTGTTTCTGTTTCAGTCTGTTTGTCCATGTTTGTTGGTCACTGATATACATACTATCTGGGGCCCAAGTCTGCTATTGCAATTGTAGTTACATTACAGTTACATTGCCTGTCAATGACATCCCAATTGCTACTTTTAGCAATTTGACTTGGGGCCCAGGGGTTCAATTGTCTATCAATGACATGACAATTGCTAAAAATAACAATTGTCATGTCATTGATAGACAATGTAACTACAATTGCAATAGCAGACTTGGGCCCCTGACCAAGAGAATGTAATCACTCCGTTCTATCAGACAAACCCATTTTCCAAGAGAATATAATTACTCCGAAGAGAATGCAATCCAAGCAAGAATCTGTGGCAAGAATGTAATGGCGATCGGCTAAAATCAATTGTCAAAATATAAATTCGCTTTTGCTTTTGGCCAATCCACAGAACTATGATCTATGATAGGTACTGCCCTGGGCCAATCAATTACTATTTAAGTAAGGAGGGAGTAAGATAGTAAATGTTATTAAATAATGAACAACAAGGAACATATATAGGTACTGAACAATGTACGTCAACAAACTTCTTTTATAATTGAGTTATGATTATAATAATAATAATAATAAATAAGCTTTATTGTTTCACAATTGTTAGATTTCAATACATATAAAAAAAAACTTAAATCTATGGCTTAAACTAACACTAACAATAAACAATAGGCGGCAACCTCAGCATTTCTGAGCATCGACAACAATGCTCAGCGCTGATTTTCAGGTTGCCCCACCTCTATTAGATTTTGCAAAAAAATTGCACCGCGCCCTCTGCGTTTTATTTTAATTTACAATTTATACTTCCCTTCCGAGCAAAAAAATTAAAAAAGAGAATTTGAAAAAAAAATAATGAGAAAAAAAAAAAAAGTTAAAAACGGTAAAAAATTAAAAGTAAATGTAAAATAAATGGATAAATAATTAAACTAATTAGTATATACGGTAAAGTTATAATAAGTTAGCTAACATAAATAAATTTAGCTGCCTCTATTTGGATGTTTAAATAAAAGTTTCTTAGTTTATTTTTTAACGCAGTCTCACTCCCGGGCTTATTCCATTCACGGAGGGGGGGTGGAAGATCATTCCAAATCTTTGCTGCAGCAAAACGGAAACAACCCCTAAACCCTGCCTTTTTATGAGTAGGTATAGCCAGCTTTCTTTTATGTTGCACTCGAGTCGTACTTCGGTCCTTGCGCCAGTGTATTCTGTCATACAAGTACGGTGGTCGCTTATTGTGTATAACTCGGTGTATCAGCATTGTCAGGTGTAAGATTCAATAATAACCGGTGAAACACCGGTTTTTCTCCGGTGATTTTCCGGTGATCACTGCTCCGGTGCAAAGTTAGTAATCTGTGATTAACATAGAGAAGGATGTACATGTACCTATATACAGACATAGACTCATTCACGGAGTGATTACATTCTCTTGGGACTCATTAATTCAAATTATCCGATTATCTCGGATTTGTCTTGGATTATCTCGAGATTAAATAGATTTTGTCAAAGAAAGAAATGGCACGAAACATATTAAAATTAGGTGCCTTGGAGGCCCAACGTACTGCGTTTCTCCTATGCGATGTCCAAGAGACATTTCGACCCCATGTTAAACATTTCGCAGAGGTGGTCAAAGTTGCAAATAAAATGGTAAGTAAGTAAAAGGTATTTTTGATTAACCTGTCGCTTGTTATGTAACCATGAATGCATTACAAGGAATATACTACTCTCTACCGAGAGGTGCATAATTTATTATATTCGTCAAGTTCAGCTTGGCAATCCTATTATTCCTATTAATATTATGACCTCGTACTATTATATAGAACTAGATGATTCCCGCAACTTCGTTCGCATGGATTAAGATGGGATTAAGGTTTTTATTCCCGCGGGGACTCTCTTATTCCCCGGGATAAAAAGTAGCCTATGTGCTATTCCAGAATATAATCTATCTCTGTGCCAAATTTCACCCAAATCGGTTCAAAGGTTGCAACGTGATTGAGTAACAAACATACAAACTTTTGCATTTATAATATCACATTAAGGATATTTACATTTGTTCCACTGTAGCACCTTAACTGCTGTGAGCCGAAATGCAGACAGTATTCTTGGCACCATTCCACGCGGGCATGGAATATATAGCAATTAGATTAGTGTAGCTACAAGTTTTATTGTAACATTTTTATTTATTTATTTATTTATGAAGCCTATTTGTCAGACAGCAATATAAGTTTTTAAGTTTTTCATAGTTGTTATTATGTTCCTAGTTTATAATGCTAGCCTGTGTGCCCTTTGGCAAAAGCCTCCTCCAATCCTTTCCAATTCTTTCTTATGGCTGCTCGTCTCGTCCATGTTTTCCCGGCTATCGCTTCTATTTCATCTTGCCATCTCTCGGTTTGACACCCTTGTCTTCTCTTTCCCTCTCTAGGATACCAAACGCTGATTGCTTTGCTCCATTTATCCCCACCCCGAATGGTGTGGCCAGCCCAATGCCATATTGTAACATTATATAATAAAAAAAAACTGCTGAGTTGGTCGAGGTGATGTAGGTTACATTTTATAGTGTTAACAAAATCCATGTGGCTCGTCTCAACAGAATCAGCATTCCGAACCGGTGGTAGATTCTCGACTAGTCGTGAAGGGCCGCAAGTTGGCCTACATGAAATAAATAAATTTTGAATTTTGAATTTATGTCCCTAAATCTTTTGTACATGCCATGTTATTGATATTTTTGCTGTGTCTTTTAGTTGTAAGTCTCTTTGTTGATATTTTTACATTTGTGCTTCAATATTCTTGGTTTATCAAATAAAATAAAAAAAGACGTGTGGCACTCGGGGACTGCCGCGGTAAAGCTATTGCATAGCATTTTTTATCAACGCCATCTAGCGGTGAGAGGAGTCCCGTGTCAGGTTATTTTCGTTACGGAATTTCTGGATTCGGTCTCCACGCTGGCCCGCGATAGAAGCAATGCAATAGCTTAAAAAAAAATATATGATTCCAGTTGGAAGCAGCGAAACACTTCAATATACCTGTCTACGTATCAGAACAGTATCCGAAAGGCTTGGGACATACCACAGATGACATCAAACTTGATAATGCAAAGCTTGTGTATGAGAAGACTAAGTTTTCCATGTTCACTCCGGAACTGCAGGAACAGTTGAGAAAAGATGTGCCCAATTTGGGCTCCGTTGTGCTGTTTGGTATTGAGGTAAGCAAAAATATTTTATCATTTTTAGGGTTCCGTAGCCAAATGGCAAAAAACGGAACCCTTATGGATTTGTCATGTCTGTCCATATGTCACAGCTACTTTTTTCCGATAAGAACTATACTGTACTGTGATGTATTCTGTGAACTGCATTAAGATTTTCACACAAAAAATGGAAAAAAAACAATAAATTGTGGGGGTTCCCCATACTTAGAACCGAAACTCAAAAATCTATGGATAGGTGTTCAAAAATGATATTGAGGTTTCTAATGTCCCCCCCGCCGTAACTTCTAAAATAAGAGAATGATAAAACTAAAAAATATATATAACTAGCTTTTGCTCGCGGCTTTGCTCACGTTAAATTCGATTTTTTAAACCCCTATTTTACCCCCTTAGGGGTTGAATTTTCAAAAATCCTTTCTTAGCGGATGCCTACGTCATAATAGCTGTCTGGATGCCAAATTTCAGCCCAATCCGTCCAGTGGTTAGGGCTGTGCGTTGATAGATCAGTCAGTCAGTCAATCAGTCACCTTTGCCTTTTATATATTTAGATGTACATTACCATGCAAACTTCCACCGAAAATTGGTTTGAACGAGATCAAGTACTTAAGTAGTTTTTTTAATACGTCACAAATTGTAAACCATAATTTAGACCATTATTATACAGCCTAATTTTGCTTGCAATAATTTGCTTCAACTGACAGCCGATTGGAAACCTTTAGCGCGTTTTGGATTTCTTTTGGTTCGGACAATTTTTAGCGCTGACCCGAAGTCCAGTATTATTATATCAATGATTTCATGTGTCATTTTCTTTATTAAGCTACTGCATAGCTTCTATCGCGGGCCTTGAGCGTGGAGACCGAATCCAGAAATTCCGTAACGAAAATAACCTTCGTTTGACGATCTCCCTGACGCAGTGGTGAGCGCTGTGGTCTTATAACTGGGAGGTCTTGGGTTCGATTCCCGGCGGGGGCAATTTAGGAATTTATAATTTCCAAATTGTCTCTGGTCTGGTCTGGTGGAAGGCTTTGGCCGTGGCTAGTTACCACCCTACCGTCAAAGACGTGCCGCCAAGCGATTTAGCGTTCCGGCACGACGGCGTGTAGAAACCGATTAGGGGTATGGGTTGAATTTACACTGCTATACCCCTTCCAAGTTAGCCCGCTACCATCTTAGTGTCATACTACACGGGCGGTTCTCCCGCCGCGGGAAACCGCTTCTGAACCGCTCTAGTCACAATTTAATATGAAAGTTGTATGGTGCATACTACACGGCGCGGTTTCCCGCCGCGGTTTGCAGGCGGGAGAAATACGACCGCCGCATGCAGCGTCAAACCGCCGCGGATAACCGCCGTTTTAAACTACACGGGCGGTTTCCCGCTATTACGTCATTCTGCGCGGGATCTTGGCGCTCGCTGGTCGTTCGTGCGCTTGCGTGGCTACTGGCTACTGGCCAGTGTCGCGTCAAAATGTTCGATACGGAGCGTTTTATTGTAGAAATACAAGATCGACCAGCTTTGTATGATGTGCAGTCGAAGGATTACGCCATTAATAATTCTATTAAAACAAGAGCTGCAAGCGCAGTTATCAATGGCGGATGCATGTTGAAATGAACAAAAGACAGCGGTTAACCGCGTCCCGTGTAGTTTGATGGTCTGCGGCAGCTTTGTCGAGCGGATTCCCGCAGCGGGAGGACCGCCCGTGTAGTATGGCACTTAGACTGTATCGTCACTTACCATCAGGTGAGATCGCAGTCAAGGGTTATCTTGTCATCGAATTAAAAAAAAAATGTATCTATTTCAGGCCCATGTATGTATAGAGCAAACGGTGATAGATCTTTTGAATGAGGATATTACAGTGCATGTTTTAGCGGACGGAGTGTCTTCAAGATCTCTCATGGATCGGGGATTAGCTTTACAGGTTTGGGTTTTTTTTTGTGTGATTTGGCTTTTTTTTTTTTTGTTTTAGAATAGAATAGAAATATTTTTTATTCCAATAAACTTTTACAAGTGCTTTTGAATTGTCGATGAATCTACCACTTGCTCAGTTCGGAATGCCCTTCCTGCCGAGAAGAGCCAGCAATAAACTCGGCGGTTGCTCTTTTCAAAAAAAAATAATTTTTTTACTATAGGTAATGAAACTATGCTATGTAAAGTGCTTCCACAATGAAGTTTCAAAAATGCAAAACAATCCAATACATGTTAAGACGGACAGACAAAGCAGACCCATTCCCGTTGGTGGCACCTGTTCACGAGCATGATGCATGATCCAGCCGTTACTCAACCATATTTGAGGGAACGTAACAACCCGCACCACACGACACCACCACAGAAATGTTTAAAGAGAGCATGACGTACTTAGGCTACCAATGTTAAAGCATCGAATTGAATACTAATAATATTAAAATACTAGCTGTGCCCGCGACTTCGTTCGCGTGGAATAGTGACTTTTCGGGGCGCGGCTCTCAGCGCGCTTTATATAGCCACGGACGCTCAGGCGCGAGGCGTGTAGTACGTACTCTGTACGTTAAAAATGTTCGCCGTGATTCTTTAAATTGTCATAACTTTTTTATTTATGAACCGATTGACATGAAATAAACACTAAATGTTAAGTGAAGCTTACTACAATATATTAGGGAAAACCGTATCTAAATCGAATAAGCCGTTTCTGATATTAGCTTGCACAAACACACAGACAAACAGACAAAAAAAAAATAATTACAATTTCGGGTTCGGCATCGATATAATAACAACCCCTGCTACTTTTTTTTTATATATTTCCATTGTACAGACACCACTTTTCTACAATTTTATTATATGTATAGATTCATTTTAAGACGTGAATGATGAATGGTTTTAGCGCATGCAATCGCTGGGGTGCTTCGTAACGACCTCGGAAAACGTGCTATTCAAGCTGTTAAGAGACAAGCAGCACCCAGCTTTCAAGCACGTCTCCAAGCTTGTTAGGGAGCCGACTAGCGACGCTTTGAGCTGTGATGCAGTGGCTAAGTTGTGACTTATGTGTGCGTGTTTTTTGTATGTCATTAAACTTACTAACACCAGCATGGCTAGCATGGGCGGGAGAAATTTTATCCCCGGGAAAAGTATAAAATGTTTATCCCCTCGCTTAGTTTTATCCACCCGTCGAGCATGGGCAAAACGGTGGAAATAATATCCACAGTGGACATTCTTATAGGAATAGCTAGCTTTAACCCGCGGCTTCGCTCACGTTAGGTTCGATTTTTTAACCCCCTATTTAACCCTCTTGGGGTTGAAATTTTCCAAAATCCTTTCTTAGCGGATGTCTACGTCCTAACAGCTACCTGTATACCAAATTTCAGCTCGATCGGTCCAGTGGTTAGAGCTGTGCGTTGATAGATTAGTCAGTCAGTCAGTCAGTCAGTCACCTTTGCCTTTTATATATTTAGATAATAATAATAATAATTTTTTTCTCCTCCTGCCCATGCTACCAGTGCAGGGGGCTGATTCTGTAATTCAGTGCCTATCAACGATGACAGGCACTGAGTTACAGAAAAACAGCCATCTTCCTAATGACATACTTAATGTTTACAGCGTTTCCAGAGCATCGGCTGCTTCGTGGGGACTTCAGAAAATGTGCTATTCAAGTTGCTGAGGGATAAAAACAACCCAGCGTTCAAGGCCATTTCGAAACTGAACTTGACCCCCACTTCGGACCAATTCGGACATACTGACAAGGGCTACCTTGATAAATTATAAATCTAAATATGGACGCACACACGCAATAAACCTTTCAACTCACAAACCTTTGTCAAATTAAATACATCGATACTTCATACGTAAGTTGTTGTATCCCACAAAATTGGCATTTTAGGTTTTGTGCACTATATTATATTATATTATATTATATTTTATTTTATATTATATTTTATTTTATTTTTTGAAAAGAGCAACTGCTGAGTTTCTTGCCGGTTCTTCTCAGCAGAATCTGCATTTCGAACCGGTGGTAGATTTGTGACTTATCATAAGTGCTACAGGGTAGCCTACATGAAATAAATAAATTTTGAATTTTGAATTTTTTTTGAATTTTATATCGCTCATTTGCGACAAGAGTGACATAATTCAAAATCGACGATGAGAGAATTCTCTCGTTAGAGAGTAATGTGTTGTGGATGCTGCGGTCTCGAAACAACACAGCGGCCAACAAAGCGACAGAGCATTAAGTCACAATCTCTCTCGCTCTTATTTTTTTGTGCTTAGCGTAATGTTGTTTTTATAGCAAATTTTTGACACTAAAATTGGTGAATTTTTAGTTATGTCACCCTTGTCGCAAATCACAAACATATAAGAGTAAGCAGACCTAACATAATTTTCACAACTACATCTAAACGAATAAATAATATCTTCGCTTGCTTCTCTCCAACAAAAAATATATGATTCTATCTCTTTTACTTCTGTTGTTGCAACACTTACGCACTCAGACATAATTGAGCTTGAGGCAATTCGTAAGCTACAAATAAGAGCAGTATGGTGCAATATGTCAATTTGTCAAAAACAACAACATAACCTGCGAGTTGTTTATTCTTTTAAATTTGCTTTAAAATCGAGTCTAAAGAATCAAAAATTCTGAAATAAAATGGTGAAGTGTTGTGCACCTCTGTGTGGCAATTCTCCGTATAGGAAAACACCTGCAATTACTTTTCATCGGTAAGTTTTGATGTGCTATAGACTCGTAATTTGGTTATATGCTTACTGTGTGATTATTAATAATCGTTCGGCATTTTCCAGCAGTCCCTAATTATTATATACGCAAAACTCGTAGACAGTTATAGTAATTTTGGTTCTAGTATATTCCTGTTGCAATATTTATCAATTAATTAATATCAGGATCTTGTTTGTCGTTTCATATACTTGTACAATTTGACAGGGCCGTATTCAGGCGCAAGTTTTGTTTAGTGGGTATATTTTGATTAAATAATTAGTCTGTTTTTGCCTGCCTGTTTTAAGATGTATTGGATTGTATTAATTTTTATTTGTATTGTATTGGACTTAGGAAAATTAATCGTGGAAGCAATACATAGCATAGTTTCATTAAATATTGTAAAATATTTACTTTTTTTTGAAAAGAGCGACCGCCGAGTTTCTTGCTGGCTCTTCTCGGCGGGAAAGGCATTCCGAACCAGTGGTAGATTCATTGACGATTCAAAAGTGCTTGTGAAAGTTTATTTGAAATAAAATATTTCTATTTCTATTTCTATAAAAGTAAGGATAAATTATAAAATTAAATCATTTTTCAGCTTTCCAAAGGATGAAAATATAAAAAATGCCTGGTTGATGCAGACGAATAAAAAAAATTGGCAGCACAAAACATCGAGTGTGCTATGTTCTGAACATTTTGAAGCACATTTAGTGGATTGCAGTGGTTTTCGTACCGTCCTTACTTCTAATGCAATCCCAATGATTTTTGATTCATCATTACAAGTAAGTTTCTAGTTGTTCTTATATTTAGGTACCAACCCAAAACATCTTGCCATTTAAACGTAAATATTGACAGCTATACCCATACATATATAGCTGTGTACCTATTTGTATTACCTATTAAATTGTTAATACTAGACAACTGATAATTTATTACTCTTGTTTTCAGCATATGTCTACATCATCAGTAAAAGGTCCAGTAGAAAGAAAAGCTGCTGGAGATCAAGTTTTGATGGACTTGCAAAATTTACAGCCTAGTAATACTATTAATAAAGAGTATAGAGTAATACTATTCCTTATTACGTTATTGAAAAGACTGAGACATATGGTTTATTTTGTTATTTTTATAAGTTTAAAATGTGTAATACTATTCTAATAAGGTTATTGAAATGAGTGATACAGGCTGAATAGAATGTAAGAGTTAATTAAACTACTGTTGATGTTATCGTATTGTCAATGTTTGTATTTCTAAAAGATATTAGAGAAAAAGTTGCTTTTTGATTTTGTTTTATTTATCTAATAGATATGAGGAGCTGGCGAACAAAAGGGCGTAATTACGTAATTTTCTCAAACAACTTTTTTCATGAAATCGTATTCTTATCATACCTCTCCATCTGTTACGTGCAAAAAAGTCTGTGAAAACGGCCTAAAAGTTGCATCAAAATGGGCTCAAAGTTGCCGATTCCGTTCAAAACGTGGTAATTGTAAAATAAAAATCCCGTCTCTCAAATATATTTTTAAATACCAATCAAAAGGGGGTAAATTTCATATTATTCAAGATTACGGAACATGGATTTCAATCAAAACGAAGTAATTAGCATAATTTTGTGGTGAAATTCTTTTATATTACTCTTGCATCCCCGATTTAAATATGGCAATATTTTAGTTTGTTATTTTGTGTATCTTTGAAGCCAGTTCCGCGCCAAAAAAAGTTTTAAAATGTCATCTGGAAGTCCTAGCACTGTTTCTGGGCTGAATTCGGGGACTAAAACTACTGAGTCAGCAGTTTGATGAAAACTGGCTTGAAAACCCTGACTTAGTATGGTACGGCGAGGTTTTGGGTGACGTAGAAAACAGTGGTAAAAGTGACGCTAATGAGGACATTGAAGATTGTTGAAAAAGATTCGCATCTTTCTCCACAATCTTCAATGTTGAAGTAGATGTAGAACTAAACGTGTACTATTTTAATAATAATTATCAGTTTCTATAATTTTTTCATAAAACTAATTTTTTTTAAATTACTAATGTAACAATAAAAAATTCTTAAGTTGATTAAATTTTTTTATTCTAGAACAGACTATTTTTTATTTTTACTCAATCGATGATCAAAATGTGGTAATTGCACATCAGTTTCAATCAAAACGGAATAAGTGAACCGATGTCTAACAAAATGGGTTAATTGAAAACTTGTCTAGTCTATATTTCGTTAAACATTGAGTTCTGAAAATTAGACAAAACGTATATAGACTTGAAATTTGAGAGTCATATGAATCCAAAAATCACAACTCTATAGGTGGTCTAGAACCTAGTGTTTTAGTATTTTGCCTCTACTGTAAAATTTAATATCTTGCAATTACCCCTTTTTGTTCGCCAGCTCCTCAAATCATACAACAAGAACAATGACATCACAGATTAATTTTATTATTATAGATAGGTCCGCCATTTGCAATATTACCTATTAGTTCCAGAGACACTTATCTGCTTATTGCTTTAGACAGAGAAGGCAATAGACGAAGGTACTTTGTAACCGCAACTGAGACAGAGATAACATGACGTAACGATGACGTCACATGACAAGCTGGCAACACACATAGATACCAAATTTTTGTTATGAATAATACAAACTTTACAAAAGACTTTTAATACAATCATATCAACAAATAAATGTTGTCGACCTCCCTGGCGCAGTGGTGAGCGCTGTGGTGTTATAACTGGGAGGTCTCGGGTTCGATTCCCGGCGGGGACAATTTAGTAATTTATTATTTCTAAATTGTCTCTGGTCTGGTCTGGTGGGAGGCTTTGGCCGTGGCTAGTTACCACCCTACCGTCAAAAACGTGCCGCCAAGCGATTTAGCGTTCCGGCACCATGGCGTGTAGAAACCGATTAGGGGTATGGGTTGAATTTACACTGCTATACCCCTTCCAAGTTAGCCCGCTACCATCTTAGACTGCATCGTCACTTACCATCAGGTGAGATCGCAGTCAAGGGCTATCTTGTCATCGATGAATAAAAATAAAAAAAACATTTGTTACTACGTGCTATCGTTTATGGAATTAATATTGAGAAACTATTTGGAAGATTATAAACAATAAAAAGGTCACTACTTACGCGTGTAAAGATATGCCGGCAATTTTCTTCTCACTATCACTTTTGCATGCAATAATGCAACAACGTACCAATTTTAAATAATAAATATTATAATTAAACACCTATATATAAGAATAAATAAAAACAAATACAACGACACCACGAATTATTGTCAAAGTTTGTTTCGCAAGTAAAGTTGTGACCTTGAAAAAAACTGGATACACGATGAGGGACAAAAAATCGAATAGCTGCGTCTCTGTTTATCACATTAGCAACTTTATTTCTGCTCTCTTTTTAGTGTGAGTGAGAAAGAAATCGTCACTTGGTCTATTGTCTTATCTGTCTACGCTTACAGCGCTAAAATGGCGTCGACCAAGTAGACCCAAAGCAAGATAAAAAAAACAATAACCTCTTCACTGTTAATCGTAGATTAATTATACAGTTCACTGGGCCACAAGTATTAAATGCGTTTTACTTATAACTAGATTTTTCCCGCGTCTTCGCTCACGAAAACTTAATTTTTTTAAACCCCTATATTACCCCCTTAGGGGTTGAATTTTCAAAAATCCTTTCCTAGCGGATGCCTACGTCTAATGACTATCCAGTTAGTCCAGTAGTTTTAACTGTGCGTTGATAGATCAGTCAGTCAGTCACCTTTTCCCTTTTATATATGGATGGACGCGCATATGCAATAAAGAGTCAACCCACACAACTTGGTAAAAAAAAAAAAATTTTTTGAAAAGAGCAACTGCTGAGTTTCTTACCGGCTCTTCTCAGCAGAATCTGCATTCCGAACCGGTGGTTGATTTATGACGTGTCATAAGAGCTACAAGGTAGCCTACATGAAATAAATTAAATTTGAATTTGAACTTATCAATTGAAAAGTTAACTTTATTCCTTTACTTTATGTCGATATCTCCAACGTAAATTGTTGTATCCCCAAAACGCTTACGTGACGCGTTAATTGTTGTGAAGGTCAATACAATGGTTCAGGCCGTCGTTTTAATAACGATACAACTTTATACATCTTGAAAGTATGTTAAAAAAGGCTGTCTTTCATTTTTTTTAAAACGAACACATAAAATAGATAAAAACAAATGATATCGCTCATTTGCGACACAAACATATAAGAGTAAGCAGACCTAACATAAGAAAAAATTGGCGTTCCAATTACGCCTACATACAAATCTCACGCACACATTGACAGTAAACAGAGCCGGACTTCGAAAAGCGAGGTTCAGCGAGGTTGAAGGGACTGGAGAGTATTTAATATCTGTAATTTGAAATAATATGGAAACTACGGAAAGTTGCCATTAGGGAATGCAAATCTCGCGAGATTGGGGCTCAAGCGAGATCTCGCGAGATTGTAAATAACAATACCGCGAGATCTCGCCAATTTCGAGATCTCGCGAGATTGGCAGTTTTGTGTGTTTTTTTTTGCAAATAATCATAATATTTGAATAAATTAGAAAAAAAATAATAATAAAAATTATAAGTATTATAAGATAACATTTATTTCCACGAATTTTTACAATAGACTTTTATGAATCAAATTGTCTATAATTTTTTAATAAACTTCTAAGTAGTAAACTTTGACGTACGTTTCAATCAAATCACTGTGGAAGCACTGTATATACATACGGTCGCGGACAGAAAATGTTTACCACCTTAAGATTCATAATTACATGCACACGTCTATACCTGACAGTCGGTATGCTTTTGATATTCTATGGCGTTATAGACCTTACTGCACGCAATGTGATATAGAATCTACTTTGAAAACTGATAAACATTTTCTGTCCGCGACCATACATAGCACAGTTTGGTTACCTATTAAAAAATAAAAAAATATTTTTTATTTTTTGAAAAGCAACTGCTGAGTTTCTTGCCGGTTCTTCTAAGCAGAATCTGCATTCCGAACCGGTGGTAGATTTATAAGAGCTACAAGTTGGCCTACATGAAATAAATAAAATTTGAATTTGAAATAACAAATGAGAAAAACAACCAGTCTTCTCTTCTAATATCAAACGCAAATCTTTTAGTAATTTAAAAATTAATTCGCGCACCGAACGAAACCGACAGATTGCAACTCCGTCAGTGTCAGTCCGCGCTTCGAATAAGACTTTTTTATGCTCCAGTGCAATCTCGTTAATCTCGCGAGATCTCGCCCCTTTTTTCAGCCGAGATCAATCTCGCTAAAAAAGGCCGAGATCTCGCGAAAACGAGATCTCGCGAGAACGAGATTGCATTCCCTAGTTGCCATCAAATTGTAGGTTAAACCCTTATTTTACATTCTGTAAACTTAATTCTATAAATTAATTCTTAATTATGAAAATGGATTCTAATGTGCTAAGTTTCGCGGTTTTGTAATCAAACAAGTAATAATGTTACAAAATAATATTTAATAAAATCAAAACAAAACATGATTTACAAAATCTACCCAAAAGATATATGAGGAGCTGGCGAACAAAAAGGGGTAATTGCAAGATATTAAATTTTACAGTAGAGGCAAAATACTAAAACACTAGGTTCTAGACCACCTATAGAGTTGTGATTTTTGGATTCATATGACTCTCAAATTTCAAGTCTATATACGTTTTGTCTAATTTTCAGAACTCAATGTTTAACGAAATATAGACTAGACAAGTTTTCAATTAACCCATTTTGTTAGACATCGGTTCACTTATTCCGTTTTGATTGAAACTGATGTGCAATTACCACATTTTGATCATCGATTGAGTAAAAATAAAAAATAGTCTGTTCTAGAATAAAAAAATTTAATCAACTTAAGAATTTTTTATTGTTACATTAGTAATTTAAAAAAAATTAGTTTTATGAAAAAATTATAGAAACTGATAATTATTATTAAAATAGTACACGTTTAGTTCTACATCTACTTCAACATTGAAGATTGTGGAGAAAGATGCGAATCTTTTTCAACAATCTTCAATGTCCTCATTAGCGTCACTTTTACCACTGTTTTCTACGTCACCCAAAACCTCGCCGTACCATACTAAGTCAGGGTTTTCAAGCCAGTTTTCATCAAACTGCTGACTCAGTAGTTTTAGTCCCCGAATTCAGCCCAGAAACAGTGCTAGGACTTCCAGATGACATTTTAAAACTTTTTTTGGCGCGGAACTGGCTTCAAAGATACACAAAATAACAAACTAAAATATTGCCATATTTAAATCGGGGATGCAAGAGTAATATAAAAGAATTTCACCACAAAATTATGCTAATTACTTCGTTTTGATTGAAATCCATGTTCCGTAATCTTGAATAATATGAAATTTACCCCCTTTTGATTGGTATTTAAAAATATATTTGAGAGACGGGATTTTTATTTTACAATTACCACGTTTTGAACGGAATCGGCAACTTTGAGCCCATTTTGATGCAACTTTTAGGCCGTTTTCACAGACTTTTTTGCACGTAACAGATGGAGAGGTATGATAAGAATACGATTTCATGAAAAAAGTTGTTTGAGAAAATTACGTAATTACGCCCTTTTGTTCGCCAGCTCCTCATTTCATAGATTAATAGTAGAGGTAGGTATCGTTCTATAAAAAAAAAATATTTTGATGTAAGTAAATACTTTATTTTGATTTAAGAAAGAATAATATATTTTTGTTCTACATGTAGTTTCATTTTAATAGCGACCACTTCAGCTGTTCTTTGGCGGACTGTAGTACCTGAAAACCAGAATTCAAATCTATATAAATAACAAGAAAAAGAATCTATACTAATCTATACATATAATAAAATTGTAGAAAAGTGGTGTCTGTACAATGGAAATATATAAAAAAAAAGTAGCAGGGGTTGTTATTATATCGATGCTGAACCCGAAATTGTAATTAAATTTTTTTTTGTCTGTTTGTCTGTGTGTTTGTGCACGCTAATATCAGAAACGGCTTATTCGATTTAGATACGGTTTTCACTAATATATTGTAGTAAGCTTCACTTAACATTTAGTGTTTATTTCATGTCAATCGGTTCATAAATAAAAAAGTTATGTCAATTTAAAGAATCACGGCGAACATTTTTAACGTACAGAGTACGTACTACACGCCTCGCGCCTGAGCGTCGACGGTATATGTAATTCAAAATATGCTGCCCGAAAAGTCACTATTCCACGCGAACGAAGTCGCGGGCACAGCTAGTAATATAAAGTACAAGAGTTTGTTTGTTTGAACGCGCTAATCTCTTTAATTATCAGTCGGATTTGAAAAATTCTTTTTGTATCTGATAGCCCAATTCTTAAGGAAGGTTATAGACTATTTAACATCTCGGTATGACTCTTAGAAGCCAAGCAAAAAGAAAGAATAGCGCGGGCGAACAATGTGATGCGGTGAGTCGGTGGTCGAAGGTCACTCGACGAGAACCGAACCGAAGGCTATTTATTATTAATCCGGAAAATCAGACAGTTTCCACGGGTTTTTTTACAAAACCGACTTAAAACGCCACTACAAAGTATATCATTTGTGCCTATAACATTTGAAGAGTTCCCTCGATTTCTCCAGGATCCCATCATCAGATCCTGACCTGATGACAATGGGACCACCTGGGAAGTATACCCTTTTACATAAAAAAAGAATTTTCCCAAATCGGTTCAGGCGTCTTCGAGTAATCGGGGAACATACAAAAAAAATCTGACGAATTGAGAACCTCCTTTTTTGGAAGTCGGTTAAAAGTTACTCCCGATAACATCAGCTATCCTGTAGCCAGTGAGTCTCGTCAAAATCGGTCCAGCCTTTCCCGAGATTAGCCAGAACAAAAGACACACACAGACAAAAAATTGATATTTTTTTTATAAGTAGGTACATTTTGGACCCTTTTACTTTCATATGCATTCAGTTAAAAGCTGTTAATTTGATATTACAAACAGACACTTTAATTTCATTTATTTGTATATATAAATGAAAATTAAAAAAAAAATCCGACTTCAAACGCCACTACAAAGTATAAAGTCATTTTAATTTGTAACACTTAGGGGCCTAAATAGAAACGATGAAACCGATGCGCGGCGCTAGCCCGACTTCAACATCGTGTAAACTACAATCTAAAATTATATTTTATACTTTGTAGTGCAGTTTAAACTTATTTATATTTAAGTAAAGCTTTTTAGTGTAGCTTCATAGAATCAACCTAAATAATATTCTCTGATCTGCTCTTATTCTTTGAGGAGTTCCGTCCTCCATCTATGAAGGTATTCATCAGATCTCACCAAAAAATGGAACCAACCTGTCAGTAGGTCCGTTCAAATAAAAGTGTGAAGTCCATCAATTCGCATTGGATTAGTAAGTAGTGTTGCAACACTATTGATAGTTTGACTATCGATAGTTGACCTCGAAAATTATTTAGGATATCGATAGTACGATCGACAGTATTGCCACGTGTCAATACTATCGATAGTATGGATAGCGCTTTACGAGAAACATTATTGATGTCGATAAACTGTCGATTCTATCTATAGTTTTGTTTCAATAATATCGATAGTATTGCAAAATTTTCTAAAAATTACAAAATACAATCGATAGTATCGATAGTATTTACATGTGGCAATACAATCGATAGTTTTTAGTTACTATTGGTTTTGCCTTAACTATCTATAAACTATGCTATCGATTAGTTTATCGATAGGTTCTATTGTCGCTAAATGTGAGGAATAAAGCCTAGCCTATTTCTCTACTTGCCTGCGGGAAATATTCCATCAAAATCGGTTCAAACGTTCAAAGATTAGTCGGCTATTGTCTATCGATAAGATTGACATGTGGCAATACAATCGATAGTTTGTAGTTACTGTTGGTTTTGCCTTAACTATCGATAAACTATCGATAGGTTCTACTGTCCCTAACTGTGAGGAATAAAGCCTAGCCTATTTCTCTACTTACTTGCGGGAAATATTCCATCAAAATCGGTTCAACCGTTCAAAGATTGGTGGGCTATTGTCTAAATATGATTGCTACTGTATGACAATCGCAATCGAATCTCGTTGGCTGAATTCTTATTGTTTTTGCTACATCAATGCATTCTAACCATTAGAACAGGTCATTGCGATTGTCACATTGTTGCAATCATTTTTAACCAGTAGTTATTTGTAGAAAAAACTGAAATTTATATTTATTTGCATTTAAGGCGTATGAGTATTTTCTCAGTCAATAAATAAAGAGAATGATAGAATACTTTGTTATAATTAATTAGGCATCTACTTTTTGTTACTAACTAAAAATGGCATGCAAAAGGTTGGTTAAATAAAAAATAAAATCAAAATAAAATATAAATAAAAAATATATTATACAATGAACTAGTAGTGTAAGTACTAAACTAATAAAAACAGCGGCAATTTCAATTAATTTACAAATCTATTAATAATAATTAATATTATTTAAATAGGTAAGTGAGAAGTCGCCCCGTTTTCTTGATTTTTCGAAAATTAATAATTGCTATTCATTATGTTGTATATAGCCTGAAATATAGAATTAATTTTGTTTTAGTAAAAGAAAAAGAATTAATTTTAGTTAAATCGTTAGTTATAGAAAGATAGTTGGTATGAATTAAAAGAACCATAAGTAATAAATTAAATAAAAAAAAATATATAATATCTTAAAAGTTTATTACAAAATAAAAAAAAACATTACAATAAAAATGTAACTTTTACAAAAATGGGAAACAATAATAAAAAAAACATGTACTTATAATAAATTCAAATATTTCTTAAAATATTATTGTCATATTTACTGCTATTTATTTATTATTTGACGAGAAATAAAAATGTAAACCTTACGTATGGCTTATTTTTAAATTAAAAACAATCACTAAATATTATTATTACGTAATATATGAATGTCTATTAAATAATAAAAATATAATTCAACAAGTTATACTCAATTTTATACGAAATGGCTAATTATAGCAAAGATAAACCTCGATTGTGTTAGCTTTCAAACAGAAAAAACCGCATCAAAATCGGTCCATGCGTTAGGGAGTTACGAGGGACCAGACAGACACACAGACACACACGTCAAACCTCTTTCCATCGGAGGTTAAAACCTGGGGGCCCACTCATAGTTTTTAACTTATGTTTTTTTAATATGTGACTGTTTTATTTCTGATAAAAGAAAAAAAGATTATTTATATTATTTAATTACTACTGTCAAAACAACTGTCTCGGTCCCAAATAAAACTATCAATATCTTTCTCAAATTGTAAAAATGTATTCAACATACATATTAATGTATGTAATTATTTTGTAATAATTTATTTGTGTTTATTAAACTTTTAATACTCATAGTTTTCGCTCATAGGTAATGATGAAAAATCACACTATTTTTTGTCACTCGGGGCCAAAATATTTTGCTCTCGGGCGGCGTATATTGAATTCCTCGCTACGCCCCGGATTCTACTTTAGAATCCTTCACTTCGCTCTGAATTCAAAATAATGCCTTCGTTATTTGTTCAACAAGACAGCAATAATCATTTTTGTTGCGAGTGCCTAGTTTGAACCCCGAGCGAGCGAAGGATTCTATAATTCTAAGTTAGAATCCTGAGTGTAGCGAGGGATTCAAAGGCACAAGAAACAAAGCCTTTGCTATCGTGTGATACATACAACTTTTCACCTCACTAGTCCAAAAAGGGCGCCTTTGCTGTCTGAAATCACTGAGCAAGCGTTTTTGCTCACTCGGTGAGAAAAAGTGTTGAACTTTTCTTGAGACAACACTTTTTCTCACCGAGTGAGCAAAAACAACTTTTGCTCACTGGTTTTAGGTTGAACTTTTCTTGAAACAACACTTTTTCTCACCGAGTGAGCAAAAACGAGTTTTGCTCACTGCTTTTTTTTTTAGACACCTTTTTTGAGCTAGTGAGGTGAAAAAAAAAATTTCTTCGGCCCCATATGACACAAATAACTATTTCTTTCTTTCTTCTTTCTCTCAAGTTGGTCACGCGGCGAGGGTCACCAGAAAAGCTTATTAAAGTTATCCATTACCTGTACAACGGTTTGTTCGCCCAGCGGCACGTCCTCCGTACGCAGCGCCGCCCGCCCCACTATCGATGTTGGGTCCGAGTCCAGGATTATGCTGGAAAAGTGGAAATTGAAAATTTAAAATACCCCCACATGCAGGGTTGGGAAAAAAACAATTATTGCGGATGACGTCCCGGGTTCGATTCCCGGGTCGGGCCAAAAAATGTATTGGGTTTTTCTGTCAAGATATTCGCAGTCATCAGATCTCTCATTTTCCGTCCCATCGGACTATGAGAGTGAGGAAATAGAGAGTTCACCTGTGCGCTACTGTGTACACTATAATATCTGCCACGCAGATAGCGAATCTCTGGAGATTTTGGGAAAACACATATTTTTTTGTTTTGTCTAACATACGTCTGTCTGTCTAACTGTGTCATGCGCGTGATCTCTCTCCGGTCTCAAATAAATGCTTTTTTCACCTCACAAGCTCAAAAGCAAGGCACCCTGCCTTTGTTGTCTAAAGCCAGTGAGCAAAAACGACTTTTGCTTACTGGTTTTACCCACCAAACTACTTATTTATTCTGTACATTATAATCTTAAAAACTAACTACTACTACTAGTGAGGTGAAAAGTTGTATGTATCACACAATAGCAAAGTTTTTGTTTCTTGTGCCTTTGAATCCCCTCACTACACTCAGGATTCTAACTTAGAATTATAGAATCCTTCGCCCGCTCGGGGTTCAAACTAGGCACTCGCAACAAAAATGAACTTTGCTACCTTGTTATACAAAAATAACTATTCTTTCTTTCTTTCTGAACACTTACCTCAATAGCCTAACGGTTAAAGGTGCGGACTGAAAACTGAAAGGTCGCAGGTTCGTACCCCACCCGTTGCACTATTGTCGTACCCACTCCTAGCACAAGCTTTCTGGAGAATATAAGTCAAGTTCAGCTTGGCTAATATTATTTGTTTAAAAAAAAATTACTTACCCGCCATCACAGATTTCGTCAAAGGCCAGCATAACTGCATCCAGACTATCCATAAGTATGCGTTTTTCAACATTTCTTCTCAACAGGATACTGACTGACTCGTACAGAGCATTCAGGACTGATTGAAGGATCAACTGAAAATGAGGCGAAGTTGTACTGGTAAATAAATAAATTTAAAAAAAAAAAAATTACTAATAATATCTATACTTTGAATAAAACTGTAACAGAACGAATTCTGTACATTAAATATATTTTGAAAAATTATTATTGATACTGAGCCCAAAACAAAATTTTTTTGGATTTTTGTCTGTCTGCATCACGCAAAAAGTACTGATCGGATTTGAACAAAATTTGGTTTAGTTGTAGCTGATACTCAGGGTCAATAGTGTCCATATATAGGATACTTTTTATCCTCATAAACAAAAAGGTTTATCCAGAATAGTGGATGAAAATTTTTATTGATTTTGCTCCATAACTTCATCAAATCTAAGCCGAAACTGATAATTCTTTCTTTATTATAAATTGGGTATTATTAGAAATAATTTTGTCCAATTTTGGTGAAGATCTACTAAATATTTAGTCAGGGCCGTTTGTAATTCGACTAATTTATCTACAGGTATAGGTAAGTTCAATATCTGTATTGGTTTTGCTATATGTTTGCGTCCTTGTTTTGGTTTTTTGTCATAAATGGCTGCTCTAACCATTCGATGATTTATATTGTAGTTGACACTTAGTATTTCCGTGTTTGTAAAATATTTTGGTTTGTTTGTCAGGATAAAATCTATTTCGTTTTTATACTTTCCACGTGGTGAGATCCAGGTCCACTTATTTTTGAGCTTTTTCTTATATACGGTATTCATTATAGTGAAATTGTTTTCTAGTGCAAAATTTATTAGACGACGGCCATTATCAGGTTCAAAACCAGAATTCGGTGCAAGACAAATATGATAAACTAGAACATGAATTACAGCAAATAAATAACAAAATAGCGTCGTCCAGCAAAATCAAAGATAAAATAGGGATAAAGGCCAAAACTCTGATAGAAGAACGGAAAAACATGTTACTTGACAGAAAAAATAAACATAAAGAAATAGTGCATATAAGCAAAAAGATAAAGGAAGAAATAAGAGAGCACAGGAAAACAAATATGACGAAAACTTTCAAGTATCATATAGTAAAACTGGCGGCATAAAAAAAGGCCTCAAAGAATTAAGAGAAAAAATGACTTGGATACCAAATGTTGTTGATAAAAAATTACGAACGGCAGAAAGACCTGAAATAATGAAAGTAGCAACTAAGTTCTATCGCGATTTGTATACAGATGAAAACGACACCAACCAATTTTCAAACGACTTCCAACAAGATCCAAAAAATGAAGACACTGTACCGGAAATTTTAGAAAGCGAAATAAGATATGCTATAAGTACTCAAAAAATGACAAAGCTCCCGGCGAAGATGGAATTAAAAACGAATTACTAAAAGGTACCTTGGAAGCTACCATTAAAGTACTAAGAGACCTTTTCAACTTGATACTTACCAGTGAAACTATACCAGCGCAATGGACCAAATCAACAATCATTCTATTACATCAAAAAGGGGATAAATCACTAATTGAAAACTATAGACCTATCAGTTTACTTTCTAATCTTTATAAGGTATTTGCTAAAATTATTTTGAACAGAATTACATTAATTTTGGACGAAAACCAACCTAGAGAACAGGCTGGGTTCCGCAGCAACTTTTCGACAGTAGACCACATACACGTTGTCAAACAACTACTCGAGAAATGCAAAGAATATAATAAAAACTATTACTTAGGCTTCGTCGATTACAATAAAGCATTTGATTCCTTAAAACACAAAGCTATCTGGGAGTCACTAATGAATCAAGGTGTCCACTGCAAATACATTAACCTAATAAAAAACATTTACAAAAACAGTATGTCGAGAGTGCGCCTGGAGAGAACAGGGGAATGGTTCAAGATAAATAAAGGTGTTAGACAAGGCGACCCACTCTCGCCTAAACTATTTTCAGCTACACTAGAGACCGTCTTCAGAAACTTGCGCTGGGAAGCTCTTGGTATTAATATAAATGGCGTCAAACTCAACCACTTAAGATTCGCTGACGATCTAGTAATTTTTGCGGAGGATGCTAAGACTCTAGAAACAATGTTACAACAACTAGCCGATGAAAGTAAAAAAGTGGGTCTTACCATGAACATAACAAAAACAAAAATTATGAGTAATGCAAACAAAGAAAAAGTATATGTTAACGAATTAGAAATAGACTATGTCGACGAATATGTTTATTTAGGTCAGATAATTTCACCGAATGATCAAACAAGCAAGGAAGTGGATAGACGTGTCTGTAACACTTGGAAACGATTTTGGGCCCTTAAGGACATAATGAAGAATAGAGATATTCCAATGGCTGCCAAGAGTAAAATACATGATACCTGTATATTACCATGCATGACCTATGGATGTCAAACATGGGCTCTGACAAAAAGAAACATGCAAAAACTAGAAACATGTCAACACGGAATTGAAAGAAGTATTTTACATATTAAGAAGAGAGACAGACATAGACTAGTCAATATAAGAGCGAAAACAAAAATTTACGATGTTAAGAAGAAAATAAAAGAACAGAAATGGCGATGGGCTGGCCACACTGTAAGAAACAAGATAGTGAAGTGGACTAACGATGTGATGGATTGGTACCCAAAGGATGGAAAACGTAATAGAGGACGGCAACATCTCAGATGGGCAGATGACATTAAGTCTACTGCAGGGACTACATGGCTGAGAAAGGCCAGAGATAGAAATGTTTGGAAGGGGCTGGAGGAGGCCTATGTCGAGGCGACACACTGAGTAAAACGGTCACCGACTTATGTTTGTAAATAATAAATAATTAGTAATAATTATTGTAAATGAAAAACTCAGTTAATAAAGGCTTATTATTATTATTATACTAAATATTATCGGAGATAGAGGACATTACTTCTTGCGGATAGTAGCGAGTAACTCTAAACTTTTTCCACACAGTTGTCAACGATCACCCTGGTGCAGTGGTCTTATAACTGGGAGGTCTCGGGTTCGATACCCGGTGGGGGCGATTGAGGAATTTATAGTTTCTGAATCATCACTGACATTCTGTATGTCCACTTGACTGGCTAGTGGGTATTTAGCTATTTCTGCACTTACCTCATTTTCATGAGAGCTTCCTATAACATAGAAGAACAAGTCGACGTTGCTTTTATATACACAAGTGAGTCCATCCAGTATTATGATCTCTGCGTTGGCCCTGAAATTTTATAATAAGACTAGCTTTAACCCGCGGCTTCGCTCACGTTAGGTTCGATTTTTTAACCCCCTATTTACCCTTCTTGGGGTTGAAATTTTCCAAAATCCTTTCTTAGCGGATGTCTACGCCCTAACAGCTACCTGTATACCAAATTTCAGCTCGATCGGTCCAGTGGTTAGAGCTGTGCGTTGATAGATCAGTCAGTCAGTCAGTCACCTTTGCCTTTTATATATTTAGACAATCAGAAAAGATTTTTCACACTAATATTATAAAGGCGAAAGTTTTTATGTGTGTGTGTGTGTATGTTACTCCTTCGCGTCACAACAAATGAACCGATTTGGCTGAAATTTGGAATGGAGATAGCTCATACCCCTGAATAAAATATACAACATGTTATCCTGGAAAATTACAGAGTTCCCATGGGAATTGGAAATCTTGATCCACACGGACAAAGTCGCGTGGATTGTCTAGTTTTCTATCATTTTCATCTACCATCGGCTTCTTCAGCCATTGTCAGATATGAGATACTAGCTTGACATCCTATTAATATTATAACCCTATTCATTAATTAATCCTATTTTCTATTAATATTATAAATGCGAAAGTTTGGATGTATAGATAGATATAAACTTTAATGCACACAAGAAAGAAACAAAACTTAATAAAACTTAAAACAACACATGCAAAGGCAGCCTTATTGCTACAGAACAATCTCTACCAGGAACCATTGGTGATAGGATGTATGTTTGTTACTTGATCACGCCGCAATGACTGAACCGATTTGGTTGAAATTTAGCACAGAGATAGACTATTTATAGATCTAGTATTAAATAGATTGTAAAAACTATTTAACAGATGTATTTACCTATGTGTTTTATTAAATAAGTTCTTCTCAAATGCCTTCTGTTCTTTGGCCGTTGGCAGCACATCTTTGTCGTAATACTTGGCCAGTACTCTGTTACCGTCGTTGTCCAAGATACACATTCCTTTTACTATGTAGAGGGTGGGTTCCTAGAAACACAAATTTAATTTATCAATACTTCTAATTGAAACCATAATAGTAAACTTGGGTCATGTATTACAACTGCACATAAGTTAAAAACTCATATTTTTTATTTAGCCAATAATATTCATTTATTTTAATACAGTCTGACTGAAGAATATAATTCAAAGCCATTCGCTTGAGAATTCAAATTGAAGCGAACGGCTTTGACTGATGTGCTTTAGTCAGACTTTTTATACACAAAAATACCCCATTTAGATGTATGGTGGTCTCAAGCTTGAACTACGTAGTATAGATACGCAGAGAGGAATCCAGGTTTCATGTACTGTACAATTTAATAGGCATGGACCTATAATTTCTTTATAGGTTCATGTTAATAGGTATATTTTTAAGATAATTACTACAGCAATATTACAATCATGAATTGCTAACTTGAGCTAAAATCAATGTAACTTTAAGTTAGTTTACTTACAAACAAAGCGCCTTCCATTGTAGTGTACACCATTTTAGCGTTAATTCCTCAATATCAGTGAATTTATATGTTAAATCTCAAGTTTTCAATTGCTTTGAGAGGTCTAACTTAACCAAGTAACCACTAACGTAGAAAGCAGTTTTAACGATTCACTGAAAGATACAAAATAATTATAACGATTTCTTTCAATTTATAATGTTCAGGGAAATTAAAAATTTATATTTTATTTACATTTAAAAATTAGGATTTATTATAGGAAACTGCAACGCTTGACGTGTTCACAATTCACAATTCAAATATTGACTTTGACACATTGATATCGACATGTTGTGACATTTCATTGACAGAATGTCACTGACAGTTTAGAGGTGGGCAAAAACCGTAAAAGAAAAAGCTACCGATTTTCAGTATCTATTTTATTTCTTTACTAGCTGATTCCCGCGACTTCGTCCGCGTGGGAAAAGTTTAGAGTGACTTGCTACTATCCGCGAGAAATAATGTCCTGTATCTCCGATAATATTTAGTAGATCTTCACCAAAATTGGACAAAATATTTCGATTAGTACACAATTTATAATAAAAACAGAATTATCCAATTTGGTTTAGATTTGACGAATTTATGGAGCAAAATCAACAAAAGCTTTCACCCCCTATCCCGGATAAATCTTATTGTTTATCAGAATAAAAAGTATCCTATAATATTGACCCGGAGTACCACTATACTTACCTCATTCCAATCTGTTCAATAGTTTTTGAGTGATGCGAACACAGACAGACAGTCAAAAAATTCAAAAAAATTGTTTTGTGCTCAGTATTGATATTCGATAATAAAGCATCCTCCGATTAAAATTTTAAAAATATATTTAACGTACATAATTCGTACCCTTAACAGTTTTATTATAAGTATAGATTATCAGTAAATATTTAAAAAGGTTGATGAAATGATAACCTATAGTAAGTACTTAAAACAAAACTACTACTTCTTTGTAGTTGTACCTAGTAGCGATAGTTCACTACTTTATAGGTACTTTAGTACCTATTTCAATAGTGGTGACATTTGACAATAAAAAATGTAGGTATCTATCTACACGTTTGTACACCTTCGGGTGTAATAGGTATACACCCTTGGTTATTGAAGAAGATCCATAATATAATAATATTGTTTTACGATTTACATTATATTATTTAGGCAAAGGTGGGTTAGTAAATAGAACAAGTTTGAGCGGCAAAATATAGCCCTTCCTTATTGCTGTCTAATTGATCCTCCCTTAGATTAAATATCACATTTCACCGTCTAATTGCTACCGAAATGTTTCAAAATACAACTTGAAATAGATTCCTGAAGTGTAACGATCTCGGTAAACGATTTACCGACAAAAAAACTAAGCCACTCAGCTCTGACCAAAATCTATGAGCTCTATGTTTGTAAATTTCACAAATCTTTCCCCGTGGCTTCGCACGAATAAAATTTCTTAGTGGTATTTTGAGGAAAATAATTTCATTTTTATTACCATCAAACACTCCAGATAGAGACCGCAAAATACAAGACCGATAGACGAGTGAAAACTCAAAGAAAAATTAATATTTTGCTGTAATCTGCTAAACCAGATTTTTTTCTGTTTCTATACAACATCAACACGCGCCGCCCGCACCATACCTACACCATCGTTTCTCCAGAATAGAAGAAACACAGGAACAACACAACACCAACACGCAGCGCCACACAAACTCCTTCACAACACACTCGATGTACGTAAAATTTTGTGATATCGTCTTTGCATTTGCATGCAACTCCTCCAAAACACACTCGACGTACGTAAAATTTTGTGATATCGTCTATGCATCATGCATTATGGAGTCAACATCTCCTGATGATGCTCCAGTGTCGGAGCAAAACGGTCAGATCCACCATGATCAGATCAGCTTAAAAACAGATACACCACATCAAAATCGGTCCGGTTTGTTGGTTAGCTATGGGGAAACAGAGAGACCACACGACACCTCAGATATACATGTCAAACTTTTAACCTCCGATGAAAATAGTTATTTGTTCAACAAGATAGAAAAGTTTTTAAGCTATTGCATAGCTTCTATCGCGAGCCTTGAGCGTGGAGACCGAATCCAGAAATTCCGTAACGAAAATAACCTGACACGGGACTCCTCTCACCGCTAGATGGCGTTGATAAAAAATGCTATGCAATAGCTTTACCGCGGCAGTCCCCGAGTGCCACACGTCTTTTTTTTGTTGCGAGTGCCTAGTTTGAATCCCGAGCGAACGAAGGATTCTAATATAGAATCAGCGAGTGATCTCGAGCGAGCGAAGGATTCTAATATAGAATCAGCGAGTGATCGCTGATCCTTCGCTCGCTCGGGATTCAAACTAGGCACTCGCAACAAAAAAAAACTTTGCTATCTTGTTGAACAAATAACTATTGTCATGAGGAGTTAAATTAGGAGAAAAGTAATAAAATTTTCACTTGGTTTTAAAGGTATGCCCCTTATGCCTACATCGATGTATGCCTTGAGTATCCTAGTCGCAGATTAATATGAATATTATATGTAGAATATCTTCGATCCTAGTTGTATAAAAAAAAGTATTTTTTTTTAAACTAAACTAAAACCACGCGGATGCATGCATTCGCATTATTAAAGTTACGCTATTTAATAGCGTTTGTATGTATTTCTATATTAGTACGGAAAGGTATTCGGAGTCCTACTTATGATTGCCGGCTATTTTGGGGTGAACATTCATAAATATCAGCGGACTGGGCTCATCTAAATCATTTTAACTCCAAAACCACACTTTAAAATGATGTCTGGTTGTTTATATCGAACGATACGATGCGAAAACGATTCATTTAGATACCTCACAATATATACCTATTATAATATTTATAATTATCTATGATTAACAAGAACATTTTAATCTATAACTAGATTCAGATAATTTTATTCATCTTTGGAAGTGACTAAAAAAAAATTAAGGAAATACCTAAATTTAAATTAACTATGTAGGTAGTAGGTAATTAGTACTAGTTTAATTAATATTAATCAACTAGTTAACTAGTATTATAAATGCGAAAGTTTGGATGTATGGATGTTTGTTACTCAATCACGTCGCAACGTCTGAACCGACTTGGCTGAAATTTGGCACAGAGATAGATTATAATCTGGAATAATACATAGACTATTTTTTAACCCGGGAAATAAGAGATCCCGCGGGAATAAAAAACCTTAATCCAAGCGAACGAATTCGCGGGAATCAACTAGTTTAATATAAAGTATACCTTAGTCTGTTTCACTTTTCCATAATTATATTGGGTTTCATTGAGTATATTATTCCATTACAATTATTACCTATACGTCTATTATTTGGTATGTGTTCCGGCTCCAAAATCGGTCCAGCGCCGCGGGATCGGTTACACACATTTCATTCGTCTCCAGTAAAGCATCGAATCGAAACACAAAGTTCTTGAGCACTTTGAATAGGCTGCATGGTCATGGACCTTTGCCTATTCACGACTTATCGTGATGTATAAAATCCATCGCTGATGTCAAAAGTTCCGCACTGACAGATGTCAAGCCACAAATACCGTGACAGCCAGTGAACTAATATTGAACATCACTGAACATGCATATATATTGCTAGATCATAATCGTTATTTATGTATAAGTTTTCGATATAGAATTATTGTAATTATTACAAAATAATTCAAAATATTTTTCAACACACTTGCTCATAAAATGGCTCCCGGTTCACCGCAATTAGGCACACAATGACACCTTTAACTCAAACTGTGACTTTTGATTACTATTATTCACAATGTGAGTTATAGATTTTTTTTTTAAATTTTATTGGTTGAGTTGCTTTGTTCTTAAAAAAGTTTCTATTACAAAAAAAATCCTACCTATTGCCAAGATACCTATTGCTTGCTCATTTCCTACAACTTCGTATTTAAATAGATAATTTCAACTTGTACGTGTCTCAAATATAACTTTTGTTTTTTCTGTAATACTTAAAGAAAACTGGAAATTCCCCATTTTGTACGTGGCTATAAGAGAAAAGCCAAAAAAAAAGAAACCTCATTCTTTTAGTCTATGGCCATTAAAGGTGTGCGCGCATTCCGGAAAACTGATTAAATCAAATAAACCCCTGAATAGGCTATATGATCGTCGATCTTTGCCTGCCCTCAAGAGCATCTCAAGAGGGCGAACAAAAAAACAACATAAATTTTTCCCGCCATTGCGAAAAAATTTTCACAACTAGTTTTCACCGTTTTGTACCATAATGTACTATTTTAGTATTATTTTCTTTACAAGTGTGTTGAAAAACGTCGTATGATACACGTGTATATTGATGATTACCGTTCTCGGCTACCTTAAGACCCTCACCTAACGGCTCGGGTCTCAATAGCGCCTCAGCGGTAATCACCAACTTTGACACTTGTACCATAATGTACTAAAACACTAAAAGCGACTTCGTCCGCGGGATAAAAGTCGGCTATGTGTTATTTCTGGGTATGAGCTATCTCTATTCCAAATTTCAGCCAAATCGGTTCATTCGTTGTGACGTGAAGGAGGACTGGACGAATTTAAATGTAATGTGGTATAATGGTAGCTGATACTCCAGGTCAATAAGTATGTAGAATAGTTTTTATCCTTAGAAACAACTAGCTTTTGCCCCCGCGACTTCGTCCGCGTCGAATTAGGTTTTGGGGTGGAATTTTCAAAAACTGTGACACACGTACTTCTTTATTTTTAACTGAAAGCTCAAATACCAACTTTGATGGAAACAGCTTGAAAAATGACGGAGTTTCATATAAACTTCCATCCCCTATTTAAACCCTTTAGGGGTGGAATTTCCAATAATCTTTTCTTAGTGTGCGCCTACGTCATAAAAGAAATCAACTGTAAAAATTTCAAGTTTTTAACTTCAGTAGTTGCGTCAGGCTGTGCGTTGATATCTCAGTCAGTCAGTCAGTCAGTCAGTCAGGACTTTGAATTTTATATATATAGATAGATAAGGTTTCTCCGGGATATGGGATAAAAGTTTTTGTGCATTTAACTCGGTCAAATCTAAACTGATTTTGATAATTCTTTCTTTATTATAAATTGTGTTCTATTAGAAATATTTTGTCCAATTTTGGTGAAGATCTGCTCAATATTATCGGAGATAGAGGACATAACTTCTCGCAGATAGTAGCAAGTCACTCTAAACTTTTTCCACGCGGATGAAGTCGCGGGGATCAGCTAGTAGATTGCTAAAATCATAACCCTTCCACTGTAGCGTAGTTGGATAAAAATTTCAAAGTCCAAACGCTGGTCAACTCCAGACTTCAAAGTTTGGAGCATCGGCGAAAAGTTGCGTGTATGTCGGTATTCTACAGAATATATTTTGGAGAGTGTGCTCAGGAACTTTTTAACTTGGTTCCACCGTCACCATTCTACCATCGAAACGCAAGGCACAGAATAGATCTGCACCCCTACGTAGTTGAAATCCCAAGGACGCGCTCTAAGCGCTTTGCTTCCTCGTTCCTGATACGCACCGCTAGGATTTGGAATGCCGTTGGCTTCCGTTTTTCCCTCTAACTATAATTTGGGTACCTTCAAATCAAGAGTGAATAGGCATCTTCTAGGCAAGCGCGTTCCATCTTAGGCCGCATCTTCACTTACCATCAGGTGGGATCGCAGCCAAGCGCTAGTCTATATATTTAAAAAAAAAAAAGTACCGATTACATACAGCTGATAGTTTCTTTATTTTACGAACAAAGCGCTAAAACGTGTTGAAAACCGGTCACCTTTATAGGTACGGAATATCTATTAATTGAAGCCATTGTGTGGTGAAGAGTATTCAATAGTACGATGTCACGGTACACTGCGCCATGGATGCACCGAGTCATCATTAGTTTCTTACAGAACCCGCCTACACAGAACTGGTTACGCTGCTTTGGTTCTGTATGTGATGATAGAATGGAATAGAAATATTTTTAAGCTATTGCATAGCTTCTATCGCGGGCCAGCGTGGAGACCGAATCCAGAAATTCCGTCACGAAAATAACCTGACACGGGACTCCTCTACGGTGAGCCGCTAGATGGTGTTGATAAAAAATGCTATGCAATAGCTTTACCGCGGCAGTCCCCGAGTGCCTCACGTCTTTTTTTTGTACAAACTATGTTTATAATGGAAATCATCCTTTAGTAAGGTAAGGGTAAGGTACACATTAATATGATTCTGCCGTCATCCGTCATAGAACCGCGCGAGTGAGGCGTCAGTCAGTTACACAAGAAAAGTGTTTCTCGGATGCAAGCAGGTGACGAGGTCCCCGGTTCGATTCCCGGGTCGGGACATAAAATGTATTGGATTTTTCTGTCAAGAAATTCTCACTAGGTACTAACCCGGAGTTAGGAAGGCGGCGGTGAGTCACCCCCGTGCCTCAGAGAGCACGTAAAGCCGTCGGTCCTGCGTCTGATCTCTCTCCGGTCGTGTCGGATTGCTGTCCCATCGGATTATGAGAGTGAGGGAACAGAGAGTGCACCCGTGTTGCGCACACACTTGTGTATCTTGTGTGTGTATATCTCCCGCGCAGATGGCTAATCTCTGTGGAGATTCGGTCGGGAGCACATTATTTATTACCCTATTTACTTTATTTGAAAAGTTAGTCTTATAAGAGTCTTGGTGAGTCATTAAACAGGTTTTCCAATAACCGCAAGGAACTCTAAATTCTGGCAAATTGACGGGCGTCACAAATCGATTTTCGTCTCAATGACTTCTTAATTGTTAACGCGGCCTTTTATTTGTTGCGCCTTTATACTAGGTACTTGTCTTTGATTTTTGACTTGATTGTAGTATATTGTATGTGAAGTCGTGCGCAAAAGTGTTATTTTAAGCTATTGCATAGCTTCTATCGCGGGCCAGCGTGGAGACCGAATCCAGAACTTCCGTAACGAAAATAACCTGACACGGGACTCCTCTCACCGCTAGATGGCGTTGATAAAAAATGCTATGCAATAGCTTTACCGCGGCAGTCCCCGAGTGCCACACGTCTTTTCGATACCTCCTACGTAAGTTGTGGTATCCCCAAAACGCTTACGTGACGCGTTAATTATTATGAAAGTAATTATAATGGTTTAAGCCATCGTTTTAATAACGATACAACTTAATACGTCTTTAGAGTAGGTACGTTAAAAAATGATGTTTTCAATATTTTTTTTAAACAAAATGATAAAACTTAAAATGTCAATTTTGTGGGATACAACAATTTACGTAGGAGGTATCCAATTGTTCAAAATATACAAAAAACAAACAACCAAACAATTTAAGCCATCCTCAAGAAACTTAAGCGTTTATGTGAGGAACTATTACTAACTAGATGATGCCTGCAACTTCGTCCGCGTGGATTAAGGTTTTTTTTTAATTCTCGTAGGGACTCTTTAATTTTCCGGGATAAAATATAGCACAAGCAGCCAGTGGTCAGGGCTCCAGAGTGAGGAACCTTTTAACATGCGTGCCGTCTCAAGGAGTACCGCCTTCTGTATCCTGCCCTTGATTCAAGTACTAAGCGAATAATAATTGTTATTGTTAATATTATTAGCTTATTTATTACTAGCTGTTGCCCGCGACTTGCGTCAATTTCTGTTATTATGATCGCGATTAAGAAGTTTTTAAAAGAATACATTTTAAATATGGATAATTTTCCCCGTTTTTGCAACATTTTTCCCTGATGCTTCGCTCCTATTGGTCGCAGCGTGATGTTATATAGCCTAAAGCCTTCCTCGATAAATGGACTATCCAACACAAAAAGATTTTTTCAATTCGAACCAATAGTTCCTGAGATTAGCGCGTTCAAACAAACAAACTCTTCAGCTTTATAATATTAAGTATAGATTAATAGCTTTTCTGCATATCTGTACGCTAGCGTGTGATCCAGTCATGGCGAATGTGTGGGTTGATTTCGAACGAGTCAAGAGTTGTAAAAAAGTTGAGCATTTTTTGTCTCTACAAATGATGTACATAGTATACCTACAAGTAGATACATAGATATCTGTTGTACATTACCCGGAAGTCTGACGACCTCCATGGCGCAGTGGTGAGTGCTGCGGTCTTATAACTGGGAGGTCTCGGGTTCGATTCCCGGCGGGGCAGTTTGGGAATTTATAATTTCTGAATTGTCTCTGCTCTGGTCTGGTGGTAGGCTTTGGCCGTGGCTAGTTACCACCCTACCGTCAAAGACGTGCCGCCAAGCGATTTAGTGTTCCGGCACGATGGCGTGTAGAAACCGATTAGGGGTATGGGTTGAATGTACACTGCCATACCCCTTCCAAATTAGCCCACTATCATCTTAGACTGCATCGTCACTTACCATCAGGTGAGATCGCAGTCAAGGACTATCTTGCCTTCGAATAAAAAAAAATTACACAAGCAGAGTTTCTCAAATGCGAGTGAAATTTTTGGCTTTCATATTTTCATATTCGAGCTTAACTGAGTTTTAAACCGAATTCCAAAAAAAAAGATACCGGCCGAATTGATAACATCCTCCTTTTTGGAAGTCGGTTAAAAAGGAGGAGGTTTTTAATTCGTCAGAATCTTTTTTTTATGTATGTTCCCTGATTACTTGAAGACGCCTGGACCGATTTGGAAAATTCTTTTTTTGTTTGAAAGGGTAGACTTCCCAGGTGGTCCCATTGTCATCAGGTCAGGATCTGATGATGAGACCTCGATTACTGATGATGAGTAATCGAGGGAACTCTTCAAATTTTACAGGCACAATTGTTATACTTTGCAGTGGCCTTTGAAGTCGGTTTATTTATCGGCATAAAGTATAATAACGAAATGTATACGAGTAATCGCGGGCGAAAATTGTATGGAAAGTTTTCGCATAGGATATTCGCAAATTATTTCTTGCTGCTTGCATCCGAGAAACACTTTTCTTGTGTAACTGACTGACGCCTCACTCGCGTGGTTCTATGACGGATGACGGCAGAATCATATTAATGTGTACCTTACCCTTACCTTACTAAAGGATGATTTCCATTATAAACCTAGTTTGTACAAAAAAAAGACGTGTGGCACTCGGGGACTGCCGCGGTAAAGCTATTGCATAGCATTTTTTATCAACGCCATCTAGCGGTGAGAGGAGTCCCGTGTCAGGTTATTTTCGTTACGGAATTTCTGGGTTCGGTCTCCACGCTGGCCCGCGATAGAAGCTATGCAATAGCTTAATAAAAATTCTTATTACAAAACCGGCTTCAAACGCCACTACAAAGTATATCAATTGTGCCTTTAAAATTTGAAGAGTTCCCTCGATTTCTCCGGGATCACATCATCATGATTACTATGGGCCACCTGGGAAGTACGAGTACACCCTTTCAAACAAAAAAAGAATTTTCCAAATCGGTCCAGGTGTTTTCAAGTAATCAGGGAACATGCATGAAAAATAAAAAAATAAATTAAAAAGGGACGTGTGGCACTCGGGGACTGCCACGGTAAAGCTATTGCATAGAATTTTTTATCAGCGCCATCTAGCGGTGAGCCGCTAGATGGCATTGATAAGAAATGCGCCATCTAGCGGCTCACCGTAGAGGAGTCCCGTGTCAGGTTATTTTCGTTACGGAATTTCTGGATTCGGTCTCCACGCTGGCCCGCGATAGAAGCTATGCAATAGCTTAAAATCTTGACGTGGACGGGTTGTAATTTATTATTTAACAAAATGGGAGCACCCTATGTATAAAGGTTGTGTCAAAATGATCTATAATGAAATATGGCCGTCCGGTGAAATATAGAGGCTGACCTTTGGAGACATGTGGAATGTTGACTCAGGATTGTTCTAATGTTAGTACCTAACTATCTATCTATGTGTTGTTCTGTGTTGTTTTTAACCGACTTCCAAAAAAGGAGGAGGTCTCAATTCGTCGGAATCTTGTTTTTATGTATGTTCCCTGATTACTCGAAGACGCCTGGACTGATTTAGAAAATTCTTTTTTATAATAATTTAGTAATAAGTTACTCAAAAGAAGTACTTTTATCTTTTATACTTCGTCCGCGTGGATGTGAAAGTAGCTTATGTCACTCTCCAGCCTTGGTAGCATGGGCGGGAGAAATTTTATCCCCGGGAACAGGATAAAACGTTCATCCCCTCGTTTAGCTTTATCCACCCGTCGAGCATGGGCACAGCGGTGGAAATAACACTCAGTGGATATACTTATAGGAATATACATCGCCTTCTCCTCTGTCGCCATGCTTTAGCATAGGGAAAAGATAATTGTATCCCCTGTCAGTGGATAAAATCGGGGGATAAAATGTTTATCTCCTGCCCATGCTGCCAGTGCAGGTCCCCAACTATCCCACGCAAATCACGTCGAACCGTAGCTCTGTTGCAGCGTGATTGAAGGACAAACCAACAAACAAACACACTTCCGCATTTATAATATTAGTAAGGATATAAAATATTTCTGATTTCTAATTCACTGCAACAGAAGCGATTAATTTAAATATTATTTATCGATCAACAATAAAAATTACAACATTACATACACAATAGTACTTACCTTTGTAGATAGATAACGCCTATGCATTCGTGAGAACACATTTTAGGTTCGACCTCTCGATAAAGGCGGCTAGTGAAGCTGCGACTAAAACGTCGCGTAAAATAGAAGACTTTTTATCGTGCAACAATTCTGTTCTGCTCTGGTCTGGTTGGAGGCTTTAGCCGTGGCTAGTTACCACCCTACTCTCAAAGACGTTAGCGTTCCGGCACGATGGTGTGTAGGAACAGATAAGGGGTTTGGGTTGAATGTACACTGCACATATTGTGGTGTGGGTTGTTACGTTCCCTCAAATATGGTTGAGCGAAGCAATGGCTGGATCATGCGTCATGCTCGTGAACGGGTGCCACCAACGGGAATGGGTCTGCTTTGTGTCTACCCATCTTAACATGTATTGAATTGTATGTATGCATTTTTGAAACTTCATTGTGGAAACACTGTATGCATAGCATAGTTTTGTTACCTATTGCAAAAAAAAATAAAAAATTTTTTGGAAAGAGCAACCGCCGAGTTTATTGCTGGCTCTTCTCGGCAGGAAGGGCATTCCGAACCAGTGGTAGATTCATCGACGATTCAAAAGTGCAAAAGTGCTTGTAAAAGTTTATTTGAATAAAAAATATTTCTATTCTATCTATCTATTCTATTCATAGCCAGCCTTATATCGCCCTATCAATAAGCAATCGTAACAAAGGGCCCAACAAAGGTGCAGTGATAAAAGATGGCCGCCATTATTACGTGTCAATCAGACGACAGCCAGCGTTAGTACAGTTCTTGCAATTCACGAGGGCGCGTGAGCTTTACTTGTGGTTATGTCGTGTTACGTGTACATGCACATTGCGTAAGTGTGCGTGCCCGTCAGGAGCCTAGGTGGGAGCGGTCGGGCGCGAGCAAGCTCTCGCTCTCACTTATATAGATACGACACACACAACTATGAGCCACTTGCCCTCGTGAATTGCAAGAACTATATAACATTTAATTTGATTAAACGTATTCGATGACATTAGCATCAAAGTAAAATAAACCTTAACAGTATTGATTTAAAGTAACAAATTTAGTACAACCAATTTTAATTTGAAGCGTATCCGTATACATAAACGTATAGAAATGCATGCGCGAAATTGAGCTCTAATTCAATAGTGTTATGGTTCATTTTACTTTGACGTTAATGTCATCGAATACGAACACGACCAATCGAATTTAATCTTGTACTAACTGTATTGATTGCGGGTTTCAAATACATAAAGTATCTAACAGACGAACTTCATTTTAATTTGAAGCCTCAGTAGCCTAACGGATAAAGATGCGGACTTAAAACTGAGAAGTCGCAGGTTCAATACTCACTTTCAAAATTATTTTTATTTCATGCAGGCCGACTTAAAATTGCTAATTAGTAAATAGGTATTATTATACGAAAATAGGAATACATTTTATTTTTATATGAAACAATAAAAAAAAATCTTGGTCATTGGTGAACATAGATTATTTTATCCCGGGAAAACAAGAAGTTCCCGAGGGATTCTAAAAAGACCTTAACATTCGCGGACAGAGTCGCGGGCTCAATTTAGTACAATAATGTGCTCATAAAATTATTGGAAAGAGATTTTCTTTTAAGCCCGACATCAATGGAAAATTTTTCGGCGAAGTTTGACGTTTACCGGGAGCGCGGGGTCCGCCATCTTGCCAGCGACCGGAAGTAGCCATTTTGAGGTGTCAGCGGCTGATGTAGAGTTACAATAAATAGACACGGCCTATTAAGTAGTTATTTATTATTAACTGATTTTTTTATTCGATGACAAGATAGTCCTTGACCGCGATCTCACCTGATGGTAAGTGACGATGCACGATGCGATAGATTACACTATACCTAGTATAAAAGTTATGATAAATAATTAAATAAGTTTTTGAACGCGCCGAGCTGCTCGCATACTACAGAATTTATTAATATTACTTATGATTGAAAGCGCTTCAATACTGCATCAAAAAGATTCATTGGTCAGACAAACGTCTGTGCTGTGATAACTATACGACTAAGTAAATACTCATACAAATAATAAATTACAACACTAGTATGACGAAATATACTTAAAATATTAATTTTATAACAGCTAATTGACTAAACGTTTTTGCTTATGACTTTTGAATGTCAGCTGTACGACTTTATAGCCATAGTAACTGCGCCAAAATCGCGTTGTATAAACGTTTGTATGACTTATTTTGCTTGCCATTCAGTTTTATCAAAAACGTTTGCACAACTGTTATATAACTTATTTTTGCTAGTTGGGTTGATTTAATCAAAATCGGTTAAGCAAAGCAAAGACATAACTTGTCGTTTTCAATCATGTGGCAATACAGCAAAGGATTGATATTGTTAAATACCTAGTGAGTAGACTAGAGTATTGTAGGATACTTTTATCTCAGGTTTAAGGGTTCACACTTTACAACTTCCTGGCACAACCCCGACAGGAATCACCCAATAGGTACACCTAGATTAGGTTGTCCCGGCGCCTCCACCACATGAGCATTAAAGACAAAAGGCGTCAAGCAGAAGAAGGGCCGGAACAATTGAGTCATGTGTGGCACAACCCGGAAAAAAGGGTCCCAACTCAGCAAAATGCTGTATGCTTTGTACATGCACAAGAGCATACAGCGCTCATTTTTAACCAGGACCCTGATTCGGGTGGTGCCACGGAATTCTACAACAAGAAGGGTTCGTACGCGATACTTTTGAAACAACAATATTAGATTTGAATAAAAAAACTTTTATTTTCTGTTCTATTCCTACCTAGGTCTGTGGCGGCAGTTAGACATGTCCATCGGAAGCGGGCGTGGCGCGCTTTTACAGAATTGCCAGATGTCTGTCTGTTTTCGTTTTCCATCAAATAAAAATGGAAAATGCGATTTGTATTTTTCGTAGACAAGGGTTGCGTAAATATACAAGACTCATAAGAACAAATTGGGTGAAAGACGGATGAAAATACACAAAGTAAGTGAATTCTTTTGTTTCAATTTACTGGATTGAAAGGAGTAGAAAAAAATACGCGTCGAATTGAGAACCTCGTCTTTTTTAAGTCGGTTAAAAAACAGTAGAGTCGTGTTCACAGAACACTATTACTCCTAACGGAGGTTTTTTTTTATTCGATGACAAGATAGTCCTTGTCTGCGATCTCACCTGATGGTAAGTGACGATGCAGTCTAAGATGGTAGCGAGCTAACTTGAAACGGATATGGCAGTGTAAATTCAATCTATTGAAACGCTAAATCGCTTGGCGGCACGTCTTTGACGGTAGGGTGGTAACTAGCCACGGCCAAAGCCAGACCAGACACAATTCAGAAATTATAAATTCCCAAATTGTCCCCGCCGGTAATCGAACCCGAGACCTCCCAGATATGAGACCACAGCGCTCACCACTGCGCCACTGAGGTCGTCGAAACTACATTTAAGATAGTGCAACATTTTGTTTTCAAAAGAACTGCTAATTGCTTCTTCTCAGCAGAAACCGAACCGGTGGTAGATTTTTAACTTATCATAAGAGTTACAAATTGGCCTACATGAAACAAATAATTTGGAAAATTTTGGGCACTCTCATCATTTAAATATTTTAATCCATGGAATGAAGAAATATTTATTCAGAGACAGGTAAATAGATAGTGACTCAAAATAACTAATCGATCAATGGATGTACCCTTGATGCTTCAATCTTCACTGCGTCCACATCTTTGATCTATGTTTAGAATTCTTGGATCAATTTGATGAATTTCCGGACACTATTCCTGGAAAATGAATAAATTATACCACTTTATAGTTTCACCTTACTCACTTTCAAGGGAAGCTGGAAGAAATATCTCTTTTCTAGAGATAAGCTTCGCCTATGTCTACTTCTTCTAATATTTATGATATCTTGTAATTCCTTATATGTGCATAAAAAATAAAAATAAATAAATAAAATAAAACCGGAAAAGGTAGAGCTGGAGTCGCACACGGAGGATTCCGTGCCATCGTAAAAGCGATTGTTAAGATCGAACAAAAAAACGTCGAAAAAAATCACGTTTCTAATTACTTAATTAACCATTGACCCCCTTTTATCTAAATATATAAAAGGCAAAGGTGACTGACTGACTGATCTATCAACGCACAGTCCAAACCACTGGACCGATGGAGCTGAAATTTGGCATACAGATAGTTATTAGGATGTAGACATCCGCTAAGAAAGAATTTTTGAAAATTCAATCCTTAAAGGGATAAAATAGGGGCTTAAAAAATAGACCTTAACGTGAGCGAAGCCGCGAGCAAAAGCTAGTTTTATTTTATTTTTATGACAGCGCAAACTTTTTTTACTTACTGACGGACGGACAACGGAGGTTTAGTAACATTAATGTATTCTGCATATTTATGTTCTTTTATATTTCGTAAAAATACTTATTGTTTTTATGATTGCCGAATTTCTTAGACTGCATCGTCACTTACCATCAGGTTAGAACGCAGTCAAGGACTATTTTGTCATCGAAAAAAAATAAATTGGCATCTGCCCTGGTAGCATGGGCGGGAGAAATTTTATCCCCGGGAAAAGGATAAAACGTTTATCCCCTCGCTTTATCCACCCGTCGAGCATGGGCACAGTGGTGGAAATAACACTCAGTGGATATACTTATAGAAATATACATCGCCATCTCCTCTGTCGCCATGCTTTAGCATAGGGAAAAGATAATTTTATCCCCTGTCAGTGGATAAAATCGGGGGATAAAACTTTTATCTCCTGCCCATGCAACCAGTGCTGGGAGGTCGTCAGAAATCGGGCTATTTTGCATACTATTATGAGCTATTATGACGTAAACATCCGCTAAGAATTTTTTTTGAAAATTCAACCCCCGAGAGGGTAAAATAGGGGTATGAAAAACCGAACTTAATGTAAGCGAAGCCGCGGGCAAAAGCTAGTTAATAATAAATCGTTGCTTAAAAATACTTAGGTATATGCAATGAGAAATAAGATATTTATTAATAAAAAATTCCAAACTAAACTAAAAATTGACGTTTGGGATACTTTTCTCTTTAAAAAAAGAATTTAAGCCAAGCTGAAGTTGACTAATATCATCCTATCCCCTCCAAATAAGCGGAAAGCTTGTGCTAGGAGTGGGTACGACAATAATGGAACGGGTGGGATTCGAACCTGCGACTTTTCAGTTTTCAGTCCGCACCTTTAACCGTTGGGCTATTCAGGCTATAGCCGCAACTGAATTCTTTCTACAATATAGTACAATATTTCCGTAGCTCCAGATCTTTTTTTCCACGTACCACCAAATTGTGGAATCTTCTCCCTTCGACAGTGTTCCCACTTAATTACAATATGGGGTTATTCAAGGGGCGCTCCAATAAGTTCCTGAAAAGCCGGCAACGCATCGGTGGTGCCTCTGGTAGTACAAGTGTTCATGGGCGGCGGTAGTCACTTTACATCGGGGGCCCAAGTCTGCTATTGCAATTATAGTTACATACATTGCCTATCAATGACATCCCAATTGCTACTTTTAGCAATTTTGGTAGTCTACTAATTCAATGGCGTCACAATTGTTTTCCGATGGTTTGCCACTGACACATCTAGCTTTGAATCTAGCTTAAATAAACGTTTTTAAAATGTAGTTTTTTTTTAAACTCATTTCGGCAAACGCTTTTTAAGCTAATGGCAATACCGAGGTATGATTGAATTACAATCCAATTATAAGAAATCGAACGACCATTGTGAATTTAGTAGACTACGAAATTTTGGACCAATGATAATTGTATTGTAATTGTATTGCGGATCAATGACAATGACATGTAAAATAGCAGACTTGGGGCCCAGGTGACCCGCCAGCTCGTTTGCCCGTTATTCATATAAAAAAAAAATACCTAACTGCCTCATTAGCCATTAATATCAGCTGTTATCTGTACAATCTACGGGCGTCGGTGCGGCCCGTATCGCGGGTACCCGGCTATTGCTATAACCCATGGTGACAGTGGGAAATATTACTCGAGCTTACCATATTATGGTGGGTGCGTTTCCACTTCCCATTCTAATCGTGATCAGAGGAATAAAACTCTGCCGTGTTTAGGGTTCCGTACCGTTCCGTAGGGTGGGAGACTAAGCCTCCGTCATTCTGTCTCTCAGCGGGCTCATGATCCGTAAGAGGGCCCGTATTTGACAAACATGTTTGTTAAACACGTACAATTTTATGTCAAATTTTACGTTTTCGTTTGAACAAGTCATCAAAATCAGCGCATACTATCAAACTCCATCCGTTTCTGTTTGCCAAACACGTAGTTTGTTTGACAAAAACGACCACAGACTATCAAGTAATTTGACAAACACGTAAAAATGTTACGTGTTTCACAAACACGTTTGACCGTGTACGGGCCCTATTATTAGAGGGCCCGTACACCTCTCTACCTATTGGTAGAGAGTTGAAATTTTCAGAGAATGTGTATTTCTGTTGCCGCTAGAACAACAATGCTTGCTGCAGCATGAATCATGATACTGAGTGGGAGACCTGATTTGATCACATGGAATTGTTATAAATAGCGGGCAAACGAGCAGGCGGATCACCTGATGAAAAGTGATTACTGCCGCCCATGAACACTTGTAGTACCAGAGGAACCAATGCGTTGCCGGCTCTTCAGGAATTTGTTGTTCCGCCCCTTGAATAAATAATCAAAATAATTAAATAATATTAAATGTTTTTCTTTAAACATTCCAATTGTGTTGATCAAATAAAATAGTTTGCTTTCTTTCTTTCAAAAATAATGAAATAAAAATTAAATGGGGCTCCCCTACTAGAAACGTGTTTTTGGCGTTTTTCGTCCGACTCGCATTTGACCGGTTATTTTTGAAGTTGTTTAAGAAAGGGGACAAAAAAACCGTCCGATAATTTCCCGTATCGTCTAGCAACAATGGAAACACACACAAACCTGTCCACCGTACTATCCGGCGAGCTTCTATTAGTGTGAGATATTCGTTACATTAGCGTAAATTATTACAACCGATCCGATGGTAAGTGACATCTCAATCTCGTTCACGTTAAAAATTACCGGTTATTAATTGCGAATAATCCCATCATAATGTGCTTAGCATTTCTTGTACTTACGCTCCTTGTGGGAATTAGAAATGTGAGTTGATATATTTTATTATTCTAGCTTAATAATATCACATAATACATATCCTTACTATAAAACTACTATATTATAAATGCGAAAGTGTCTTTGTTTGTTAGTTTTATCCTTCAATCATGCAGCATCGGAGCACTAGATCGACGTAACTTTTTGAATTTTGAATTCAACTCGGCGGTTGCTCTTTAAAAAAAAATTTTTTTTTGCAATAGGTAACAAAACTATGCTATGTATACAGTGCTTCCATACTATATTATACCTGCATATATACACAGTGTTTCCACAAAGAAGTTTCAAAAATGCACACCTACCGCAACCTAACACATGTTAACATGTTAAGAGAAGACACAAAGCAGACCCATTCCCGTTGGTGGCACCCGTTCACGAGCATGACGCATGATCCAGCCGTTGCTTCGCTCAACCATATTTGAGGGAACGTAACAACCCGCACCACACGACACCACCACAGAAATGTTTAAAGAGAGCATGACATACATATTATTTTCACTACATCGCCTGGCAATTGTCGATATCGAGTCGATGTCCAGCTCGATACGTTCGGCGGATATCTGGCATCGGAACATCGACAATAATTGCTATTGTATCGCCGATCGCTTCTCAACGGGCGATTTGGATATCGCGGCTTAGGAATGTTATAGAAGTGCCGTGACGATAAAAATATACCTACTTAAATTCCTTCTATTTAAACAACAAGTATTTCTTTATTTTTTTCGAAAGCCTAAATACAAAGTTTCATGGATATAATTTGAAAAATGACGGACTTTCGTACAAACTTTCATCTCCTATTTAACCATCTTGGGATTGAAATTTTCAAAAATTATTTCTTAGCGGATGCCTACGTCCTAATAGCTACATGTGTGCTAAATTTCAGCTCGATCGGTCCAGTGGTTAGAGCTGTGCGTTGATAGATCAGTCAGTCAGTCAGTTAGTCATTCAGTCAGTCACCTTTGCCTTTTATATATTTAGAAAGTAAATTGATGAAATAAAAGGAATTGTAAAAGGAAGGAGTAAATCGTTCCCCCTACGTAAGTTGTTGTATCTCCAAAACGCTTACGTGACACTTTAATTGTTGTGAAGGTCAATACAATGGTTTAGGTCGTCGTTCTAATAACGATACAACTTTATACATTTTGAAAATATGTTAAAGAATGCTGTTTTTAAGCTATTGCATAGCTTCTATCGCGGGCCTTGAGCGTGGAGACCGAATCCAGAGATTCCGTAACGAAAATAACCTGACACGGGACTCCTCTCACCGCTAGATGGCGTTGGTAAAAATGCTATGCAATAGCTTTACCGCGGCAGTCCCCGAGTGCCACACGTCTTTTTTTTTAAACGAACTGTTACATCCCTAACTCACTTGCTGTGCTGAGGCGCTAATATTGCAAAAGGTGCAACTCTGCAATATACTTCGATGCATGTATCGCTGAGATGCTATTATTTCAGAAAGTGATATTCAGCAATACATGTATCTATAAAAACGTTTAATCAAGGGAAATCGAACCAGTCGTTCTGGTAATTGGCCTAATTGCTGCTCAGCTACGGACCTGGTACTCTTGCCCGCCGGTCTGACCAGCAAGGAAGTTGAGAGCCTGAAATAGTCGCCGTAAAGACCCTATCCTGAGGTCCCGCGAGTCGCGTATTTTAAAGAACATTAAAGTGATTTAAGTAGTGTAACCCCTATTTGTCAGAACAGTGCATAATAAACTTAGTTCAAAGTACGGCCCCGTGTTTTCCTTATAACACCGCCGAACCGACGGACTAACATTTTGGTGTCAGAAGAAAGCGGGATTTATTCCCGAGGGACGCCTACTCCTGACGACGTCCTGCTATTCGCCAAGCCACGCTGCTCGTGTTGCTGTCCTAGTCTCTCTGACTGACGGACAGGCAAACCTCAGCTGGCACCGACAAGGAGACCGTGCTGTGCCCCCATCGTGCCCGAGGGTTCTCTGCCCAGCCGTGAGGTGCTGCCACGCGGTCCAGAGGGTTCCTGCTTGATCACTTCATCGCGACGAGGCGTGTGGAATTTCCGCACGTGCGACCCAGTTCGACTCCGGTGTTGCAACTCGCAACCCCGTCAACGCCGAAAAACGCCGAATCATCAGTGACACTGTTTCAACTGTGAGTGTTTATTAACTTATTTTGTATTGACCCAGTTTTTGCGTGTGGATTAATCTTTAACTTAATTTCTATTTCAATATAATTCTATTTCATTCATACTTCATATAAAATGGAAAAGAAATACGTCTCAGAGGAAATTAGCTTTTCTATTCTCGCTAAATTCATTAAACCATTCGATGGTGATAGAAATAAACTGTCATCGTTCATAAGAAATTGTGAAAATGCGATAAACCTAGCCACTGTATCTCAAAAAAATATTTTATTTAAATATATATTATCGCAGTTAGAGGGGAAAGCAGATGCAGTCTGCTCATTAAAAGTGTTTGATAATTGGTTAGAATTGAAACAATTCTTAAAAACTAATTTCAGCGAAACCAAACATCGAAGTCATCTATTTTTAGACCTCCAAAACTGTAAAATGGAATCAAACGAGACTATTTTAGAATACAGTACGCGATTAGAAATTTGTCTAACTAGATTACAAACCGATATATCCCATTTTACTAAGGACGCTAGTGAGATAAAAGGACGACTTGCCGACACTGAGGACTTAGCATTATACACATTTTTATTAGGATTACCAAGTCACATATCAAATATTCTTAGATGTAGGGACCCCAAAAACCTTGCTGAAGCGATTAACTTAGCTATCCAGGAGGAAAAATTTTACAACTTTGCCCAGACTTCTAAGGGTATAACTGGTAGGTTGGGACACACGGACAGACAATACCATTCTTATCGCCGCCGTCCCACACATAATACGTCCTATTCATCTAATTCCCAAGAAATAAGGTCACCCCCTCGTTATCCCAATTCATATCACATACAAAAAAATCAAAACACTCTCTATAATCCACAACCATCCTCTTTCAGTACAGATATAACTTGCCGGTACTGTAAGCATATAGGTCATGATATAAGTGAATGCTACAAGAGGCGATACAATTATACCAATCGCTATAATTTTTCTAATTCCCTGCAGCCTAGTAATATTCATAGCGTGTCACGAAATATTCAAGAAGACAATCCTGTCTTATATGGGCAAGAGTTTTTAAACTAAATAGGGTTCCGCGTTTGCGTCGCTCGGAACCCACTATACAAAATGACGCAATAGATAATCGCTGTTTCCAATACGATAACTCACGGTATTTAAAGCCTACTACTCATAATAATAATCAGCCTAGCATTCAGGAAGTAGGGGAACACGTACCGAAAATATGTATCCCAGTTCCAAAATCCTCTAGTTCCACCAGGCTTACAAATTCCACTGTATCCGTCATTCCTGGTTATTTAAAACCTTCTATACCTACTAAATCCACTGAGTCTACTAAATCTACTAAATCCACTGAGTCTACTAAATCTACTAAATCCACTAAGTCTACTAAATACACTGATTCTACTGATTCTACTAATTCTACTAATTCCACTGATTCTACTAATTCCACTGATTCTACTAATTCCACTAAACCCACTGAGTCTACCAAGTCCACTGAGTCTACGAAATCCACTGAGTCTACTAAATCCACTGAATCTACTAAAACTACTAATTCCAATATCTTTATTAAAACTACTAAGTCTACTAGTCCTACAAACTCCTCTGTATCTTCTGTATCCATGTCACGAGTTCACAAACAGGGTAACCAGCCCCAAACTCATGACAGTGAACAAATTACCAAATCCACTGAATCCACATCGAAATCCACTGTATCTTTTCAACAAACCAACCGACAGGGTATAGGGTAAATGCATGGTAACAAGTAATATTCCTTCCAGCTCTACTAATATCTCAACAAAAAAATTATTAACTCTCCAAACTCCTCCGAATCCATTGTTCCTATACTAAATCTCATAACACTTAACAGTATATATTATTTTATAAACGATGACAACTTATCTTTGCCATTAGAATTTCATTAAAGGTTTCCTCTGCAGAATATAATTTAGATCATATTTATTTTTCACCAACCACACATAATATTCATAATCCTTATAGTTTAGTATTTATAGATTAATCCATCCGTAAAATTTTGGCAATAACACAAAATAAATTAATATATATTCCGCGTTACAAAACTTAAGTGAGTGCAAAGTGATAAAAAATACCGGACACGTGTGATTATAAAATAATAGTGAGTGACATCGATTTATGGCAAAAGATAAATAATAATAAATGGATCTATGTTCAATCCGATAGTACTAAGATATCGTTAACTGTAATAAGTTTTTTTTAATAAAATTTGTAAAATATTTTGTACTACGTAATGACATTTCCAATTCTAATCCCGGTTGTTGTATACGGATTTTCAACAGATGTTTTTCTAAATCTGATAATAATATACGAGCAATTAATACAAATTCATACATTGAAACTCGTAATAAAGTCTTTGTAATACAAGTAATTGCTCTGAAGGTTCTCCCAGTAGCTTAAGGAGAAACCTACAGTAAATGTACTTCTTTACTATTTCATTTTTATGATGATTTGTTATACTAAGTACTAAATTTGTTTATATGTTAGTTATTGTTCTATTTCCATAGTTATAAGAAAATGTTACTAGTTCTAATAAAAAAAATGCTATTTCTAGATCACTTTTATATCATACTTATTCCTAGTTTTTAATTTCTGTAATTCGCATTGTTAATTTGAGAAAAATTATATTTTGTTCTAATAAATTTCTATTTCTAGTTCTAGTTCTTGTATTATCGATAATTTTCAACATCTAACCATTGTTTTACTATTTCTTTTTTTTGTAATACTTAAATCACTTACTTAATTCTACTCGCATCATTCCTGTGATGCTTCGTCTTAAAGGGGGGAGGTGTTACATCCCTAACTCACTTGCTGTGCTGAGGCGCTAATATTGCAAAAGGTGCAACTCTGCAATATACTTCGATGCATGTATCGCTGAGATGCTATTATTTCAGAAAGTGATATTCAGCAATACATGTATCTATAAAAACGTTTAATCAAGGGAAATCGAACCAGTCGTTCTGGTAATTGGCCTAATTGCTGCTCAGCTACGGACCTGGTACTCTTGCCCGCCGGTCTGACCAGCAAGGAAGTTGAGAGCCTGAAATAGTCGCCGTAAAGACCCTATCCTGAGGTCCCGCGAGTCGCGTATTTTAAAGAACATTAAAGTGATTTAAGTAGTGTAACCCCTATTTGTCAGAACAGTGCATAATAAACTTAGTTCAAAGTACGGCCCCGTGTTTTCCTTATAACACCGCCGAACCGACGGACTAACAGAACACATAAAATAGATAAAAACAAATGATAAGTGCAACAACACTAAAATACCAATTTTGTGGGATACAACAACTTACGTGGGAGGTGTTTTTCATTTAATTCTCATCATTTAATACCTATGGAACTTTTAAAGTGACCTTTATGACAGTTCTTAGTGAGTAACTTTCGAAAGCCACTGAAATAGGGAATAGAAGATCTTTGCGATTCAACATGGCATGTCTACGAGTTTTCGTGTCTATGGTCGGGATAACTCAGTCAAGAATGACGCAGCACTAGTGTCGAGCCGCGTCACTCACCGCAGTCTGTAGATACAAATACAGTACTGGATGTGGCAAAGGAAGCCACTCCATTATTATCCTAAGAAACTCTTACCTTATGCTTACTATAATATTATAAATGCGAGTGTTTCTTTGTTGGTTTGTCCTTCAATCACGAGGACTTTTTTTTATTGGATGACGTGACGATGGAGTCTAAGATGGTAGCGGGCTAGCATGAAAGGGGTATGGCAGTGTACATTCAACCCATACCCCTACCATCGTGCCGGAACGCTAAATCGCTTGGCGATACGTCGGCTAAAGTCTCCCACCAGACAAACATTATTACATGAGTGAAAATACATAAGTGTTCCAACAGCACGTCTTTTATTTCGGAGTACTCGCTTCACCCAGTTGTGAGCCTGAGCAGTGCCGGCTTTACCTATGGTGCAGGGTGTGCGTTGCACACGGGCACAGGGTTGTAGGGGGCGCCGCGCCGAGCCGCGCTTGCTTGCTTCCCGACATCATTTAAAATTGCACCATTTTTTGCACCTGAATTTCCTTTCACTGGTGAAAATATAACTGTAAGTCAAACGGTATTCTTGTATTGTAAGTATTCCATTTTGGCCGCGCGTCTACTAGAGGGCGCCAAGATATTGATTGCACACGGGCGCTACATGGGCTAGAGCCGCCTCTGAGCCTGAGGTACATCACAATTGACAGCTGTGCCACACCACATCTAGTCCGTCTATATCCTTGAAGCCCAAACTTTTGTATGACGGGCGTACAAACAACGAATCGCTTGTAATCACAGTCGTTGTAATGATAGCGGCAGATAACATCGGGCGTTGACAGCGACGGGCCGCCCGAGATCCAATATTACCATTGGTAAAACAGTGTTTTGGATTTTAAACCGACTTCAAACGCCACTACAAAGCATATCAATTGTACCCCTAAAATTTGAAGATTTCCCTCGATTTCACCAGGATCCCATCATCAGATCCTGACCTGATGACAATGGGACCACCTGGAAAGTATACCCTTTCAAAAAAAAAAAAGAATTTTCCAAATCGGTCCAGGCGTCTTCGAGTAATCGGGTATAATACATAAAAAAAAGACGTGTGGCACTCGGGGACTGCCGCGGTAAAGCTATTGCATAGCATTTTTTATCAACGCCATCTAGCGGTGAGAGGAGTCCTGTGTCAGGTTATTTTCATTACGGAATTTCTGGATTCGGTCTCCACGCTCAAGGCCCTCGATAGAAGCTATGCAATAGCTTAAAAAGATTCCTTAAGTTCGATTCCCGGCGGGGTGATTGGGGAATTTATTATTCCTGAATCGCCTCTGGTCTGGTCTGACGGTAGGCTTTGGTCGTGGCTAGTTACGACCCTACCGTCAAAGACATGCCGTCAAGTCATTTCGCGTTCCGGTACGATGGTAGGTTTAAGGTTTTCTTTCGAATTCTTTACAAAGCAAAATAAAAATATGCTTTTTTTTTACATACGAGGTATTCATTCTACAGCAACGTTATGTACTTTTAATAGATGGTGGGAGCGAAGCCACAGGTAAAAGCTAGTAAACAACAAATAAACAACATTCAAAACAGAATAATATACGCCTTTTCCCTTAAATACAATTAACTATTAATAAAATTATACCTAAATAGTAGTTTCGGGCAGAAATTTGATTTATGAAATCCAACCTGCACAGGGAATAAATGATATTAGTCCTTCCACAAACCTCTAATTATCAAAAACGAATTAAAGTTTTATGATAGTGACGTGCCATAGTCTCTGAACTTAGGTTTACATATCGATAGTTTTTTATTATTCCGCATTACACTGTGATGAAAAGTATAACAACATAAATATGCTCTGACATAAAAATCTGTCTCGTTTTGGCTCGGTCTTGGGTCTGGGTGGAGCGGGGGTGCAGTCTGTAGATTTCACTTAGTCAAACTTTGTACGTGAAATTGTTGTATGTGAAATTTGGAATGGAGATAGATTACAACCTGGATTAACACATAGGATTTTATCCCGGAAAGTTAAACAGTTCCTGCGGGAAACAAAAATCTTAATCCACGAGGAGATGTCGCGTAGTAACATCTAGTATTTAATAATATTATTATTATAGTGTTCTCAAAGTCACCATCATCTTTCTCCCACGGAATCTCAAGGCATCGTACGAATCTGTACCGCTACGTGTTTGAAATTCCACGATTTCGCACCAAGGACTTTGCTTACGCACCGCAAGGCATGCCCTTCCGACTTCTGTTTTTCCAACTAACTATAATGTGGGTGTCTTTAAATCAAGAGTGAATAGGCATCATCTAGGCTTGCCACGCCTGCGTGCACCATATTAGGCTGCATCTTCACTTACCAACAGGTGAGATCGCGAACACTAGTCTATATATTTAAAAAAAAGGTCGATAAACTTGTCTCGCGGTGAATTATATCGATAGCCTAATTATGGGCATTGTAACAACACTAAACACGGGATCGATAGTCAAAGCTGGTCCGTCTGTTACTACGAGCGCGGTGTTCCCGAATCGCAAGGCGGGCGACACACCGTGCACATATTCTCTAATCTATACTAATATTATAAAGCTGAAGAGTTTGTTTGTTTGAACGCGCTAATCTCAGGAACTACTGGTTCAAATTAAAAAATTCTTTTTGTGTTGGATAGTCCATTTATCGAGGAAGGCTTTAGGCTATATAACATCACGCTGCGACCAATAGGATCGAAGCAAATTAAAATTATTTTATACTTTTCAGTGGCGTTTGAAGTCGGTTTTTTAAAAATATTTTTTTTTTATATTATTATTTTAAGCTTTTTAGTGTAGCTTCATAGGACCAATTCACTAGATTTTTGTTTTGCCACGAAAAAAAGGATGGAAAAAAAGGATTGTTAATGAATAATAATATCATTTCCTGAAATTTTAGGATTGATTGTGAAAATAGAATAGAATAGAATATCGTTCATTCTAAATAGGCATATCTTACCTAAATAGTTATGTTAAACGCTCTCGGTACGTCCCGAGCTAGTCTATGTCAGTCTGACATGCACTCTAAATCATTTCATAGTTGGATTATCAGTACTTTTGCAGACGTACATACAAACATACATACATACGTACGAACATTATGCAGACCTGATATGATTATTGTTTGCTCCTTTTTCCAAGAACTGAGCTAATAATATCATTTTAAAATCCTGAAATAGTATTCTCTGCTTATCCTTTCGTCTTTATGATAAACTTTTCGTTATTTTTAAAAATGAATAGTGGGCAAACGAGCAGGCGGGTCACCTGATGTAAAGTGATTACCGCCGCCTATGAACATTTGTAGTACCAGAGTCACCACCAATGCGTTGCCGGCCTTTCAGGGACATATTGGTCCGGCCCTTGGATAACCATATTTCGTTTGTGTGAAACCCTAAAAGCCCTTAAAATAAATACGTAGGTGGGTCGTTCTACTTTTCTACCGACAATGAAACGACGTTTTTCTGTTTTTTTGGTTTTTGAACTATCTATAATTATGTTTTATGTGTGGGATTTAAAAAAAACTGCATCTGTGTTTTCATTAGTACTAATTAAAGTTTCCTTCCTAGCTAATATAGATTCTTTTTTAATGTTGGTTTTTGAAAAAATAATGTGACAAAGTGGCCTTTTTCTGTGGAGACCACATTTCAGTTTACCACTCTGTCACGGCATTATACGGAAAACGAACGTATAAAATATGCTGGTTAGAGAACATGAAAAATGACATAATATTAATAGATAAGAAAAATATGGACGTTTATTCGAACCGAATAAAAAACCGTTTATATTAATACTCCAACGAGATGCCATAATAAGAAGAAAGACAGACTATTGTCGGTAGAAAAGTAGAACGACCCAGGTATATTAACACGCTAATATTGCAAAAGCGAAAGTTTATATGTGTGTTTGTGAGTATTTACATGTTTGCTAGGTACTCTTTCACGACATAAAGAATAAACCGTTTCAGCTGAAATTGGATTGGAGATAGGTCATACACAAGATTAACAGATAGGCTACGTTTTATCCCGGAAAATAAAAGAGTTCGCGTGGGAATTAAAAACCTTAATCCACGCGGACGAAGTCTCAGGCAGCGTCTAGTAAATGCGAAAGTATGTTTTTTGGTTGGTCCTTCAATTACGCAGTATCGGAGAAACTGATGATTTTTTTGCATGGGTACAGTTAAGGACTTGGAGAGCAACAAAACTCCCGCGGGATTCCTCTTTTTTGGAATTAAAGGTTTAGGTTTTGTTTAATCCTAGAAAAAGAGGGATCTCGCAGGATTTTTAAAACTACATTGGATGAAGTCGCGGGCAAAAGCTAGTAAGTACATAAATTAATAAAACTGTCTACGCAGCCAGAAGCTACCATTCCTTTATCACTTCTATGCCTATTTCAAATTCTGTGGTCAAAACTCCGTGGTTTCTTAAAAGAGGTCGAGGTTCCAACCTTCTTATTTTAGGTCATTTAAAAACCACAATAAAGTTACCCGCAATTTCAGCAGCCTTTGAGACTTCCTTTTTTTTTTTCAGGAAAAAGCAAGCTCAGCCAACTAGCTTTTTAACTTATTTACGTTATTAATTTAATTAGAGACGTGACAACTCTGTCAAAGGAGAATGCAGAAAGAATCCTTGCAACTCTCGGTAAGCTTAGCGGAAGGTGCGGCATAGCATAATAGGACCATTAGGTCTGAAAGCACTAAGGAGTTGTTCCTTCAACAAGTCAATGTAAACTTTCTTCTTTATCTTAGACGTCTATATATCTCCCTCAAATATGGTTGAGCGAAGCAATGGCTGGATCATGCGTCGTGCTCGTGAACGGGTGCCACCAACGGGAATGGGTCTGCTTTGTGTCTACACATCTTAACGTGTGTTAGGTTGTGGTAGGTGTGCATTTTTGAAACTTCTTTGTGGAAACACTGTATGCACAGCATAGTTTTGTTAACCATTGTAAAATTTTTTGAAAAGAGCAAATGCTAAGTTTCTTGCCGGCTCTTCTCAGCAGAATCTGCATTCCGAACCGGTGGTAGATTTATGACGTGTCATAAGAGCTACAAGTTGGCCTACATGAAATAAATAAATTTTGATTTTGATTATACGTCCACTGGACATAGGTCTCTTGCAAGGACTTCCACAAGGTTTGGTCCTGCGCCCTCTGAATCCAGCGGCTCCCTGCGACTCGTTTGATGTCGTCGGTCCACCTCGTGGGGGGTCTGCCAACACTGCGCTTCCCGGTGCGGGGTCGCCACTCCAGCACATTGGGACCCCATCGACCATCAGCTTTTCGACCTATGTGCCCGCCCATTTCCACTTCAACTTCACAACTCGCAATGTAGAATGTTGTAACATGTCGGAGGGTTTTAAATTTTTAACCTAAAGTCACTATCATGAATTTTGTGTGAAGAGGTGACGAAATCATTTTAATAGTACTAAAACACAGATTTTGAACTAAATCAATAAATCAGATTTAGAGACTAGGGACCAATCTATGTATAGTTATTTTTATTTCCATTTTATTTTGTTCGACTTGGTCACAATATGTTTCGAAAACCACCCGACATTCACAAACGCCTCCTTAATGAAACTGTACCTTAAGCGACAAAGTTTTATCATTGAAAAGAACATCTATTAAGGTGAAACGCGAAAATTGTGGAGAAGCTAAACAAGTAGACTCACTTTCAATTTAAAATTCTTAATATTAAATGAGACTAACTTAACTGTTACTTAGTCAAATAAGCTCGGGATTTCAGTTTCTTAGTCCGTTGTAGAAGAGCTTGGTTTGTTTATGAAAATGTCTTTTTAATTTTTGTATTTTTAACCACCGATTTATTTAATTGTTAACTAGCTTTTGCCCGCGGCTTCGCTCACATTAAGTTCGGTTTTTCATAACCCTATTTTACCCGCTCGGGGCTTGAATTTTCAAAAGTTGGTGTACAGAAGCCTTCCTCTAGACGTAATATCCACCTACCTTCATTTTCTTGTGAACCTGTTGAAACTGGAATAAAAGCCTTCCATTAACGAAACTAAAAGCCTTAAAGCCTTAATCCGTTTTCAATAGTTTTGTTTTCAAAGGCCCAGGCGTTTGTGTTTTCAGTCTGTATTGGATAAAACTAACATTTGCCTTTAGGATTAAGGGTTTTTAAAGTCAAAGTTGATATTAGGGTAAAGTTAATTAAAAAATCTGACAGACTGTTGCCCATTTTCTAGAACGCTCCCTAACTTTTGCGGGTTACCAAAGAAAGAAAAGAAAGAAAGAAAGAAACGTTTATTTTATTAATTGTGCCACACATCACCCAATACGTTTTTTTTTTTTTTTATTCGATGACAAGATAGTCCTTGACTGCGATCTCACCTGATGGTAAGTGACGATGCAGTCTAAGATGGTAGCGGGCTAACTTGGAAGGGATATAGCAGTGTCAATTCAACCCATACCCCTAATCGGTTTCTACACGCCATCGTGCCGGAACGATAAATCGCTTGGCGGCACGTCTTTGACGGTAGGGTGGTAACTAGCCACGGCCAAAGCCTCCCACCAGAATAGGTATACCTAGATTAGGTTGTCCCGGCGCCTCCACCACTTGAGCATTAAAGACAAAAGTCGTCAAGCAGAAGAAGCGCCGGAACAACTAAGTCCTGTGTGGCACAACTCGGAAAAAAGGTCCCAACTCAGCAAAATGCTGTATGCAAAGCTAAATTAGGTGATGGTTGATTTACCATTACATAAGTTTAAACAGTGTGTAAAGACACATTTAATAAGTAGAGTTTATTATACAGTTAATGAATTCCTTAATGACAAAGTTGCTTGGAAGCAATCTGCTTTACTTCAGCTGTCCACAAGATAGAAAATAAGGATCGACGTGATTTTTTGCACAGATATAGTTGAAGATCTAGTGAGTGACACAGGCTTTTTCTATCCCATAAAATCAAAGAGTTTCCACGGGATTTTTAAAAGCTAAATCTATACGAAGTCGCGGGCATTAACTAGTCCGTAGTAGTACAAGTAGGTCATGTACTACATAATTGTGACTTTTTTTTATCCGAAACTAGCTTTTGCCCTCGCGACTTCGTCCGCGTGGAATTAGATTTTGGGGTAGAATTTTCAAAAACTGTGACACACGTAGGTACTTCTTTATTTTTAACTGGAAGCTCAAATACCAAATTTGATGGAAACAGCTTGAAAAATGACGGAGTTTTATATAAACTTCCATCCCCTATTTAAACCCCTTAGGGGTGGAATTTCCAATAATCCTTTCTTAGTGTGCGCTTACGTTCTAAAAGGAACCAACTGTAAATATTTCAAGTTTCTAACTTCAGTAGTTTAGGCTGTGCGTTGATATCTCAGTCAGTCAGTCAGTCAGCACTTTGAATTTTATATACCTATATAGATAGGCTCTCGCTTGACGACAATAAATACTGGATAGCATTGATGAGGTCTAGGTTGGAGCGCGTTTGCATAGAAGATGCCTATTCACTCTTGCCTTGAAGGTACTCAAAAAACTCCTACTAACTAAGAATACCCTTGTTATACGCTTCCTTTTGTTTTTGCCGTATGTAATAATGATTTATGCCCACAAAATGAACACATCCATCGAACATAATACCTCGAGATACAACCAAATAGCTATTCGAACAATGTGCACAATTTTCATAGATACATCAATGTTCGCTTGCTATTCCGCGGGTACGTACGGACGGACGAAGTCGTGGAATTTATTACAATAACTTATAGGTACATACGGGGTCCTGGGCTTAAATCATGCTGTCCTGCTAGGCCCGAGCCAGTCAATAGCTTGGCAGGGCTCCGCTTTGAAAAACGACAGCTACAAACTCAAGCTATTTCTATCTTAGCTTCGATAGCCCAACGGTTGAAGGTGTGGACTGAAAACTTAAAGGTTCAGGTTCGATACTCACTCATTGCGCTTAAAAGAACAAAACCGTTCGAGTTAGTGTTTAAAAGTGAATAAGTGCTGAGTCAGTGCTTGTGTTACTTAACTAGGTCACAAAAACATAGTGAACCCATAGTGAACTCATAGTGAACACACAGTGAACTTAAAGTGAACTCATAGTGAACTCGTTAGAATAAACTAAGGACTGTTATTGGACTGTAAATTAGATATATAGAAATTAATAATAAGTAGAAGTTTAAGTTAAAGTAATATTACTTATTAGCCCACAGGCTAGATGGTAGTATAAAATAAAGCCACCGTTACATGGTGCATTATGGTAGAAAAAAAAAAAAAAAACTCATTGCGCTAGTGTCGTAGCCACTCCTAGCACAAGCTTTTCGCTTATTTGGAGGGGAGAAAAGTTGTTCAGTAGTGTTAATAACTAGCTGTTGCCCACGACTTCGTCCGCGTGGATTTAGTTTTTAATAATCCCGTGGGAACGCTTTGATCTTCCGGATTAATAAATAGCCTTCGGTTCGGTTCTTGTTCGGTTCTCGTCGGGTGACCGCCCTCGACCACCGACTTACCGCATCGCATTGTTCGCCCGCGCTATTTTTTCTTTTTGCTCGGCTTCTTAGAGTCGTACCGAGATATTGAATAGCCTATAACCTTCCTCATGAATTGAGCTATCAGATACAAAAAGAATTTTTCAAATCCGACTGATAGTTCCAGAGATTAGTGCGTTCAAACAAACCAACTCTTGCACTTTACTATATTAAGTATAGTATTCTTTAAAAAAAAAATTGATAGCTTTGTTTTTGTTACTTGAACCTGTATTGGTTGAAGTTGGTTTTTAAAATTCCCGTATACAGTGCACCAGGGATAGATGCATGCGGTGCGTCACTTATCATAATCGGTTCAGGCATGGCGAACTCCGCAGTAAACTGCGGAGCTACAAGTTCATGGCGTACCTCTTCTAAGAGCCTAAACTCCGAGAGTACGAAGGGATAAGAGTTACGTGATAGAGAGAGAAAAGTGTAGGTGAATAAGACGGTAGGTAAGTAGCGCTGTGTCAACTTGAAATGCACTTTATTGTGTGGTGACAAGAGTCGCTATTTATTTAAACCATTTTGCGGAGTGAATTTTCTGTACTTTAAGGCTATTAGGTATTCTGTGTTCTCTTAAGAACCCCTTTAGGGCCCTATATTTATTTAACAATAGTTCTAAAACAAAGTGTGAAGAAGCATCGACTTCGTTCCAGTACAGTTCATTAACCCCGCTCAAAGCAAATATGGCGAAACGACGTCGTTAGGCAGAAAAAGCCCGTCCCATACAAACAAAACGTTCCCAAGATAAATGTAAGAGATTTTACATACAAAACGTGTATGTAAATGCTACCGCTTGGGACAAGTGACTGAGCGAGACTGATTTGAATTTGGAATTTTGCGCGCGCGCATTCAATGGGTAGGGTGACAATTTGTTTTGTTCATTTATTTATTTATGTATGTACATATTTATTTTTCAGGGTTCTGTGTTGAAATGGAATCTTGCGCTTATCAAAGTTTCAAGTTAAGCTGTATGAAGATCTACCTGGTGCAGTGGTGAATGGGAGTTGGTAGCTCAAAAGTAGATGTTGGATTCCTTGTAACTACTAACTTTTCAACCCCCGTACCATCGTAAAGATTTAACACCATCTATGAATGAACGAATGTATGAATGAATGAATGAATGAATGAATGAATGAATGAATGATTGAATGAATGAATATACGTTTATTAAGATCGATCAAAAACAAACGTTTATTGTATGGAGACTCTCTTTTATTCGTTACTTTTTTTTTTATTGTTGTTTAGAAGCAATAGAAAATTTCTGTGAAAATTTCAAATACCTATTACAGTTCATGAGATACAGTCGCTGACAGACAGACGAACGAACAGACAGCGGAGGCTTACTAAGAAGGTCCTGTCAAACCCTAAAAACGAAAGTGAAGACTAACAGTACCTAGGTATGGTTAATAGAACCTTTTACAATATAAATCGGTTCGCACTTGTCAGTTATTTATTCCTGAAGGTGAGAAAGGAAAGAAGCCAAAAGTTGTCAGCTGCTGACTTTACGAGCAAGATTCAAGTTTAAACTTATATTCGTATATATAATATATAAAAAAAACAATAAATGCTTGTAGCATTTATGGTTTTTTTTTATATATTTTTAGCGAGCAAACGAGCTGGTGGGTCACCTGATGTTAAGTGATTACCGCCGCCCATGGACACTTGTAGCACCAGAGGCACCACCAATGCGTTGCCGGCCTTTCAGGAATTTGTTGGTCCGCCCCTTGAATAACCCCATGTTGTAATTCAGTGGAAACACCGTCGCAGGAAGTTGGTTCCACAGTTTCAAAGTACGTGGAAAAAAGGATCTGGCACATCGGATGGTCGAAGTGCTCCAGGCACCCAGGTGGTGAGGGTGGAATTGTGTTCGGTGGCGAGCGGTGCGGTTGTAGAAGAGAGACGGTGGAATAAGGTCAAATAGCTCTTCAGAACACTCCCCATTATTGTGTTTCAGATTTTCCTGACAACAGGAGTTATAGTTCTTTCATTTCACGAGGGCTCGTGGCTCATAATTGTGTGTGTGTCTTATCTGTATTAGTGTGAGCGAGAGCTTGCTCGTGCCTAACTCCTCGCACCTAGGTTCCAGACAGCCACGCACACTTACGCAATGTGAATATACACGATGTAAACACAAGTAAAGCACACGTAACTTCGTGAGAAACTACTACTACTATAAACTACTATTAAGTTTGCTACATATTATGGAGTTATTACTTTTGAAACTTTTAATTACAAAGATGCATGGGAGCAATCTGCCGCTGCATCTGCAATAAGATAGTGTAATATCTTTATAATAAACTAGCTGATTCCCGCGACTTCGTCCGCGTGGAAAAAGTTTAGAGTGACTTGTTACCATCCGCGAGAAGGTATGTTCTCTATCTCCGGTAATATTTAGTAGATCTTCACCAACATTGGACAAAATATTTCTAATAGTACAGAATTTACAATAAAGAAAGAATTATGAAAATCAGTTTAGATTGGACGAAGTTAGGGAGCAAAATCAACAAAAACTTTCATCCCCTATCTCGGATAAACCTTACTGTTTACATAATAAATAGATAAACAGTAAGGTTTATCCAGATAAACAGTATCTATCTGGATAAAAAGTATCTTATATATTGACCCGGAGTATCAGCTATCACTATACAAAATTTCATGCAAATCCTTTTGGTAGTTTTTGCATGACGCGCGCACAGACAGACAGAAAGACAGACAGACAAAAAGTCCAAAAAAAATTGTTTTGGTTTCAGTATCGATAATAAAGCATCCCCCGATTAAAATTTTCAAAATATATTTAATGTACAGATTCGTCCCGTTACAGTTTTATTATAAGTATAAATAAACAATACAGCATTGTAAAGTCGACATCTCCTGAGGATGCTCCGGTGTCGGGGCGAAACTGGCATCGAGAGTAGTATACAAGTGTTGTGTGGTGGTGCATGTGAGTGGTGGTGGCATTGCTTGCTTGGGAACTTGGCTCTCTTGCTTGGTTGGGGAAGTAAGCGGTGCTTAGCTTGTAACTGCATGTTTGACCATACAAATTAAATTCCGTTACAGTTTTATTATAAGTATAGATTTGATAAATATGTATTATGATAAGTCACTCTTTCCTTAAAAAAATTAGCGAACATGGTGTCTCTATCTAGGTACCTAAGTTGTTTACATTAGAGTCTCTGCCATCGCGGATTCGCCAGTCATGCAGTATTAGCTCTCATTTCGCGGCATATTACTGCATATCGCTACTTCGAATCTCTGCCTGAGAAGTAAGTATTTTTCATACTATATTTGATTATAAATAGAACAGTAGGTATTTAACAGGGTTCAGGGTAGCGTTGCCAGACGTCCCGTATTTCCCGGGATATCCCGTACTTTAGACATAATTTAAAATGTCCCGGCGGGACAGACTATGTCCCGTTTTTGAACTGTTCTTCGTTTTTCATTTTGAAATCGATCCAAGTATTCACACACGCAACAATCGTAAAAAAGCGAGTTGATGACCGTTTATAATTACGATTATAATTGTATTGATTTTTGCAGATATGTTCAAACTAATAAAAATATGTTTAAACTGACTCGATCCTCGGAAAAATATCAAAAAAAGACACTAAATAATTTTGATTTTTATTTGTCCCGGGTAAAAAACTGAAATCCCGTATTTTTTACCCATTTAACCATTTGTCCCTTATAAGCTGAAAAAAAATCTGGCAACCCTAGTTCAGGGCAATTTCGCACAGAGATAGATCATAGTCTGGAATAAAGATAGGCTACTTATTATCCCGCGGGACATCTATGATAAGGATAGCTATGTTTGATGAAAAGCGGTCCAAGATGGCCGCCGCCACAAAATGGCGGATTACACATTTCACAACTCCATCAATATGGTTATCAAATGGCTTGACTAGTAGAATACTATACACTGTGATTTTCTAATCCAAAATGGCCGCCACAAAATGGTGAATTACTTTTTTTTTATTTCACATGTCGGGGGTATTTCAAATTTTCAGTTTACACTTATTTATTGAGCAGACAACGAGTAAGTACCCTGGAGACGCCATTTTAAAAGAGTCCCGTCCCGAGTGGCGTGTCTGTCTGTTTGTGCGTCCATTACAGACGTTTTAACACCAAATATACTTTGACGCAGCGCTTGTGTGCTCTATGCACCCTATTACACACAGGCTAATGAAGGCGCAGAGCTTGTGACTACTGTAATGAACGTGCTTGTAACTGGTTTATAATTAACGCCCGCGACTTCGTCCGCTTCTCCAATTCATAATCGACAGTTCCTAAATCCCAATCAGAGGAGTTGGGAACTGGATTTTTTTATATATTTTTTTAAAAGAATATCAGCCAAGCTGCACTTGACTTATATTCTCCTCTCCCCTCCAAATAAGTGAAAACTTGTGTTAGGAATGGGTACGACAATAGTGCAACGGTGGGGATCGAACCTGCGACTTTTCAGTTTTCGGTCTGCTCCTTTAACCGTTGGGCAATTGAGGCTTAGATTAGAACGTAGTCTTTACTTGGTACCTACAATGACTATACCTACATAATCGACAGTACCTAAATCCCCGCAGTTTAGAGATTCAGAACCCCTGCAGCATCAGGATTGAGGAGTTGGAATCCGAAGTTTTTATGGGAGCATCTCGCAAAGTTTTTGTATTTATTAAATTGTAACCGTTTAGTTAATCGGTTCACGATGGAGAGAGCTATGCTCGGAGTATCCCTGCGAGATCAAATCAGAAATGAGGAGATCCGTAGGAGAACCAAAGTCACCGACATAGCTCAGCGAGTCGCGAATCTGAAGTGGAAATGGGCGGGGCACATAGTTCGAAGAGATGATGGTCGATGGGGTCCCAGGGTGCTGGAGTGGCGACCCCGCACCGGGAAGCACAGTGTTGGCAAAGCCCCTGTGTGGACCGACGACATCAAACGAGCCGCAGGGAGCCGCTGATTTCAGGCGGTGCACGACCGAGGCCTGTGGAAGCCCATGCAAGAGACCTTTGTCCAGCAGTGGACGTCTATCGGTTGATAAAGAAGAAGAAGAAACTCGCTTTGCGTGCTCTATGGGCTATTTAACGGGGAGTGTTCTGAAGAGCTATTTGATCTTATTCCACCCTCTAACTTCTACAACCGCACCGCTCGCCACCGAACGCAATTTCACCCTCACCACCTGGGTGCCTGGAACACTTCGACCATCCGTTGCTCAAGATCTTTTTTTCCACGTACTACCAAAGTGTGGAATCACCTCCCTTCGACAGTGTTCCCACTTAATTACAATATGGCGTTGTTTAAGGGGTGGACCAACAAATTCCTGAGAAGCCAGCAACGCATTGGTGGTGCCTCTGGTACTACAAATGTTCATGGGTGGCGGTAATCACTTAACATCAGGTGACCCGCCAGCTCGTTTGCCCGCTATTCATAGAAAAAAAAAGAAGTTAACGCTTAAATGTCCTTATTTTTCTATCATCTTCAGCCCCTGTATTGTAGTAGTCTGTACCGCAGCGATTGATACGTATTTGTTAACGAAGTGCTAAGTGACGGACGGACGGACGGACGGACGTCGTGTGCGCGCTTTATTAGCGTTCACTCATTATTGTTGATCTACACACTGGCGGCGAAAACGCTGCGTTTTTAAGCATAAAATTAAAAAAAAAAAAAAAAAAACCCTTACGGATGGTTCAATTTGGCCGTAGTGTAACAGTTAACACATTCGGGCGCGTTTCCCAAAGAGATGTGGGTTCGAACCCCGCTGGCCTCGGAATTTTTGATAGGGTATTTATAGGTTAAAAAATAATCCTGTACTTTTTACTAGCTTTTAACCGCGGCTTTGCTCACATTAAGTTCGAATTTTCAAACCCCTATTTTACCGTCTTTGAGGATTAATTTTCAAGAATTTTTCTTAACGGGCTTATGTCATAATAGCTCTCTGTACGTGAAATTTCAGCTCGATCCATCATGCCAAAGCTATCCCATTTTGTATATAAATCCTTATCTATATATATAAAATTCTAAGTCCTGACTGACTGACTGACTGAGATATCAAAGCACAGCCTAAACTACTGAAGTGAGAAACTTGAAATTTTTACAGTTGGTTTCTTTTATGACGTAGGCGCACACTAAGAAAGGATTATTGGAAATTCCACCCCTAAGGGGTTTAAATAGGGGATGGAAGTTTATATGAAACTCCGTCATTTTTCAAGCTGTTTCCATCAAAGTTGGTATTAGAGCTTTCAGTTAAAAATAAAGAAGTACGCGTGTCACAGTTTTTGAAAATTCCACCCCAAATCTAATTCCACGCGGACGAAGTCGCGGGGGCAAAAGCTAGTATAATATAAATGCGAAATTATGTTTGTTTGTTGGTTTGTCCTTCAATAACTCTGCAACAGAGCTATGGGATCGACGTGATTTTTTCATGGGTATAGTTGAGGACCTGGAGAGTGACATAGGCTAATTTATCCCGGAAAATCAAAGAGTTCCAGCGGGAACTAAAAACTAAATGCACGCGGACGAAGTAGCTGGCATCAGCTAGTAAATAATGAAATAAATAAAAATTAAATAATAATAAAATTCCTTTTTAAAAAAAAAAGGTTCGGGCGTCTTCGAGTTATCGGGGAACATACATAAAAAAAAAAGATTCCGACGAATTGGAGAACCTCTTTGTTTTTTGGAAGTTTTGTCTGGTGGGAGGCTTTGGCCGTGGCTAGTTACCACCCTATCGTCAAAGACGTGCCGCCAAGGATTTAGCGTTCCGGCACGATGGCATGTAGAAACCGATTAGGGGTATGGGTTGAATTTACACTGCTATACCCCTTCCAAGTTAGCCCGCTACAATCTTAGACTGCATCGTCACTTACCATCAGGTGAGATCGCAGACAAGGGCTATCTTGTCATCGAATAAAAATAAAAAAAGTCAATTAAAAAGCCCATTAAAATAAATAAAGGAAATCCCTGTTTGCTGGAAAGGGGTGATGTAACTTGGTCTAGTAACTGTCTGCCTCCTCCTTTTAATATTGATACTAATCTTCAAATAATTCAAGCTAATGGCCAGTCTAGACGCTTCGAAATACTGCCTGGTAAGGGTTTCAGTACGATTGTGGGATACGCGAGCAAACACTGGCCTCGCATCTAGTTTAATAGAAGTTACTAAGCTTTTATTGCAGCTTTGCTCCCACTGTTATCTATTAGAAGTAATATTCTATCCTATTACTATCACACTAATATTATAAAGGCGAAAAATTGTATGTGTATGTGTGTGTGTATGTATGTATGTTACTCCTTCACGCCACAACGAATGAATCGATTTGGCTGAAATTTGGAATAGAGATAGCTCATACCCAGGATTAAAACATAGGGATATTTTATCCCGGAAAATCACAGAGCTCCCATGGGAATTGAAAAACCTTGATCCACGCGGACGAAGTCGCGGGCATCGTCTAGTAATATTATAAATGCGAAAGTTTGGATGCATGATTGTTACCCAATCACACCGCAACGCCTGTACCCATTTGGCTGCAATTTGACACATAGATAGATAGATACTGGAATAGCACATAGGCTACATCTTATCCCGGAAAACAAGAGAGTTCCCGCGGGAATCCATAAAAACCTCAATCCACGCGAAAGAAGTCGCGGGCATCATTTAGTATTAAATAAAATAAATATTGTCTTCTTCTCATATTCCTGTTTTTAATTTATGTATCTGTGGTTTTATGACTGGGAGGTCTCGGGTTCGATTCCCGGCGGAGGCAATTTGGAAATTTATAATTTCTGAATTGTCTCTGGTCTGGTGGGAGGCTTTGGTCGTGGCTAGTCAACACCCTACCGTCAAAGACGTGCCGCCAAGCGATTTAGCGTACCGATAATACCGATAGTACCGTACCGATATAAAGTGGTTCGCGGACTACCTCCAAGATAGGTACCAATCCGTGATGATAAATAAAAAAGTTGGAAATGAAGTAGTATCCTTTCAATCAGATTTTATGATTAATAGATATGGTGTGCCCCAAGGCAGTATCCTTGGCCCGATATTGTTTATTATTTATATAAATGACATAACAAAAGTTACAGACCACAAATGTGTTCTTTTTGCAGATGACATCTCCATAATTCTGACATCAAATAATAATAATAAATTAGTACATGAATCTGACATTAATAACACTTTGGATAATATTATAAAATGGCTTGACATCAATAATCTACAAATTAATTTGACTAAAACATACTATATGCAATTTTATGACAAGAACCCTCCTACTCTAAACGTTGCTTATAATAATCAAAAAATTAGTCCTACCTCGGAAATAAAATTTTTAGGACTAAACGTGGACTTCAAATTGAAATGGAACACTCAAATAGAGACAGTATGTGAAAAAATAAATAAATTCTGTTACGTATTAAGACGTCTTAAAAATTTAGTAGATTTTAAAACTGTACTTTCAGTGTATCACGCTTACGTTGTGTCGGTTCTCAGATATGGAGTGATCTTTTGGGGCAACGGCACTGATGTTAATAGGGCATTCATCGCCCAAAAAAAATGTGTGCGTGCTATGTGTGGTGCTGCTCCTCTAGATAGTTGTCGACCATTATTTAAAAAATTAAAATTATTGCCACTTCCTTGCATATACATATTTGAAATCTGTTGTTTTGTTAAAAAACATAAGACTATGTTTACAACAGCAAGCTATACATATTATAGTCATATTCGAGATTCGAGAAACACAGATCGTTTGGTTCTAAATTATGTTCCGAAAACCCAGTATTTCTCTAAAAACTGTGTTAGCATGTGTATAAAAGTATTTAACAAAATACCCAACAGTGTCAAAGGGCTACCATTGAAAAGATTTAAAACTAAGTTATTCCATTGGCTTAATATGCATAATTTCTATGACCTTAAAGAATTCTTCGAACTTAAAATTAATTAATTAAATCATACTTATTATACCCATTGACATTTACAATTATTATTATTAAAATTGACATTGATTAGATATAGGTATGTACAATAAATTACGGAGAAATAGATTATTTTTATTGTATAAAATAATTAGGTTATAATAAAAAATAATAAGCATTGGTTATATAATGTGTGCCTATAATCTAGTAATAAACAGAAACTTGAATATTGTACACCGGCAACGGTAGAACATGCAGATCTTACCTACTATGCTAATGTAACACCTATAATATTATGTAATGTATATTATAATGTACCATGTTCTGGACAATAAATAAATAATAAATAATAATAATAAATAATAGATAGAGTGTAGAAAACTAGAAACAAATTAGGGGTATGGGTTGAATGTACACTGCCATAACCCTTTCAAGTTAGCCCGCTACCATCTTAGACTGCATCGTCACTTACCATCAGGTGAGATCGCAGTAAAGGACCATCTTGTCATCAAATAAAAAAAAAGATTATCCCAAGAAAAGTTTTGGTTTATTGGTGTAAGGTAAAGGAGTCAGAACCCTCAGCAATGAGAAATACGATGCAGCGAGACCGCGGGTGGGTACTTGGGTAGGCAGGAAGGTACCTTCCTCGCACAGTCATAAATAAATCCCTAACAACCAAAATCAATACTGAGAAGGCGAGGGGCTGTCTATAGGGTATGTTCCACTTACGCCCGTTACCCCTAAGTTTTACGGACTGCCTAAGCTAAGTTAGGCGACACTTTCTGTCAATTTGACAAACAGGCAGAAATTGACAGAAAGCGTAGAAGATTCTAGGCAAGCGCGCACCATCTTAGACTATCTTCACTTACCATCAGGCGAGATGGCAGTCAAGCGCTAGTCTATATATTAAAAAGCAGTGGTAAATTCATTTGATGATTTGAAAGCACTTTGTAAAAGTTTTTTTTTATTCAATCATAAGATAGTCCTTGAGTGCAATTTCACCTGATGGTAAGTGATGATGTAGTTTAAGACGGTAGCGGACCAACTTGGAAGGAGTATGGCAGTATAAATTCAAACCATACCCCTAATCTGTTTCTACACGCCATCGCACCGGAACGCTAAATCGCTTGGCGGCACGTACCAGTTATAAGACTACAGCGCTCACCACTGCGCCAGGGAGGTCGTATTTGATTAAAAAATTATTCTTTTCTAAATTTCGTTTTCATGGATGCCTGGTGCACTCCGCAGTAAATTGCGGAGCTAGAAGTACATACATGATACGTATCTCTTCGAGGGGCCGAGATTCAGAGAGTGCAAATAAGAGTTGCGTGATAGAAGCAGAGAATAGTCTAGGTGAATAAGACGATATGCAAGTAGCGCTGTGTCAACCTGAATTGCACTTTATTGTGTGGTAACAAGAGTCGCTATAGAAAATCAAAGAGATCCCGCGGGATTTTTAAAAACTAAATCCATGCGAGCGAAGTCGTGGGCATCAACTAATAGTTCATAATGCTACGACGCAGTGGTGAGCGCTGTGGTCTTATAACTGGGAGGTCTCGGGTTCGATTTCCGGCGGTGGTAATTTAAGAATTTATAATTTCTAAATTGTCTCTGGTCTGGTCTGGTGGGAGGCTTTGGCCGTGGCTAGTTACCACCCTAGCGTCAAAGACGTGCCGCCAAGCGATATAGTGTTCCGGCACGATGGCGTGTAGAAACCGATTAGGGGTATGGGTTGAATTTACACTGCTATACCCCTTCCAAGTTAGCCCGCTACCATCTTAGACCGCATCGTTACTTACCATTAGGTGAGATCTCAAGGGCTGTCTTGTCATCGAATAAAAAAAAACAGTTTTGGATACGAGGCCCATACAAAATTACCCATTTATCCATTAAATTCTTTTTACCTACAGTGATATTCCCAGTTCCATGTGGAACGTACCCTTTTCTACTAGGATGTCATCCCATGTCATTTACCTGCCCTCATTAAAGCCTACTTTGTCTTGTGAATGCGAGACGCGATGTATTATATAATATTACTAGCTTTAACCCGCGGCTTCGCTCACGTTAGGTTCGATTTTTTAACCCCCTATTTAACCCTCTTGGGGTTGAAATTTTCCAAAATTCTTTCTTAGCGGATGTCTACGTCCTAACAGCTACCTGTATGCCAAATTTCAGCTCGATCGGTCCAGTGGTTAGAGCTGTGCGTTGATAGATCAGTCAGTCAGTCAGTCAGTCAGTCAGTCAGTCAGTCAGTCAGTCAGTCAGTCAGTCAGTCAGTCAGTTACCTTTGCCTTTTATATATTTAGATTATAACGTACATTTAAATATATAAAAGGATAATATAAACGTAAAAATTCCTTTTACAAAACCGACTTCAAACGCCACTACAAAGTATATCAATTGTGCCTATAAAATTTGAAGAGTTCCCTCGATTTCTCCAGGATCCCATCATCAGATCCTGACCTGACGACTATGGGACCAGCTCGGAAGTATACCCTTTCAAAAAAAAAAAAAGAATTTTCCAAATCGGTCCAGGCGTCTTCGAGTAATCGGGGATAATACATAAAAAAAGATTCCGACTCCCTTAAAACAAAAAAAAAATTAAATCTTATTTTTTGGCTCCCTTAATATAAAATTTGATTGGTTTTCATTAGCGGGATATAAAAAATAGCATAATAGAAGCCAATTAAGCTGATGAAAAAAAATCGTCATTTTTCAGTTTGGATTTTTTTTTTTTTTTTTATTCTACGACAAGATAGCCCTTGACTGCGATCTCACCTGATGGTAAGTGACGACGCAGTCTAAGATGGTAGCGGGCTAACTTGGAAGGGGTATAGCAGTGTAAATTAACCTATACCCCTAATCGGTTTCTACACGCCATTGTGCCGGAACGCTAAATCGCTTGGCGTCACGTTTTTGACGGTAGGGTGGTAACTAGCCACGGCCAAAGCCTCCCACCAGACCAGACCAGAGACAATTTAGAAATAATAAATTACTAAATTGCCTCCGCCGGGAATCGAACCCGAGACCTCCCAGTTATAAGGCCACAGCGCTCACCACTGCGCCAGGGAGGTCGTCAGGGGGGTCGTAGGGGCCCTCGATAGGTACCTATATTTTATGAGAAACTAAATCATAATACGCCCAGCATCCAAGTACTATCTATTCAATAGATTTGAAGTATTATATCCTTATTCCGACGAATTAAGAGTTAACCCCTTACAAAAACATTGCCCAAAAACAATTATTTTCACCCCTTTACTTCCTTTATCTTTTAATAATAGAGATCAAAATTGCTTAAATTAAGGGTGGATTAAGTTTGTTTCGGTCGATATAATAATAAAAATTATACCTAAGGACCTCTTGAAAGCAATTAGGACCCATTAGTTTTATTTTTATAGGGGATCCGATGGCTTAATGGAAACTCAATTGTGATTTAATCTGGTAAAGAAAATGGGAGGAATCTTTTATCTTATCCGTAGACTAGTTAGAAGAAAATATAACGTAACTGCCGCGTTGGTGTAGTGGTTAGCATGACTAGGTCCCAGGTTCGAATCCGGGGTCGGGCCGATGAATGTATTGGGCTTTTCTGTCTAGAAATTCTCAGTACTTGCCCGGAGTCAGGAAGTTAGTGGTGTGTTTCCCACGTGCCTCGGAGAGCACGTACCGCCGTCGGTCCTGCGTCTGATTTCTCTCTGATGGTGTTGGATTTCCGTCTGGATTATGAGAGTGAGGAAAAAGAGATTGCACCTCTTTTGGCAGATTTTCGATACAAAAACTGTCAGAAAGTCTTTATTCCTCGGTTAAACATTATTAGGCGATCATCGATATATAGGCGATGTTTTTAAATTGGTTGATTGATTTTTTCATTTTGAAATGAAATTGATTCTTTTGATTTGAATTTTTTTTGTTTTGTTCACTGTGTAATACAGGGGTTCGCTTTAATACAAAGAATAAAGAAAAAAATAGCAAAAAATCCAAAAGAAAGAAAGAAGAAAGCTGAAAAATTGAAAGAATGAGCGAAGTCGCGGTTAAAAGCTAGTAATTTACTAATATTGTGTTATAAAAGAGTAGATATTTTATGCAATACTGTCTTTTTATAAGTGTAGATATTTCAGTATTAAATATTAAAGTACGTACTAGGCACTAGCGTCTACGCGAAGCGAAGGCTAAGTAACATGATCTACGCTTTTAAGAATTCTCCAAGAATACGGTGTTTCAAGACAGACGGAGTAAGTACCTCGAATATTTTTGTCGTAGTTTATTTTTAAGTGCTTAGGTTTCCATATTTATAGTAGGAACCTACGAATAATACCTATTTATGCTTCGAATGAAGCGTAGTCATATAATATCGATCGAACTTCACTTTGCAAGTTCGTTTGATCATATAATATATTGGTTGAGCGAAGCAATGGCTGGATCATGCGTCATGCTCGTGAACGGGTGCCACCAACGGGAATGGGTCTGCTTTGACTGCCCGTCTTGACATGCGTTGGATTGGTGTACCTACGTATGCATTTTTGCATTTTTGAAGTTTTATTGTGGAAGCACTGTATACATAGCATAGCTTTGTAAAAAAAAAAAATTTTTTTTTTTAAAAGAGCAACTGCTGAGTTTCTTACCGGCTCTTCTCAGCAGAGTCTGCATTCCGAACCGGTGGTAGATTTATGACGTGTCATAAGAGCTACAAGTTAGCCTACATGAAATAAATTAATTTTGAATTTTAAATAAAAAGTCCTGACAGCCTCCCTGGTGCAGTGGTGGGCGCTGTGGTTTTATAACTTACTAGCTTTCGCCCGCGACTTTGCTCACGTTAAGTTACATTTATAAAACCCCTATATTGCCCGCTTTTGTTCTTAGCTTTTATTCTGAATTTTCAAAAATCCTTTCTAAGCGGATGCCTACGTCATTATAGCTATTTATGTGCCAAATTTCAGCCCATCCGTTTAGCTGTGTGCATTGATAGATCAGTCAGTCAGTCACCTTTACCTTTTATATATTTAGGCTAGCTGATTCCCGCGACTTCGTCCGCGTGGAAAAAGTTTAGAGTAACTTGCTACTATCCGCGAGAAGAATCAGCTACCACTATAGATTCAAATCTCAATGACTTCGTAGTCAAGTTAAGTTTATTGTTGTATTATCTACTATTTGTTTCGATGGGGGTTGCGTGTCAGATGGTAAAAAATCCCCCAAAAAATTGATAAAAAAAAAACTAACCATTGATCCATTGAGACCCCATCAATATAACAATCCCCCTGCGCCATGCCATCAGTTAAACAATCTCTTCATATCCACCGTAACTCAAATATGGAATACATATACCCCCATGCGACCCCCATGGGGGTCGTAAAAGGGACGAAATGAGAAACAAGTGCGCAAAAATTAAAGGTCCCTTGCTAGAGACGTTCCAAGCTCAGGAGTTTAGATTAACGTACTATACCAGGGTATAGTACTTTTATCTCACGAAGTTACGGGCGCTTTACTTGTGTTGTGGTTAGCGTTGCCAGACGTCCCGTATTTCCCGGGACATCCCGTATTTTAGGCATAGTTTAAAATGTCCCGGCGGGACTGACTCTGTCCCGTATTTGAACCGTACCTATTTCGCTTTTCATTATGAAATCGATCCAAGTATTCACACACGCAACGTTCGTAAAAAAGCGAGTTGATCACCGTTTTTAATTACGATTATAATTATTGTATTGATTTTTATAGATATGTAAAAACGAATAAAAATATGTTAAAACTGACTTGATCCTCAGAAAACTATTAAAAAAAAAATGACGCTACTTAAATAATTTTGTTTTTTATTTGTCCCGGGTAAAAACTGAAATCCCGTATTTTTTGCCTATTTAACCATTTGTCCCTTATAGGCTGAAAAAAAATCTGGCAACCCTAGTTGTGGTTACGTCGTGTACATTGTGTAAGTGTGCGTGCCTGTCAGGAGCCTAGGTGGGAGCGGTCAAGCGCAAACAAGCTCTCGCTCACACTTATACAGATACGAAACGCACACAACCATGAATCACGAGCTCTGGTGAAATGAAAGAACTATGTAGGTATAATGTATATCTTAAATAACTCGGTATTTACCCAAAGAACTAGTAGTTTGAGCTGTGCATTGACAGATCAATCAGTCAGTTAATCAGTCAGTCACCTTTTCCATTTATATATTTTCTTTTTTTTATATTTTCAGCGAGCAAAAGAGCAGGCAGGTCACCTGATGTTAAGTGATTACCGCCGCCCATGAACATTTGTAGCACCTGAGGAACCACCAATGCGTTGTCGGCTTTTCAGGAATTTGTTGGTCCGCCCCTTGAAAGACCCCATGTTGTACATTAGTGGGAACACCGTCGCAGAAAGTTGGTTCCACAGTTTATTTAGATTTTGAGTTATAGTTCGATGGTAAAGAATGTACTATTTTCTGTACCAGTTCCCTTTCCCTTGGTCTAGGCACGTCCCTATTAAAAATTAAAGGTCCCTTACACGTAATTACGACGTTACGTATGATCAAAGCATGTCTTGAAAGTCTGTTCGAACGGCAAATTTTATTTAATGACGCCATTTTCTCAAAGGTAGAATACGCCTTTATGTGTCTACGTCTACAATAATTTGTTAATGGCCGCCTTTGATATCAGATAATGTACATTTAGTAAGCGTATTTAGACAACTAGCTTTTGCCCCCGCGACTTCGTCCGCGTGGAATTAGGTTTTGGGGTGGAATTTTCAAAAACTGTGACACACGTACTTCTTTATTTTTAACTGAAAGCTCAAATACCAACTTTGATGGAAACAGCTTGAAAAATGACGGAGTTTCATATAAACTTCCATCCCCTATTTAAACCCCTTAGGGGTGGAATTTCCAATAATCCTTTCTTAGTGTGCGCCTACGTCATAAAAGGGACCAATTGTAAAAATTTCAAGTTTCTAACTTCAGTAGTTTAGGCTGTGCGCTGATATCTCGGTCAGTCAATCAGTCAGTTAGGACTTTGAATTTTATATATATATATATAGATGACGTAGTGGAGTCTTAACAACCTATAAGCCTTAATGAGTGAGCTTTAAGTTTAAGGCTGCATTGCTTCTTACTTTTTTCTCCATACAAAAATGTAAAACGCTGATATCTTAAGTTATTCCGTGATACAAATAGCCTATGTCACTCTTCAAAAAATCACGTCGATCCGTAATTGAAGGACAAACCAACAAACAAATACTTCCGCATTTATAATACTAGTTGATGTCCGCGACTTCGTTCGCGTGGATCAAGGTTTTTTAATTCCCGCGGGAACTCTCTTATTTTTTATTTTTTGAGATAAAATGAAAATTTTGAGTCTATGCGTTATTCTAGACTATAATCTATCTCTGTGCTGAATTTCAGCCAAATCGATTCAGTCATTGCGGCGTGATTGAGTAACAAACATACAAACTTTCGCATTTATAATACTCGTATTAGATAGAATATCTATACTAATATATAAAGCTGAAGAGTTTGTATGTTTGAACGCGCTAATCTCAGGAACTACTGGTTCGAATTGAAAAATTTTTCTTGGGTTGGATAGTCTATTTATCGAGGAAGGCTTTAGGCTATATAAAATCACGCTGCGTCCAATAGGAGCGAAGCATCAGTGAAAAATGTTGCAAAATCGGGGAAAATTATCCATTAAATATTTTAAATTTTAAAGCTAATAGTATAATATAATAGGATTAGTAAATGTTTCGGTATCTTGTATCAGAATTCAAGGCGTTATTACAATAATTATTTTCTAAAATAAAGTTTCCGATTCACTAAACGTACTTGAAAAACTTGCCCGCCATGTTTAAAAGAAAACTAAATAGTCAAAGAGCAAGTACGCATAAATATCACCCGATTGGGACGGAGTTTCGACTTTCGGGGCTCCTTGGCTGAAGCTGTGAAGAGCGTTGCCATGGCGACCGTATCTCGGTTTCTTCCTCACTGCACGCTGAATATACCCGGGACAGCGGTGATTTCACCTGTACCACTACCATTAGATTGCGATGTTGCCTATTTTTTTTAATTCGATGACAAGAATAGAATAGAATAGAATAGAAATATTTTTTTAATCAAATAAACTTTTACAAGTGCTTTTGAATCGTCGATGAATCTACCACTGTTTCCGAATGCCCTTCTGTTGCTGTTGCTCTTTTAAAAAAAAAAAAATTTACAATAGGCAACAAAACTATGCTATGTATACAGTGTTTCAACAATGAAGTTACAAAAATGCAAAACAATACAATACATGTTAAGATAGGCAGACAAGATATCCCTTGACGGCGATCTCACTTGATGGTAAGTGAGATGCAAAAGAAAAGGGGTATAGCAGTGTAAATTCAACCCATACCCCTAATCGGTTTCTACACGCCATCGTGCCGGAACGCTAAATCGCGTGGAGGTACGTCTTTGACGGTAGGGTGGTAACTAGCCACGGCCAAAGCTTCTCATCAGACAATAGTGCCTATGCTATAGTTCTTGCAATTCTCGACAGCGTCGTGTACATACACATTGCGTAAGTGTGCGTGCCTGTCAGGAGCCTAGGTGGGAGCGGTCAGGCGCGAGCAAGCTCTCGCTCACACTTATACAGATACGACACACACAACCATGAGCCACGCGCCCTCGTGAGTTGAAAGAACTATAACAAGAAGGAAGTTTGAAAATTGACCCGACTTTGGGAAATTGGATGCAACATCCGTCAGATCGTTGATTTTGTTCGTATAAAATGTAGCCTATGTCACCCAGACCATAATACCGAAGCGATGGACACCTCATTCATCAAAATCGGCTCAGTAGTTCAGGCGCTACGGTGGAACATACAATAATATTCGCTGAAATACGAATATCAAAATGCTTACAGCGAAAACAGATCGAGATAAAATGGTAGGGGGTCGTCTTTTCCCTGTCTCACCCGTGTTACCTATTTGACATTTCGGTAATTAGTCGGAGTGCCCCAAATATTGTCGTTGTAGTCTAAGAGCCGGTGCCAATAACTGCAACGACGTTTTATTTAAAAAAAATTACAAAAACTTGTTATTGGTTTCTGCCGCTACCTAAGTAGGTACTACAAAAATTATAATTGTTGTCAGACAAGTTTTTTAGGGTTCTATAACTTAAAACAAAAACCTGTCTTTTATAGAACCTGAACACCTTATAGTATCGTGTATTGTGTTATGAACTACCTGAATTCAGGTCGATATTATGTTTAATTTATTTATTGTTATTTTGAAGTGTATAAAGTAAATTATACACTTCAAAATAACAATTTTTATTTCGAAAGATAGTCCTTGACTGTGATCTCACCTGATGGTAAATGACGATGCAGTCTAAGATGGTACCGGGCTAACTTGGAAGGAGTATAATATGACAGTTCTAATTCCCATACCTCTAATCGGTTTCTACACGCCATCGTGCCGGGATGCTAAATCGCTTGGCGGCACGTCGTTGACGGTAGAGTGGTAACTAGCCACGGCCAAAGCCTCCCACCAGTCTGTGGATACATGTGGATTATGCATTCAGCATTTTGTATAGTACTTTGGGATGTTAAGTCAGTACTCGACGTGCCTCTGTACACTCCGACGTGATCTAAATAAATAAAAGGCAAAGGTGACTGACTGACTGACTGACTGACTGACTGATCTATCAACGCACAGCTCTTACCACTGGACCGATCGAGCTGAAATTTGGCATACAGGTAGCTATGATGACGTTGTCATCCGCTAAGAAAGGATTTTTCAAAATTCAACCCCGAAGGAGGTAAAATAGGAGTTTAAAAAATCGAACCTAACGTGAGCGAAGCCGCGGGTTAAAGCTGGTAATTACATAAGTATCTCTCACTCATCTTTCTTTTCTTTAGTGAGCTTTATTTTTTAGTTTTTTCTGTAGTTTTCTAGTTATATAATGCATGTGCCCTATTATTATTATTTTTTAATTTTTCTTTATTTTATGTAGTCTGCAAATAAATGCTTTTTCTTTCTTTCTTCTTTCTTTCTTTCATCTCTTTTATTTGAGTACTCCCCCTTTCACTCAGTTGGGGATCAGAAGAAGTTACTGGTACCTCGACAAGACAGACGGTTCTGTTTTAGAACGAACTCGACTTACAAGTGTATTTGCAACCGCTCTTAGCCTATAAACAGTCTCAAGGTAAAGTACCGCCCTCGAACTGAAATGTAATATTTTTTTAGTCGCAGAATATTATTTTATTTAATAAGCGTTACTTTTTCTTAAGATGGTATATTTTTCAGGGTACTTCATACTTTTGATTGTTTGTTATTTAACTTTCTCTCTTACAAACTCTTGATATAGTACCTACGTTTATCTCACGAAGCTACAGGCGTTTTACTTGTGGTTACGTCGTGTACCTGCACATTGCGTAGAATAGAATAGAATAGAATAGAAATATTTTTTATTCAAATAAACTTTTACAAGCACTTTTGAATCGTCAATGAATCTACCACTGTTTCGGAATGCCTTTCCTGCCGAGAAGAGTTGCTCTTTTCAAAAAAAATAAAATTTTACAATAGTTAATGAAAGCTATGCTATGTATACAGTGCTTCCACAATAAAGCTTCAAAAATGCAAAAATGCATACGTAGGTACACCATTCCAACGCATGTCAAGATGGGCAGTCAGAGCAGACCCATTCCCGTTGGTGGCACCCGTTCACGAGCATGACGCATGATCCAGCCGTTGCTTCGCTCAACCATATTTGAGGGAACGTAACAACCCGCACCACACGACACCACCACAGAAATGTTTAAAGAGAGCATGACTATTCAGGCTACCCATGTTGAGGCATCGAATTTAAACTATTCATTTTGAGACATGACTGAGACACAAATAAAGTGGAAACACCGTAGTACAGAATACAATAAATTCATGTTACATAGGATAGTTATCACTGTCTCATGAATCACTGGAGCGAATTATATCCACGCTTTTTTATCATTTATGTAGTCTTCGATTGTATAATATGCTTTTTCCATGAGAGCGGATTTAATTGATTTCTTAAACTTGTGTAGAGGCAAGTCTAAGATTGACTGTGGAATTTTATTGTAGAACGTCACGCCCATTCTCACAAAAGACTTTTGGACCCTCTTGAGGCGCAGCCCAGGATACATGATACGTAAGTGTGCGTGCCTGTCAGGAGCCTAGGTGGGAGCGGTCAGGCGCTCTCGCTCACACTTATACAGATACGACACACACACCCACGAGCCGTCGTGATTTTTTTATTCGTTGACAAGATAGTCCTTGACTGCGATCTCACCTGATGGTAAGTAACGATGCAGTCTAAGATGGAAGCGGGCAAACTTGGAACGGGAATTGAAAGAACTATGAGTGTGATTGACAAAATTTTACAGGAGAACAAAAAAAATAATATATTTGTGGTAGCCCTTCTGAACTCTTCAGTATCTGATTGATGAATTAATGTTTCGTAAATAAATTACTTTGAGAGCTTTTATTGGATATATTTATTACTTCGCAAAGCCCAAAAACATGTTTTTTTGGTCTCCTATAAAATTTTGCCAATCACACTTATAGTTCTTTTAATTCACGACGGTGCGTGGCTCATGGTTGTGTGCGTGTCGTATCTGTATAAGTGTGAGCGAGAGCTTGCTCGCGCCTGACCGCTCCCACCTAGGCTCCTGACAGGCACGCACACTTACACAATGTGCATGTACACGACGTAACCACAAGTAAAGCTAACGCGCCCTCATGACATGCAAGAACTATACTAGGTTTTGAAATGGGACAGCCGACTGGTTATGTTGTTAACAGCCACACAAAACCTGCCTTTAAAAGGGGTAATTTAAGTAACAAAATATTAAAGTAATATTATGATAATAATCATAAAACTTATTTAGCGAACGAGTCTCGAATCATCCGATTTGGCAGGGTCGCAATAAAATTTTAGGGTTTTTTGATAAAAAAATATTGTTATCTGATATGACGTCCGAAGATTTGTTAACGTATTTACGGTCTTCAAATACTTAATAGGTAATATTTTAAAATGTGTGTTTATTTGTTTTCTTGGTTTAACGTTTAAAAAAAAAAGACGTGTGGCACTCGGGGACTGCCGCGGTAAAGCTATTGCATAGCATTTTTTATCAACGCCATCTAGCGGCTCACCGCTAGATGGCGTTGATAAAAAATGCGCCATCTAGCGGCTCACCGTAGAGGAGTCCCGTGTCAGGTTATTTTCGTTACGGAATTTCTGGATTCGGTCTCCACGATGGCCCGCGATAGAAGCTATGCAATAGCTTAATAGCCCTCAATAGCCCAACGGTTAAAGGTGCGAACTGAAAACTGAAAGGTCGCAGGTTCGAGCCCCACCCGTAGCACTATTGACGTACCCACTGCTAGCACAAGCTTTCCGCTTATTTGGAGGGGAGAGGACAATGTACATCAAGTTCAGGTTGGCTAATATTATTTTTAAGAAAAAAAAAATGAGCGTTCTCCGTAATATTCACAAAGGGTTGTCATGAAAGACAATGAATAAATGCCGAGTCGCTGGATACAAGTGGCATAAGGTCACGCTCTGTCGCGATTTCGCAGAAGACCCATACATGTGTCTAGTGATAGACGTAGATCGACGACGATAATGAAATAACAATTGTTTTATAACATTTTAGTTAAACTTTGTTTTGGAAGTCGGTTAATAAATCTCTATCACGATTAGTATATTCATGAAAATCTATATATATATAAAATTCAAAGTCCTGATTGACTAACTGACTGACTGAGATATCAACGCACAGCCTAAACTACTGAAGTGAGAAACTTGAAATTTTTACAGTTGGTTCCTTTTATGACGTAGGCGCACACTAAGGAAGGATTTTTGAAAATTCAACCCCTAAGGTGGTAAAACAGGGGTTTGAAAAATCGAACTTAACGTGAGCAAAGCCGCGAGCAAAAGCTAGTCCTTTGATATGTAGGTAATTTATTTTAGTAAAATCGACGATAGAATTCTAATAGTGTTTATTCCTTTTTCGCAAGCGATATGCTCACCGAGGTAGGTACTTTATCATTTGGAATCTCTTTTTACTGCCAATAACACAATCAAAAAAGGTCAAATAAAACAAGTTTATATTGCGTTTGAATAAAATGTAACGTCGGACATCTCGCCACCCGTACAGAAATGTCGATTTTTTATTTGCTACACATAAAACTTAATTAGGTATTATTTGCATTGATGTAAAACACTTTTCAGACAGCAAATCAGTTGACGTGCGGTTTTAGTGACAACTTTTAAGCTATTGCATAGCTTCTATCGCGGGCCTAGAGCGTGTAGACCGAATCCAGAAATTCCGTAACGAAAATAACCTGACACGGGACTCCTCTCACCGCTAGATGGCGTTGATAAAAAATGCTGTGCAATAGCTTTACCGCGGCAGTCCCCGAGTGCCACACGTCTTTTTTTTTTTATTCCATGACAAGATAGCCCTTGTCTACGTTCTTATCTGATGGTAAGTGACGATGCAGTCTAAGATGGTAGCGGGCTAACTTGGAAGGGGTATAGCAGTGTAAAGGCAACCCATACCCCTAACTTTACGAAATACTGCCATAATAATAGAGGACAGTATGTCTTTCTGTAAATTATATTTTGTGTATTACTCGTAGTTTAATTTTATTTCAATATCTTTCGCAAGCGATATAGTAATATTATGATCATCCAGGTACATTATCATTTGGAATCTCTTTTTACTGCCAATAACACAATCAAAAAAGGTCAAATAAAACAAGCTGATATTGCGTTTGAATAAAATGTAACGTCTGACACATCGCCACCCGTACAGACATGTCGTTTTTTTATTTGCTACACATAAAACTTAATTAGGTATTATTTGCATTGATGTAAAACACTTTTCAGACAGCACATCGGTCAACGTGCGTTTTAAGCAAGGGCTTAAAACGCACGGGCATAAATCTCTGTAATCAAGTGTAAATTAAAAATTGAAAATAGCATGTGAATCTATGACCGGACTTTTGCGATATATATCCTGTACCCTGTTTTTGCTCCATCAACAGATCCTCGATCATCATCCACCACCTGCTTACCAGTATGATCTTTCTGGTACAGTGATGAGTTTTCTGATCTTATAAGTAGGAGTTCTCTAGAGGCTTTTTTTATCCGAGATATGCTTGCGCTTGACGACAATCAAAACTGGATAGCACTGATGAGGTCTAGGTTGGAGCGCGCTTGTCTAGAAAATGCCTATTTACTCTTACCTTGAAGGTACTCAAATTATAAGTGGCAGGAAACACGGATGCTGGAAGAGTGTTCTACACCTTAGCGATTCTTATCAGATTTCCAGCTGGGCCAATTTCTAGATTGTCTCTGGTCTGACGAAAGGCTTTGGCCATGCAGTGGCGTGCACAGATGTACTTACAGGGTAGGCAGATGATACAAAATGGAAAAAATCTTCGGTGCGAATGTAAAAAAAACTTAAGGATAGGCATTGTACAAATTATAAAAAGCCTACCCTTAAGTTTTTATAACTCGTATTTAAATTTTCTCCATTTTATATCATTTTTCCGCATTATGCCTACCCTGTGTGCACGCCACTGTGGCCATGGCTACTTACCTCACTACCATCAAAGACGTATCATCAACAATTGGCAAGGGCTATCTTAGGGTTATCGAATAAAAAAAATTAAACAAATTTCAAAATTTTGTTCAGATTAATGCGATTTAGGCGTGAAAAGGTAGCAGACAGAGTTACTTTTGCACTTTTTTAAGTATGGAGAAGGGCGTTAAATTGTATTGTATTGTTTATTTCTTCGATTTCAACTTACAAACGCGCTTACGAACGTCAAAAATGTTACATAAATTAAAAAAAAACACACACAAAGTACAAAAATACAAAATCTACCATGTAAACGAGTAAAAGGTAAACGAGTTACAAACTTTTAATTCATTTACCTCTGCAATAACCGCTGCGTTTCTGCGTCAGTGTGAACCGCCTTAACCTACAGATAAGCAACATGTCGAACATAATGCAATGAAAATTAAAATCTTTCATTTAACGGCCGTATCGAATGCCGCGGCTCGTATTGACAGCGCGGCCCAAATTTAAAACAATATGTTTATAGCAAGAGTTTCGAGTACCAGAGACGGCGCAGTATCGGATTAAGACGATCAGGGTGACCATCAATTTTGTCGACCTCCCTGGCACAGTGGTCTTATAACTGCGATGTCTCGGGTTCGATTCCCGGCGGGGGCAATTTGGGAATTTACGTATGGGAATGGGTTGAATCTACACTGCCATGCCCCTTCCAAGTTAGCCCGCTACTATCTTAGACTGCATCGTCATTTACTATCAGGTGAGATCGCAGTCAAGGACTATCTTGTCTTGAAGAAAAAAATCAAAATCAATTATTTTTACACAAAAAAAAAACAATCTAAAGTCTAAAGGCGTAATTTTTAATTTCTTATTTTTTCCCGCTTGAAAAAAGTCACAAATTAAAGTAATTAATAGTCCGCGCTATGCAAAACTTTTCCTTTTTTAATCATCGTAGAAGATGATACGCTAACAATAGTAACCAAAAAAAATAAATGACTAATTTAAAGTTAACAAAAACATTCAAAACGGTTGAGAGTTGAGACTATGCGAATGTGTGCGTGAAACTTCCGTGCGTACACGGCGCGCGCTGCTCACGCATACATTCAAAATGGCGCGCGGCGGCGGCCACTTTGTATGAAGTTAACCTACTTTTCTGTTTGTACTATGAACTTGACGTGGACAGGTATTATGAATGTTTTTCTTGAATTTAAAAAAAAGTGTAGAACGATGGTCACCCTACAGTAAGGAGATCTGAGATAGTGCGTTCGCAAAAATTCACATATTTCATACGAAACGTCGAAAAATTCCCAGCGCCGGTTATTATATGAGATGCTATCTAACGCTTGTTTATTTTGTTAATTCTTATAATCGTAAAGCTAAGTTTACACGTAGGAATAAATTAATTTATTTAACACCAATGGTTAAAGAAACCTTTTCACTGATTTTTTTTTTGGTACTTTAGCAATGACGACTTCCCTGGCGCAGTGGCGGGCGCAATTTATAATTTCTGAATTGTCTCTGGTCTGGTCTGGTGGGAGGCTTTGGCCGTGGCTAGTTACCACCCTACCGTCAAAGACGTGCCGCCAAGCGATTTAGCGTTCCGGCACGATGGCGTGTAGAAACCGATTAGGGGTATGGGTTAAATGTACAGGCACTCTTTCTATATATTTACTCATTTAAGTAAATCCACGTGAATTAAAGGAGCGTTTAACGTCCGGGAAACTTTGAAACTGCTTAGTAAATTAACTTTAATAAATAATTTATATAGTGTAGAACAACCCTAACTTTATTTCAATGAAATTGATGAATGGTTTTTTCCTTTTTAAGAAGATACCCGAATACAATATGGTTATTACATTATTTTAAACGGTTTTTTATATTTATTGCAAAGTAATCCAGAGATATATTTTACACTTTACTTTTTTTTATTGATATTAAGTATTTATATTGCCATTGTGAATGATGTGTGATTAGATTTCGCAGATAAAACGCTTTTTTTCGGTTTCTACATGATGATAATTGAAGTCTAGAATTAAAAGTATTTGAGATCAAAAAATAAATCTTCAAATAGGTATTTTAAATTTTTAAAGGGGTGATTTTTTTTAATCAATGACAAGTTAATCCCTGATGGTAAGTGACGATGCAGTTTAAGATGGTAGTGGACTAACTTGGAAGGGGTATGGCAGTGTACATTCAACCCATACCCCTAATCTGTTTCTATACGCCATCGTGCCGGAACGCTAAATCGGTGGTAACTAGCTACGGCTAAAGCCTCCCACCAGACCAGACCAGAGACAATTCAGAAATTATAAATTTCCAAATTGCCCCCGCCGGGAATCGAACCCAAGACCTCCCAGTTATGAGACCACAGCGCTCACCACTGCGCCAGGGAGGTCGTCAAAACTGAGCCACCAGGTGGCACAGGTAAGGGCTACCTTGCCATTCAATCAGTTTTTGTCAACATTTACGGGAACCCTATTTACATCAAAACCGGTGGTACCTCATAAAACCTTAAAAAAAAAAAATGGTTGACTTCAAACTTGACAAAGGACACTTCATTTGATGTCAATTACTATCGACTAGCACTCGGTACTCGACTCTGCCTCGGCATTACAATAGAATGTTTGCGAACATCTGCCGATTTTTTTCTTCCTCCACAAACTTTGAGTTTTGACAAAGAATGGTTTTTAGGGTTCCTTTCAGGAAGACCATGTAACATCAATTTGTAAAATGTTTTTTGTACGTTGTTCAGTAAATAAAGGCTTATTTATTTATGTCAGGAAGACGCTGACAGATGAAGAGATTCATCGAATATTCTTTTAACAATTTTATTAGATAAGAAGAAATTTTGTCAAGAAATATATAAAATATTGAAACGTGCTACTACTACTAGATAAGAAAGAAATAATGTAATCAATATGTCAGCAATAAAGGCTTTATTATTATTACATCTTGCTTATTCGAGACAAGGGTGACATAATTCAAATTCGACGACGAGAGAATTCTCTCGTTAGAGAGTGTTATGTTCTGTGGATGCTGCGGTCTCGAAACAACGCAGCGGCCAGAGTGCGACAGAGCACAAAGTCACAGCCTCTCTCGCTCTTATTTTTTGTGTTTAGCATAATGTCGTTTATGTAGCAAAAAGTATAAATTTTTATATCTTTTTTATATTTAATTTTTATAGCTATTGCATAGCTTCTATCGCGAGCCAGCGTGGAGACCGAATCCAGAAATTCCGTAACGAAAATAACCTGACATGGGACTCCTCTACGGTCTAGCGGTGAGCCGCTAGATGGCGTTGATAAAAAATGCTATGCAATAGCTTTACCGCGGCAGTCCCCGAGTGCCACAAGTCTTTTTTACCATGTTTTGACACTAAAGTTGGTGAATTTTGAATTATGTCACCCTTGTCGCAAATGAGCGATATTATAAATCAGACGGTAAAAAAACCGCAACGACAGGATCAATGTGTGTAATTTTTCGGAGTTATATTATGTGCAATTTTTTCTGAGTTTTGAGTTTTAAGCAATCAAATGTCACTAGCTTTAACGGTGAAGAAAAACGTCTTGAAGAAACCGGCACGTCTGGGAGTTCTCTATAACATTTTCAAAGGTGAGTGAGTTTAATAACAAATTGTAGTAAAAAGTATCAATATAAATTAAATACCTTCTCATTTGAGATATTTACATAAATAAATAAATGAAATAAATACATACATATACATGGACTGCTAAAATTGTAACCCTTCCTTTTGGCTTAAAAACTGTACGGAACCACTGAAACTCAGCACGGCCAACTCTTACTTGCCCTTGTTTTTTTAATATCCTTCGACGCGTTAAATTTTGATCTTCGTCCAACAATGGTTGTCGCATGTATTGTCCTGTGTACAACATTATTTTTGCCGCCAAAATAAGAATAGGCTGGTTGTTGATATACTAAACCAAAGATACGCACTTAGAAATATAATAGATAGCTTGTGGAAGTGGACTTTCTTCGTGTCGATATCATGGCCAAAGGACGCCCATAATTATTAAAATTAAACAAGTAATTGAAAGAGAATAAAAAACCCGATTGCTTTAAGGGAAATCCACTGAAAATGTACAACTTTAACTTGATGAATTGATTGAAAATGATACCCTCCCCTTAACATAGTTCGTCGACTTTCATTTTTTCTTTTTCATAATATAGCATCTGGTGGTCGCCATATTGAATTTTGATTACTGTCATGTCTTTTGTGACACTCCCAAGAGTAGCACAAATCGATTGATGCAAGAATCATCAAAATCAGCCCACGCATATATATGCGTTTGGTATCCAGAATTATTCAAAACAATATTGAAAATATAGTTTTGTGCGCTATTCTATTTATTTTCAATTAATTATTACACAGAAATAAAATTAACCCCCGACGCAAAAAACGACGAGGTGTTATAAGTTTGACGTGTCTGTGTGTGTGTGTGTTTGTAGGCGTGTGTGTGTGTGTGTGGTGTGTGTGTGTGCGTGATTGTAGGTGTGTGTGTGTGGTGTGTATGTGTGTGTGTGTAACGGTAGCCGCAAAATGGCGAATTACATATTATTTTTACGTGTCGGAGGTGTTTTAAATATCAAAATATGGCGTCATTTCTTTATAAATTGCCGTCATTTCTTTTTAAATTATCAAAATATGTCGTCATTTCTTTATAAATTGAAGTCATTACTTTTTAAATTATCAAAATATGCCGTCATTTCTTTATAAATTGAAGTCATTACTTTTTAAATTATCAAAATATGCCGTCATTTCTTTATAAATTGCCGCTTTTTGGATCATAGCTCGAAATATGGTTTTGGTAGTTAACGACACTAGCATTCGGACAGTAGTATATCAATGGTACACAAATAAGTTTGAATTTTGTTACGGGACAAAAAGTTTTTATTATTATATATTTTTTTTGATTTCCTTCGCTTTGTATGGAGTGGTCTTTGCCAGATAAGTTTCCCAATTCCAATTGTAACGGGATACGTCAATTATTTCAAGACTTTGGAAGTCCGGTGTTGTGCAAAAGTGTAGAGTTTCACTAATTGCGGTTCAGTAATAATTCATAACGTTAATTGCTTTGAAATTGTATACTTTTCGAGTGATAAATTTTATTTATATTGGGCATCAGCTCGCGACTTCGTTCGCGTGGATTGAGGTATCTTTAATTCCCGCGGGATCTCTCTTATTTTCCTGGATACAAACTAGCCTAGCGCTGGAGTCTTATAACTGGGAGGTCTCGGGTTCGATTCCCGGCGGTGGCAATTTAGGAATTTATAATTTCTAAATTGTCTCTGCTCTGGTCGGGTGGGAGGCTTTGGCCGTGGCTAGTTACCTCCTTACCCTTAAAGACGTGCCGCCAAGCGATTTAGCGTTCCGACACGATGGCGTGTAGAAACCGATTAGGGGTATGGGTTGGATTTACACTGCTGTATCCCTTCCAAGTTAGCCCGCTACCATCTTAGACTGCATCGTCACTTACCATCAGGTGAGATCGCAGCCAAGGGCTATCTTGTCATCGAATAAAAAAAAATATATTATGTAGGTATATTAACAGGTAAGTTGACTCATCTTTCCCTGAGTAAAATCTCAGCGATTGCGTCACAGATCACGCTTGACCGGTCTCGTTTCCGGGCACACAAATAAACCGACACATAAAACAAAGAATTCTGATATCGGACGCTATTAACACCTAAAATGACATTACTGTTAGGGCGTCTACACACTGCGCGTTTCGATGAATATCACACTTCACATCACACTTCACATCACATCACATCACACTTCACATCACATCACACTAATATTATAAAGCCGAAAGTTTGTATGTGTGTGTGTGTGTGTGTGTGTGTGTATGTTTGTTACTCTTTCACGCAAAAACTACTGGACCGATTTGGCTGAAATTTAAAATGGAGATAGATTATATCTTGGATTAAAACATAGGCTACATTTTATCCCGGAAAACCAAAGAGTTCCCGCGGGATTTTAAAAACTCAATTCACGCGGACGAAGTCGCGGGCTAGTTACTTAATATAAACGTAAAAATCTTTTTACAAAACCGACTTCAAACGCCACTACAAAGTATATCAATTGTGCCTTTAAAATTTGAGGAGTTCCCTCGATTTCTCCAGGATCCTATCAGCAGATCCAGACCTGATGACAATGGGACGGGAGTATGGCAGTTTCTACTGTGACATCGTAAACATTTGACGCTCTTTTGTTGATAGTTCGCTCATCCAATAGAACAAAGACGTAATTGCAAAAACTCGCCATTTTGTACGTGGCTAAAACGTTATCCGCGAAAAAACAAAAAAAAGAAACTTCATTCTTTTAGTCTATGGCCGATCGCCATTGTAAGATGCGCGAAGGCCTCAAAGGACTAGAATCCAGGCCGTAAATAAATTAAAAAAAAAGTCAGATGCGCGCGCATAGGAAAACTAATAAATTTTTCCCGCCATATTGCGAAAAAAATTTCACAACTCGTTTTCATTGTTTTGTACCATAATGTACTATTTTAGTATTATTTTCTTCACAAGTGTGCTGAAAAACGCCGCCCGTAAAGATACCGTCCTCGGCTATCTTAAGACAACGGCGCCTCAGCGGCAATCACCAACAGTTCGCACTTGTACCATAATGTACTAATTTTTTGCGTTTTTGCGTTTTTTACTTTTCGTTCACGAGCGTTAAATAACCGAGCGTTTAGACGCCGCGTCTGAGGAGTGTGTAATGCTGGTCATTATTCAACAGTGATAAGAGGCGAGGTGAGTGTTGTCGGCGTTATCAGGGCGGGTAATTATTGTCACCTCTGCGTTAAATTATTAGTTTTGTGTGTGGTCGGCTAACGCTAACGCTACGGATTAAGAAATAATTTCTTTATGGTGTCAATTTTATTGAGTGCTTAGTCCATAGATACATATATTTTGTACAGAAAAATTGATGTGTGTATTTTTTTTTTATATGAATAGCGGGCAAACGAGCTGGTGGGTCACCTGATGTAAAGTGATTACCTCCGCCCATGAACACATGTAGTACCATATATTTGAATGTTCCCTATGGACTCCGAAACGGCTTGGTCGATTTTCACGAAATTATCGGGCAATATTCAGAGCACGTGATACTCGACACTAAACGACGACGAAAAAAAAAAAAGAAGAAAAAGACAGTTGAAGCATTTGATATACATATTTTTTTTTTATAAAGAATATTAGACAAGCTGAAGTTGACTAACCAAGACTTATCCCCTCCAAATAAGCGAAAAGCTTGTGCTAGGAGTGGGTTCGACTATAGTGCAACGGCTCGAACCTGCGACCATTCAGTTTTCAGTTTAACCTTTGGGCTATTGAGGCTTAACCGTTAATTGCTTAAAACGCACATCCATAAAGTCAAAGACACGTGTTTGGAATTGAATCCCGGACCTCTCAAAAGTAACTATGTCAGTGATGAACATAGGTATCCGGGCGGCACCGCTAGTGGTATAAATAAAGCTTATACGGACATCCTCGCTAGTGAATAGTGACCTGATTCCGCCTGATATCGGCTTATTTACCTGCCACTGGCCATCCCGTAGCGAATGCAGTCCGGCACAAGAATCGAACAGTCAGATTTGACAGTCCATTTTTAATGTCGAAGTTTTTAAGAGATGTGGGAATGTCTACAAATCGCTCATTTGCGACAAGAGTGACATAATTCAAAATCGACGATGAGAGAATTCTCTCGTTAGAGAGTAATGTTTTGTGGATGCTGCGGTCTCGAAACAACACAGCGGCCAACAAAGCGACTGAGCATTAAGTCACAATCTCTCTCGCTCTTATTTTTTTGTGCTTAGCGTAATGTTGTTTTTATAGCAAAAAGTATAAAATTTCGACACTAAAATTGGTGAATTTTGAGTTATGTCACCCTTGTCGCAAATGATCACATCAATGTGACGGTCGCAATCACCTCTGTTTAAAATAATCTAAATATAAAAAGGTGACTGACTGACTGACTGACTGATCTATCAACGCACAGCTCAGACCACTTGATGAATCGCGCTGTGGAAAAATTTGAATACAGATAGTTATTCTCAGTCATGACTTAAAATGAGTATTTTAATAGTAGTATTCAATTCGATGCCTTAACATGGGTAGCCTAAGTATGTCATGCTCTCTTAAACACTTCTGTGGTGGTGTCGTGAGGTGCGGGTTGTTACGTTCCCTCAAATATGGTTGAGCGAAGCAACTTCTGGATCATGCTCGTGAACGGGTGCCACCAACGGGAATGGGTCTACTTTGTCTGCCCGTCTTAACATGCGTTGGATTGTTTATACCTATATGTATGCATTTTTGAAACTTTGGTAGCTAAAGCTAAATCGTTGCAGAAATTCAAAAAACTCGAAATTCAAAAATGTTTGAGCAGCTGTTGTCTTCTATAAGTCACGTGATTATAGAAGGTTGATACTCCTAGCTTTTTCTCATTGGTAATGATGAAAAATAGTGTGTGTCATTCGGGGCCAAATTTTTTGTTCTCGGGTGGCGTATATTGAATTTCTCACTACGCTCAGGATTCTACTATAGAATCCTTCACTTCGCTCTGACTTCAAAATACCGCCCTCGGGGAACAAAAATTTTCTTTGCCCCATATAACACAAATAATTATTACATTTGTTGGTTACACGTAGCTTATTGTTGGTGAAATTGACACTAAAAAGATGTCAAAATTCCCCGCCGTGTTTGTCCGGAGTGTGTGTAACTTAAACCAATTTGCCGCATCCGAGCTTAGCCCAGATTTAAAGAAAACATTGCAAAGGCAGCCCGGAAGATAAACTTTGAACAATGAAGCGAGAGCTCTGCTCTAGCTTAAGCTTACACGGACAGACTTAAGTTTGCTACGTGCATAGTAATGTCCTCCCGACCGAATCCGGCCACGGCGGCCAATCTCCACAGAGATCAGCCATCTGCGCCGGACATATTATAGTGCACAACTGTGCGCGCAGACACAGGTGCACTCTCTATTCCCTCACTCTCATGGGTGGGACGAAAATCCGACACGATCGCGGAGAGATCAGGCGCAGTACCGACGACTTTACGTGCTCTACGAGGCAAGGGGATGACTCACCGCCAACTTCCTAACTCCGGGTTAGTGCTGAGAATTTGTTGACAGAAAGACCAAATCCTAAAGTAGGTACCTACATGTTTTTTTACTGTAAAAATTAGAACTTAAGTACATATTACAGCATAATTTATTATCTTTACTCTATGCCAATATAATAAATGCCAACGATTTTTGTTTGTTGATTAGTCCTTCATTCACTCCACAACAGAGCTACGTCATTTTCTGTATGGGTATAGTTGAATATTTCGACAGTGACATAGGCTACATTTTATCCCATAAAAACGGGATTCTCGCGGGATATTTAAAAACGCAGAAGTCGCGGGAAAAAGCTAGTGTGGGAATAAAAGGCTCTTTTATAACCGACTTCCAAAAAGGAGGAGGTTATATCTTCTATTTTATAAGTTACTAGTTGATGCGTGCGACTTCGCTCGCGTGGATTTCATTCTTTAAAAAGCCCGCGGGATCTCATTGATTGTCCGGGATAAAAAGTATCTTATGTCACTCTCCCGGTCCTCAACTAATCACGTCGATCCGTAGCTCTATTGCAGCGTTATTGAAGGACAAACCAACAAACAAACACACTTATACTATTACATTTAATATTAATAGGGATGACAATAAGCTATTAATAAAAGTCAAAGTATTTAAATCCATTTTTCATCTTAATAAGTTTTGACTGCCAACCTATCTTGACAAGGTTTTTTGGCCGAATTCTTATCTAAAAAACCTTTTAAAGCATGTATGTCGGTAAACAGAGCGATATCTTCACACTACATCTCGAGAGTTCCGTGTATCACGGTTAAAATTTTATAGACCAAGAGACAGTCCAATAATATTTTTTAATTTTTTATTGAAGTGTTAACCTACACTTAAAGGAAATAACCTAATCGATTTATAAATACATATCAAAAATCATTTCGTGGCTGACGTGTGGTTCGGCCGTGGTGTAACGGTTAACACACTCGGGCGCGATTCCCAGAGAGATGTGGGGTCGAATCCCGCCGGCCTCGGAATTTTCGATATGTATTTATAAATCTATTAAGTCCAATAATAGTACTTTTATAACAACTTTTTTCTAACATAAATTATCGTTTTCTGCCAATAGTATAATAATATTATGCTTTTGGCAGGAAATCGTTTTTTTTTTTATTATAAAGGCCATTGACGTTCGCATTTAAAGGAGGTCTCTGAAAATCAGCGTTAGGATACCTGGCACCCACAGATGCGAAACTTGGCGGCGTCGCCAGTTTTAAGTCTGTGGTAACACACACTCGTAAGAGCACACAAACTGAGTGACTCACCTTTTGGTAGCATTGCACTGCTGTACAAATTAACGATATCTAATACCTATCATAGCTGTGTTTTTTATATTTTAATTTATTTTGTACTTTTGTGTGTTTATGCCAATAAAGATTTTTCTGTTTCTGATTCTGATTCTAATAAACTAAGCAGTTGCTCTTTATAAAATAAATGTTACAATCCTTACTAATATATAAATGCGAAAGTGTGTCTGTTTTTTTTTAATTGCTGAACTGCTAAGCTGAACTTGACTTATATTTTCCTCTCCCCTCCAAATAAGCGTAAAGCATATGCTAGGAGTAGGTACGACAATAGTGCAACGGATGGGGCTCGAACCTGCGACCTATTAGTCTGCAGTCCGCACCTTGAACCGTTGGGCTACTGAGGCTGTTTGTTGGTTTGTTGGTTTTAGTCGGGTTACAGTTTCCAAACTTTTTTTTTGTTTTGTGTATGTTCAAGTGGCACGGGAAATGTTACGACTGTCTCCCGGACTAGGGCGCAAGGGACAGACGGCCACGCTCGGTTGGCGCACAGTAGGCGCGCCGGGACAGATGGTTGCATGTGAGTTAGATTTTTTGCTAAAAGTACACTCGCCTGCAGAAATTCATACCTAATTCTGTTTAAACTCTGATTAAAGCGTTGTTCATGCCTCTCAGTAGAGAGTAGGATTTTCTTTGGTTTAAGCGTTTTTGTCGCATTCTGCCAAAAGGTAGAAATCGGCCATGGAAGTACCTACCGGTAGCTATGTGTTACCTACTTCCATGACCACTATAGTCTTGTCTTGTCAAACTTAATTACTTGGACGAAATTAATTAATGTCTTCTTGCTTTGTAAAGTGCTTGTAGAAATAGATCGATACTAAAATATAATAACCCGTTTGATTACAACGAAATATAATAATTTTTTAAAGTTAGTAAAATGTTTGATTTGGAATTCGCGGAAGAGCAAATAGCGTTGAAGAAAAGCTTGTGTTAGGAGTGGGTACGACAATAGTGCAACGGGTGGGATTCGAACCTGCGACCTTTCAGTTTACAGTACGCACCTTTAACCGTTGGGCTATTGAGGCTTAACTGTGAAGGAAAGCATTGTGAGAAAACTTGCATTAAAAATAACTACTTACGGGTTTTGACGACCTCCCTGGCGTAGTTGTGAGCGCTGTGGTCGGCACTCGGGTTCGATTCCCGGTGGAGGCAATTTGAGAATTTATAATATCTGAATTGTCTCTGGTTCGGTCTGGTGGGAGACTTTGGCCGTGGCTAGTTACCACCCTACCGTGAAAGACGTGCCGCCAAGCGATTTAGCGTTCCGGCACGATGGCGTGTAGAAACAGATTCGGAGTATGGGTTGAATGTACACTGCCATATCCCTTCCAAGTTAGCCCGCTACCATCTTAGACTGCATCGTCACTTACCATCAGGTGAGATCGCAGTCAAGGACTGTCTTGTCATTGAATTAAAAAAAAAAAAAACAAATTAAATAAATCCTAATAGATTTATAAATACATATCAAAAATTCCGAGGCCGGCGGGATTCGAACCCACATCTCTCTGATAAAACTGATTGGAAAAGTAGATACATATCACTAATTTCGTGGCTGACGTGTGGTTCGGCCGTGGTGTAACGGTTAACATACTCGGGCGCGATTCCCAGAGAGATGTGGGTTCGAATCCCGCCGGCCTATTTATAAATCTATTAGGATATTTCCTTTAAGTGTAGGTTAACACTTCAATAAAAATAAAAATAAATTAAATAAATTACGCGGTAAGTACTAAGTACAGACTACAATGTAACCGTCTTATCAAGTGACAGTCGTATTTAAAAACGCAGACATTTTAATATCGGTAATAAAACCCTCAATTAAATATCGGTTCGCGAAGCAAAATCGGTTTACAAGATAACAAAAGTATGCTAAACAATTCCGACATGACACCTTAACACGGGACCGACTGTACCAAAGCAAAAAGTCAATCTGTTATAGCCATAAACACGGTTTAACATGACAAGAACAGGGTTTTTTTTGGATTTTTTTTGAACTTTTTTCAGCTTTTTTTTGAACTTTTTAAAGTTGATAACTCAATACCTCTTTTCCGTTAGTTATGGGAGAAAGATGCGCTCGCTATCTCAAACTTAACTAGGTTTTTTCATTGGATATGTAAATCTGTAAATAGTTTAGGCGCTACGGTGAAGCTTTAAATACGTATATACATACATACATTTATAGCCTTATTACGACTATTTTATTTTGGTGAAGATCTCCTTAATATCATCGGAGATAGAGGACATAACCTCTCGCGGACAGTAGCAAGTCACTAAACTATTTCCACGCGGACGAAGTCGCGGGAATGAGCTAGTCTTATGATTTAATTCTTTCTTTATTATAATTTGTGTACTATTATAAATATTATTTCCAATTTTGGTGAAGATCTACTAAATATTACCGGAGATAAAGGACATAACTTCTCGCGGATAGTAGCAAGTCACTCTAAACTTTTTCCACGCGGACGAAGTCGCGGGAATCAGCTAGTAAACAAATAAATTCTAAATTCTGTGGAGATGGCCGGATTCCGTCGTGCGGTGGTACCACCAGCACTGGCAGCATGGGCAGGAGATAATGAGAGATAGATGGGAACAAATGAAAGAGATATACTTGTCCTTTTTTGACTTTCGAAAGGGTCGAACGAAAACAAAAACCACAGACAAAAACCACCTACGAATCACCTATTAACTGTCCAAATCACGAGTATAGATAAAAATAATGACTTTTTGAGACGGAATTGACATAAATTTTGAAGTATTGTGATATTTGTACCTCCTACTTCCATGATTTTCTTATAATGGCAATAATTGCGGGGATAAATTTTCTCCCATTTTATCCACTGTCAATATTCTTCCACCGCTGTGCCCATGCTCGATGGGTGGATAAGACTAAGCTAGGGGATAAACATTTTATCCTTTTCCCGGGGATACAATTTCTCCCGCCCATGCTACCGGTGCGGGGAATTAAACCCGTTACCCTTTCAGTAGGTAGATATGCTGTTTATAATCGGAGCACTGGGCTACCGAGGTGTCGCAAAAATGCGATATTAATTAAAGCGGCTCCACGCAAATTAGCGATATGCTGTAAGTGCTTTCGCGCGTTCTTAAGATTAACTATCGAGTGCTGACTTTTTAGGGTTCCGTGCCTCTACTGCATTGATAGTACTTTTATCTCACGAAGTTACGAGCGCTTTACTTGTGGTTACGTCGTGTACAGTACATACACATTACGTAAGCGTGCGTCTGTGCGTGCCTGTCGGGAGCCTAGGTGGGAGCGGGCAGGCGCGGGCAGCTCTCGCTCACATTTATATAAGATACGACACGCATACCTGAGACACGCGCCCTCGTGAACTTTAAGAACCTTAAGCGCAGTAGTCCTTAAGCGCGATTTTTTAAAGTTATTTAAGTAAAAAATATTTTTTTAAATAGAAGAAAACTAAGTATGGAGTATTGTAAATATGTATTTTCAACCTGATAACAAGCAAATTATTTAAATGGAATAAAAACCCCGGTAGCTTTAAAGAGTCAGAAAAAAATGATAAAAAAAAATATGCGGCGACTTGACAAATTTTTTTTCGTTGGTTGAAAATAAAATCAGTGTCACTATTGATTATGTAAAGATTCTAATGATACTCTATAACTACTAACGCAAATACGTATCTAGAGTCCACCAAATACATATAATAATACTATAAACGTAAAAATTATTTTACAAAACCGACTTCAAACGCCATTACAAAGTATATAAATTGTGCCTATAAAATTTGAAGAGTTCCCTCGATTTTTTCAGAATCCCATCATCTGATCCTGACCTGATGACAATGGGACCGCCTGGAAAGTATACCCTTTAAAATAAAAAAAGGATTTTCCAAATCGGTTCAGGCGTCTTCGAGTAATCGGAGAACATACATAAAAACTTTTTCTTTTTTTTTAATTTTTTATGTATGTTCTTATACATCTAAAATCAAAAAAAATATTCAGACGAATTGAGAATCCTCCTTTTTTGGAAGTCGATTAAAAATCATTTGTTTCCTGCAAAATGTTTTACAGAAATATCTTTAGATTGTACGGAACTCGGCTTGCGCGTTAAATATTCGTGCTTAGCCTGCACTTTTATTTTTCTACTTTTCTTTAACAGACTCAAGTGCGGATGTTGGAAAGTTGAACGCGAACTTTCGAGTGGTTTCATATGTTATTTGTTATCAGCTTATCAACAAGAGATAGCGCGTTCGAATCCGGCGGCTCTGAATTGAGATTAAAATTAATTGGAACTGGAGCTTTTACTTGAACTCAAATTCAAAATAAACATTTTCATCATACCTATTCGAAAAACGAATATTGGCTTCAGAGGATAGCGGGAGCAAAATTTAATTTTTAGTCCCATGGGAGTTTTCATTTCTCTCTTCTGATTGGTCCGCGTTCGTGCTTTAGTATGTGTTTATTACTACTGCGATCGTTGCAGAAATTCAAAAAACTCGAAATTCAAAAATTTATGAGCAGCTGTTGTCTTCGATAAGTCACGTGATCATAGAAGGTTGATACTCCTAGCTTTTTCTCATAGGTAATGATGAAAAATAGTGTGTGTCACTCGGGGCCAAATTTTTTGTTCTCGGGCGGCGTATATTGAATTCCTCGCTACGCTCAGGATTCTACTTTAGAATCCTTCACTTCGCTCTGAATTCAAAATAGCGCCATCGGGGAACAAAAATTTTATTTGGCCCCATATAACACAAATGACTATTCTTACTACTAGGTAGGGTAGGGTAGCCTAAGTATGTCATGCTCTCTTTAAACATTTCTGTGGTGGTGTCGTATGGTGCGGGTTGTTACGTTCCCTCAAATATGGTTGAGCGAAGCAACGGCTGGATCATGCGTCATGCTCGTGAACGGGTGCCACCAACGGGAATGGGGCTGCTTTGTCTGCCCGTCTTAACATGTATTGGGTTATATCTACCTACGTATGCATTTTTGAAGTTTCATTGTAGAAGCACTGTATACATAGCATAGTTTTGTTACCTATTGTAAAAAATTTCTTTTTTTGAAAAGAGTAACTGCTGAGTTTCTTGCCGGCTCTTCTCAGCAGAATCTGCATTCCGAATCGGTGGTAGACTTATGACGTGTCATAAGAGCTACAAGTTGGCCTACATGAAATAAATAAAATTTGAATTTGAACTCAAAACAAAGGTTACAAACAAACAGAGTTTGAAACTCGATGCAACATTGTCTCCACAATACAAGAAATGATAAAAATGATCAGGTACTAAAAAGAAATTCATGGACTCTTTGTAAATTAAAGTATCCTTACTAATCTTATTTCCCTGGCGCAGTGATGAGCGCTGTGGTCTTATAACTGAGAGGTCACGGGTTCGATTCCCAGCGGGGGCAATTTGGGAATTTATAATTTCCGAATTGCCTCTGGTCTGGTATGGTACGAGGCTTTGGCCGTGGCTAGTTACCATCAAACCCTACCATCAAAGACAAGCGATTTGGCGTTCCGGTACGATGACGTGTAGAGACAGATTACGGGTTAGCCCGCTACCATCTTAGATTGCATCGTCACTTACCATCAGGTAAGGTCGCTTGAGATCTTGTCGTCGAAAAAAAAAAGCCTATCACTATTGCAATAGATAGCTTCAAAAATGAAAGGGTTATTCAAAAGCAATAAACTACTAAAGTTACTAAACAAAAGGGTCAAGAGAACCGAAATAAAAAAAAGGGCGTTCCCCACAGACAAAAAATTAACGGTTCACCACAGAGTATAAACTATAATGAAACGTTCAAAGATGAGTGACGTCCTTTGACTATTTGACAGCCAAATTACATATTCTGTGAACGAACAATTTTATATGGCGCAAGCACAGATAATACGCACCGAATGGTTATGAATTAATTTATTGTTCTGTTTTCAAAACCTTTTAATAATTTTTAAAAGGGTTGACCGTAATTATGTGAACTCTGTCTAGCTCGGACGTAACGCTTAGGTGCCTGCAATATATATATGTTTGCAAGTTGAAGATTGTCTTATATTACTGCTACGCTCATATACTCTTACTAGCTTTTGCCCCCGCGACTTCGTCCGCGTGGAATTAGATTTTGGGGTGGAATTTTCAAAAACTGTGACACACGTACTTCTTTATTTTTAACTGAAAGCTCAAATACCAACTTTGATGGAAACAGCTTGAAAAATGACGGAGTTTCATATAAACTTCCATCCCCTATTTAAACCCCTTAGGGGTAGAATTTCCAATAATCCTTTCTTAGTGTGCGCCTACGTCATAAAAGGAACCAACTGTAAAAATTTCAAGTTTCTCACTTCAGTAGTTTAGGCTGTGCGTTGATATCTCAGTCAGTCAGTCAGTCAGTCAGGACTTTGAATTTTATATATATAGATCTTGAGTCTGAGCTAAGTAGAGCGTGCTCTGACTTAGCTTAGACTCAAGATAAGAGTTAAAACGAGACACCAATAGCAAATCCGCAACTGCTCCAAGTATTTTTTAAGTGTAAAAAAGAAGAAGTAAAAAGAACATTTTGCTACTTGGGATTCGACTCTGTTTGGCTGGATTTCCATGCACAATCCTTCCAATCCCTGGCACAGTGGTGAGCGCTATGATCTTATAACTGGGAGGTCTCGGGTTCGATTCCCGGCGGGGGCAATTTGGGAATTTATAATTTCTTAATTGTCTCTGGTCTGGTCTGGTGGGAGGCTTTGGCCGTGGCTAGTTACCACCCTACCGTCGAAGACGTGCCGCCAAGCTATTTAGCGTTCCGGCACAATGGCGTGTAGAAACAGATGGGTTGAATGTACATTGCCATACCCCATCCAAGTTAGCCCGCTATCATCTTAGACTGCATCGTCGCGGGCATATCTGCTAATTATAAACTTGTACGCGGACGAAGTCGTGGACATCAGCTTGTAATATATGTATGTAGATAGATAAAAGATAGATTGCTATCTCCCAAATATCACCTTTAATTAAACTACAGACCACTATGGCATTCAAATAATCGCAACCCGTAATTGACGAATAAAATGCAATGGGTCGTAAGTTTCGCTGACATTTTTCCACCATTAATGACCGAATTCGATTTATTCAACTCAGATAAGATAAGATAAGAAAACGGGTGGGTGCCCGTATCACAAATCTCCGACTTTCGAATATATAAAACGCTGTAAAAGTTATTTGCAGAATATTTTAAGGAACCACCAGATAACTTGGGGCGGTGTTTGTCAAAGTTTTTACTTATAATTTGATCACTTCTTATTCTTTATCAAGCGATAGACGACAAAGGTGTCTTGCATGGACTTCCACAGGTCTCGTTCTTGCGCCATCTGAATCCAACGGCTCTCGTCGACTCGTTTGATGTCGTCGGTCCGCCTAGTCGGGGTCTGCCAACACTACACTGCCCGACCCAGGTATCGAACCCGAGACCTCGTCATCTGCATTCGAACTTGCTGACCACTAGACCAATACGAATATGATATAATATATGTATAAAAAGAGGAGGATATGTTACAAGCGTGCGGTAAATGAAGCGCGTAATATCTATATATATAAAATTCCTGACTGTTTCCTGACTGAATTCAAAGTCCTGACTGACTGACTGACTGACTGAGATATCAACGCACAGCCTAAACTACTGAAGTTAGAAATTTGAAATTTTTACAGTTGGTTCCTTTTATGACGTAGGCGCACACTAAGAAAGAATTAGTGGAAATTCCACCCCTAAGGGGTTTAAATAGGGGATGGAAGTTTATATGAAACTCCGTCATTTTTCAAGCTGTTTACATCAAAGTAAGTATTTGAGCTTTCAGTTAAAAATGAAAAAGTACGTGTGTCACAGTTTTTGAAAATTCCACCTCAAAATCTAATTCCACGCGGACGAAGTCGCGGGGGCAAAAGCTAGTATATGTATAAAAAGAGGAGGATATGTTACAAGCGTGCGGTAAATGAAGCGCGTAATGGCAGATATTTGTCGTAATTTGTCATGTCATTTAACAATGAAGTACTCCATTAAACTCTTCGTCGTTCGGAACAATTTTTTTGCTTATTTTGTGCGTATACTCATCCATATAGAATATCATAGGTCCAGTCGAACTTGCTAACTACTAGACTACTAGATTAACGGGGCAGAGAAACTAAAATACAATAGAAAACACAACCCAAATCATATGAAAAGCTTCTCAGCCACTCTATTAATACATATCAACTGACATTTACCGGCCCCGTGACTGACACATCCATGACAAAAGAGCACGGGCAGCGAGAAATCATGAAATCTTGAAACTTTTGACAGCGCTTTCCAAGAAAACCCGTTAGGAAATTTTGAACAAAGCTAATGTAGGAAAATGTTCATTTAGCTTTGTTATTCTGTTTCTATTATTTACTTTTTGACCGGTTCTTGATTCGTTGGGGCATTTTACGACGGCATCCTACCGTCAAAAACGTGCCGCCAAGCGATTTAGCGTTCCGGCACGATGGCGTGTAGAAACCGATTAGGGGTATGGGTTGAATTTACACTGCTATACCCCTTCCATGTTAGTCCGCTACCACCTTAGACTGCATCGTCACTTACCATCAAGTGAGATCGCAATCAAGGGCTATCTTGTCATGGAATAAAAAAAAAAGGCGCGTGCGCTTTACCTGTGGTTACGTCGTGTGCATGCACATTGCGTAAGTGTGCGTGCCTGTCAGGAGCCTAGGTGGGAGCGGTTAGGCCCTCGCTCCAACTTTTATAGATACGGCACACACACACACAACCATGAGCATGAAAGCTTGACTCATGGTTGTGTGTTTGTCGTCTGTATAAGTGTAAGCGAGAGCTTGCTCGCGCCTTACCGCTCCCACCTAGGCTCCTGACAGGCACGCACACTTACGCAATGTGCATGTACACGACGTAACCACAAGTAAATCTCACGCGCCCTCGTTAATTGCAAGAACTACACTAAAGGTACCTACGCAATACTTAATACGTTTGTATGGAAATGAATTTCGGATTTTCAAACGACGTCAAAACAAATTAGTACAGCTCTCCCAAAAAAAAAAAAACAACGGGTTGAATTAATATCGCAAATTGCCCAAATTAATTATCAGAAGTGACAGATTGGGAACCAGTGGTGCGAAATTAACGGGGGGGGTTTGAGAAATCCTAATTATTTCACATTTCGGAGACCCCGCACAATGTGATGACGGTATTTGAAACAATCGGGGGCCCGTAATTGCCTTTTAATTGCTCGGATTTGGGGGGAAAAAGCTTAAAAATAACCGGTCAAGTTCGTTAGGAAGTTTGATTGGATTTTATTTGACACTAAAGCAATATCACTTGCTTGAAGGAATACGTGGTGATACGAGTTTTCCATGATCGATAGTGCAAAACCGCGTAACTAGCATTAGTACATTAAAATCCATTTTCATACGTTTGTGGTCAAATCAAAACCGCGTAAGTGTCGTAGCGACTATAAATTAATCGCTTTAAAAGATATCTATTTTTATCAATACACTAGCTGTTGCGCGCGACTTTTTCCACATCAATTTCTGTTATTATGATCGCGATTAAGAAGTTTTTAAAAGAATATATTTTAAATATGGATAATTTTCCCCGTTTTCGCAACATTCTTCACTGATGCTTCGCTCCTATTGGTCGCAGCGTGATGTTATATAGCCTAAAGCCTTCCTCGATAAATGGACTATCCAACATAAAAATAATTTTTCAATTCGAACCAGTAGTTCCTGAGATTAGCGCGTTCAAACAAACAAACTCTTGCACTTTATTATATTAAAAAATAGTATAGATAGGCACACGCTAGACCACTATGGAAAGTGATGATATTGTCTAAGGTGTAACGTCTAGAAGATGCCTATTCACTCTTGTTTTAAAGATACCCAAATTGTACGTGTTAGGAAACACAGATCTTTGATGTGCGTTCCAGACCCTATTGTGCGGATCAGGAATGAATACTTAAAGCGCTTAGTGCGCGTAGCACACTAAAAAATATAAAGCCTCAGTAGGTTAAAAGTTTGGACTGAAATCTGAAAGGTCGCAGGTTCGAGCCCCACCCGTTGCACTACTGTCGTAGCCGCTCCTAGCACAAGTTTTTCGAGGGAACTCTTCAAAGTTTATTCATAGGCACAATTGATACGTACGTTGTACTTGCGTTTGAAGTCGGTTTTGTAAAAGGAATTTTTACGTTTATATTTTCCTTAATTCGATATTTAAACAGTGATTCACACAAACCTTTCTCCGAATAACACAGACAGTTTGAATATTTAAAGCAAAACTCTGAACTTTTGTCAATTCCAAAAATTCTAACAACGAAAAATCAAATTACGGCGGTATGTAAATGCACTTGACCAGTACACCTCGATTAAATAACTGAACAGAGGAAAAGCTCCTAAGGACGGTGTGTTTATACCTATTTTGATAAAGTTGTCAAGTAAAAATATTTTTTTCTTGTCCTTTATATAACAATTCACTAGTTGATGCCCGCGACTTCGTTCGCGTTGATTTAGATTTCTTGATTCCCCTCGGGAACTCTCTTTTTTTCCGGGATAAAAAGTAGTCTATGTCCTATTCCCGACCATAATCTATCTCTGTGCCAAATTTCAGCCAAATCGGTTCAGTCGTTGCGACGTGATTGACTAACAAACATCCACACTTTCACATTTATAATATTATATTAGGATTAGGATAGACAGCCACAGCTAAAGAACTCTTTTTTTTTATTCGATGACAAGATAGTCCTTGTCTGCGATCTCACCTGATGGTAAGTAACAATGCAGTCTAAGATGGTAGCGGGCTAACTTGGAAAGGGTATGGCAGTGTAGATTCAACTCATAACCCTAATTAGTTTTTACACGTCACGTGCCGGAACACTATCTTTTGGCGACACGTGTTTAAAGGAAGGCGGTAACTAGCCACGGCCAAAGCCTCCCACCAGACCAGACCAGAGACAATTTAGAACTTATAAATTCCCAAATCGCCCCCGCCGGGAATCGAACCCGAGACCTCCCAGTTATAAGACCACAGTGCTCACCACTGCGCCAGGGAGGTCAAAAAACTCTACATCACATCAATCAATCGAATATGGGCTCCAGCTAATAATTTTTACAGCTAATTAATTCAATATATCTACCTAATTACTGTTTTTCTAAGTTTTGTTTAATTCTTAATCAATTCCTTATGCGCATGGATTGAAACCCTTCTCTGAGAGGCAACCTGCGCTTAGGTAGTGAGTCGTTGGTGGATTGTTGATAATGATGACTCTGTTTATTTATTTACTCACATGCTAGTGGGTGCGCAGTAAAAAAATAACTCAATAATTAGTTAACCCCGCTCCGCATCCCAACGGCTGAGTATAGGAAAAGAAACGTGGGAATGGCCAGCGGTAATTGCTGGATAAAGAAAACTTTAGAGTCGACAGTCGTTTAACGCTAGACAAAATTATTGGATGAATAATGCCCGATTTTACCAACCATACCTAAATTACTCCAAATTCAAATTCAAATTCAAAATTAATTTATTTCATGTAGACTAACTTGTAGCTCTTATGACATGTCATAAATCTACCACCGGTTCGGAATGCAGATTCTGCTGAGAAGAGCCGGTAAGAAAGCCGCAGTTGCTCTTTTCAAAAAAAAAAAATTTTTTTTTTACAAAGCTAAAAGCTGTGTACAGTGCTTCCACAATAAAGCTTCAAAAATGCAAAAATGCATACGTAGGTACACCAATCCAACGCATGTCATGATGGGCAGTCAAAGCAGACCCATTCCCGTTGGCGGCACCCGGTCACGAGCATGACGCATGATCCAGCCATTGCTTCGCTCAACCATATTTGAGGGAACGTAACAACCCGCACCACACGACACCACCACAGAAATGTTTAAAGCGAGCATGAACACACAAACAAACAAACAATCACACTTTCGCATTTATAACATGGTAAGGACTGGCTGATGCCCGCGGCTTCGTGTGCGTGGATTGAGTTTTTTATTTCCCGCTTCAATCCTCTTATTTTCCGGAATTAAAAGTAGCCTATGTGTTAATCCTGGGGATGAGCTATCTCTTTCCCAATTTTCAGCCAAATCGACTCATTCATTGCGGCGTGACGGAGTAACAAACATCCATCCATACATCCATCCTCACAAACTTTCGCATTTTTTTTTTTGAACCTGAGCCAAGCTGAACTTGACTTATATTCTTCTCTCCCCTCCAAATAAGCGGAAAGCTTGTGCTAGAAGTAGGTACGACAATAGTGCAAGGGATCTTTCAGTTTTCAGTCCGCACCTTTAACCGTTGGGCTATTGAGGCTTCGAATTTGTAATATTAGTAGGATAGGATATGATTTTAAACTAATTTTAGGTTCATGGACACTCCATTCGTTCGCTGTTCGCCGCAAGCTGCACCAAATATCGAATGGGCGTGGGTAGGGCGTTACAATTAAATATATATTATTGAGCATACTGCCTACGTAGAACAATGTATCATTTGGAGCGGCCCTTGCATACTAGCAAAATAGCATTTTTCTTATACATCATAAGCACACGCTTGACCACTATCACACCTGATGGAAAGTGATAATGTGGTCTGAGGTGTAATGCTAGGAGATGCCTATTTAACTCTTGTTTTAAAGATACCCAAATTGTACGTGTTAGGAAACACAGATCTTGGAAGAGCATTCCAGACCCTAGCCGTGCGGATCAGGAATGAAGACTTAAAGCGCTTGGTACGCGTAGATGGAATATCAACGATGTTAGTGATGGAAGCTCTCCCTATGTCTTGCAGTGCGGTGGTAAAAAGGTGAAGGGGGGACAAGATCGAAGAGCTCCTGCGAGATGCTGCGAATAAGTACAGACTTGCCTAGGAATCTTGAGCCTTCATAAGATAAGAAAACCCCTAAGGGGATAAGATATTTTTGGTAGACACCGACATAGCTCAGCGAATCGCGAAGCTGAATGAATGAATGAATATACTTTTATTGTACACCACACATATTATAAGAACAGACACAAAGAGCTTAATAAATACAATTTGGCGGCCTTATCGCTACATAGCGATCTCTTCCAGGCAACCAATGGTGTTAAAGGACATAGCTACAGAATCTAAGAGGTAGGTGGTGCAAATAATATAATATACAAACTATATACATATAATAATATCATATATAATACATACATAATATAATATATATAGCTATAGCATATAGCTGAAGTGACCATTGTCTTTGTTATTCATTCATTCATTATGACGCGAGTAGCACAATAATTTAGGGGTAAGTCTTCTTCTTTATCAACCGATAGAGGTCCACAGCTGGACATAGGTCTCTTGCATGGACCTACACAGGTCTCGGTCTTGCGCCGCCTGAATCCTCCCTGCGACTCGTTTAATGTCGTCGGTCCACCTAGTGGGGGTCTGCCAACACTGCGCTTCCACTGGTGTCGCCACTCCTTGGGACCCCATTGACCATCAGCTCTGCGAACTATGTGCCCCGCCCATTTCCACTTCAGTTTCGCGACTCGCTGAGCTATGTCGCTGACTTTGGTTCTCCTACGGATCTCCTCATTTCTGATTTGATCTCGCAGGGATACTCCGAGCATAGCTCTCTCCATCGCCCGCTGAGTGATCCTGTGCCTTCTTATGAGGCCCATAGTTAGCGACCATATTTGGGATCCATAAGTAATGATAGGGGTATAAAAAGGGGTATATCTTGTTAATTTTTTCATAGGCGAAGGAATAAAATTCACAGCCATTCAGAAGATGTTTAAAAACATACCTACGTGTTTGAAAGAGCGCCCCAATTTGTTCGAAAAGTGACAAACAACTCAAATTAAGGGGCCATTTTCAGTATTTTTTACTCAATTAGGGTAACCACAAGTGCTCCACGCAAACCGGGACAGCCAATTACCGAAAACAGTAACCGTTCGGTTCGGTAATGTGTTATTACAGAAAATTTTGAACGGAATTTAAATGGTAAATAAAAAAAATTAATACTTTAGGGAACGAGATTGTACTTGAAAAACAGCAATGGGAATGAGTCGGTAATAATGATTTTGCCTGCGGCTTTACCTTCACGTGGTTATCACAAATTAAACCACCCGTACCGGCTTGCTTTCTCAGATGTATGAAGGTCACATATTTTACGAATTTAATTCAAAATTATTTATTTGATATAGGCCAACTTGTGGCTCTTATGATAAGTCGAGAATCTACCACCGGTTCGGAATGCTGATTCTGCTGAGAAGAGCTGGCAAGAAACTCAGCAGTTGCTCTTTTTTAAAACAAAAAAATGTTACAATATGTAGCTTATCTATCTTGTGGTGAAGCAAAGCAGATTGGTCCCAAGCAACTTTGTCATTAAGGCATTCATTAACTGTGTAAATAGCCTCTACTTATTAAATGTTTCTTTACACACACTGTTTAAATTTGTGTTGTGTTAAATCTAACAAATATTCTTTTAGAATCAAATTATAAAACTTTATACTCGACCCCATAAAGAACTTCGGCACTCTAGGCAGACGATAGGATGGTGTTGGCGCCTTTTGGGTACGGTGCCCTTAAAAGATAGAATAAAATAGGATAGAATAGAATAGAATAGAATAATTTTTTCTTCAAATAAACTTTTACAAAGTGCTTTCGAATCGTCAAATGAATCTACCACTGGTTCATTCGGTTAGATGGCAACGAAAGCGGGTAAGGGGTTATATTTGGGAGCTACTTACATAAAGAGACTCCTACTTAGGGGATGATATATGGTATGGTTGGTAAAAAAGGGCATCAACATTACCTAGTTTTTAATCAGGAAAGTCCTTAATTACCTTATCCAGCGTGGTTACAATACACAATATAATATACAGTAGGGTTAGTATAAGATTTAATTCGATTGATCGTATTCGCATTCGATGACATTAGTGTCAAAGTAAAATGAATCTTAAGTGCATATACTTATAGTCACAAATTCAGTACAACCGATTTTAGTTTTTAGCGTATCCGCATACGTAAACGTATAAGAATGCATGCAGAAAATTGAGCTCTAATTTAATGGTGTTATGGTTCATTTTACTTTGACGCTAATGTCATGTAATACGAATACGATAAATCGAATTAAATATTATACTAACCCTACATTCATGTCGTTTAAGAAACACGGCAGCGGTATGTGGTCGGGAGTTCGGGACACGACTATTTGTCGACTATCGCCCGCCATTTTGTTGATGTTATCGACACAAAATGGACTTTTTAGCGACTTGGAAACTCACGAATCAATTTTCTGTTTTAAATGTCTGGTGGGAGGCTTTGGCCGTGGCTAGTTACCACCCTAACGTCAAAAACGTGCCGCCAAGTGATTTAGCGTTCCGGCACGATGGCGTGTAGAAACCGATTAGGTGTATGGGTGGAATTTACACTGCTATACCCCTTCCAAGTTAGCCCGCTACCATCTTAGACTGCATCGTCACTTACCATCAGGTGAGATCGCAGTCAAGGGCTACCTTGTCATCGAATAAAAAAAATAAAAAAAAAATCTATACAACAACTTCATTGTGTAAACACTGTACTTATACATAGCATAGTTTTGTTACCTATTGCAAAAATTTTTTTTTTGAAGAGAGCAACCGCCGAGTTTTTTGCTGGCTCTTCTTGGCAAGAAGGGCATTCCGAACCAGTGGTAGATTCATCGACGATTAAAAAGCACTTGTAAAAGTTTATTTGAATAAAAAATATTTCTATTCCATTCTATTCTTTGGTGGAATAAAGAAACTCACATACACTGAAAAATTCGCACTCCTTTTTCGGCAGTCGTGTAAAAATCTGAAAGATCGTAAATACAAAATGTAGCCGGAAATTCCATAGCGAAAAGGAAATTTCCAAGTGGTCGTACTGAAGCGATCCTCAGGGATTAAAGCCATTGTAAGGGGAAGGAATTCCTAAAGACAGGACGATATCCCCTTAAAGGAACTCTCTAAGAATTCTGGAGATCATAACTTTCGCTAATTCGCATTATTTATTTTGTAAGAATAGAAATTCTTCCTTTTTTCTTCCTTACAATATATTTTGGAAGTCAAGTGAACACTGAACAGAGTGTGTCATAAAAAATCGCAGCTACCGATCGTTGGAATAACTTGCCTCCTGTAGTAGTGCTGCAAACCAACATAATTTAATTTTTTAAAGGACTTTCTTTACACATTGTATTTTGTGAACTTTTAAATACATTCCGCAATCTCTCTCACTCTATCAACCGATAGATCTTGGGAAGTACTGCCTGATTCCATTCAATATCTTAAATATATAAAAGGAAAAGGACTGACTGACTGATTGACTGACTGACTGATCTATCAAACCACTGGACGGATTGGGCTGTTTGGCATACAGAGCTATTAAGACGTAGGCGTCCGCTAAGAAAGGATTTTTGAAAATTAAATCCCTAAGGGGATAAAATAGGGGTTCGAAAAATGGAACTTATCATTAGCGAAGCCACGGGTAAAAGCTACTTCTAAATATTATCGTTTTTAACCGACTTCAAAAAAAGAGGAGGTTCTCAATTCGACGCGTATTTTTTTTAATTTTTTTTTTGGCGATGTTACTGCATAACGCCGTCAAATCTGAACCGATTACAATAACTTTTTAAGCTATTGCATAGCTTCTATCGCGGGCCTTGAGCGTGGAGACCGAATCCAGAAATTCCGTAACGAAAATAACCTGACACCCCACGGACACGGACTCCTCTCACCCCTAGATGGCGTTGATAAAAAATGCGATGCAATAGCTTTACCGCGGCAGTCCCCGAGTGCCACACTTCTTTTTTTATTCTATTACGCAGTAGGATATTTAAAATTATACAACCGTGTGTTTTCAAAACTAAGCATGCAATTTTTGTCCTTTTGAAATTGTTTTTGACAATTTAGGGGCCGTTTTAAATTCTGTGTCGCCAGGTAGTTAATAATTTTTTCGCAATGCAAGTAGGCATTCTATTCATTAGGTGGAATTAGGTATTTTACCGACATCAAAAAAAGGGGGGAGGGTCTTAATTCGACGCTTACTTTTTTGAGTACGTGTCGTGATTTGAAGTATGCAGTTTTGGCTTCTGTTTTTTAAAGGTTTAAGGCGGAGCAGTCTTTATATACACTGCAGAGTTGAGAAGGTGGCGATATACGGGTCGTTCTACTTTTCTACCGACAATGAAACGACGTTTTTCTGTTTTGTTGGTTTTTTGAACTATCTATAATTGTGTTTTATGTGTGGGATTTAAAAAAAACTGCATCTGTGTTTTCATTAGTACTAATTAAAGTTTCCTTACTAGCTAATATTGATTCTTTTTTAATGTTGGTTTTTGAAAAAATAATGTGACAAAGTGGTCTTTTTCTGTAGAGACCACATTTCAGTTTACCACTCTGTCACGGCATTATACGGAAAACGAACGTATAAAATATGCTGGTTAGAGAACATGAAAAATGACATAATATTAATAGATAAGAAAAATATGGACGTTTATTCGAACCGAATAAAAAACCGTTTATATTAATACTCCAACGAGATGCCATAATAAGAAGAAAGACAGACTATTGTCGGTAGAAAAGTAGAACGACCCATACACCCCCGTGCCTCGGAGAGCACGTTTTTTTTATACGATTGCCTGAAAAAAGGAGTATATTTTTTTCTGGGTTCATGTATGTATGTAATTCCTATATTCCACCATAACTTCTATACGCCTAAACCGATTTTGATGAATGAGGTATCGTTAGAATCCTTAGTTTATTCCGGGTGACATAGGCTAGTAAAATTAAAAAACAATTGATGGGGTGACCATGGCCCCGCATTAAAGACTAAAGTTGTAAAAAAATCGAAAATAAGATTAAGTATAAATACAATCATCACCTAGAAAATGATGAGTAGATTCCAAAAATATATAACACTAAGTATAGTTTAATATCCAGTGATTCACAAAAAAATACCATTTAAAAATGTGAATAAGATTCCAAAGGGCTGTAGGTAAGGTATTTTTTAGTTCGATTTTGGCTGGGCAGTCGTGTTTTTAATTTTTTTAATTCAATGATAAGATAGCCCTTGACTACGATTTCACCTGATGGTAAATGACGATGCAGTCTAAGATGGTAGCGGGCTAACTTGGAAGGGTTATGGCAGTGTACATTCAACCCGTACCCCTAATCTGTTTCTACACGCCATCGCGCCGGAACGCTAAATCGCTTGGCGGCACGTCTTAGACGGTAGGGTGGTAACTAGCTACGGCCAAAGCCTCCCACCAGCCAATTCAAATTCAAAATTAATTTATTTCATGTAGGCTAACTTGTAGCTCTTATGATACGTCATAAATCTACCACCGGTTCGGAATGCAGATTCTGCTGAGAAGAGCCGGTAAGAAACTCAGCAGTTGTTCTTTTCAAAAAAATTTTTTTTTTACAAAGCTATGCTATGTATACAGTGCTTCCACAATAAAGCTTCAAAAATGCAAAAATGCATACGTAGGTACACCAATCCAACGCATGTCAAGATGGGCAGTCAAAGCAGACCCATTCCCGTTGGTGGCACCCGTTCACGAGCATGACGCATGATTCAGCCTGCATTGCTTCGCTCAACCATATTTGAGGGAACGTAACAACCCGCACCACACAATCACATCTTATACTACAGGAAACTTCGGAGTCCCTTTTCATCACAAATACATATTTCCGAATATGTCATACAAAGTGTCAAACCTGTCATACCGGACCAAGAATCAAGATTTCTTCGAATTAAGGTACTCACTATTTTTCCCAAACAATTCTCAATCCCTTTCTTACACCGGATATTAGAAGTATTGTATAGTGGAATTCAATGTATTGGCAACTCTATCAACCTTTCATTGGCATGATATATAGTAGATACCTACTAGTCGAGTTATATTTTAAGAAATTGTAATAATATGTAAGTCTTAAGTGTACCTATTTCATTTGTATTTATACATGTCAATGAATAAACGATATTCTATTCTATCCTATTCTATTCTAAAAGTTACTTTTTTGAAAATATCAGCCTATTTACGGATAGGTATTGAAATTGCGAGATCGACCTCTTTTTATACAACTGCCTGAAATTAGGAGTATTTTTAGTTTTTTTTTAAATATGAATAGCGAGCAAACGAGCAGACGAGTCAGCTGATGTTAAGTGATTACTGCCGCCCATGGACATTTGTAGCACCTGAGGCACCACCAATGCGTTGCCGCCTTTTCATGTTGTAGTTTAGTGGGAACACCGTCGTAGGAAGTTTGTTCCACAGTTTCAAAGTACGTGGAAATAAAGATCTGGCACAACGGATGGTCGAAGTGCTCCAGGCACCTTAACTAACGTAAACTAGATGATGCCCGCGACTTCGTTCGCGTGAGTTGAGGTTTTTTTGGATTCCCTCGGGAACTCACTTATAGAGAGAAAATAATTTCCGGGATAAAAAGTAGCCTATGTGTTATTCCAGATTATAATCTATCTCTGTGCCAAATTTCAGCCAAATCGGTTCAGGCGTTGCGACGTGATTAACAAACATACAAACTTTCGCATTTATAATATTATAAAATAGGATAGTCACATACATACATAGACTGCTAAAATCATAACCCTTCTTTTTGGTTTCGCCGTAGTCGGGTAATAAAATAAAACGTTTAAAACCCAAGTGTCTTAATATGTACATTATTAAGAGCTCTGTCACCTGCGGTACATTGACATGGGTACTGTGTGATACTGGGTAAGGATGCTGGGATGGCGCAGACTTGCGGCTGTTTACAGACGGATTGCGACAGAAATGTCTTATGTGTTGAGGATCAGGGACTTGTAACTTGAAATAATGTTGACGAAGTGAAGATCATCATCAGCCCACATGCATCCACTGTTGGACATAGGCCTCTTTTAAGTAACGCCAACGTTGCCTATCCTCGGCCTTTCGCATCCAATCGATGCCTGCCACTTTACGGATGTCATCGCTCCATCTAGCCGGGGGGCGCCCTACACTCCGTTTGCCAAGACGCGCTCTCCACTCGAGGACCTTACGACCCCAGCGGCCATCAGTCCTCCGACAAATGTGACCAGCCCACTGCCACTTCAACGTGCTAGCCCTGAGAGTTATGTCGGTCAGCTTGAGGAAGTGTAGATGAACAACTTTTTAGTTTTTCAAAGACCGAGACATGTTGAAGTGCACGTAAATGGACTATCATACAGCACAGAGTACAGTGGATGTCTTTTGGTTTATAAAGAAGAAAATTACCGGTCAAATGAGAGTCGGACTCGTACGAAGGGTTCCGTACCAAAAAACGCCGACAAAACACGTTTCTAGTAGGGGGCTCCCCTTTAATTTTTGATTAATTCTTATTTTTATTATTTGTTGCTATAGCGGCAATAGAAGTACTATCTAGAAATTACAATTGTCTCTACCTACTACGGATACAGGAGATACAGCCCGCTGACAGACAGACAAACGGACAGCGGAGGCTTAGTAGTAGTTCCCGTTAGTTACGGGTCCCTTTGGGTATGGAATCCTACATGGTAGAGGATTTTTACTACGACTTTTTTGTCGAATGTCTGCCAACAAAACACCACCAAAAAAACTAGAGGCACCGTAGAGTAATTCGGAGGCCATTTTTTTTGCTTCATAACGTATCGGCTGTCATTTTGAACGCTTTTTTATCTAATAGACACAGATAATAATCAAATTAAGGCAAAGCCAAAATAAATGGGTTGTTATAATTTTAGCATGTATGGTCATATACTATATTTATATTTATAGTTTGGTATTGTTCTTGCAATTCACGAGGGCGCGTGAGCTTTACTTGTGGTTACGTTGTGTACATGCACACTGAGTAAGTGTGCGTGCCTGTCAGGAGCCTAGCTGGGAGCGGTCAGGCGCGCGCAAGCTCTCGCTCAAGCTTAAGGTCATAGCCGATTTACACGACTCCGCTCCCACCCAACCAAAGTATGAGCATTCAAATATGGATTTAATATCGTGCTCTGGAGGTGCACTTTACAGTAACAACACCGCGGTACTGTAACGGTACCGCGCGCTGTTTTCTATTTTGTGTTGTTACTGTAAAGTGCACCTCCAGAGCACGGTATTAAGTCCATATTTGAATGCTCATACTTTGGTTGGGTGGGAGCGGAGTCGTATAAATCGGCTACGACCTTTATACAGACACGACACGCACACAACAATGAGCCACGCGCCCTCGCGAGTTGAAAGAACACACACAATTTTCCGTAGTCGTGTTACACGTTCTTTTTGTTGCTTAGACAGGCGACTTTTTTGTCTACTGCTTACTGTAATAAAAATTAGATAAGGCTTCATTTTATTTTGAACTAGCGGACGCCCGCGACTTCGACCGCTTCTTCAATTCACAATCGACAGTTCCTAAATCCCCACAGTTTAGGTGGGCAGAAACCCTGCAGCATCATGATTGAAGAGTTGGAACCCCAAATTTTCATGGGAGCATCTTGCAAAGTTTTTGTTCCAATTAAAAAAAGATTCACGCAAATCGGCCAGGAAATCAAGGAGATATCGATATACAGAGGTATAAAAACACAACTCCTTCTCCTCCTTTTTCGGAAGTCGGTTAAAAAAGTAGCCGATAATATCAGCTATCTACCAGTGAAAGTCCCGTAAAAATCGGTCCAGCCGTTCCCGAGATTAGCGGCAACAAACAGACAGACAGACAGGCAGACAAACAAAAATTTTAAAAATTATTTTCTTGGTATAAGTACCGTATTTACTTTCGTATGCAGTTAGTAAAAAGCTGTTCTTTTGATATTACAAACAGACACTTCAATTTTATTTATTTGTATAGATTTTTTATAAGATAGGTATAGTATGGATTATTTTATTATCCCGCCTCCCATGTTAAATGGGCGATGAGATGGTATTGATTTCGCGTGTCATCATCTGGTGGGATGCTGTGATTTGAGACCTAGGCGTACTGTTACTGCCTAGGTAACCTGATAGGAAACCTGTCAACTGCCGCGCCGTCAATCAAACCAAGTACTTGGTAATTAGACTTACTTTTTTTACCTATCTTAATTTTCCCGGATAAAATCTACTGGACGCGCGCAAAAACTACTTACTACACGGATTTTGGTGAAACTTCACGATGTAATAATCCTATTATTTAATATTATAAATGCGAAAGTTTGGATGGATGTATGGATATTTGTTACTAGCGTTGCCAGACGTCCCGTATTTCCCGGGACATCCCGTATTTTAGGCATAGTTTAAAATGTCCCGGCGGGACTGACTCTGTCCCGTATTTGAACCGTACTTCGTTTTTCATTATGAAATCGATCCAAGTATTCACACACGCAACGTTCGTAAAAAAGCGAGTGGATCACTGTTTTCAATTACGATTATAATTATTGTATTGATTTTTACAGATATGTTAAAACGAATAAAAATATGTTAAAACAGACACGCGGAAAAATATCAAAAAAATTACACTAAATAATTTTGTTTTTTTATTTGTCCCGGGTAAAAAACTGAAATCCCGTATTTTTTGCCTATTTAACCATTTGTCCCTTATAGAATGAAAAAAAATCTGGCAACCCTATTTATTACACATCACGCTGCAACGACTGAACCGATTTTGCTGAAATTTGGCAAAGAGTTTGATTATAGACTGGAATAGCACATAGGCTACTTTTTATCCCGGAAAATAAGAGAGTTCCCGCGGGATTAAAAAACTTTAATCTAGTTTTCAATACAAACAACTTCCACTTAAGATCCACAGTCCAATAAATTACCCTCTAAATTGTAAATATCCCCCTCTTTAAAACAGATTGTGTCCCCTCCAAAAAGCAAGGGGTTTAACTCATAAATATAATTGGAGTACACGACAAGTGCTATCGAGTCTAATGCTAAAATAATTATTTCGTTAATTCGTTCGATTCCCTTAATTGGATTACGACTTTCGAGTCAACGGGTAAGTGTATCAAGATTGAAGGAGACGCTAGGTTCCTACTAACGGGATTTGTGACCGAGCGAAGCAAGGTCTCTGAGTCTTCTTATTCAACTTATAGACGTCCACTGCTGGACATAAGTCTCTTGCATGGATCTCCTCAGACCTCGGTCTTGCGCCGCCTGAATCCAGCGACTCCCTGCGACTCGTTTGATGTCGTCGCTCCACCTAGTGGGGGTCTGCCAACACTGCGCTTCCCGGTGCGGGGTCGCCACTCCAGCACCTTGAGACCCCATCGACCATTAGCTCTTCGAACTATGTGCCCCGCCCATTTCCACTTCAGTTTATCTGAGTCTACTTGAGTGAATTTGCAATTCCGTCCGTTCGTCACTCCGTCTGTCAGAGCCTTCTTGCATAAAAAATTATAAAAATCTTTATTTCAGGGGGGCTCTCATAGAAGCGTGTGTGAAGTAAAATATTTTTTGTTGCGTTACATAGACTTGCGACATATGTTTTTAAAGACGATTTTGAACTGAGTACAAAAATGTATTTTTTTTTTAATTTTTCCCTTAAAATTGACGAAATGGGGGGCTTTCAAAGTGGAGATTTAATTTGAGGCATATTTCAAAAACTACTGCATATTAGAAACTGAAAATTGTTTGTAAATTCAGTTATATCCTGTACTTGAACAACAAATAGATACTAAAATTAGATAAATATTATAAAGAAACGAAATTATTTAATTTTTAATTTTATCATAGCTTCACAATAATGCTAATAGATGGCGCTGTATTTACCATCGTAACAGATTTATGGCATACCGCGAGGTCAAAGTTCGGCGCGAACCACTAGTTTATACAAACTTATTACTAAAAAAAGCTAGTTTAGTTTATATAATTAAGTCACTATTTAGCCGCCTCAGATATATTACAAACGTATCGTTTCTATTCTCTTTCCATGATCGCTAACGCTGCTGTAGAGTAGGTAGTACGAAGCGTTTGTAATATGGCTAGGGCAGTAGGTCCTCAACTATAAGTCATGAAAAAATCATGTTATTGCTCCGTTGCTACGTGATTGAAAAACAAATCAAAAAACAAACACACTTTCAGACACTAAGAAGACAACCGTGCCCAACAGTGGGCTGTCAATCAAAATTTATTTATTTCATGTAGGCCAACTTGTAGCACTTATGACGCGTCATAAATCTACCACCGGTTCGGAATGCAGATTCTGCTGAGAAGAGCCGGCAAGGAACTCAGCAGTTGCTCTTTAAAAAAAAAAATTTTTTTTACAATAGGTAACAAAACTATGCTATGTATGTATGCTCCGCAATGAAGTTTCAAAAATGAAAACTTAGGTACATACAATTCAACATATGTTAAGATGGGTAGACAAAGTAGACCCATTCCCGTTGGCGGCACCCGTTCACGAGCATGACGCATGATCCAGCCGTTGCTTCGCTCAACCATATCAATAGTTAGAAGACCCAATGAATCAGTGGTTAAAAATAAAAAAGTTTGGTATATAATTGCGATGAGCTTCAGTGACAGACAGACTGACTGACATCCGACGTGATGATGTATGACATCTATTCATAACAACTTAGATTTTATTGTAGGGGCTAGTTCATAGCGCGATAATAATTAGAATAGAATAGAATATTTAGAATAGAATAGAATATTTTTTTGTTCAAATAAACTTTTTCAAAGTGCGTTTGAATCATCCAGTAAATCTACCACTAGTTTACAGTAATGATAATAATTCTATTCTCTAAAGTTATTGGTGTTTCACTATCTCAAGTAAATTTTAACCGACGAATAATGTTGACTTTTTGATAGTTCTTGTATAGATCTTTCATTTCACGAGGGTGCGTGGCTCATGGTTGTGTGTGTGTCGTATCTGTACTACCCTACCGTCAAAGACGTGCCGCCAAGCGATTTAGCACGATTCGGCACGATGGCGTGTAGAAACCGACTAGGGGTATGGGTGGAATATACATTGCCATACCCCATCCAAGTTAGCCCGCTACCATCTTAGACTGCATCGTCACTTACCATCAGGTGAGATCGCAGTCAAGGGCTATCTTGTTATCAAATATAAAAAAAATTATCGTGGTACATACTCGTATAATTTATCACAATCGTGAGTAAATCTGTATACCTTCGGCTGTTAAAGTAGGTAAGTATATTTTGTAAGTGATTCTTTCAAATTGGTATAGTTATATAGGTAGTTGATTTTGTATATAGTTAATTGTAATGTTTTGTGTGTACTGATGGGGCTGACATTAAGGTCACCTTTAAAAGTCCCATATTAAATAATGAAATAAAAAAAAATCTGTAAGTATACCCACCTGAGAGATTTCTTTAAAATGTTCTCAAAGGTGTGTAGACATAATACCAACGAGGTGGTGACTAGACACGTGATAGACGCGCCCTAATTCCGCAAATAGCGCGGCGGAAATCGCGGCAGACAGCCCGGCACGTGCGCTCAGGAGATATTTATTTTTGAACTGTAACTGAGAAACTCCGCGAAACGCCAAATACCTACTACCCGTTCACGTCGAGTTGGCCGCTACCTCGCGTCGCGCTTCCCCGCACCCTCAAGTCAGACCTGTTTCAAATTCAAATTCAAAATTTATTTATTTCATATAGGCTACCTTGTAGCTCTTATGACCAAGGACCGAAAGTTTAACCCGTAGAGGGTTTTATACGGGTTAATTTTTAGGGTTAGGTTAGCCCGTATTATAAGTTATGACACGTCATAAATCTACCACCGTTTAGTAAAGATAGCAACGTACTGCTCGCGATTGTCACTGGACGTGGACGGGTAGTTTGTGTTTGTTCGGGCTAATCTCACGAACTTCTCCTGTACGGACTCAAGAATCTCAAGAACTTGGAATCGCAAGAACTTCTTCTGTACGGACTCAAGAATCTCAAGAACTTTTTCTATACGGACTCAAGAATCTCAAGAACTTGGAATCGCAAGAACTTCTCCTGTACGGACTCAAGAATCTCAAGAACTCGGAATCTCAAGAGCTTCTATACGGACTCAAAAATCTCAAGAACTTTTTCTGTACGGACTCAAGAATCTCAAGAACTTGGAATCTTAAGAACTTCTCCTGTATGGACTCAAGAATCTCAAGAACTTCTTCTGTACGAATTTCATACGGTTTTTACTAATAGAACGAGGGATTATATGAGAATACTAGCTTTTTCTCGCGGCTTCGCTCATGTTAAGTTCGATTTTTCAAACCCCTATTTAACCCCTTAGGGGTTGAAATTTCAAAAATCCTTTCTTAGCGAACGCCTACGACATAAAGCTATTTGTAGCCCGATCCGCAGTTTCCAGTAGTTTGAGCTGTACGGTGATAGATCAGTCAGTCAGTCACCTTTTCCTTTTATAATATCCATACCTACTAGCTGATACCCGAGACTTCGTTCGCGTGGATTGAGGCTTTTTTTTATTCCCGCGGGAACTTTTGAGGGATAAATGTGCTATTCCAGTCTATAGTCCATCTTTTCGCCAATTTTCAGCCAAATCGGTTTAGTCTTTGCGGCGTGATTGAGTAACAAACATCCATACATCCATCCAGACTTTCGCATTTATAATATTAAATAGGATAAAGTTTCCCAAAGAACTCTAGGATGTAGACTGTATAGTACCTACTTATAAATTCTGTAGACTCTATTGAGGACGTACTTTAAAGTTTAAACTTTAGACAAGTTAAGAGATTTATCTCGGTGAGTAAATACTTGTCTATGCTCTCGAACTGAGGTACAAAGGATTCAAAGACAATAGAGAGTTCGACTGAGGATTTTAAGACTTGAGTTAGTATACCTATGAAAAAGTATACGTAATGAACAAGTTTTAACCTCAAATAAGAACTTTTTTAGTTATTCGTTGGTTTGTCCTCCAATCAAGTCTCCATTTGTCTGGTGGGAGGCTATAGTTACCACTCTATCGTCAAAAACGTGCCAACAAGCGATTCAGCGTTCCGGCACGATGGCGTGTAGAAATTAGGGGTATGGGTTGAATCTACACTGTTATACCCCTTCTAAGTTAGTCCACTACCATTTTAGACTGCATCATCACTTACCGTCAGGTGAGATCGCAGTCAAGGGCTATCTTGTCATCGAATAAAAAAAGTCAGTAACGGAGTAAGTAGCAACGGATTGAGATGATTTTTTATATGGATAGAATTTATTACCTAGTTTTTTTTTATGGACATTCATTCTTACTAATACCTATTATAAATAAGAAAGTGTGTTTATTTGTTTGTTTTTCCTTCAATCACGGCGAAGCGAAGTAACAGATTGACGGAATTTTTTGCATGGGTATAGTTGAGGACCGGCAGAGTGACATAGGCTACTTTTTATCCCGGAAAATTACAGTGTTCCCGCGGGCGGGAAGACGTGTGGCACTCGGGGACTGCCGCGGTAAAGCTATTGCATAGCATTTTTTATCAACGCCATCTAGCGGCTCACCGTAGAGGAGTCCCGTGTCAGGTTATTTTCGTTACGGAATTTCTGGATTCGGTCTCCACGCCGGCCCGCGATAGAAGCTATGCAATAGCTTAAAAACCTTCACCACGCGGACGAAGTCGCGGTAAATTATAATAGTGAACCATAAAGACATTGTAATGTAAGATATCAAGAATGTAACTAATAATAATGATTCCAGTGTACAGTTGTGTGTTTGAGATATCGATAACTATTTCAATAACGGTATTAAATATATTTCACCATCACGCTGTTATTTGCTCGATACCGGCATATCGCCCACGCCTTGCGTATTATTGTTGTAACATACTACCTAAAAACCTAGTTGGTCCAATGGTTAGCAAGTTCGACTGCAGATGACGAGGTCCCGTCTTCGATTCCCGCCCATGAACATTTGTAGCAACTGAGACACCACCAACGCGTTGCCGGCTTTTCAGGAGTTTGTTGGTCCGCCCCTTGAATAACCCCATGTTTTAATTTAGTGGGAACACCGTCGCAGGAAGTTGGTTCCACAGTTTCAAAGTGCGTGGAAGAAAAGATCTGGCACAACGGATGGTCGAAGTGCTCCAGGCACCCAGGTGGTGAGGGTGGAATTGTGTTCGGTGGCGAGCGGTGCGGTTGTGGAAGAGAGAGGGAGAGAGAAGGAGAGAGAGGGAGTCTTTTTAATATTACTTAGTAGGATTCGTGCATCGATGAATTATATTACAGTAGGTAACCTCTTTAGGGCAGGCAAAGATCTAAGACCATACAGCCTATTCAGATGTAAGATTATTGTAGGATAGGACAAGTGGGATGTTACGGATGATTCTATGGTACCTAAATACCAGTAGGAAGGTATCGATCAAGTATAATCGATATTTTTGCAATATCTACAGTCAAAAATCTCAGAGGCTATTGACCGTTCCAGCTGTCAAGATCTGTACCACGATTATCGATCCCTTTATTTAAATTCGCTCCCACCTCATAAAGTTCTTGAAACAAGGCGGAATAATTACTAAGATAAATATTACACACTTTTTAAAGCAAAAACAATCCTATAATTACGTGAATAAAGTCCACATTTCATTGATGTAATTCAGTAAAACAATAGTTCGAAAACGAGCACCAATTATCAAGTTAGTATAAAATAAATAAGAATTTGACATAACAATTTCGTTTTGCGCACCATTTCGCCACCTGTCACCTTATTTTCAGTTCAATAAGATTTATTTTTGAACGAACGAAGTGCAGATGTTCATTTGTTTCTTAGGATCGGAACATGTATGGAACAATTTTGCACAATTAAATTTCAAATAAAAACTTAATACCTTACAATGTTATCCGGTGCAGTTGGCAAAACCATTCACATGGCATTGCTATTGTAATATAACCTTTATTTTAATAAACATAAAGAGTACTTTCTAACGTTTCAGAGTTTTTTGTAGTTAAAAAAAGTTTTGGTCAATACCTTGGCTCAGAAGAGCGTAAGAAATTTGTCTCTGGTCTCTTTTTGCTCGCCTTTTTTTTTTTGCTTTTCTTTTTGCTTTCGCTCGCGAGACGTGCAAAACAAAAAGGTTTTGACATTGTTTCGATGCTTGGTGCCGAAATTGGAGTCAATTAGTTGGTTTTACTCTTTTTACCCGATTTCGGCACGCAAAGAAGGGTAATGTGTTTTTCAAAATTCAAAATTCAAAATTTATTTATTTCATGTAGGCTAAATTGTAGCTCTTATGACACGTCATAAATCTACCACCGGTTCGGAATGCAGATTCTGCTGAGAAGAGCCGGCAAGAAACTCAGCAGTTGCTCTTTTCAAAAAAATTTTTTTTTTTACAAAGCTATGCTATGTATACAGTGCTTCCACAATAAAGCTTCAAAAATGCAAAAATACATACGTAGGTACACCAATCACACGCATGTCAAGATGGGCAGTCAAAGCAGACCCATTCCCGTTGGTGCCACCCGTTCACGACCATGACGCATGATCCAGCCATTGCTTCGCTCAACCATATTTATATTATAAAGCTGAAGAGTTTGTTTGTTTGAACGCGCTAATCTCAGGAACTACTGGTTCGAATTGAAAAATTCTTTTTGTGTTGGATAGTCCATTTATCGAGGAAGGCTTTAGGCTATATAACATCACGCTCCGAACAATAGGAGCGAAGCATCAGTGAAAAATGTTGCAAAAACGGGAAAAATTATCCATATTAAAAATACATTCTTTTAAAAACTTCTTAATCGCGATCATAATAACAGAAATTGACGCGGACGAAGTCGCAGGCAACAGCTAGTAAAAAAAATATCTTTTAAATTGGTCCAATATTGGAGGAGGAAACAGTAGAGAACCAAACCTCGAATTTTGCCTTTTTATGTAGGCTAAACAGTCGAATCTGGATTTTGTCCCTGTCACACTCGTACACCCTGCGAACTCTCGTAGAGCGACGCCACTACTTTATTCAAATACCTATTCTTCAAAAGTCTCTCCGACTGCATTTCGCTCATTTGCGACAAGAGTGACATAATTCAAAATCGACGATGAGAGAATCCTCTCGTTAGAGAGTAATGTTTTGTGGATGCTGCGGTCTGAAACAATACAGCGGCCAACAAAGCATTAAGTCACAATCTCTCTCGCTCTTATTTTTTTGTGCTTTATTTTATTTTACTTTATTTTATTAGACAAACCAACAATATTCATGCACAAATGTAAAAATATCAGCAAAGAGACTTACAACTAAAAGACACATAGCAAAAATATCAATAATTGGCATATAAATAGATTATTTTAGCTTAGCGTAATGTTGTTTTTATAGCAAAAAGTATAAATTTTCGACACTAAAATTGGTGAATTTTGAGTTATGTCACCCTTGTCGCAAATGAGCGATTTCTTCCGTTGACGGGTTGCTGAAAAAAGAACTCGGGACCTCTTCATTCGCAGTAGAATAAACTAACCGCTAGACCAAGAGGGTAATCGCCTGTAATAATGTCATCTCTTTAACATAAAAATACGTTAATTACCCCCAACATAGCAAACATTTTATAAAACGCGACGCCATCTTGACACCTCCAAGTGAAGATTGTTATCGGGGCTTGATAAATTGTATAAAAAATGGAATTGATTATTAAAGCGTCGCTTGATCATAATCGGCCCAGCTTAATTGGTAATTATTTAGTTAATCTTGGGGACAATTTTAATCGGATCTCGCGGCATTTATTTCGTATGGAATTCTCGAGTAGATAGGACTTTGTTGAATTTCCGTTTTGGAATGCATTCTTGAGTGCTGGCACATTCAAGCATTTTTAAGATTCTATGTATTTAATTTACCTTCTAATAATTATCTTTTTTTTATGTTATTTGTTTTGCTTTTGTTGTTAAGCTGGAACGAGGGAACTCTTCGATTTTGCGGGATAAAATGTAGCCTATGAGCTATCTCCATTCCAAATTTCAGCCAAATCGGTTCATTCGTTGTGGCGTGAAAGAATCCTCACAAACTTTCGCATTTATTCGATTTTACTAAAATAGTAGGATTGGTAGGAAGAAGGATTTAGGTGTTGTAAGGCTCTGCAAGACAGACAGACAGACAGACGTACAAGTGCATATTCACCAAAGTAGAGTCTCACCAAAGTAGTCAGTGGGCTCGCTTCGCTCGGCCAAGCGCTGCGGTTTATTGAATAGACAACACACGCTCTCGGGTTGTGATAAAAAGTGCGCTAGTATGATAGTAGGAAGTAGGCTTGAGGTGTTGTAAGGCTGTGCAAGACAGACAGACTTACAAGTGCATATTCACCAAAGTAGAGTCTCACCAAAGTAGTCAGTGAGCTCGCTTCGCTCGGCCAAGCGCTGCGGTTTATTGAATAGACAACGCACGCTCTCGGGTTGTGATAAAAAGTGCGCCGCGTCGCGGACGCCTCTGCTGCCCGTACGAAGCCATAACTTCGGGGACACGCGATGCTCTTGTTGCATTACTGTGGAGATGGACTTTGAGACAAAAATATTTATAAACTAAAGATTTTAGACTTGTTACATAGTTATAAAATATTACGAGTACGTACCACGGTAATTATTTTAGTTGGGATTGTTGATATTTCGATCCAATTGCACGGACCGTGGTCACGACGGGACTTAACGGGACGGGACGCGACGGGGAAATATCGACAATCTCAACTAAAATAATTACCGTGGCACGTACTCGTAATATTTTATAACAGTTAAAAAAATATTTATAACTAGTTGATGCCCGCGACTTCGTCCACGTAGATTTAGTTTTTAAAATCCCCCGCGAACACTTTGATTTTTCCGTATAAAAAGTAGCCTATGTCACTTTCCCGGTCCTCAACTATACCCATGCAAAAAATCACCTCGATCCGTACCTTTGTTGTGACATAATTGATGGACAAACCTACAAACAAACGCACTTTCGCATTTATAATAATACTCATAATACCTTTGTAGTAAAAGTAAATAAAGTTTAAAGCCTCAATAGCCCAACGGTTAAAGGTGCGGACTGAAAACTGAAAGATCGCAAGTTCGAACCCCACTTGTTGCACTAATGTCGTACTCACTCCTAGAACAAGCTTTACACTTATTTGGAGGAGATAGGAGGATTCTTAAAGATTAGCGAGGGACATTATAGAGCGAATGTGTGTTGGCCAAACAGATGCACTCTCTATTCCCTCTCTCTAATAGTCCGATGGGACGGAAATCCGACACGACTGAAAAGAGATCAGGAGCAGGACCGATGGCTTTACGTGCTCTTCTAGACACGGGGAAAACTCACTGTCAACGCCCTGACTCCGCGCTAGTACTGAGAATTTCTTAAGAGAAACCCCCAATACATTTATGTTTAACTTTTTTTTAAATTGATTGATTGAAAAAAAGCCGCCTCTACATTGTCTTAGCCCTTGCGTCTTGCTCGACCCACAGACTAGTGGTGTACTTGTACATTATATACAGGGTGGTATAAATTGTGACACAATTTATTTTACACAGTTCTCGACTCGAGCACTGGGTAATGTTTTAATTTAAACTTGAAATAAGTGCTTTATAATGTCAAGATTTAGCTCAACGTTTATTAAGGGAAGGTTTAATCCTGTTTCATTCGACAAGTTGTTTCAATGTTTTCAGTTTATTCAGTAATATCTTTTTAATATTTTCATTAGTATTATTTTTCTTTTCTTTAGAAATGCATGCTAAGATACCTACTTCGTTGATAATAAACGGAATTAACTCGTTGAACGCCAGTTTCAAAAACCTTCTGTATTTATTAAATTACCTCCTTCAAATACAGTAAATTTTTAATTTTGTGTTATTCCAGACTATATCTCTGTGCCAAATTTCAGCCAAATCGGTTTAGTCATTGCGACGTGATTGAGTAACAAACATCCAAACTTTCGCATTTATAACATTAAAGAATCCTATTTGACTGATATTCGACTGTTTGTCACAGAGATAGATTACAGTCTGGAATACATAGGCTACTTTTTATCCCGGGAAATAAGAGAGTTCCTTCGGGAATAAAAAAACCTCAATCCACGCGAACGAAGTCGCGGGTATCAGCTAGTCAGCTAGTATTAAATAATAGGAAGGATAATAGGAAAATAGGAACGGGATTAGCTTTCACTCACGACTTCTGGAGTTAGTTTTTATAAAAATCCCTCTTGAACCCTCTGTTTTTTCTGGATGAAAGGATGCAAAATATAACGTCGATCCGTTGTTCCGTTGCTGCATGATTGGAGGACAAACCAACAAACAAACACCAACAATATACCCAACGCAATGCTAAACATATGCGTTTAAAAGCAAGAAGTATTGTTAGATAAGGCGTAAATATAACAAATTATTTTTCAACCCCACAAAAAAGGGGGTGAATTTCGATTAAAAATAGATTAAAAAAACATCACCCTGCATCACCCCGTTATCGTGTTACGCGTATATTTTGACAAGCACTTACCGGTGGCGAAACCTTAGCTATTTTATCAATACTGCATCGTTAGAAAAATGGCAAAAAATGCGTTTTTTTTTTGCGGAGTTCTATCGATTTTTTACGTCTATGAGTTTCCTGCAGGAAGTTTCTAGAGTGTTTTTTATTCGATGACAAGTCTTTGACTACGATCTCACCTGATGGTAAGTGACGATGCAGTCTAAGATGGTAGCGGGCTGCCTTGGAAGGGGTATAGCAGTGTAAATACAACCCATACCCCTAATCGGTTTCTAGACGCCATCGTGCCGGAACGCAATTTTTAAAACCAAACCTACGCGGACAAAGTCGCGGGCATCAGCTAGTAAACAAAAAAAATGAAAAAATTCAGCTAGTAAAAAAATTCAAATTAAAATTCAAAATTAATTTATTTCATGTAGGCTAACTTGTAGCTCTTATGACACGTCATAAATCTACCACCGGTTCGGAATGCAGATTCTGCTGAGAAGAGCCGGTAAGAAACTCAGCAGTTGCTCTTTTCAAAAAAATTTTTTTTTTTACAAAGCTACGCTATGTATACAGTGCTTCCACAATAAAGCTTCAAAAATGCAAAAATGCATACGTAGGTACACCAATCCAACGCATGTCAAGATGGGCAGCCAAAGCAGAGCCATTCCCGTTGGTATAAAAAAGAACTAAATAAATAATATAATGTTGTTTTTTTTATATCACACATTCAGATCGTTGACCCCTTTTTACCCTGTATATTTTTTGCACTCCACATTAATTCCCCGCTATTAACACCCCTACGATTAGAAGAAGCCCCGTTGGACTCAAATTAAAAAAAAAATGTTATAACTATTGAAGTGGGGGCAATGACCTGCGGAGGGTAGTGCGAGGGCAATTCACAACACCTTTTTTAATTGATGTAGGTAAAATAAAAAATGGCTACCCCTTTTATGTGAGGGGAATGTCATATAAAGAAAATTAATGAAAAATTTTCTCATTTTTTTTCTTTCGTTTGTGTTTTTTTTTAATTAAACCACATGCTGATCTGCACTGGGCCAATATTAAAAATATTAAATCATGTCATATTGCAATAGCGCTCTCTTTTTCTAAAAGTTCGGCTTCCCTGGGGCAGTGGTGAGCGCTGTGGTTTTATAACTGGGAGGTCTCGGGTTCGATTCCCGGCGGAGGCAATTTGGGAATTTACAATTTCTAAATTGTCTCTGGTCTGGTCTGGTGGGAGGCTTTGGCCGTGGCTAGTTACTACCCTACCGTCATAGACGTGCCGCCAAGCGATTTAGCGTTCCGACACGATGGCTTGTAGACACCGTTTAGAGGTATGAGTACACTGCCATACCCCTTCCAAGTTAGTCCGCTACCATCTTAGACCGCAGCGTCACTTACCATCAGGTGAGATTTCAGTCAAAGACTATCTTAGCCTCATATTATAGCCTCGATAGCCCAACGGTTAAAGGTGCGGACTGAAAACTGTAAGGTTGCAGGTTCGAATCCCACCCGTTGCACTATTGTCGTACCCACTCCTAACACAAGCTTTCCGCTTATTTGGAGGGGATAAGAGGATATTAGTCATCTTCAGGTTGCCTAATATTCTTTATTAAAAAAAAACCTTGTTATGAAATGAAAAAAAAAACCCTTTGGATACGGAACCCTCTAAAACCTGTCAAGCAACGCGTAACACGGTGTTTTAAAGACATTTTTTTGACAAATTAGTGTGACACCGAAAATAGTGACCGTCTGTCAACAGGGGGACCACCTCTGCGCGGGAAACGCGTAGACAAACACATTTACCTATTTATTCACTTGGGTAAAGTGGTGTAGAGTTAGGAACATTTAGACTGGATTATTTTAAATATATAAAAGGTGACTGACTGATTGATTGACTGACTGATCTATCAACACACAGCTCAAATGACTGGACGGATCGGGCTAAAATTTGACTTACAAACAGCTGTACAGCGCTTCGCTTCCTCATTCCTAATACGCACCGCAGGAATGCCCTTCCGGCTTCCGTTTTTCCAACTAACTATAATGTGGGTGTCTTTAAATCAAGAGTGAATAGGCATCTTCTAGGCAAGCGCGTATCATCTTAGGCTGCATCTTCACTTACCATCAGGTGAGATCGCAGTCAAGCGCTAGTCTATATATTTAAAAAAAAAAAAGCTGTTATGACGTAAGGATCCGCTAAGAAAGGATTTTCGAAAATTCTACCCTTAAAGGAGTAAAATGGGGTTTGAAAATTTGAACTTAACGAGAGCGAAGTCGCAGGTAAAAGTAGTCTCCTAAATCTAAATATACAAAAGGAAAAGGTGACTGACTGATTGACTGATCTATCAACGCACAGCTCAAACCAATTTACGGACTGGGCTGAAATTTTGCATACCTACAGATAGCTACGACGTAGGCATCCGCTAAGAAAGGATTTTTGAAAATTCAACCCTTTTAATTAAGGGGGTAAAATTGCTGATTTCACGAGTTGCTGGCATTATTAAGCTTTGTTACAAGCCTCTTCAAATTCACTGCAGTTCGAAAGCACTTTGCAAAAATTTATTTGGATAAAAAATTATTCTATTCCTCAAAATGACTATCGAAATGCACAAGGATAAAAGTTCAAAAATCTTTTGATCTTTATAATAAAAAGTATTTTGCAATCATCTTAAAAAACAAGACTGACTGATTGATTTATCAACGCACAGCGTGAAACGCTGGACGGATCGAGCTGTTTGGCATACAGATAGCTATATGATGTAGGCATCCGCTAAAAAAGAATTTTTGAAAATTAGACCCTTAAGGGGGTAAAATAGTGGTTTGAAAAATCGAACTTAACGTGAGCGGACAAAAAGAACATTATTTTATTTTGTCCACTCTGCACGTTCTCAACTCTACACGTAGAGTGCTTAGCGTCTATGTTGACTCTATTAGAGTCCGCTTTGCCGCCGATGTGTTTGTCTCTACTCTACCTGGGCTAGCTTGGTTTGTATTGACGACTCTAAATTGACTTGAGTGACCTCTGGGTCAATGGACCTGGAATAGACGTGATGACAGTAACCAAGAATCAATGAAATTATGAATTCTTCTCATGAAATAGGATTCATGTATTCATGGTATCGTGGTGCGGGTTGTTACGTTCCCTCAAATATGGTTGAGCGAAGCAATGGCTGGATCATGCGTCATGCTCGTGAACGGGTGCCACCAACGGGAATGGGTCTGCTTTGTCTGCCCGTCTTAACATGTATTGGATTGTATTCACGTATACATTTTTGAAACTTCAAGAAGCACTGTATACATAGCATAGTTTTGTTGGGTAGGTACCTATTGTAAAAAAATTTTTTTTAAAAGAGCAACTGCCGAGTTTATTGCTGGCTCTTCTCGGCAGGAAGGGCATTCCGAACCAGTGGCAGATTCATTTGACGATTCAAATGCACTTTGTAAAAGTTTATTTGAATAAAAAAAAAAAGACGTGTGGCACTTGGGGACTGCCGCGGTCTGTGGCCGCGGTAAAGCTATTGCATAGCATTTTTTATCAACGCCATCTAGCGGTGAGAGGAGTCCCGTGTCAGGTTATTTTCGTTACGGAATTTCTGGATTCGGTCTCCACGCTCAAGGCCCGCGATAGAAGCTATGCAATAGCTTAAAATTATTCTATTCTATTCTAGACAGACACTGCACCCTATTATAGTAACAGTAAGTACTACACACGCGTACAGTCGCCACTCGCCGTGCTGTGCGCAGGTACAGTAAGTAATTGTGCGTTGAAAGTGTACTCTCATTGTGTATAATGAGTGCGCCCGTTTGTGTCTATTTCACGGTGAAACTTTGACGCTAGATGTGATAAATTATAAAAATATCTCTCCCTCTCTCTGTGTTCCTCGTTACTGAGAGTCGTTACTCCTTCCACCAACCTTGCCTCGGTTTTTTGCGACATGCAAGGCTTCGTGGATCTTTCTATCGAGAGTCCCCCCCCGAGGTCTCTTTCCATCCACTTTGCCAGTAATCACAATCAGTTCTAGGTTGTTTTTGTAATTTTTACGCGGAAGAATAACAAACATACATACATACATACATACATACCAACTTTGGCCTTTTTAATATTAGTGTGACTAGCTTTTTCCCACGACTCCGTCCACGTAGAGATAGGTATTCTAAAATCAAGCAGGAATCGTCTATTTTTCCGGGATAAAAGCATTTTTTTTTTATTTACTTATTAGGACAACCAAAATTATTACATTCCATAAAATACTTAAAAATTACACAAATAAACATAATTAAAATGCACAACTATTGAAAGTGTCACAATATTTGCCAAAAAATTTAAAAAGCGTAAGACTGCAGTCAAGGTCTATCTTGTCGTCAAATAAATTAAAAAAAAAGACGTGTGGCACTCGGGGACTGCCGCGGTAAAGCTATTGCATAGCATTTTTTATCAACGCCATCTAGCGGTGAGAGGAGTCCCGTGTCAGGTTATTTTCGTTACGGTATTTCTGGATTCGGTCTCCACGCTCAAGGCCCGAGATAGAAGCTATGCAATAGCTTAAAAAAAATCAAAAATAAGACACATCTAGTGTAGGCGAGTTCCTACTTCTGTATCCGTGTACAAATGACAGCTTTTACGCCATACCGCGTCATACGTGTTCCCGCTAAGTGGGGAAACATCGTTTATCCCGTCTTATAACTGGGTTTCGACTAAAAAATTCATAAATTCCACCACTTTCGGCACAAGGCTAAGCCTTTATTTCAATCTTGCTAAGTGATGACGTGAATTTTCTTGCTAGATCTGGGAAATTGGTGAGATAGCACTATATTGTATGTAAAAACTAGGGTCCAGGCTTAGAATATTTATACCAGGATAATTTTCATGTCATTTATGCGGGACCTTTTTTGAGATCATGCGTTGTGCTCGTGAACGGGTCACGGGTGCCACCCATCTTAACATGTGTTAGGTTGTGGTAGGTGTGCATTTTTGAAACTTCTTTGTGGAAACACTGTAGGTATGCATAGCATAGTTTTATTGTTACCTATTGTAAAAATTTTTTTTTTAAAGCGTAACTGTTGAGTTTCTTGCCGGCTCTCCTCAGCAGAATCTGCATTCCGAACCGGTGGTAGATTTATGACGTGTTATAAAAGCTATAAGTTGGCCTACATAAAATAAATAAATTATGATTTTGATTTTTGAGAGCGGCGTGAGAAGCGTCCCCGTCCACGTCAAGTTGGCCGTTATCGACCGTTACATAATGACGTCATACCGTAATGTTGACAAAAAAATAATTAATTGTATTTTTTACTGTAACCCACAAATCAATCTTGCTAAGTGATGACGTGAATTTTTTTGCTAGATCTGGGAAATTGGTGAGATAGCACTATATTGTATGTAAAAACTAGGGTCTGGGATAATTTTCATGTCATTTATGCGGGGCCTTTTTTGAGAGTGGCGTGAGAGGCGAAAACAGTTCTTGCAATTCACGAGGGCGCGTGAGCTGTACTTGTGGTTGCGTCGTGTACATGCACATGGGTAAGTGTACGTGCCTGTCAGGAGCCTAGGTGGGAGCGGTCAGTCGCGAGCAAGCTCTTGCTCTCCATGTGACACTAGCTTTTGCCCCCGCGACTTCGTCCGCGTGGAATTAGGTATTGGGGTGGAATTTTCAAAAACTGTGACACACGTACTTCTTTATTTTTAACCGAAAGCTCTAATACCAACTTTGATGGAAACAGCTTGAAAAATGACGGAGTTTCATATAAACTTCCATCCCCTATTTAAACCCCTTAGGGGTGGAATTTACAATAATCCTTTCTTAGTGTGCGCCTACGTCATAAAAGGAACCAACTGTAAAAATTTCAAGTTTCTAACTTCAGTAGTTTAGGCTGTGCGTTGATATCTCAGTCAGTCAGTCAGTCAGTCAGGACTTTGAATTTTATATATATAGATAGGCTACTTTTAATCCCGATAAAACACAGAGTTCCCGGGGGAATTTTCAAAAACCTAACGACGGATGAAGTCACTGGGACTAAGTTATTTACCATAGGAGATAACAATTTATCTCAGCTCAAGTTCTGAAGACCATCCATCTTGTAATCACGCTCAATCAAACAACGGGTAGAGATAACTTTGTTTATTAACATAAGAGCGGTTTCACACGGTCAAGCGGCGCCGCAGCGTTTTTTTTTAATCGCGCCGCAAAGAGGCTTTTCTTTGCCTCAATCTCTCAAATGTTTTAAAGCCTCAAGCTTCAATAGCCCAATGGTTAAAGTGCGGACTGTAAACTGAAAGGTCGCAGGTTCGAGCCTCATCCGTTGCACTATTGTCGTACCCACTCCTAGCGCAAGCTTTTCGCTTATTAGGAGGGGAAAGGAGAATATAAGTCAAGTTCAGCTTGGCTAATATTCTTTTTAAAAAAAATCAATACATTACAGCGCAGCTGCTACAACTGAATCGAACCAAACTAAAGACAGTTGTAGTTACGATTACAGGACATTGTTCGCTCAACAAACACTGTTGTTAAACAAGTGTTAGAAATATTTTTTGCGCGGTAAAAAAAGCAGTAGTTTGATACAAATTTTACGCGGTTTTTAAGCTATTGCATAGCTTCTATCGCGGACCTTGAGCGTGGAGACCGAATCCAGAAATTCCGCAACGAAAATAACCTGACACGGTGAGCCGCTAGATGGTGTTGATAAAAAATGTTATGTAATAGCTTTACCGCGGCAGTCCCCGAGTGCCATACGTCTTTTTATTTTCTAAGTATTATTTTAACGGGTATTTCCATAAGGATTGCAAGTGTTATAGAATTGCGACAAAAAAAATCGCGCGGATTTTATTCGCATTGCGGGCTGTCTATTGCAGAATTGCGAAAAAAAAAACGCGCGGTTTTCTTGGCAGTGTTGTCTAGCTCTTAACATCAGGTGACCCGCCTGCTCGTCTAGATATTTAATATTTATATAATATGTATATCAAAACCGAAGTTAGTAAAACATACATAATATAAAAAACCTAAGTTATAGTTAATGTAACAATGGTGATAACCGTTCTATTAGGACATAATTACGTTATTTCTGTGGAGGTAGTCAAGAATACACAACGTAATATAGACTACTTGCACGATAACATAATTAACTGAACCGGTTACCGGGTTAACTAAACAGTAAAGTGAGTAGTTTACATTTAACTTGAAGGGAATAAAGTTGTTTTATTAGAACGGCCGGACATTCGGAAAGAAATGTAACGAATCACTTCCAAATACGACCTCCTTCATTTGCATGTAGAGGCGAGCACAGAATTGGGTACTTCACTATTTTTTCACATTAAAAATTTAATAATATTTTTTCACAACTCCCTCAATATGGGTATCAAATACACCGATAAATTTCAAATTCAAGATGGCCGCCACCACAAAATGGCGAATTACATTTTTTTTTCATTTCACTTGTCGGGGGTGTTTTAAATTTTCAATTTACACTTGTTAAACTCGCAGTTACTTTACCTTGTTAACTTGCCAAAAATAATGTTAATAATCTCAGTTTCCGTGTTAGATGAATTGAAACGGGGAAGATTACTGAAAACTGTTAGGCAGACGGCGCTGTTTATTTGTATACTAACTGTTGCGCGCGACTTCGTCCGCATAAATTTCTATTATTATGATCGCGATTAAGTTTTTAAAAAATATGTTTTAAATATGGATAATTTTCCCCGTTTTTGCAAGATTTTTCACTGATGCTTCGCTCCTATTGGTCGCAGCCTGATGTTATATAGCCTAAAGCCTTTCGCGATAAATGGACTATCCAATACAAAAATAATTTTTCAATTCGAACCAGTAGTTCCTGAGATTAGCGCGTTCAAACAAACAAACTCTTCAGCTTTATATATTAGTAGGTATAGATTGTGTTTTCAAGTTCAAGTTCAAGTTTTTGCGAGATTTTTTTATAAATATTTGTATTGTTATAAAATGCACGGTAAAGCACCATTTTCAGTGAGTGTACCCGCAGGTCTCCCACACTTTCCCCGTCGCTCAGCCATCAGTCATCCATTATCACTCTCCCCGCTCGCCTGGCGCATACATTATAATTATATTACCAGATTACCATACAACACCCTGTATGTGGGCTGTGGCGGGACCGGGACTTCTTGATACTTTGGGTAATTATAAAAAGAAAATCAAAGGTCATTGGGCACCTTAGTATGGAAACCATACCCATGGCGGACACAAACGAAATATAGCAGAGTGTATTGATATATGGCTCTGATTTACTATGGCATTAGTCGCATTAATGTGAGCCACGGGAATCTCGAAAAATTCAAGTGTTAGAAATTGATATAGGGAAGATGAATAAAACGCTAATTCATTCATGTATTTTTTATTCAATTTGATCCAAATCAAGCATTATTTATTTATTTAAAGACAAAAAAAGTGAACACAATTTACACCATAATTTATAGACCAAAGCATTAGACTAAAACTTGTGGCTGGTGATTGCAATTGGCAGCCCAATTAGACCGTAGCCTGTGCTAGGGCTGTCCAAAATATCCTCGGCCCAATTGTATTTAATTTTTATTAAAGTTCTGATCTAATTTTTTTTTTTGATATTATTATTTCATGTAGGGACACGTCGAGACTCTACCACCGGTTCGGAATGCAGATTTTGCTGAGAAGAGCCGGCAAGAAACTCATCAGTTGCTCTTTTCAAAATAAAATATTACAATACGATAACAGATAACATTGCGGCAACGATGATAGTTTAGTTCAGACTTTGAGCTGCATTTTAAAGGGTCCGAGGTTCGAACCCCTGGCCAGCAACTCTTGTGTGTTTTTGTAAAAAATAAATAATGTTGTTAAGGAAGGTTGTATCTTTTGAGGAAACCATGGCTCAGTTATCAGTCATACATAAATCTACCACCGGTTCGGAATACAGATTCTGCTGGGAAGAGCCGGCAAGAAACTCAGCAGTTGCTCTTTTCAAAAAAAAATTTTTTACAAAGGTCCAATCAATCTCCAGTATTAGTAGATTTCGTTCTATAGGTACTAGCAAACACACACACATATACTAAACCTTTTAAGCAAATATCAAACGGTTTCAGTCGCAGTTTATAATAACTGAATCAATAATGCTATACCCGGGGTGGGTAGTCAATAAATATGACTTATGCCTTACTCCCGTACCCCTTTACTTACCTCATTTGACCACTTGCTCCGTATAAATTGGTCTCTCACTATATATTATTACTGTATCTTACTATAAATTACTTAATATATGGGTGATTTACACGACAGACGAGTGAGAAATTCAAATAGGCTCATGATTTCTCAACTACGCCTCAAGAAAGTCCGAAAGTCTTTTATGGGAATGGGCGTGACGTTCTACAATAAAATGCCATATTCAACTTTAGACTCGCCTTTACACAAGTTTCTGTTGAAAATATTATGCTCAAAAAAGCATATAAAATTGAAGATTAAGTAAGTACATAAATGGTAAACTAATATTATCAATGTGAAAGTTTTTTTTTAATCAATGACAAGTTATTCATTGACCACGGTCTCACCTGATGGTAAGTGATGATGTATTCTAAGATGGTAGCAGGCTAACTTAGAAGGGGTATGGCAGTGTGCATTCAACCCAAACCACTTATCTGTTTCTACACGCTATCGTACCGGAACGCTAAGTCGCTTGGCGGCACGTCTTTGACGGTAGGGTGGTAACTGGCCACGGCCAAAGACACCCACCCATTAACAAATATATAATAATACTAGCTGTTGCCTGCGACTTCGTCCGCGTCAATTTCTGATATTATGATCGCGATTAAGAAGTTTTTAAAATAACATATTTTAAATATGGATAATTTTCCCCGTTTTTGCAACATTTTTCACTGATGCTTCGCTCCTATTGGTCGCAGCGTGATGTTATATAGCCTAAAGCCTCCCTCGATAAATGGACTATCCAACACAAATAGAATTTTTCAATTCGAACCAGTAGTTCCTGAGATTAGCGCGTTCAAACAAACAAACTCTTCAGCTTTATAATTTTAATAGTATAGATTACTAGTTATGTTAATATTAATAATGAAATTCCGTAAGTATAACAAATACGAAATAAAAATATTTGCGCAAAGTGAGCCAACGATGCGTAAATATTCAAATATTATAATAATATCATCGTATGAATATTATTGTTACATAAGTAAATATTATTGAAAAACTAATATTATTCACAACCTTTCACGCATATCATTTGTATGACAATCAAATTATCATAAAGCAAAATACTACTGCCAACAAAGATGTAGAGTATATACTAGAATAACTAAATAAATATTACAAAACAGCTAGCTGATACCCGCGACTTGCTACTATCTGCGCTAAGTTATGTCCTCTATCTCCGATAATATTTAGTAGATCTTCACCAAAATTTGAGAAAATATTTTTAATAGTACACAATTTATAAAAGAAAAAGAATTATCCAATTCGGTTTAGATTTGAGGAAGTTATGGAGCAAAATCAATAAAATCTTTCATCCCCTATCCTGGATAAACCTTATTGCTTATCAGGATAAAAAGTACCCTATATACTGACCAGGAGTATCAGCTACCATTATACCAAATTTTATTTAAATCCTTTTAGTAGTTTTCGTGTGATGCGCGCACAGACAGACAAAAAATTCAAAAATATTTGTTTTGGGCTCAGTATCGATAATATAATTAAGCATCCTCCGATTAAAATTTTCAAAATATATTTAATATACAGAATTCGTCCTGTTACAGTTTTACTATAAGACTTTTGTTTATTCGATGGCTGTGATCTCACCTGATGGTATGTGACGAAGCAGTTTAAGATGATAGTGGGCTAACTTGGAAGGGGTCCGACGCTTTTGAATAGAATAGGATACAAAATACATATCTTTATTGGCAGCTATGAACACAAAATGTACAAAATAAATCATAATTTCAAAACGCAATCCTACTAAACTATACCTACTAGTCATAGTATTCGATATCTATATTAACATGTTTTGGATTATTTTGCATTTTTGAAACTTCATTGTGGAAACACTACAGTGTTAGACATAGCATAGTTTTCTTACCTATTGTAAAATTTTGTTTTGAAAAGAGCAACCGCCGAGTTTATTGCTGGCTCTTCTCGGCAGGAAGGGCATTCCGAACCAGTGGTAGATTCATCGACGATTCAAAAGTACTTGTAAAAGTTTATTTGAATAAAAAATATTTCTATTCTATTCTATACTTTTGGGCACAATCTATAACACATCTAGAAGAATAAATGCAGCTATATCGTGGTGAAAGGAAGCGCTCTGCTAACGCGGTATTGTCGGGATCAGAATACCAAATGAAGCCGTCACTCAGGTCGGAGCAATACGGATTATTTCCACTTTAAATACATTTATCTTGTACTACGAATAAATGATAAGTAAGGAAATCTAATTCAGAACAAAATACACTTAAAAAATGGCCCTATTTCAAATCAAAACGACGTATGATTCAAAATACTGATATAATACTTGTGTTTACTTTTAAGTGGTCACTACAGTTAGCAAGCTTTAATTTTAGAATGTTTTAATTTAAGTGTACGTATTGTAAGTGTCCGTTAGTAGACCAAATAAATAAATAAATAAATACGAATCATTTCCGAGGTTACAGATAGACATGCTTGGTGCTTGGTTCAAATTCGGAACGAAAGCAGGGATTGGTTCGCGCGTGTGCTGTTCGCACGTTCGCTATGACAGCTGAGTCATTGGACGATGTTATGAAAATTTGACGTGCAAGAAAAACGACTAACTGTTGACGTGCTAATTTTGTTTTTAATCCCCGCCTCTAATGGCTCAATTTTAATCTCCACCCACTTTGGCACAATTTTTGTTGGGGTCATTTTTTTAACGCAGTTAGACTTCCTTACTTATTATTTATTCGTAGATCTTGTAGCAATATTAGTTCTTGCGATGATAGCGTACTGGGGACTTCCTTTTCGAGGATCCGGAGTTCGATTCTCGGCACGAATTTGTGACATTTCGGACCAAAAAAAAAAACAATTGAAGCTGTCACTAAGGTCTAAGCAATACGGAATATTTTTCGTCTTGTAAATATTAGTTCGTGAAACGGCGATAGCGTAGTGGTTTAAGTGGTTAAGACTTTGACTTTGTCTTTACAAGGACCGGGTTCTAATCTCAGGCAAGTATCTCTAACATTTCTTCATACTTTGCTTTTATTTCTTCATACATTACATACTGCGGCTTCGCTTGCGTGGATATAGTTTTTAAAATCCCGCGGGAACTCTGGATTTTCCGAGATCAAAAGTAACCTATGTCACTCTCCCGGTCCTCAACTATACCCATGCAAAAAATCACGTAGATCCGTTGCTTTGTTGCGGCGTGATTGAAGGACAAACCAACAAAGAACCCTTCCGCATTTAAAATTTTAGTGAGGATTAGGATCTTCCAAAATAAGTAAAATACTTTTTAGCTGTCAGTTTTAAGTTTAATAACCATTTAAATTAGGTTTCGCTTAAAGTACAGAAGTGCGTCAAATGATCATGACGTCACAATTCACTAATATTCTCTTGAACGGGTGCCACCAACGGGAATGGGTCTGCTTTCTGTCTACCCGTCTTAACATGCATTGGATTGTATGTAGGACTTAAGAAACTTCATTGTGGAAACACTGTATACATAGCATAGTTTTATTACCTATTGTAAAAAAAAATTTTTTTTTTTAAAAGAGCAACCGCCGAGTTTATTGCTGGCTCTTCTCGGCAGGAAGGGCATTCCGAACCAGTGGTAGATTCATCGACGGTTCAAAGGCACTTGTAAAAGTTTACTTGAATAAAAAATATTTCTATTCTATTCCATACAAGCTTCCATACTATGCGCGCTTATTTTTTTAAGCTATTGCATAGCTTCTATCGCGGGCCAGCGTGGAGACCGAATCCAGAAATTCCGTAACGAAAATAACCTGACACGGGACTCCTCTACGGTGAGCTGCTAGATGGCGTTGATAAAAAATGCTATGCAATAGCTTTACCGCGGCAGTCCCCGAGTGCCACACGTCTTTTTTTTAATAATTTTTGTTAAGAGTTGCTGGTTTGATTCTATGCCAATATCTCTGAATAGTAAACAAATAACTTATCTATTCATGGTAAATAAGAAAGTAATAAACGGAGAATCGGAGATATGAAATGCATTTTTCGGAATCCGATCCGGAGGTTTTAAAAATAGAATGTTCATAATCGGAAAATCCGGTGATGGACGATCTCAAGCAGAGAGGTCACGACCTAGGCTTAGAGCCGGTGTCACTAGACTTGGCTGAAAACTATACACCGCACTCTCATTCATTCCCATTCATTCTCATTCCCATTGTTTTGTTTATATTTCTTCCCTTACAATGGGTTGCCTGGAAGAGATCGCTTTTTATACAATCGCAATATACTCCTTTTTTCAGGCTGTCGTGCCTGAAAAAAGGAGTATATTGTTTTCAGGGTTCATGTATGTATGTATGTGAATTCCTATATTCCACCATAACTTCTATACGCCTGAACCGATTTTGATGAATGAGGTATCGTTAGAATCCTTAGCTTATTCCGGGTGATATAGGCTAGTAAAATTTAAAAAAAATGATGGGGTGACATTGTCCCGCATTAAAGACTAAAGTTGAGAAAAATAATTCGAAAATAAGATTAAGTATATAAACTTCATCTAGAAAATGATGAATAGATTCCAAAAATATATAACACTATAGTTCAATGTCCAGTGATTCATAAAAAATAGTACCATTTAAAAATGTGCAGATTCCAAAGGTAATGACTGTAGTATTTAACTTTTTAGTTCGTTTTTTGGCTGGGCAGTCGTATTTTTTAATATTTTTAATTATTTAGCGATAAGGTCGCCTGTTGTACTCTGTGTTATTTATGTGTGTTAGTAATGTAAGTTTTTATTTGGTGTACAATAAAGAATATTTTCATTTCATTTCTCACTCTGCTTAGACTCAAGACAGAGTTAAAACGAGACCGATTTGTGTCTGAACATATTTGTGTCTTTTTTTGACTCTATTTTAATTCGGAGCACGCACGAGCACTTTTTCCCCTTTGTAGTCGAATTCCAAAAATCTTTTTTTTAATGAATACATAAAATTATGATTTATTCATACAAAATATTAAGTATCATAATTTCAAGTTTCTAACTCCAGTAGTTCAGGCTTATGTTGGTAATCGGTACAGATACATTCCGGAAAGTCGGAGTCATTGGGAATGGACTTCGTTTGGCGGAAAATAAGTACGATTGCGTTTTTAACGCATTAAAGACAACATTGGCGTCACCCCAATCGGATACCTCATTCAATATCAAATTAATGCTTTCAACTAGAGCCTACGCTCAAGAGTTTCAGTTCCACTAGCACTTTTTAATGAATATCTTACGAGTTATTAGTATACATGGTGTATTTGGCGCTTTCTACGCTCCTGCACACTAGCATCTATCGCGTTTCACACGAGGTTTCGGGTATATTTTTTTTCATCTATCGCGGGGATTTTTTTCTGACATTCTGCGCACTGTTAAGTGCCACTGGCTCCCGGACTAACCCGAAGTTTGAATTTGGAAACGGAATTAACTGCCATTGTTTCTACGTTCGATTTACGAAGCAGAATCATTCTTTCGGTCCGAATGGCTACGGAATCCATTCATTTTAAATTTGAAAATGGAATCGATTGGATATTTCTTGTTTTTTTCTTTTCTTTCAAATGTATTTTGTTCTAATTACAAAAAGTACCAATATCTTTTTTTAAATAATAAATAGTTGTAATTATTTAATAATAGTGTATTTTTTTATATTTGAGTTGATTGAATGAAAGGTAAATTGCGGTTAAAAAAAACTAGTTACTAGATCTCGTTCAAACCAGTTTTCGGTGGAAGTTTGCATGGTAATGTACATCATATATTTTTTTTAGTTTTATCATTCTCTTATTTTAGAAGTTACAGTGGGGGGGACGGGACATTTTACTTTGGATTTTTTTACTTCGGAAATGTCTCACTATTCAGTTAGAAAAAATGATATTTTTGAAGACCTATCCATAGATGAAAAAAAATAATTTGAGTTTCAGTTTTAAGTATGTCCCCATACTTAAAACTGAAACTCAAATACCCCCAAAATTTATTGTTTTTTTTTTTCTATTTTTATGTAAAAATCTTAATGCGGTTCACAGAATACATCTACTTACCAAGTTTCAACAGTATAGTTCTTATAGTTTCGGAAAAAAGTGGCTGTGACATACGGACGGACAGACAGACAGACATGACGAATCCATAAGGGTTCCGTTTTTTGCCATTTGGCTACGAAACCCTAAAAACGGTGTGGATTGGCAGACTTCACACACCTTTGAAAACAAATATGGAAAAATCTCTGGTTTCTCACCGCGTTATTAAATTCCAACTAGGTTTATAGACTTCGCAGATGACGTAATTCTCGATTTCAAGTACATTAATCGAGGATTTTATTCGACGGACACAATAGAGGGTAGTCGATAAAAAATCGATTTGGAAGCTGGTAGCGTGCGGCTAACGATCTTATGTAGGAAGTGTATGCAAAGTGGTAAGCTATTGTGGTATTCTGTATCTGGTGTGGATTGGCCACTTGCAGTGTATTAAGATCTCCAAATAAAAATAAAAGCATCTACATTTTTTTTTTATTCGATGACAAGATAGCCCTTGACTGCGATCTCACCTGATGGTAAGTGACGATGCAGTCTAAGATGGTAGCGGGCTAATTTGGAAGGGGTATAGCAGTGTAAATTCAACCCATACCCCTAATCGGTTTCTATACACCATCGTGCCGGAACGCTAAATCGCTTGGCGGCACGTCTTTGACGGTAGGGTGGTAACTAGCCACGGCCAAAGCCTCCCACCAGACCAGACCAGAGACAATTTAGAAATTATAAATTCCTTAATTGCCACCGCCGGGAATCGATCCCGAGACTTGGGAGGTCTCGGAGGTTATAAGACCACAGCGCTCACCACTGCGCCAGGGAGGTCGTCAAAAAGCACATTATCATAGAACATTATCATAGAAAAACATCTCTTTAAAAAAAATCATAAGTATATAAAATGTGAAAATATTAAAGTTTTTCAATCAGCAAGTCTTCAAAAATGCTTTTCATCTATTTACAAAACACCTTTCGACCAAAAGACACTTAGGAGGTTTTAAGCAACGACGATATGAAAAAAAAAAAAAATTCAATGACATGAGTCCTTGATAGCGTTGCCAGACGTCCCGTATTTCCCGGGGCATCCCGTATTTTAGACATAGTTTAAAATGTCCCGGCGGGATTGACTCTGTCCCGTATTTCAACCGTATGTACTTCGTTTTTCATTATGAAATCGATCCAAGTATTCACACACGCAACATTCGTAAAAAAGCGAGTTGATCACCGTTTTTAATTACGATTATAATTGTATTGATTTTTACATATATTATGTTAAAACGAATAAAATATTTTATAACTGACTCGATCCTCGGAAAAATATCAAAAAAAAAAAAATGACTAAATAATTTTGCTTTTTATTTGTCCCGGGTAAAAAACTGAAATCCCGTATTTTTTTGCCCATTTAACCATTTGTCCCTTATAGGCTGAAAAAAAATCTGGCAACCCTAGTCCTTGACTGCGATCTCACCTGAGTCGGCAAGTTCAGTTTGTCTAATATGCTTTATTAAAAAAAAAAAAAAAACTATTGTATATTTCTTAGCGACCAATGCACGCGTATCGCACTACGCTGCTAAAAATGCAAGCTGCGGTTCTCCTAAAATTCGGACGGAGTCGCGCGACAGGTTTATCGCTTCCTGAGACGCGGCCATGTTGTGACGTCATCGGCTGACCGAATTTCGAAATGCCTTAATGCTCCCGAGGAATCACCCTGTATATTATACAGAGTGCTTTACACATTAGCGAACTTTTGTGGGTGAGTTTTATTTAAGAACTAGCTGATTCCCGCGACTTCGTTCGCGTGGATTAAAGTCTAATCCCAGGAACTCTTTGATTTTCTGGGATAAAATGTAGCCTATGTTTTAATCCAGGCTATGAACTATCTCCATTCCAAATTTCAGCCAATCCGTCCAGTAGTTTTTACCTGAAAGAGTAACAAACATACACACACACATACAAACTCTAACCTTTATAAAATAAGTGTGACTATCTGATTCCCGCGACTTCGTCTGCGTGGAAAAAGTTTAGAGCGACTTGCTAGTATCCGCGAGAAGTTATGTCCTCTATCTTCGACGATATTCAGTAGATCTTCACCAAAATTGGACAAAATAATAGTACACAATCTATACTATTATAATAAAGAGAGAGCGCGAATTTTGTGAGTTTGTATGTATGTCCGGAGCAAACTTTGAAACCACCGCACCTATTTCAAAAATTCTTTTACCATTTCAAAGGTACATTATTCCAGATGGTTATAGGCTATAATTATGTTAATAAATGTATTGTGGCTAGATATTATGTGCAAATTTGTTAAAGAAGTCGGAAATTTTTTGACTCTTAAACGTTTTCAAGGCGTGAGCTGGGTCATATATTGTTATTGGATGAAAATGATGTATGAGTAAATTGTTCCTCTCAAAGGGTTCTAAAAAAAAGTCCGTGAGTAAAGCATATGTCTATTCGGCGCGGTAGATTCCTGTGGTTCCTGTGGTGATCTTATTTACAATCGTCTCCTATAAGAAGCTCTGTGCGATCGGTGCCGTAAAAACAATTAATATTTAAATTTTCAACCTGGACGAAGTCGGCGCGGGCTTCTAGTTTATAATAAAAAAAGAATTATCAAAAATTAAGAAGTTATGGAGCTAAATCAACAAAAACTTTCATCCCCTATCCCGGATAAATCTTATTGTTTATCAGGATAAAAAGGGTCCTATATATTGACTCGGAGTATCAGCTACCACTATACCAAATTTCATTCAAATCCGTTCAGTAGTTTTCGCGTGATGCGTGCACAGATAGACAAAAAATTCAAAAAAAAAATTGTTTTGGGCTCAGTATCGATAATAAAGCATCCTCCGATTAAATTTTCAAAATATATTTAATGTACAGAATTCGTCCCGTTACAGTTTTATTATAAGTATAGATGACTATAGCTTTTGCCCCCGCGACTTCGTCCGCGTGGAATTAGATTTTGGGGTGGAATTTTCAAAAACTGTGACACACGTACTGCTTTATTTTTAACTAAAAGCTGATGGAAACAGCTTGAAAAATTACGGAGTTTCATATAAACTTCCATCCCCTATTTAAACCCCTTAGGGGTGGAATTTCCAATAATCCTTTCTTAGTGTGCGCCTACGTTATAAAAGGAACCAACTGTAAAAATTTCAAATTTCTAACTTCAGTAGTTTAGGCTGTGCGTTGATATCTCAGTCAGTCAGTCAGGACTTTGAATTATATATATATATAGATTGAAAGCTAGTCATAAATGGCTTTAGGATTATTTCCACGGAATCAACTCTGCATAATGTGACGTCATAATACGTTGACCGACTTTCAAAAAGGTTAATGCGTCCAAGATATAGTGCACTTGGACGCGAAATGGCTGTTTATGTGAGTTTCCTTTAATTTATTGCCCGAAAAATATTCGATGATAGATGTACCTACTTACCTACTTACGAAGTACCACGTATTTTGCGCCAATATATATATTATATACTGCACTATGGCTAACTAATTTTTGCTCGAGACTTTGTCCAAGAGGAGATAAGTGTTTTTCCGGGATTAAAAATAACCTATGTCACCCTTCAGGACCTTAACTATACCCATGCAAAAAAATCAATCCGTCAATCTGTTACTGCGTCATTTTTTCACAAAAACAAACACTTTCACGTCACACTAATATAATAAAGGCGATAGATTGTTTGTGTGTGTGTGTGTGTGTGTGTGTTCTTGTGCCTGCGTGCGTGCTTGGGTGCGTGCGTGCGTGCGTGCATGCTTGTGTGCATGTGTACCGAACGAACAACGAACGAACCGATTTGGCTAAAGTTTGGAATGGAGATAGCTCATACCCAGGATTAACAGATAGACTACATTTTATTCCGGAAAGTTAAAAAGTTCCCGCGGGAATTAACGAACCTAAATCCACAAGGATGAAGTCGCGGGCATCGTCCAGCTTATAATAATATATGTCATCTCCCTTCGACAGTGTTTACAATATGGGGTTATTCAAGGGGCGAACCAATAAGTTCCTAAAGCCAGCAACGCATTGGTGGTGCCTCTGGTACTGCAAGTGTTCATGGGCGGCGGTAATCACTTTACATCAGGTGACCCGCCAGCTCGTTTGCCCGCTATTCATATAAAAAAAGTCTTGCGCGCAGCTTCACTTATATTTTTCAAACCTGACCTTTTTTTAAATTAAGGGCACGATCTTCGGCCGCAGTAACTTGCAAGCAATTGAAGTGAGGCCCACGAGCCACTTTGTTATAAAAAAAGTAAAACAGTTATGATAAAAAAAAAAAGAAAACTTTTTAGAGAAAAATTAACGGTAAAATATTCTTCTAAAAGCTTTTGCCTATTTTTTGACATTTTTTTTAGTTTTACTTTGATATACTATAAATACAACCTGAAAAACAATTAAAAATTACACTGTTTTCGGAATATTATTTGATCGAGTGAAGTTCAAAATATGGACTTTTGAACGGTAAAATAATTTAGAACGTGTATTAAACTACAATATTATATTTATAACCTATCAAAACAAACAATATTTGATTGATTTGATTGTTTACTATTGAATCAAAAACAGGCTGTTTTCGGAGATCCTGCCGTCAACTTTAAAATTAAAACTTTCAGGATTCATTCGGAAGGTTGACTCTTTGTGGAAAAAAAAAAAATCGCAAAAATGGATTCAGACCAACCATAATAATATTTTAACGATTTTGATGGAGTTTAAAATAAAGAAACGATATTGCTCGCATTGTCTCTCGGGATTGGTTTTTTCATACATTCGTAGTTGTATGTTTTTCTCATTTAAATATTGGGGTTCCGTTAACGTAAGGGAAATATTTAAGTGGAGATGAGAGTACATATTTCTGTTACTGTACTGTATTAAAACAAGTGTTTTGAAAAAAACACCCTCGACAGCTATATCTATCTATACTTATAACAAAACTGTAACGGGATGAATTCTGTACATTAAATATATTTTGAAAATTTTAATCGGAGAATGCTTTATTTCGATATTGAGCCCAAAAAAATATTTTTTTGTCTGTCTGTGGGCGCATTATGCGAAAACTACTGAAAAGATTTGAATGAAATTTAATACAATGGTAGCTAATACTTTAAGTCAATATATAGAATACTTTTTATCCTGATAAACAGTAAGGTTTATCCGGGATAGGGGATGAAAGTTTTTGTTGATTCTGCTCCATAACTTTGTCAAATCTAAACCGAATTTGATAATTCTTTTTTTATTATAAATTGTGTACTATTAGAAATATTTTGTCCAATTTTGGTGAAGATCTACTAAATATTATTGGAGATAGAGGACATAACTTCTCGCGGATAGTAGCAAGTCACTCTAAACTTTTTCCACGCGGAAGTTGCGGGAAATTATTTATTGTATTTACTTATTTCAGGACTAGCTGAGTCCTGAAATAAGTAAGTACAATAAATAATTAATACGGAACCCAATTTAAAGTCGAGCATTCTCGAATGAGAGATTTATCAATATTGAAAATTTTAATGGAAAATCTGTCATTTTCCATCGCAAGAATATTTATGTAAACCTATGCATATTTGGTTAAACGTTTTACTACGGGATGAAAATATTGTTACTCTGACATTAAAACGAAATAAATTTTGTATTTATTTTTCGTTTTGTGTCGGTTTTATAAACTAGTTTTTTTTTTAAATTAAATGGCAAGATAGTCCTTGACTGCGATCTCACGTGATGGTAAGTGACGATGCAGTCTAAGATGGTAGCGGACTAACTTGGAAGGGGTATGGCAGTGTTCAACCCATAGCGCTAATCTGTTTCGACATGCCATCGTGCCGGAACGCTAAATCGCTTGGCGGCGCGTCTTTGACGGTAGGGTGGTAGCCACGGCCAAAGCTTCCCACTAGACCAGACCAGAGACAATTCAGAAATAATAAATTTCCAAATTGCCTCCGCTGGGAATCGAACCAGGGAACTCTCAGTTATAAGACCACAGCGCTCACCACTGCGCCAGGGAGGTTGTCAAGCTGATGCCCGGAACTTCGTTCGCGTGGAGTGAGGTTTTTTAATTCCATCGGGAACTCTCTTATTTTCCGGTATAAGAAGTAGCCTATGTAATATCCCAGACTATAATCTATCTCTGTGCCAAATTTCAGCCAAATCGGTTCGGTCGTTGCGGCGTGATTGAGTAACAAACATCCATACATCCATCCATCCATACATTCATATATATTTTGCATTTATAATATTAGTAGGTAGGATAGGATAGTCGCGGGTCGCGACTTCATCCACGTGGATTTAATAAAATAGAAAAAATAAAATTTAGCGTCTTAAATTTCAAATAAAAAAAATATATATTAATTTATTTAAATCGGTCAAGCCGTTTTTGAGTTTTAGCTAAACTAACGAACAGCAATTTATTTTTGTAACCAAAATTAAAATAAGATAAAGTATTCTAGTTAAACAATTTAATAAACACAGTGAAAACATAAAACAAAATGATCAAAATATTTTGCATTTTAACAACATAATAATACAAGCTTTACATCCAGTTTTTATAACATTAATAAAATTAGGCATCTCGTCTCTCTGTTGATAAAAATCTAAATTACAACTTTTATTAAGTAACACATTTCAAACAATTTTTTTATACCCTCAAACCGCTTTAATGCTTTCCAAGACCAAAGATCTACACGGATACTTTTCGTAGGGAGAAGCTATATGCAACGTTCTTGTGGTCTAAACTACCAGACCACTCGCTCATATACAATCGATCAGTCTCTTTGAATTGTCCGTGAGTTATTACTGAGTCTTTGATACTTATGCTGTAATCTATAAGCCGCACTCTCACTCTGTTCAGACTCAAGACTGATTTAAAACGAGACAGATTTAAGCCAGAGCATATTTATGTCTCGTTTTAACTCTATCTTAAGTCCGAGCTAAATCAGAGCACGCTCTATAGAGTTCAAAATAAGTTAGCTTAGGAAAAATACTAGGAAAATTACAATCTTACGAGTATTTTTCCTAAGCTAACTTAAAACTTTAAACGGCATATTAGATGTTTTTACGCGTACTTCGTCTAAAGAAATCGATTTCGATCGTCTAAAGAACTAGACAGAGCGGCTTTACTACACGTTTAGAAGTTTTCTGTGATATAGTAATCAGGGATAATAAGTATCCTTTGTCAATCGTCCTTCTCCGGGATGAAAACTTACTTTTTGTTGAATTTTATAGCAATTGGGATAAAAAGGTTATATGAAAATGGAAAAGATAGACAGATAGTATCACTATCGTATTTAGGTACAATTAAAAATATTATCAATGGAATTTATGACGTCAGACTAATACTTTTGTCAGAATGCGTATCAAATGGCAGTTTCACAACGCGAAAAGTCGAAACTTTTGTCAGTAATGAAGCGCTATGTCTTCTCGTAGATTTGTTAATTGACGCTCAAACTAAACTCAACCCAATTCATATTAGACATAAGGTTTAAAATTCCTCGTCATAATGTTGGCTACTGCATTCCTTTACTGTCTTGACAAGTCGATAAATTTTTTTATTGTTCCCGGTTTTGGAATGGCTGTCATTTTATTGATAAAACGTGTGACAGTGTGACTTTATTGTTATAGGGTGACCATGAGTTTTGTGTTTATTAGGACCGTTTTTATTTATTTATTTATTTTTATTTTTTATGTACATAATTACGGAATTACAAGACAACATATATTAGAAGAAGTAGACATAGGTTTTTATTTTTGAGATGGCTTCGGCCGTGGTTAGTTACCACCCTACCGCTAAAAACGTGACATTAAGTGATTAAATAGCATTCCAGTATGATGGTGTGTTGAAACCGATAAAGCTAATGTATGTATTTATGTTTTTACAATGCCATAACTACCATTATACCCCTTCCAAGTTAACCACTATCATCTTAGACAGAGACTGTATCGTCACTTACCATCAAGTGTGCAATCAAGAACTTTTCATTGAATAAAAAAAGGGCCGACACGGGTCGACTTATATTTAAAATCTTTGTTAATGCTTTTCTTGGTTTTTTTTTTTACTTATCCTTCTTGCATGTTATTTATTTAAGTATTTAAGTTGGAAAATAGGTAACCTATCACAATGCTTGCGGTACTTACCTATAATTCGTTTAACATTTTATCTAATTTATTTAATTTAGATTTTTTATTGTTTTATATAAATATACCTATACCTAAGCTGTTGATAAACCAAATCTTTAGGAGATTTTTGAAAATTTCCGAATAGAGACGAAATTCTGATCGCTCTAATAAATCAAATTGAGATTAATTAAGTAAAAATTCTAAAACATGGCCACTCTACTTTGTTCATCTCAAATATATACTAAAAACAGCCAAAAACGAGCCGCTAAGAAAATAAATTTTGACATTAAATATGCGTATAGAATTTAACACAAGAAACCAACTTTCAACCTTAAAGCCCACAGAATAAAGTTCAAAATTAATATAGAACATTTCTAAAGAATTTTTAATACATCATTTAAATGTCAACGATCTCCTTTACGGCATATTATTTACAATGAAAAAAATAATTAACCGACCGAATAAAAAATCTATGCAAAGTTAGGAGATAAGTGGTTTTAAGTGGCCTCTTATATTGGTTGTAAATTATTTTTGATGAAGACCTGGTGACAATTTTTTCGAATGATTTTCTTAATTAGGTATTTTTTTATGTAGACACCTTAAACATACTGAATTGCGACATTATTAAAGTCCGATACTAAACTACGGCAAGCCTGAAAAGTCAAGAAAAAAAATCGCAAAAAACTCGCAAATGACAGCATAAATACTTTGGTACTTCCTGCATCCCTAATTTTTAACCCCTTTTTTAATTTGGGTTTGTGTGTGTGTGTGTGTGTGTGTGTGTGTGTGTGTGTGTGTGTGTGGCAATTTTGTTTTTTTTTTCTTTAAAAGGTGAACTATGTTTGATGAAAATCAATTATTTATTTTTTCACAACTCCCTCAATATGTGTATCAAATGAAAGGGCTTGACTAGTAGAATACTATACACTATGATAAAGAAATCCAAGATGGCCGCCACCACAAAATAGCGAATTACATTTTTTTATTAATTTCACATGTCATGGGTGTTTTATATTTTCAAACATCTGCTCCCGACTAATTCACCTTTCAAACAAAAAAACAAAATCAAAATCGGTTCATCCATTCGGCTGCTATGATGCCACAGACACACACACACACACACACACACACACACACACACACACACACACCCACACGTGCGTCGGTGTTAATTAACATAATTCACACTGACATTTACAAGTTTACAGTTCCACAATTTTATGGCAAATGGCAATTTGAGTTACGATTCAAACTCAATCATAATACAACTTCTAAGAACGGTCCTACCATTTGAACTCGCATGGATCTTAAAATGTTGGATAGAAGCAGGCTTTCAAAATCAAAATCGTAGGCCAACTTGTAGCACTTATGACACGTCATAAATCTACCACCGGTTCGGAATGCAGATTCTGCTGAGGAGAGCCGGCAAGAAACTCAGCAGTTGCTCTTTTCAAAAAAAAAATTTTGAGGAATATTATAAGTATTTTTATATTTTCTAATTTTTTATTTTCTGTAAGTGCAAATGCTACTGAAATATGCTGTTATAACATAGTTTTGAAAGTGTTTAAATTAATGTGAATACTTGTTTTAGATGTAATTATGTATAAAAATTGTTGCAAACAAGCAATTAAAAGAGATTAAAAACCCGACTGCTTTACAGGAGATTCACTTAAAATTTGCAGCTTTAAATTATCGTAAATGATCATGCGAAATGAAAAATGATGAAATAAACGTAACAATGATTTTCAAATACCTATTCAATGATACCTCAATTAACATAGTTCGTCGACTTTCATTTTTTCTTTTTCATCATATAAATTATAACGTCTGGTGGTCGCCATATTGCATTTTGATTAAGATCATGTCTTTAGTGACACTTCTAAAGTTAACACAAATCGATTGACGTAAGAATCATAAAAATCGGTCCACGTGTTTGGACTTTGGTCTCCAGAGCGCCACATACATACATCTATACATACATAGACTGATAAACACTATACCTTTTTGCGAGCCGCAGTCGGGTGATAAATGAATTGAATGTAAATTCAATTAAAATGCGAACCTATCGTAAACATATAGTAGAGGTTTTCACCTCAACATAATTTATAGGTTAAAGCAAAAGTTATAAAACACCTTTTAAAATTATAATGATTGTTTATGAGTTAGGTAGATGCTGGTATGGGCGGGTGTTCCTAATATCCCAAAAGAAAAACTATCATTTACGATGCATGCGAATCATTTTTTGGTGAGCCCTTTTTATGACCTCTATGGCTCCGTGGTCTTGATCCACGAATGTTCTTGTTCAAAAGAAGGTTCTTTTTTAGGTCTTTTTAAATCCCTACTTATTCTCCGCTATCACTGGATGCAGGCGGCGCAAGACCGAGGCCTATCGAAGACCATACAGCCTACAGGCAATCTTTTAAGCCTCAATAACCCAACGGTTAAAGGTGCGGACTGAAAACTGAAAGGTCGCAGGTTCGAACCCCACCCGTTGCACAATCCACTCCTAGCACAAGCTTTAGCAATAAATAAGTAAACTATCGATTCATAACATTCCCTCAAATACGGTTGAGCGAAGCAATGGCTGGATCATGCGTCATGCTCGTGAACGGGTGCCACAAACGAGAATGGGTCTTTCTGTCTGCTCGTTAACATGCATTGGATTGTATTTATTTGTATTTGTATTGTATTTAGTTGTATTTGTATTGTATTGGACTTAGGAAACTTCATCGTAGCAGCACTGTCAGAGGCGTAACTATACCGTTTGAGGCCCGTGGCAAATTCATCGGACGGGGCCCTCTCTCCCCCAATATAAAGAAGCTCAACCAATGAGATAATATTTTTTTGCTTTATAATAAATCACTAGGTGAAGTAGGTACATACAAACGCGAATACAATTACTTGATTTTCTAATAACCTTTAATTCAGAGCGTATTGAACTGTATGTCACAATTTTTGTATTAGTACCAAATTTCAAAGATTAAAATTCCTTTTTTCGGGCTTTTTGTTCAGCAAAAGTGTTAATGACATAAGAACCAAAAATGTCATTATCGCGAGCGAAGCGAGCGCGAAATTTTTTACGATTGTATTCTGCCACTACTCCACTAGTCCATATACTTGATGCTTAACTACCTGCAATACCAATCCACAACCGATGGTTTCTAAATCGTCACAATTTAGGTGGGCCTTACCAAGCAGAATCAGGATTGAGGAGTTGGTACCTGAAGTTCAATGATGTAGCCCAGTATTAACGGCTGCAACGCGCAGTTATGTATTCCATACTTGTTACTCCGAAAATGTTGCGAGCGAAGCGAGCGCGTAATTTTTTATGATTGCATTACGGCACTTAGTAGTCCATTCTTGGCATCTACAATAGCAACGTAAAAGCGACATTTTCGCGAGCGAAGCGAGTGCGAAATTTTTTATGATTGCATTACGGCACTTAATAGTTCATACTTAGCACCTACAATAGAAATGCAAAAGTGACATTTTCGCGAGCGGAGTGAGCGCTAAAATTTTTATGATTACATTACGGCACTTAATAGTCCACACTTGGCACCTACAATAGAAACGTAAAAGCGACATTTTCGAGAGCGAAGTGAGCGCGAAATTTTTTATGATTGCATTACGGCACTTAGTAGTCCATATTTAGCACCTACAATAGCAACGTAAAACTGATATTTTCACGAGCGAAGCGAGCGCGAAATTTTTTATTTTGTACTACGCCATATTTAGTCCTGTATTTTTGACGCTTGAGACCCTGCGCTTGTATGCGCCGCACACCTGGGATCGTAGGTAAAGTCGGCTCTACCAACTATTTAGTTATTGTTTGGGGTACCTATATTCAGTAATTAATTAGATATTTTATAAAATTTTAAAATATGTGTTTATGGACCTAATGACATTTAGGTACATACTTATACAAATATGTATGTATCTTTTTCATTTCTGTAAGTCATAAATAAAAATTTTGGCCCCAAATTTACCGCCCCTAAAATCTGCTGCCCTAGGCTCCAGTCAACTCAGCCTTTTGGTAAATCCGACACTGTGCAAAACCTTTCTTGTCCAAAAGAATTTAGTTTATATCAATTTTAATTTTGAAAATGATCGCTCGGCACTAGCCGTAATCACAGGAATGGCTATAAATGTTAGGATCATCTTGTGCTTCTGGCCTTCTCTGATCGGAGGCCCCTTCCAGCTGGGGCCCGTGGCATTTTGCCGTCATGCCACCCTATAGTTACGCCTCTGAGCACTGTATACATAGCATAGTTTCATTAACGATTGTAAAAATTTTATTTTTTTTGAAAAGAGCAACCGCCGAGTTTCTTGCGGGCTCTTCTCGGCAGGAAAGGCATTCGGAACCAGTGGTAGATTCATTGACAATTCAAAAGTGCTTGTAAAAGTTTATTTGAATAAAAAATATTTCTATTTCTATTTCTTAAAGAAAAAGAAGATTTTCCTCAGATTGGTCGCGTTTTACTGTATAGTCCACCATGCTAAGCAACTCCGGATTAGCAGACAATATTGGATATAGAACCTAGGACCTCAAAGATCCGAGACGAGATTTTAAACCCCTGTGCGAGAGGTACTCAAAAAATGAGATCCATTTCGAAAAATCCATATTATTTGGTTATAAAAATGAAAAATGCGCTCAAGTATTTACTGCCCCACAATTACGTTGAAGGGTTTTTTGAACGTTGAGGCTGTATCGTAAATCAGACCCCGCCCCAAGTGTTTGGGCTTCCAAAAATATCCTTTACTAACCGATGCCCGCAACTTCGTTCGCGTGCATTGAGGTTTATTAATTCCGGCGGGGACTCTCTTATTTTCCGGGATAAAAAGTAGCCTATGTGTTATTCCGGACTTTAATCTATTTCTGTGCCTTTCAGTCAAATCGGTTCAGTCGTTGCGGCGTGATTGAGTAACAAACATCCATACATGCGAAGGTTTAGATGTATGGACAATCGGACATACATACATCTATCTATATATATAAAATTCTAAGTCCTGACTGACTGACTGACTGAGATATCAACGCACAGCCTAAACTACTGAAGTTAGAAACTTGAAATTTATACAGTTGGTTCCTTTTATGACGTAGGCGCACACTAAGAAAGGATTATTGGAAATTCCACCCCTAAGGGGTTTACATAGGGGATGGAAGTTTATATGAAACTCTGTCATTTTTCAAGCTGTTTCCATCAAAGTTGGTATTTGAGCTTTCAGTTAAAAATAAAGAAGTACGTGTGTCACAGTTTTTGAAAATTCCACCCTGAAACCTAATTCCACGCGGATGAAGTCGCGGGGGCAAAAGCTAGTTAGTTCATAAAGATCATCCAAGAAATGGCGGATAAATTTATTACATGACTCATAAAGTAAGTTTTTAAAGTTGACAATGTACTGTGGTTTTATGAACTTAGGTTAAGTTAGTGTTATGTGATGTACTAAATTGAGGTTTAAGTTATAAGCGTTTCACCGCTAACTTAGAGTGGAAAAGCAAAGGTTTCCCGAGGAAATGTAAAACTTAGGTTTTAGGCTCATCTCAGCAGAATCTGCATTCCGAACCGGTGGTAGAGTCATGACGTGTCATAAGAGCTACAAGTTGGCCTACATGAAATAAATAATTTTGAATTTATTTTTTGAAAAATAATAGTTATTTAGGTACTCATTAACAAGATAGCAAAGTTCATTTTAGTTGCGAACGTCTAGTTTGAACCCCGAGCGGGCGAAGGATTCTAAGTTAGAATCCTGAGTGTAGTGAGGGATTCAAATGGACAAGAAAAAAAACTTTACTATCGTGTGATACATACAACTTTTCACCTAGTAGTAGTGGTTAGTTTTAAGGATGTATAGAATAAATAAATAAATAGTTCAAAAGGGCGCCTTTGCTGTCTAAAACCAATGAGCAAAAGTCGTTTTTGGTCACTCAGTGAGAAACAGTGTTGAACTATTTTTGAGACAACAGAGACAACACTTTTTTCACCGAGTGAGCAAAAACGACTTTTGCTCACTGGTTTTAGACAGCAAAGGCGCCCTTTTTAAGCTAGTGAGGTGAAAAATAAATGAAAACCGCTTCCGCTTATGACTTGCGCATGTTCATACATTACTAAAGGTATATTCACATCGGCAGCGTGGGCGCAGCTCATTACAATGCGGCTCTATTGTGCAGTTTGTGACATGTAAACAACTTTGTCACCTTAGTGTGGAAGCGGTTTGGGGGGAGTTCCTCCCCTTCCTTTTTAGGGTTCCGTACCGAAGGGTAATCAGCGGGACCAGGGGCTGATCCTGTAACTCAGTGCCTATCACCGATAATAGGCATTTTTATTCCATTGAAGGTTTCAAGAGAAATGTCATTTACTATTCCATAGTAAACCTTCAATGGATAAAAAATATATGTCACTGGCTTTCATTTTTTGATAGGCACTGAGTTACAGAATCAGGGGACTGGACCTATTACTAAGCCTGTCCGTCGGTCCGTCTGTCTGTCTGTCTGTCAGCGAGCTGTACCTCTTGATCCGTAATAGGTAGACAGTTGTTAAAGAATGTGTATTTCTGTTACCGCATAGATAAGAAAAAAATATTAAAATATTTTTTAAGCTATTGCATAGCTTCTATCGCGGGCCTTGAGCGTGGAGACCGAATCCAGAAATTCCGTAACAAAAATAACTTGACACGGGACTCCTCTACGGTGAGCCGCTAGATGGCGTTGATAAAAAATGCTATGCAATAGCTTTACCGCGGCAGTCCCCGAGAGCCACACGTCTTTTTTTATTTTTTAACCCCGACGCAAACGACGGGTGTTATAAGGTGTGTGTGTGTGTCTGTCTATAACATCGTAGGTATATTTTAATTTTTTTATTCTATTTGAAAGATGAATTAGTCGGGACTGTTCTTAGCTATGCTTGATAAAAATCCAAGATGGCTGCTGCCACAAAATGGCGGATTACATATTTCTATTTTAACGATTACTGACTGTCAAATTTCAGCCAAATCGGTTCGGATGGAGTAACAAAAACCCATCCATCCATCCATACATCCAAACTTGCGCATGTATAATATTAGTAGGATTAATATTCCACGACCTATCCATACTAGAACAGCCGTTTAAGCCTGCATGTAACATGTCACGGGCACATAGGACAATAGCCTAGCTTCCGACCCGGCGACGCTCGCGCTTGTACCTACATTGCCGTGTGCTTGTACGCATTGTTGCATGATGATGTATTGCCCTTTAGATTATTATTATTTAAGCCTCAATAGCCCAACGGTTAAAGGTGCGGACTGAAAACTGAAAGGTCGCAGGTTGAAACCCCACCCGTTGCGCTATTGTCGTACTCACTCCTAGCACAAGCTTTCCGCTTGTTTGGAGGGGATAGGAGGAAATTAGTCAACTTCAGCACTGGTAGCATGGGCAGGAGATAAAAGTTTTATCCCCCGATTTTATCCACTGACAGGGGATAAAATTATCTTTTCCCTATGCTAAAGCATGGCGACAGAGGAGAAGGCGATGTATATTTCTATGAGTATATCCACTGAGTGCTATTTCCACCGCTGTGCCCATGCTCGACGGGTGGATAAAGCTAAGCGAGGGGATAAACGTTTTATCCTTTTCCCGGGGATAAAATTTCTCCCGCCCATGCTACCAGGGCAGATCCACAAATATATCCATGCAAAAATGTAATTAATCACATCAATTAAGAACGAGAAAGCAAAGCGCTTAATCCGTGGGATTTCAAGCACGTAGAGGTGCAAACTCATACACCCATTCACCCGCACACCCATGCACCCATTCACCCATGCATCTATACACCCATTCACCCATGCACCCATGCACCCATTCTCCCATACACCCATCCAAACCTATGGGTTTATACACGCAAACTAAGTCATAAAGTAGATTATAGGTGCATTAATTATTATCATTGTAACTAACAGACACATCAACCGCAAACGTTCTGTGGTCGCCTGTGATTGCGGTTACCACTTTATCCTCCCCCCCTTAAAAAATCTGCGGTTACAGTCAATACACTTCATAGGAATGTAACCCCTATTCTAATTGAGCTTGAGGCTATAATCGTGTGAAATAATTTGTGCGCTTTGTGTATTTGTTCTAATTAACTTGTTTGGACATGTGACAGCTTTCATTGTTGACTTTGCACGGCTTTACAGAAACAGGTGCGAATTTTCGAACGCCTTTTTGCAGTTTTTTTTTTTTTTCAAAATAAAATAGTTATGATTTTTGCAGTCTATGTATGTATGTGACTGTGTATCTTTCTAAAACTGCTCAGCCGATTTTGATTAACGAAGTGGAAAATATTTGGCATAGGCTTCACTTTATAAGAACAAAATCAATATAACGTATGTTAAATAATTTTTTTTAATTGGTTAACAAAATAGTCATTGACTGCAATCTATTACAATATAGGGTCCCTATACAACATAGGTCACTCGTAACTGCCTCGTTGGTCTAGTGGTTAGCAAGTTCGACTACGGATTGCGAGGGTCCGGGTTCGATTCCCAGGTCGGGCCAAAAATGTATTGGGTTTTCTGTTAACAAATTTTCAGTACTAGCCCGGAGTTAGGAAGTCGGTGGTGAGTCACCCCCGTGCCTCGGAGAGCACGTAAAGCCGTCGGTCCTGCGCCTGATCTCTTTCCGGTCGTGTTGGATTCTCCGTCCCATCGGGCTATGAGACTGAGGGAATAGAGAGTGCACCTGTGTTTGCGCACACACTTGTGCACTATAATATCTCCCGCGCAGATGGCTAATCTCTGTGGAGATTGGCCGCCGTAGCCGGATTCGGTCGGGAGGATATTATTAAACAATATAGCGTCAGCCAATCCAGTTTTAATCATAGATTAAATATAAAGATCATTGGCGTCAGTAGTATAGGCCCTGTTAGGTAAACTATCTATTTATTGCACGTCCAAATTAATTAACGTTATCATCTCTCCTTATCCGTTGCGTACAAAAAGAGCGAAACAAAAACGTTTCAGCCGCACTTTATTATTACGATAATAAGCTGAAGATTTGAAATTACGTGCAAAAATTCTTAAATGTATTTTATAAATAAACAGATATTGGTTATCTTCCGTCCCTTTCATGCATGTAGGGGGTGAAAGAGAGGGGCGTACGTCCGGTATATTGGCGGTTAATTCATTTCGACGGCTCCGATAAGGGCCCCGAAACGTATAACTTTAAGTTTTAGTTTGTTTAATTTTGCTACAGTAATCAAAAGGTACTGGTTGGTTTTTGTGTGCGAAAATGAACTTTATTGCTTCGAGTTAGGGTTGTTGATTTTGGGATTTAAATTGGCCGGGCCAATCTAAATTTTGGGCGGATCCGCGGACTTTGAAATATAAGCGGTGAACACGAAAGTAAGCCAGGAGCCAGTGCCCCCAAAAGTTCAAATGTTTTCATTTGTAGCTGCCTACCACACAAAAATAACAAAGTGTCATACAAATGACGCAATAAATATGTAGCGCATTTAGCGTCCTTACAGACGTGAGTTTATATGGAGAAACAATAATTTTAAAAAGAATAATTGGAATATTCACGACATACCTTATAAGGAAACTAACTTTTTCCCGCAACTTCGCACATGTAATGTTCGATTTTTAAGCTATTGCATAGCTTCTATCGGGGCCAGCGTGGAGACCGAATTCAGAAATTCCGTAACGAAAATAACCTGACACTCCTCTACGGTGAGCCGCTAGATGGCGCATGTTTTATCAACGCCAACTAGCGGTGAGCCGCTAGATGGCGTTGATAAAAAATACTATGCAATAGCTTTACCACGGCAGTCCCCGAGTGCCACACGTCTTTTTTTCAAACCGCTATTCTACCCTAGAGGTTGAATTTTCAAAAATTCTTTCGTAGCGGATTCTTACGTCTTTATAGCTCTGTATGTTAAACAGCCCGATCCGTTCAGTGGTTTAAGATGTGCTTTGATAAATCAATCAGTCAGACAGTCAGTCACTTTTTCCTTTTAAATATTTAGTTTACCCTAGTAAGTAGCTTATTTGGAGGGGATAGGAGGAGTCAACTTCAGGTTGGCTAATATTCTTCAAAAATAATAATAATAATTTTTTCAGCTTACCAGAGATAACGCAGCAATTAAGTCATCCATATATAGCTTACTAGCTTTTTGCCGCGGCTTCACTCACGTTAAGTTCGATTTTTCAAACCCCTATTTTATCCCTTTAGGGGTTGAATTTTCAAAAATCCTTTCTTAGCGGACACCTACGTTATAATAGCTATCTACATGCAAAATTTCAGCTTGATCCGTCCAGTGGTTTGAGCTGTGCGTTGATAGATCAGTCAGTCAGTCAGTCAGTCAGTCACCTTTGACTTTTATATATTTAGATTAGAGGTGATTGAGATCGTTACACTGATGCAACGATCATGTTGATGATGTGAGAAGCCTCTTAACACACCTAAAAAAGTTTTCACCACAAAAACTATAGCATTAATTTTTAAACAATCCAGCCACTAGCTCTTGGCCTACAAATCGTTCGCAATGCTAAGCTGATTTGGACTGATGCACAGTGGCGACTGACGTTTAATTATTCCCGACCAGCGTATTATGGATTTTGGGCGTTCGTAATTCTTAAACTGACACCACCTTTTTAAGGATTAGCCGAAGTTATTTGACGCGCGTTATCAGGAAAATCGGCAATAATAAGTTGGGAGTGTCATTCATGGTTTACGAGGGAAAGAAATAAGTAAGTAAATAAGTAAGTTTTTTAGCTTTATTTTTCCTTTCACATAACTTTCAACTTTAACTGCGTCATCATCCAAGCCCAAACACAAGATTTTTTTTCCTCCGAGTCCAAGTCCAACGCTGGACAAACGTCTCTTGTAAAGATGGCGCCATAGAGAGATCTAATGGAATTTTCCAGAACTCGAAAAGAAATCCCTACTTATCCTTACTAATATTTTAAATGCGAAAGTTTGTTTGATTGTTGGTTTTTCCTTCAATTACGCTGCAACAGAACAACGGATCGACGTGATTTTTTGCATGGGTATAGTTGAGGACCGGGAGAGTGACATAGACCAGACAAAAATTGTAAAAATGTGGGGAATTCAACACTTCAACACCCAAAATAAATGAGCATTATTTCCCAAGGATAAAATCTTAACTAACAATAACAATTTGGCGCCAGTTTTGGAGTTCAGTTGCGAAAGAAATTAATAAGTAAGTAGATATAGAATCTACTTACTTATAATAAAACTGTAACGAGACGAATTCTATACATTAAATACATTTTGAAAATTTTAATCGGAGGATACTTTATTATCGATACTGAGCCAAAACAATTTTTTTTGAATTTTTAGTCTGTCTGTCTGTGCGCGCATCACGCGAAAACTTCTGAACGGATTTGAATTTTTGGTATAGTGGCAGCTGATACTCCGGGTCAATATATAGAATACTTTTTATCCTGATAAACAATAAAGTTTATCCGGGATAGGGGATGAAAGTTATTGTTGATTTTGCTCCATAACTTCGTCAAATCTGAACCAAATTTGAAAATTCTTTTTTTATTATAAATTGTTACTATTAGAAATATTTTGTCCAATTTTGGTGAAGATTTACCAAATATTATCGGAGATAGAGGACATAACTTCATGCGGATAGTAGCAAGTCACTCTAAACTTTTTCGCGGGAATCAGCCAGTAAATTAATAAAATTAAGCCTCAATAGCCCAACGGTTAAAGGTGCGGACTGAAAACTGTAAGGTCACAGGTTCGAATTCCACCCGTTGCACTATTGTCGTACCCACTCCTAACACAAGCTTTCCGCTTATTTGGAGGGGATAGGAGGATATTAGTCAACTTCAGGTTGGGTAATATTTAAAAAAAATATATATACAGTTTACTACAGAACCCATTCTCGTTTAACCACAACCAAAATTCTTAAACACTTTGATTTGATTGTTTTACGTAAAAACAACATGGCGGGCGGCTCTACACGTGTCCAGACGTAAAAAAACCCATTTGCATGTGTTAACGGAAGAAAAAACGTTTTTCCATATTTTGACAACTAATTTCGGAAAATATTCGACCTTGGTAAAGATCAATTGTAGGCATGTGAATAGGTAATTTGACCTTGAATAGTTATCTAGTACTAGCGGACGCCCGCGACTTCGTCCGCTTCTTCAATAGGCTACATTTTATCCCGGAAAATTAAAGAGATCCCGCGGGGATTAAGTTCGCGGGCACCATCTAGTAGGTACATATATATATACATACATAGATAGACTGCAAAAGTCATAATCATACCTTTTGGCTTGCCGCAGTCGGTTAAACATTGGAATTCAAATCTTTGCGTAGGAAATATGTGCTACTTATGCGAAATTGGAGGTCTTATTTTTTTTATTCGATGACAAGTTAGTCCATAACTGCGACCTCACTCAATGGTAAGTGACAATGCAGTCTAAGATGGTAGCGGGCTAACTTGGAAGGGGTATGGCAGTGTAGATTCAACCCATACCCCTAATCGGTTTCTACACGCCATCGTGCCTGAACGCTAAATCGCTTGGCGGCACGTCTTTAACGGTAGGGTGGTAACTAGCCACGGCCAAAGCTTCCAACCAGAGATAATTCAGAAATTATAAATTCCCAAATTGCCCCCGCCGGGAATCGAACCCGAGACCTCCCAGTTCCAGACCACAGCGCTCACCAAAGCGCTGGGAGGTCGTCATGTACTTTATGTATGTATTATCATAAAAAACTATAGAAACCCTAGCTAGTGGTCAACTATTATAGCCCAAGTGATATAAAAACAGGTTCCGAAGCCGTAGAAATGCTTCCCTTGCAAGCTAGTGCCTTCCATCTTACCGACATCATCATTTACGGACGCGGTTAAACCCGACCGCAACATAACCGGTTCGTAATTAACACAACCTTGTTTACTTAATTAACACGTAATATGCAAGAAAAGGTTAAATGATTTGCTATAAAATCAAAATCAAAATTTGTTTATTTCATGTAGGCCAACTTGTAGCTCTTATGCCACGTCATAAATCTACCACCGGTTCGGAACGCAGATTCTGCTGAGAAGAGCCGGCGAGAAACTCAGCAGTTGCTCTTTTCAAAAAAAATTTTTTAGAATGGCTAACAAAACTATGTATGGTTAACACACAGTGTTTCCACAAAGAAGTTTCAAAAATGCACTCCTACAACAACCTAACACATGTTCAGATGGGTAGACACAAAGCAGACCCATTCCCGTTGGTGGCACCCGTTCTCGAGCATGACGCATGATCCAGTCGTTGCTTCGCTCAACCATATTTGAGGGAACGTAACAACCCGCACCACACGACACCACCACAGAAATGTTTAAAGAGAGCATGACACACTTAGGCCACCCATGTTAAGGCATCGAATTAAATACTAATATTAAGATACTCATTTTAAGACATAACTGAGACACAAATAAAGTGGAAACACTGTAGAACAGAATACAATAGAATCATGTTACACAGGATAGTTATTACTGTCTCTATAATCAACCAACAAAAAAAATCTGTATGGTCAAGCATGCAGTTACAAGCTAAGCACCGCTTACCTCCCCAACCAAGCAAGAGAGCCAAGTTCCCAAGCAAGCAATGCCCCCACCACTCCCATGCACCACCACACAACACTTGTATACTACTCTCGACGCACGTTTCGCCCCGACACCGGAGCATCCTCAAATCAAATCAAATTTTTTTGGAACCGATTCGGCTGATCAGACAGATCATAGTCTGCTATAACACATTGGCTACTTTTTTCATTTTTACATTCTAAATAACCAATATCCATCGATGTTATATAGGTAAACATCGGGAATAGATTGTGATTTATTTAATAACGTTTCGATGTAATGTAATTTATCCAAGGCCTCTTCGTATTAGTGCGATTTAATTTATTGCGAACGAAATTACGAATGCGTTTTTATCTTACGAATAGTGTTGTGTGGTGTAAGACACAAACTTAACTCAGAAATTTTTCTTTTAACTCGTTTCCACCGTCACCATTCTATAAACCTCAAAAAACACTGAAACCCTACCTAAAGCCGTCTCTAACCGCCCCTATAACGGCCCCTGTCCTCACATCTAATCAATTTAACCACAACACGTCAGACAAACCACCATCTGTACGTGAGGGTAACTATCAAACATATCTAAGTACTATTTAATCAATTACACTCATCTAAACAATCAATATTTATTAGACTAGGGCGCGATTACTATCACAATCCCTTAATCAAATACAACGACCTAGACGCGAGAGCATCCAATAGCCGTATGAGTCATTGAATTATTATGTACCTCATTGGAAGGCACGTCTTTAACGGTAAGGTGGTAACTAGTTACTGCGAAAGCCTCCCACCAGACATATCAAAATTCCCAAATCAGTGGGATTTAATGCCATGCCCATATTTCTATCCTTACTATATTATAAATGCGAAAGTGTGTTTGTTTGTTGGTTCGTCCTTCAATAACGCTGCAACGGAGGTACTGATCGACGTGATTTTTTGCAAGGGTGACACAGGCTACTTTTATCCTGGAAAATCAAAGAGTTCCCGCGGGATTTTAAAAACTAAATCCACGCACATATCAGCTAGTATTTCTATTTCTATAATGCTAAACAAAATCCCGCAAAATCGCGCTACCAATTCCGCTTATCGCTCATGACTTAAGGCACAGAATAAAAACAGTGTTCTTGTTTTAAAAGATATTTCATGTAGGAACATATTAACGGCATGGTGCATTCAACATACACGCGGAGACAGGGCTCCGCGATATATCATGGCGCGGTGAAAATACATGTTGTGTAATATTTTATGCTTTTTTGTGCTCGCATGTAATTGTTATTAATGAATTATGATAAGAAAATTATGTATCGTGAACGGGGCTTGTTTAATGTGTCATAGATTATGTGGTTGTATCTATTCGCTGAACGAGTGTACATCTATCTATACATCTATACATCTATGCATTTTGCATTATGCAAAAGTAAAGCCTTTTGAAGAAATAAAGCCTTTTTGAAGATATAAAGCAACCATTTAATTGTTATTTTCAGAGAATAGTGAACACAGCAATTTTAATTTTTAATTAGGTGACAATCATAGACAATTGACATAAGACTACAGAGTACAGACAAATATATCATGGATAGGTACGGGTTGAATTCTTACATCAAAAAGAGCAAATGCTCAGTTTCTTGCCGGCTCTTCTCAGCAGAATCTGCATTCAAAACCGATGGTAGATTCATGACGTGTCATAAGAGCTACAAGTTAAGGCCTACATGAAATAAATAATTTTGAATTTTGATTAATTTGAATTTTGAGCTATGTGAGTTTTAAGTTATTAATAATCACGCGTTAATTTCTAGACTCTAGATATAGAATAAAATATAAAAAAAAGCAATGCTCATAAATAATTTTGAATTTTTTGAATTTTATCTAAACGCCAGCAGAACATTCCACACCTTATCGCTTCATTTCATTTTTTTTTTCTGGTGCGAGGCTTTGGCCGTGGCTAGTTACCACCCTACCGTCAAAGACCTGCCGCCAAGCGATTTAGCGTTCCCGCACGATGGCGTGTAGAAACCGATAAGGGGTATGGGTTGAACTTACACTGCTATACCCCTTCCAAGTTAGCCCACTGCCGTCTTAGACTGCATCGTCACTTACCATCAGATGAGATCGCAGTCAAGGGCTATTTTGTCTTCGAATAAAAAGAACCGTGTTATTTCTGTTCTGTATCGCTTTTCACCCGCTGTTTGCGGAACCCTAAAGCTAACGTAGGAGGTTAAGTGGAGGCTAGGTTTTTATCGATTTCTGTACTAAATAATTAACATTCACAGACTGGCTGCCATTATGTGAGTACCAAACTAGGATACCAGTTTATACCTTGTTATAAGATTACCCGCAGTGTCGGTAAAGCAGTCAATCCACCTAGCATTTGAAAGGAATCGAAGTATGTCTATGGTCTGGCCGCCATATTGAATTTTCTCACTAAGTAATGTTGCAATTAGGGTTGCTCGACGTCTCGTATTTCCCGGGACATCCCGTATTTTAGGCATAGTTTAAAATGTCCCGGCGGGACTGGCTCTGTCCCGTATTTGAACCATACGTCGTTTTTCATTATGAAATCGATCTAAGTATTCACACACGCAACGTTCGTAAAACGTACTCGTCTCGCTACTAACTTGCACTCGCAGCCCGCATCGACCAGTGACAGTGTTAGTGTCAGAATGACAATGTTAAAACTGACTCGATCCTCTGATAAAATGAAAAATAATAAAAAATGACACTAAATAATTTTGTTTTTTATTTGTCCCGGGTAAAAAACTGAAATCCCGTATTTTTTTGCCCATTTAACCATTTGTCCCTTATAGGCTGAAAAAAAATCTGGCAACCCTAGTTGTAATGTAATCCTACCAATTTAATTAGCAGTAGTTTTAATTTATTCAAGTTATTTTTTAAAATATTATTGATCTATCTTCTCCTCTTCTTCTTATTCAACTTATAGACGTCCACAGCTGGACATAAGTCTCTTGCATGGATCTCCACAGATCTCGGTCTTGCGCCGCCTGAATCCAGCGGCTCCCTGCGACTCGTTTGATGTCGTCGGTCCACCTAGTGGGGGGTCTGCCAACACTGCGCTTCTCGGTGCGGGGTCGCCACTCCAGCACCTTGGGACCCCACCGATATTGATCTATGAAACTAAATAAAGATTTTATTAGTAACTAGTTGATGCTCGCGGTTTCGCTCGCGTGAATTTATTTTTTAAAAATCCCGCGGGATCTCTTTGATTTTTCAGGATAAAAGTAGCCTATGTTACTCTCTCGCTCCTCAATTATACCCATGCAAAAAATAACGTCGATCCGTAGCTCTGTTGCAGCGTTATTGAAGGACAAACCAACAAACCAACAAACCAAATACACTTTCGCATTTATAACATTAGTAAAAAAGTACCTAAGAATAGTATAATGTAAATGTGCTTATATTCATTCGCTGTGTAAATGTACCATACTACGACATATTTATACAAAATTTGACATGACTGTATTTCTGCTCTGTGGTCATCGGCTTTGTATGTAAAGGACATTATACTAACAAAAATGCCCGTTTTGTATATAATTAATACGAAACTAGTTACGCCCCGTTGGTTCCAACGTGCTCGGTCGGTTCGCTCTTGCTTTTATTATAATGTTTAACAATCTGTCAGTGGTTAAGTTATCACTTTGAAGTACAAGATAATCCATATTAAATGAGTGTTTTACTTGTCGTTGGTCAATCGATTCCTGTTTCTTAGAAGGAAGATTAATCTTATATTAAACTAGCTTTTGCCCCCGCGACTTCGTCCGCGTGGAATTAGGTTTTGGGGTGGAATTTTCAAAAAACTGTGACACACGTACTTCTTTATTTTTAACTGAAAGCTCAAATACCAACTTTGATGGAAACAGCTTGAAAAATGACGGAGTTTCATATAAACTTCCATCCCCTATTTAAACCCCTTAGGGGTGGAATTTCCAATAATCCTATTTTAGTGTGCGCCTACGTCATAAAAGGAACCAACTGTAAAAAATTTCAAGTTTCTAACTTCAGGAGTTTAGGCTGTGCGTTGATATCTCAGTCGGTCAGTCAGTCAGTCAGGACTTTGAATTTTATATGTATAAACTAGCTGATTCCCACGCCTTCGTCTACGTGCTACGTGGAAAAAGTTTAGAGTGACTCGCTACTATCCGCGAGAAGTTATGTCCTCTATCTTCGATAATATTTAGCAGATCTTCACCAAAATTGGATAAAATATTTGTAATAGTACAGAATTTACAATAAAAAAAATTATCAAATTCGGTTTAGATTTGATGAAGTTATGGAGCAAAATCAACAAAAATTTTCATCCTCTATCCCGGATGAACCTCATTGTTTATCAGGATAAAAAGTATCTTATATATTGGCCCGGAGTATCAGCTACCACTTTACTAAATTTCATTCAAATCCGTTCAGTAGTTTTTGCGTGATGCGCGCTCAGACAGACAAAAAATTCAAAAAAAAAAATGTTTTGAAATGAAATGAAATGAAATGAAATGAAATATTTTATTTGCAAGAATATGGGTATACATAAGATCTTAAAACTTGAAGGTGCCGCATATTCAGTCAGGTAATAACTGACATACAAAATTCTAGTTGCTTAAAAACTAAACTTTGGGCTCAGTATCGATAATAATTAAGCATCCTCTGATTAAAATTTTCAAAATATATTTAATGTACAATATATTTAATGTACAAAATTTGTCCCTTTACAGTTTTATTATAAGTATAGATAGATTGTGTATACTATTAAAAATATTTTGCCCAATTTTGGTGAAATATTATTGGAGATAGAGGACATAACTTCTCGCGGATAGTAGCAAGTCACAGCTAGTTTATAAAATAAGCGTTTCTTTCTTTCTTTCTTTCTTATATATTCAGATTTAATAACACTTCACTCGGGTCACCTATCCGGTTACTGACTTTTATTGTCGCCGCTTACCCCCAAAGTTTTGATGTGCGCCGTTACAGTTCGGGCGCGTCATTTTATCTTATCTTATCTTTGTAAAGTGTCGGTGAGCGAATTAAATTCACACTTCGGCTTTATATTATAATTTTATGAAACTTAAATGTTAGGCTTGGTGTACATGCTATAGTTCAAAAAAAAGAAAAAAGATAGATATATTTATTGTTGGAAAAATACATTGCGGATTATAGCGACCGCAATTATTATTGACTAGCGGCCCATCCTGGCTTCGCATGGGTGGACATAATATAGCCTATGTTACTCAATGAATGTAGCTTTCCAATGGTGAAAGAATTTTTGAAATCGGCACAGTAGTTTTTGAGTTTATTCATTACAAACATACACACAAAAATACAAATCTTGCCTTTTTATAATAGTAGTGTACATGGCGGATTATAGCAAAATAATTCTAACCTTTAGTTTTCAAGTAAAATAAAAATGTTTATAGAGAACATGCTAAATTAAAGTACTCCTAGTCACACTAATATTATGAAGGCGAAGTGAGTGTGTGCGTGCGTGTGTGTATGTGTGTGTGTACTTGGAACTCCTTCATGCCACAATGAATGAACCGATTTGGCTGTTTGAAATGGAGGTAGCTATTACCCAGGATTAACACATTTTATCCCGAAAAACTGAAGGGATCCCGCGGGAAACATAAACCTTAATCCACGCGGATGAAGTCTCGGGCGTCATCTAATTATAAAATTAAAAGCTTGTGAGTTAATTACAAAATTTAAAAAAAAACTTTTGATAAGAACAACTTCTTTCCTTTTTTAGAGATAAGCTTCACCTATATCTACTTCTTCTAATGTATGTTGTCTTGTAATTCCCTATATGTACATAAAAAAATAAAAATAACATAAATAAATAAGTATAACTTCTACAGCACAAGTTAAAATTTAAATATCACAACGTGTGAAACGAGCTTTATCCCAAAAATTTGCAGCCAATTTCTGCGTACGGCCCAATTTTTTTAATACACGGATAAATTTTTATATTACGATAAGATCGGGACCAAATCAGACCCAAATCAGCCTCATTCGGACAACTTACCCGTCAGGACGTATGATGGTGTGAAAAGTTGAGTGAAATGAAATGACAAGAAAAAGTTTAAACTGTAACCCGACTTTTTTTTAATTCGTTGACAAGATAGTCCTTGTCTGCGATCTCACCTGATGTTAAGTGACGATGCTGTGTAAGATAGTAGCGGGCTAACTTGGAAGGGGTATGGCCAGTGGCGTGCACAGAATGTACTACAGGGTAGGCAGATGATACAAAATGGAAAAAATCTTCAGTGCGAATTATAAAAAACTTAAGGGTAAGCATTGTACAAATTATAAAAAGCCTACCCTTAAGTTTTTATAACTCGTACTGGCGATTTTCTCCATTTTATATCATTTTCCCGCGTTATGCCTACCCTGTGTGCACGCCACTGGGTATGGCAGCGTACATTCAATCGGCTTCTACATGCCATCGTGCCGGAACGCTAAATCGCTTAGCGGCGAGTCTTTGACGGTAGGGTGGTAACTAGCCACGGCCAAAACCTCCCACTAGACCAAACCAGAGACAATTTAGAAATTATTAATTCCCAATTGTCACCGTCGGGAATCGAACCCGAGACCTCCCAGTTATAAGAACACAGCGCTGATAACTGCGCCAGGGAGGTCGTCAAAGGCTTTATCCCGGAAAAACAGAAGGACCCCGCGGGATTTTTGGGTTTTGTACCCAAAAGGTAACTAACAGCAGTAACTGACAGCAGAGAATAATAGGGTCTCGCCCTATTATTAACAACAAATAATAAAAATAAATTTGAATTAAAACCTACTAGAAACGTGTTTTTTCGGCGTTTTTTGGTACGGAACCCTTTGACCGGTCATTAAAATCTAACCCCACAGGGATGAAATTGCGGGCAAAAACTAGTAAACCTTATAAGCTACCTACTCTTTAATAATATAACATAACATCAAAAAAACAAACCGCTCTTGCCGTGCATACAAAAACCCCGGCCATTCGTATTCCGACCCATCTCATTTCAAAACGTTCTGTTTTCGAATTTGCTTTTTTTTTTTAAATTCCAGCCAATGCAACGATTCACGTCCTTTCAGCCTTTTAAAAAAGGCTTTGAGTGAAGTGTGAGCTCGCTTTATTTCTATTGTACCGACACTTTATTTTTCTCGTCGACTCGGATATTATTATTATTTAGTCGTCGATGTATCCGCAGAACGAGTTTCGAGCCGGCGTTTGGGCCGTGACCTTTAGGGATGTGCACCAGTCACGTTTCTATCGATATCGATAATATGGTCCATCGAATTATGAGTGTTTAAAAATATTCTCTCAAACATACCTAAAAATTAGCAGTTAGAATTTAAGAAAAGTTATCATTTTTTTTTTACGTACCTTTAGCACTTAATGTCTGTAAACAGGCCGCCTGCCCAAACTAGTGGGTATGTACACCTTCAAAGTACATACCAGTATTACGCAATCGAATACATTTAATTGTTCAGAAGATATACTAGTAATATTTTTTTTTTCAAAATTCAGATAAATTGTTCGAATTGATGTTTATTTTTCTCATTTATTAGTATACGAAATATCTGTTAAAATGATGTAAATGTTTGACTGTGCATATGGTAAACGCTGTGTAAATAGGATAATTTTATTTGTGGATCGACGCGTGCAGACCATTTCAAATTAATGTTGAATCATCAAAAAAAAAACCTAAATAGCACTTTATTTTGTTCCTAAGAGTTGCTATTTATTTAAATGATTTTGCGGAGTGAATCTTTTGTACATGTACTCGTACTGTATATATACATAATTTAATTATTATACCTCTATATTACATACATCAAATTCATAAAAGAAAACAGTGATTGACTGACTGATTCACTGACTGATCTATCAACGGAGAGCTGAAACCATTGGACTGATCGGGCTGAAATTTGACATACAGATAGCTATTATCATGTAGACCTGCGTCAAAAAAGGAATTTTGAATCTCTAAGGGGATAAATAGGGGTTTGAATAATCTAACTTAACGTGAGCGAAGCTGTGGACAAAATCTAGTTACTATATATTCTGGGGTACAACAAACATCGATAGAGTCGATAAACTCCGCATACCGGAACGCCCCACCACTAAAACACGCGTCACTTTCGTGTTTCATCTTTTACACCTCCAATGATGCACCTTTTCTCGCATATCAGCCCGTCTCTTTCACGCCGTTTTCCACCTACATCCCGTGCGTTGATTTTTATACGGCATTCAGTGCACAGTGCACGAAATGTTCTTTGTGTTGGCCCCGTGTGTCGGGGTTTTGAGTCGCGTGGATGCCTTTTTAAACTTGTATTAAGCAGTTTAAAGCCTGTCATTGCCTATTAGTTTAATAATATTGGAGGTTTTTTGCGTTTTTTCGTGAGAGGTACGATTCAGGTGGGCCTTTGTGAATGGCACCTACTTATTTGAACAAGATTTTTCGTTTGCGATTTTATGTATCTGTAGATAGTTTTACGTGTAAATGTCCACTATTGGACATAGGTGTGGGATTAATAATAATAATTCATTTATTCGCTCTAAACATGGGTCACAATGTAGATTTAAATGTCAATATTTTGTTTCGAACATATTTTGCCAAATGTTAGGCACCTACTTATTAGGTACATAATTAATTATTCTTCTTCTTCTTCTTCAACTTATGGACGTCCACTGCTGGACATAAGTCTCTTACATGGACCTAACATGGTCCATGCACAATTAATTATTTATTATTATTCTATAACTGAAATTTAATATCAATACAGAACGTTACACTACGCTTAATCGCTTGGCAGCACGTCTTTGACGGTAAGGTGGTAGCTAGTCACGGCCAAAGCCTCCCACCAGAACCTGCTATTAGTAAGAAATATTAGTAGGCTGTGTTAGTAGGATAGAAGTAGGATTTATAATATGAAATACAAAGCATTAAGTATGCAGCCAGGTTTTCTCATGATATTTTCCTTCAATGTTACAACAAGCATAAGTCCAAAAAGTTACAGTTGCCCGGGATTCGAACCCCGGACTTAGGTTTATACTATATACCTATATACCTATTTTTAACCGACTTCACAAAAGGAGGAGGTTCTCAATTTGTCGGAATCTTTTTTTTTTCTTTTTTTCGTCATGTTCCCCGATTACTCGAAGACGCCTGGACCGATTTGGAAAATTCTTTTTTTTTTTGAAAGGGTATACTTCCCACTGCCATCAGGTCAGGATCTGATGATGGGATCCTGGAGAAATCGAGGGGACTCTTCAAATGTTATAGGCACAATTGGTATACTTTGTACAGGCATTTGAAGTCGGTTTTGTAAAATGAATTTTTACGTGTACCTTGTAATAAAAGATGATTGAAATAAGAATGTGAAATAAGGTTTTAAAAATATTATATTCGTGATAATAAAACAAGTGTAAGCTCTGCATGGGTAGCCAGCGCAAGTGGCATAGGGTTGCCACTTTATTGAATATTATTCGGGTCAAGTATAAAATCAAAATCAAAATTTATTTATTTCATGTAGGCCACTTGTAGCTCTTATGACACGTCATAAATCTACCACCGGTTCGGAATACAGATTCTGCTGAGAAGAGCCGGCAAGAAACTCAGCAGTTGCTCTTTTCAAAAAAATTTTTTTTATAATGGTTAACAAAACTATGCTATGCACACAGTGTTTCCACAAAGAAGTTTCTAAAAAGCACACCTACATATCCAATACATGTTAAGACGGGCAGACAGAAAGTAGACCCATTCCCGTTGGTGGCACCCGTTCACGAGCACGACGCATGATCCAGCCATTGCTTCGCTCAACCAGTATACGCTTTACCATTCCATTTTAAACAGTGTGTGAAGACACATTTAGTAAATAAAAGTTATTACACAGTTAATGAATTCCTTAATGACAAAGTTGCTTGGAACCAATCTGCTTTGCTTCAGCTGTCCACAAGATAGATAAGCTAGGTACATATGTATTGTTACACTTTTTGTTTTGAAAAGAGCAACTGCCGAGTTTCTTGCCGGCTCTTCTCAGCGGAATCAGCATTCCGAACCGGTGGTTGATTCTCGACTTGTCATAAGAGCCACAAGTTGGTGTACATGAAATATATATTTTTTTAGAAAATACAGCATTGTAAAGTCGAGATCTCCTGAGGATGCTCCGGCGTCGGGGCGAAATGTGCATCGAGAGTAGTATAAAAATCTTGTGTGATGGTGGCATTGCTTGCTTGGCAACTTGGCTTTTTTGCTTGGTTAGGAAGGTAAGCGGTGCTTAGCTTGTAACTGTATGTTTCACCATTGTATTGAACTTCACAACAATTAACGCGTCACGTAAGCGTTTTGGGGATACAACAAGTTAGGTAGCCGGTATCGAAATAATTTTGAATTTGGATTTTGTGACAGCCCTATTACCGCCGCCGCTCCGGTACCGCACGCGTGAACGCTTGCACACTCCTATACCGGCTGACCGGGAACAATACCGTGTTTCTACTACTACTACTACGTGCTACTGTAAACGCCAGCTTACCTGAGTAGCCGCATCTATGTAAGTAGCCGCTTTACCTGACTACGGTCACTAGCCACTAGGCACTAACACAGCCTACCACCAGACAGGCCAGGAAAGTTTTTGTTTATCGTGCGTCATGCTCGTGAACGGGTGCCACCAACGGGAATGGGTCTGCTTTTGCCTGCCTGTGTTAACATGTATTGAATTGTATTTATTTGTATTTGTATTGTATTTATTTTTACTTGTATTGTACTCAGGAAAATTCATCGTGGAAGCACTGAATACATAGCATAGTTTCAATAACAATTGTAAAATTTTTATTTTTTTGAAAAGAGCAACCGCCGAGTTTCTTACTGGCTCTTCTCGGCAGGAAAGGCATTCCGAACCAGTGGTAGATTCATTGACCATTCAAAAGTGCTTGTAAAAGTTTATTTGAATAAAAAATATTTCTATTTCTATTTCTATTTCTATTTATTTTAAAATAGATAGTCCTTGTCTGCGATCTCATTTGATGGTAAGTGACAATGCAGTCTAAGATGGTAGCTTAACTTGGAAGGGGTACGGCAGTGTACATTCAACCCATACCCCTAATCGGTTTTTACACGCCATCGTGCCGGAACGCTGAATCGCTTGGCGGCACGTCTTTGACGCTAGAGTGGTAACTAGCCACGGCCAAAGCCTCCCACCAGACCAGACCAGGGGCAATTTAGAAATTGTAAATTCCCAAATTGCCCCCACCGGGAATAGAACCGTTACCCACCCATTGCACTATTATTGTCGCGCCCACTCCTAACACAAGCTTTCCGCTTATTTGGAGGGGAAAGGAGAATATTAATCAAGTTCTTGGCTGACTTGGCTGATTTTCTTTTAAAAAAAAAGCGCGACCGATCCGACAAACTTTTTTGTCCCAACCCAGACTTGAACCCGGGTCCTCATGGTCGGCAGCCGAACAAGCTAACCACTTGACCTACTAGGCTATCAGTTTAAATAATAACAGTATTGGTAACTAGTAACGATTTTATGATGATTACACAAAAAGCACTGGATCGATTTTGAAGTAACTCGCTCGTTGCAAATTGGAATGAATTTTAAAAGGCTTTTTACCGTGGGCAAACATACGGCGGTTTGATAGTTCAATTAATATATAAATCATTTGACCGGTGCACAGAGAATGAATGGAGTCGATATTTTACGTAAACAAGCTATAATAAAAAAACACGACTGCCCAGCCAAGAAACGAACTAAAAAGTTAAATACCACAGTCATTCATTACCTTTGGAATCTTATTCACATTTTTAAATGATATTTTTTTGTGAATCTCTGGATATTTAAACTATAGTGTTATATATTTTTTGAATCTACTCATCATTTTCTAGATGATGAGATGATAAAGATGAAAAAAAAATTTGAAAATAAGATTAAGTGTATAATACACTTAATCTTATTTTCAAATTTTTTTTTCAACTTTAGTCTTTAATGCGGACCATGGTCACCCCATCAATTTTTTTTAAATATTACTAGCCTATGCCACCCGGAATAAGCTAAGGATTCTAACGATACCTCATTCATCAAAATCGGTTCAGGCGTATAGAAGTTGTGATGAAATATAGGAACTCACATACATACATGAACCCTGAAAACAATATACTCCTCTTTTCAGGCAGCCGTATAAAAAGGTTCCAACTCAGCATAATCTATCTATATATATATAATTCAAAGTCCTGACTTACTGACTGACTGACTGAGATATCAACGCAGAGCCTAAACTACTGAAGTTAGAAACTTGAAATATTTACAGTTGGTTCCTTTTATGACGTAGGCGCACACTAAGGAAGGATTTTTGAAAATTCAACCCCTAAGGGGGTAAAATAGGGGTTTGAAAAATCGAACTTAACGTGAGCAAAGCCGCGAGCAAAAGCTAGTACTGTATTTAAAAAAAAACTCTATTCGACTCCATTCCTCCGTGAATCCAAAATACTGTATGAATTACCCATGAATGCCAATTCTCACTCGATTTGGTTTCAGTCACCCATCAGCCCCATTGCATTTGCTTTATTAGATTTAACTGGGAAATTGTATTAATTTAAGGTAGGAATTACTGGATTTCCCATTGCACTTTAAACAATGCGTATAGACACATTTGTTAAGTCGTGGTTATTACAAAGTTAGTGACTTTCTTAATGACAAAGTTGCATGGAATCAATTGGCTTGGCATCCAGCTACCCACAAGATAGTGTAATAAGTTATTTACATTGTAATATTATGTAGCTACTAGCTTTAACCCGCGGCTTCGCTCACGTCAGGTTCGATTTTTTAACCCCCTATTTAACCCTCTTGGGGTTGAAATTTTCCAAAATCCTTTCTTAGCGGATGTCTACGTCCTAACAGCTACCTGTATGCCAAATTTCAGCTCGATCGGTCCAGTGGTTAGTGCTGTGCGTTGATAGATCAGTCAGTCAGTCAGTCAGTCAGTCAGTCACCTTTGCCTTTTATATATTTAGATACATCAATATTGTAATATTCTGTTATGAAAAGAGTAACTGTTGAGTTTGTTGCCGGCTCTTCTCAGCAGAATCTGCATTCCGAACCGGTGGTAGAGTCATGACGTGTCATAAGATTTTATTTATTTCATGTAGGCCAACTTTTAGCTCTTATGACATGTCATGAATCTACCACCGGATCGGAATGCAGATTCTGCTGAGAAGAGAGATCATCGACGATAGGTATTTTTTATCCATTGAAGGTTTGAAGAGAAATGGCATTTATTATTTCATAGTAAACCTTTAATGGATAAAAAATACATGAATAGAATAGAATAGAAATATTTTTTATTCAAATAAACTTTTACAAGCACTTTTGAATCGTCAATGAATCTACCACTGGTTCGGAATGCCTTTCCTGCCGAGAAGAGCCAGCAAGAAATTCGGCGGTTGCTCTTTTCAAAAAAATAAAAATTTTACAATTGTTATTGAAACTATGCTATGTATTCAGTGCTTCCACGATGAATTTTCCTGAGTACAATACAGGTAAAAATAAATACAATACAAATACAAATAAATACAATCCAATACATGTTAACACAGGCAGGCAAAAGCAGACCCATTCCCGTTGGTGGCACCCGTTCACGAGCATGACGCATGATCCAGCCGTTGCTTCGCTTAACCATATTTGAGGGAACGTAAAATATTTGAGGGAGCGAAAAATTATGAATTCCCAAATTGCCCCGCCGGGAATCGAACCGGAGACCTCCCAGTTATGAGACCACACACACATCGCCAGAGAGGTCATTCTTCCTTCCCTTCCTTCCTTTCCTTCCTTCCTCCCTTTCCTTTTGGTTTAGTCGGGTAAAGACACACAATACCGCGTCATCGCGCGAAAACGGCGAACAGAATATGTCAAATAACGTCATTAACGATGTTCCCTTTCACGGCTACACTGGATAGCGGTGACTCGCAAAATGGCGAATAATTAAATATTTTCATAAGCCCCGCTCATAAATCACAGATAAAATCCGTTCCCGTTGTACCTAAACCACATTTTTAAGAATCTATAAAATTCAAAGTCTTGACTGACTGAGATATCAACGCACAGCCTAAACTACTGAAGTTAGAAACTCGAAATTTTTACAATTGGTTCCTTTTATGACGTAGGCGCACACTAAGAAAGGATTATTGAAAATTCAACCCCTAAGGGGTTTAAATAGGGGATGGAAGTTTATATGAAAGTCCGTCATTTTTCAAGCTGTTTCCATCAAAGTTGGTATTTGAGCTTTCAGTTAAAAATAAAGAAGTACGTGTGTCACAGTTTTTGAAAATTCCACCCCAAAACCTAATTCCACGCGGACGAAGTCGCGGGGGCAAAAGCTACTATATTATAAAAGGAAAAGATGTTTGACTAGCTTTTGATGACCTCCCGGGCGCAGTGGTGAGCGCTGTGGTCTCATAACTGGGAGGTCTCGGATTGTATTCTCGGCGGGGGCAACTTGGGAATATATAATTTCTGAATTGTCTGTGGTCTGGTCTGGTCGGATGCTTTCGCCGTGGTTAGTAGACGGTAGGGTGGTAACCCTATCGTCAAAAACATGCTGCCAAGCGATTTAGCGTTCCGGCACGATGGCGTGTAGAAACTAAACGCTGCAGCTTGCTGTGGATTTGTGCTGAGTGCCTTATATTTTTTCATGACCACTTATATTTATTGAATTTTTAGATTTACTTACTTGGTAAGCGAATTTTTGTAAATGTTTCGTGGAGAAATAAAAGAAATTATCTATTTATCTATTTTATTATCTACTAGCTTTTGCTCGCGGCTTTGCTCACGTTAAGTTCGATTTTTCAAACCTCTATTTTACCCCCTTTGGGGTTGAATTTTCAAAAATCCTTCCTGAGTGTGCGCCTACGTCATAAAAGGAACCAACTGTAAAAATTTCAAGTTTCTAACTTCAGTAGTTTAGGCTGTGCGTTGATATCTCAGTCAGTCAGTCAGTCAGGACTTTGAATTTTATATATATAGATTTATCTATCAATCTATTGCAGTGATTTTTGGCAGTATAATGGAAACAAGCGGCATAATAAGGGGTGAATACACCCTATACATAGCGCGTTGAATGTAAAACCGAGGCTTCACGGGCGAAACAATACCTTATTCAGGCTTTAGTTATTAGCGTAAATATTTGGCTATTAATTCTAGGAAATCATGATGTTTATTATTTGCATAACATTTTCGCAACTACGAGGAAGCAGATATTACGGTACAGAATTTGAAGAGGGTCTGTTTTTTGAACGACTTCAAAAAAGGGGGTTTCTCAATTTGACGCGTATTTTTGGCGATGTTAGTTTTTTTAGTTTTAAGCTATTGCATAGCTTCTATCGCGGGCCTTGAGCGTGGAGACCGAATCCAGAAATTCCGTAACGAAAATAACCTGACACGGGACTCCTCTCGCCGCTAGATGGCGTTGATAAAAAATGCTATGCAATAGCTTTACCGTGGCAGTCCCCGAGTGCCACACGTCTTTTTTTATTATTTAAATGTTACAATAAAACTTATAACTAAACGAATCTAATTACTATACAAGGTGTTAGTTAATGTCCCTATCCTACCGAAACCCATAAGTTGGGGTCGGTGTATAGATACATGAAAAAATATCATGAGACGTGTAGCTCATATCCTGGCCAAGTTGTGAGGACTTCAAAAATTCACCATAAATGTTTAGGTGGCAACCCTTAAAACAGCTGATTTAATGGCGATGAACTGCCAACGATAAAAATATGAATGAAAAATCTTAATAGTACTTCTATTGTACTGCTGCGCTGGTATCCTAGTCTCGGCCTACAACGTACTACTTGCTATGCTATAACGTTGCGATAAAATATTCCAGATGCGATACCTAACCATTAATCGGCATGTAATTAAACCTGTAACCTGTAGTATTGTTCAGTAGAGTGAAAACCGATTAGAAATCTCGTATTTTTGCAAGAATATTCCCGACTACTTTCGGACTCCATAAGTTAAAGTCCGTACCTACGTAATCCATAAAGTTACTGCCGCCTCTTTATTTGCAGGTAATTAATATCTCGCGTTGTGGTTTTGATTAACAATGACTGTATGTGAATGAACGAATGAATGTGTGTGAAATTTTTAATAATAAATCAATTGCAAAACGATACGATAATTATTATTATAGCTTGCAGTACAGTGCAAGCATAGTACTAGCATTAGAAGTTGAAAGCGAGCGGTATTCGGCGTAGTGATTTGCACCCGAGAAGTGATTTTTCACCGGAGAATCACCGGTGAGTCTCCGGTGAAAGTAATCGGTGTTTAACCGATTATTATTGAATCATAACTCAAGTAATTTTATTATTTAAATAAAAAGAAGTTTGTTGATCAACATTGTTAATTATTTAATAACATTTATTCAAATACAATTACTTTATCATTATTTCCTACCTCCTTAAATAATAATTATCATAATAAAGTAAAATATTTTTTTCTTAATATTTTTTTTATTTAAAACCTTTACAATACATCTAATATCATTTTGAGTTCACACAATATCGATGCGCTTAAAATTCCATTGCATTGTACTGGAACATTAACAGTTAAAAACATTTTAATTGATGCTAAATCTGTATTCGAATTCACCGGAGATCTCCGGTGAATATCCGGAGAATGGCAAATCACCGGTGATTTTCACCGGTGCTCGCCGCAGGTGCCGCTCTAGCTAGCGGCGGGCGGCGTCCTTTGGCGGCGGCGGCGGTACGAGTTTTCGAAACACCGCCCACCGGTAAGGGCGAGCACACATTGGCGTGCGAAGTCGCAGCATTGTAAAAATCATAGACGTCGCACAACACACCGTGGAAATGTCCGATGTGCACCGAAAAAACCTGTACCATTCTATCGGTATCCACACTTCCCAGCGTGTGCATGTCAAGATGATTAATTACGATAACGATTATCTGATTTTCTTGATTCAGGAACGTCCTGTCCTTTGGGAGAAACCAATGGAAGAATACAAAGATAAATTTCTACTTAAGTACTTAGTGTGGTCCATGTCTCATTAGAAACTAAACTAATGGACAGAGTTTTCTCGTACGATGTCTTATGCGATGAAATTTTTCGTTGCGTAAACGCAACCGCAAGTCTTGTTTGTAGCCTCGCCTTTACTTCGTGCGGCACGGTCAAAGAAAATTCTAAGAATTAGCTACTAGGGTATCATGAAAATAAAGTGTTTACGTCTAGGAATTTTGCCTTTACCTGGGGAAAAACAACACAAAATACTTGTATTATGCAAGATTTTTGCTTAACTATTTTTAAAGGAATTCATGATAATTGCGAGTGCATTTAATAATTTTAGAATCTAACAGTAACTACCAAATGTTAGGTACGTTCTTGAGATGAAAATGTGGCTTTTCAAATTTCAAATGTAACACTTTTATTAATAAGTATTTTTTTAAATTGCTACCTAAAACAGTATTCAGTTTTTCATTTTAGAAGTTATTTGCCAAAAGAAAGTCAAAATATTGTTTTAGGACTAGGGATTCGATGACCTCACAGGCGCAGTGGTGACCGCTGTGGTCTTATAACTGGGAGGTCTCGGGTTCGATTCCCGGCGGGGGCAATTTAGGAATTTATAATTTCTAAATTGTCTCTGGTCTGGTCTGGTGGGAAGCTTTGGCCGTGGCTAGTTACCACCCTACTGTCAAAGACGTGCCGCCAAGCGATTTAGCGTTCCGGTACGATGGCGTGTAGAAACCGATTAGGGGTATGGGTTGAATTTACACTGCTAAACCCCTTCCAAGTTAGCCCGCTACCATCTTAGACTGCATCGTCACTTACCATCAGGTGAGATTGCAATCATGGGCTATCTTGTCATTGAAGAAAAAAAAGGGATTTTTTTTAAGAAAAACGGGTAAAATCAAAATCATGACTGGTAACACTCGTCTTGCGGCTTTAATTTTTTGGGATTACAATTTACAACGCAGTTGCACGTGAACGGTTGCGGTATGATCAACTATCGATTGCGTCTCTGTTAAGTGAACTGTGGAATGGAGTATTTATGACATAATCATGTGTGTGTGTGTGTTGTGGAGTGCGTGGTTTACATGTTCGGTTGCAAATCTGCTGCGGTCTGAGTTCGAATCCTGCGTAGTCGGTCATAACATTTTTAGAGTTGAGTTTCTGCCAAGAAACCCCCAGTACCGGCCTAGAGTTAGGAAACTAGGGGCGGCTCTGTTTGAGCTTCTTGAGTCTAAACTAAATCAATCTGGAAGGGAGACCTGTGCCACTCGCAAGTTATTTAGAGATGAACCTAATTAGACCCTCCAATCCAAGTACATCCATACCTCCAAGCTGCTGCAGCTGCGGTTGGTGGGCTTTAATTAATCTTAAAATTTATCATTGATAACATGTTCTCCGAGGAACGGGAGTGACACAACGCTAACTTTGTAATTTAACTCCAGGCCGATACTTACTGATAATTTCTTGTCAGAAACCCAATAACGCAAGGCGTGTAATTTTGAACCGACCCGGGATTCGAACCTAGACAGCGTTATCCGGTCATCACCACTACTGACGTAGTGTACGTAGTAACGAGGCAAAGTGGTCAACTTGTCAGTCGTCACGTCAGCAAAGGTCGTCAGTGATTTCGCGCTTACCTACCTATTCCGAAAAGACATCACGTGACATCAAGTGCGCGGCACTCGGTAAGAATTTACGACTCTTTCTACACATCGAAGTTGTTTGTACTAGGGAATCAGGAATTGAAAGGGATTTATGTGGCGTGTTGTTATTATGTCTAGTTAGGGTTTCCAAATAGTTTTTTTCTTAATTAATTAATTATTTTTGTATGAAAGTTTTTGATAATTAATTTTCACTTTTTACCACCGCCATTGTGTTTATAGGGTCAAAGTGCATGGGTGGTTGCTGGTAAGTTATACACATTAACAAACACCTTGTATAAATCATGCCCGCGTGGAATGGTGCCAAGAATACTGGCTGCATTTCCGCACTGGAAAGCCAGGCTGATCCGTTGTGCAAAAAATGAGCCAGCCCTTCTGTCACCAGAAAAGGTAATTAACCCGTGAAATGTCTCGTAAAAATTTTTTTGCACTTAGACTCCATGGCTCCAGGGTTGCTAAATAAATAAGTCCGTAAAATCTGGACCGATTTCAATATTTTTTTCATTTAAAGGGACGTATTGTCAGGTTGGTCCCATTTTGGTGAAGATTTGTTGAACATCTTCAAAGATGGAGGATGGAACTCCTGAATGAAAAAGTGCAAATCGCTCACGATCAGAGTATGTGAAGGCTTACATAGCATATACAACGTGTATTGCAACTCCGAAATAATACTGAAGGAGGTGAATGTGCTCATGAAACTGAACAACTTTCCCCAAGGAACATAGGTCGAAATGTGAAAAAAAAATTTGGACCTCCCATAGTAAATCAATTAGCTGATCGTCAATTTTGTATGGGAGGTCCAAATTTTTTTTTACATTTCGACCTAGGTTCCTGGGGGAAAGTTGTTCAGTTTCATGAGCACATTCACCTCCTTCAGTATTATTTCGGAGTTTCAATACACATTTGTATACCTACAAATGGTTTTCTAACCGGCATCGTATTTTTTTAATGAGCAAAATAAATCCTATAAAGCTGCACTAAAAAGCTTAATAATATTTAAAAAAAAAGATTTAAAAAACTGACTACAAACGCCACGACAAAGTATAAAATAATTTCAGTTTGTAGACGTATATTAAAGTTGGGCTTGCATCGGTTTCATGGTTTCTATTTCTTCTCAGTCGTTACACTCTTGTCAGAGTGGTCGTGGTCGTCATTTCGGTGTTGTAGCACGCTTAACTATGCGCCTCCACTCCTCTCTAACAGCCAACAATGGACCAACAAGTCCATTCTCGAAGAACTCGGCATCAAGCAGCGTCTATCCTCCATTGTGCAAGCTCGCATTCTCACTTTCTTTGGTCACGTATCAAGACGGGAGGTTGAATCAATCGAACGTCTAGTGGTCCAAGGCAAAGTAGAGGGCACAAGGGGACGTGGCAGATCGCCAATGAGATGGACGGACCAAGTGAGGGCTGCGGTGGATGTCCCGTTGCATGAATGCTCAAGAAAAGCAGCTGTTTCTATTTAGGCCCGCCCTAAATTTAATATTTTTTTGTGATTTTCTTTCTTTCTTTTATACTGAATGTGCTACTAAGGTAAGTGCATTTACCCCCAAAATGCGTGGTGTCAGAACATAACCCAGATGTGATATTATAGCTTATTAACACGCGATTAAACTACTACGTCCAAATTATTAACACAACCATTTGTATAATCATAATAATTATGAATACCTTTGAACCCCTGAAATTCAGTGAAGAAATGAATTAAAATTTGACGACCTCCCTGGCGCAGTGGTGACCGCTGTGGTCTTATAACTGGGAGGTCTCGGGTTCGATTCCCGGCGGGGCAATTTGGGAATTTTATAATTTACTAGCTTTTGCCCCCGCGACTTCGTCCGCGTGGAATTAGATTTTGGGGTGGAATTTTCAAAAACTGTGACACACGTACTTCTTTATTTTTAACTGAAAGCTCTAATACCAACTTTGATGGAAACAGCTTGAAAAATGACGGAGTTTCATATAAACTTCCATCCCCTATTTAAACCCCTTAGGGGTGGAATTTCTAATAATCCTTTCTTAGTGTGCGCCTGCGTCATAAAAGGAACCAACTGTAAAAATTTCAAATTTCTAACTTCAGTAGTTTAGGCTGTTCGTTGATATCTCAGTCAGTCAGTCAGTCAGTCAGTCAGGACTTTGAATTTTATATATTATATAGAAATATAGATAAAGATTGGCTACACATAGACATAGACTGTGGCGCTGTGGCTATGTGAAGCGGTGTATTCACCTATATTTTCTGTGGTGTTCTCTTCTTGAAAATCTTTGTCGCAAGCGAATCAAAATTCTGTTAAAATATTATATCTAAGCAAATTGTTACTAATCGAGAAAAATAAAGACAATAAATAAAAAGTGGCTATTTTAATTAAAAAAGCATTAACAGAGCTGAATTAAAATTTTTTGACGACTTCTCTGGCGCAGTGGTGAGCCCTGTGGTCTTATAACTGGGAGGTCTCGGGTTCGATTCCCGGCGGGGCAATTTGGGAATTTTATAATTTCTGAATTGCCCCTGTCTGGTCCGTTGGGAGGCTTTGGCCGTGACTTGTTACCACCAAAGACGTTCCGGCAAGCGATTAGTGTTCCAGCACGATGGCGTGTAGAAACCGATCAGGGGTATGGGTTGAATGTACACTGCCATACCCCTTCCAAGTTAGCCCGTTACCATCTTAGACTGCATCGTCACTTACCATCGGGTGAGATCGCAGTCAAGGGCTATCTTGTCATTGAATGAAAAAAAGTCGCATGGCGCCGCTAGATACAGGCGGCGCAAGACCGAGACATATACAAGTCAGTGCAAGAGATCTAATAATGGTTGATAAAAAAGATGTAGATTTCATAATTTAGTTTCATCGTCTTATCAAGTTATCCCAATTGGAAAGTTTTCTACAAAACAGTTGTGTAACCATGGAATTATAACGCTTAGAAGCGCACGCGGTGATAATTAAGTCATTTTTAGTGAGCCTTTAAAGGCCGACTACGTGTCTTCGCGTAAGTACGGAGAGCTTGCAGAAAATTATTATTAAAATATTATTATTAGCTTTTGCTTCCCCAAAACCTAATCCTACGCTCCTGGTCAGCGTTTAGGGTTTTGGGGTAGAATTTTAAAAAACTGTGAAATACATATTTCTGTATTTGTAATAGAAAGCCAAAATACCAAGTTTCATGTTATAACTTGAAAAATGACGGACTGTTATACAAACTTTGACCCCCTATTTAACTCTCTTGGGGGTGAAATTTCAAAAAAAAATCCTTTTGAGTCTATGAATGTCATACAAGGAAACTACTATCTAAATTGCAAGTTTCTAACTCCAGTGGCTGTACATTGTTACATCTATGAGTCAGTCAGGACAGGTCATTTTATAAGTATATTTTTTTTTAATAAAGAATATTAGCCATGCTGAACTTGACTGATATTCTCCTCTCCCCTCCAAATAAGCGAAAAGCATGTGCTAGGAGTGGGTACGACAATAGAGCAACGGGTGGGGTTCGAACTTGTGACCTTTCAGTTTTCAGTCCGCACCTTTAACCGTTGAGCTATTGAGGCTTCAATTACCAGTAGGTACCAATACAGAAAACAATTATATAGGATTCCCACACTCATTGGTTGATTTGAGCCTAAGTTTGGAGCCGAACTTTGTTAGGAACTTCTGTTCTAAGAGATATAAGTTCGATGTATGTAACATTATTATTAAGTTAGAAAAGCGTAGTGAGCGTCTAAGTTTTCTGTTCTATCATAATCAATCATAGAAGTTGGTTTAACTGTAAGGGCATGTTCAGTAAATGTAGAACCTAGTTTGTCTAGTGGTTAGCGTGATCGGCTGCAAATGACTAGTTCCTGGGTTCGATTCCCGGATGGGGTAATTTGGGAATTTATAATTTCTAAATTGTCTCTGGTCTGGTCTGGTGGGTGCCTTTGGCCGTGGCTAGTTACCACCCTACCGTCAAAGACGTGCCTCCAAGCGATTTAGCGTTCCGGCACGATGACGTATAGAAACCGATTAGGGGGTACGGGTTGAATCTACACTGCCATACCCGTTCCAAGTTAGCCCGCTACCATCTTAGACTGCATCGTCACTTACCATCCGGTGAGATCGTAGTCAAGGACGAACGAATAAAAAAAAACCGATTCGCGGGTAAGTCTATCTACTTATCTAGTATACTCATAAAATAAATAATTGGCATGCCCATTTCGCATATCGGTTTTTGCATAAACCTTTCGGAGCGGCTGTGGCAAAACGCGGAATCTCCATATTTACCCCGCCGGGAATGCAACCGGCTACCCCTGTAAGGAAACTAGCACCATGGGAGCCGACTGGTATGTGGGGATGGACAAATAATTGAAGATAAGGTACATTTCTATTACAGCAACGGCTGGATCTTGCGTCATGCTCGTGATCGGGTGCCACCAACGGGAATGGGTCTGCTTTGACTGCCCGTGTTGACATGTGTTGGATTGTGTGTACCTACGTATGCATTTTTGAAGCTTCATTGTGGAAGCACTGTAAACATAGCATAGTTTTGTTACCTATTGTAAATTTTATTTTTTTTTTGAAAAGAGCAACTGCTAAGTTTCTTGCCGGCTCTTCTCAGCAGAATCTGCATTCCGAACCGGTGGTAGATTTATGACGTGTCATAAGAGCTACAAGTTGGCCTACATGAAATAAATAAATTTTGAATTTGAATGTGACCCGGATGTTAGCACAACTTTTTTATTAGTTTTTTTTTAATCAAGATAATGACGATGCAGTCTAAGATGGTAGCGGACTAACTTGGAAGGGGTATGGCAGTGTACATTCAACCCATACCCCCTAATCGGTTTCTACACACGCTAAATCGCTTGGCAGCACGTCTTTGTCGTTAGGGTGGTAACTAGCCAAAGCCTCCCAACAGAAAAGACTAGAAACAATTCAGAAATTATAAATTCCCAAATTGCCCCCGCTGAGTTGAACCCGAGACCTTCCAGTTTTAAGACCACAACGCTTTCCACTGCGCCAAGGAGGTCGTCAAAAATTGTTCTGAACTAGATGATGCCCGCGTACTCCGTACGCTTTTTTAATTCCAGCGTGTATTTTCCGGGATAAAAAGTAGCCTATATGTTATTCCAGATAATAATCTATCTCTTTCCCAAATTTCAGCCAAATCGGTTCAGTCGTTGCGACGTGATTGAGTAACAAACATACATCCAAACTTTCGCATTTATAATACAACATTATATCTATCTATCTAAATATATAAAAGGCAAAGGTGACTGACTGACTGACTGACTGATCTATCAACGCACAGCTCTAACCACTGGACCGATCGAGCTGAAATTTGGCATACAGGTAGCTGTTATAGGACGTAGACATCCGCTAAGAAAGGATTTTGGAAAATTCCACCCCCAAGAGGGTTAAATAGGGGGTTAAAAAATCGAACCTAACGTGAGCGAAGCCGCGGGTTAAAGCTAGTATACTTATATAATAGGATAATTCTTAGATTATTCTTATTATTCTAGATAGCTATTTAATGTACCTACTTGGTTAAAATTGCGTCTCTACCTTAAACATTTTATGCCAAGAATCCCTACAATGTGTACCCAATTTAAGTCCATCAGTCCTTCAATTATATGCTTATTTGCATCTTATTATCAGACTTTTTGTTTACCAATACAAATACCGCGTTATCCATATAAGGTTAGCTGTCGATCAACACTTATTTATAAAGTTTTACTTAACTGTTCTTTTTAATTCTATTTATTATTCACTATAGTGCGGTCGCGGAACAGAAAGAATTTCGTACATTAACCTGTTACTACCTGTCTCTGTCACTCCCGCTTTAAAATAATGCGTCACGCTCGCACAAATGCAATGACCGCCGTCCTCGGGGATTGTAAACCTTTTACTTGCAAACCTAAGGTTTGTTTTTGTTTGCTTGTGAATTGAATTTAGGGAGTCTAGATCATAATGTAGACAAAACTGTACATTATTTCGTTATAACTGTGACAGGCGAGACGTCGTCGGAAAGTAGTTACTCCGATACAGAGAAATCGGACTTTGATTTTTGAATTTTCATTTTTTTATTTCTATGTAATAAGTTAATATAACTCGATTATAATAACTGTTTAAAAATAAATAATTTATTTAATAAGCTACTAATTTTTTCTCTCCTTCAAATATTTTATATAAACCGCACTTAATAGAAAAATGTTTGTGACCACTGTCAGTAGGCAAAGAGGTCATTGTACGAAATTCTTTCTGTTCGGCGACCGTACTTTAGCATGAGAGAGTGCACCTGTTTTTGAGTAGGTACACTGATGCACTATAGCATCTCCTGAATTCTTCTGCTTCATCAAGTAATCTCTTGAGATTGGCCCCCTTGAAGTTTGCCTCTGTTTGGCTAGATTTTCATGCGATAGAGGCTCTCTTAGCAAGCACTAAGAGAGTGCCGTTGGCATCCTTTGGGTACGAAACTTAAAAAAAAACCTGTAAGAAAAAACAGCTGCAAGAAAAAAAAGCTGTAAAGAAAAGCTGAAAGAAAAATAAAGCTGTAAGAATAAGAAAACTGTAAAAAAAAAGCTGTAAGAAAAAAACTTTGAGAAGAAAAAGCTGTAAGAAAAATAAAGCTGTAGAAAAACTTTGAGAATAAAAGCTGAAGAAAAAAAAGCTGTAAGAAAAAAAAGCTGAAAGAAAAAGAAAGCTGTAAGAAAAAAAAGCTGTAAGAAAAAAGATGTAGGAAAAAAACCTTGAGAAGAAAAAGCTGTAAGAAAAATAAAGCTGTAGAAAAAGCTGTAAGAACAAAAAACTTGGAGGAAAAAAGCCGTAAGAAAAAACTAAGAAAAAAAGCTGTAAAAAAAAGAAAGTTTCCAGAAAAAATAATGCAAAATTCGCGTAGGTTTTTAACCTATTAACGGATAAGAATCAATTTTGTTTATGCACACCTAAGAAAATATTTACACAATACATTACAATTTAGTTTTTAATGCCTATATTTATGATATGTTATGTGACTCAATGTCAAATAACTTGGACTTAATATAACTTTTAAAAGCTATAAAACTCCCACGCAAAAGTTTTGGACGAAGTTATGCTTTTGAACTCGGCTTCGCTTTCATTTTAAACTAGCTGGTGCCCGCGACTTCGTCCGCGTTGATTAGTTTTTCAAATCCCGGGGGAATTCTTTGATTTTCCGGGATAAAAAATAGCCTATGTCACTCTCTATATCCTCAACTATACCCATGCAAAAAATCACGTCAATCCGCAACTGTCTTGCAGCGTGATTGAAGGACAAATCAACAGATCAAGACACTTTCGCTTTTTTTTTCTTTAAGGAAAGGATTTAGTAAGTTTGGTAAATCTTCACAAACAGTTTTGTTTGAAATCATAACGAATCTATTGACACCTTATTCATCAAAATCGGTTCAGTATTTTAGCCGCTACGATGGAACATTCGTAAATAGTCACATACATACATAGACTGTTGAACACCCTTCTTCGTAGTCGGGTGATAAACAAATTCTATTCTATCTGATTTACAGCTTTAATAGGGTTTGCATGTACGGAATATTTTCTTTAAAGGAATAGATAGATAAAGAAATCAATGAAAGATTTCAGATAACCTATCCCGGACTTCGCTTTAAAAGGGGTAAGGCGTGAAACTTCCAAATAAGTAGTTGAGCCATCGAACAATCACACTTAGAAGCAGAGGCGTAACTATAACGTTTGAGGCCCGTGGCAAATTCATCGGATGGGGCCCTCCCTCCCTCCCCAAAAAATGATCACTCGGCACTAGCCGTAGTCACAGGAATGGCTATAAATGTTGGAATCCTCTTGTGCTTTCGGCCCTCTCTGACTGGGGGCCCCTTCCTGCTGGAGGCCCGTGGCATTTTGCCGTCTTGCCACCCTATAGTTACGCCACTGCTTAGAAGCGCTGCAGTCGACTCGGTGATAAGCCATTTTTAGCTTCGACCATTTAGCCGGGACGAGCCTTTACGCAGATTTAGTACTGAATATATTCTGCCACTTTCTGCGGGAGGTGAGGTAATCACGTACAGCCTACGTACAGCACACATTTAATCACTTCCGCACACTCTCGTAAAAAACTTAATGTCTCTATGAACGCACACTAACTCAAAAGCTATGTCACACTTACAAGCCGACACGTACTTTTGTACATGTACTTCGGCAGAGGGGAATGCGTGCGCTTGCCGAGTCCTGGCTAAATGGTCGAATCATTATTAGTAAGCCTTTAACGCGACTACGTAGCATCGTCGCTTTAGTATGACGAGCTCGCAGAAAATTATTAAAAAAACCAGTCGATCCCAACTTCGTTCGCGTGGATTAAGGTTTTTTAATTCCCGCGGGAGCTCTCTTATTTTCCGGGATAAAAAGTAGCCTGTGTGTTATTCCAGACTGTAGTCTATCTCTGTGTAAATTTTGGCCAAATCGGTTCAGTCGTTGCGGCGAGATTGAGTAACAAACATCCATCCATTCGTCCATCCGAACTATTACATTTATAATTAATGTAAATAGGATTAATAGGATGACGTACTGCGCTGTGAAAGTGTTGTAATTCATCACAAGAACCATCAAAAACGTGCAGAAAATAACCTCATGACACTCACACATTCATTGGTTGGTTCGAGTCTACGATTGAGCGGAACTTTGTTAGAAACTTCAGTTCTAAGCGCCATAGTTCGATGAGTTGAGCACTATAAGTCGTATTGCAAGACCAAACCGTTATGGGTTTATGAAACAGAGGTTCTAGATTCGATTCCCAGCTATGACAATTTGAGAAAATTGAAGAAAGAAATAAAGAGTTGTGCACTTGGCGAAGAGTCATCCCCGTGCCTCGGAGAGCACGTAAAGCCGTCGGTCCTGCGCCTGATCTCTCTCCGGTCGTGTCGGATTTCCCTCCCATCGCGCTATGAGAGTGAGGGAATAGAGAGTGCACCTGTGTTTGCGCACACACTTGTGCACTATAATATCTCCCGCTCAGATGGCTAATCTCTGTGGAGATTGGCCGCCGTGGCCGGATTCGGTCGGGAGGACATTATTTTTTATTAATATTGCTGCTAATCCTACTATTCTATTATTCCTATTACTAATATTATAAATGTATGAGGATGGATGGATGTTCTGTTAGTCTTCACGCCGCAACGACTGAACCAATTTGGCTAAAATTTGGCACAGAAATAGATTATAGCATGGAGTAACACATATCGCTACTTTTTATCCCGGAAAATAAGAAAGTTCTTGCTGGAATTAAAAAATAATCAATCCATGCGAACGAAGTCGCGGGCATCATCTAGTTTATAATGAAAAAAGAATTATCAAATCCGGTTTAGATTATATTTCGTCGCTTCATTCTTCAGATATATAAACGTGTTTATATATCTTCGAATGAAGCGTACTCATATAATATCGATCGAACTTCACTTTGCAAGTTCGTTTGATCATATATTTAGTGAAGTTATGGACCAAAACCAACAAAAACTTTCATCCCCTATCCCGGATAAACCTTATTGTTTATCAGGATTAAAAGTATCTAATATATAGACCCGGAGTATCAGCTAGTATATGAATAAACATTTTTGTTGGTTTGTCCTTCAATCACGTTCCAAAGGAGAAATGTTCGGATTAATTTGGATTTTGGAGTATAGTTAAGATTTAATTCTAATCAAAGATGTCACATGTCTTAAGTGATAAATTAAGTAATCACTATTTAACGAGTTCCCGGCTAAGGTGTGTGACATAATGAATGTCTGTTTACCTAACCGGGAATCGAACCGGCTCCGTGCTAATTCCTCGCCCCTAATGCGTTTTATGACGTTAGAGGAGAGACTTTACAATGTATAGACAGGGCATTCTTGCTATAATTCTTGCTATAATTCTTGCTATAATTCTTGCTATAATTCTTGCTATAATTCTTGCAATTCTCGAGGGCGCGTGAGCTTTACTTCAAAATCAAAATTTATTTATTTCATGTAGGCCAACTTGTAGCTCTTATGACACGTCATAAATCTACCACCGGTTCGGAATGCAGATTATGCTGAGAAGAACCGGCAAAAAACTTAGCAGTTGCTCTTTAAAAAAATAAAAATTACAATAGGTTTGTCTAGTGGGAGGCTTTGGCCGTAGCTAGTTACCACCCTACCGTCAAAGACGTGCCGCCAAGCGATTTAGCGTTCTGGCATGATGGCGTGTAGAAACCGATTAAGAAAGAAAGAAAGAAAGAAAAAGCATTTATTTGAGACACACAGCACAGTTAATAACAGAAAGAGATACAAAAAATTGGGGGTATGGGTTGAATTTACCCCTTCCAAGTTAGCCCGCTACCATCTTAGACTGCATCGTCACTTACCATCACGTGAGATCGCAATCAAGGGCTATCTTGTCATCGAATAAAAAAAAAAGGTAACAAAACTATGCTATGTATACAGTGCTTCCACAATGTAACTTCAAAAAATGCATACGTAGGTACACAATCCAACGCATGTCAACACGGGCAGACAAAGCAGACCCATTCCCGTTGGTGGCACCCGTTCACGAGCATGACGCATGATCCAGCCAAACATATTTGAGTGAACGTAACAACTTGTGGTTATAGGATCCTATTTCGTACCATAGATTATCATCCTAGAAATATACAGGGCGTCCCACGGCTATGCTACATGGAGATGGAACATTTTACTGAAAGAAGACTTCATTTTAATTTAAAAAACAATTTAAACTGCATTCATAGATTTTTAAATAATTGCCTGGTTGAACTGGGACTCGAACCAGCTATACGAGAAAAAAAATTAACCTGTATCTTTATCATACCGATCGGAAGGCTTCATCATAAGGATTATTTTTTGTTAAATAACATAGCTGACATGAATTATTACTAATGAGTATCCACTTGAGAAGTACGCATCATTTCCCGATCCTTACTATCCTTACTTATATTACCTATAAATGCGAAAGTTTGTTTGTTGATTTATTGGTTTGTCCTTCAATCCCGCTGCAATTCGTAGCTCTGTTGCAGCGGGATTGAATGTCAGTTGTATGTCGATACGCCAATGTCAGCTTTTCATTTTTCTGAACAAAATTTTACATCAAAGGCTAAAATTCATGGTCTTCCTTTTATTTCTCATGCTATGTTATTTAACAAAAAATAATCCTTATGATGAAGCCTTCCGATCGGTATGATAAAGATACAGGTTATTTTTTTTTCTCGTATAGCGGGTTCGAGTCCCGGTTCAACCAGGCAATTGTTTAAAAATCTATGAATGCAGTTTAAATTATTTTTTTAATTAAAATGAAGTCTTCTTTCAGTAAAATGTTCCATCTACAATATTTAAGGTACTTCCCCTCCATGTGGCATAGCCGTGGGACACCCTGTATATGATGATCTATATAGAATATATGAGATGATAATCTATGGTGCGAAATAGGATCCTATACATAGTATAGTGTAATATGGGCCTTCAGAGCTGTCTTTATGAAGCAACAAGAAGAAAAACCTACTATAATTCTTGCAATTCACGAGGGCGCGTGAGCTTTACTTGTGGTTACGTCGTGTACATGCACATTGGGTAAGTGTGCCTGTCAGGAGCCTAGGTGGGAGCGGTCAGGCGCGAGCAAGCTCTCGCTCACACTTATACAGATACGACACACACACAGTGGCGTGCACAGGATGTACTACAGGGTAGGCAGATGATACAAAATGGAAAAAAATTTCGGTGCAAATTAAAAAAAGCTTAAGGGTAGGCATTGTACTAATTATAAAAAGCCTACCCTTAAGTTTTTATAACTCGTACTGGCGATTTTCTCCATTTTATATCATTTTTCCGCATTATGCCTACCCTGTGTGCACGCCACTGCACACACACAACCAAGAGCCACGCACCCTCGTGAATTGCAAGAACTGTATCTTTTGTCTCGTAGCTATATCAATTCATCATAAAAAGTTTGGAGCCTATATTGAATGGTGTATTAACTTTATATACAGAAAGTAAAGTTAACAACCCAAAAAAATCCCATTTACTGGGAAAACTTCTTGAAGAATGGCGAATTTATTCCATCGTCTTATTATTAAAGGAATCTACATACGAATGGGTCGTATTAAATATAATGCGCGAAAAGGGTTTTTGTGAAAAACTTTTGAATGAAACGGGCCCTTGCAATCTCTAACAAATACTTAAGGGTTAAAGGGATGGAAAGATCAGACATCAAAACTGAAAAGAAAAATGTATAAATGATTTCTAGGTACTTTAACTCAACACTTTTAATATACCTAAAAGGAGTCTTGTGAAAGGCTTAACAATGCAAAAAATAAGCGCTATTTAGTATTAATATATTTAACTAGCTTTAACCCGCGGCTTCGCTCACGTTAGGTTCGATTTTTTAACCCCCTATTTAACCCTCTTGGGGTTGAAATTTTCCAAAATCCTTTCTTAGCGGATGTCTACGTCCTAACAGCTACCTGTATACCAAATTTCAGCTCGATCGGTGCAGTTGTTAGAGCTGTGCGTTGATAGATTAGTCAGTTAGTCAGTCAGTCAGTCATTCAGTCAGTCACCTTTGCCTTTTATATATTTAGATTAGCTTTCTCACTCACGTTCAGTTCGATTTTTCAACCCCTATTTTACCCCCTTAGGGGTTGAATTTTTAAAAATTCTTTCTTAGCGGATGTCTACGTCATAATAGCTATTTTGCTCATTTGCGACAAGGGTGACATAATTCAAAATCGACGATGAGAGAATTCTCTCGTTAGAGAGTAATGTTTTGTGGATGCTGCGGTCTCGAAACAACAGCGGCCAACAAAGCGACAGAGCATTGAGTCACAATCTCTCTCGCTCTTATTTTTTGTGCTTAGCGTAATGTTGTTTTTATAGCAAAAAGTATACATTTTCGACACTAAAATTGGTGGATTTTGAATTATGTCACCCTTGTCGCAAATGAGCGATTTGTATGCCTCAGCTTGATCTGTCCAGCGGTTAGATCTGTGCGTTGATAGATCAGTCGGTCAGTCACCTTTATATATTTAAGACTAGCTTTTAACGTACGGAGACGTAAGCTCTTTTTGCGTGTTCTATGGGCTATATAACGGGGAGTGTTCTGAAGAGTTATTTGATCTTATTCCACCCTCTAACTTCTACAACCGCACCGCTCGCCACCGAACGCAATTCCACCCTCACCACCTGGGTGCCTGGAGCACTTCGACCATCCGTTGCTCCAGATCTTTTTTTTCACGTACTACCTAATTGTGGAATCATTTCCCTCCGATGGTGTTCCCACTTAATTACAACATGGGGTTATTCAAGGGGCGAACCAATAAGTTCCTGAAAAGCCGGCAACGCATTGGCGGTGCCTCTGGTACTACAAGTGTTCATGGGCGGCGGTAATCACTTAACATCAGGTTACCCGCCTGCTCGTTTGCCCGCTATTTATATCAACGCGTATTGAAGCTCCGAAATAAAAAAAAAATTTTACCTCCCATAGTAAATCAATCAGCTGATCGTCAATTTTGTATGGGAGGTCCAAATTTTTTTTTCACATTTCGACCTATGTTCCTTGGGGAAAGTTGTTCAGTTTTTTGAGCACGTTCACCTTTTTCAGTATTATTTCGGAGTTTCAATACACGTTGTATAAAAAAAAGATAAAAAGAAGACTTGTGGCACTCGGGGACTGCCGCGGTAAAGCTATTGCATAGCATTTTTTATCAACGCCATCTAGCGGCTCACCGTAGAGGAGTCCCGTGTCAAGTTATTGTCGTTACGGAGTTTCTGGATTCGGTCTCCACGCTCAAGGCCCGCGATAGAAACTATGCAATAGCTTAAAAGAAAAAAAAGGTAAATTAACGGTCCTGCCCTGTCTATACATTATAAGTCCCCGACGGAAACATTTGGCGAGTAGCGTTCCCTCTCTCTACGTAAATATTTACGTATGAGTCACGAAGCGCACGGGCCAACAAAATGGCGCATCATCAATCAGGTGCTGAGGCCGATAATTGCTATTTAATTATTGTCCTGCCGACCATCCTGTCCTAGTCCCAGGAGATATTACAGTGCACGAGTGTGTCAAAATGTCATGTCAATGTGTCTCAATAAATACGTATTAATAAACGATGCACGTTTCCACGTTTGGGGAAAGTTTTTTGTTCATTCAATGATAAGATGGAACTTGACTGCAATCTCACCTGATGGTAAGTGACAATGTAGTCTAAGATCGTAGCGGGCTAACTTGGAAGGGGTATGGCAGTGTACATTCAACCCATACCCGTAGTCGGTTTCGGTGGTAACTAGCCACGACCAAAGCCTCCCACCAGATAAATCTATACTAATTATAAAGCTGAAGAGTTTGTTTGTTTGAACGCGCTAATCTCAGGAACAACTGGTTCGAATTGAAAAATTCTTTTTGTGTTGGATAGTCCATTTATCGAGGAAGGCTTTAGGCTATATAACATCACGTTACGACCAATAGGAGCGAAGCATCAGTGAAAAATGTTGCAAAAACGGGGAAAATTATCCATATTTAAAATATATTCTTTTAAAAACTTCCAGACATTGACGCGGACGAAGTCCCGCGCAACAGCTAGCAATAAATTATCCATTAATAATAAATAAACTATCGCAATAAATTACTTTTTTTAGCCGTTCTGTGACTCGATCCCAGGACTTCAATTGCCACAGTCGATCTAGCTAACCACTAGAGCAAGGAGCCAGTTATAATGTGTCGAGGAGGTACTCACAACCCTGAGCTTTCCCATCAGCCGCACAACAGCGCATGCCAGGAATGCTTTCACAGCCTATCATTTATTCACACGCGCCAAGACGCCGCGAAATTCTCAGCGAGGAAGTAAATTGTAATTGAGATTGACATAAAAAGCTCATGCTAAGATCCATAGAGCATGCTCTGACTTAGCTCGAACTCAAGTTTTTTTTTTTTTTAATTTATTTACAACTTTATACTAGCTTTAACCCGCGGCTTCGCTCACGTTAGGTTCGATTTTTTAACCCCCTATTTAACCCTCTTGGGGTTGATATTTTCCAAAATCCTTTCTTAGCGGATGTCTACGTCCTAACAGCTACCTGTATACCAAATTTCAGCTCGATCGGTCCAGTGGTTAGAGCTGTGCATTGATAGATCAGTCAGTCAGTCAGTCAGTCGGTCAGTCAGTCAGTCGGTCAGTCAGTCAGTCAGTCAGTCAGTCACCTTGGCCTTTTATAAATGTAGATAACAACTTCCATACGAAAAAGGCAAACAAATTCTATTTGACCAGACCAGACTAGAGACAATTTTAGAAATTGTAAATTCCCGAATTGACCCCGCCGGGAATCGAACCCGAGACCTCCCAAGGCCACAGCGCTCACCACTGCGCCGGGGAGGTCGTCAAAATGGAGGGCCTAAAGGTCATTTTCTTCACATCTCGATAGTGATTCATGCAAATACTAAAATGTTTAAATCCCAAAAGTTAAATCCTAAACGATACACGCTGTAATCAATTATCCTTTATTCAGTAATTTTTTTAACCGTGCATAATGCGAAACCGTCAAGCCGGGTGAGAAACGCTCGTTAAAAAACTTGTTCCGTAGACAAAAGTTTAGAAATTTTCGATAAATAGGTAATACTAGATGTAGGTATCCCTTCGATAGTTCAGCCGGGACGTGCCTTTACGCAGATTTAGTACTGAACATATTCTGCCACTTTCTACGGTGAGGTGGGGTAATCACGTACAGCACACATTTACTCACTTCCGCACACTCTTGTAAAAAACTTAATGTCTCTATGAACGCACACTAACTCAAAAGCTGTCACACTTACAAGCTGACACGTACGTTTGTACATGTACTTCGGCAGAGGGGAATGCGTGCGCTTGCCACGTCCCGGCTAAATGGTCGAAGTAGGTACCCCATAAATGTTATTGAAGAAATGCACACGAACATGAAAAATTGGAGGTAACATCCTTCATATTATTAATTTTGTTCGTATATAATATAAACATAAAACGGTATACTTAAAATAGGTTTTTAAATTAATTGATATAAAGTATTTATATGCCTAAATTTTGTTTTATTTTGACTCCTTATGTGCCATCGCACACATGCTACATCGATTGTAATGAATGAATATCCACATTTTGACAACAGACAAATGCCCAATTTTATAAAATTAGTAACTCGGAGGAAAAAAAATTTTGTCCTAGATTAGTAAGGATGAAACCACCATGACCATAGTTTTGTTACCAATTGAAAAAAATTTTTTGAAAAGAGCAACCGCCGAGTTTATTGCTGGCTCTTCTCGGCAGGAAGGGCATTCCGAACCAGCAGTGGTAGATTCATCGACGATTCCAAAGCACTTGTAAAAGTTTATTTGAATAAAAAATATTTCTATCTATTCTATTCCACTACGGAACCCTAAATTAAGCACTTTTCACGCTTTTACGGCAACAGATTTACAATTCGCGCGGGCTGTTGCAAAAACCAGCTCCTTTGACCACACCTCCTGTCGGCCATAGAACCTTGCCTCTCTCCGTGCTAGAGAGAAGACATACGCAGCGTTCGTCGCCACTAAAATATAAGACCAGTCGGTCAACCTACAGAACTCAATCTCAAACTATTTATTTTCATGTTTTTGCTGCATAAAATGTGAAATATATCACATAACTTCTACACTCAAAACGATTTCTTTAATTAAAAAATTAAACAATAAGATATAATTCACATTTACTTAGTATGATAGTTTTAAATTGTGGAAATTAAATTAAAAAATATATAAATTGACCACACCTCCGGTCGGTTCAAACCCGCCTATCACTGGTAGAGTAAGGGATTCTGTCCAATAGAGAATAACCAAAAAAGAAACGATGGTTTTTACCTACGTAAATTATAGTTGCTTCTCGCATTTTACTGGAAAGGGCTTTTAAACTGCCAAAGTAGGACTTAAATACCTTCAAGGCCACAGTAAAAAAAAAATTCTAGTCAAACGCTCTCTAACCTTGGCCTCATCAACGCTTTAAACTCTATCTATCTCGCAATAAAACAACTCACATTCCTCAATGTGATTTTTTCGTATCGGACGAAGGCCATATGCCATCTCTTTACCGAGTTGCTTGATATCAGTCATAGCGGCCATCTTAAATTCAAATTTTAACGACCTTTTCCCATGAATATGCATACAATGCTGGCTGGATACTACCTTTTTCTGGACCTCTTAAACGAAAACTATCAATGTATGATGAGGATTTATGGCGATTGTGCAAAGCTGTTTTTTGATTTCATAAACTTGTTACTACACTTTAGACATGTTTCAAGACAAAATGTTGCGTATAATATGCTTTAATCTGAACAGAAGTTGAGAATGTACCTAGGCGGTAACAAACCTTTCTATCACTGCTTATATCTGACTAGTTGATTCCCGCGACTTCATTCGCGTTGACTAAGGTTTTTTATTCCCTCGGGAACTCTCTTATTTCCCAGATTAAAAAGTACGCTATGTGTTATTCCAGACTACAATGTATCTCTGTGCCAAACTTCAGCCAAATCGGTTCTGTCGTTGCGACGTGATTGAGTAACAAACATCCAAACTTTCGCATTTATAATACTAAGACTAGAAGAAGACTAGAAAACTAGAAGACTAGAAGACTAGAAGATAGAAGACTAGATGATGCCCTCGACTTTGTCCGCGTGGATTAAGGTTTTTTAACGGGAACTCTTTTAATTTTCCGTGATAAAAAGAAGAAAAATATGGTTCAATTGTTGCAGCGTGATTGAGTAACAAACATCCATACATCCAAACTTTCACATTTATAATATTAATAGGATTGATTTTTTATAGGCTATATTTATTATAGCAATATAGCAAAAAAAGCTTTAAAACAAATTGTGAAAATCAGATTCTGGATATGTTTACAATCACGTTTAATAATTAACTTGTCCAGTTATTAATTCACATCACTTAGAGTTACAACGCAACACAACTACATATTTAGGTTAGTTTCACATTTCCAACTTTACATCCACACGCGCAGGTAGACGCCATGATTGTTTGAGCCTCGCTGGCGCCATATTTCCGCTCCCCGCGCCCGCGTGACGTCACACCGTACTCGTGGCGACATCTCTTTCCTTCCACGCGCGTAACAAAATAGTCTCCGATGTGCAAAACCTCTTAACTTTTTTCATAGGCGTGTCTCGCACTGCCGTATTATGACCGATTTATTTAAGAACTTTTTTGTGTAAGGCCGACACAAAAAACTTGTATTATCTATGTTTTCTATGTATTGTGTCGGTCAAAAAACTTGAATAAAAGAGCTGTGAAGTTTTGGCGGTATTCAATTTTTATGTCTTGTTAGTTGTTAGATATAATTTTGCGCTTAATTTATTGTCTAATGTGATTTGATGATGTAACAATATAATATCTATACTTATAATAAAACTGTAACGGGACGAATTCTGTACATTATATATATTTTGAAAATTTTAATCGGAGGATGCTTTATTATCAATACTGAGCCTAAAACAATTTTTTTTTGAATTTTTTATCTGCCTGTCTGTCTGTGCACGCATCACGCTAAAACTACTGGATGGATTTGAATGAAATTTGGTATAGTGATAGCTGATACTTTGGGTCAATATATGGAATACTTTTTATCCTGACAAACAATAAGGTTTATCCGGGATAGGGGATGAAAATTTTTGATGATTTTGCTCCATAACTTCGTCAAATCTTAATCGAATTTGATAATTCTTTTTTTATTATAAATTGTGTACTATTAAAAATATTTTGTCCAATTTTGGTGAAGATCTACTAAATATTATCGGAGATCAGTCGTCGACGAGCGGTCGCACGTAACGCACGCCTACATTCAATTATTAATATTACATTGTATCTACCTACCTACAATGCCAAAGTGTGACATTTGCAAAAAAACCGTAACTAAGTCTCAGCCCGGAGTGGAGTGCAGTAAATGTGAGAGAATTGTGCATCTTAATACCAGATGCAGTGGTCTAACCAACAAACAGATCGCTGCATTAAAGGCAGCCTCCAGTCTAGATTGGACTTGCGTCGAATGTCAGCAGGAATCACCGAAACGGAATACAACAATCATTATTCCGGAAGGGGACGACGATGAAGATGACACCCCAGTTCAAATAAACGCAAAAAAGTTGTTAAGTAACATAACTAAAGAAGTCGAGAAAGCGATCAAAAGCGAGATGCGCGATCTTAACGAGTCACTGCAATTTCATAGTAATAAGCTAGATGAAGTCGTGGAGTGCATAGAGGCTTTTAAGCAAACTATTAAAGTTCTTGAAAGAAAGAATGTAGAACTTACGAATAAGAACAATAACCTAGAAACGCGAGTTGGAGCCCTTGAGCAACGAGTGCAAGAGTTCGAGCAAGAGAAACTGTCAAAGTACGTGGAAATTGCTAATGTTCCCCACCAGAGCAAAGAAGCGGATGGCACGCTGGTTGAAAAGATAGCATTAAAGCTTCAGCAGCCCACAGAAGGAATTAAGGCTTTACAACGACTCCAAGGAAAAAAAGATCAACCGGCAATCATACTCGTGGAGCTGCGAGACGAAATGTTACAAGAGAATTGGATAACGGCTGCCAAAAGCTTGAAAATCTCGGTGGTGGACATATGTCCCAATGAGAAAAACAATAATAATACTGTGTATATTAATGAAGCTATGACGAAAATGAATAAAACCCTGTTGTGGAAGGCTAAACAAGAGCTAAAAATCAACCAACACTTTAAGTATGTATGGTTCAAAAGAGGTTACGTGAAGGCACGCAAAGAGGATAGCTCAAAAACATACACTATAAGAACACTGGCTGATTTAAACGCTCTTATTACTACTAAAGTCTAAGACAACTGTTTATATCGCTTTACCTACTTTATTATTTACTATGTACATATTTAACATTAATACCTACCTTAATACTACTTACCAAATTACTTACACCCCGTATTATGGACAGTTCAATAGACGTTTATGAGATAACAGACTGTTTTAACATTAATGATTTTTTAAACAATATTCCAAATATGCATGCAAACCTATTATGTGTCCACATTAACATCAGATCGCTCATAAAAAACTTTTCTTTGCTCGAACAATGTATACTTAACGCAAATAAATGTATTGATATAATCATTCTCACTGAGGCAAGTATTTCAGATAACGTAAGTTGCCTCTTTAATTTAAACGGATACCATATGTTTACAGCCTTAAGAAAGTCAAAAAAAGGCGGTGGAATAATTATTTATGTAAGTAATAAACATAAATGTAATTTAAAAAGAGTAACCACAAATAGTTTTGAAAATATATTATGTACGATAACCACCTCGTCAAAATATACTGCGAACATATGTGCTATTTACCGTCCTCCTAACTTAAGTAAAAACATCTTTATTGACGAACTTCAAACAATGATAAAAAAGTACACTAATGTTGACACCGACTTATACTTACTGGGAGATATAAATATTAACCTGAAACTAGACAATCCTGTAAAACATAAATATAACAACATGTTATACAGCCTCGGCCTCTCATGTGGGATCACAACACATACTAGGATTCAGCTATGTAATGGTAAAATAACTAAATCGTGTATAGATCACATTTACGCGAGATCCCGCACACAAGAGCTGTTTACTGCGGCGATCGGTACGACACTGGCCGATCACCGGGCGATAATACTTGCCTGCCTAGGGGCACGTACACAGGATGTTCCTAAATACAAAACTTGTCTAAATAATCAAAAATTATTTTCTTTAATAGAGCAAATAGATTGGGGGCCTACGATAAACATGACATGCCCTATGAATATTTATAATTACTTATACACTAAACTTATGGAATGTTATAGAGAATCTGAATATAAAATAAGAATTAAATTGAACAAATCACGCAGTCATAATGATTGGATGAATACAAAAATTGTTAAAGCTTGTGAATATAGGGATAAATTGTTTTTAAAATGGATAAAAGACTCAAATAACCTAATTATTAAGCAAAATTATAACAGAGCCAGAAATTATGCTAATAAACTAATACAGCAAACGAAGAATAAAACTATAAAAGCAGATATTATTGCTAATAAACAAAACTCTAAAAATCTCTGGAACATACTGAATAGGCTGACTGGCAGCATTAAGTACTCTATAGATGAAGCATTACAAAATTCTTTCGGAAGTTATGGCTACACTGAAAAAGACATTGCAAACCAATTCGCCCTTGCATTCAAAAACAGTATCAAAAATATAATTCCCAAATGCACTCAACCTTTGCTTGACGAATCGAACTATAAGTCTTCTGCTAATGTATCGATGCGATTTAAACCTGCTGACTCTCAATCAATAGGGAAAATAATAAAATCATTAAATAGTAACAAAGCTCCCGGAGCTGACAGGATTAGAGCTATTGATATAAAAATGCTATGTGGTAAAATAAAGACGGTAATTTCTAAACTAATAAACGCAAGCCTAATTACTGGTACCTACCCCGCACTATTAAAAACCGGAATTGTAAGACCAATATATAAAAAAGGGAATAGGGGGGATTGTGATAATTATCGACCAATTACAATATTGCCCACCATCAATAAAATAGTGGAAAAATATATAAGCGACCAAATACATAAATTTTATGATAAAAACGACATATTGACAAACACACAATACGGATTTCGACCACAGAAAAGTACCACACAACTGCTCTCTACATTCACTGATAGTGTTTACAAACATATAGACAATAAAGAACACATATTAGTTGTTTTTATTGACTATAGTAAAGCCTTTGACACGCTCAGACACGATAAACTTCTTCAAAGTCTGGAAGATTGCGGGATCAGAGGAAAACTACTCACATGGTGTGAAAACTACCTTCAGGAAAGATCATACCAGGTGAGAGTTGGTGAAGCTATCAGTTCTCCAATACAGGTTACAGAAGGCACAGGACAAGGTTCCGTTTTGGGACCACTGCACTACGTTACCTACGTTAACAGCATCGCTAAAGCAATAAAGATGTGTGAGATCTATCAGTTTGCAGATGACACATGTCTAGTTGCAACGGGACGTAACGTAGAACAAGCTCTTTCTAAACTTCAAACCGATTTTGATGTTCTTACAAAATGGTCACACGACGCAGGATTGGTACTTAATGCCAGCAAAACAAAATTACTGTACATTAGCACTACCCACAACAGAAGCTCCTTTGAACCGAAATTAATAGCTCATAACCACCAATGCTTACATGCTATAAGTACAGGTGATACCACGCCTTGTAGCTGTGATACCATACAGTTAGTTGACAAACACACATACCTTGGGCTTGTCATCGACGATCGGCTCAGTTGGAAAGACCACGTAAATCTAGTATGTGACAGGCTTAGGGGAATTTTGGCAAAATTTTCAATAATTAAACACAAAGTACCATACAAAACACTTATTTTATTGTATAAATCCTTGGCAGAACCAATAATAATGTATGGGCTGTCAAGCTATGGTAGAACATACAAAACTCATCTCGATCGAATTTTCACACTTCAAGTACGTATTTTAAAAACTCTTGTTCCAGCTAAAGTAAAACTAACATGTAAAAAAGATTACCGTAAACTCTTTTCTTATTGTAAAATCATACCAGTACACGAAAAAACAGAACTTACTTTATTAATAGAACATTATTTCAATGATAACTTTAGAAAAGTACAAATTCCATACTCGGACCGTAGAAAGCAGAAACTCCAATTACCCCGATACAACAATCTATACGGTAAAAGAAAATTAGCTTATGTTATACCTAACCTAATTAATCAGCTACCTAAAACACTAACAGAGGTAATAACAACTAAAAACATAAAGATTAAGTTAAATGAACACTACCAGCAACTCACAATTTCAAAATATAAATACTAAACGCAAATAAAGATAGAAAATAATAATAATAAAATAATAACAAAATATTAATAGTCTAATAATAAAGCATTGCACACTTACCTAATATGTAGAACAAAAAACTTATTCATCCTGTATATAAATTCATCACCGACTTTCGATATTCTTCGTCGCGTATACAACTTCTTAACCTACCCACTTGTAAACATTGTTAACTTAGTATTTTTCTGTATCTTTCTGTATTGTATTACTTTTTGTTTATGAGTTATATTTAGGCATAAGTTACGTTAGATTTAATATTCAATAAACATCTTTTGTCGACGGCGCTGTGGTGTACAGTAAAACACTTCGGAGTTTATGATTACACCACAGTACTATCAAATACCAATGTAATTTTAAGTACATGTATAAATAAATAAATAAATAAATAAATAAGATAGAGGACATAACTTCTCGCGGATAGTATAATAGCAAGTCACTCTAAACTTTTTCCACGCGGACGAAGTCGCGGCCATCAGCTAGTATTGGATATTTTATTTTCAGTATCGACTCAATTTGTTCAAAACATAAAACGCATTTTATTATTTATTGTGTTGTATGTATTGTATGGATTGCGAAGTTTCATAATGTGACGCGCTTTCTTGCAAATACATAAAAATACAATAAGCCATATTCGCATATTGTGGAATTCTTGTGACTAGGAACAAAAGGCTATAAAATATTATTATTTTCACAGCCACCCCTCTGTTTTTAGGGTTCCCTAAAAGGTACATAGTTCGAAGAGCTGATGGTCGATGGGGTCCCAAGGTGCTGGAGTGGCGACCCCGCACCGGGAAGCGCGGAGTTGGCAGACCCCCCACTAGGTGGATCGACGACATCAAACGAGTTGCAGGGAGCCGCTGGATTCAGGCGGCGCAAGACCGAGGCCTGTGAAAGTCCATGCAAACGACCTACGTCCAGCATTGGACATCTATAAGTTGATAATGATGATGATGACCCAAAAGGTTCCAATGGCTAAGTCCGTCCGTCTGTCTGTCAGCAGGCTGTAATCTCATAAACCATAATAGGTCACCTCTGAATTCGTCCCGTTCCAGTTTTATTATAATTACTTATAGGTTAGTAGTTAGTTCTAAAACGTTTTAAATGATCTAGGTACTTGGTAGATTCAACGCCATTAATTTCGGTAGATACCTATCTACTCAAAAAATCATCAAGGCCAAAGCAATTACCTACCCACATTAATAGCAAATGAACCAAAGTTAAATCAGACAAAAGTTCAAAACCATACAAAGCAAAAATATAACCTTTGCATCGCTTTTGCATAAAAAGAAGAAGTATAAGAATATATCACCCAATCAGCCTCTCAAAAGGCTCATAATAACAATCTCGACTGCTTTAAAAACCTTTTTTTTCCAACAATTAATCAAAGGCGGCCCGAAAAAAACCTAAGGCTCAAAAGTTCTGCATCCATGCATTGACGGAGCTCTTTTCAGCGACTGTCAAAGTGACAGCTGATTTATTATTTTCCATTGTGGCAACACTGCTTCGTTATGGCGCGAACGCCATTTATATTGCTAATGACATTTAGAGATATCTAAAACGATGGATAATAAATGAAGTACAAAAAATGTGGATGTCGATGTAACTTTGTTAATGCTTTTTGTCTGTACGTTGCGTTGTTTTAAACAGCTATAATAATTATTATAAGCATGTTTATTGAAATGAAAAAAAATATATATTACATTATATAAAACCAAATAAAATGAAAAATATCTATATAATATTATAGTACTTAGGTACTAGCTTTTGCCAAGCTTTTTAAGTTTGTAAACCCCTATTTTACGCCCTTAGGGGTTGAATTTTCAAAATTTTTTCTTATCGGATGTCTACGTCATAATAACTCATATAGTTATAGCAAGTAGCAAGAAGAAAACCTACTACTAAAAGATTACGTCAAAGACGCCTGGACCGATTTGGAAAATTCTTCTTTTTTTGAAAGGGTGTAACTTGCCAAGTGATCCCATAGTTGGGATCTGATAATGGGATCCTGGAGAAATCGAGGGAACTCTTCAAATTTTATAGGCACAATTGTTATACTTTGTAGTGGCGGGTGGAGTCGGTTTTTTAAAGAATTTTTATGTTTATATTATAACTAGCTGTTATCTGCGACTTCGTCTGCGTCAATTTCTGTTATTATGATCGCGAGGAGTTTGTTAAAAGAATAAATTTTAAATATGGATAATTTTCCCCGTTTTTGCAACATTTTTCACTGATGCTTCGCTCCTATTGGTCGCAACTTAATGTTATATAGCCTTAAGCCTTCCTCGCTAAATGGACTATCCAACACAAAAAGAATTTTTCGTAAAGTAGTTCCTGAGATTAGCGCGTTCAAACAAACAAACTCTTCAGCTTTATAATATTAGTATAGATTTCAACGCAAAGCCACACCCAAACTCTTGTTTTGTAGATACGTCACAGATCGGCTTGTATTGGTAGGTACATACCTACCCACAGAGTAATGCTATATTTTTTATTTCCATATATTTTTTTCACACATTGACCTCTGACTACGGTGGGTAATTACTCTGTATTGACTAATTGTGTTCGGTAATGTATGTAATTTTTTATCAGATTATATTAGCGGTTTAAAGTGGCTTAGGAAGAAATTAATTGCCTTTTTTTGCCTGGTGCGATAAGTAGACAAGTAGCGCACCTTTTTTTTTTTATTCTATGACAAGATATCCCTTGACTGCGATCTCACCTGATGGTAAGTGACGATGCAATCTAAGATGGTAGCGGGCTAACTTGGAAGGGGTATAGCAGTGTAAATTCAACCCATACCCCTAATCGATTTCTACACGCCACCGTGCCGGAACGCTAAATCGCGTGGCGGCACGTTTTTGACGGTAGGGTGGTAACTAGCCACGGCCAAAGCCTCCCACCAGACCAGACCAGAGACAATTTAGAAATAATAAATTACTAAATTGCCCCCGCCGGGAATCGAACCCGAGACCTCCCAGTTATAAGACCACAGCGCTCAACACTGCGCCAGGGAGGTCGTCAAAAACCTAAGTTTTCATAGCTAGCCGACTAGCTTTGGTACGCGGCTTGGTTCACGTTAAATTCGATTTTTCGAACTATTTAACCCTCTTAGGGGTTGAATTTTCAAACATCTTTACTTCATAATAGCTACCTTTATGAAGTAGCAAAAGAAAAACCTACTATAATTCTTCAATTCACGAGGACGCGTGAGCTTTACTTGTGGTTACGTCGTGTACATGCACATTGCGTTGTGCGTGCCTGTCAGGAGCCTAGGTGGGAGCGGCCAGGCGCGAGCAAGCTCTCGCTCACACTTATACAGATACGATACGCACACAACAATGAGCCACGCGCCCTCGTGAATTGCAAGAACTATACTAAACTAGTAGGGCGCGTGGGTGCGCGGCTCGCTAAAGCGAACCGCGGTTTTTCTGTCCACCAAGTAGACCTTCGGGTCCTGATCATCTTTTTCCAAGAAACCACTCTTCCATCTCTTATAGTCTCTGAGATAGACACCAACGAAATTTGTATGGCCGCCGTCTTGAATCCGCCATTTTGGAGTTTTTTTTTTCGGCTCTTTGCTAATTGGATGAGGTTTCGAGTGACATTTGGTTGAACACCCCCCCCCTATCTTCAATACTCTGGCCGGTGCTCCTCACCCGTCTCCGAAATCCTCAATCATCAACTCTCTCCCCTAATTTTTGTTCCGAATGAATTTTTGTCCTCTATATGAAACTGTGAGTGAAAAAAAAATTTTTCATACAAAATTTTACAGGAGAGGTGATCGATAAGTCAGTGAATCAGCACGAGTAGCTATACATATAGTAGGACTAGCGGACCCGACAGACGTTGTCCTGTCTTAACTATGAATATTGAAACTCCCCTTTTTACCCCCTTGGGGAGAGAATTTTCAAAAAATGTAAAATACGTAATTCTTTATTTTTGATCAAGAGCCAAAATATCAAGTTTCATAAACATAACTTGAAAAATAACTTGAAGAACGAAGGACTATCATACAAACATTCAACCCCTATTTAATCCCTTAGGGGGTAGAATTTTTAAAAACTGTGAAACACCTACTTTTTTGTTTTCAATTTAAAGCCTAAGTACCTAATTTTATGGGTATAGCTTGAAAAATAACGGAGTTTCATACAAACTTTAACCCCCCTTTTTACCCCCTTGGGGGGAGAATTTTCGAAATATGTAAAATACGTAATTCTTTATTTTTGATCAAGAGCCAAAATATCAAGTTTCATAAACATAACTTGAAAAATAACTTGAAGAACGAAGGACTATCATACAAACATTCAACCCCTATTTAACCCCTTAGGGGGTAGAATTTTTTAAAAGTGTGAAACACTTACTTTTTTGTTTTCAATTTAAAGCCTAAATACCGAATTTTATGGGTATAGCTTGAAAAATGACGGAGTTTCATACAAACTTTAACCCCCCTTTTTACCCCCTTGGGGGGAGAATTTAAAAAAAAAGTAAAATACGTAATTCTTTATTTTTAATCAAGAGCCAAAATATCAAGTTTCATAAACGTAACTTGAAAAATAACTTGAAAAACGAAGGACTATTATACAAACATTCAACCCCTATTTAACCCCTTAGGGGGTAGAATTTTTAAAAACTGTGAAACACGTACTTTTTTGTTTTCAATTTAAAGCCTAAATACCGAATTTCATGAGTATAACTCGAAAAATGACGGAGTTTCATACAAACTTTAACCCCCCTTTTTACCCCCTTGGGGGGCGAATTTCGAAAAATCCTTTCTTAGTGCTCGCCTACGTCATAAAAGGAACCTACTGTCAAAATTTCAAGTTTCTAACTTCAGTGGTTTAGGCTGTGCGTTGATCGTCAGTCAGTCAGTCAGTCAGTCAGGACAAGCCTTTTTATATAATTATTATATATAGATTATGTCAAATCTTAATTCTAAATTCAAATAATACAGTTGTCACTGTCGCAAATTCAACGCTGAACAAAAAATACTTAGAATAGTAAAAAATTAACAAAGTCTTGAAACGAATAGACCTAGGTCTAATAAAAAACGTATCATTTTAAAATAGTTTAAAATAGGTTCTACACTAAACCTCAAAAAGACGATGATCTTGTGATTCACAATTATTTCCTCCTTTGACCAACCGTTTTTATGAAAAAAAAAAAAAAAACTAGTGGTTCGCATATCTACTTATAGTTTTTTTTTTATTTTTGTTCCTTTCTTAATGGAACTTTTAAAAGTTGTTTTTAGTAACTAAAATATTTATTTTAAGACATCTTAGCCATTTACGAAATAGTTTTTGTTACTACGATTATCTAAGTAGACTCTTCTAAGATTTTTTTACTTTCATTTCTCTGAAATCAGCTTTAGTTAATTTAAAACGAAGTGGTTTAGGAACAACTTCTTCCTGTAAAATCTATTTTATTATTTATCGTAGATTTAGAAGTTACCCTCCAAGTGATTTAGCGTTTCGGAACGATACCAATTTAGAAGTATGTATAGGATGGTAGTGGTGAGCGCTGTGGTCTTGTAACTGGGAGGTCTCGAGTTCGATTCCCGGCGGGGGCAATTTGGGAATTTATAATTTCTGAATACTGCTATACCCATTCCAAGTTAGCCCGCTACCATCTTAGACTGCATCGTCACTTACCATCAGGTGAGATCGCAGTCAAGGGCTATCTTGTCATCGAACAAAAAAAAAATCCAGTTCTTGCTAAAACATAACAGTCGTGCTGTACAAAAATATAAAATCCATTTCTAAGAGACACATTGCAACAGATAACAAAAGGCAAAAATGCATTATTTTATTTTTATTAGGTTGGCAACATTCACAAATTAGGTTTAAGCCACTTTATCACGCAGATCGTTGTAATAAGGTCCATTTTTCTTTTGAATATTTTCAATTTGGATTGATTGTATGGCATCATCGATGTAAGGCATTGAAAAATTGGTTACATTAAACATAGATTATATTTTTGGTGATTTTAATGCTGTCCTTTATATATATCTATATATATAAAATTCAAAGTCCTGACTGACTGACTGACTGACTGAGATATCAACGCACAGCCTAAACTACTGAAGTTAGAAACTTGAAATTTTTACAGTTGGTTCCTTTTATGACGTAGGCGCACACTAAGAAAGGATTATTGGAAATTCCACCCCTAAGGGGTTTAAATAGGGGATGGAAGTTCATATGAAACTCCGTCATTTTTCAAGCTGTTTCCATCAAAGTTGGTATTTGAGCTTTCAGTTAAAAATAAAGACGCACGTGTGTCACAGTTTTTGAAAATTCCACCCCAAAATCTAATTCCACGCGGACGAAGTCGCGGGGGCAAAAGCTAGTTATTATATATATATAGTGTTGAATAATCAAAGGCCATTTTTCTTTCATTGCAATCGTTTTTAGATACCTAATCCCAAAGTTGGAATCATTATATTTAAAAATACAATAATATTTTATTGGAGAATAAAAATAATTTTGGGATCAAATGGCTAGAGTACTTTCTGAAGCACGAATTTACGAAAAAAGCTTATTTAAAAGCTCGCAGATTAAATCGATTTCTTTTGTAATCTCCACTAATCTTGGAAATATAAAAACAAACATTAAAGCGAACAAACTCCTCACAAAGAATATTAAAGTAATGCTCAGTAATTAGAGCTTAAACGCTTTTGAATTTTGGACTTTAAATAGAGCCAAGGTGTACTTGCCAAAAAACAAAAAATCGGCAAACTGCGAGCCAAATTCGCTCATAAAGTGTTCTGTATAACATCCTAGTCTAAATATATAAAAGGCAAAGGTGACTGACTGACTGACTGACTGACTGACTGACTGACTGATCTATCAACGCACAGCTCTAACCACTGGACCGATCGAGCTGAAATTTGGCATACAGGTAGCTGTTAGGACGTAGACATCCGCTAAGAAAGGATTTTGGAAAATTTCAACCCCAAGAGGGTTAAATAGGGGGTTAAAAAATCGAACCTAACGTGAGCGAAGCCACGGGGTAAAGCTAGTCTAAATATATAAAAGGCAAAGGTGACTGACTGATTGACTGACTGACTGACTGACTGATCTATCAACGCACAGCTCTAACCACTGGACCGATCGAGCTGAAATTTGGCATACAGGTAGCTGTTAGGACGTAGACATCCGCTAAGAAAGGATTTTGGAAAATTTCAACCCCAAGAGGGTTAAATAGAGGGTTAAAAAATCGAACCTAACGTGAGCGAAACCACGGGGTAAAGCTAGTAATATTATAAATGTGAAAGTGTGGATGTTTGGATGTTTGTTACTCAATCACGCCGCAATGACTGAACCAACTTGGTTGGGCACAGAGATCGATTATAGACAGGAATAGCACATAGGCTACTTTTTATCCCGGAAAATAAGAGTTTCCGCGGGAATCCAAAAAAACCTCAATCCACGCGAACGAAGTCGCGGGCATCAACTAGTGCATCATAAATATTTTTTTTTATTATTTAATTATTCTACTTGTAAATCTTACTACATTATTAATACCTACGAAAGTCCCTAGCGCAGTGGTGAGCGCTGTGGTCTTATAACTGGGAGGTCCCGAGTTTTATTCCGGGCGGAGTCAATTTGGGAATTTATAATTTCTGAATTGTCTCTGGTCTGGTCTGGCGGGAGGCTTTGGCCGTTGCTAGTTACCACCCTACTTTCAAAGACGTGCCGCCAAGTGATTTAGCGTTCCGGCACGATGGCTTCTAAAACAGATTAGGGTTGATAAGGTTGTATTTATACTGCCATACCCCTTCCAAGTTAGCCCGCTACCATCTTAGACTGCATCGTCGCTTACCGGCAGTCAAGGACTATATCATTGAAAAAAAAAAAAAAAAAAACTTGAAAACTGCCGAATAACGTCCGAAGCTCACCATCCTTAAATATTTTTAAAAATCGCCTGAAACAGGTATTAATATCCACATACCATGGAAATTAAACTATATATTTATGCTATGTTATGTATATATATGTACGTATGTATTATTTTATTTTATTTGTTTAAATTGATATTATAGTATTTGTTATGCTATTTGTTATGTAGTGTAAATATGTATATTGCTTAGATAATATACCTTTATGTTGCACAATACTACCCTCACACATCATTTCACTCCTATCACCAATGGTTGCCTGGTAGAGATTGCTTTGTAGCAATAAGGCCGCCTTTGCATGCGTAGTTTTAAGTTTTATTTATTTTTGTTTCTTTCTTGTGTGCAATAAAATTTTTATCTATCTATCTATCTATCTATCTTGATACATTTTCAACAAGAATTTCGTAACTTTTATCAAACACTAGGTATCTGCTTAACGTTACTCTGCCATAACTCTGGCATCATAAAAATAGCCAGAACCATTCCTAGATAAGTTACTTCCATTTACGTTGTACTGTGCCTCGTAAAAATACACTCTTATCACCAGATTAAGACGTATGATAGCGGAGTGACGTCATTACTAAGTTATATAGCACTTCTATCCCCGCAATGGAATTTTAACTTTATCTCAAGAGCGTTAGAGTTGCATTTGGATTGTCGGATGCGTGTAATTTTTTCCAAATTCAACGTTTATTACTGTCCAGTTTTATATTGTGGCTGCATGAGGTTTTTAATTTACAACTTTTTGTTTGCTCTCGTGTTTGGGATCGCTTAAAGAATTTAGACTTTATTACTATAGCAATAAGGACGTAAATAAAGCTGCTCTATTTTTTGAGTAATTTTGTTTGAAGTAAGTTGTTCACACTTGGTAGTTATTTTTAAATTTATTGTACCATAGGTCTTTTGTGGAGGCTTTTTAATTTTGAGAAACTGTTTGTTCATGGTCAAGTTGTATAGACCGAAATATGAACAATTAGCTATAGACTAGCGGCCGCCCGCGGCTTCGCTCGCGTGGAATTCTTTTATCTTATCCCGGGGATGTCGGAAAATAAATATCTTAAGTAGGTACATATTGTTTTCTCCAAAATTTTATTTTTCCGATAGAAATTATTGTAAATCCCTGTTGTGCTAGATTATTCTCCGAAAAATAACATCTCCCGAACCGGTATTAAATTATTACACAAAACGTCATGTCAAAATTCTTGAACAGTGTCTTGATATATATATTTTTTTATTAATATATATAGACTAGCGCTTAACTGCGATATCATCTGATGGTAAGTGAAGATACAGCCTAAGATGGTGCGCGCTTGCCTAGAAGATGCCTATTCACTCTTGATTTAAAGACACCACATTATAGTTAGTTGGAAAAATGGAAGCTGGAAGGGCATTCTAAATTTTTGCAGTAGCAATTTTAGGTAGGTTTAGCAGTTTTAGGAACATATCAACATATCAAATTGCATTAATTTATATTTTATGCATATTCATAAGATATTCTCGGGTACAGGAAAACGTACTTATTTCTTCTGTGGACATTGTATAGAGTATCTATATGCTACGGATGTTGAGCAAAATCTTCTCTGGAAGTTAAAATCTCCATTAAACCTAGCTTTTGTACAAAATGTCATTGACAGTGTATCACTGTATCAAATTGCATTTATTTATATTTTATGCATATTCATAAGTTATTCTTAGGTACAGGAAAATGTACTTATTTCTTCTGTATTATTATTATATATATATATATATATATATGTATATAGTATTGTGTATGTATAGTTTTTCTATGCTACGGATATTGAGGTAAATCTTCTCTGAAAGTTAAAATCTCCATTAAACCTAACTTTTATACAAAATGTCAACAGTGTATCACTGTATCAAATTGCATTTATTACATATACACATTCTTATAATATTTTCTTATTTCGATTGATGTTGTATAGTCTCTCTCTGCTATGGATGCTGAGGAAAATCTTCTCTGGAAGTTAACATCCCTTCAACCTGCATTTATACAAAATGTCAAATAATTCCTGAACAGTGTCTTGATATCAATATATCAAGTTGCATTTATTTATAAGGTCTTCTTGGGTACAGGAAAACGTACTTATTTCTTCTGTGGACATTGTATAATGTTCTCTTCTCTGGAATCTTCTCTTCTCTGTTTTAGTCTTGAGTATACAGTTAAACAAGATGTTTTATTTCTTCGGTGGGCATTGTATAGGCTTTCTTTTCGGTGGTTCGGGGGGTAAGTCCTCCTTGCAAGGTATCCTTTCCCTTAAAGCTGCGTTTTTCTTGCAAGTGAAGTTATACATTTGTATCACAGTCTTCCCGACAGTGTATGTGAATGTTCGGAATATCTCATCGGTTTCTTTAGGAAAGCATAAAGCGCCTGTGGTTAGGAAACCGATGCCGGTAAAGAACATGCGTCGTGGCAGGCCGCCTCCGCCACCTGGGAAAGTAAAATACAGTATTTATTTATTTATTTATCTAAAAATAAAAATAAATAAATAAACAAACATTTATTCACAACTAATTTGAGTATAAGGCCGCACCCCCACTCCGCTCAGACCCAATATAGAGCTAACTAATATAATTATCATACTATTATTATAAAGGCGAAAGTTTGTGTGTGTGTGTGTGTGTGTGTGTGTGTGTGTGTGTGTGTGTGTGTGTGTGTGTGTGTGTGTGTGTGTGTGTGTGTGTGTGTGTGTGTGTGTGTGTGTGTGTGTGTGTGTGTGTGTGTGTGTGTGTGTGTGTGTGTGTGTGTGTGTGTGTGTGTGTGTGTTTGTTACTCCTTCACTCCACAACGAATGAACTAATTTGGCTGAAATTTAAAAATATACCATACCCAAAATGAACAAATAGGCTACATTTTATCCCGCAAAATTAAAGAGTTCCCGCGGGAATCAGTCAGATCAGTTAGTCAGTTAGTCACCTTTTCCTTTTATATAGGTACTAGCTGTTGCCTGCGTCAATTTCTGTTATTATGATCAGTGTGATGTTATATAATAGCCTAAAGCCTTCCTCTATAAATGGACTATCCAACACAAAAAAAATTTCAATTCGAAACAGTAGTTCCTGAGATTAGCGCGTTCAAACAAACAAATTCTTCAGCTTTAAAATATTAATAGTATAGATTTAGATGACATTTAGAACATAGTCCACCATACTGGCTAAGTGTGGACTGACAACAGACTTCCGCTAAGGGATTTTTGGAAATTCAACTCCTAGAAGAAAAAAAGGGTAAAGGGTAAAATAGAGGTTTGAAACATGTGCATGAGCGAAACCGCGGGCAAAAGTTAGTTCTTACTAATATTATAAATGCGAAAGTGTGTTTGTTTGTTGGTCTATTGGGTTTTCCTTCAATCATGCCGCAACACAGCACCGTATCGACGTGATTTTTTGCATGGGTATAGTTGGAGACCTGGAGAGTGACATAGACTACTTTTTATTCGGGAAAATCAGAGCTCCCGTGGGATTTTAAAAACTGAATCCATGCAAGCGAAGCTGGGGGCGTCAACTAGTTACAAATACGAGAGGAGACCCGGTCCCATGGGCAAGCTATGGGTTGACATAACAAAGCTTTGACATAACAGTGTTCCCACTCAATTACAATATGGGGTTATTCAAGGGGCGGACCAATAAATTCCTGAAAAGCCGGCAACGCGTCAGTGGTGCCTCTAGACTACAAGTGTTCATGGACTGCGGTAATCACTTTACATCAGGTGACCCGCCAGCTCATTTGCCCGCTATTCATATAAAAAAAGACGTGTGGCACTCGGGGACTGCCGCGGTAAAGCTATTGCATAGCATTTTTTATCAACGCCATCTAGCGGCTCACCGTAGAGGAGTCCCGTGTCAGGTTATTTTCATTACGGAATTTCTGGATTCGGTCTCCACGCTGGCCCGCGATAGAAGCTATGGAATAGCTTAAAAAAAACTTTTAATAGCGTACCTATTAAATATCCTGTTAGAGTTCCAACACCAACAACGGCCTGTCTTATCGACAAGTTATTGGGATCTCTCATGGTTGCTTTAAAATCATTCTTAGCCTGCTTTATAGAAGCACAGACATCGACATAATGCCTTGTGGCGATACATCTTGCGCAACAGTACTTCTCTTGCGCAATCTTTCTGTACTTCTTTGTGTATGGCAGCAAGTACTTTTGCAATAACTTGGTATTTCTTTCCGGGCATCGGTCTTTGTCTTCGAGATATTCCTTGTATTCGTTATGAGGGCATTGGTATATGGGCAGGTCTGTGTATTTCATTTTGGGAGGTCTTTGGGGTACCTCTGGTTTTTTTGCTGCGTGAACTACTGGTATTACATTTACATTAGATCCCAATAAACCTTTTTGTAACGTTCTGATCCATATTCTGCCTATTACGTAAAGGTCTCCTTTCAAAACTTGGTTTATTTTATCTTGATCGACTAATTGTTTGTTTGTGTCATGTTGTAGTTGTATGTTTTTGTTGTTCAAAGTTTTTCTGTCTGGTTTGCTTTCTACATAGTCGGCTATGCACGACATACAAGGTTGCATTTCCAAACGTTGCTTGATTTTGATTATCGAGAATTTGATATGAAGAAATTTTGAAATTTGTATTAGAAATAAACTATTGATTTTGAACAATCCTGTGCATGGCATTTATGACATTTTTGACAATAATAATGTATCTATCAAACTAATCATAAGCAAATTGTCTATTCCAATGGGCTTAATACTCCTAGATTCCAATTAAATAAGCTATATTAAGATATAGCGTAAGCGACACGCGACGAGGTGTTTTAAGTTTGACGTGTCTGTATGTGTGTCTGTCTGTGGCATCGTAGCAGCCGAACGGACGAACCGATTTTGATTTTGTTTTTTTGTTTGAAAGGAGAATTGGTTGGGAGAGTTCAAGAACTCTCCCAACCAATTTTGAAAATCGGTCCAAGATGGCCGCCGCCACAAAATGGCGGATTACATATTTTTTTACAACTCCCTCAATATGGGTATCGAATGAAAAGGCTTGACTAGTAGAACACTATAATTTCAAATCCAAGATGGCCGCCACCACAAAATGGCGAATTACATTTTTTTTTAATTTCACATGTCAGTTTTAAATTTTCAATTTACACTTACGTGTTAATGTCGTGATCAACCCGAACCATTCGAAATCGAAACCCATTCGCACGACTTAAATGTCAATAATCGATATCCGATATCATCGATTCGGAATCGCTTCGAACTCGATTATTCGATGCGATTGCATGAAAAACTCAAATTAAAAAAAAAAAGTCAGAAAAGTCTCAGCTGCAACGTTCCGACCACGTATCCTATTTTGTGATGACAATGTTATTTTGCTTATCCCGAACGTGAAAGAGATGTCTATTAGAAAGGGATACGGTTGAGAATTGCTTGGCAATCAGTTTTTCGGTTGTCTTGTTAAAGTGGTTGGGTTCAAACGCTTAGTTTTGTAAAGACTAGATGAAGGTGGGTGATCTATGATACCTAAGCAATATAAGCTAAGTTGAACTTGACTATTATCCCCACCAAATAGCCCAACGGTTAAAGGTGCGGACTGAAAACTGAAAGGTCGCAGGTTCGAATCCCACCCGTTACACTATTGTCGTACCCACTCCTAGCACAAGCTTTCTGCTTATTTGGAGGAGAAAGGATATTAGTTAACTTCAGCTTGGCTAATATTCTTAAAAAAAAAAGAAAAAGCGGAAAACTTGTTTTTTTTTTGTTTTTAGGGTTCCGTATCCGAAGGTAACCAATGGGACTCTATTACTACGGTTCCGTCTGTCTGTCTGTCAGCAGGCTGTAGCTCATGATCCGTAATAGGTAAAGAGTTGAAATTTTCATAGAGTGTGTAGATAGGTATTTCTGTTGCCGCTATAACAACAAATAACATAAATAAATTAAAAAAAGACGTGTGGCACTCGGGGACTGCCGCGGTAAAGCTATTGCATAGCATTTTTTATCAACGCCATCTAGCGGTGAGAGGAGTCCCGTGTCAGGTTATTTTCGTTACGGAATTTCTGGATTCGGTCTCCACGCTGGCCCGCGATAGAAGCTATGCAATAGCTTAAAATTAAAAGGGCTCCCCTACTAGAAACGTATTTTTTTCGGCGTTTTTTGATACGAAACCGTTCGTATGTTTGCATTTGACTGAAATTTAAAAGCTCTACATTTTCGATACTAGTTAAGATATTAAAAAATTAAAAATGGCATTGTGTTATAATACTAAAAACCTTTATTAACCGACTTCCAAAAAGGAGGTTATCAATTCTTCCGGTATCTTTTTTTAAGTAGATATATGGGTAGTTCTACGATAAGAGGTAACTTGTGCGGCAATCAGTTTAAAATAAAAATTTTACTTTATATGTTGTTATTTTTTGCAATGAAACACATCACCTAAATGTACTTTATTAAATAACATCACGATTCAATGCCTCATTAAAGTATATTTTTCTGAAATTCCTTATAAAGTCTAAAAAAGTCTCTAACCTGGCCTGTCCCTCTGTCGTTTTCAGTTTAATTTGAAATGATACATACTTTTTTTGTATCAGTTATTAAACTAAAGTATGTTAAACACAAATTTCAATAAATGTATTTAAGTATTGTTAAGGAAAAATAGAAAAATATTTATTTATTTGCAATATATTTTACACTTTACTTTTGTCCCACTGTTTTTGGGTATCTACTCTAGAAAATTTCATTCCGCTACTACAAACACTAATATAAAACGGCCATATTCCAAAAATTGCTCAAAGTCATCTACAGACGTGACGTTAGTAATGCAAAACACGTGAGCCGTTAAGAGCGCCGTCATTTGTTAGTTGTTGCGACCGTTGATTCGAAGTAGTCGTTTCGCGAGGTCATTGTGTCTCTCACCTGGCAAGTCATAAAAGTTATATTATTCATTCAATTTATTTGCATTTACTGGTCTAATTTAATAATGATGGACTAGTGAAAGTGTGATACATAATGTACCGAAAAACTTCTTATGTCAATTAAAACAATACAATTTATCATGAAAACGTCTCTCACCTGCCATATTTCACCTGGCAAGATAAATGTCAGGAGAGAAACTTGTTGACCAGGGGAGATAAGGTTAGTGCAAACAAACAAAGTCAATAAAGTCAACAAAGCCAACAAAGTCAAAAAAGTCAAAAAAAGTCAAAAAAAGTAAAAAAAGTAAAAAAAAAAAGTCAAAAAAAGTCAAAAAGTAAAAAACCGTCAAAAATGTCAAAAAAGTCTTTTTTGACTTTTTTTGAATTTTTTGAATTTTTTGAATTTTTTGACTTTTTTGATTTTTTTGATTTTTTAATAAAATATGCATAAAGTGACTTGCCCTTACGTGAAAAGATAAATAAATAGAACAAAAATCGTAATATAAGTGTTTAATGAAAAAACAGATACTTTTCTCCGTAGCCGTATTCTCTATGGACTTAGAACCTCTTATCGTAGAATTACCCATATAAGAAATTAAATTAGTCAAATTATACCCAATTACAGTGCAACCGATGAGATCTAGGTGGACCGACGACATCAAACGAGTCGCAGGGAGTCGCTGGATTTAGGCGGCGCAAGACCGAGATCTGTGGAGGTCCATGCAAGAGACTTATGTCCAGCAGTGGACGTCTATAAGTTGAAGAAGAAGAAGAAGATGATGAGAATCGAACCTGCATCCTTTAATTGTGCTTTTAACCGTTGGGCTCTTGAGGTTAAAACTTAAATAGGCAATATTCGAACAAAATCTTGAGTACCGTCGGCAAAAGTACATAGGGCCTCAAATATTATATACGGGGCATTGTTTTTCTGGTACCGGCCCCGGGAATCTTATTTTACAAGGATATTGAAATACTGTATCACTGGATGTGTATTACGTGAGCAGAATTGATGAGCATCCTTACTTTTAAGCTATTGCATAGCTTCTATCGCGGGCCAGAGTGGAGACCGAATCCAGAAATTCCGTAACGAAAATAACCTGACACGGGACTCCTCTACGGCGAGCCGCTAGATGGCGCATTTTTTATAGCGCCATCTAGCGGCGGCATTTTTATCAGCGCCATCTAGCGGTGAGCCGCTAGATAGTGTTGATAAAAAATTTACCGCGGCAGTCCCCGAGTGCCACACGTCTTTTTTTTAATTATTTTTAGCGGGCAATCGAGCAGTCGGGTCACAAACATTTGTAGTAGTAGCACCTGAGGCACCATCAATGCGTTGCCGGCTTTTCAGGAATTTGTTGGTCCCCCCTTGAATAACCCCATGTTGTAATTTACTCATATTTATAACATTACGCACGACGCAAAACGTGTGTGTTTAAAGTGTCTGTGTGGGTGTGTGTGTCTGTCTGTGGCATCGTGGCAGCCGAATGGATAGACCGATTTTGATTTTGTTTGAAAGGTGAATTAGTCGGGACTGTTCTTAGCTATGTTTGATGAAAATCGGTCCAAGATGGCCGCCGCAACAAAATGGCAGATTACACATTTTTTCACAACTCCCTCAATATGGGTATCAAATGGCTTGACTAGTAGACTACTATACACTATGATTTTCAAATCCAAGATGGCCGCCGCCACAAACTGGCGGATTACATATTTTTTTTTAATTTCACATGTCGTGGGTGTTTTAAATTTTCAATTTACACTTTTTCCGGGATAAAAAGTAGCCTATTTCATTTACCAATCAGTCCTCAACTATACAAAAAATCACATCGATCTGCTGCGTGATTGAAGGATAAACCTGCAAAAAGTTTTTTATTTTTATTCGAAGACAAGTTAGTCCTTGATTGCGTCTTTGCTTTAAACCTACAAAAATTGAGTGTGTTAGTCCTTCAATCACGCGGCTGTCTCATCCAGCGTCTGTATGTGCGCGAACCCCCCTCGGCTCGGGGCGGGGAACAATGGGCGATTACTTTTACTGCTTATTGTGGGTAAAACACACCGGACTTCTTGTTAACTGGACGTTAAAATTTTATTATCGATGCGAAAATTTGCTTAGCCCTTGTTCGCTTCGTTTTGACGACTTTATATATTATGTTCGGTTTATTTTCCTCTTATTCTTTATCGACCTATGTCCAACACACCGACATACCTATATTGTATTAGGTACAATATATCGCTCATTTGCGACAAGGGTGACATAATTCAAAATTCACCAATTTTAGTGTCGAAAATTTTATACTTTTTGCTATAAAAACAACATTACGCTAAGCACAAAAAAATAAGAGCGAGAGAGATTGTGACTTAATGCTCTGTCGCTTTGTTGGCCGCTGTGTTGTTTCGAGACCGCAGCATCCACAAAACATTACTGTCAACGAGAAAATTCTCTCATCGTTGATTTTGAATTATGTCACCCTTGTCGCAAATGAGCGATATTTCGTTGGTCCAAAACGACTTAATAATAACTAGATGATGATGCCCACCGTAATTCGTTCGCGTAGTTTAAGATTTCTTAATTCTCGCGGGAACTGTCTTATTTTCCGGGATAAAAAGTAGCCTATGTGTTTTTCCAGACTACAATCTATGTCTGTGCCGAATTTCAGCGAAAGCAGTTCAGAAACCACGGCGTGATTGAGTAACAAACATACATCCAAACTTTCACATTTACACATAATACTAACTAATAGAATAGTTGACTAGTTGTAAAGCTTAGCCCTTGTTCGCTTCGTTTTGACGACTTTATATATTACGTTCGGTTTATTTTCTTCTTGTTCTTTACTAGTTGATTCCCGCGACATCGTTCGTGTGGATTGTGGTTTTTGATTTCCACGAGAACTCTCTCTTATTTTCCGGGATAAAAAGTAGCTTATGTGCTATTCCGGACTATTATAATCTAGCAAAATCTGTGCCAAATGGGTATCTAATGAAAGAGCTTGATTTGTAGAATACTAAATACTATGATAAATTTTAAATCCAAGATGGCCGCCATCACAAAATGGCGAATTACATATTTTTTCAGAACTCACTCAAAATGGGTAGATATCAAATGAAAGAGCTTGATTAGTAGAATACTAAACACTATGATAAATTTTAAATCCAAGATGGCCGCCATCACAAAATGGCGAATTACATATTTTTTTCATAACTCCCTTAATATGGATATCAAATGAAAGAGCTTGATTAGTAGAATACTAAACACTATGATAAATTTTAAATCCAAGATGGCCGCCATCACAAAATGGCGAATTACATATTTTTTTCACAACTCCCTCAATATGGGTATTTAATGAAAGAGCTTGATTAGTAGAATACTATACACTATGATAAATTCCAAATCCAAGATGGCGGCTACCACAAAATGGCGAATTACATATTTTTTTATAACTCCCTTAATATGGGTATCAAAGGAAAGAGCTTGATTCGTAGAATACTATAGTCTATGATAAATTCCAAATACAAGATGGCGGCCACCACAAAATGGCGAATTACATATTTTTTCACAACTCACTCAAAATGAGTATCAAATGAAAGAGCTTGACTAGTAGAATACCTACGGGTATCTAATGAAAGGCCTTAACTAGTAGAATACCTACTATGAGCTTGATTAGTAGAATACTAAACACTATGATAAATTCCAAATTCAAGATGGCCGCCACCAGAAAATGGCAAATTACGTATTTTTTTTAACATTTTGACAATAGTTAAACACCCAATTACGATAGCGACTGTGTTCCGTAATTGACCCAGTGGACAGTAAAAGTGACAACTGACATGTGAGTTCCTTTGGTCGAGATATGGTAATGGGTGGTAATGGTTATAATTTAACTGGAACCGGTCGTAAAATCGCGAACTGTGTATAAATTGTTGATATTTGAATACTTATCACAGTTTGTGGGGTTCTACGCGGTCGAGTAGAACCTTGGTGGGTGTTAAGGGGAAGACGCTTTTTACCCGACCCCCAAAGGAGGGTTTTTTTGACGACCTTCCTGGCGCAGTGGTGAGCGCTGTGGTCTTATAAGGGTTCGAGGTTCGATTCCCGGCGGGGGCAATTTAGGAATTTATAATTTTTAAATTGCCTCTAGTCTAGTCTGGTGAGAGGCTTTGGCCGTGGCTAGTTACCACCCTACCGTCAAAGACGTGCTCCAAGCGTTCCGGCACGATGGCGTGTAGAAACCGATTAGGGGTATGGGTTGAATTTACACTGCTATACCCCTTCCAAGTTAGCCCGCTACCATCTTTGACTGCATAGTCACTTACCATCAGCTGAAAGCGCAGTCAAGGACTATCTTGTCATCGAATAAAAAAGCCTGGCCTTAAACCTTGACGCCTTATGTCAGCTTTAAGACCTACCCTCACGGTCACGGTTCTTTGGGTTTTATAAAAAAAACAGTTTATGTGACACGACTGTGACCCTTTATGTACTACTAGATGATTCCCGCGGCTTCGTTCGCGTGGATTGAGGTTTTTTATTCCCGCGGGAATTCTCTCATTTCCCGGGATAAAAAGTAGCCTATGTGTTATTCCAGACTATAATCTATCTCTGTGCCGAATTTCAGCCAAATTGGTTAAGTCATTGCGGCGTGATTGAGTAACAAACATACATCAAAACTTTTGCATTTATAATATACTAGATGATGCCCGCGACTTCGTCCGCGTGGATTAAGGTTTTTTGTTTCCCGCGGGAACTCTTTACTTTTCCGGGATAAAATGTAGCCTATGTTTTAATCCCGGGTAAGACCTATCTCCATTCTAAATTTCAGCCAAATCGGTTCATTCATTGGGGCGTGAAGTAGTAACAAACACACACACACACACACACACACACACATACACATACAAACTTTCGCCTTTATAATATTAGTAGGAAGTAGGATAGTAGGAAGTAGGATAGGACTAGTTGACTGGTTAATAACACAGTTGATAATTAATAGGATAGGATAAGGTATTAGGTATTCTGTGCCGTGACTTTTATAGAAATAATTTATCTGCGTTCTTAAGGGGATAAAATATTGATTTGACAAATCAAACTTAAGGGCACGCAGTACCTTGCAAGCCATTGAAGTGAGGTGCACGAGCCACTTTGTTATAAAGAAAGTAAAACAGTCATCATAAAAAAAAAGAAAACTTTTTAGAAAAAAATTAACGGTAAAATATTCTTCTAAAAGCTTTTGCCTATTTTTTGTCATTTTTTTTAGTTAAACTTTAATATACTATAAATAAAACCTGAAAAATAAATAAAATACTACACTGTTTTCGGAATATTATTTGATCGAGTGAAATTCAGAATATGGACTTTTGAACGGTAAAATAATTTAGAACGTGTATTAAACTACAACATATATTTTTAACCTATCAAAACAAAGAATATTTGATTGTTTACTATTGAATCAAAAACAGGCTGTTTTCGGAGATCCTGCCGTTAAGGGGATAAAATATTGATTTGAAAAATCAAACTTAAAATAAGCATAAGCGGACCTAAGCTAGTCAACTATAAATAGCTTAAAGTTCTGAGATAAATTGCTGTAGGTATCGAAATATTGAAAAAATAATTATAGGTACATAATTTTAATACAAAATAACATTTCAAAACCTGAAGATCTGACCAAAATGAGTCAGCTGTTTCGGCGAGTCACGAATATCGATACGCGATGACCGGATCGAATGGGAATCGATTTCTTCAGATATAATCGTTATACATTGCTGATTTATTATAATCTATTTTTATATGCTGTGTTATGTATGTATTTTATTAATTTATATTATTTATGTATTTGTATGTATTTATGTACGGTAGCGGACAGAAAATGTTTACCACCTAATTACATGCACACAAGCCACACATCTATGCCTGACAGTCGATATGCTTTCGATATTCTATGGCGTTATAGACCTTATACTGCACGCAATGTGATATAGAATCTACTTTGAAAACTGATAAACATTTTCTGTCCGCGACCATATATGTAATTTATTATTCATTTGTATTATATACCTAGTAGGTATTATACTATATGCAGTGATGTACATTTTTGATCTATACCACTCTATAATTTCACCTTACTCACTTTCAAGGGAAGCTGGAAGAAATTTTTTTTTTTTTTTTTTGATGAGGTTCGCGTACTTCCACTTCTTATAATAATATTTTCTTGTAAATAATTATATGTACATAAAAAATAAAAATAAAATAAAAGGTAAATAAGTGGTTTCTAATAGATAGGCGTAAGCGACGCACAGCGCATAGGATGTTCTTACCTTATGTCCTTAAGACGATGAAATAGTGCTACAAGTGAAAAACTAAACGTTAAAATGTCGTAAGCGCCAGCTACGTTCGTCGATTACGTACGGAAACATTTTCTGTGATTTGTTCACCTTTTAAAATAGCCAAGGAAAAATAGATTATTATGTAGCTACTCCACACCAGCAAGAAAAACTCACAACGCTACTAGATGGCGCTGTACAAAGCACAAGAGTGTCTCTTTCAAAAAATAAAAGAATTTTCCAAATCGGTCCAGGCGTCTTCGAGTAATCGGGGAACAAAGATTCCGACGAATTGAGAACCTCCTCCTTTTTTGGAAGTCGGTCAAAACAAAAACCAGCAATGTATATCACGCTGTAACGTCATGTTATGGATGATTAAGAATAGGGTTCGTTAGATTTTTTGTTAGTAAAACCCAAAGAGATGTCAGTTTACTAGAGAGCTCTTATTCAATTCAACATCTTTGTATTTTTTGATTTAGATTTGAGTAGAGTAAAAGAACCCTTAAATATTAATTCAAAAAGTTCATCTCGGAACAGATATTATTACGTTATAATATATTGTAAATGCAAAAGTGTGTTTGTTTGTTGCTTTGTCCTTCAATCACGGTGCAACAGAGTTACGGATTGACATACGGTTGTGGCATAGATATAGTTGAGGACCTGGAGAGTGACATAGGCTTCTTATCCCGGAAAATCACAATTTCCCGCGGGATTTTAAAAACTAAATCCACGCGGACGTAGTCGCGGGCATCAGCTAGTATTATATAAAAGGAAAAGGTGACTGACTGATCTATAAACGCACAGCTAATATCACTGGACGGATCGGGCTGAAAAGCTATTATGACGTAGGCATCCGCAAGAACAAGAACTCAGTTCGAGAATCGACAATCGCTATGATAAATCGAACTTATAAAAAAAATAAAAGCAATGTGACAGCTCGTACTGACCCTTCCGATGCATGAGGATTGCTGCTCCATACTTGGTTATATTACCTCGATGGCAACCACGTTCAAAGGCGCTTAAAGAGATGAAACATCTCGAGATATGACTATCTCTTCACCCACTCTCACTTTTCAAATTGAGTGCATTGTTTATTGTTTCAAAGAATTTTTTAATTACATTTTTTTGTTCAAGGCTTAATGATGAGGGAAATTATTCAAACAATCGATTGATTTCACCGTAATTTGTTTATGACCTGTTGTTTTTTTTTTTTAATTTTTTTTTTTGGATGACAAGATAATAAAAAACCCTTTATTTTTCCTTATCATAACTACCTACATATTTAGAGATTTTATTCTTAAATAATATTAGAAAGAAACGGTAGTTAGTACGTTAGTATCTAAGGTCTTCAAGTTATCGGGGAACATACATAAAAAATCTAAATAAAATAAATAAAAAAATCCGACGAATTGAGAACCTCCTTTTTTTGGAAGTCGGCCAATAAATATGATTTCACCGTACAAAAATCTGTTTATTTTTAAAAATCTGTTTATAATATTATGAAATGTAAAATGGCGTCGCGTCGGCCATATTTCATTGGCGTCGAATTCCCTTTGAAATCAAATGTAGCGGGAATAAACTCGGTATCAATGGGGAAAACGACGGATTTGGGCAATTACGGCGACTTTGTACTTGTTAGAAATTTGTTTTGATTCAGGGAAAGTAATACTGCTTTCCGATGGCAAACTGGCGTGTTCACAAACCAAACAAGAAAAAGTTAAGTAAATAAATAAAATTTTTATTGCATTACTTTTTATACGACTGCCTGAAAAAAGGAGTATTTTGTTTCTATATCACACTATCACATCACACTAATATTATAAAGCCGAAAGTTTGTATGTGTGTGTGTGTGTGTGTGTATGTTTGTTACTCTTTCACGCAAAAACTACTGGACCGATTTGGCTGAAATTTAAAATGGAGATAGATTATACCTTGGATTAAAACATAGGCTACTTTTTATCCCGGAAAATCAAAGAGTTCCCGCGGGATTTTAAAAACTAAATACACGCGGACGAAGTCGCGGGCATCAACTAGTTCCACCATAACTTCTATACGCCTGAACCGATTTTGATCAATGAGGTATTGTTAGAAACCTTAGCTTATTCCAGGTGACAAAGGCTAATAAAATTAAAAAAAATTGATGGGGTGACCATGCGGGACCATGTCCCGCATTAAGATTTTCTTAATGCTTAAGGAAGTCTTTCTCTGAATATTAAATATTAGATATTTCAGTTTATTAGTGTTTAGCCATTAGGTACTGTAATTTAATTAATATTGGACGTTGGTAACGACAAAATATGCGTGTTTTATATAATACTAGCTGATTCCTGCGACTTCATCCGCGTGGAAAAAGTTTAGAGTGACTTGCTACTATCCGCGAGAAAAGTAAAGGATAAAAATGGTTATTGCGGGTTATCCCTAAGAGATAGACATATACCACCCCAAACTTTTTGTAGAACTTTTTAAGTTGTACAATACTGTAGTATATTATTTTGATCTGTCTCGTAAGGTTCAGCCAGCGTTTGCAATGTAAGCGCAAAAAATGTGTTTATCTACGACATTACATTAGAAACCTCTAAAATTATCAGTGTTTCTCTACTATATTATGCATGTATTATACCTACATATAAACCTTTCTCTTGAATCACTCTATATATTAAACTAGCTTTAACCCGCGGCTTCGCTCACGTTAGGTTCGATTTTTTAAACGCCTATTAAAATCAAAATCAAAAAAATCAAAATTTATTTATTTCATGTAGGCTACCCTGTAGCACTTATGATATGTCACAAATCTACCACCGGTTCGGAATGCAGATTCTGCTGAGAAGAACCGGCAAGAAACTCAGCAGTTGCTCTTTTCAAAAAATAAAATAAACTAATTTTACAATAAGTAATAAAAGTAAGCTAAGTATACAGTGCTTCCACAGTATTTTACCTCCTTCGGGGTTGAATTTTCAAAAATCCTTTCTTAGCGGATGACTACGTCATCATAGCTACCTGTATGCCAAATTTCAGCTCGATCGGTCTAGTGGTTAGAGCTGTGCGTTGATAGATCAGTCAGTCAGACATTCAGTCAGTCAGTCACCTTTGCTTTTTATATATTTAAGAAAAACCCCATCAAAAATTAAATAGTTTTAAAGATCTAAGTATACATAGGGACAGAAAGACAGCGGGAAGCGACTTTGTTTTATACTATGTAATGATAGTGATTTTACCAACTTTTTTGTACCATATTTCAACAAAAAAATACTTAAAAAAAAGATCTACAGATGGTTTATTTATAAATTATTATCAGGGTGCGAACAGGAAGCCATGTTTTGGAAGGCTCGGTGCAAAACCTCTTTGAAATCAAATGTATCGGAAGAACCTACGTCATGAATGCGTGGAGAGTCGGCAGATTTGGGCAATTAGGGGAGGCTTATTTTCCGAAATAAGTTCCCTTTTTTGATCGTTAGATATACCCGCTTTGAGGTATTACTATTTTTTTTTTTTCAGTAAATATAACGAAGGTATTCTTCATAAAATCTCCCAACAAAGAGTAAGTAAGAAGAAATCCTCGGAAGGAAATGATGATGACGCTATTTTATTTCAAAAAATTTTTTATTTAAAAATGTATACAGGTCCTAATAATGAAAGAAAAAGTAATATTTTGCTGTAATCCGCCAAATCAGAAAAAAATGTTGTGGGCACCTAGCGTCAGCAAACTTCCAAACTTCGTCCAAACTTTTGCATCTTTTAATATTTTTATATTAACTAAGTCGGGTTTATTCAAACACTTATGAACTCTAGAACAGCTAGACCGATTTTCATGATTTTTGATTAGTTGTATTTGTCTCCGTCCCGAATAGCAGAAAAACTATTAAAAACATTGGAAAATTTACGAAAAAATGAAATAAAAGAAAAAACATTTTCCCTTGATTTTCCCATACAAAATGTTCACGGATTTCGTAGAAGCTACTTCGAAGGTATTTTTGAAAATTAATCTCCTATTGGGATAAAATAGGGGTTCGAAATATCGAACTTAACGTGAGCGAAGCCGTAGGCATAAGTTAGTTTATGATATAAGTAGGATTATATTAAAGCTTAATAAGCATTATTGACCGAATAAATAGGTATTCAAAAACGCATTCCACTAAATAATCATCTTAAGAAATTTTTATTTAGTCAGATATAATTCCAGGTATATATCTTCGACTACCTGGACAGAGCAACGAACAAGCTTGCGGCGCCTTACGGTTAGCGCACACCGGCGGACGGCAGGGAACAGTTCACAGAAGACCAGCGCTATGCCTGTACTTTCACCACAGGGATAGCATATGCTGAGTGGAGTCCATTTTGGGACCACATATATTTATTTATTAAGCTATTGCATAGCTTCTATCGCGGGCCTTGAGCGTGGAGACGGAATCCAGAAATTCCGTAACGAAAATAACCTGACACGGGTCTCCTGTCACCGCTAGATGGCGTTGATAAAAAATGCTATGCAATAGCTTTACCGCGGCAGTCCCCGAGTGCCACACGTCTTTTTTATTGTTTTGTGTAACATATGTCTCTCTGTCTTTAACTGTGCATGTGTGTGTCTCAAATAAATGCTTTTTCTTTCTTTCTTTCTTTCAAATGATAGGATCCTTCGCTTACCGGCCGGTGCACTCTGATGAAAAAATTCCCCTGCGATGCCGCCAGCCTACAGCACGGCGGACGGCAAGGGAGAGAATCAAACAGGATCTTCCGCTCACCAGCGCATCTCTGACGAGATAAATCCCATTCCCCTGCGATACCTCCAACCTGCAGCAGCAATTCATTATGTCTTCCCGACCTTTAGCCTTATTCGAAAACACTTTGTAAAAGTTTACTTGAATAAAAAATTATTCCATTCTACTCTATTTTATTTCCTACTAATCCTATTAGTATTATAAATGCGAAAGTTTTGATGGATGGAGATATGGATGTTTGTCACTCAATCACGCCGGAACGACTTAACCGATTTGGCTGAAATTTCTCACAGAGATAGATCATAGTTTCAAATAACATATAGGCTACTCTTTATCCTGGAAAATAAGAGAGTTCCCTCGGGAATCAGATAACCTCATCCACAAGTATGAAGTCGCGGTCATCAGCTAATTTAGTTAAATAATCAGCTAATAAAGTTAATTATTCATAAATTTAAAATCCTCTATCGTTCCGTTCCATCCGATTCCGTCCACCGGTGTGCGCTAGCCCTTACAATAAACGATAACATTAAACATTAAAAAATGAATTCATAATAAAATTATGCTCATTTCGAATTGCGATCGGATCCGTTTTACGCCAAGCACGGGCTGCTGACGTCACTTTTTGATTTCTTTTTGTGGGATGGGGTTTGTTGGGTTCCGTTGGAGTACAGGAAAATCCTTTGTTTATTATTATTTGTTACCTACTAGCTAATGCCCGCTACTTCGTCCGCGTGGATTTAGTTTTTAAGCTATTGCATAGCTTCTATCGCGAGCCAGCGTGGAGACCGAATCCAGAAATTCCGTAACGAAAATAACCTGACACGGGACTCCTCTACGGTGAGCCGCTAGATGGCGTTGATAAAAAATGCTATGCAATAGCTCTACCGCGGCAGTCCCCGAGTGCCACACGTCTTTTTTTTTACTAGCTAATGCCCGCTACTTCGTCCGCGTGGATTTAGTTTTCTAATTCCCGCGGGAACTCTTTGATTTTCCATGTATCCTGGTTGCCTGGAAGAGTCCGCTTCTTAGCGATAAGAATTTTAATTTATATAATTTATTTTAAGTTTATTTTATGTTTCTATCTAATGTGGTGTATAATAAAGTGTATTCATTTAATTTAATTTCATTTTCCGGGATAAAAAGTAGACTATGTCTACTCTCAAGGTCCTCGACTATTTTGATAGAAGAAATCACGTCGATCTGTAATTCTGTTGCATCGTGATTGAAGAACAAACCAATAAACCAACAAACAAACACACTTTCGCATTTATTAGAGGAAGTAAGAATTAACCTAAAAGTAAGACTTCAAAAAAATAGAAGGTTCTCAATTCGTTGGAATCTTTATGTATGCTCTCCGATTATTCAAAGATGCCTGGATGGATTTGGAGAAAATTCTTTTTTTATTTGAAAGGGTATACTTCCCAAGTGGTTCCATTGTCATCAGGTCAGGATCTGATGATGGGATCCTGGAGAAAATAATAACAAGATTGGGTCTAATATTTCAAATCCAATTTTCTCATCATGAGCATAATTTTCATAAACTTACGTAAGGCAAGTTAAACGTGTAATTTTACAGAACGTCACGCCCATTGCCACAAACGAATTGAGGCGGACTGTCTTGAGGCGTAATTGAGGACTCACGAGCACAGTATATGACGTAAACAATGTTATGCAGAACCCTCTTAAAGTAACAAATAAAACACGCATCCTTCATGCGTCGTATCATCGGTCATTACCGATCATTAAGTATGGAATTGTGTGGCGGTCTCAGACGGCCCCCCGCTGCCGCTAAAGCCTTTTTGTTACCCCCTACATCTGCTATAACCCTGCTAAATTAAAACGTTCACTGACATTTTTTTTTTTTTTTTTTTCAATATAAACCGAGCCGAATTTGACTAATGTCCTCCTAATATGCGGAAAGCTTGTGTTAGGAGTTGGTACGAATACTTATTAATATATGCGAATGTGTGTTTGTTTGTTGGGTTTTCCTTCAATAACGCTGCAACAGATACGGATCGACGTGATTTTTTGCATGAGTATGAAGACCTGGAGAGTGATATAGGCTACTTTTAATCCCGGATAATCAAAGAGTTCCCACGGGACATTAAAAACTAAATCCACGCGGACGACGTCGCGGGCATCAGCTAGTTGTATAATAAATGGTTTTTTATGAGAATACTTTTAATAGATTTCTTGTGTGCCTGAAGGCAAGCCTGAAATTGACTGTGGAGAACGTCACGCCCATTCTTACAAACAACTTTCGGACTTTCTTGAGGCGTATACTACCGATCATAAAGTGAGAGTGGAATTGTGTGACGGGATTAGACGTCCCCCGCTGCCACTAAAGCCTTTTTTTAACCCTATAATTGCTACCATGCTAAATCTGAACTAATATAATAAAGTGGAAGAGTTTGTTTGTTTGAACGCGCTAATCTCCGGAACTATCAGTCGGATTTGAAAAATTCTTTTTGTACCTGATAGCCCAATTCTTGAGGAAGGTTATAGGCTTTTCAATATCTCGGTACGACTCTTCGAAGCCGAGCAAAAAGAAAAAATAGCGCGGGCGAACAATGCGATGCGGTAAGTCGGTGGTCGAGGGCGGTCACCCGACGAGAACCGAACAAGAACCGAACCGACGGCTAGTTATTAATCCGGAAGATCAAAGCGGTCCCACGGGATTATTAAAAACTAAATCCACGAGGGCGAAGTCGCGGGCAACAGCTAGTTAATATTCTAAACTTTTTTAAGGCGCCAAAAATTATGATTCCATTGAAATTCCGAAATTTCCCAAAACAGTAGCCCCTCATTACGTTTTTATTCAAATCGATATCAAATTGATAATCGGAGCCGATTTCTCGAAACAATCGAATCGATTCTGCATAAATGGCGGCTAAATATTCGTAAATGCATTCGGGCAGAGGTTTGTAATTTACGATTTTGATTATCTCCTAACTGTATTATACGATGTTCTTGTAAATGTTTCATTTTTAATTTTTAACCGACTTTCAAAAAAACAGGAGGTTCTTGACTCGTCGGATTTTTTTTTTCTTTTTTTTATGCATGTTCCCCGATTACTCGAAGACGCCTGGACCGATTTGGGAAATTGTTTTTTTGTTTGAAAGGATACACTTCCCAGGTGGCCCCATTGTCATCAGGTCAGAATCTGATGATGGAATCCTGGAGAAATCTAGGGAACTCTTCAAATTTTAAAGGCACAATTGATATACTTTGTAGTGGCGTTTGAAGTCGGTTTTGTAATGTAAAACGAAATTTTTCATTTTTTTAGATTTTTAACAAGTGAGCGCGGGTCACCTGATGATAAGTGATTACCGCCGCCCATGAACACTTGTAGCACCAGAGGCACCACCAATGCGTTGCCGGCTTTTCAGGAATTTGTTGGTCCACCCCTTGAATAACCCCATGTTGTAATTCAGTGGGAACACTGTCGCAGGAAGTTGGTTCCACAGTTTCAAAGTACGTGGAAAAAAAGATTGATGAAAGAAGGCGTGTGATTTTGAATATTTTTCAAAATAGCACGGCTGAACTCCCGACCTGTAAAGTATTATGTAGATCTTAACCACTGTACCGTGACGGTTCTTAAAAGAGAAACAACAATAACAAACATAGACGTATTATTCGATAGTTACGTCCGTTTTTGGAGCGAAAAACCCAATGGCATTCTTTATGTACGTAATAGTAGGGTATTTGGTATTCAATAGCGTAGAGCTATGAATGTTGTAGACAGGTCGGCTGCCCCATTTCAAAACCTAGTAAGTGTGATTGACAAAATTTTACAGGAGACCAAAAAACATGTTTTGTGGCTTTGCGAAGTAATATTTATGTGTTCAATAAAAGTTTAAAAAGGAAACATTATTTCATCAACAAATAATGAAGAGTTCAGAAGGGCTCCCACAAATATGTTTTTGGTCTCCTGTAATTTTGTCAATCACACTTAAGGTTTTGAAATGGGGCAGCCGAGGTGTTTAAGTGCTTATTTTACCACCTTGTTGGGGGCTTCTTCGTTACTCTGTTCAGATATAGTTCTTGCAAATCACGAGGGCGCGTGACTCATGGTTGTGTGTGTGTCGTATCTGTATAAGTGTGAGCGAGAGCTTGCTCGCGCCTGTCCGATCCCACCTAGGCTCTTGACAGGCACGCACAACGCAATGTGCACGTATACAACGTAACCACAAGTAAAGCTCACGCGCCCTCGTGAATTGCAAGTACTATACTAGCTGCCCGCGACTTCGTACGCATGGATTAATTTTGATTCCCGCGGAAACTCTTTAATTTTTCGGGACAAAATCTAGCCTATGTTTTAATCTTGGGTATGAGCTGTCTCCATTCCAAATTTGGGTCAAATTCATTTGTTGCTTGATGGAGTAACAAAGATCCATCCATCTACCCATTCATTCATCAATCCATCATCACTCTCACAAACTTTCGCATTTATAATATTAGTAGGATGTTTTTTTGCGAATATAGGTAGGTATTATGTTTCAAAGATACAACTCCCACAAATAGATTGAAAAATAATCCTTCAAAAAGAGTTTTGATTTGAAATATATGTAAACTTAACTTCTTTGAAGGAAATGGCCGTTGTCTTGGCTGTGGCTCTAACGCTGAGATTTATGGGGCGTGCTCTGACTTAGCTCGGACTTAAGGTAGAGTTAAAACGAGACACAAACATACTCTTACATAAAGCTGTCTCGTTTTAACACGACCTTGAGTCTGAGCAGAGTGAGAGTGCGGTCTATAGATTTCAGCCTTAGTCTTAACCTAAATGTATAAGAATAAATAAATGTTCTAATAGATTCATAACTCTATAGCGTAGACGATACAAAACGAAATACCCTGCGGATACGTTTTGGAAATGAAACCATAAAATTAAAGAACACATTGTCAATTAGAGCGGCAAATTATATTATCTACAAATTTAGGGTTTAGCAATCGAAATATAGACTAGCCTTTAGACTAGCTTAATATGTAATTATAATTATACTAGCTGATCCCCGCGACTTGCTACTATCCGCGAGAAGTTATGTCCTCTATCTCCGATAATATTTAGTAGATCTTCACCAAAATTGGACAAAATATTTTAAATAGTATACAATTTATAATAAAAAAAGAATTATCAAATTCAGTCTAGATTTGAGGAAGTTATGGAGCAAAATCAACAAAAGCATGTATGTATACTTCTTCTAATATATCTTCTTTTGTAAATATTTATATGTACATAAAAAATAAAAATAAATAAATAAATAAATAAAGCACTTAGACTGCATCGTCACTTACCATCAGGTGAGATTGCAGTCAAGGGTTATCTTGTCATCAAATAAAAAAAAAAAAGAATTAAAAAAGCTTTCATCGACTATCCCGGATAAACCTTATTGTTTATCAGGATAAAAAGTATACTATATATTGGCCCAGAGTATCAGCTACTATTATACCAAATTTCAGTCAAATCCGTTCAGTAGTTTTCGCGTGATGCGTGCACAGACAGACAAATAAAAAATTCAAAAAAATTGTTTTGGAACGAAGTTCCTTCTCGCGCGTTGTGAAAGGGGGCTAGACGGAAAAACTTCTTACGAAAAGTTGTCACGACACTTTTTGCTATAGGCGTCGCATGTTACTCTGTCTGTCTCTCTCTCTTATAGAAAGCAAGCCAGATATTTTCATTTCTATTTCGCATTGAACTTCGTTCCATCCGGGTGTCCCTTGACACCTCTCAAGTTTTTTGGGCTCAGTATCGATAATAAAGCATTCTCCGATCAAAATTTTCAAAATATTTACTGCACAGAATTCGTCCCGTTAGAGTTTTAATATAAGTATAGATATAGATAAGTATAGATAGATATAAGAAGGCTCAGGATCACTCAGCGGGCGACGGAGAGAGCTATGCTCGGAGTATCCCTGCGAGATCAAATCAGACATGAGGAGATCCGTAGGAGAACCAAAGTCACCGACATAGCTCAGCGAGTCGCGAAACTGAAGTGGAAATGGGCGGGGCACATAGTTCGAAGAGCTGATGGTCGATGGGGTCCCAAGGTGCTGGAGTGGCGACCCCGCACCGGGAAGCGCAGTGTTGGCAGACCCCCACTTGGTTGACCGACGACATCAAACGAGTTGCAGGGAACCGCTGGATTCAGACGGCGCAAGACCGAGACCTGTGGAAGTCCGTAAATGTATATCTTATACCAACATATAATAAGCACGTTTGGGAATCAAACCCGGAACTTTCCAGATGACATAAATACACTCTTCACAAATAAGATGAAAGTATCTCAGTTCAATTGTTATTGTACTAAAATATGCCTCGCCCGAGAACCGAACCGGTTCGACTATTGGTAAATGCGCGATCTGGGTCACCACTGAATCATTGTTCCCACCAACTATTGACCGCTCATTGCTTGCCCCGGTGGGTACATACGGTAAGTTAATGTGACGAGCATTATTTTTTTATGTTCTACTAGCGGATGCCCCTTACTTCGTACGCGTGGATTGAGGTTTGAGGTATTTTGCAGGACATAAAGTAGCCTATGTGCTATTTCAGACTATAATCTATCTCTGTGCTAAATTTCAGCCAAATCGGTTCAGTCGTGATTGAGTAACAAACATACAAACTTTCGCATTTATAATATTAATAGGATTCTATATCTAGAGTCTAAATTAACGCGTCAAAAGACGCGTCATAATTTATTATAACGCAAATAGCTCAAAATTAAAAAAAAAAACTAAATTCAAAATTATTTGTTTCATGTAGGCCAACTTGTAGCTCTTATGACACGTCAAGTCTCTATCACCGGTTCGGAATGCAGCTTCTGCTGAGAAGTGCCGGCAAGAAACGAACACACCAACCCCGAGGTTCCCGCCGGGAATCGAACCCGAGGCCTCCCAGTTACAAAACCACAGCACTCACCACTGCGCCAGGGAGGTCGTTAAAAGACTGAATATAAGAGTTCGAAGTAATACGAACCCATAGTGTCTGTAGTTTTCTTTTGTGTTTTTTTTATTCATTACAACTTAGTCCTTGACTGCGATCTCACCTGATGGTAAGTGACGATGCAGTCTAACATGACAGCGGGCTAACTTAGTGTATGGCAGTGTAAATTCAACCCATACCCCCTAATCGGTTTCTACACGCCTTCGTGCCGGAACGCTAAATCGCTCGGCAGCACTTCTTAGACGGTAGGGTGGTAACCAGCCACGGCCAAAGCCTCCCAGCAGACCAGACCAGAGACAACTCAGAAATTATAAAGTCCCGAATAGCCCCCGCCGAGAATCGAACCCGAGACCTCCCAGTTATAAGACCACAGCGCTAATCACTATAACAAGGAGGTATTTAAAAGACTGAATATAGGTTCGAAGTAATAAGAACCCATATATTCAGCTTGCAGTCTTCATAAATGAATCACAAACACAGCGAATGTTACTGCGACCTTGTATATTGATAGTCTGTGGTTTTCTTTTTGTGATTGCGATAGTCTTTGTCGCTAAATCTACCGCCGGAACATTGAGAATAGATTTCTTGAGGTATATGCTAGCGGACGCCCGCGACTTCGTCCGCGTTCCTAAATCCCCACAGTTTAGGTGGGCAGAAACCCTGCAGCAACAGGATTGAGGAGTTGGGTCCTGGAATACAATGATGTAGTCTTTACTTGGTACCTACAATAACTATTCATAATCGACAGTTCCTAAATCCTCACAGTTTAGGAGGGCAGTACCCCTGCAGCATCAGGATGGAAGAGTTGGAACCCGAAATTTTTATGGGAGCATCTTGCAAAGTTTTTGTTTCAATTAAAAAAAGATTCACGCAAATCGGTTAATAAATCACGGAAATATCGATATACAGAGGTAAGAAAACACAACTCCTTCTCCTTTCTCGAGACTCGGTTAAAAAAGTAGCCTATACTACGCCCGATAATATCAGCTATCTGCCAGTGAAAATCGGTCCAGACGTTCCCGAGCGGCAACAAACAGACATACAGACAAAAATTTTAAAAATTGTTTTCATGTTATAAGTACCGTATTTACTTTCGTAAAAAGCTGTTCTTTTGATATTACCAATGAAACTTCAATTTTATTTATTTGTATAGATTTTTCTGATGGGAGGCTTTGGCCGTGGCTAGTTACCACCCTACCGCCAAAAACGTGCCGCCAAGCGATTTTCTTTGAAATCAGAAAATAGGCTTGCACTGGACGACAATTAATACTGGATAGCACTGATGAGGTCTAGGTTGGAGCGCGCTTGCCTAGAAAATGCCTATTCACTCTTGCCTTGAAGGTACTCAAATTATAGGTGGCAGGAAACACGGATGCTGGAAGAGTGTTCTGCACCTTAGCGGGATGATGGAAGAGTGTTCCATACCTTAGCGGTTCTTATCAGAAACGTTGAATTGAAGCGTTTCGTTCGAGTAGGTTGGATTTCTACCACATAAGGATGCCAACGCTCACGACTTCTCGCAGTTCTGTGGTAAAAAGGTGAAAGAGGAACTAGGTTGTGAAGTTCCCAAATCTATACTTAATATAATAAAGTGCAAGAGTTTGTTTGTTTGAACGCGCTAATCTCTGGAACTACCAGTCGGATTTGAAAAATTCTTTTTGTACCTGATAGCCCAATTATTGAGGAAGGTTATAGGCTATTCAAAATCTCGGTGCGACTCTTAGAAGCCGAGTAAAAAGAATGAATAGCGCGGGCGAACAATGCGATGCGGTGAGCCGGTGGTCGAGGGCGGTCTGTAAAACTAAATCCAGGCGGACGAAGTTGCGGGCAACAGCTAGTATAAAATAGAGCTCAAATATAACAGGTATAAATTGAAAATTTAAAACAGCCCCGATATGTGAAATTAAACAATAAATATGTTATTCGCCATTTTGTCGTGGCGGCCATTTTGGATTTGAAATTTATCATCGTGTATTCTATTAGTCAAGCCCTTTCATTTGATTGAGGGAGTTGTGAAAAAATATGTAATCCGCCATTTTGTGGCGGCGGCCATTTTGGACCGATTTTCGCCAAACATAGCTAAGAACACAGACAACTAATTCACCTTTCAAACAAAAAAAAAATCAAAATTGGTCCGTTTGGCTGCTATGATGCTACAGACAGATAAACACATATTTTTAACCCCCGTCGTTTTTGTGTTGGAGGTTAAAAAATGTGGATCGTTGTACAACAATTAGATAATCAAAAACACGTTATAAATTAAGTTAAAATCACCCCCTGTCCGACAACCCCTCTGTTTGTAGCGTAAAACTCAAAAACTCACCCTTACCGGGCAAGTAATAAAGCGTTTTGGATTAATAGCTGAGATTGGGGCAATCCGTAAAATTCGAATAATCGAATTTGCCCCCGCACCGATTTGCCGACATTTATACCGGCGCCCTTACGTAGGGCTGTCACTAATATCCGACCACTTTCAGCCAAAAATTCCACCTTTTTTTATTCAAATTGCATTCAAAATTTATTTATTTCATATAGGCCAACTTGTAGCTCTTATGACACGTCATAAATCTACCACCGGTTCGGAATGTAGATTCTGTTGAGAAGAGCCGGCAAGAAACTCAGCAGTTGCTCTTTTCAAAAAAAAAAAAATTTTTACAATAGGTGACAAAACTATGCTATGTTTAGTTTTTCCGCAATGAAGTTTCAAAAATGCATACGTAGGTACATACAATCCAATACATGTTAAGACAGGCAGACAAAGCAGACCCATTTCCGTTGGTGGCACCCGTTCACGAGCATGACGCATGATCCAGCCATCGCTTCGCTCAACCGTATTTGAGGGAACGTAACAACCCGCACCACACGACACCACCACAGAAATGTTTAAAGAGAGCATGGGGTTTGGAGCATTGGGTAATTGACTTAATTTTATTTATATGTACCTACTTAAAATAAAGGTTTTTAAAATTATAACACAATGTCATTTTTCTTTTTATACGCCTCTGAAATCGATTTTAAATAAAGACAGTCATCAAAAATAAAGTTTTTTTTTTCTAATAAACGAAATAGCTACTTGTAAAACAAATAAATACAAGAATTATACCTAAAATATTGGCGCGTGGGTCTCCCAAATTGCAAACAGTTTGTTTTATTGGGTCCCATAAGTAAAATAAAATGCAATAATGTTATGAATAACGAATATTTATGGTGTTTGATTGCCTTAATCCGTATAAAACTACTAGTTTGAATCTGCGACTTTACATTAGTATGATTTTTAAGCTATTGCATAGCTTCTATCGCGGGCCAGCGTGGAGACCGAATCCAGAAATTCCGTAACGAAAATAACCTGACACGGGACTCCTCTACGGTGAGCCGCTAGATGGCGCATTTTTTATCAACGCCATCTAGCGGCTCACCGCTAGATGGCGTTGCTAAAAAATGCTATGCAATAGCTTTACCGCGGCAGTCCCCGAGTGCCACACGTCTTTTTTTTTTTACTTTTTCGATTACGCCTTTATTTAGTTGGGCCGTCGCTTTATTTTGTGACTTATGACCTATTGACAGAAAATGTCACCTAACTTAGGTTGCCCGTTAAAGTTAGGGAACATTTTGACGACCTCCCTGGCGCAGTGGTGAGCGCTGTAGTCTTATAACTGGAAGGTCTCGGGTTCGGTTCCCGGTGGGGGCAATTTAGGAATTTATAATTTCTAAATTGTCTCTGGTCTGGTCTGGTGGGAGGCTTTGGCCGTGGCTAGTTACCACCCTACCGTCAAAGACGTGCCGCCAAACGATTTAGCGTTCCGGCACGATGGCGTGTAGAAACCGATTAGGGGTATGGGTTGAATTTACACTGCTATGCCCCTTCCAAGTTAGCCCGCTACGATCTTAGACTGCATCGTCACTTACCATCAGGTGAGATCGCAGTCAAGGGCTGCCTTGGCGAAGCAATGGCTGGATCATGCGTCATGCTCGTGAACGGGTGCCACCAACGGGAATGGGTCTGCTTTGTCTGCCCGTCTTGACATGCGTTGGATTGGTGTACCTACGTATGCATTTTTGCATTTTTGAAGCTTTATTGTGGAAGCACTGTATACGTAGCATAGCTTTGTAAAAAAAAAAATTTTTTTTGAAAAGAGCAACTGCTGAGTTTCTTGCCGGCTCTTCTCAGCAGAATCTGCATTCCGAACCGGTGGTAGATTTATGACGTGTCATAAGAGCTACAAGTTAGCCTATATGAAATAAATAAATTTTGAATTTGAATTTGAAATTGTCATCGAATAAATAAAAAAAGTTGGTGAAAACGAGCGTTAGTATTTTTTTTCAACGTACCTACAGACAGTTTCATAAATATTTTATGTATTGCTTATACACACACTTTATCGCTTTCGGTCTTTATTAAGAGGCGATTAATTTTATTGATCAAGACATTTATAAAAAACATCTTTATTCATGTTCAAATTTTTCATTATTAAGATTTGAATATTTTGTAATAAATAATAATTAAGTATATTGAATGTTATAAATGAGTATTTTTGGCTGTATTACTTCGTTTTAGTGGAATTTAGGTAATAACGACATTGAACGAGTCGCAAGCAGCATCTGGATACAAGTGGCACAAGACTGTATCGTGTGGATAGGCGTCTGAGCTTTACTTGTGGTTACGTCGTGTAACTGTATGTTGCGTAAGTGTGGGTGCCTGTCAGGAGCCTAGATGGGAGCGGTCAGGCGCGAGCAAGCTCTCAAGATACTGACTGACTGACTGATCTATCAACGCACATCTCAAATCACTGGACGGATCAGCCTGAAATTCGGCACACGGATAGTTATTATGACGTGGGCATCCGGTAAGAAAGAATTTTTGAAAATTCAACTCCTAAAGGGGTAAAATAGGGGATTGAAATATCGACCTTAACGTGAACAAAGCCGCGGGCAAAAGCTAGTATAAAAATATGAAGGACTAGCTGATACCCGCGATTTCGTCCGCGTACATTTAGTTTTTTATCATCCCGCGGGAACTCTTTGATTTTCCGGGATAAAAAATAGCCTATGTCACTCTCCAGGTTCTCAACTACACACATGTAAAAAATTACGTCGATCCGAAGCTCTGTTGCAGCGGGATTGAAGGACAAACCAACAAACCAACAAACCAACAAACCAACAAACACACTTTCGCATTTATAATATTAGTAGGGATTACGATTGCAACAAGAGTGACATAATTCAAAATCGACGACGAGAGAATTCTCTCGTTAGAGAGTAATGTGTTGTGGATGCTGCGGTCTCGAAACAACACAGCGGCCAACAAAGCGACAGAGCATTAAGTCACAATCTCTCTCGCTCTTATTTTTTTGTGCTTAGCGTAATGTTGTTTTTATAGCAAAAAGTATAAATGTTCGACACTAAAATTTCGTGAATTTTGAGTTATATCACCCTTGTCGCAAATGAGCGATTTGTTGATGTGCCAGCCCTAAGTCCACCCTTCCAATGTAAAAGATTCAATCCCTCAAAATACGATATGTACAAACTTCTAATCTGTTGTATACCGATATACACGTTATCTCTAACATACCCCCGACATGTGTTCAAAATTTATAATAGACATGTTCAAATATGTTTGTCAGATGTTAAACTAGATATAAAATCGACAATTATAGTTCAACTCATGACGGCACGTGGCGCATGGTTGTGTGTGTGTCGTATCATGGTCGTATCTGTATAAGTGTGTTTGACGATCTCCCTGGCGCAGTGGTGAGCGCTGTGGCCTTATAACTGGGAGGTCTCGGGTTCGATTCCCGGCGGGGGCAATTTAGGAATTTATAATTTCTAAATTGTATCTGGTCTGGTCTGGTGGGAGGCTTTGGCCGTGGCTAGTTACCACCCTACCGTCAAAGACGTGCCGCCAAGCGATTTAGCGTTCCGGCACGATGGCGTGTAGAAACCGATTAGGGGTTTGGGGGTGAATTTACACTGCTATATACCTTCCAAGTTAGCCCGCTACCATCTTAGACTGCATCGTCACTTACCATCAAGTGAGATCGCAGTCAAGGGCTATCTTGTCATCGAATAAAAAAAAAAGTGTGACTTAAATACTGGAAAGGGCCATAGACACCTCTAAAGTTATAATTGTTATCAGTATTTCTGTACTATATTATGCATGTATTATACATATTAATCTTCCTCTTGATTCACTCTACCTATTAAAAAAAAAGACGTGTGGCACTCGGGGACTGCCGCGGTAAAGCTATTGCATAGCATTTTTTATCAACGCCATCTAGCGGTGAAAGGAGTCCCGTGTCAGGTTATTTTCGTTACAGAATTTCTGAATTCGGTCTCCACGCTCAAGGCCCGCGATAGAAGCTATGCAATAGCTTAAAAACCGGATCAAAATCCGTCGCTTAGTTTTAAAGATCTAATATAAGCATACATAGGGACAGACAGACAGCAGGAAGCGACTTTGTTTTCTACTATGTCTGTTTCCTACAGTTTCTTCTTTTCTATTATATTGTAATATTATGTAGCTATACATTAATAATGTAATATTTTGTTATGAAAAGAGCAACTGCTGAGTTTCTTGCCGGCTCTTCTCAGCAGAATCTGCATTCCGAACCGGTGGTAGAGTCATGACGTGTCATAAGAGCTACAAGTTGGCCTGCATGAAATAAATAATTTTGAGTTTGAATTTATTCTATTCTAAAGAGGAATTTGACTCATAAAGGTGTTTCCAACGGTACAAAAATTTATCCTAGATATTGCAATGCACTCAACATTTCATTGAAGTCAGATTTTTTGTTAAAATTATAAAGAAACACGATGGTATCATCGACGTCTCATCAACTCAAGAGATTCTTAAACCGATAGTCCGTGACTTTACTTTTATTCGCGTGTTTTGTGGTTCCTTAGTGGGAGGCGTCAACACTATATAACGTAATCTATTATTATTATAACGTTATTATTATTATAATAGATTACTGCCATGTGGAATGTTGCTTCAACGATTGTAGTTCCGATTGTCGTTTCGGTCAATGGTCTTATACTAAAAAGTTTCGATCAACACCTTAAGAAACTTTCGCTTAGTACTTGGATCAAGGGCAGGATACAGAAGGCGGTACTCCTTGAGACGGCACGCATTGTGAGGAGGTCCCTCACTCTGGAGCCCTGACCACTGGCTGCTTGGGTGCTACTCTGCGTACCCAAGTGCCGATAGATTTGGGGTCACAAATACAATAACTTTACTAGCTTTTGCCCGCAACTTTATGTGATGTTAGGATTTAAAAAGCCCGCGGGAACCTCTGTTTTTCGGGAATAATAAGTAGCCACTGTAATTATCTAAATCCTTAACGGTATCCTTTCAAAATCACATAGATTCGTTGTTCCGTTGTTGTGTGATTTAAGGAAAAACCAAAAAACAATAAACAAACCTACTTTCGCATTTATATTGTTAGTAACTGTACGGAACTCTTTGAAATAAGTCGAACACGCACTTACCCTATATCGAAGTGGTAACAGCGGGTCATCACGATGTCAAAGATTCTCACAGGTCGATCGGGGTCGAGTCACGAGCGTACCCAAGTGCCGATAGATTCGGGGTCACAAATACAATTTTACTAAATTTAGCCCGCGACTTCGCGTGATGTTAGGCTTTAATGATAACCACGGAAACTCTCTCTTTTTTTATGGAATAATAAGTAGCATCTGTCACTCTCTAAGTTCTCAACTATATCCATCCAAAATCACGTCAATACATTGCTCCGCTTCTAAAAGGAGAAACGATCAACAAAAACACTTCGCATTTGTTACTTATTATTAGTAAGGGTACGGAACACTTTAATGTGAGTCGAACACGCACTTACCCTATATCGAAGTGGTAACAGCGGGTCATCACGATGTCAAAGATTCTCACAGGTCGATCGGGGTCGAGTCACGAGCGTACCCAAGTGCCGATAGATTCGGGGTCACAAATACAATTTTACTAACTTTAGCCCGCGACTTCGCGTGATGTCAGGTTTTTAATGATAACCACTGGATCTTTTTACGGAATACTTAATAAGTAGCCTCTGTCACTCTCTTAGTTCTCAACTATATCCATCCAAAATCACGTCAATACGTTGCTCCGTATCTGTACGATTTAAGGACAAACCAATAAACTAACAAACAAACCTACTTTCACATTTATCTTGTTAGTAAGGGTACGGAACTCTTTCAAATAAGTCGAACACGCACTTACCCTATATCAAAGTGGTAACAGCGGGTCATCACGATGTCAAAGATTCTCACAGGTCGATCGGGGTCGAGTCACGAGCGTACCCAAGTGCCGATAGATTCGGGGTCACAAATACAACTTTTCTAACTTTAGCTCTCTTTTTCACAGAATACTTATTAAATAGCCTCTTTCACTCTCTAAGACTTAAATCTTTAGACCGCCTTCTTACTCAACTTAGACTCAAGACAGAATTAAAACGAGATAGATTTATGTCAGAGCATATTTGTGTCTCGTTTTAACCTCTATCTTGAGTCCGAGCTGAGTTACAGCACGCTCTATAGATCTCAGCAATAGTTCTCAACTATATCCATCCAAAATCACGGCAATACGTTGCTCCATTTCTATACAATTTGAGGACAAACTAACAACCAAAACACTTTGCATTTATAATATTTGTAAGGGTACGGAACTCTTTCAAATAAGTCGAACCCGCACTTACCTTATATCGAAGTGGTAACAGCGGGTCATCACGATGTCAAAGATTCTCACAGGTCGATCGGGGTCGAGTCACGAGCGTACCCAAGTGCCGATAGATTCGGGGTCACAAATACAATTTTATGGGAAAAATGGATTGGAATGCCATTTTTATGGGGATCCAGTTGAATTGGATTGGCCTAAATGTGATGGTTTTATCTTTCAGGTCCATACAGGACAGGACACTGTTTCTTTTTTAACCGTTTTTCAAAAAAGGAAGAGGTTCTCAATTCGCCGGAATTTTTCTTTACTAGTTGATGCCCGCGACTTCGTTCGCGTGGATTGAGGTTTTTTTTGGATTTCTCCAGGATTCCATTATCAGATCTGAGGACAATGGGACCACTTGGGAAGTATATCCTTTCAAACAAAAAAAGGATTTTCCAAATCGGTCCAGGCGTCTTCGAGTAATCGGGGAATATCCATACATCCTATTATCCTATTATAATATTATAAATGCGAAAGTTTGGAAGTATGTATGGATGTTTGTTACTCAATCACGTCGCAACGACTGAACCGATTTGGTTGAAATTTAGCACAGAGATAGAATATAGACTAGTATAGCACATAGGCTACCTTTTATTCCGGAAAATAAGAGAGTTCCCGTGGGATTCCAAAATTCCAAAATTCAATCCACGCGTACGAAGTCGTGGGTATCTAGTAATGTATAAAAAAAAACTAATAACCTTCTTTTTTAAGTCGGTTAATTACATCCGGTTTCAATTTGCCCACACGTGGGAATTTTCCAATGCTCCGTGGTCTTTGCAAGGTCTCAAAACGCCAAGTTTGCGAAATTAACAAGTAAACAGTAAGCATTGTTTAATAACCATACAGTTCGTCATATAGCGTTAGTCATGTTCTTCCTAGAATGAATAACTGATGTATTGTATTTGCTTTGCATGAACAAACATATTGTATGCGGTGTGAGTACAGACGATCTCAATAATATCATCTTCTTAATAAATCTAAATATATAAAAGGCAAAGGTGACTGACTGACTGACTGACTGACTGACTGACTGACTGACTGACTGACTGATCTATCAACGCACAGCTCTAACCACTGGACCGATCGAGCTCAAATTTGGCATACAGGTAGCTATGATGATATTGTAGTCATCCGCTAAGAAAGGATTTTTCAAAATTCAACCCCGAAGGAGGTAAAATAGGAGTTTAAAAAATCAAACCTAACGTGTGTGAAGCCGCGGGTTAAAGCTAGTAATAAATAAATAAATAAATAAATCTTCGTCTCATCAGGTCTCGGGTTCGATTCCCAGCGGGGGTAATTTGGGAATTTATAATTTCTATATTGTCTCTGGTCTGGTCTGGTGGGAGGCTTTGGCCGCGGCTAGTTACCACTCCTCCGTCAGAGACGTGCCGCCAAGCGATTTAGCGTTCCGGCACGATGGCGTGTAGAGACCGATAAAAACTGATCCCGCGGGATCTATTGGATTTTCCGGGATAAAAAGCAGCCTATGTTACTCACCCGGTCCTCAACTATACCCATACAAAAAATCTCGTCAATTCGTTGCTTTGTTGTGGCGTGATTGAAGGACAAGCCAACAAACAAACAAACACACTTTCGCATTTATAATATTACTTACTAATGTAAGGATAATAAGGACTAGCTTTTGCCCGCAACTTCACTTACGTAAATTTTGATTTTTCGACCCCCTATTTTATCCCCTCAAGGGTTGAATTTGCAATAATCCTTTCTTAGCGGATGCTATCTGTATGATCTATCTGTACGCCGAGTTTCAACCCAATCCGTCCAGTCATTTGAACTGTGCGTAGATAGATCAGTTAGTCAGTGAGTCACCTTTTAATCTGTACTAATATAATAAAGTAGAAGAGTTTGTTTGAACGCGCTAATCTCTGGAACTATCAATCGGATTTGAAAGATTCTTTTTGAATCTGATAGCCCAATTCTTGAGGAAGGTTATAGGCTATTCAAAACCTCGGTGCGACTCTTAGAAGCCGAGCAAAAAGAAAGAATAGCGCGGGCGAACAATGCGATGCGGTAAGTCGGTGGTCGAGGGCGGTCACCCGACGAGAACCGAACAAGAACCGAACCGAAGGCTATTTATTAATCCGGAAGATCAAAGCGTTCCCACGGGATTATTAAAAACTAAATCCACGCGGACGACAGCTAGATTTAGATTTAATATAAATAATTTATAAAATATTAAATTCCATATATTATAAAATTTATTGTAGCCAAGTGTACGCAGCTAAGGTTAGAGTTAAAATACCCATTCAGCCTTTCGTCATTCAGTACAGTAAGTAAATACCTACACTTTTATTGTACTTACCTGTCGAATTATCACCTCGCAAAAATGTATGAGAGATTTCCTGCCACGTAGGTACCTACATAGGTACGTATAGTTCTTGCAATTCAAGAGGGCGCGTGAGCTTTACTCGTGGTTACGTCGTGTACATGCACGTTGCGTGAGTGTGCGTGCCTGTCTGGAGCCTAGGTGGGAGCGGTTAGGCGCGAGCAAGCTCTCGCTCACACTTATACAGATACGACACACAACCATGAGCCACGCGCCCTCGTTAGCTAGTTACCACCCTACCGTCAAAGACGTGCCGCCAAGCGATTTAGCGTTCTGGCACGATGGCGTGTAGAAAAATATTAGAGGTATGGGTTGAATTTACACTGCCATACCCCTTCCAAGTTAGCCCGCTGCCATCTTAGACTGCATTGTCACTGAACATCCGGTGAGACCGCAGTCAAAGACTAACTTTTAAAAAAACCGTCTTCCAAAAATGATCAGTTTTTGCTACTTGCTCCGTTGCTACGTGATTCAAGGACACATCTGAATATATAAAGGCAAAGGTGACTGACTGACTGACTGATCTATCAACGCACAGCTCTAACTGCTGGACGGATCGGCATACAGATAGCTATTATGTCGTAGGCATCCGCTAAGAAAGATATTTTGAAAATTAAACCCGTAAGGGGGTAAAATAGGGGTTTGAAAAATCGAAATTAACGTGAGCGAAGCCGCGAGCAAAAGCTAGTCCTACTATCATACTATAATATTATAAAAATGTGAAAGTGTGGATGTTTGGATGCTTGGATGTTTGTTAGGTACTCAATTACGCCGCAACGACTGAACCTATTCGGCTGAAATTTGGCACATATATATAGATTATAGTCTGGAATAACACATAGGCTACTTTTTATACCGGAAAATAACAGAATTCCCGAGGTAATCACAACATCTCAATCCACGCGAACAAAGTCGCTGGCATCAGCTAGTCAACAAATAAAACACACTTTCATATTTATAATATTAGTAAGGATAAGGTGAAACTATGTGCTCGTAAAGCATAGCGCACATCCCGTTTCATATTACAAGCGTGTATCGTAAGACCACACGCGCATTAATGATCATTTAATATTTTTTTTCTTAATTGTCTTTGTCATGTCATTATTTGTTTGAGGCGACTAATAAATAGTCGGCGGGCATATTTGTCGGTTGTTATTTTAACAAAATAAACTCTTAAGCGACAGGTGCCCGCTGTTTAATTCATTGCTACAAACTTTGATCTTTCGATGTTTATTTTTTATTTTATTTTTGACGTCAGTCCACCGCTAAGAGCTGTAATCGACAGTTCTGATAAGAACCAATAATATTATTGACGTATTTCACAATCTCAAAGAAAATTTAAAATTCAAGATCCTAGAAGGGAGAGGCATTAATTTCGAAATCTATATGGGGCCCCCTCTGAAGTATGACGTACCAAATTAAAAAAAAGAATCATTAAATTCATAATTGGCGGAATGATCGCGTAACAAACATACAACAAGCTATAATTAAAAAAATTTAAAAATACGACTGCCCAGCCAAAAAACAAGTTAAATATCAATGTCATTTTGGAGTCTTATTCACATTTTTTTAAATGATATTTTTTGTGAATCACTGGATATTTAACTATAGTGTCATATATTTTAGCAATCAACTCATCATTTTTTAGATGCTGATTATATACTTAATCTTATTTTCGAAATTTTTTTTCAACTTTAGTTTTTAATGCGGGACCGTGGTCACCCCATCATTTTTTTGTAATTTTTACTAGCCTATTGTCACCCGGAATAAGCTAAAGATTCGAACGATACCTCACTCATCAAAATCGGTTCAGACTTATAGAATTTATGGTAGTATATAGAAACTCACATACATACTGCTGTTGATTACTAATAAATAAATAAATAAATACCCACATACATACATTTTTTTTCTATTAAAGAATATTAGCCAAACTGAACTTGACTTATATTCTCCTCTCCCCTCCAAATAAGCGAAAAGCTTGTGCTAGGAGTGGGTACGACAATAATGCAACGGGTGGGGTTCGAACCTGCGACCTTTCAGTTTTCAATCCACACCTTTAACCGTTGGGCTATTGAGGTTTAACATACATATATGAACCCTGAAAACAATATACTCCTTTTTTCAGGCAGTCGTATAAAAAAAACATTGTCGCGACGATTTCCCACAGAGTAATCATTACCATAGAGCGGCATTCTTGAAGGGCTTAACCTCGGCAAAACATTGTTTGAATAAATACTTAACTCAATATTTGACCGGATATACTTGAACATGACACGCGACGTTTACACACAGACAAGAAAGACAAATAACGCCGATTATGGATTAACGGTTAAAATACGCTCAAAAATTAAATAGGTACCCAAGTTTTAGGATTCTGTACCTGATATAGAAACTTATTTATGATAATATAAACATAAAAATTCTTTTTACAACGACTTCAAACGCCATTACAAAGTACATCAATTGTGCCTATTGAAGAGTTCCCTCGATTTCTCCAGGATCCCATCATCAGATCCTGACCTGATGACAATGGGACCACTTGGGAAGTATACCCTTTCAAACAAAAAGAATATTTTCCAAATTGGTCCAGGCGTCTTTGAGTAATCGGGGAACATACATAAAAAAAAGATTCCGACCAATTGAGTACCACCTTTTTTGGAAGTCGGTTAAAAAGATACAGAAATAAAATAAAATAAAAAATGTATATTTTCAATTAGACCGCCGAGATTTTGAGCACAGAATTTCCCCACAAACTAAGGCAATTTGCATCAAGGAAAATGGGGACCGCCGCCATGTTTTTTTTTTGAGGAACTGTCGCGTTTTTTATTTGGATGCTGTTATTTACATGGGAAGGACGTCGGTAACATCGAACAGTAGCGCAAGAAGCGCAGTAGTCGCTGTGATAAGCCGTTTTTACTAGGTCTTTAAAGACCTACTACGTAGTATAGTTGCGTTTGTACAGCGAACGCGCAAAAAATTATTAAAGAAGCTATGTATAATTAAAAAAAAAGACGTGTGGCACTCGGGGACTGCCGCGGTAAAGCTATTGCATAGCATTTTTTATCAAGCGGTGAGAGGAGTCCCGTGTCAGGTTATTTTCGTTACGGAATTTCTGGATTCGGTCTCCACGCTGGCCCGCGATAGAAGCTATGCAATAGCTTAAAAATTAAAAAATACGACTGTCCAGCCAAAAAACGAACTAAAAAGTTAAATACCACACAGCCTTTGGAATCTTATTTTAGGGGTTGAATTCGTTAAGGGCCCGTGGTTCCACCGATTTGTCCTACTTTTTCAAAAATCTTTTCTATCGGTGTGCTTTTCAGCGCGATTCGTCCAGTAGCTTGAGCTTTGCGTTGATAGGTCAGTCAGTCTGTCAGTCACCTTTTTCTTTAACATATTTAGAAGATGGGACGGGAATGGGTCTGCTTTGTCTTCCCATCTTGACATGTGTTGGATTTTATATGTATTGCACTTTTGAAGCTTCACTGTGGAAGCACTGTATACATAGCATAGTTTGGTTACTTATTGTAAAATATTTTATTTTTTGAAAAAAGCAACTGCTGAGTTTCTTGCCGGTTCTTCTCAGCAGAATCTGCATTCCGAACCGGTGGTAGATTTATGACGTGTCATAAGAGCTACAAGTTAGCCTACATGAAATAAAATTTGAATTTGAATTTGAATTTGATGACATACTGTGCTGTGAAAGTGTTCATAATACATCACAATAACCATAAAAAAACGTTATCAGTACCAGTAGCAGGAAATAATTACATGGCACTCGCACATTTATTGGTTCTTTTGAGCCTATGTTTGGAACTTGGGAGAAATTTCTGTTCTAAGTGTTAGAGTTCGATGATCGGTACAGTATAATTTGGGTATTGAATAAATATTGGATTCAATCAACCTTTTTACCCAACCAGCGACGCAAAAAAGAATGGTTATGATTTTAACCAGCTATGTATGTGAAGTGAAAACTTAAAGGTCGCAGGTTCGATCCCCACCCGTTGCACTATTGTCGTACCCACTCCTAACACAAGTTCTCACTTATTTGGAGGGGAGAGGAGAACATGAGTCAAGTTCAGCTTGGCTGATATTCTTTGTAAAAAAACAGTATGTATGTGACTATTTACGAACGTTTCACTTTAGCGTAAAGTGAAACGTTCTAAACTATCTTTATTCTACATTGAGTTCTACAGGTCTCGGTCTTGCGCCGCCTGTACCCAGCGGCTCCCTGCGACTCGTTTGATGTCGTCGCTCCACCTAGTGGGGGGTCTGCCAACACTGCGCTTCCTGATGCGGGGTCGCCACTACAAAGTCCATCGTTGGTGCGCGTTGGCCCTTTCTCACGGATTTCACTGGATTTACATTTATTTTTTGTTTTGTCAAAGACTTTTTCAGCAAAATCTATAATTATTTATTGCTCAGCAAAAACTAAGTTGTTTAAGCTGAACAACATTTTACCTAAAAACAACATCATTAAAACTAACGCTGAATCACTGAGTTAAAGTAATTTATACTATAATCGCTACGCAATATAGTTCCTATTCCAATAAAAAAATACATAACGAAAGTTAGATGAGATTATTATGAAAAACTCACAGTCTGAAATAAACCCTATTTAATATAGACACAAAGTTCAATTTGCGTCAACGGTAATGTTCGAATATTGTTGATGTATTTCGTACAAGCAATTTTAGTTACTTTACTATATAGGTTGTCTAGAAGATAAGGGTTATATTTGCGTGTTGTTTATTTATTAGTAATGTTTGAGATTGTACAAATAATAATAATAATGTCCTCCCGACCGAATCCAGCCACGGCGGCCAATCTCCACAGAGATTGGCCATCTGCGCGGGAGATATTATAGTGCACTCTCTATTCCCTCACTCTCATAGTCCGATGGGACGGAAATCCGATACGACCGGACAGATCAGGCGCAGGACCGACGGCTTTACGTGCTCTCCGAGGCACGGGGGTGACTCACCGCCAACTTCCTAACTCCGGGCCAAAAATCTTGACAGAAAAACCCGATACATTTTTTTTGCCCGATCCAGAAATCAAACTCGGGACCTCGTCATTCAATTCAAAATTTATTTATTTCATGTAGGCCAACTTGTAGCTCTTATGACACTTCATAAATCTACCACCGGTTCGGAATGCAGATTCTGCTGAGAAGAGCCGGCAAGAAACTTAGCAGTTGCTCTTTTCAAAAAAAAAAATTTTTTTTACAATAGGTAACAAAACTATGCTACGTATACAGTGCTTCCACAATGAAGCTTCAAAAATGCATACATAGGTACACACAATCCAACGCATGTCAAGACGGGCAGACAGAAAGTAGACCCATTCCCGTTGGTGGCACCCGTTCACGAGCATGACGCATGATCCAGCCATTGCTTCGCTCAACCATATTTGAGGGAACGTAACAACCCACACCACACGACACCACCACAGAAATGTTTTTTTTTTATTCTATGACAATATATCCCTTGACTGCGATCTCACCTGATGGTAAATGACGATGCAGTCTAAGATGGTAGCGGGCTAACTTGGAAGGGGTATAGCAGTGTAAATTCAAACCATACCCCTAATCGGTTTCTACACGCCATCGTGCCGGAACGCTAAATCGCTTGGCGGCACGTTTAAAGAGAGCATGGCATACTTACTTTAATTATACATAGGTCTGCGCCGTAGTGTTGCCTGCATTAGAACATCGCCTAGGTCTAGAAGCGGCGCGGATTCGAACCGGCGATCGATAGTCGCATTCCCGAAACATCGTGCTCCTTTTTTGTCTGATTCGTTTCCATTTGGCCTTTTATTTGCGGATTTTGAGTTATTACTGTGCTGTGTAGTGATTTGTACAAAGTATAGAGGGGCTATTAGCTGTAGGTGTAGGTTTCAAAACGAAAATAATATTTTTTTTTATATTAGCCCACCAGCATAGCTAGCATGGGCAGGAGATAAAAATTTTATCCCCCGATTTTATCCACTGACAGATGATAAAATGATCTTTTCCCTATGCTAAAGCATGGCGACAGAGGAGAAGGCGATGTATATTCCTATAAGTATATCCACTGAGTGTTATTTCCACCGCTGTGCCCATGCTCGACGGGTGGATGAAACTAAGCGAGGGGATAAACATTTTATCCTTTTCCCGGGGATAAAATTTCTCCCGCCTATGCTAGCCGTGCTGAAGTTGACTTATATCCTCCTATCCCCTCCAAATAAGCGGAAAGCTTGTGTTAGGATTGGGTACGACAATAGTGCAAGGGTTGGGATTCGATCCTGCGACCTTATAGTTTTCAGTCCGCACCTTTAACCGTTGGGCTATCGAGGCTTCATATATCGACGATTAAGAGCAGAAAAGTGGTAAGTGCAAATTTTGATGAAAATGACATAAGTACGCAGTTAAATTCTTAACTCTAATAACAATAACTAACTCATTGAAAAGAAGAAATGTAAAGGAACCTTTTTTTCGATACTCAAATATTATAACATTTTTAAGCTATTGCATAGTTTTTATCGCGGGCCAGCGTGGAGACCAAATCCAGAAATTCCGTAAAGAAAATAACCTGACACGGGACTTCTCTACGGTGAGCCGCTAGATGGCGTTGATAAAAAATGCTATGCAATAGCTTTACCGCGGCAGTCCCCGAGTGCCACACGTCTTTTTTTTTATTCGATCATGCTCTTGCTCACACTTATACAGATACGACACACACACAACCATGAGCCACTCGCCATCGTGAATTGCAAGAACTATAGGATTAATAAGTCATAAATTCAAAACTCTACAACCGGTTCAGAAAGCAGATTCTACTGAGTAGAGCCGACAATAAATTGAGCAGTTGATTTCAAGACGAAGGTATTCCTATATGTAGCATGCATCTTCATTGCCTAGAAATTTTCTCCGCAAGTAGGCGTTAATCGCCCGTGATTCCGCTGGTACGGCTCCCCGCTGGATCACTCCAGCCAGCCGAGCTCCCTCCAAAATCCGAGCAGGCCACCCAGGTCGGCGAGAACTTCAGGAAGTGTTGCTGGAGAGCCAATGTCTCTATGTCGTTGGTCAGATACGCCTCTGCATTTAAGCAGTACGTATTCCACAAGCTTATTACGTATCTCGCGACAGTCTTGCGACAGGCGTAAGTCTCGTGATCGTTGCTGTCACACTACACTTCGGTATTACGTAACAGCGGCTACGAAGCAAACAGCAATCGACCATCTATTTGACAGAACGATCGCAAGATTTACGCCTGCCGCAAGTCTGTCGCGAGATATGTAAGAAACCCGCCGGCGTCTCGTCGTCGTATATGTAGCTTGTCAATATTATAAAAAAAAACCGAAGCACAGCCGATTGGTTCCATTACTTATTATGTAATTCATTAACTGAGTAACCTTTAACGAAATCAAGTTATAAAAGCGTAACTCGACCCCACAAAGGAAGTCCAATTTCAGGCACGAATTTCTAACTTTCGGAGTTATGTTCGTTTTAAACGATGAAATATAACTTTAGGATAAGAAAAACATCTTGAGGAAACCTGAATGCTTATGAGATATACATATTGGTCTTAAGTCTTTTCTGGTGGGAGGCTTTGGCCGTGGCTAGTTACCACCCTACCGTCAAAGACGTGCCGCCAAGCGTGTAGAAACCGATTAGGGGTATGGGTTGAATTTACACTGTTATATCCTTTCCAAGTCAACCCGCTACAATCTTAGACTGCATCGTCACTTACCATCAGGAGAGATAAAAGCTGCATTAAATTATTGCTATAATCTCAGTGATAGTTATTGGAAAACTGCCCCGTTGGTCTAGTGGTTAGCAAGTTCGACTGTACACGATGAAGTCCCGGGTTCGATTCATGGGTCGGGCCATAAAATGTATTGGGTTTTCCTGTCAAGAAATTCTCAGTACTAGCCCGGAGTTAGGAAGATGGCGGTGAGTAACCCCCGTGCCTCGGAGAGCACGTAAAGCCGTCAGTCCTGCGCCTGATCTCTCTCCGGTCCTGTTGGATTTCCGTCCCATCGGACGATGAAAGTCAGGGAACAGAGAGTGTTCTTGTGTACTATGCATTGCGACAGATTTCTCAATTTTCCTTTAATCGATCAGCAGGTATGATTGTCAAGCGTAAACTTGTCATATGATAAAAACTAGACGATGTCCGCGTCTTCGTCCGCGTGGATCAAGGTTTTTCAATTCCCTGCAACTCTGCAATTTTCCGGGATAAAATGTAGCCAATATTTTAATCCTGGGTATGAGCTATCTCTATTCCAAATTTCAGCCAAATCGGTTCATTCGTTGTGGCGTGAAGGAGTAACAAACATACACACACATACACATACAAACTTTCGCCTTTATAATATCAGTGTGATGTGATGTGATATTAGTGTGACAACATATCAGCAAAAGTAGCCAAATAGCAAATATTGACTTCTAATGAAATCCTATCTGTACCTAAAACAACATTCAAATATCTCCGCTTTGCAGTCTTTATGCGATTTTCTAAAAACATAGTCGCTTTTGCCTTGCGGATTCAGATTTTCCTCTATGAGCCGCGCTTTTTTCCGAAAATGGAAGTTTTACTTTTCCCCATTGTTTTTCCACAAAAAAGTTTGGTTGCACCGACATGCAACAATGTATTTATAGACATACATACATAGCACATAGCTTATATTATCCTCACTTAACTACCTCGTTGGTCTAGTGGTTAACATGCGAAGGTCTCGGGTTCGATTTCCGGATGGGCTCAAAAATTTTTTTGGGTTTTTCTGTCAAGAAATTCTAAATGCTCGGAAAGCACGCTAAGCCTAAGCTAATCTCTGGTCTTGTCAGATTTCAATCCCATCAGACTATGCGAGTGAGGGAATAGAGAGTGTACCTGTGTACTATGCACAATTGCGAAGTTGGTAGAAACAGGCATTATAGCCTAATTGTTAAATTCAATAGATAAAGATTCAGAAAACAATTAAATTACTTTAGCATAGTTTCTTTATAATATCGGAACGTTTAACCATAGAGATATTTGACACTACACAATAGAGTAATAGACAATACATTTATGAATCTGAGCGGCCATCTTGTGAAACGATTATGTCAAAAAATCGATTTCATAGCCCTTGTTTACTTGCTCGATAGAACTCGATACCTTCTTACAAGTATTCAATAGAAACTAACTAATATAATAAAGCTAAATAAATAATCACTATGTTTAATTTTACTTATTAGTGCTTTTTAACTGCCAACTTTGATCTGTCACCCATATTATTTATTTATTCTGTACATAATAAACTTAATAACTAAACTTAAATATGGTAAACAAAGATATCTCTGATGGTATGTATGAATTTGAAAAAAAAAACTATAATAAAGATTAACCTTTGAAAGTAATTCCAAAAGAAGAATTATAAATCGAAACCTTTAACTTTATGAGACTCTTGAATTAATAATGTTAAATAGAAAAAACTCAAAAAGCTCTTATTAAAATTCGTAAGCACCCAAACTGCAAAATTACTGCACGCGAATATAGACTCTGTTTTAAGGAAATAAGTTCTAAAATCCCTTGCACATATTAATTTTCGTGAGACAATTAAATTGTGACAAATCTTGCATATGTATACGAGTACACTCAATTTAATACTTTACTGTCTAGACCTTAAAATTGAATTTAGCTCGAGTAGGTTTTAGTATAGTATTATGCATGATTCCTAAAAGGCCTTTATTTCAAACGTTTTTAAAAGCTAATTTTGACTGCACTTTTTGGGACGGCATTATGCATGTAATCTAAAAGAAATTTTCGGCAAAGTTAAAAATTTAAATGCGATTCAAAATAATTCGGCTGCACAAAAAATGATTAGGTAGGTCAGCGGGGGATGAAAATGGGTCTCCTTTACCCAATTTCAATAATAAAAGCAGCAGATGGCCGCTATGAGGATGGTGGTTAAGACTTTAGCTTTCTTTCCGGGAAATCCCCAGGATACCATGCATCCATCCTTTTTTTTTTTTTAATATTAGCAAAGCTGAACTTGACTTATATTCTCCTCTCCTCTCCAAATAAGCGGTAAGCTTGTGCTAGGAGTGGGTACGACAATAGTGCAACGCGTGGGGCTCGAACCTGCGACCTTTCAGTTTTCAGTCCGCACCTTAACCGTTGGGCTATTGAGGCTTATAGAAAGCTAAAGTTTTCCGTGCGTGTCGATGTTGAGTTGTTCCTGTGTTTCTTCATTAGAGATGTTAACAATTTCAGAATTGCTTTTATTTTGAAGATTGACTCTTGTTTACCATAAAAAAATATATATTATTTAAAAATATTAGTATTTTCGATGAGGAAATATACAAAAATAGAGTAATTTTGAATTTTCCAGCTAAAACACTCTACAACTGTCACTTGACTGACATGACGTCATCGGTCCGTCCGCGCCAAGAAAGAAGTCCCATAGAGGCGGCGCTAGTAGTCGTATGTCTAGGCAATTATTGTATGTAAAATCTATTAGTTTCCCTGATGGCCGCGGGACTTCTTTCGTGGCGCGTACTATACCTATAATCACTCCGTTTGTTTCGCGGTTCGTCCAGTGACGTCACATGGCGTTTGCAGTCACGTGACATCAGATTATAAATATAGCATTTAAAATCATTTTTAATTTTATTAAGTTATATTAAATTACAAAAATGTGATTTTCGATATTCTAATCCTACAAACTATCATAAAATTAGCACTTAACATTAATTTGTGTACGGTACGGGTAGCGCGTGTAGCCATACAGATATTTTTTTCTGGTTTGGCGGATTACAGCAAAATATTACTGTTTCTTTCAGTATTATCATGAAATTCCGCGAAGTAACGCCTGCTATTAGTTCTTGCAATTCACAAGGGTATGCGGCTCATGGTAGTGTGTGTATCGTACCTTGATGTAAGAATGCAACCCATACCTATTCCATGATATATTTGTCTGTACTCTGTGGTCTTATGTCAATTGTCTATGATTGTCACCTAATTAAAATTAAAATTGCTGTGTTCACTATTCTCTGAAAATAACAATTAAATGGTTGCTTTATATCTTCAAAAAGGCTTTATTTCTTCAAAAGGCTTCATAACTCGTATCTATATAAGTGGGAGCGAGAGCTTCGTCCTGACAGGCACACACACTTACGCAATGTGCATGTACACGACCTAACCAGAACCACCTTCTTGATATCCATATTGAGGTGCTCGTGAACGGGTGCCGCCAACGGGAATGGGTCTGCTTTGACTTCCCATGTTGACATGTGTTAGATTATAATATGTATTGTATTTTCGAAGCTTCACTGTGGAAGCACTGTATACTTAGCTTAGTTTCGTTACTTATTGTAAAATTAGTTTATTTTATTTTTTGAAAAGAGCAACTGCTGAGTTTCTTGCCGGTTCTTCTCAGCAGAATCTGCATTCCGAACCGGTGGTAGATTTATGACGTGCCATAAGTGCTACAAGGTAGCCTACATGAAATAAATAAATTTTGAATTTTGAGGGAGTTCTGAAATAAAATATTTGATCCGCCATTTTGTGGCAGTGGCCATCTTGAACCGATAAGCACTAAACTATCGGCTATTATAGCATCGATATTTCGCATAGCAAGTCTATCTTTCAGGTAAATCTCTAAACGCTAAACGTCCCATGACCCTAATCGCTTTTTCTCAACAGAACCACCGTCGCCATTTTGCAATATTATAATCGATTTTACCGCGAACCCGATTTCGATTACATGCGACGATTAAGTACTTTTTTATTGGCAATGCTTTAGTTGCCCATTTCTTTATTGCTGTTAGGTAACGTTTTTAGACTTCCTTGGTTTAACCTATTTTGTTTTTTTTTTAGACTGCAAAGCCTATATTTATAATGGTACCTATCTACAGCTTTTTATAGACGTTAACTTTTTAAATAGACTTCGAAAAAGCATTGATTAGAAGTTAGCGGTAGTTATGGTTGACGGTAGTTGTGACGACCTCCCTGGGTGGGTGTCAGTGATGAGCGCTGTGGTCTTATAACTGGGAGGTCTCGGGTTCGATTCCCGGCGGGGGCAATTTAGTAATTTATTATTTCTAAATTGTCTCTGGTCTGGTCTGGTGGTAGGCTTTGGCCGTGGCTAGTTACCACCCTACCGTCAAAGACGTGCCGCCAAGCGATTTAGCGTTCCAGCACGATGGCGTGTAGAAAACGATTAGGGGTATGGGTTGAATTTACACTGCTATACCCCTTCCAAGTTAGCCCGCTACCATCTTAGACTGCATCGTCATTTACGATCAGGTGAGATCGCAGTCAAGGGCTATCTTGTCATCGAATAAAAAAAAAGTTGTTGCATTCCACGAAGGCGCGTGAGCTTTACTTGTGTACATGCACATTGCGTTGTGCGTGCCTGTCAGGAGCCTAGGTGGGAGCGGTCAGGCGCGAGCAAGCTCTCGCTCACACTTATACAGATACGACACACACACAACCATGAGACGCGCCTTCGTGAGTTGAAAGAACTATTCCTTATTTTGATAACAGTACTTAGTACATATAATGCCAGAAACTCTTTGTTAGAAATCCTGCGTGGTCCGATTGAGGTGTCGATAGCCTTTTTGTATGAAATCACTCCATACAAATCCATGCAGATAGACACTTGAGATTTGTAGCTTGATAACTTTGACTACGGTCATATGAAACAAACATTTTTATGGTAAGGTCATCTAACTACAACGCTTAGAACAGTAGTTTCTAAGAAAAATTCCACTTCAAACGTAGGCAATGAGTGTGTGAGTGTCGTGTAATTTTCTGTTCCACTACTAATTCCTAATTCGGTTTTTGATGCTTATTGTGATGAATTATGACACAATTTCAACAAAAAAGTTTGTCGCCGACTCAAAAAATTAGTTACTTTTTTTATTCGATGAGAATATAGTCCTTTACAGCAATTTCACCTGTCGGTAAGTTATGCTGCAGTCTAAGATGGTAGCGGGCTAACTTGGAAGGGGTATGGCAGTGTACTCATACCTCTAATCGGTTTCTACACGCCATCGTGCCAGAACGCTAAATCGCTTGACGGCACGTCTTTGACGGTACGGTGGTAACTAGCCGCGGCCAAAACCTCCCACTAGACAAACTTACATTAGTTTAGAAGCTTAGTTAGTAAGACTAAGATTTATATTTTATTTTTAAATTCAAATTCTAAATTTATTTCATGTAGGCTAACTTGTAGCTCTTATGACACGTCATAAATCTACCACCGGTTGAATGCAGATTCTGCTGAGAAGAGCCGGTAAGAAACTCAGCAGTTGCTCTTTTCAAAAAAAATTTTTTTTTTACAAAGCTTTGCTATGTATACAGTGCTTCCTCAATAAAGCTTCAAAAATGCAAAAAAAATCCCTTTTTAGTTCTTTCTGCCGTCGCGCGTCAGTTCAATTTTTTGTAAAAAGTACCTAATTATTGGATCACAGTTCGAAATATAATTTTTGTAATTAAAAATACTAGGACTTTAGGAGGGCAGCCTGTTCCCCCTTCACTTTTTACCACAGAACCATCATGCTCTCTTTAAACATTTCTGTGGTGGTGTCGTGTGGTGCGGGTTGTTACGTTCCCTCAAATATGGTTGAGCGAAGCAATGGCTGGATCATGCGTCATGCTCGTGAACGGGTGCCACCAACGGGAATGGGTCTGCTTTGGCTGCCCATCTTGACATGCGTTGGATTGGTGTACCTACGTAGCCATTTTTGAAGCTTTATTGTGGAAGCACTGTATACATAGCATAGCTTTGTAAAAAAAATTTTTTTTTTTTTTGAAAAGAGCAACTGCTGAGTTTCTTACCGGCTCTTCTCAGCAGAATCTGCATTCCGAACCGGTGGTAGATTTATGACGTGTCATAAGAGCTACAAGTTAGCCTACATGAAATAAATTAATTTTGAATTTGAATTTGAACAGCGAGAAGTCAGCGTTGGCATCCTTACGTGGTTGAAATCCAACCTACTCGAACGAAACGTTCCAACGTTTCTTAAAGAACTGCTAAGGTGTGGAACGCACTTCCCGCGTCCATATTTCCTGCCAAGTATGGTGGTATGGTATGTGTAATTTAAGTATAGTGCATGCAATTCACGAGGGCGCGTGAGCTTTACTTGTGGTTACGTCGTGTACATGCACATTGTGTAAGTGTGCGTGCCTGTCAGCCTCGAGCAAGCTCTCGCTCACACCTATACAAATACGACACGCAGACAACCATAAGCCACGCGCCCTCGTGAATTGCAAGAACTTATAACATAAAGTTATATAACAGTTACGTTGAAAGTTTGATTTGTGTCGCTTCAGTTAAGAGTAAATAATAAAAACAACAGATAGTTCTCTCCAACATTTATTGGTCGAAAAATAAATTAAAAACTTTGGATTTCAACAAAGGCCCGAAATCGTAAAAATAAATACCTACAGGGTCTACTCTTAATAACAACATATTTACATTCTTACCGAATTACTTAGTAGGTACAATTATTTATTTACTTTTTGTAACCCGCCCGGTACCCCCCCTTCTATTTTACAAATCAATCTTACCCCCAAAATTCATAATAATTTTGTTTTATTTCTCCCCTTAATTTAGTCGGGACAGAGACATTCGCTTTTTACAAAAATGTTTAATTTTTTACACAATAATAATAATTATTAGTATAATTTTTTACAAAATAATAAACCAAAATTTACAATAAATACAATGAAATCATTAAATAAATTTTTAAAATATAAATTATTACCATTTGTAATACATAATTATAAATCTATGTCCAATTAATTGAAATAAAATGAATGAAGTTTATATTGGCGAATATAACAATTTTTGTTTTTATATTACAAATATTGCCTCATAAAATATCATAAAAATTAGGTATAATTATTTTATTATGCTTAAATTATTGCATGGGTAAATTAAAATACAAAAATAATGTTCGTGAATAAAAACAATTAAATATTCTTAATGAATGTAGTCCTGCTTTTCAACAAGCAGAACAAGTATGACATTAGTGTTTTTGTATTAATCTAATTCATTTTAGTACATATTCATTGAAATATTGAAATATAGACAATAATTTCAAAACTGTTATGTCGTTTTAATTGGTTGAAATAAGTGCATTCTAGCATAAAGGATATATTATGTACTTACTTCACCCAATTATAAACGTACCGCTTAAGTTGGTACGTCAAAGCTAATTAGTGGCAAATTAGACCAGACAGACTTCTCTATAGTATAATATAATTTATTATGCAAAATATACAAATAAAGTGTACACATTTATTTAAGTACATACTTTGAGAAAATCAGGTCAGATATTAGCGATTTTGCCATTTATATAATTGAAAAAGAAACATTTATTTGTAGCTACAAAACTAAATCGGTAATACAAAACTAAAGCTTTAAATGCAAGGCGTCCTGTCTAATAAATTATTAATCATGACATGTGATGATGAATCACGATTTATGAATTATGATTCATTGAATGAATTTTTATGTCAGGATTTACCTTTATCTCATAAGTACATGTTTTATATTTAATATACAAAAGCCAAGTGCACATTTTTCTTGAAGTTTTTTGCATTTAAAGCTTTAGTTATATAACAATTTTATTTTATTATATGCATTAATAGTTCGAGGCAATACTTGTTATATTAAAATTGGTCTCCGTTTAATCATGTCTCCGCCCTGACACAGATTTTATTCCAAAATAAAAAACTTGAAATAAAATATGGCCGCTCAGTGTTTACAGCATTAATAATAATGTAGCTGCAAAAATATAAGTTTCATATACTAAATGGATGTTAACCGTAACCTACGTGCTATTAAGATTATTTTAAATTGTTTTTTGTAATAACCAACAATTGTTTTAGGAAAATTGAGGATTCTGAATATTATTTTTTTAGGAAAGCATCCATTACCGTTTCAGTATCGCAAGGCGTTGAGTATTTTTTTTTTATTCTAAGTTAAATTTATAAATATAAAAATACTTTTAGAAATTTATAAGAGGTAGCTGAAGCATGTCGCAATATCTCTAATACTTTAAAATAAAACTTAAGTACATAAAAGCGTAATTAAATAAAAAAATAACATCAGTCAGGAAGAATAAACTAAGTACTTTTTAATAAGTAAGTAATTAAATATTACCAAAGTGCTTAAACAATATGAAATTTGCGATAGTCTTTCATTTAGCACCAACGTATTCTTTAACGTTATAGAACCTCTTTATTTAATAACTTTTTTTTTCAGAGAGCAGTAATCTGGGACGTATACTTAAGGTTTTGTTTTTGTTGTATAATTAAGGTGGGTAGTCCAAAAATTAAACACGCTAGGCTGCCGACAGATGGCGCTCAAATGGCTAATTTTAAAAATATTTTTTTCTCGTCAAAAATTTGATCTTAAATTGTGGACCACTACAAAGCGCAAACACTAAAATTAACGATATTTTCAATTACAAAACGAATAATTTCTTTTCTGAATTTTATCTGCTGATCTTACATTTTGAGAATTTAACCCGTTTATTTTGGTGTAAGTCCACAATTTAAGATTTAGTTCAATTGGATTACAATTTTCGCCATAATTTTTTTCAAATAACCATTTTAACGCAATTGACAACTTAGCGTATTTTTAGCTATAGAACCATGCACCGTAATAAAGATCCATTAAAATTTCACGCTTGTCAGACTGTCAATAATTTCTCAATAAAAAAAAAAGATCATTAAGTAATCATTTTTGTCGAAACTAAATCCTTTATAAATTAACATAATTTAATGAACCTAAATCCAAATTATAGGAGCATTGATTCATATTTTTTATTGCATAAATTACCGAATAAGAATATCATGATCTAAATAAGTAGAGAACACGTTTCAATCGCGATTTAGTTTTTATTGACCGCGCATTGTATATAATGTATTATTGTATTCCTAACTTTTTCCCACAACTTTGTCCACATGGAGTTTATCATCGCCGAACTATTTACTGGGCGCAGTAGGGCTACCATGCGCACAACGAGAAAATTTTGTCTACACTTTACTCATGAATCTCTGTAAAGATTCACATATAGATTACGAGTAAACGTGTAGACAAAGTTTTCTCGTGGCGCGCATGTTAGCCCTACAGGTCTCCTATCGAAAGACAAGGGCTTAGGCCATAGTCCACCACCCTAACCAAGTGTGGATTGGCAAACTTCGCCCACCTTTGAGAACATTACGAAGAACTCTCAAATCTATAGACCACACTCTCACTGATCTCAGACTCAAGACAGAGTTAAAACGAGACAGATTTTTTCAAAACATATTTGTGTGTAACTCTATCTGAGGCTGAAATCTATAGACCGCACTCTGACTTTGCTCAGACTCTAGATAGAGATAAAACGAACTTTATGTCCTCCTTAGCGATAAGGCCGCCATTTGTGCTCACATTCATTTAATTTATTTTAAGTTAATTTTATCTTTTGTTTCTATGTAATGTGGTGTACAATAAAGTGTACATTTCATTTCATTTTATGTGTACCACGAGAAAATTTTGTCTACACTTTACTCATGAATCTCTATAGAGATTTATATAGAGATTACGAATAAACGTGTAGACAAAATTTTCTCGTGGCGCGCATGTTTGCCCTACAGAGCATATTTGTTTCTCGTCTTAACTCTATCTTAAGTACAAGCTAAGTCAGAGCACGTCCTGTAGATCTCAGCATCAGGATGTCACCGCATCACATAAAGTTAGGTTTTTGTAAATCTCGTAGTAAAATCCCCCCCTGATAATCCCCTTTGCTTTCCCTGTATATAAAAAGTATCTATCTGTTGCTCTGTGATTGACGGATAAACCAACAGATGAACACATTTTCGCATGTATAATATGATGTTTCTATTTCAGTTGTCAATTACACGTTGAGTTGTTTGAAATGAAAAAAATAACTAATTAATTTTTTAATTTCAATTAAACCAATTATTTATTGGAACGAAAAAAAGATCAACGAACATAGATTAGTTTACAGGTTTGATAAAATATATAACTTGATAGAGAAACACAGAAAAAGATTGCAGTTTTAAGGGTATAAAATAACGTAGTTTTTTTTTGTCGAAAAATCTGTACATTATTTCAAAAGAACGATAATATTTTTTCAAAAAATGTAGGTAGTGTCTCAATAGATTTTGATGGTGTGATTTTGAACCTATAGGGCACAAAAAAGTAAAGTTCTATTAACCAAACACCTACACCATACAACGAAAAAACTGTACTCTGTTAACTGACTGACATCATATAAGCCGTTAGGTACACTATTCCATGGAATATAAAAGATATACAATACGTTTAAAACGTGAGCTTTCTAAAATCGTAAAACAATAAACGCCCGAAGTGCAAAATCATCAAGTCGGATCATTAATTCGTGATTTGAGCATTAAACAACTCCGAATTACCAGACTTAAAGACAAGGCGTTAATAAATAAATTGACTTTTTGCTCATCAACACGCAACTTTGCATACTAATTAACGGCCATTACGATGCCAACCAATATGATAAAAAATGTAACTTAATTACCGCAATGGAAATTACTTTATCTATTTATAATGAGATGCGAGATATGGGAGTAAATATATATCTATGTATATATAAAATTCAAAGTCTTGACTGACTGACTGAGATATCAACGCACAGCCTAAACTACTGAAGTTAGAAACTTGAAATTTTTACAGTTGGTTCCTTTTATGACGTAGACGCACACTAAGGAAGGATTTTTGAAAATTCAAGCCCTAAGGGGGTAAAATAGGGGTTTGAAAAATCGAACTTAACGTGAGCAAAAGCTAGGTAAAATATATAAGAGGAAAAGGTGACTGATCTATCAACGAACAGCTCTAACTGCTGGACGGATCGGGTTGAAATGGGCATACAGATAGCTGATAGGCATCCGCTAAGAAAGAATTTTTGAAAATTAAACCCCCAATGGCGTAAAATAGGGGTTTGAAAATCGAACTTAACGTGAGCGAAGCCGCTGGCAAAAGCTAGTTAAAAATATATAAGAGGATGTTTCTTCCAAGAAAAGCAGGCCAGTGTTGAATAACATTTTTTTGTCTTGATTTTTTTAATGATTAAAACAGATAGTAGAGCTCATTAAATCGATTCAAAACAATAATCACATTTTGATGAAATACCGTGGATATAACGGCTTTTTCATAATTGGATAACAAAATAAGTAACGATACAGTCTATTGTAGCAATATAACTTGAAAGAGGTATAGCAGTGTAAATTAAATTAAGTATTAAGTTTTTTATTGAAATCGACAAATCCCAAATAAAGCATAATAAAGATTTTAATATTTGTCAATGAACTTCAGAATATTACTGAAATTATACATTAGTTTCTATTTTTTATGTTAAGCCATTTTTGAAATAAACCCTGGGATAAAATAGGTATTAAAACAGCAAAGCCCTCCAAATTGACAATATTTAAATTAAAATTAATGAAAAAGTAGTTTATTTCAACGATACCCCCCACACTAAACTAATGTAAAGTGAAAAAAATTATTTCACACTCTCAATTTGCACCGAAATAATTTTTTTTTTATAACTTTTTTAAGCTACTTTAGGCTTTGGGCCATATTTGGCATACCTATTTTATCTGTGAATTTAAAATACTTATGTATTAAAAATAGTGCAAAATCGAGAGTTATAAGGCTCTTACAGACATTGAGGTTGAAATCTATAGACTGCTCTCTCACTCAGCTCAGACTCAAGATAGAGTTAAAACGAGACAGATTTATGTGAGCGCATATTAGTATCTCGTTTTAACCTCTATCTTAAGTCTGAGTTGAGTCAGAGCACATCCAAGTTCACTCTTAGATCACACTTCGCTTGGGCAATTTAGAAACAAAATTAAACTGTAATTAAGAAAAATCTCAAACAGTTTTCAACTGGCTAATCGAATTTGTATCGAATTTTACCCTGGCTATTGTGTTTCTAATTAAATTCTAAGAAAGAAAAAACCCGTCCAACCTTCTGCGGTAGTGTCTATTTAGATTTTTGGACAGTGATTGATTAATTATTTCACGGTTTTCTCTTTGTTGATGCATCATGTTTTTAGTTTAAATACCTATTCACGTCATGAAAAGCGCTTAACGGTTATTTAAAATTTATGCGAACATTTCAATATTGTTTAATGTTATAATTGAGCTTGATAAGAATCTTGATAGAATTTTAAATTATCCTTACTAATATTATAGATGATGTGAAAGTGTTGGTTTGTTGATTTGTTCCTCAATCACGCAGCGACGTAGCAACGGATTAGCGATGATTTTTTTTGTATGGATAATGGATATAGTTGAGGACTTAAGAGTGACATAGGCTGTCTTTTATCCAAAAAATACAGAAGGTTCTCGCGGGATTTATAAAAACCTAATTCCACCTAGATGTACCACGACCAAAAACTAGTTTTTAATTAAATAATTGTGCAATTAATTTCTGTGATTCTTGAAATAGTCAAACGAAATTAATTGCACGAATCTAATGTATTTTTAAGTTTCGTGCAATTAATGAAAACAATTCAATGATCTTATCGTATAAACCTAAAGGAGTTTTCGTATGTTAGTTTATCCTTCAGTAGAGCTTTTTTGTATGTGCTGTCGAGAAGATAGGCTACTTTTATTGAGAAAATCAAAGAGTTCAGAATTTATTAGCTAAATCCATGTAGACGAAGTCGTAGTCATCAACTAGTGGGCAATAAAGGAGGATAAATAGATTTTATGAAGTCGTTGTTAGCTTTTAAATCTCAATTAAATCGTTAGATTTATCATACAAATACATGCGTAAGATGCTGAAATAAGTATCTTAATTCTTTCAATTCACGAGGGCGCGTGGCTTATGGTTGTGTGTGGGTCGTATCTGTATAAGTGGGAGTGTGATCTTGCTCGCACCTGACCGCTCCCACCTAGGCTCCTGACAGGCACGCACACTTACGCAATGTGCACACGACGTAACCACAAGTAAAGCTCACGCGCCCTCGTGAAATACAAGACCCTGTACCCAGATTATTGCTCTCCAATGGACGTATAAAAGAACAAAACGCAATTATAATAATATAATTATCGTAATAAATAAAATATACAAGTCCTCAAACAATACAAAAGCTCTTAATTTCCAGGAGCCACTTTAAAATTACTTTACAACCTCGGCTGAGCAAAGAAATCAATTTTACCGGGTTCCCGTGAAGGCTTCACCTCAGCGTTATTGGGAATCTCGCTTTCAAATTGCTCTTTGAAATCTGATTCGTATGCTTCGGCAAAGATTTGTAAGAAGAAATACATTGCTAACTCTATGTATATTAAATCAAATTACGCTCAAAATTATCCTAAATGTGGTTATTATTGCGTCGTTTTTTTTTATTTTTTAGTCCTTGACTGCGATCACACCTGATTGTTAGTGACGATGCAGTCTAAGATGGTAACGGGCTAATTTGGAACGGGTAGGTGTAGATAGACACTGCCAAGTGTAGATTCAACCCATACCCCCTAATCGGTTTTTACACGCCATCGTGTCGGAACGCTAAATCGCTTGGCGGCACGTCTTTGATGGTAGGGTGGTAACTAGCCACGGCTAAAGCCTCCCACTAAACAAAGTCGTTATAAAGATATAAAAGTTATCAAGTATATAATACCAGTAGTAGATAGTTGTCAATATAATAAAAGTTGTTATTATTGCATTATCGCATTCAAATATATAAAATATTTGAATTAGAATTGCAATAATTTAAAATTTTATTTCATGAAAACTGGTTCGTCATTATTAATTTATTTCTAGGATTAAAATACAAAACAGAAATGCCAAATTTTTGGAGTGTTCATCGCGTAGTTCATTTAAATTACGATAGATGGCGTAACATACGAATGTTATATAACAACTAGTAATTGTTATATAACATTCATATTTTGTTGTAATATACGAAGTTAGCAATCAATACTTCTTTTAATAATCTCTGGCTTTAGTAAAGCCTCCACAGGAAATTGTAAAATCAGGCACAATTTTGAGGATATCCCAAATGAGCCTTGCGATACTAAAACGATTTGGTATTTTTTTTTAATAACTACATCATCGTTACTTCAAACGAAATTCACATTATCCTTAAAAATTATCAATTAAGGAGGATTTCCAACAGACACAAAGCTTTTTAATTAAAAAAAAAAAAGAATATTAGCCAAGCTGAACTTGACTTATATTCTCCTCTCCCCTCCTAATAAGCGAAAAGCTTGTGCTAGGAGTGGGTACGACAATAGTGCAACGGATGAGGCTCGAACCTGCGACCTTTCAGTTTTCAGTCCGCACCTTTAACCGTTGGGCTATTGAGGCTTATGTTAATCCGAACTATGTGCAGCTGTAATTTCTTAGGCCGATTGTATATTAGAAGTAATTTATGGGTCGTATATTTAACAGCTTTTAATTACCTTTTACATAACTGGATGATACTTTTTTTATTTATTTGTTTTTAATTGGCTGTTACGTTTATACCTATAACTGCCACTTGTATATTTAAATAATGGCATTAAACTGTTCTTAAGTGAATTAAACTTGAGTTACTTTATTTTAAATTTCAATTAACTGGTAAAATCCAATTAATTGGTTAAATAAAAATTTTCTCAACGCCTGTACATATTATACAGATAAATTGTAATATAACACTTTTTCAATTTAAATAAATTTTTCGTTTTTCATTTAAAAGTAAAATAAAATTTCTTTATTTAAAATTCATGCTAAATAAATAAGAGGAGAGGCTGTTTTGAAAATACATTTTTTTATATGAATAGGGGGCAAACGAGCAGGCGGGTCACAAGATGTTAAGTGATTACCGTCGCCCATGAACACTTGTAGTACCAGAGGCACCACCAATGCGTTGCTGACTTTTTAGGAATTTATTGGTCCGCTCCTTGAATAACTCCATATTGTAATTAAGTGGGAACACCGTCAAAGGGAGATGATTTAACTCGAAAAAGTTTTTTCAAAATCTTAAACAAATCCTTTCATTGAAAAAGTGTTTAAATAAGACTACACGACACTCATTGTTTAAAACGTGATTAAATCAAAACAATACCGTGTCACCCATGTCTTTATGGCCGGTTTACATTATTCCAGTCGAGAGTTGGTTTCTTTGTAGAAGACTGGGATAGTTGGGTTCGTTTAGCATATCTTCGCTGCAAAAGATTAGTAAAGTTAGAAAGACATAGTCAAATGTCTGACGGAAGCGAAACTGCCAGTTTTAAGGCAGACATTTGTCTATGCATCTATCTCTTTGTGAGATGCACTAATAGCCTTTATATTTCTCCAGTTATTGATAGACCATTGAGTTATCTTAATAATGCTTAATAGCGCACTATATACCGCTTTCTCTCAATGATATTACAGATGTTAAAAGTGCATTTATTACCATTTCATCATAGCCAAATAAACTTTAACCAACAAATATATTTGACATTTTGACAGATTGCCCATGCAAAATTCTCAAAACGTCAACTTTATTCGTGGTTTAATGTTTATTTGTCGATTTTAAAACAGACCCTGACTCTATTATGACGTAAAATACAGTCATCTGAAAGTGCTCTTTACATATTTCATTGAGGCTGGATTGAAGAGTAAACCTAAATCCAGTAACTGACTGAAATGGAACTGCGCTATTTGATGGAATGGTACTGAGTAAATGTAAACCAGCCATAAAATTACAACGTACAACAATAAAACTTTATTGGAGTGGCAAAAATAATAAGAACTTAATCTCAGGTCCAGTTATTGTAATTAATGTGACTTTTATTTGAATTTACACCAGCTACTGTGTATTTTCTACAATATTTGTAGTAATAAATTGGGTTCTCAAGGTATCAAAAATGTTTTTTCGCATCAAAATTATCGCGATACATAATCTTAAATGGGTACCATAACTTTTTAGATCGTCATAATTAGTGTGTTTAGTTTAAATTTTATGTAAGTATAAATAATAACGTCTGTAATATTGCTGCAAAAAACCATTTTTACGGATCATAAATTCTACTCAAATGTCATTTTATGTATCATAAACATACTGTAATATTTTTGTGATATTTTGTTTTCATTTGTAAGGTAACAGCAGAAACCAGTCAAAGAATTTAATGGGTCATGACATGAAGTATGACAGAAATTATTGTACTCACATGAGTATAATAATTTGCTTTTGTGTTTAGCGTTAGGTATAAATAGTTAATAGAAATTAGCATGAGCAGTGTCATTGTCTATTTGAGTTAAAGCTTAAAGATTTTACGCCGCCATTTTGACTTAAAGTATGACGCAGAAATTACCGTTCTCATGCGTTAATTTGCTTTCATTTTTAGCGTCACAGTGGGTAGAAATTAGCGTGACCGGTGTCTTTGTCTATTTGAGTTAAAATGACTTAATTATTACTTCTTTTTCACGGATGAATCACTTCGTGTCTGGTTGGAAATCGCCCAAGATTTAGTTAAATATAAAATTATCATTTCCATCATTATAACTAGCGGACTGATTTTTCTTTTGAGATTCAAAAAAATGAGGTCGTCATTTTTTTTTTCTTTAATAGGCAATTAAGTAATTATTCTAAGTACACAGCACAACTAACCGAAAACTAATATGAGAGAGAAATACTAAGAGAAAAATGTTGGTTATGCATTTGGGTTCAACACTGTATTGTAATAAAATTTTAATAGGGAAATTCAAGCTGAGATCTACAGTGCATGCTCTGACTCAGCTCAGACTCAAGATAGAGGTTAAAACGAGACAAATATGCGCTTACATAAATCTGTCTCGTTTTAACTTGTCTTAAGACTGAACTAAGTGAAAGTGCGGTCTTCAGAATCAGCCTTAGAGGCTATACCACGAGCGCTAAAGTAGTATTATTTCAATATGATTTCGTCATTTCATACAACGATGATCTTAAAGTAAGTAACATATTTCATTGACGTCATTGTATGACAAATATCCAAACAATATTGAAATAACATTACTTTAAGCGTTGGCGGTGTTCCTTTGATTGTAACCGCAATAATTCTATCTATCCGTTTATTCACAATTTTTTTACTGTCTAAACTAAAAAATGTTAACTTTTTTTTATTATTCGTTGACAAGATAGTCCTCTACTGCGATCTGACCTGATGGTAAGTGACAATGCAGTCTAAGATGGTAGCGGATTAACTTGGAACGGGTATGGCAGTGTAGATTCAATCCATACCTCCTAATTGGTTTCTACACGCCATCATGCCTTACTGAAGGAATATTAATTTAACCCATTTACGGGTTACTACTGCACGCCTGTCTCCTCTCGATTGGAAAGGCCTAAACCTTAATCCAGCAAACAGGCCAAATGGAGATTGGTTGTCTACACAAACCTTTGAGAATATTATAGAGATCTCTAGGTTTCCTCCTTTTTCTTTATCGTTAAAGTAGGTTTAACTTAATTGCTTAAAACGCACTTAGCTCCGAAAAGTCTCTGGAGTTCAAGTAGGGATCGAGCCCCGGATCCATCACCATCTAAAAACAGTATATCTCTAAGTATTTCTTTTTATATATGGATAGCGGGCAAACGTGCTGGCGGGTAACCTGATGTAAAGTGATTACCGCAGTCCATGAACACTTGTAGTACCAGAGGCACCACCAATGCGTTGCCAGCTTTTCAGGAATTTATTGGTCTGCCCCTTGAATAACCCCATATTGTAATTAAGTGGGAACAGTGTGTGGGAATTGAAGAAATCAAGTCGGCTGTATTCAGCTTTGGACTCCTAAAAACTATGGGAGAGCATCGGGTTGTAAGACTGAAATCTTTAGACCACCCTCTAATTCAGCTCAGACTCTCTTGAGTCAAAACGAGACAGATTTATGCCAGAGCATATTCGTGTCTCGTTTTAACCTCTATCTTAAGTCTGAGCTGAGTCAGAGCACGCTCTATAGATCTCAATTTTAGAAAAGCATATGAAATCGTTCTATAGGCAAACCCCCTATGGTACAATTTTTTTTTTCGATCACAAGATAGTCACCCAATCTCACCTGATAGTAAGCGACGATGCAGTCTAAGATGGTAGCGGGCTAACTTGGAAGGGATATGTGTGGCAGTGTACCATATCCCTAATCGGTTTCTATACATCGTGCCGGAACGCTAAATCGCTTGGCAGCACGTCTTTGACGGTAGGGTGGTAACTAACAACGGCCAAAGCTTCCCACCAGTATATTTCCTCAGGTATAGACTGGACATTTATGGACGAAACGAGCAGACTTGCAAGCCTTTACTTGAGTGAAGTAAAGCACCGAATAGGCATGTGTGGAAGTATCTAATGCTAGAAGACAAGATCCTCTATGGATCACTGATTCAGGGAGTTATGTTAGAGCTCAATTCTCCCAAAGTACTGACTGTTTGACAGCTGAGATATCATGGGCTTCTTAGCAATTCGCGTCATGAGCTATGTACCCAATACGGTAGATAGAAAAACAATAATACGTAAAAAGATTGGAATAACTTTAGCAAGTTAAGAATTAAATTAAAGGACTCACTATGTAGAGTCTGAAATTCTAATCGTTATCCTTTTTTTAGAGACCTAAGTTAGGTTAACTTATTGAAGATTATTTTGATACTAAATGATACTATGATCTTAAAGTAAGTAACATAGGGTCGTCATTGTATGACAAATGTCAAAACAATATTGAAATAATACTACTTTAAGCCAGGTAATATGTATTGTAATAAGTCCTAATCTCTAGATACTTTTGTTGACTTATGGATCAAAGTCTCCCTTTCAAGAATTAGCTGACTCCTTTACAGAAGCTGTACCTGATCTTAGTTCACATAAAACTGTTATTCAATATTTGTATCTTTTGTTCAAATTCTCAGTGTCTTTATAATACCTTTACAAAGCTTTACATATTGTCAGTGTCCAGATTAAATCTGTTTTGTTAGGTATTGTTTCACTCCTCTTTTTCGGAAATAATAGAATGGTTGCAAATACGTATGCGATTAAAAATAATGCATACAGACTTATACCTCTGTGGTTTTTATTGGCGTGATGTCGTCGATTAATTTTGACAAACATTCTTTGATTAAAAACGAAAGTGTTATAATTTATTATTTTGCGACAATATTGGCACCTTTTTTATTCAATCTCAAAGGTCTTTAGGCTTCACAAAATTTTGCATATTGTCTCTTTGTTCATATTTTTTTATGAAATCCGTTTTGTTTCACAAGTCATCTTTCTCGGTAATATTGGAATGGTTTACAAATACGTATGCCAAGACGTGATTAAAAATAATGCGTACGCACTCACTAGTCTGTGGTTTTAACTAATGTGATGTCATCAATTAATTCTGAGACATTCTTTGATGTCGCACGTGTTTACTGCCACGGGATTCCACGGTGATGTAATATCTCTTGAATTATCTCTCCCAATTTTTATATTGTCTTGGTTCAGCATTTCTTCTATAAATCAGATTCGTGTAATTTCTCACGTCTTTATTAGTGGCAGATATATATTGCCCTCTTTTATTTTATGTCCTAATAGCTTAGTTATTCGATTCATATAGTTACGGAGTATAATACAAATGAAAAGTTATGTTCCGAATATATGTCGTTCTATATCTAGTGAACGGATTTTGATCAAAGCTAGAGAATTATTAAGATTAAAACCATGTGTATTATTTCTTTAGAGTGCCCAGTATTCTTCTAAATCATTTATAATCCCATGATTTTGCGTGACGCTTGCAAAAGAAATAAAACCTTTACAGTTTTATAATAGTCGAGATAGAAGTTGTGTTATTTTATTATGCAGTTGTATTTGCTGATTCAACCAAACGCGTATCATTATGCTCGAGAATAATTATATGCCTTTACACATTCTGTCTGCATTTCCAACATTAAACATCTTATAAACTAATCGTTACATTTCACGCACGTTGTATATTATTTTAATCTCTGCCAGGCGAGCGAGCAAGGAAACACGTTCAAAGTTATTACAAACAGGTTAGGCTGATTATCCGTTCACAATCCCTTCAGGGTCGTAATCTTAAAATAACCAAAAGACAGCATTAAACACCGTCTGTACCACGAAACGCTTAACCATATCCAAACTGTTTAGTTTTAATAAAAATAGATGCACTCAGCATATGGCAGTGAACTAGCACCAAACTTTAATAGGTACCAGAGATAAAGTTGTATGTATTTTTAAATCCGTTGTTTAGAAAACAATGCATTAGCCTCAGTCATTTCCAGCTGACACGTATTCGTCTGTATACGATCTGTCTTTTTTTATTATTTTCCAACGTGTATTCTTTATGTAATTATCTAATTTCGGTAAATTTACAGCACGTGGAGCGTGTAACGTTAAAACTTTTCAATTGTAACATCTCCGTCCGTTCATTTCATCCGTTTCTCATTCTGGGGTAAACGACTCATTAAGTATCTATTTTTAAGAGTGGAATTCATTTCCATAATGTTCCACGGCTTATGTCTTTTGTCTGCAAGGTTAGGTCATTACCGATATCTCAGAATTCCACTTTTAGTCTGGTGTCTACTGTAGGTGTGTTTTGCTAATTGACTTCTTCGTTGGTCTAATGGTTAGCCTATTCAACTGCGAATGATGAGGTCCTGGGTTCATTTCCCGAACAAGGCAAGTATTGGGTTTGCCCGTTCAGAAATTCTTAGTACTAGTTTGGAGTTAGGAAGTTGATAAAGTGGCATTCCCATGCCTCGTAGAGTATGTAAAAACGTCGATCCTGTGCCTGACCTTCCATGCAGCTGGCTTATCTCTTTGAACATTAGCTGCCGTGGCCGAAAGTGGACATCATTATTAATGTGTTGTATTACTAATTCGTTAGTCTTTCATTTTTTAATTATTCTTGAACTTGGCATTGCATTATTGCTAGTTAGGATAAATTACTCCTCCATTCATTTATTTGATTGATTTATGAACTTTTAAACAGCCAAATCATTAAACGAGTAGTATCCAGCTAATCATTAACAGTGCTATAGATTTAATTATTTCAGATATTTTTCTTTTAACCTATTTGTATTTTTCAAGTTTTTTTTAGTAAACTTAAGCTTTTTTCCATTAATCAAAGTCTGAGATTCAAAAGAAAGTTCAAAAATATCGAAATACTAATATCGCAAATCGTAAGTATCTACTTGAGAATTTATTATAATAAACTTAGAATTTTCTCGACCGTGCAATACAGTGTTGAACCCAAATGTTTTCTTAAGCACTATTTTAAAAATATATCGACTGCCACTAAATGCGTATGTCTAACTGAAAACCGGTCTATTTCAACTACTATTTAACTATTTGACTATTTCATATTGTGAACTGTTGTTATTTCACATATTTCTCCCATGGCACGTTCGTGCTTGGTGGATGTTTACACATTGAAACCAGAATTGCCAAGAATTCTAATCCTTGGACATGATATATTATTTTAACAGACCAAAGTGTTAGTGAAAATGAGAATGATGATTCGCTTGCACGCAAAACAAACAAGACAAAATTAACAATCGTAAATGTCATGCCGTGTCTTTTCCATAGATAAAAAAATGGCACTACTTTTACTTCTTGAAACACCATTTTGTGTACAATCGAAACTGTATATAAATCAACAGATTTTAGTTTGAAATTCTCTCTACTGAGACAAATGGAAAACGAATTTTCAGTGTCTGCTGTAGGATACGTTAAAGACAAAAATCTGTTAAATATCTCATCTTTATGGATGTCTGTTTCATCCAGATGTAAGTCATCAATGAGATTCAAGGAATTTGAACTTAATTGGCATACGTGTCTAAATACTGTACGTGAAATTGTAAAATTACATCTAAATTTGTTTAAATATTTGAAGCCAATTTAGTTCTGGGCGGACGCTTTAGGCAGTAGAGGCTCTCTTAACTAAGTCAATGATTTAGCCTGTGTATATTCTAGTTTCAAGTGTAAATGCATCATTTTGAAGTGATTAACAGTAATCAAGATGTTTAGCTTAATATAAATTAAGTAAAAGGCTAGATCAGAGGTGTTTTATGCCAGTTTTGAGCAATCACTCAAATACAAATTGTCTGTGACCAAAAGTCACTGAAAGCTGTGATTTTTAAAAATAATATATGTATAAAATGCTTGCGTAAAATAATAATCAGAGAAGCTTCAAATCAGTCAAGAATAAAATAATATTATGAGGATAAATGCATTACTTTTTTAAATACAAATAAATTTCATATCACATTACGAAAGCATAGACAAAAATTACACCCTAAATAAAACCAAAATCACAGTGTGTTGTGACAAGATTCTCAACTTGCCACAGTTTTTTCCGTATAAATAAATTCTAAGCGTTAGGTCATATTATGGAAAATAAAACAAAAAAAATTGTCTTTTGAACTAAATTAAAATCTACCTAACTCGATCTATATAAGATTTCTTCTATTTCAGTATTTGAATCCTAATTCTTAATCAAATATCCTTCATTGCATTAGTGAAAATATAAAAATTTAATTCCTAATGGTTTAAGAAACCTATATTACCATTATACATGTTAACGTTTTTTTTATATTTATATATATGTATATTAATGACTTCGTAACTACAGTCGCAGCTTCTGCTATCCGATCTTCTTGTATAATAATAATAGTTCGATTATTCAGTAGGCCAGATATACTTTAGTTACAATAGTAAAGTTAGGCTCACGTAGTTCCCTTACAGACTAAAAAATTTGCCATCGGAACTTTCTGGAAATAACTAGGAAATTTTGCACAACTCTAAAAAAACCAGTCGGAAATCCTGTTCGGCACCAATCTCGATAACCACACCGTTCCACCACACCCCTACACTACGTACTTACAAATATCCGAAATCGTAATCCACTGGGCACATAACTTGCACAAACATTCCAAAGAGCATTATTTTAAGCACTAGAGTTTTTTTTATCTGTTTATCGTTCACATTGTTTCAACACACAAATTCACGTGAAGGCTAGGGAGTCTGGGTAGTTTAGAGACTGTAGGGACTGTAGTGTTTGTGTGGTGTGCGCCGAACAAGGCTTCGCCAAGAGGTCGGGACGCGGCGGCCGCGCCGCTTTAGCGCACATTCACCGAGCCAGGGGTGCCAGAACGGCGCTGGCAGCCAGAGCCAAAGCCAGAGACGAGGCCAGGGCTGCCCCGCGGGAGTACGACAGCTCCTCGCTCTTCACAACCTCGTTCGGCGTCTTATCATACTTGTGCGTCTTTTTCGTGACCGGCTTCACTGTTGTCGTGGTTGTTGTGGTTGGGGGAGCGGTCGGGGGAGGGGGAGGCGGCGGCGGCGTTGGCTGAGGAACAGGTGCCGGCGACTGGTCCTCTGGCTTACAGCACACACGAAACACCAGCTTCATGTTGTTGCTCAAACAACGCCCGCCTATGCGTCTGTGCAGGTCGTCTTTACTCGACGTGGATATAAAGTAATAGTCCTTCCCCGGCAGGAACTCCAACCCCCCGGGCTGAGGCGTGAACGGTCTGAAGGTAATCGTGAAGAACATCAGCTTATGCGGCTTATCGCATATCGCTATAATGCGCGGGTTAGGATTCGTTATCCTACAAGTGTCGTACTCTTCTTTGCTTACATTATAAATTATATATTTCTCCGTGTCCTCCTCGAACGTCCCCGGGGCGTAAACTGGACATATAATATTCACTTGGTCATATTCGAACTGAGCGTTGCCTTTATTCAGATCGAATACGTGATCGGTATTGTCTATTCTGAATATACTGTTCGTTGTGTTCCAGTGGATGTAGAACGACTTCGCGTAGTTCCCCATCACGCTTTCGATGAAGAAAATGAGGACTAGCAAGGTCCAGGGAGCTTGTCGCATTCCGAAGTGAGTGAACGACACCATTCTGTATGTTTATCGTGCACAAGCTCTCATCATCCGATCGAAGACGCGAGCCACACTTTTTCTATGCTCTCGTGTTCGCATACCAATCCATATTTAGTCACAAACTTTATTTCCAACGGGACACATTATAAAACGGCCGTTTCACACAACAACACGGGCAATTTCACTCGTCGCACAGCACAGTCCACCATGTTCGGTCTACACACTAGATTCTATTCATCGATAAATGCGGAATTTCATGGGACGTGGCCCGCTCGAAAGGTACCAATAATCACTTAAAACGTTGTTGCTCGAGTTCGGAACGCGTACAGTTATGTCCGGCGACGTATTTTGTGTTTGGAAAACGTTGGAATTAATCAATACATCACAGATTTTTTACAATAGTGAGGCGTTCTTTGTATAGGAGCGTGCGTCGCGGACAGAAAAGGCAGTGTAGCGCCGCGCGGCGTCGGGCCGAACTACTGGAATGCTGCCCCGGCCGTCGGTACGCATGCGGCCTGCACCCCGCGCCCCGCACTTCCCATCCCCCACCGGCGCGTTCAAGCTCACGGCGAACTTTCGACGCCGTTGCGAGAGACCCAAACCGCCTTGCGTCATTAATGCAGACCCAATTTCGAGCTTTTTATTAAAACAACTCATCCAAATCCAATCATTTACAATAGAAGATTAAAAATGTTGTGTTATAAACAATTTAAAGTGTAAAAAAGTCGGAAAAAGCTAGGCAAGCTTTATTATTCTTACGGTTAAAATGAACGGAGCCGACGCGTCATTAAAAAAGTGCATTGCCACAAACAAGCTTTTATGAACGCGAACTGCGAAGCCCAAGCAAAGGCTTTATGGGGTCTACGGAGCAATATGGGCTCAATATTTAAATAGACACACTTATGCTATACTTACTAGAAAATACAAAATATACTATAACAATTAGAAAACTTATCTAATTCTCATTCTTTTTATGAAAAAATTAATTTCATTACCCTAAAATTCGATTATCAAATCAAAATCATTAATTAATGAATGTAACAAAAAATTGTTATGTTATAGACGCAATAATTGTTATATAGTATATGTTTTTTCATGTTAAAACGTTTTAATTATTAATGTATGGTGTAGCTCAGTGCGTAATGGCGCACGTACGCCATGTAGGTACCTACCTACTACCTACACCATGAATTACGTGACCTAAGCCAGCCTGAGCCCCGTTCGTTTAGAAATGTCCAATTATGTAGACAAGAGTTTTTCTAAGATTTTTATGATGCTTTTTGTATGCCTTTCAAAGTTAATTTTCTGGCCTTCAAAGACCTACAACGTTTCTAAATAGTTACATTAAAATACCTCCTTCAAAATAGTTTTTATTTTATCACAGAGATTTGATATTTCGCTTGAAGTATATAGCCCACAAATTTTTTTTTCCTCCGAGATATTTCGACATCGTAGACTACTTTTAATTTATTTTAACTAGCTTTTTCCCGCGACTTCGCTCACGTTAAGTTCGATTTTTCAAACCGCTCTATTTTACCACCATAGAGTTTAATTTTCAAAAATTCTTTCTTAGCAGATGCCTACGTCATAATAGCTATCTGTCTGCCAAATTTCAGCCCAATCCGTCCAGCGGTTAGAGCTGTGCGTTGACAGATCAGTCAGTCAGTCAGTCATCTTTGCCTTTCATATATTCAGACTAGTTTTTGCACGCAACTTTGTCACAACTCAATAAAGCCTCAATAGCCCAACGGTTAAAGGTGCGGACTGAAAATTGAATGGTCGCAGGTTCGAATCCCACCCGTTGCACTATTGTCGTACCCACTCCTAGCACAAGCTTTCCGCTTATTTGGAGGGGATAGGAGGATATTAGTCAACTTCAGCTTGGCTAATATTTTTCATAAAAAAAAAACTCACAACTCCCTCCACCCTCAAATCAACGCATTGGTGGTGCCTCAGGTGCGACAAATATTCATGGGCGGCGGTAATCACTTAACATCATGTGACCCGCCTGCCCGTTTGCTCGCTAAAAAAAAATTCCACGTAGAGCTTGTGTTGTCAAAAGCTAATAGTGTGTAAGTGGAGTAACATGGCACACTATAAGCAGCCTAAAACAATGGTGCCTAAAATTATACATATCTATCGGCGTTCATCTAATTACGAAATAAATCCGCCCGCGGGTATCATGTACGGTTTCTATGGTAACCATGAGTTTTGATTCTGTGCGGATAATTCCCGTTTTAATCAACCATACCTAAATTATCCCGTAAGTTATTAAGCTATTGCATAGCTTTTATCGCGGGCCTTGAGCGTGGAGACCGAATCCATAAATTCCGTAACGAAAATAACCTGACACGGGACTCCTCTCACCGCTAGATGGCGTTGATAAAAAATGCTATGCAATAGCTTTACCGCGGCAGTCCCCGAGTGCCACACGTCTTTTTTTATTTATTTATTACTTCTCAAGGGAAAGGGTTCTTTCTAAAACGCATTGGTGGTGCCTCAAGTGCTACAAATGTTCATGGGCGGCGGTAATCACTTAACATCAGGTGACCCGCCAACACGTTTGCTCGCTAAAAATATTAAAAAAAAATGCTCAAAGCCTAAGTAGTAATCTCTTTACTAGGGAATCCAATCCCGCACTGAAACCTCAGCCCCGCAGACCCGCGGGACTGAAATCATTAACCCCGCGGGACCTGCGGGACCAATTAATGATCATAATAATTTTTGTATTAAACAATGTACGTACTTGTCAACAATTATTAATTTAAAAAGTTACTTTATTATCTTTATTAATCACTCAGTCTTATATTTATTAATTACAATATAATTAATATAAAAGCAAAAGTGTAAGTGTCGGTATTTTGGTTTGTCCTTCAATCACGCAGTAACGAGCCGACGGATCAATCTAATTTTTGCATGGATTTGGATTTAAAGAGTGACATAGACAACTGTTCATCCCGGAAAACAAAGGATTTCCTCCGAATATCTTAAAACCTAACTCCGCGCGGATGAAGTCACAGACAAAAGTTACAAAACGTCGTATTCCTCATTGCTGGGGTTATATTACTTGCATCACAATATGGTAGGGGTTTTTAAGGAATAATATTGAGATAGACTTCTAGAAACGATACCTACGACTTGGCATAGTTCTTGTAATTCACGAGGGCGCGTGAGCTTTACTTGTGGTTACGTCGTTTACATGTACATTGCATAAGTGTGCGTGCCTGTCAGGAGCCTAGGTGGGAGCGGTCAGGCGCGAGCAAGCTCTCGCTCCCACTTATATAGATACGACACACATACAACCATGAGCCACGCGCCCTCGTGAATATAGATGTAAAGCCGGTATTTTACCAAAAATGCAAAACGGTAAAATACGAAAAATACTGTATTTTTCGGTATTATTCCATTTCTCATGGTATTTTTGGTATTTAACGATTATCTTATGTTTTTCAATGTAGATACGTTTTGTTTGTAAAAAAATCAGCAAGGAATATAAAAAACGTGGTTCTGCGTTTAATTTTATTTCATTAAAATGATTGATAAACAAATTAGACCATAATGATTCAAACATAAATTATTAAAAAATCTTAGACTTAAAATTTCAATGATTTAATCATAATCATAGAGCGTGCGAGCTCACCACCACTCACCACCACTCACCACCACTCACCACCACTCACCACCACTCACCACCACTCATCACCACTCATCACCACCCATCACCACCTACTCATCACCACCTACTCATCACCACCCACTCATTACCACCCACTCATCACCACCCATCACCACGCACTCATTACCACCACCCATCACCACCCACTCACCACCACTCATCACTGCTCATCACCACCCACTCATCACCACCCATTCATCACCACCCATCACCACTCATCACCACCCATTCATCAACACCCATCACCACTCATCACCACTCATTACCACCACTCATCACTACTCATCACCACCCACTCATCACGACCCATTCATCACCACCCATCACCACTCATCACCACTCATCACCACTCATCACCACCCACTCACCACCACTCATCACCACTCATCACCACTCACCTACTCACTAGTTATTCATAATATACCTATTATACATTTTATTACATTGTATGACAAAGTATTCATCCACCCGCATCAGCACCAGCAGCAAGCGGCGGGCCAATTCTTTATTAATCTGATTAATGATCACCAAGCAATAAATATTGATTCAAAAACAAAATTACAAGAAAATCCAACTATAATTTTGTATAAAAAAATAAAATACCAAAAATACCAAAAATACGGTAATCTATTGAATTATACCGGAAAAATTCATAGCCATTTGGTATTATACGGTATTTTTACATCTATACTCGTGAATTGCAAGAACTATAACTACCTAGTACTTGCCGGGACTGATGACTCACGTGCTCTCTGAAGCACGGGGCAATCATGGTCACCCCACATATTCATCATGCTCTATTTCGAGTGACCGTGTCACGCTAAAATCGTTTTATGTCACTAATTCTATTATGTCAAAAATGACAATCAACTGAACATACTTTATACACACTTATATATACAGTACACGTATACATTACTATTTTAGTTAATAATAATATTTAATACCAGCTGATTCTCGCGACTTCGTCCGCGTGGATTTAGTTTTTAAAATCCCGCGGGAATTCTTTGATTTTCCGGGATAAAAAGTAGCCTATGCCACTTTCCGGATACACAATTGTACCCATGCAAAAAATCACATCGATCGGTAGCTCTATTGTAATGCGATTAAAGAACAAACCAACAAACAAACGCACTTTCACATTTATAATATTAGTAAGGATGGTAAGAAAGTAAGGATATTAGTAAAGATAGTAAGGAAAGAACAAGTGTAAAAATTAAAATTCGAAACACCCCCGACATTTGAAATAAAAGAAAAAAAAAATATTTTGCCATTTTATGGTGGCGGCCATCTTGCATTTGAAATTTATCATAGTGTATAGTATTCTACTTGTCAAGCCCTTTCATTTGATACCCATATTGAGGGAGTTGTGAAAGAATATGTAATCCGCCATTTTGTGGCGGCGGCCATCTTGGACCGATTTTCATCAAACATAGCTAAGAAAACTCCCGACTAATTCACTTATTAAACAAAAAAACAGAAACAAAATCGGTTCATCGGCTCTACAATGAACCGATTTCGCACAGACACTAGACAGACACACACACATACACAGACACGTCAAACTTATAACACCCTGTCGGGGGTTAAAAATTGGTCAATATTACATAATTGCTGAGATTCTTGCCAGCTCTTCTCAGCAGAATAACCTTTCCGAACCGGTGGTAGAATCCTGACTTGCCATATATAAGAGCCGAAAGTTAGCCTATATGAAATAAATAATTTCGAATTTGAATTGCATTTATGACACTTCACACTATCTTGCGAGCGTGTGAATGTTAATTAACATTTTGATATAATTGTGGTTATAAAATAATGTTAAAGTATAATATAAAACTGCTTCGTGCAACGTCAATAAATGATGGTGAAAACAGTATTAAAATTAACTCGGAATTTTAACAAGCGAGTTTCTACCTACCTCTTATAAATTAATATTTTAACAGAATGTTCAAAACATCGAACTATCACGCTCAGAACGGAAGATTCCAATGGATGTGTTTGATTGTTACCCATTGTAAAAAAAATTTTTTGATAACAGCAACCGCCGAGTTTATTGCTGGCTCTTCTCGGTAGGAAGGGCATTCCGAACCAGTGGTAGATTCATCGACGATTCAAAAGCACTTGTGAAAGTTTATTTGAATAATATTTCTATTCTATTTTCTTTTCTTCTCTTCTATTTTATTCTATTCTAAGCGTTATAGTTCAATGGTCCAAAAGATAGAAAACAGATGATACATCCAATTTTTCGCTGCTCGGGTTACCTTCAGATTACAGTTTTTTACTTTTAGCCTTGTTTTTTATTTATATTTTCTTCAACTGTCTCTAGAAATGCAGAATTCACATTCACACTAATATTATAAAGATGTGTATGTGTGTGTGTATGTTAGTAACTCCTTCACGCCACAGGGAATCAATTTCCCGGAATTTGAATGGAGATAACTCATACTACATTTTTTCCCGGAAAATTAAAGATGCAGCAACTGCTAAGTTTCTTGCTGGCTCTTCTCAACAGAATCTGCATTCCGAACCGGTGGTAGATTCTCGACTTGTCATAAGAGCCACAAGTTGACCTACATGAAATAAATAATTTTGAATTTGAATATAAAAAAAACCTAACCTAACCAGTGAATATAAATAAAATGTAACGAATTATCATTCTGTCATGTTTGTCACGATAAAAGCGTAAATAAACATTGTACCCTCGACACGTGTTATCTACTAAACCAACATGTCCTACACGATATTTAAATGTTTATTACTTTTGAGGGTACTTCAGTTTTTAGTCAATAAATACTCAATAAAAATCCTGGTCCTGGCTGAAAATCAGCGCTGTATGCTCTTGTGCATATACAAAGCATACAGCATTTTGCTGAATTGGGACCTTTTTTCCGGGTTGTGCCACACATGACTTAGTTGTTCCGGCGCTTCTTCTGCTTGACGTCTTTTATCTTTATTGTTCAAGTGGTGGAGGCACCGGGACAACCTAATCTAGGTATACCTATTGGGTGATGTGTGGCACAATGCATTAAATAAACGCTTCTTTCAATAGACGCTTGGCATCAGGCGCAGGACCAACGGTTTTACGGACTCTACGAGGCTCCCGTGCCTCGGAGAGTCCGTAAAGCCTCAAGCAAGTCCGGTCGAAGCTGGATACAAGTGGCACAATATTCTGTGGCGGTCCTTGCAAGAGACCTATAACGACAGTAAAATACCCGGGTTTTTGCTTACAAAAGTCACGATTTCGTAAAAATATGGTTTAAAACTTTCACGTCTTGTTCTATTTACCAGAATACGGAGACATTTCTTTTGCAGGATGATGAACACTTGGTTGAAGTTTGTGTTTATTTGTTGGTTTGTCCTTCAATCACCCCGCAATAAAGCAACGGATCGGCGTGATTTTTTGCGTGGGTATAGTTGAAGACCGGAAGAGGCTACTTTTATCCCGGAAAATCAAAGAGTTCCCGGGGGATTTTCAAAAACTAAATCCACGCGAGCGAAGCCGCGGACATCAACTAGTTTCTATATAAATTGCGGCTTTTTAACCGACTTCAAAAAATGAGGAGGTTCTCAATTCGTCGGAATATTTTTATTTTATTTTTATGTATGTTCCCCGATTACTCGAAGACGCCTGGACCGATTTGGAAAATTCTTTTTTGTTTGAAAGGTTATATTTCCCAGGTGATTCCATAGCCATCAGGTCAGAATCCGATGATGGGATCCTGGAGAAATAGAGGGAACTCTTCAAATTTTATAGGCACAATTGATATATTTTGTAGTGGCGTTTGAAGTCGGTTTTGTAAGAAGAATTATTACGTTTAAATTATCGGATCATAGCTTGAAATATGGTTTTGGTAGTTAACGAAACTTTAGCTTTGTAACGGCAGGTTGGCAGTTGATACCTACCTTAATAGATACTGACGTCCGTTCATAATATTCTTGCGAAAGAACAGGGGCCCAAGTCTGCTATTGCCATTGTAGTTCAATTGTCTATCAATGACATCCCAATTGCTACTTTTAGCAATTTTGGTAGTCTACTAATTCAATGGCGTCACAATTGTTCTCCGATGGTTTGCCACTGACACATCTAGCTTTGAATCTAGCTTAAATAAACGTTTTTAATATGTAGTTTTTTTTGAAACTCATTTCGGGAAACGCTTTTTAAGCTAATTCCAATACCGAGGTATCATTAAATTACAAGGCAATTTTAAGAAATCGAACGACCATTGTGAATTTAGTAGACTACGAAATTTTGGACCAATGATAATTGTATTGTAATTGTATTGCGGTTCAATGACAATGACATGTAAAATAGCAGACTTGGGGCCCTGATGTTCGTTCGCAAGAATATTATTGCTCAGAACAACGTCCATTTTAAAGTCATAAATTCGATTCCCGGTAGACGCGCGAGGCTCTATAATGCATTAGTAACATAAAACCTGCGTGTTTGTTTGTTTGCTTTATTGATAGCTCCGACAGCGCCGCTAGGGCGGGGGTGCACCGAGCTCCAAGTATTACGACGCGATGGCCCAACCGAATAAAAGGCGTAATCGAAAAAAGTAAATTTTAAAAGAGAGCCAAAAAACCGTAATAATTAGATATCTATCTTATTTGCTATTTATGTCTGATTAATGTTGTATATATTACATACATACAACAACAATTACATATTATACAACCTTAATCAGGTGTAAATAGCAAAGAAGATACCTCTACCACCTGGGTGCCTGGAGCACTTCGACCATCCGATGTGCCAGATCTTTTTTTCCACGTACTGCGAAACTGTGGAACTAACTTCCTGCGACGGTGTTCCCACTGAATTACAACATGGGACTATTCAAGGGACGGACCAACAAATTCCTGGGAAGCCGGCAACGCATTAGAGGATGGGCGGCAGTAATAACTTAACTTCAGTGTGGCTAACATGCGCGCCACGAGAAAATTTTTTCTACACTTTACTCGTGAATCTCTGTGGAGATTCACATAGAGACTACGAGTAAACGTGTAGACAAAACTTTCTCGTGGCGCGCATGTTAGCCTTACAGGTAACCCGCTAGCTCATTGGCTCGCTAAAAATAAAAATAGAAAATAAAAGTAAAATTATAATAATCATCACGGTTGTTGCAAATTACAATAACCCTGCGACTTACAAACACAATGGCTTCCTACAAAGCGCTCGGTGTAGCACAAGCTTAGTCTCTCACGATGCTTTTAACGCTTTTTAGCGTGAAATTATACGTGTTTGGTTATCCGCGGACGTGCGAACTTCTGCCGTCTCGGAGAGGCTTTAGGACGCCTGTGCACTACAGCGGAGACATCCCTATCGTTGCTCATAGGTATCCTGAAAGAATTATGATTTCACAATTAGTTTAATGCACGCGCGCGGGTGCTAAAGATGTCTTATTATCGATAACGTAATATCGACTAAATAACAACTCTAGCTCTTACGTCAACATTCCTTAAGATTCCTCGGAGCTCGCGCGCGGACTGTAGCTATCCAAACCTATAGGAGTACTAGCTTTTGCCCCCGCGACTTCGTCCGCGTGGAATTAGATCTTGGGGTGGAATTTTCAAAAACTGTGACACACGTACTTCTTTATTTTTAACTGAAAGCTTAAGTACCAACTTTGATGGAAACAGCTTGAAAAATGACGGAGTTTCATATAAACTTCCATCCCCTATTTAAACCCCTTAGGGGTGGAATTTCCAATAATCCTTTCTTAGTGTGCGCCTACGTCATAAAAGGAACCAACTGTAAAAATTTCAAGTTTTTAACTTCAGTAGTTTAGGCTGTGCGTTGATATCTCAGTCAGTCAGTCAGTCAGGACTTTGAATTTTATATATATAGATTATCCTATATCAACTGCCTCGTTGGTCTAGTGGTTAGCAAGTTCGACTGCAGATGACGAGGTCCCGGGTTCGAATCCCGCGTCGAGCCACATTATGTTTTTCTGTCAAGAAATTCTCAGTACTAGCCCAGAGTTAGGAAGTTGGCGGTGAGTCACCCCCGTGCCTCGGAGAGCACGTAAAGCTGTCGGTGCTGCGCCTGATCTCTCTCCGGTCGTGTCGGATTTCCGGCCCATCGGACTATGAGAGTGAGGGAATAGAGAGTGCACCTGTGTTTGCGCACACACTTGTGCACTGTAATATCTCCCGCGTAGATGGCTGATCTCTGTGGAGATTGGCCGCCGTGGCCGGATTCGGTCGGGAGGACATTATTTACTTCTATCATTTATACTGACTGTATAGACTGACTGACTGACTGACTGACTGACTGACTGATCTATCAACGCACAGCTGAATCCACTGGATGGATCAGGCTGAAATTTTGCATGTAGATAGTTTATATAAAGTAGGTGTCCGCTAAGAAAGGATTTTTGAAAATTCAACCCCTAAAGGGATAAAATAGGGGTTGGAATAATCGAACTTAACGTGAGCGAAGCCGCGGGGTAAAGCTAGTTAGGTATATTATTTTTAAAAATGTTTACAAAAATGCATTATAGGTACAAGTTTTAAAACATCATCAAAAATAATAAAATGAATGGTTCCCACTTGCTGCGGGGCAGGACCCAAGCAGCCAGTGGTCAGGGCTCCAGAGTGAGGAACCTCCTCACAATGTCGTGTGGTGCGGGTTGTTACGTTCCCTCAAATATGGTTGAGCGAAGCAATGGCTGGATCATGCGTCATGCTCGAGAACGGGTGCCACCAACGGGAATGGGTCTGCTCTGACTGCCCGTCTTGACATGCGTTGGATTGGTGTACCTACGTATGCATTTTTGCATTTTTGAAGCTTTATTGTGGAAGCATATACATAGCATAGCTTTGTAAAAAAAAAAAATTTTTTTTGAAAAGAGCAACTGCTGAGTTTCTTGCCGGCTCTTCTCAGCAGAATCTGCATTCCGAACCGGTGGTAGATTTGTGACGTGTCATAAGAGCTACAAGTTAGCCTATATGAAATGAATTTTGAATTTGAATGCGTGCCGTCTCAAGGAGTACCGCCTTCTGTATCCCGCCCTTGATCCAAGTAGGTACTAAGCGAAAGTTTCTAACCGACTTGCCTTATATCACGTTCAGATAAAGTAGTGTTAATCCCATACAGATCCAATATGACAAATTATCACCTTGAAATGATTTCTAAATAGCTCACTCAGGGTTGTCACTGCGACAGATTTTTGTGAATGAATTTCACATTTTTTTAAAATCAAAAAAATCAATCAAAATTTATTTATTTCATGTAGGCCAACTTGTAGCTCTTATGAAACGTCAAAAATCTACCACCGGTTCGGAATGCAGATTCTGCTGAGAAGAGCCGGCAAGAAACTCAGCAGTTGCTCTTTTCAAAAAAAAATTTTTTTTTTTTTTTACAATTCTTAAAAAGAACTAGGCTATGCACACAATGTTTCCACACAGAAGTTTCAAAAATGTACGCCTACCGCAACCAAAGACATGTTAACATGGGCAGACACAAAGCAGACCCATTCCCGTTGGCGGCACCCGTTCACGAGCATGACGCATGATCCAGCCATTGCCTCGCTCAACCATATTTGAGGGAACGTAACAACCCGCACCACACGACACCACCACAGAAATGTTTAAGTGAGCATGACATACTTAGGCTACCCATGTTAAGGCATCGAATTAAATATTAATATTAAGATACTCATTTTAAGACATAACTGAGACACAAATAAAGTGGAAACACTGTAGAACAGAATACAATAGAATCATGTTACACAGGATAGTTATTACTGTCTCATGAATGGAGCGAATTATATTCACGCTTTTTTTATCATTATATAGTCTTCAATTATTGTATAATATGTTTTTTCCATGAGAGCAGATCTAATAGATTTCTTAAACTTGTGTAGATGCAAGTCTAAGATCGACTGTGGAATTCCATTGTAGACTGTCACGCCCATTCTCACAAATATAAATTACAATGTAATAACTTATTACACTATCTATTGGGTAGCTGGATGCCAAGCCGATTGATTCCATGCAACTTTATCATTGAGAAAATCACTAACTTTGTAATAACCACGACTTAACAAATGTTTCTTTACGCATTGTTTAAATCTGTGCAATGGAAAATCCAGTAATTCCTTCGGGACCATATTATATAAGCGTACACTCAACCCCACAAAGGATTTCTGAACTTTGCGCAGGCGACACCACGGCGTTTCTAGTTTATGACGGTTTCTAAGAAGTCGACTGTGTGTATCTCCTCTTTGTTTATGAAGATGAATGTTTTGTCTCACAAGGACAATATTATTATAAATATACTGTGAAGCTACCGTAAGTATACCAATCTCTTTAAATTTTTCACGTAGAGATTGACGCGATCCGAGATTGTAAATTGAACGGATGGCTCTTTTTTGCAATATAAAAATAGTTTCAATATTAGCTGCTCCGCCCCACAACAAGATTCCATAAGACATCACACTATGGAAGTAGGCGAAGTACACAAGTCTAGCAGTTTCCTCATCGGTAAACTGCCTAATTTTCCTAACAGCATAGGCAGCTGAACTTAGTTTGCCTGCTAGTGTCTCTATGTGAGCGTCCCACTGAAGCTTGTCATCCAAGGTCACCCCCAGAAAAACTGTGGAGTTCTCAATCTTAAGTCCTTCTCCGTTTTATTACTATCAAGTAAGTAGTTATTGTCACTAAAATTATTTTAGTCTAATAAACACTTATCTTTACAAACATCCATATAATATAACAATAGGGGTATAGGTTGAATTACGCTGCCATACCCCTTCCAAGTTAGCCTGCTGCCATCTTAGATGGCACCGTCACTTACCATCACGTGAGATCGCAGTCATGGTCCATCTTGTCATCGAATAAAGAAATAATCCATCCATACATTTATCCTTTCTCAAATACTTTCGTATGTATTAATTATTTATTATAAGAAGGACTAGCTTTTGCATTACGACTTTTGGACAGACGGCTTTACGTGTAGGGTGGTAACTAGCCACAGCCAAAGCCTCCCATCAGACCAGACCAGAGACAATTCAGAAATTATAAATTCCCAAATTGCCTCCATCGGGAATATAAATTCCCAAAAATATGGTTGAGCGAAGCAACGGCTGGATCATGCGTCATGCTCGTGAACGGGTGCCACCAACGGGAATGGGACTGCTTTCTGTCTGCCCGACTTAACATGCATTGGATCGTATGTAGGACTTACGAAACTTTATTGTGGAAGCACTGTATAGCATAGTTTTGTTACCTATTGTAAAAAAATTTTTTTAAGCTGTTGCATAGCTTCTATCGCAGGCCAGCGTGGAGACCGAAGCCAGAAATTCCGTAACGAAAATAACCTGACACGGGACTCCTCTACGGTGAGCCGCTAGATGGCATTGATAAAAAATGCTATGCAATAGCTTTACTGCGGCAGTCCCCGAGTGCCACACGTCATTTTTTTTTTTTGAAAAGAGCAACCGCCGAGTTTATTGCTGGCGCTTCTCGGCAGGAAGGGCATTCCGAACCAGAGGTAGATTCATCGACGATCCAAAAGCACTTGTAATAGTTTATTCCAATAAAAATATTTCTATTCTATTCTATTCTATTCTAAATTGCCCCGCCGGAAAATAATATTAGTCAGAATCGACAGCCCTAATTGGCAGTTATTTTCAAATACAACTCACTATCTCGGTTTACGCGAGGCTGGCGAATTATTTCGAAAAGTTATCACGTGCGGAATCGAATACCGTGAGAACGGGCGTGTCAGGTTATAACCACTGAGTATGGAGTATCAGAGTTTTGCGAGAAGAAATAGATCACTAGTATGAAATGTATTGTTATTGTAATGGATTGTTATAATGTGATAATTTAGTAGATAAAGTCTATTGCATGCTTAGATTGCACGCCAGAAATTGGCAAACTGTTTAGAGCCTTTCTTAAACATTAACATCTTGTTACACAGTTTATGCAATCAATAAATGAATTTGAATTTGAATTTATGAATCAAATTACGCTAAAAATTATACTAGTTGGCGTTACTAGGTTTGAAAGTCTAAATAATTCTTAGTATCCTAAGGCCCATATTTAACTATGCATACTATTAATTTATAGAACCCTATTTCGTACCATAGATTATTATCCTTTGAAATATATATGATGATCTCTATAGGATACAATCTATGGTACCAAATAGGATCATATAAATAGTATCTTTTAAATATCGACGTAGGAAAGCATAGGTATTTGCTGTAAGTAGACAAAATACCTAAAGTGACTTTTTACTACTATTAGAATCAGAAAAAAAAGCCGCATCGAATGACCGGGGTCCTGTGTCTCTGCGGTGAAAAAAAAAATTACATACGCCGTTCAAAACACCCTTACTTATATTTTTTTTAGCAAGATTAAATGCTGTATGTAGACTAAAATCTAGTCATTTTAGACATTTTGTACTTACAGCAAAAGAAAGACTGCATTTTTTGCTTTACAAATACTTACTTCTTCCCATTTAAAAACTTAACGCTACTTACAGCATTTCTGCGGCGTGTGATTTTTACATTCGTTTACTTACAGCAAGTTTAGGGAACCTACAGTTTTAGTTTATGTTATTTACAGCAAATCATCACGTATTTGCTTTAAAAGCTCACACCACATAATGCATTTTAAAAACCTGTGATTTTTGAAAAATTTGAGATAATGCATTTTGATTTTTAGTAGTTTTAATTTTGTATATTTTATTTTTTTATGTTTTATCTCTTATATATAAGAGAAAAATACTTTTTAATTCATTTTAGGTTTTTAATTCAGTTTAGGTCAGACACTATTAATTTTTTTCCGAAATTAATAAAGTTTTTTGGCTCTGGTGAACAATTGCAATGTGTCTACTTACAGCAAATGTGCTTTCCTACGTCGATATATAGAAGGCAAAGGTGACTGACTGACTGATCTATCAACGCACAGCTCTAACCACTGGACCGATCGAGCTGTTTGGCACACAGGTAGCTATGATGACGTAGTCATCCGCTAAGAAAGGATTTTTCAAAATTCAATCCCGAAGGAGGTAAAATAGGGGTTTAAAAAATCGAACCTATCGTGAGCGAAGCCGTGGTGTAAAAGCTAGTAGTGTAATATGGGCCTTACTAATATCCTTACTAATATTATAAATGCGAAAATGTGTTTGTTTGTTGGTTTGTCCTTCAATCACGCCGTAATAAAGCAACGGATCGATCGATCGGATTGACCGACGACATCAAACGAGTCGCAGTGAGCCGCTGGATCCAGGCGGCGCAAGACCGAGACCTGTGGAGGTCCATGCACGAGACCTATGTCCAGCAGTGGACATTTATAAGTTGATAAAGAAGAAGACATAATTGGAAAAATTCAGAGTAGAGCATCGAACCTGCGACCTCTCAAAGAGACTGCAGCCCTAACCAATAGAGTACTAGGGAGACATAACAGCCAAAGACTCAATAGCCCAACGGTTGAAGGTGTGAACTGAAAACTGTAAGGTCGCCGGTTCGAATCCCAACCGTTGCACTAATTGTCGTACCCACTCTTAACACAAGCTTTCCGCTTATTTGGAGGGGACAGGAGAATATTATTCAACTTCAGGTTGGCTAATATTCTTTTTAAAAAAAAAAAAAAGATATGACGCGTCGAACTTCAATACTAGCATTGTTCAAGGAAAATAAAACAGAACATAAAACAACGGCAAAAGGCGGGTTAAAATTATACGCGTTGTAAACAGTTTGTATTGTTAAACGCTATACAATTGTTACTGTCTTTTACTGCCCGTTGTTTAGGTAACATCCTTTCGCGTAACGGGTTACACAAACGAACAAACAAACATTTTATTACTCTATTATTTATTTATTTACTTAACAGTTAGAGAAAGTGTTTGGTATTCTTTTGAAGTGTAAGAAAGGGGCAAATCAATAAACATCAATTGTTCATAGAAAGTTAGATATTATTATATTTTTTTGGTAGGTAGTTAGGTACCCTTCTTTTGTATTGCTTCCTTTCTTAGTCATTTAAGGCAGTTAGACAAAAATATTTGGGGAATTATCTATACTTATAATAAAACTGTTACGGGACGAATTCTGTACATTAAATACATTTTGAAAATTTTAATCGGAGGATGCTTTACTCTCGATACTTTGCCCAAAATATTTTTTTTTAATTTTTTATCTGTAATCTTTCTGTGCGCAAATCACGCGAAAACTACTCAACGGATTTGAATGAAATTTGGTATAGTGGTAGCTGATACTCCAGGTCAATATACAAGGTGTTAGTTAATGTCCCTATCCTACCGAAACCCATAAGTTGGGGTCGGTGTATAGATACATGAAAAAATATCATGAGACGTGTAGCTCATATCCTGGCCAAGTTATGAGGACTTCAAAAATTCACCATAAATGTATAGGTGGCAGCCCTTTAAAACAGCTGATTCAATGGCGATGAACTGCCAACGATAAAACTATGAATGAATGTGTGTAGGCCTACAACGTACTACTTGTTATGCTATAACGTTGCGATAAAATATTCCAGATGCGATACCTAACCATTAATCGGCATGCAATTAAACCTGTAACCTGTAGTATTGTTCAGTAGAGTGAAAACCGATTAGAAATCTTGTATTTTTGCAAGAATATTCCAGACTACTTTCGGACTCCGTAAGTCCGTACCTACGTAGTCCATAAAGTGACTGCCGCCTCTTTCTTTGCAGGTAATTAATATCTCGTTAATTTGTGTTGTGGTTTTGATTAACAATTACTGTATGTGAATGAACGAATGAATGTGTGTGATATTTTTAATAATAAATCAATTTCAAAACGATACAATAATTATTATTATCGCTTGCAGTACAGTGCTAGTTTTAGTTCCTTTACCGATGCCGCGTACGTGGGCGTGGTTTGAATATTAAATACGTCGAAACACCGTAAGGGCGCGCCTTCACTGAGGACATTGTAAAAATCATAGACGTCGCGACCACAACGCACCGTGGAAATGTCCTCTGTGCACCATAAAACCTGCGATGCGACGATGTACTAACATTCTAGCGGTATCCACACTTCCCAGCGTGTGCATGTCAAGATGATTAATTACGATATCGATTATCTGATTTCCTTGATTCAGGAACCTCCTGTCCTTTGGGAGAAACCAGTGGAAGAATACAAAGATAAATTTCCAAAAACAAGCGTGGAAGGAAGTATGTAAATGTTTACATCTCAATTTTGAGGAGATGAATACGCAGTAGGTACTTTCTTTTGTGTTTTTTCTTGATGCATCTTAACGCAAGCAGAAGTAGTATTTAGTGCGGTCCATGTCTCACTAGAAAGTAAAATAATGGTAAGAGTTTACTCGTACGATGTCCTATGTGATGAAATTTTTCGTTGCGTAAACGCAACCGCAAATCTTGTGTGTAGCCTCGCCTTTACTCGCGGGGCGGAGTCAAAGAATTCTTGGAAATAGTGTAGGGGACCAAAGTGTTTACGTCTTTAGGAATTTTGCCTTTACCTGGGGAAAAACAACACAAAATACTTGTATTATACAAGATTTTTGCTTAACTATTTTTAAAGGAATTGATGATAATTGCGAGTGCATTTAATAATTTTGGAATCTAACAGTAACTACCAAATGTTAGGTAAATTCTTGAGATAAAAATGTGGCTTTTCAAATGTAACACTTTTGTTAATAAGTATTTTTTAAATTGCTACCTAAAGCAGTATTCAGTTTTTCATTTTACAAGTTATTTGCCAAAAGAAAGTCAAAATCTTTTTTCTTCTTCTTCAAGGACTTCTAGGGAATTTTTTTTGAGGGAAAACGGGTAAAATCAAAAGCATGAGTGGTAACACTCGTTTTGAACTTGTTGTTATGTCTCCAGTTAGGGTTTCCAAAATGTTTTTTTCTTAATTAATTAATTAATTTTGTATGAGTTTTTGATAATTAATTTTCACTTTTTACCACCGCCATTGTGTTTATAGGGTCAAAGTGCATGGGTGGTTGCTGGTAAGTTATACACATTAACAAACACCTTGTATAGGATACTTTTTATCCTTATAAACAATAAGGTTTATCCGGGTTAGGGGATGAAAGTTTTTGATGATTTTGCTCCATAACTTTGTCAAATTATGTACTATTAGAAATATTGTGTCTAATTTTGGTGAAGATCTACTAAATATTATCGGAGATAGAGGACATAACTTCTCGCGGATAGTAGTAAGTCACTCTAAATTATTTCCACGCGGGCGAAGTCGCGGAAATCAGCTAGTTTAAAAATAATGTTAAAATTAAAGAACTTATTCGTATTAATAAAATATTAACTTCCAAAGAAAGCGTCAAGAAAATAACAACAATTAATTATATTACTTTTCCTACTGATTTACGAATGACGTCGTCACTTATAGACGGGTATATTTAACACAGATTTTACACAATGGCCGCCAGTGTTAATATACAACAACACATTGTTACGCGGCGTTAACTTCGCAACACAAGTTGTGTGTCGTAAAATAATGTTGTATAGGACTTCGCCTGCGATCACGGTTGGTGTGGGGTGACCATAATCCTATCCTATTCATATTATATCCTATTTCCTATTATAAATGCGAAAGTTTATATGTTTGTTACTCAATCACGTGGCAACGACTGAACCGATTTAGCTGAAATTTGGCACAGAGATTGATCATAGACTGGAATAGCACATAGGCTACTTTATCCCGGAAAATTAGAGTTCCCACAGGATCAAAAAACCGTAATCCACGCGGACGAAGTCGCGGCCATCATCTAGTTTCTAGTATTATATGAATAGGCTTTGTAAAAATTTTATGTTACGTAGAGTAACTATTTTATTCACTCAAAGTTATGGTTCGGGAATCTGTAACACTAAAATTGCACTTTTTCTTTATTCGATGACAAGATAGTCCTTGATTGCAATGTCACCTGATGGTAAGTGACGATGCAGTCTAAGATGGTAGTGGGCAAGTTGGAAGGGATATTTCAATACCTACATGCAGTTTTTTTTATTATTACAAGATGTCCCCTTTCATGGAAAGAGATTTGATTTGCTAATTTTAGTTTTCAGTTTATTTAAATTTTTTTCATTAATTGGATGTTTTATTTTAAGCAATTTTACAATTTTGTCAATTTTTATTGTTTTAGCTAATTTTAAACAATATCTGTACTAATATAATAAAGTGAAAGAGTTTGTTTGTTTGAACGCGCTAATCTCTGGAACTATTAGTCAGATTTGAAAAATTCTTTTTGTATTTGATAGCCCAATTCTTGAGGAAGGTTATAAGCTATTCAATATCTCGGTACGACTCTTAGAAGCCGAGCAAAAAGAAAAAATAGCGCGGGCGGACAATGCGATGCGGTAAATTGGTGGTCGAAGGCGGTCACCCGACGAGAACCGAACAAGAACCGAACCGAAGGCTATTTATTAATCCGGAAGATCAAAGCGTTTCCACATAGGATAGGATCAGCATTCAGCACCGTGAAATGAGGTCACCATCATGCTAACCCTACAAATCGGCGTCAAAACATAATAATCTCACAACTCTAGCGCGACCGTAGCACGTCTTTCGATCCGCCGTGACACTTACTTTATGGTCTTGGAGCTGGCAACACTAAAACTGCACTTGCAGGGATTTTCAATATTTTTTTTTTTATATTAGTCAAGCTGAACTTGACTTATATTCTCCTCTCCCCTCCAAATAAGCGGAAAGCTAGTGCTAGGAGTGGGTACGACAATAGTGTGTGGCACTATTGTCGTATATGGTACTTACTTTCAGTCAGTTATTTAGTTACCTTTTTTTTTTTGTTCAATGACAAGATAGCCCTTGACTGCGATCTCACCTGATGGTAAGTGACGATGCAGTCTAAGATAGTAGCGGGCTAACTTGGAAGGGATATAGCAGTGTAAATTCAACCCATACCCCTAATTGGTTTCTACACGCCATCGTGCCGGAACGCTAAATCGCTTGGCGGCACGTCTTTGACGGCAGGGTGGTAACTAGCCACGGCCAAAGCCTCCCACCAGACAGTACCTTTTACTTGTACCTTTTTCTTTTTCCTTTTACCTTTTTCTTGTATATATTTAGACTAGCTTTTACCCGCGGCTTCGCTCGCGTTAAGTTCAATTTTTCAAACCCCTATTTTTTACCGACTTCCAAAAAAGGAGGAGGTTCTCAATTAAAGCCTCAATAGCCCAATGGTTAAAGGTGCGGACTGTAAACTGAAAGATCACAGGTTCGAGCTTCACCCGTTGCACTATTGTTGTACCCACTCCTAGCACAAGCTTTTCGCTTATTTGGTCTTTTTTTTATGAATGTTCCCCGATTACTTGAAGACGCCTGGACCAATTTGGAAAATTCTTTTTTTGCTTCAAAGGCTATACTTCCTAGGTAGTCCCATTGTCATCAGGTCAGGATCTGATGATGGGATCCTGGAAAAATCGAAGGAACTCTTCAAATTTTACAAATCAAAAAAATCAAAATCAAAAATTTATTTCATGTAGACCAACTTGTAGCTCTTATGACACGTCATAAATCTACCACCGGTTCGGAATGCAGATTCTGCTGAGAGGAGCCGGCAAGAAACTCAGCAGTTGCTCTTTTCAAAAAAAATTTTTTTTTACAATTGTTAACAAAGCTAGGCTATGCACACAATGTTTCCACAAAGAAGTTTCAAAAATGCACTCCTGCCACAACCTAACACATGTTAAGATGGGTAGACACAATTGATATACTTTGTAGTGGTCTTAAAATTTACGAAGCCGTTAAGTTGCGGTGTGTATAAGCATATTTGTTTCTCCCTTACCAAATAAGCAGTGATTGATCGCCCGGGTAGCTCGGCCACTCGGAGTTTTCTTTTATCCGGATATCCCGATACCCGGACAAAGGTTTATTATGATTGATGCGAGGTGACAGCCCTGCAACGTGCCTAATGGCTGCCTTGTAGTCATGGGACGCGTACATCGATATCGATATCGATGACAATTTTCGTATCAACCACCCTAGCCATATTACAGACATTTGACGACCTCCCTGGCGCAGTGGTGAGCGCTGTGGTCTTATTACTTAAAGCAAATTGACAATAAAGTTTTAAGGTAACCTTAAAGTTAAAGGAACCATTAAGTTGCGGGGTGTATAAGCATATTTGTTTCTCCCTTACCGAATAAGCAGTGATTGATCGGCCGGGTGGCTCGGCCACTCGGAGTTTTCTTTTATCCGGATATCCCGATACCCGGACAAAGGTTTATTATGATTGATGCGAGGTGACAGCCCTGCAACGTGCCTAATGGCTGCCTTGTAGTGATGGACGCGTATATCGATATCGACGACAATTTTCTTATCAACCATACTAGCCATATTACAGACGTTTGACAGCCTCCATGGCGCAGTGGTGAGCGCTGATGTCTTATAACTTAAAACAAATTGGCAATAAAGTTTTAAGATAATCTTAAAGTTAAAGGAACTATTAAGTTGCGGGGTGTATAACCATATTTGTTTCTCCCTTACCAAATAAGCAGTGATTGATCGCCCGGGTAGCTCGGCCACTCGGAGTTTTCTTTTATCCGGATATCCCGATACCCGGACAAAGGTTTATTATGATTGATGTGAGGTGACAGCCCTGCAACGTGCCTAATGGCTGCCTTGTAGTGATGGGGCGCGTATATCAATATCGATGACAATTTTCGTATCAACCACCCTAGCCATATTACAGACATTTGACGACCTCCCTGGCGCAGTGGTGAGCGCTGTGGTCTTATTACTTAAAGCAAATTGACAATAAAGTTTTAAGGTAACCTTAAAGTTAAAGGAGCCGTTAAGTTGCGGGGTGTATAACCATATTTGTTTCTCCCTTACTAAATAAGCAGTGATTGATCGCCCGGGTAGCTCGGCCCCTCGGAGTTTTCTTTTATCCGGATATCCCGATACCCGGACAAAGGTTTATTATGATTGATGCGAGGTGACAGCCCTGCAACGTGCCTAATGGCTGCCTTGTAGTGATGGGACGCGTATATCGATATCGATGACAATTTTCTTAACAGCCACCAACTGACAGACGTTTACAGACGTTTGAGAACCTCCTGGCGACCCTCCCAAACCAACATACAAACATACTTACGCATTTTTAATATTAGTTAGTAAGGGTAGCTAAGCAGCGGGAAAATGAGAAAGCTTATACCTCCCTTGAAGACCTCCCTGGTGCAGTGGTGAGCGCTGTGGTCTTATAACCGGGAGATCTCGGTTTCGTTTCCCGGCGGGGGCAATTTGCTAATTACCACCCTACCGTGCGATGTTAAAGACGTGCCGCCAATCGATTTAGCGTTTCGGCGTGTAGAAACAGATTAGGGGTATGGGTGAATTTACACTGTCATACCCCTTGCAGTCCGCTACCATCTTAGACTGTATCGTCATTTACCATCTAGTGAGATCGCAGTCAAGGACTATTATTGAATAAACAAAGCAAAAGAAAACTATCATTTACAATAATTGACTGTGATATTTCAACTCAATATTAGATTCGAGACCAACAATAAATTATGAAAATAAACATTATATACTATCGATATTTATCGATAGTTGATTCTGTCGCATCACTAGATTATTTTCCCTGGCCACAAAAAAGAAATTGGGCAATTTCTTAATAGCACAATGACAATCCAATATTATTGTAGAAGTTTTGCTTTTAAATATTTTCATGCTATTGATACCTTTTCAAGAGATTCCTCTTTCATAATAAATAATTTAGGTACTGAGCGTAAAATGAAAATTCAAGATTTTTTTAATTAATATTGCTCGACCTTTAAATATTTTTTCAGCCTTGGTAGGCTTGATAGGTTGGTAACACTGGTGTGTTAATCATAGATTAATAAAATTAGTCAGTGGCCTTAGGTACTTTAAACCAGTAAAGCAAAAGCTTTTTAGAAAATCTTATCGTAACAAAAGTGCTGGCAAAATCTAATAAAAAGCATAATTAGGAAGTATCTAAATTAATAAGCATTTTTGCAAAGAATAAATAGATTTTATTTGTAGAACATTTATACACGTTGCCGTTTGAGATTACATTTATTAATTATGTTATATTTTCTAGCTTAATTTCTAATAAATTACGGAATATTTATATAAATTATGGAATATTTATATTTATTATACGCAGACGTTGAAGAAACGCTAACGCTCGCATAACGCCAGTGGGGCATTAGTATTTTCAAAGACTTTCTTTAAACGCTGTAGAAGTTATCGCTTTAATCAGGCACGTTTGGGGGTGGGGGTAATTACTCATCCTTGAGAACAATCAGTTAATCCTTAGCTTTATTTCCAACCGCTGGTGCTGTTTCGACCGCTGGTACGCCCTCGCTAGCTTCTGCCCGTCTCATCGTTTCGTCCAACTTCTTGTCAGAGTCTTTCTTCTGTTTCACTCTTTTCAGACGGAATACCTCTTCCCTCTCTTTCTCTTCTAGTTCTGAGGTGATGTAGTGTGACGTCACGTTCAGTCTTGGTATGACGATCTTGGCTAGGACGTTTGATTTTCTGTGAACAAGGGAATCTATCATCATTCATTATGAATACTCTCTTTAAGCACAAACGAACGCCAACGGGAATGGGTCTGCTTTGACTGCCCGTCTTGACATGCGTTGGATTGGTGTACCTACGTATGCATTTTTGCATTTTTGAAGCTTTATTGTGGAAGCACTGTATACATAGCATAGCTTTGTAAAAAAAAATTTTTTTTTAAAAAGAGTTACTGCTGAGTTTCTTACCGGCTCTTCTCAGCAGAATCTGCATTCCGAACCGGTGGTAGTTTTATGACGTGTCATAAGAGCTACAAGTTAGCCTACATGAAATAAATTAATTTCGAATTTGAAATTTGAATTTAACGGCTAAGGTATGGAACGCACTTCCAGCTTCTGTGTTTCCGGCCACGTATAATTAAAAATTTAAGTATTTTATTTTATTAGCTCTTATGTAAAAAAGTGTAATGGTAGTTTTGAATTGAAGCAGCGATATTAATAGGTCAATTTTAAAATCACAGAAATCTAAAATTTTGCAAATGGTTACAAGTTAGGTAGAGATTCATTCTGAAATGGTTTTATCGCAAGGGTTGTCACTTTGGGCTAATTGACACCTTACCGGGGCTGGGCGAAAGTTTTTTCACTCACACTTAGTGACAAGGGTTGTCCCAACTAAGAAAAATAAAGGAGGGTGGATAAATGTGGACCCAGACACAAAGTCGTTTTTTTTTATTCGATAGAATAGAATAGAATAGAAATATTTTTTATTCAAATAAACTTTTACAAGTGATTTTGAATCATCGATGAATCTTCCACTGGTTCGGAATGCCCTTCCTGCCGAGAAGAGCCAGCAATAAACTCGGCGGTTGCTCTTTTCAAAAAATTTTTTACAATCGGTAACAAAACTATGCGATGATAAGATAGTCCTTGACTGCGATCTCATCTGATGGTAAGTGATGATACAGTCTAAGATGGTAGCGGGCTACCTTAGAAGGGGTATGGCAGTGTACATTCAACCCATACCCCTAATCGGTTTCTACACGACGACATGTCTGACGATAGGGTGGTAACTACCGGGTAACTAGTCATGGCCAAAGCCTCCCACCAGACCAGACCAGAGACAGTTTAGAAATTATAAAATCGTCAAAATGTCCAAACATGTTTTTAAAATTTTTATCTGTCCAGGGAAAATTTGGCAATTTATAATTCAACAAGATGGCCGCCGCCACAAAATGGCGGATTACATATTTTTTCACAACTCCCTTCAATGTGGGTATCAAATGAAAGGGCTCGACTAGTAGAATACTACACATTATGATCAATTTAAAATCCAAGATGGCCGCCACCACAAAATGGCGAATTAAATATATTCTTTTTAATTTCACATGTAGGGGGTGTTTTAAATTTTAAATTTACACTTGTGTAATGTAGGCAAGCGCGCTCCAACCTCATCAGTGCTATCCAGTACTAATTGTCGTAAAGCGCAAGCCTATTTCGGGTAAAAAAAAACTTAGTAGCAATGTAATTAGTACTTGTGGCAGCCCTAATCAAAACTCCGGCGGGTTAAATAACAGGGGTGTCACTCTTGTAGTCAATTAGTGGGGACGAGTCAGGCTATTTTAGTGTCGCTTTAATATTTAAAACTAGCATTTCCGAACTTTGCGGCGCTCGGACCAAACCTCTGTTAGTATAACTAACTGCCCCGTTGGTCTAGTGGTTAGCAAGTTCGACTACGGATGACGAGGTCCCGGGTTCGATGCCCGGGTCGGGCCAAAAATGTATTGGGTTTTCTGTCAAGAAATTTTCAGTACTAGCCCGGAGTTAGGAAGTCGGTGGTGTGCCTCGGAGAGCATGTAAAGCCGCCGGTCCTGCGCCTGATCTCTTTCCAGTCGTGTCGGATTTTCCGAACTATCGGGCTGTGAGAGTGAGGGAATAGAGTGCAGCTGTGTTTGCGCATACACTTGTGCACTATAATATCTCCCGCGCAGATGGCTAATCTCTGTGGAGATTGGCCGCCGTGGCCGGATTCGGTCGGGAGGACATTATTATTATTAGCAAAGAATATACAGACAGGTATTTTATTCTTTATCTATGTTATTAGTATAACTATCTATGTCACAGTATATCTATGGTAGAACTACTTCATTGGTCTATTGGTTAACATGTTCGACTGTGAATGACGAGGTTCCGGGTTCAATTCCCGGGTCGAGACAAAAAAATGTATTGGCTTTTTTCAAGTGTTTTGGCATTCCGAAACAGTGGTAGATTCATTTGACGATTCGAAAGCACTTTGTAAAAGTCTTTTTGAATAAAAAATTATTCTATTCTATTCTATAAAAATTGAAGAGTTCCCTCGATTTCTCCAGGATCCCATCATCAGATCCTGACCTAATGATTATGGAACCACCTGGGAAGTATACCCTTTCAAACAAAAAAAGAATTTTCCAAATCGGTCCAAGCGTCTTCAAGTAATCGGGGAACATACCTACATAAGAAATTTAAAAAAAAAAGATTCCAACGAGTTGAGAACCTCCTCCTTTTTTGGAAATCGGTTAAAAAGTGACAGCATTACAAAATTTGACTAAACAAAAATTAAACAGCTTGGTTTAAGTTTAGTTTTTTTAAAGAATATTAGCCAAACTGAAGTTGACTAATATCCTCCTATCCCCTCCAAAGAAGTGGAAAGCTTGTGCTAGGAGTGGGTACGACAATAGCGCAACGGGTGGAGTTTGAACCTGCGACCTTTCAGTTTTCAGTCCGCACCTTTAACCGTTGGGCTATTGAGGCTTAAGTTGATCTAGTTGATCTGAATCGTAGAAATAGTAACAGAATTTCGGGAACAATATCTTCAAGCAATGGAGCGTGTATTTTATACCATTTTTACAACGTCAAGCATAATCAATTTTATGTTTATAACAAAGAGTTGTAGCAACTAGAGCAGCAAATCTCATAAATTCAAATCCAAATTTAAATCAATTTATTGCAGATTTGGGTACCTATTGGTATTGTTTTTTTTTTATTTTTATTTTTTTATTCAAATAAACTTTTACAAGCACTTTTGAATCGTCAATGAATCTACCACTGGTTCGGAATGCCTTTCCTGCCGAGAAGAGCCAGCAAGAAACTCGGCGGTTGCTCTTTTAAAAAAAAAAATTACAATAGTTAATGAAACTATGCTATGTATACAGTGCTTCCACGATGAAGTTTCCTAAGTCCAATACAATACAAATACAAATAAATACAATCCAATGCATGTTAAGACGAGTAGACAGAAAGCAGACCCATTCCCGTTGGTGGCACCCGTTCACGAGCATGACGCATGAATATTAGGTATAGTAGTATAAAATACCAAATACATTGCGGCATGCAATACTTAATATCTATTTAAACTATACTATTTCTCGATTACTTACTTCGTTGACAAGAATTCGATACCACCTAAGCCCTACGTAAGTTGTTGTATCCCCAAAACGCTTCAAAACGCTTACGTGACGCTTTAATTGTTATGAAGGTCGGTCGGGAATCGAACCCCTGACCTCCCAGTTATAAGACCACAGCGCTCACCACTGCGCCAAGGAGGTCGTCAAAAAACTTGCACTTGCATGCGCAAGTCTTTGATGGTAGGTTGGTTATCTACGGCCAGCGCTTTGCACTGGTGTTGGGTAGAACATGACTAGCGTTGCCAGACGTCATCGTATTATCCAAGTATTCACACACGCAACAATCGTAAAAAAGCGAGTTGATGACCGCTTATAATTACGATTATAATTGTATTGATTTTTGCAGATATGTTAAAACGAATAAAAATATGCTTAAACTGACTCGATCCTCGGAAAAATATAAAAAAAAGACACTAAGTAAATAATTTTGTTTTTTATTTGTCCCGGGTAAAAAACTGAAATCCCGTATTTTTTATCCATTTAACCATTTGTCCCTTATAGGCTGAAAAAAAAAATCTGGCAACCCTAGACATGACTTGAAAAAGAGTTTGTAAGAGTAGCCTCTCTTTTGTACTAAGCCAGTAGGTACATTGTCCCACTTCAAATGAAGTGAGGCGTACTGAAGCTTAGCATTTACATTTGAAGTAATGAGTACAAATATGACATTTGACGTCACTACAGTCGGATTGAAGACATTGATACTGAGTCGCCTCAGCCTCTAAAATATGAGAGAGAGGCAGGCGCGACAGAAAATATGAAGTAGTACATTTTGAAATGTTGAGTCACTCTTACATTTTGACGTCATGTACGGGACAAATGTACCGCCTCTTGTATGTCCTACTCAAAACTACTTTGCACGCTCTAGTAAAACAATATCATCTCAGTGCTTTGTAAGGTCATTATGTAAATCCAATATGGCGGAACAATAAGTATTTATTGCGCACAGTAAATAAAGGAAGAGGCGTGGTGACGCAGCCAGGGCGGGAAACGTCTTAATAAAATACAGAGAAAAGAAAAAAAATGAACAAAACCGCCCGATAAAATACAGATTAAAATAATTTCCGCGAAAATAAAACCTTTTTCCTCGGAACTTGTATGATTTAAATCTATTTAACGTTGTTTTTACCCGACTATCCAAAGTCAAAGGGAAGGGTTATGATTTTAGCATACAAGATAAAATATATATAAGAAGTGGGCATAGGTGAAGCTTATCTCTAAAAAAAAGACGTGTGGCACTCGGGGACTGCCGAGGTAAAGCTATTGCATAGCATTTTTTATCAACGCCATCTAGCGGCTCACCGTAGGAGTCCCGTGTCAGGTTATTTTCGTTACGGAATTTCTGGATTCGGTCTCCACGCTGGCACGCGATAGCTAGAATAGAAGCTATGCAATATAGCTTAAAAGAAATTTCTTCCTTCCTTGAAAGTGAGTAAGGTGAAATTATAGAGTGGTATAGGTCAAAAATTTAGTTCTAGTTGGTGAAAACTGAGACCAATGTTCCTCTAGTACATTTATCTCACGAAGTTACGGGCGCTTTACTTGTGGTTACGTCGTGTACATGCACATTGCGTAAGTGCGCGTGCCTGTCAGGAGCCTAGGTGGGAGCGATCAGGCGCGAGCAAGCTCTCGCTCACACTTATACAGATACGACACGCACACAACCATGAGCTACGCGCCCTCGCGCAAGAACTATATCTGATAGGTTCTTATCTATACCTACATATAATAAAATTGTAGAAAAGTGGTGTCTGTACAATGGAAATATATAAAAAAAAAGTAGCAGGGGTTGTTATTATATCGATGCCGAACCCGAAATTGTAATTAATTTTTTTTTGTCTGTTTGTCTGTGTGTTTGTGCACGCTAATATCAGAAACGGCTTATTCGATTTAGATACGGTTTTCACTAATATATTGTAGTAAGCTTCACTTAATATTTAGTGTTTATTTCATGTCAATCGGTTCATAAATAAAAAAGTTATGTCAATTTAAAGAATCACGGCGAACATTTTTAACGTACAGAGTACGTACTACACGCCTCGCGCCTGAGCGTCCGTGGCTATATAAAGCGCGCTGAGAGCCGCGCCCCGAAAATTCACTATTCCACGCGAACGAAGTCGCGGACACAGCTAGTATATACATATTTAAGAACCTATCACGAACCACTAAATATTATAACAATTAATGCATCAGCCGTATTATAATTTGCTATATCCGATTCAGAATCGATACCACCGCCAAATAATACAATATTCATAATCGAATCGCCCAGATTTTAGAACCAAAGAGAATCATAAACTATTTGGACTCTTTACACCTAACGATACGACTTTTATTAAGTACAGTAAAAGCTCCTTATTCGCGCTTCCTTTATTCGCGTTTTCACTATTCGCGGATTAAAAAAATGCGACCCAATTCCTATATTCGCGGCTAGATTTCTCTATTCGCGGATCTAATCGGTACATCGGTACATACATAAAAAGGATTCCATGGGTATCAAGCCCAATGTCCTTTGTAAACGCGTCGTCAAATGGACTAATATTTGAAAAACCTCAGTGAAGGTTTAAGAATGGCATATGAGCATTGTGATTTTTTTATGAAACTGATCTGTCTATAGAACAAAGCCTTATTTTTAAGAGGCAAATTGCTAATGCCACTGCTGAATATCAGTCTGAATTGAAGGAGCTTTTAATAAAAAGCGTCAAGCAAGAAGAAATTACAAAATTCTTAAAACCATTGCCTAAATCTGAAAATAATAATTAATCAAATATGGTCAAAAACTTAAATTAAATTGTTTTTTTTTTTTATATATTTGTTTTTTATTTTGTCACCTAGGAACGTATCCCCTATAATCCCATACAAATTACCATTCCATATTCACGGTTTCTGTATTCGCGGCATATTTACGGAACGTATCCCCCGCGAATAAAGAGCTTTTACTGTAACAAATTCTATTTTAATTCAATTTATTGTTAAGTATATAAAATTAACGGCAGGATCTCCGAAAACAGCCTGTTTTTGGTTCAATAGTAAACAATCAAATATTCTTTGTTTTGATAGGTTAAAAATATATGTTGTAGTTTAATACACGTTCCAAATTATTTTACCTTTCAAAAGTCCATATTTTGAACTACACTCGATCAAATATTATTCCGAAAACAGTGTAGTTTTAATTGTTTGTCAAGTTTTATTTATAGTATATTAAAGTTAAACTAAATAAATATTTCAAAAAACAGGCAAAAGCTTTTAGAAGAATATTTTACCGTTAATTTTTTTCTAAAAAGTTTTCTTTTTTTTTATTATGACTGTTTTAATTTCTTTATTAACAAAGTGGCTCGTGCACCTCACTTCAATAGTTCGCAAGGTACTGCGGCCGAAGATCGTGCCCTTAATAGGGTATTTGACTAATGTGAATGTGTGTGTGTGTGTGTGCGTGTGCATGTGCGTGTGCGTGGGCCTGTACCTGTGCGTGTGTGCGTGTGGCATCGTAGTAGCCGAACGGATGAACAGTTTTTGTTTTTTTTTGAAAGGTGAATTAGTCGGGAGAGTTCTTAGCTATGTTTGATGAAAAAAAATAGATTAAAGTATAGATTAAACTCGTGTAGTATAAAAACATAAGTTACTGCATTCGTAAAGTATGGATCGATGTTCAAAAGAACGGATGGTCATATTGCTTGTAAATAATTCCAACGTTCACGACAGCGCCGTCATTACGACGTCTTTTAATTGCATAGCGTTGTTTTCAAAGGGAATATTAACCAAATGACAGGTCAAGACGAAGTGGTATAGTATAAACGTAAAAACTCTTCTTACAATACCGACTTCAAACGCCACTACAAAGTATACCAATTGTGCCTATAAAATTTGAAGAGTTCCCTCGATTTCTCCAGGATTTCATCATCAGATCGTAACCTGATGACTATGGGACCACCTGGGAAGTATACCCTTTCAAACAAAAAAAGAATTTTTCAATTCGATCCAAGCGTCTTCGAGTAATCGGGGAACATACATAAAAAAAAAGATTTCGGCGAATTGAGAACTTCCTCTTTTTAAGTCGGCTAATAAGGCCGATTTTCAGTTTTTTTCCTATCAAAGGTAGGTATGAGCCACCAATTTAATATCGTTGTAGTTTATGGGGCTTTTTAAATCTATTTTGCCATTTTTAAAAATAGCATCCCCCCTCCCCCATAGACCGTACCATTTTGCAGACAGCAAAAATACCTTGAGCACTATTAATTATTTAATGAAGCGTAACGTGTCATCGATCGCGCCAAATTGCCACAAAATGGCCGCCAAGCAGGGTTGCCAGTTGTCAACTGGGAAAAATATTAATTATCTTTTTATTTATTTTTTAAGTATAGATACATGGGGTTAGTCAAGGGACGGACCAATAAATTCCTGAAAAGCCGGCAACACATCGGTGGTACTACAATTTAGTGTTCACGGGCGGCGGTAATCACGTAACATCAGGTGACCCGCTTGCTCCTTTGCCCGCTATTCATATAAAAAAAATATCCACTAACTTATCTGTTGAGGTGCCACTTGCCAGTGTTGCTAGACGAGCATTTAGTGTTGCCACTTAAAAAAATAATCTATGATTAACACTGGATTGGCTGTCCCTATACAAATGACAGAGTATTTATCGATCAATTTCAAGCGCCACATTTGACATACGAGTGTCTTGGGAACTAGTAATATTGCAAATGGCGCACCGACCTCTATAATTAATCTATGATTTCATTTATGACTTCATAGATTAAATTCAGGTAGGTGCGCCATTTGCAATATTATTAGTACTAGGGATATTCTTATCTGCTTGCAGTGCCGAAATGGTGTGAATCTTTCTTTCTTTCTTTCTTCAGGCTGGTTTCCACACTTAAACCAGTCATGGTCTGTTGTGTGTGATGCACCAATCCTTCCAACGTTCTTTACTCCTTATGGTGTGAATCAAATAGGTAAAAAAAAGACGTGTGGCACTCGGGGACTGCGGCGGTAAAGCTATTGCATAGCATTTTTTATCAACGCCATCTAGCGGTGAGAGGAGTCCCGTGTCAGGTTATTTCCGTTACGGAATTTCTGGATTCGGTCTCCACGCTCAAGGCCCGCGATAGAAGCTATGCAATAGCTTAAAAACACTGCAGATTGCAGCCATATTTTTTTAAATCCATGATTTATCTATGATTAACACTGTAGACTCTACAGTGTTAGTCATAGATTAATTATAGAGCTCAGTGCCTATATGTCATGTTGGCAGCCCTGGTCACGTGCAATTTCGCCGCCATCTTGTCGATAGTAGATACGTAAATACACCGTGCGGTCAATTTGATGATGAATATTAGAAAAGGATCAAATTACGTCCATTCTTGTTGGAAAATAATTTATTTCCCTGCTCCTTCGGACTGGCTTTTCGCATGAAACACAAGGTATTAGGGCGAAAGTTGAATTTTCTGTAGAAATTTCTATTTAAGGAGTTTTATAGACAGACTGCAGACCATTTGCTTTTGAACATGGAAGGTAAAAAAATAGGTCAATTTTACTCAGACGTTATACTGTTTCTAGTTTCTACACTCGAAAGCTATAAACGTTGTCGAGCTATGTATGCATACTTGTACTAAGGCTACTGATGTCTACACATTCGCTAGTAGGTAGGGACTACCCTACAAACACTAGTGTCGCGAACATTCTCAGACTACCCTCATTCAGGAAATTGAATTTCATGGAGTTGTATTGAATGCGACGCTCTTTAAAGGTCTAATGGTTAGCATGTTCCCATGTTGCATGCGGATGACAAGGTCCTGAATTCGATTCCCAGGTCGGGCAAATAAAATGTAGCTATTGGGTTTTTCTGTCAAGAAGTTCTGTGGAGTTAGGAAGTTGGCGGTGTGTCAACCCCGTGCCTCGGAGAGCATGTAAAGCCGTCGGTCCTGCGCCTGATTCCTCTCCGGTCATGACGGATTCCCGTCCCATCTGACTATTCTTCTTGTATTCTTTGTATTCTTCTTATAGTTTTTAAGTAATGTGTATAATACAATAAATAAATTCTGATTCTGCATTCTTTGTATTCTTCTTGTATTCTTCTTTTGCACTTTGTGTTTTTGGCAATTGTTGTATATATACCTATAAGTGGCGTGTTACATAGTACAAGAAGTTATACCTATATAGTTTCTTAATTATGATAGTTTTATGCTGTGGTTTTATGTACTTGTTGTTGGCGTACCTCAATTTTGAAGGCTCAATAGCCCAACGGTTAAAGGTGTGGACTGAAAACTGAAAGGTCGCAGGTTCGAACCCCACCCGTTGCACTATTGTCGCACCCGCACCTAGCACAAGCTTTTCGCTTATTGAGAGGAGAATATAAGTCAAGTTCATATTGGCAATATTCTTTACAAAAAAAAAAGACTATGAGAGTGAGGGAATAGAGTGCACCTTTCTCTATTGTGCACACAGGGCTAATCTGAGTGGAGACAATCCGCCGTGACCGGATTCGGTTGCAACTTGCTAAATCATAAAACATAACCCTTCTTTAGCTCGTCGCAGTCGGTTCACCGGTCAAAATGGTGGTGTCGTTGACCGTGCAGGGGCGGCGGGGGGGCGTGGCCTCCGTCGAGACGCGCAAAAGTGTTATTTATAAAACACCATCGATCCGGGCCGGACGTTTTATAGTCTCAGAGACGATGGTACATTTTCTCCAATAGAAAGCACCTTGCTCTCGCACCGACTTCAAACGCCACTACAAAGTATATCAACTGTGCCTATAAATTTTGAAGAGTTCCCTCGTTTTCTCCAGGATAGCATTATCAGATCCCGTCCTGATGACCATGGGACCACTTGGGAAGTATACCCTTTCAAACAAAAAAAGAATTTTCCAAATCGGTCCAGGCGTCTTCGAGTAATCGAGGCTCTTCTGTTTTTGTTTGAAAGGATACCCTTTTTTTTGAAGAATTTTCCAAATCGATCCAGGTTCTTCCAATATAGGCACAATTGATATACTTTGTAGTGGCATTTGAAGTTGGTTTTGTAAAAAGAATATTTACGTTTATATTATTTTACTTAGCTTATGCAAAAGTCTGGTGGGAGGCTTTAGCCGTAGCTAGTTACCACCCTACCGTCAAAGACGTGCCGCCAAGCGATTTAGCGTGCCGGCACGATGGCGTGTAGAAACAGATTAGGAGGTATGGGTTGAATCTACACTGCCATACCCGTTCCAAGTTAGCCTGCTACCATCTTAGACTGCATCGTCACTTACCATCAGGTTCGCAGACAAGGACTATCTTATTTTATCTTATTTATTTATGTAACTTTATTGCATGAAAAACAAGAACAAAATACATAAGTAAATAAACAGCGTAACACAAAAGGTGACCTTATCACTAATAGTGATCTCTTCCAGGCAACCTGTACGAGAGAACTTAATGTAAGTGAGAGACGGGGATCGCAATAAATACATAGGATTATCTTGTCAACGAATAAAAAAAGTGTGAAACGTCGCGCCTATCTCTCAGACTATAAAGTTTAGCGAGGTTGTGCCGCTCGATCTGTCAGGCTGAAACTTAGTAATGATTTATTTGTGTAAAAAGATAAGAATTATTCGCAGCGTCACGCTGAGTCAGTAAATTCAGCTGAAAGATCGGTTTTTTTGTAACACAAAATACATTATGTATTTTTTTTGGCTCGCGGCGTCTGACATTCACTTTCAATAACTCCTAAGTCAATCTCTATTCATAAAAATACTAGTTGATGCCTGCGGGTTTTTAAAATCCCGCGGAAACTCTTTGATTTTCCAGGATAAAAAGTAGCGTATGTTACTCTCCTGGTCCTCAACTATACCCATGCAAAAAATCGCGTCGATCCGTTGCTTTGTTGCGGCGTAATTGAAGGACAAACCAACAAACAAACACACTTTCGCATTTATAATATTAGTAAACGGAGAGAGAATTTTAGTCAAATTCAGCATCATTCTTTTTTCTTCTTCTTTACAACCGATAAACGTCCACTGCTGGACAAAGGTCTCTCGCTTGGACTTCCACAGGTCTCAGTTTTGCGCCGCCTGTATCCAGCAGCTCCCTGCGACTAGTTTGACGTCGTCGGTCAACCTAATGGGGAGTGCCATATTAAAAGGCCAGCCCCGGGAAATAGCTTATACCAAGAATTAACACATAGGCTACATTTTATCCCAGAAAATAAAAGAATTCCTGCGGGAATCAAAAAAAATCTTAATCCACGCGAAATCAGAGGCGTCATCTAGTATCTAATATCTTCGGTCAAATTCATTAATGGTACAATTCAAAATATACAGTTTCGAGTAATTTGAGAGTCAAAGTTTATAGTGTACAGCTAAAATCAGTATCTCTCTAGCAGATTATGTAGTTTCCTGTCAATTTGAACCAAAATTTGACTTGTGCCGTTAGTGCTTCGGATAGATTAATCAATTCCCAACAATTTTGCATGCTTAACTCAAAACACCTGATTCTGGAAATGTTCCACTAATAAATTTGACCGACGATATATTCCGTAGGAAAAAGAAAGAAAGAAAAAAAAGAAAATACATTTATTCTTGTTTAGTGTTACAAACAGTACATTTAATACTAATACTAGCTTTAACCCGCGGCTTCGCTCACGTTAGGTTTGATTTTTAATCCTCTTGGGGTTGAAATTTTCGAAAATCTTTTCTTAGCGGATGTCTACGTCCTAACAGCTACCTGTATGCCAAATTTCAGCTCGATCGGTCCAGTGGTTAGAGCTGTGCGTTGATAGATCAGTCAGTCAGTCAGTCAGTCACCTTTGCCTTTTATATATTTAGATTAAGTAATAGTAATATCTGTCTGTAACACCACTCAGAATGGGTGTACAGCTCAGCATATAAAACTAGCGGCTGTCTCTTAGACTATAATGTTAAGCGTGTTAATTGCGTCTCGATGTATCCCGTTTGAACTTGGTAATGATTTATTTACCTAAAAAGGTAAAAAATATATCAAAGGTGTTAGGCCGCCTTTGATAGTTTAATATCGTTTGTTGACGGGTTTATACTCGTACTAGCTTTTGCTCGCGGCTTTGCTCACGTTAAGTTCGATTTTTCAAACCCCTATTTTACCCCCTTGTGGTTGAATTTTCAAAAATCCTTCCTTAGTGTGCGCCTATGTCATAAAAGGAACCAACTGTAAAAGTTTCTCACTTCAGTAGTTTAGGCTGTGCGTTGATATCTCAGTCAGTCAGTCAGTCAGGACTTTGAATTTTATATATATAGATGTAGGGAAAAGCGATCTCGTAGAATTTATCTCAAGTATGATAATGGCAGGCGGAGATAGATAGATAGCTTGAAAGATAGATAGATAGATAGTTAGATAGATAGATTTTTTAAATATATTTTTAGCGATCAAACGAGCAGGCGGATCACCTGATGTTAAGTGATTATCGCTGCCCATGCACACTTGTAGCACCTGAGGCACCACCAATGCGTTGCCGGCTTTAGGAATTTGTTGGTCCGCCCCTTGAATAACCCCATGTTGTAATTTAGTGGGAACACCGTCGCAGGAAGTTGGTTCCACAGTTTCAAAGTACGTGGAAAAAAAGATAGATAGACCGGTCGATAGATCGATGGATAGATACATATTTTTTTTTAAAGAATATTAATAACTAGACGATCAAGAATTTTCAATTCCCATGGGAACTCTGTAATTTTCCGGGATAAAATGTAGCCTATGTTTTAATCCTGGGTATGAGCTATCTCCGTTCCAAATCTCAGCCAAATCGGTTCATTGGTTGTGGCGTGAAGGAGTAACAAACATACACACACACATACAAACTTTCGCCTTTATAATATTAGTGTGATGTGAAGTGTGATGTGAAGTGTGATGTGATGTGATGTGATGATGTGATGTGATGTGATGTGATGTGATAGTGTGATTAGTGTGATAGTGTGATATATCCTCCTATCCCCTCGTAATAAACGGAAAGCTTGTGTTAGGAGTGGGTACGACAATAGTGCAACGGGTGGGATTCGAACCTGCGACCTTACAGTTTTCAATCCGCACCATTAACCGTTGGGCTATTGAAGCTTTTGATATCTAGCCAGATTTTAATTTTAAATATATCTGTCTCTCTAGCTATGTAGATATTAGATAGACCCGGGCATTATCTAGTAAAAAATAACTTTAGACCAAACTTTTCAGACGTTATGAGAATAAATATTCGCAAGCCAAAAACATCTATGTAAATATTCGAAAATTTTGGATTTCTTTTCTTGTTTTTTTTTTGAATAAAAAGTGGGTCAAGTGAACAGTTTAGCACGTAATGTAAACGATAAATTTCAGAAATTGTGGGTAGGCGGCACCGCGGACGATGCTACCGCTTCTTAATGCCTATACAGGGTGCTTCAAAACCCTCAAAATTCAGAATAATAATTTAATATTAAATACCCACCGCGAAGTAAAAATACAGCACTAAACAAAGTGGTGATGGCCTTAGTACTAATAGCTATTAGAGTTATATTACAAGTCATCGCAAAAGTTAGTAAATAATAAACTATAGTTTATTATTTACTAACTTTTGCGGTGACTTGTCTCCGAGGAGTAGCCTATTTCACTCTCCTAGTCCTAAAATTAATTAGGTCGATCCGTTGCTCTGTTGCTACTTGACTGAAGGACAAACCAATAAACAAATAGACTTTTGCATTTATTATTTAGTTAAAGATACTGAAAACTGTAAGGTCGCAGGTTCGAGCCCCACCCATTCCACTATTGTCGCACCCACTCCTAGCACAAGCTTTTCGTTTATTTAGAGGGGAAAAGAGAATATAAGTTAAGTTTAACTTGGTTAATATTATTAAAAAAATATTTGACAGATTTTCAAAACAAGAATTGTCAAATCGTCATTAGTCCTCGGCTACTCGGTGCTGGTGTAGAACCTTACCGACAGGAACTGTATGTGTTAATACTCGTATTATTAAAAAAAAACTGGCAGATTTTCAAAACAAGAATTGTCAAATCGTCTTTAGTCCTCGGCTACTCGGTGCTGGTGTAGAACCTTACCGATGTGACTACATACAGTTTATTTTTGGGAGCAATTAAGATTTTAAAACACCCTGTACATCCTATTGAGGTTCACATTTTAATCATGTCTTGGAGGATTCGTTGGCAAGGCCTTCGCGATCATTAAAGTAACATTTCTATATACAGCTTATATCACTCTGTTCCTTAAACATGGTTAAAAGACTTTAAGCTGAAGTTAACTTTCATTTTTTTTTATTCGACGACAAGTTAGTTAGTCCTTGATTGCGATGTCACCTGATGATAAGTGACGATGCAGTCTAAGAAAGTAGCGGGCTAACTTGGAAGAGGTATGGCAGTGTACATTCAACCCATACCCCCAATCGGTTTCTACACGCCATCGTGCCGGAACGCTAAATCTCTTGGCGGCACGTCTTTGAGCCACGGCCACTAGACCAGACCAGAGACAATTCAGAAATCGAACCCGAGACCTTCCAGTTATAAGACCAATGCGCCACGGAGCTTCTAGAAAAGTCTTAGAAGACTTTGACGACCTTCCTGGAGCAGTAGTGAGCGCTGTGGTCTTATAACTGGGAGGTCTCGGGTTCGATTCCCGGCAAGGCGATTTGGGAATTTCTGAATTGTCTCTGGTCTGGTCTGGTAGGAGGCTTCGGCCGTGGCTAGTTACCACCCTACTGTCAAAGACGTGCCGCCAAGCGACTGCATCGTCACTTACCATCAGTTGAAATCGTATTCAAGGGCTGTCGTCATTGAAAAAAAAACTAAGAAGAAAATCAATATGACGTATGCTGTATGTTATATACAATTTCCCGTGGTCGGCTTACAGTTTTTTTTAACTATTTTCTCGTGTTGAAACAGAATCAGGCCATTTTGTATGTATAATGTAGGTTAGTGTTCGGAATAAATCGCTTGTTTGACAGCGCGTGAATTCAAAGAAAGGTTAAGGAATGATGTATTTTCCGAATATAATAGAATAGAATAGAATAGAAATATTTTTTATTCAAATAAACTTTTACAAGCACTTTTGAATCGTCAATGAATCTACCACTGGTTCGGAATGCCTTTCCTGCCGAGAAGAGCCAGCAAGAAACTCGGCGGTTGCTCTTTTCAGAAAAATAAAAATTTTACAATTGTTATTGAAACTATGCTATGTATTCAGTGCTTCCACGATGAATTTTCCTGAGTACAATACAAGTAAAAATAAATACAATACAAATACAAATAAATACAATTCAATACATGTTAACACAGGCAGGCAAAAGCAGACCCATTCCCGTTGGTGGCACCCGTTCACGAGCATGACGCATGATCCAGCCATTGCTTCGCTAATGTAGGTACCTACATAATATAGGTAGGTGCTACATATTTACATTGTAATTTATGTATAGTGTATCTTAGACTGCATCGTCACTCACCATCAGGTGAGATCGCAGGCAAGGTCTATCTGGTCATCGAATAATACAACAAGCTATAATTAAAAATATTAAAAAATACGACTGCCCAGCCGAAAAATGAACTAAAAATTAAAATACTACAGTCATTACCTTTGGAATCTTATTCAAATTTTTAAATGACACTTTTTTGTGAATCACTGGATATTGAACTATAATGTTACATATTTTTGGAATCTACTCATCTTTTTCTAGATGATGATTATATTCTTAATCTTATTTTCGAAAATTTTTTTCAACTTTAGTCTTTAATGCGGGACCATGATCACCCCATCATTTTTTTTTAATTTTACTAGCCTATGTCACCCGGAAAAAGCTAAGGATTCTAACGATAACTCATTCATCAAAATCGGTTCAGGCGTAGAGAAGTTATGGTGGAATATAGGAACTCATTCACATACATACATACATGAACCCTGAAAACAATATACTCCTTTCTTCAGGCAGTCGTATAAAAAACGGATTATTTTCGTATTATTTTAATAACTTTATACAATATTTTTTCCATCCAAACGCACAGGCGTTCGTCCGGTTTCGAGTTACCATTGCAACTCGAGTGAGTACGAAAGTCACGCGAGGTTCGATTAACCCGTCAACGAACCAAGCGAGAAATCGTTAGCGACTCGAAAATATTTACCGAGCAATGCGAGCGCCTTTTTTTCTTAATATTACGTGTAATTTTAGACGTTAATCTGTGTAATTATTTATGCTACCATAATTAATTGCGGCATCTATTTTTATCTATAACAGGCGCTGGCCAGGCGAAAAATAGATAAAAAGAAGAGTATACCATGTGGATGACTGGATTTCTGAATTTAAAAAATACAGATACCTAATTATAGTAAGTACTAAGTAAGAACTATTTATTTATTCGATGACAAGATAGCCCTTGACGGCGATCTCACCTGATGGTGCAGTGACGATGCAGTCTAAGATGGTAGCGGGCCAACTTGGAAGGGATATAGCAGTGTAAATTCAACCCGTACCCCTAATTGGTTTCTACACGCCATCGTGCCGGAACGCTAAATTGCTTGGCGGCACGTCTTTGACGGTAGGGTGGTAACTAGCCACGGCCAAAGCCTCCCACCAGACCAGACCAGAGACAATTTAGAAATAATAAATTCCTAAATTGTCCCCGCCGGGAATCGAACCCGAGACCTCCCATTTATAAGACCACAGCGCTCACCACTGCGCCAGGGAGGTCGTCGAAAGTACTTAGTAGTATAGTTCTTTCATTTCACGGTGGTGCGTAGCTCATGGTTGTCTGTGCGTCGTATCTGTATAAGTGTGAGCGAGAGTTTGCTCGCGCCTGACCGCTCCCATCTAGGCTCCTGACAGGCACGCACAACGCAATGTGCATGTAACCACAAGTAAAGCGCCCGTAACTTCGTGAGAAAAACGTACTATAACCTAAGTTTAGCGTTCCAGTACGATACGCCGAAACCGATTAGGGGCATGGGATTAATTTACACTGTCAAAAACACCCCTTCCTCGTAGAATTTTGAAAGACCTTAAAATAAAATAATAATTCCTCCCGACCAAATCCGGTCAAGGCGGCCCAACCTCCTAGCCATCTGCGCGGGAGATATTATAGTACACAAGTGTGTACACATAGGTGCACTCTCTATTCCCTCACTCTCATAGTCTGATGGAACGGATATCCTACACGACCAGAGAGAGATCAGGAGCAAAGCAGACGTATTTACATGTTCTCTAAGACACGAGGTGACCCACCTTCCCAAGGACCCAACTTCCTAACTCAATGCTAGTAGGTACTGAGAATTTCTTGTCAGAAAAACTCAATTTTTTCTGGCCCATCCCGGGAATCGAACCCGGGACCCCGTAGTTGAATATCAACGGGGCAGTCAAAAAAACGTTACTAAGCTACTGAGCCAATAAGAAACTTGTAAGACACTGAAATCAATAAAAACTCGTTAAAAATCTTTTAACAAGATCGAGTGGAAGCATTAAAACTGTTGGAAAGTATGATTAAACCGACTAGAATGATTGTTAATGACGTCCACGATCTCAAAGATAGACGTGGAGAAAATTAGGCAAGTGCGAGCCAAACTTCGGCACCGAGGGTCCCGTATCTTACAGCATCACACATACATACACTAAGCCGTCATCGGCCGTAGAATAATTCGACAGAATGAACTAAACGTGTGTAGAAAATAGATAGAAAGTTTTTGTTGTTATTGTACCACTGCGCGATAAAAATAGAAAAATTGCATTGTAATTACCTTGTTTTTTTTTTACTAATAAAGATGAATCGTATACCTTGATAATATATCCAAGTGACATTGTAGATATAAGTTTCGAAATAATGACGTAAATGCTTCGTGCCTTTACGTCACTATTTCGAAACTTATACACATTCTACTATTATTCATACAAATCTCAGAAGTGATAAGGGCACCTGTTGTGTTACACTGTTTATTTACTTTTGTATTTTGTACTTGTTTTTCATGCAATAAAGTTGTATAAATAAAATAAATAAATAAATCTCATGTGCATACAATATATATTTTATAAATTACGTTATTTTCAAAAAAAAAAAGAATATTAGCCAAGCTGTTGACTAATATCTTCCTCTCGCCTCGAAATAAGCAGAAAGCTTGTGCTAGGAGTGGGTACGACAGTAGTGTAACGGGTAGGATTCGAACCTACGACCTTTCAGTTTTCAGTCCGCACTTTTAACCGTTGGGCTATTGAGGCTTGCTATTGAGGCTATTTACATGAAATGTCCAAAGTTACAGAAATAATTTGCTGCGGCACCATTGACCAGGGAACCCTAAAAAGCGACGCAGCAGCAAGAAGTTGACAAATGGCGACTGACAGGCGCGTTCAGGGGTGACGGAGGAACACACAACACGTGAGCCGGCCTACTCAGCTGTGAACACGGCACAGGGGGCTCTCGATCCAAACTCGTGCGGACGTACGTGAAGTGAGATCGAATCGAGAACATAGAGTATGCGCTTGACTTATAAAACGCGTGAACCTATTTCCATAATTTTATTTGTTTGTATAGTCTTCTATATTATCTTCTAAACATATCCTATAATTTGTCTGGTGGGCCTTTGGCCGTGGCTAGTTACCACCCTACCGTCAAAGACGTACCGCCAAGCGATTTAGCGTTCCGGCACGATGGCGTGTAGAAACCGATTAGGAGTATGGGTTGAATTTACACTGCTATACCCCGTCCAAGTTAGCCCGCTACCATCTTAGACTGCATCGTCACTTACCATCAGGTGAGATCGCAGTCAAGGGCTATTTTGTCACCGAATAAAAAAATAAAAAAAAATTATAAAGGCGAAATTTTGTGAGATGGATGTTCAAGTAACAACGAATGAACCGATTTTGCTGTAATTTATAATGGAGATACTCAGGATTAACACTCAGAATTAACACACAGGCAGCAATTTATCCTACTCAGACTGAGAATTAACACATAGGCTACATTTTATCCTACTCAGACCCAGAATTAACACATAGGCTACATTTTATCCTACTCAGACCCAGAATTAACACATAGGCTACATCTTAGCCAACTAAAGGAATCGATCACTAGGCTATCAGTCCTCTTTACTACAATTACATATATTATCTCATTCCTTATAAAAAAAAGACGCGTGGCACTCGGGGATTGCCGCGGTAAAGCTATTGCATAGCATTTTTTATCAACGACATCTAGCTGTGAGAGGAGTCCCGTGTCAGGTTATTTTCGTTACGGAATTTCTGGATTCGGTCTCCACGCTCAAAGCTCGTGATAGAAGCTATGCAATAGCTTAAAAAAAGCAGTTTTCCTCGTATTTTTCCCTCGCTGATTTTCATATATCACTACCTGAATAAAATTTATTACTGGCCAACCCGTTTCAATGGTAGGGGTCGAATAGCCGTGAGCTCATGCGTTGCACAAAAAAAAAAGCCCCGGTAGCCAGATGCCGAAAGGACTACCGACCTGCGGGACATTCCTTACTCGATAACACTAGCTATTCTTTTGACGGCGTCAGCGACTATGAAATAGGACTAGGAAATGGGATTCTGTAAAAATAAGGCTAATGATAATATTAAAAAATATTAAAAAAAACTGACTTCAAACGCCACTTAAAAATATAAAATAATTTTAGTTTGTACACGTATGTTGAAGTCGGACGGGCGATGATACCGTTGCGCGACGCTGGCTCGACTTCAACATAGGTGTACAAACTAAAATCTATAATTATATAAAAAGGCTTGTCCTGACTGACTGACTGACTGACTGACTGACTGACGATCAACGCACAGCCTAAACCACTGAAGTTAGAAACTTGAAATTTTGACAGTAGGTTCCTTTTATGACGTAGGCGAGCACTAAGAAAGGATTTTTCGAAATTCGCCCCCCAAGGGGGTAAAAAGGGGGGTTAAAGTTTGTATGAAACTCCGTCATTTTTCGAGTTATACTCATGAAATTCGGTATTTAGGCTTTAAATTGAAAACAAAAAAGTACGTGTTTCACAGTTTTTAAAAATTCTACCCCCTAAGGGGTTAAATAGGGGTTGAATGTTTGTATAATAGTCCTTCGTTCTTCAAGTTATTTTTCAAGTTACGTTTATGAAACTTGATATTTTGGCTCTTGATTAAAAATAAAGAATTACGTATTTTACATTTTTTTTAAATTCTCCCCCCAAGGGGGTGAAAAGGGGGGTTAAAGTTTGTATGAAACTCCGTCATTTTTCAAGCTATACCCATAAAATTCGGTATTTAGGCTTTAAATTGAAAACAAAAAAGTAAGTGTTTCACACTTTTAAAAAATTCTACCCCCTAAGGGGTTAAATAGGGGTTGAATGTTTGTATGATAGTCCTTCGTTCTTCAAGTTATTTTTCAAGTTATGTTTATGAAACTTGATATTTTGGCTCTTGATCAAAAATAAAGAATTACGTATTTTACATATTTCGAAAATTCTGCCCCCAAGGGGGTAAAAAGGGGGGTTAAAGTTTGTATGAAACTCCGTTATTTTTCAAGCTATACCCATAAAATTCGGTACTTAGGCTTTAAATTGAAAACAAAAAAGTAGGTGTTTCACAGTTTTTAAAAATTCTACCCCCTAAGGGATTAAATAGGGGTTGAATGTTTGTATGATAGTCCTTCGTTCTTCAAGTTATTTTTCAAGTTATGTTTATGAAACTTGATATTTTGGCTCTTGATCAAAAATAAAGAATTACGTATTTTACATTTTTTGAAAATTCTCTCCCCAAGGGGGTAAAAAGGGGAGTTTCAATATTCATAGTTAAGACAGGACAACGTCTGTCGGGTCCGCTAGTTATTTTATACATTTAAGGCTATGTTCACATGTAACGCGCGTTAACGCGCGTCAACGTGCGATCAAATTTGAAGAGAGTTCAGATGATGAGCGCTAATGCGCGTTGCGAGAGTACTCGTCAGTCTAGTTCGGTAGAACGTAGAAAATGGACGTGGAAGAGGCTATTATTTTGTGGTTATATTATAAAGAAAAATATAGAAAAAGAAAACGTACACATTGGGTTCATCCAATTTTGAAAAATAGAAATAAAAATAAATTATAAAAATTGTTTTTATAGGATTCCGAACCTATATTCCAAATTGCTGGCTTTTTTTCTACTTCATCGATTAGTAAGTCGATGTCAATGTCTTCAATTTCACTCATTTTAAATGCGAAAACAAAATATAATTACGAAAATTTACATGCGATCGCGATGAAAGCGCGCGCTCAACTGAACAGCAAACGGACATTACATTAATATCAAAGCGCGAGTCAACGCGCGATTGTCTGCGTCTAGAAACTTTTTCTCTGAGCGCCGCGTTGACGCTCGCTGACGCGCGTTAACGCGCGCGCATGTGAACGGTTGCTAGGTATATATTAGGATGTCTAAGCGCGCGATTTGAAAACGCGCGTCGCAATTCAGCCATCTGAACATAGCCTAAATGGCGTTTGAAGTCGGATTTTTTTAAATATTTTTTTTTATATTATTATTTTAAGCTTTTTAGTGTAGCTTCATAGGACCAGTTCACTAAACCATTTCTTTTGCTCCTTAAAAAAATATTGAAATATATTACTCCGAATAGAAAAGCATACGTTACATGCATATGCCATGAAGTTTGCATAGTTAAAATCCTACACACACTGATCACAAGAGATTTGCTCTTATTCATTGAGGAGTACCGTCCTCCATCTCCGAAGATATTCATCAGATCTTCACCAAACCTAAGTGGGGCCAACCTGACGATACGTCCTTTCAAATAAAAAAAAAAAATTGAAATCGGTTCAGATTTGACAGAGTGACATCGCCAAAAAAAATTTAAAAAAATACGCGTCGAATTGAAAACCTCCTCTTTTTTTTAAGTCGGTTAAAAATGCTTCAGTGTGACGCTTACAATCACCTCTGATTTAAAAAGAGACACAAATATTCTCTGACATAACTCTGTCTTGAGTCTGTGCTGAGTCAGAATGCGGTCTATAGATTTCAGCCTGAGATAGCTACGAAAAAAATTTGATGTTTAATAATAACTTATACAATAACTAGCCGCTGCCCGCGACTTCGTCCGCGTCAATTTCTGTTATTATGATCGCGATAAAGAAGTTTTTAAAAGAATATATTTTAAATATGGATAATTTTCCCCGTTTTTGCAACATTTTTCACTGATGCTTCGCTCCTATTGGTCGCAGCGTGATGTTATATAGCCTAAAGCCTTCCTCGATAAATGGACTATCCAACACAAGAAGATTTTCAATTCGAACCAGTAGTTCCTGAGATTAGCGCGTTCAAATAAACAAACTTTATTATATTAAGTATAGATTTGTCAATCCAGGATACGTGGAGTGTGGTATGGCCTTATGGCCAGTAGTGGCCAGTACAGCTACTAGGGCGAGTTGTGGCCAGTCTAGTTCGGTTCGTTAGTCGAAACGAAACGAGTCCGTGTTTTGCAAGCTCTATTCCAATACAAACCGCGGACCTTGTAGCGACTTAAGGTCAGTAATAAATATAATTAATTGTTATAAAATATTACGAGTACATACCACGGTAATTGTTTTAGTTGGAATTGTCGATATTTCGATCCAACTGCATGAACCGACCGATTTTCTTTTATCGACTTTTCTATACCCTGGCGCAGCGGTGATCGCTGTGGTTTTATAACTGGGAGGTCTCGGGTTCAATTCCCGGCGGGGGCAATTTGGGAATTTATAATTTCTGAATGGTCTCTGTTCTGGTCTGGTGGGAGGCTTTGGTCATGGCTCAAAGACGTGCCGCCAAGCGACTTAGCGTTCCAGCACGATGACGTGTAGAAACAGATTAAGGGTATGGGTTGAATATACACTGCCACACCCGTTCCAAGTTAGGCCGCTACCATCTTAGATTGCATCGTCGCTTACCATCAGATGAGATCGCAGTCAAGGACTATCTTGCCATTAAATAAAAAATAATAGAAAAAACAGAGGGTTTCTGCGGGAATCACGCGAGCGAAAACTAGTCGCACGAAACGTTTCAGTTCAACGTTTCTGAAACGAACGGCTAAGATATGGAACGCACTTCCAGCTTCTGTGTTTCCGGCCACGTATAATCTGAGTACCTTCAAGACAAGACTGAATAGGTATTTTCTAGGCAAGCGCGCTCCAACCTAGACCTCATCAATGCTTTACAATTACAGCATTCATTGTCGTCAAGCGCAAGCCTATCTCATAATTAAAAAAAAAGACGTGTAGCACTCGGGGACTGCCGCGGTAAAGCTATTGCATAGCATTTTTTATCAACGCCATCTAGCGGTGAGAGGAGTCCCATGTCAGGTTATTTTCGTTACGGAATTTCTGGATTCGGTCTCCACGCTCAAGGCCCGCGATAGAAGCTATGCAATAGCTTAAAAGTTTATTTCTAAAATAGAGTTCCAGTAGAGCTACCCCTTAACAGTCAATGCAATAATCAAGTCCACAATAAGATTGTTGTCTTAACAGATAACTATTGGCTAGTAACGAGGTCGATACACTAACTACGAACTTTAGCTAACTGTTCCTAGAACATAATGTGATGACTAGACAATAGGTACAGCATTGTAAAGTCGATATCTCCTGAGGATGCTCCGGTGTCGGGGCGAAACGTGCGTCGAGAGTAGTATACAAGTGTTATGTGGTGCATGTGAATGGTGGTGGCATTGCTTGCTTGGGAACTTGGCTCTCTTGCTTGGTTGGGGAGGTAAGCGGTGCTTGAACGATAAACATGCACCATAGCTAATATTCTTTAAGAAATTATTTTCTTTGTTGAAAATGTTCACAACTCTATAGTCGGTCTGGTGGCACATAATTGACCCATAACAATGGAGGCGGCAACAGTTGCGACACATTCCCGAGCAGCGGGTCAACACTGCGCGGGCTCGCCACTACTGTATTAGTCACTCTAGGCGCCAGAGAGTTGTTGTTTTACTAAAGTAACATGCGTCAATAGCGCAGCGGTTGAGACGCGGAAAACCAAATAATTTACGGGTTAAACGTCACCCATAGCACTGATATCGACACTTCTAGCAAAAGCAATACGCCTAGTGGGACGAAAAAGGGGCACAGGATTAAAATCCATCCTACTTGCACGAAACGCTTTGGTTTAACGATTCTGATCAAAAAACGAAACGCTAAGGTGTGAAACGTTTTTCAAGCGTCTGTTTTTCCTACCACTTATAACTTGAATACCTTCTAGGCAAGCGCGCTCCAACCTAAATAATAAACATGCACTATGGCCAATATTCTTTAAAGTTATTATCTTCGTTGAAAATCCTTTGAAAAATTTTTGAAAACCTCCCTGGCGCAGTGGTGAGTGCTGTGGTCTTATAATTGGATTGATGACGGGGCAATTTGGGAGTTTATAATTTCTGAATTGTCTCTGGTCTGGTCTGGTGGGAGGCTTTGGCCGTGGTTAGTTACCACCCTACCGTCAAAGACGTGCTGCCAAGCGATTTAGCGTGGCGTGTAGAACCCCTTCCAAGTTAGCCCGCTAGCATCTTAGCCTGCATCGTCACTTTTGTCCCCGAAGAAACATGACTCCGGCAGGGCTTTTAAAACTTAACTCCACACAAATGAAATCATAGGCAAAAGCTAGTAAATAAATAAATTGATGCTCAAAATCGATCAACGTGGTCGAATTTAGTATTCTCGTCTTGGAATTGACCCTTTATGGGCTACATAACTCAATGCCTTCAGCCAGTTGCGATTTTAATCTGGGTAGTAATTTTTGCACGACATCGTACAAATGGAATGTGACGTCACTATCACGTCCTTTTTTTTAATTCGTTGACAAGATAGTCCTTGACTGCAATCTTACCTGATGGTAAGTGACGATGATGCTAAGGCTGAAATCTATAGACTGTACTCTAGCTCTACTCAGACTCAAGACAGAGATAAAACGAGACAGACTTATGTCAGAGCATATTTGTGTCTCGTTTTAACCTTTATCTTGAGTCTGAGCTGAGTCAGAGCATGCTCTATAGATCTCAGCATAAGATGGTAACAGGGTAACTTGGAAGGGGTATGGCAGTGTACATTCAAGCCATACCCCTAATCGGTTTCTACACGCCATCGTGCCGGAACGCTAAATCGCTTGGCGGCACGTCTTTGACGGTAGGGTGGTAACTAGCCACGGCCAAAGCCTCCCACCAGACCAGACCAAAGACAATTCAGAAATTATAAATTCCCAAATTGCGACGGGAATCGAACCCGAGACCACCCAGTTATAAGACCACAGCGCTCACCACTGCGCCAGGGAGTGCTTTCTCTTTAGTCTAGTGGTACACATGTTCAATTGCGGATGATGAGGTCCTAAGTTCGATTCCCGGGTCGGAACAAAAATTTACGTACCTATTAGGATTTTCTGTCAAGAAATTCTCAGTACTAGCCCGGAGTTAGGAAGCTGGGGGTGAGTCACCCCCGTGCCTCGGAGAGCACGTAAAGCCGTTGGTCTTGCGCCTGATCTTTCTCCAGTCGTGTCGGATTTTCCGTCCTATCGGACTATGAGAGTGTTTAAAAAAATGTAGTAAATGATTTAGTTAATGGTGTATGTAGTCAAATCTATACTAATATTATAAAGCTGAAGAGTTTGTTTGTTTAAACACGCTTGTTTCAGGAACTACTGGTTCGAATTAAAAAATTATTTTGTGTTGGATAGTCCATTTATCGAGGAAGGCTTTAGGCTATGTAACATCACGCTGCGACCAATAGGAGCGGAGCATCAGTGAAAAATGTTGGAAAAACGGGGAAAATTATCCATATTTAAAATATAATATTTCAAAAACTTCTTAATCGCGATCATAATAACAGAAATTGCGAAGTCGCGGGCAACAGCTACTATGTAGTAAATGTAGTAGGTATAAAAATGTGTACTACATTGTGTAGTCACATTTAGACCAGGGTGAGCACGGTATGGTACGCACGACTGTCCGGAACGCGTGACGTCACGTCTGCGTACTACGGCCCGTGGCGGACTGCCAGAATCAACAGGGCTGTCAGATACATACGATAGAAATATGTACTATAGTACGTTTATCTCACGAAGTTACGGGCGCTTTACTTGTGGTTGCGTCGTGTACATGCACATTGCGTAAGTGTGCGTCCCTGTCAGGAGCCTAGGTGGGAGCGGGCAGGCGCGAGCAAGCTCTCGCTCACACTTATACAGATACGGCACACATAGCTGGACAGTCACCTTTTCCTTTTATATTCAGGCTAGATGATGACCGCGACTTCGTTCGCGTGGCTTGAGGTTTTTTGGATTCCCGCGGGAACTCTCTCATTTTGCGGGATAAAAAGCCAAATTCCAGTTTATTATCTATCTCTGCACCACAGCTAAATCGGTTCAGCTGTTGCAGCGTGATTGAGTAACAAACATAACTATTTATTTTTTTATTTAGTTTATTATTGTATTATTGCTGACATCCAAATTTTGAACCATTAATGCATGTATTTACAATTTTTTTTATTTATTATTTATTGTATTTTTTTTTAAATTATTGTATTAATATGATTTATTATAACTATTTATTATTTTAACTACTTATTATTTATTATAATATAACTATTTATTATTTATTATAACTATTTATAATTATGTATTATACATGTAATTGGATTCATGAATGCAAATAAATAAATGAAATGAAATAATGCGAAAAAATTTGAATAAAATCAATCAGTTTTATTATCAAGTTGGCAGCCCTGTGAAGCCCGCACGCAGCATTACCAACACAACAAAACAAGAGGAGCGTGCGCGCGCGCCGCTTTGTCGCTAATTACCTCGTTCGGTATGAGCGTAACGCTAATTATTCACCGCGTTTATTATCAGACGGCGTCTAGACGCCGCGACCTGTCGCGCAACGGACGGTAAGGCACTTACATACTGAACTTAGAATGAGTATCCTCTAGAATCCTACCAAGCGTGTCGCCGAAAGGGATAGGTGATAAAGTGCATATAATATTAAAACGCTGCAACGCGCCATTGTTATATTCTACATTAGTTTTAATAACTTAAAGCACTCTTTATTTCGGGTTAAAGACTTTAATTAACACTAAAATTATCATAACACTGTGAAATACCCACTGTTGTATGTCTTGTTGCTCACAATCACCTCACAATGTATTGTGAGCAACAACTCAAAACGTGGCACGCAGTGAGGGACGGATAGACATAGCTGTGTCTCATGCTATCTTGTTTGACATCGCTATACTGCATCTCTTTCGTGTGGGAGTGAAATGGAGATATCATAAAGTCTATAGTACTTCTCTGTCTACGATACTGAACGAAATATTTCGACCTGACATGGATTATCAACAAGAATAAGAAAGATATAGTTCATAGTCCACAACGATGGCTAGGTGTTGACGACCTCCTAACGCAGTGGTGAGCGCCGTGGTCTTAAAACTGGAAGGTCTCGGGTTCGATTCCCGGCAGGGGCAATTTGGAAACTTAGAATTTCTGAATTGTCTCTGGACTGGTTTAGTGAGAGGCTTTGGCCGTGGCTAGTTACCACCCTACCTTCAAAAACGTGCCGCCAAGCGTGTAGAAACAGATTAGGAGTATGGGTTGAATGTACACTGCCATACCCCTTCCAAGTTAACCCGCTACCATCTTACACTGCATCATCATTTACCATCAGGTGAGATTGCAGTCAAGAACTATCTTGTCATATAATAAAAAAAAAGACGTGTGGCACTCGGGGACTGCCGCGGCAAAGCAATTGCATAGCATTTTTTATCAACGCCATCTAGCGGCTCACCGTAGAGGAGTCCCGTGTCAGCTTATTTTCGTTACGGAATTTCTGGATTCGGTCTCCACGCTGGCCCGCGATAGAAGCTATGCAATAGCTTAAAAATTATATAAAGGATAATCCAGACTCAATAATTTCCTAGCTGTTACAACAACGTGGCTAATGAGCCGACTAATTTATACCTCGCGATATAGATGTAAGTTTATACGCTTACTCTAAGCTAGAAATAAACTCATTAGGTGTTGTTTTCTTTTTGCATTCATGTTTGGCATACTTAGGGTTTATGCAGACAGTCTGTATTTATTTTATAAGCCTCAGTGGCCCAAAAGTTAAAAGTGTGGACTTATAATATAAACGTAAAAAATCTTTTTCCAAAACCGACTTCAAAGTATATCAATTGTGATTATAAAATTTGAAGAGTTACCTCGTTTTCTCCAGATCCCATCATCAGATTCTGACCTGATGACAATGGGACCGCCTGGAAAGTATACACGTTCAAACAAAAAAAGAATTTTCCAAATCGGTCCAGGCGTCTTCGAGTAATCGGGGACCAAACATAAACAGAAAGTCTGACGAATTGAGAACCTCCTCTTTTTTTGGAAGTCGGTTAAAAACTGAAAGGTCGTAGTTTCGAATCCCCACCCGTTGCACTATTGTCGTACCCACTATTAGTACAAGCTTTATTATAAAAAAAAGACGTGTGGCACTCGGGGACTGCCGCGGTAAAGCTATTGCATAGCATTTTTTATCAACGCCATCTAGCGGCTCACCGTAGAGGAGTCCCGTGTCAGGTTATTTTCGTTACGAAATTTCTGGATTCGGTCTCCACGCTCAAGGCCCGCGATAAAAGCTATGCAATAGCTTAAAACTCACGTCAATAACTTATGCTGAGATCTATAGAGCGTGCTCTGACTCAGCTCAGACTCAAGATAGAGGTTAAAACGAGACACAAATACGTTCTGACATAAATCTGTCTCGTTTTAACTCTTTCGTCAGTCTGAGCTGAGTGAGAGTGCGGTCAATAGATTTCATTTCGAAATGCACAAATAAAACAATTAAATAGTTTTTAATATTATTATAATATAAAATTATTATTTATTATAAATGACAGTGGGCTGGGTGTTTTGGTTAAAAAAATATATTTTTATAATAAATCATTCTACTTGGAAGTAAAAATTGAGTATTAAAAAAAAGAACTTCATTAATTTACTATTTGGGCATTTTCGTTTTAAATGAAACATGTTTAAAAATGGTGGAATTTGGGAATTAAAACTGTCTGTTTTGTGACCAAAATTGGACAGATATAAGAATGAAATAAACCAGTAAATAGATTAATAAATATAATTTTTGTTTTTAGGGCACACACTTGATCTATATGTGCCCTAAATTAAAAAAAATACATATATTTATTAATTTATTGGCTAATTTATTTTATGTTTATATCGATTTGATTCTCGTTACAAAAAAGACGGTTAAAATTGTTGAATTCCATCATATTCGAAACGTGTCATTTAAAATGAAAACTCCTATTTACTAAGTACGTAAAATTGACATTATATTATTTAAAATAAATTACAACGAAATCCTTCTATAGTTCTTTCATTTCACGAGGGCCTGTGGTTCAAGTGGGAGCGAGAGCTTGCTCGCGCCAGACCGCTCTCACCTAGGCTCCTGACAGGCGCGCACACTTACGCAATGTGCATGTACACGACTTAACCACAAGTAAAGCTCACGCGCCCTCGTGAAACGAAAGAACTATATAAGATTACAATTTAAAATATTAGTGTAATCGAAAATATCAGAACAATGTCTTAGTCATACACAAAACGGCAGCTATGTATAGATTTGGATTGTCTAGTCGAATTTTTGCAGTATCTACTTTCCACGAAGTTAAACGCGCGAGGGTAGTCGAAATTTCTCGACTCGAACAAAACCCTGACAGGTCTTACGTCATACCTGTCACATCTTCGCGTGATAGTAGAATTCTCTCTTCTACCATTCAAACATTTTGTTAAGATAACTTTGCTTTCATTCATACATTGTAGGGGATCTAAGCTAAATGGATTTTTCGAAAAACTATCGTTGTCTGTTTTCAGCGATTCTTTTCCATCTGTTGGAGATTCGGAAAATGTAAGTGTTTTTTCGAAATTACCACATTTTGCAATAGTAAGATTTTCTAATTTCAAGTCACTATCTAAAGGAATGTTAGATTTAAAATTCATTACTGCATTTCTATGTGTGCTTATTGCTGTACCTATATTTAATTGAAAATCATTTTCAGTGACTTGGCAAGCACATGATCGAGAGTATCTGTTATTACATTTACATCTACATTTTGCAGTTCTATGTGCTTCTGAATAATTAACATTTGACTTACCATCACAATAATCACGTAGCCTTAAGAAACTGTCAGATTGTTTTTTATAGGTACGTTTAAAGTTTTCTTTTATCTCATTTGATTCTATTATTTTTGTATCACTCAATTTTTTGTTAATATCATTAATGCTTGCCTCTCGATTATCAACTGCACTCAAATTTATTAGAACCTTTTTTACAAGACTCAAAACATTTGGATCAAGAACAAACTCTTTTGTATTTTTAATTAATTCTGAATGATTATCAGATTTAAATACAATTTTCATCATACAATCACTCGCAAATGATTTTACTTCATCGCTAATATTTGAGGGATTCACCTTGTTTTTATAACTTTTAGAATGAGCGGCAGGTGCTATGGATGTATTCTTCCCAACCGTTGTTGTATCTTTTGACTGCAGTAGTGATTCAGATGCAATATCAAAAGCATCATTCCAATTATTTTTATAATTACCAGGATATAAGAAACTTGCATTACTCGAATTTGACCCTACGGAAGTTTTATTTTCAGTTTTATTGACAGTAATAACTTTGCTGTTTTTTCTGTCTTCTTCCTGTGTAATGCGTACAATTTCTTTAAATATTTTTATAAATTCGTCATCGTCTTTTGATTTTACTTCTGGATCAATCTGCTCTAGTACTAATAAACCACAGACGTCTTTTTGAGAATCAGTTTGCAACTTTTTTTCTCTAAACGAAACTTTTCCTTGCTGCTTTTGTGATTGAGATCTGCAAGAACTTTCTTGACACAAGCTTTCACAATTAAAAATAATGTGCTGATTGTATGTATCATCTTTCAATATATTTTGAATGTAACACGAATGCTCCTCCTGATTAATTGAAAGGGGTTTCTCACAAACTATGATATTTGTTTTCGAATCTTTATTTTCCGTTAATGACATATTTTGTTTCGTTAGCTGACGATCGTTGTAATTTATTACAGGTCGTCCGTTTTTAGAGTATTTTTTATCCCTATTGCCTATGTTGCTTAGGAATTTTATATCCATTATATTATTTGAAAAAAATTTAAATTTCTTGTAACTAGGGATTATTTTGATCACAATTGGATCAGTAAAATTTCTTACAGGCAGCAAACATATATTTGTGTGGATGTGTAGTATAATTGACGTGATCGCAAGAGGAAAAAATATATTTATAATCAATTTTATTAGGTTTCGTTAAAGGCTGAAAATTAGGGGGAACAATATTCTTTTTTACACACGTGGAATAAATATATCCATACACTTTATCGACTCTAGCATTAATGGAAGCGCTATCTGTTTTTTCGCTTGGACCAGTTTCTTTGTAATCGGTATCATCTACCCGATGTTTTGATACGATACACTTACAGGGCTGAGTATTGTTTTTAGTATACTGTGTAAGTTGAGACATTAGCGAACAAGTACAAGCTTCTTCATTTTTCTTACAAGCAGTAAATATATAATTACAATCATTTATTTCTCTATGAGTGAGTTTTTTTGCTTTCGACGGTTTAGAACTTCCGTCACAAGCTTCAAATATATATCTATGTTTATCCATTTTGACCCTTAGTTAATTTATTGAGAGTGACAAAAATTACTTAACAGATAAATATGCGTTGATATTATTCCAAATTCCTGGTCTAACTCTAGTGACTTCACCATTTTGATCTAACGTCGTTATCGTTATAAGAACAACATCTTTTTACAGGTTTACATGAATCTGATTTTTTATTTAAACTATTTTTTGTTATTGCAGTATCAGATTTGGACAAACAGTCATGTTTTTTGATTTCCATCAATAATTTCAACGGCCTAACATCATATTTATCAGATCTACGCGTTGAGGTTGACGCATCTACTTTAGCTATAGAACATTTAGAACATACAGAATCTTGAGTTTGAGTTGTTGAGTAACAAGGAAAGTGATCAGGCTTTGAGCAACATAACTTAGAGGAAATATCAGATTTCGTTTGTAATGACCTATTACAGGATTCCTTAGTTTTGGTAGGATAGAAATCCCCAAATCTGAGAGATTTTTTAGTATCGTCGCGTGCAGTGCTTATTGAAGTTGTACTGCTTTGATAATTACATTTTGGATATTTTTTACGGCTATCTGACATGGTACTGTAAGATTTACAAGAACATTTTTGTGTTTCTCGTTTTTCATAACTCTCGTTGGATTGTTCCGATCCACTTTTACAACATTTATTTTCTTCATCTTTATATTTTTCATTTTTAAAGTTACGCCGACATAAACTGGTATCAGAAGACTCTTGAACCCTGCTACATGAGCATTGAGATGATTCTTTTTCTGCTTTTAGCTCACAGCAGGTTTTGTTCTTCTGATACTGGCATCCTCGAGATATTGTTTCATCCATCCTTGACAAAAGGGGAGGATTTTCTTGAATATTATTGTCACATATACAAGTTGGACGATCTATAATTGGCGAACTTCGAGTCTTGTTACAAGACCGATTGGATTCGAAGTCAAATTTGAGCATGTCTCTAGATTTATCACAGGGACAACTAGACTTTGCAGCTGGTTGAAATATTTCTTTATTGCTAGAACATTTGCATGGCTCCGTTTGCTGTTTTAAGATCATATTTTTTCTTATATTTTCACAACAACAGCTGGCTTTAGATGGTTCTGGTTTAACAACTTTTGACGAAAAAGGGCACACAGAAGTTTTATTCTTAGTTTTGTCAGTTTTTTCTTGCTTTGCTTCATCTGATTTTTTCGAATCTGATTTACTCAGACCAAACAAAAATGACTTAATTATGTTAAAAATACTTGGTGTGAGCTCAACTTTGTTTTGGTTTCCATCTTTTAGTGTTGAATCTTCATCAGATTTAGCAACGATTTTTATTTTGCAGCTTTTCGGTATTGATCTGTCACTAGCACAGCTGCTGCTAGCGGATTTTATACTTTCACAGCTTTTAACGTGACTTACGCTGCTGTCTACACCTTTATTGCAACATTTAAAAGATTTATCACCTAAATTAAAATTAACTTCTTGAATTAATGATTCTTTTTCAGTCACAGGTTGACTTAAATCCACAGATGTCAATGAAATGGGTTGAGATATCGTACAAATACTACATTCTTTTCCGCAAGGATTTTGAGCTGTCTTGAAACCCGATGATGCAGTACTAGGTGTCTTTAGCACCTGTTTAGGACTTCTTTTTGAAGCAATTGGATTACCAATAACCTTTTTTTCTGTTTTTACTGTCTGCTTTCTATGATCTTCACGTATGTTGCCATCTTTATCTGGTTTTTTAATAATCTTTATCGTTTCTTTGAACGTTCTCTTAAATTCACCAACTTTCACTGAACTTCCCATATTTTCTTTCGATAACAATGAACAAGACGTTTTACAAGGTTTACTTTGAGGTCCTGTCTGTACTCCTATATCTTTAAAAGAAACTTTAGTTTGTGATTTCACTGGTTTACAAGATTTGTCACTTTTACTTGCAAATATTGGTTTATTATATTTTCTTTGATCAGACTTGGTTAGTTTTAGGCTGCCTTCTCCACTGGAAGATTTTGTGCAACATATTCCAGATTCTTCACTATCATTAATATTTGATTTCGGTGTTTCACTACGACCGTCTTTAATTCTTTTTTTACAAGCGGAAAATATATAATCATTTCTTCTATCAATTTTTTTGTCTTTTAAATGTGGTTCTTCTGGTAATTTATTACAACTACAAACAAAATCTGTAAGAGATCTTGTCTGCGTTGCTTTTTCGCCAAATAAAACTTTATGCGGCTTCGTAGGTTGACAGATACAAGTGGACTTACCACGTATATCTTTTTTTTCATCATTAAAAGTAACAGCAGCTCTAGTAGAAAGATGACTTTCATATTCTTTCTGAGATGTTGGACAACTATAAGAGTATTTAAGATTATCGGTTTGTGTTTTTCTATCGGAAAAACATACTTTAGATTCTTTTACAATAGAATGCTTCAATTCCTCGGAGCTACAATCACATTCTTCAATATTAGTTAATTTCAACGATTCGCAACTACAAGTTTTGCTAGGCGTTTCAGATTGCTTTACATTAAGAGATTGGCAACTACAAGAAGTTTCAGCAATTTCCGTACAGGGAGGAAAAATATTTCCATATTTTTTGTTATCACCTTCAGCTCCAATATGACTTTGGACATCGGGTTTTATATCGGTACTTGATGAAGGACAAATACATGTATCTTTGTCATCTTCTTGAAGTTCAGTACTATTAGATGCTGACAAAATATATCGATTATCACGTTTGCTATCTGTGCCTCGCTGAAATGATTCATTAACGTTTTTTGCGAAAGGTTTTATATCTGGTCTACTGACAATATCAACATCTGTATTACAACAAACATTTTCAGGAACTTCCATTTGAATATTTGATTTATTTTTATTAGAATCCATGCAAGATAGCTCTAATCCATCACCTGTTTTGAAGTCTTGACATGTACAGGAATCTTTTTTTTCCGACTTTTCTTTATTCTTTTTAATTTTTAATTCCTTGAATCTTTTTAGTCTAAAGTTATCTTCCCTTTCTATCTCTTCTAATTCAGAGGTTATATAACGACAGCTCATTTTGACTCTTGGAATGACCAGTTTTGATAAAACATTCCATTTCCTGCGGACACAAATTCTTGACTTAGGATTGATATCATCTAAAATTGTAGCTGCGGATAACCACCCTTCCATTTTTCTCGTTTTGAATATATAAAACTTTGTATTAATTCTACAAGAAATAATATGTCCCGGTAGTAAAATTAATGCAAATTAAGCTATAGTTAATTGTGAACATTTAGTTTAATTCGAATAATTGATTTAATTAAGAATATTTCATATTCTTCATAAGAAATATATGTTATCAAGTGAAACGCATTGCCTTAAACAAGGTTCTGTAGTTAACTGATAGTTTTTAGGACCTACGTCTGATTGTGTACTCTTTACAGGCTGAACAAAGCCATTTCTATTACGCTCGAACAAAGTACATAAATTGACATGTTTTATGCTTTCTTCATCTAAGTTTTCATCAGAAATCTCATCATCATCATCGCTAAGTAAAGAGGTTACAGTTGGGTCCCGTTTGACTTTATTTATTGTAATTGTTTCTTTTTCTTCCCATACGGTACCGTCTGGATTCTGTTTTGTTGTCACTTTAACCTTTTTATGTCTTTGCATTTCAAAATAACCTAAATTATCTTTATCTTCCAGACCAATTTCATCATTCCCTGATTCTGTATTGTTTACATTTTTTGGCAATGTTTTGCTTTCTTTTTCTGAGCTTATTTTACTTTCAATTCCTGGAGGAGTCTCCCTTTCTTCCTCTCTTTCACTAGCAATAAGTTTACATAAGTTACATGACGATGGACGATCGCATAAAATTATTGAGGTTTCTTGGTTGATTTGTTGGTCAACTGAATTTGGGCAGGTAATGCATAAACTTTCATTTGATGGATTTTTAAACTCAAATGTAGTGCTGCAAGTATCACAAGGAGGGTTTTCATCGATAATAGTTTTCTTGGGATATGCTTGTTTTAAAACAGATTTCGAATCAATTTTATTAATACAAGACTCTCCACATTCATAATTTGACTCTTTTTGTGATGTACCTGGTGTTTTTCGTTCATTCATTTTTATTTTAGCTAGGGTTTCATGACAAATGTTCAAAAAGTCTTCAACGCTTACTGTTATCACTTCTTCTTTTTTAAGATCTTTAATCATACTCATTATGTCTTGTATATTTGACTGAAGCTCTAATAAAACTTCTGGCTGCTGTGAATGTTGGCTTTTAGATTCCATCTTACTCTTTATTTCTTTAAAAGCTTTTATAAAATCTTCTACGCTTTCTCCTATAACGCCTTCTACTTTGGCTTCAATACCCAAGCTTATCGTATCGTCAATATGTTGTATTAAATGCTGCAAATCATCTGTTTTTAATTTAACATTTTCGTGCGAGGCTAATTCTGTCAACTTTTTGTCTGTCGTATTATGGGATTGTTCCCAAGTATCTAATTTCAGCTTCATTTCATTACAAGATTCGAGAAATTCGTCTACATTGGCAAACAATAAGCCTGATTTTTTATGATCTTTCGTAATTTTTGTAACATCAGTTATTAGATCCTTTAGGTCTTTCAACTTATCATTAGCCATTCCTTCAGATGCAGTTGATTCACCTTCCTTGTAAATATTAAGCTTCTCCTCTACATCTTTACACATTTGAGCGAAACTTTCTAAGTCAAATAGTGATTTAAATTCTGAATCAATTTCTTTTATAATAACAATTACTTCACGCAAATGACATTTCAAGTGTTCCAATTTGCTTTCGAAATTTTCATCTCCTATTTTCGAGTCAATGCATTTAAAAGACTGGTCTCTTTTTAGCTGAGTTTTACTACAAGCAAAATTATCTCCTTCTTTAAAACGTTTTTCAAGTTTAGATTTCATTTCATCACATGATTCAATAAAGTCATCTACATCCTGAGACAGTATACCCTGCTTTTTATATTCTGTGGTTATTTTCTTGACATCATTTACTATATCTTTAAGATCCTCTAATGGGTTTTTATTACTTTGCTTTTGTTTAACTGATATATTTTTTAAATAAATATCAAGTTTATCCCCTACTTCTTCACTGACACGAACAAAATTTTTGACACTCGGTGACAGTGTTATTTCTGGCTGAAAACCATGTATTATTGCAATGACTGTTTTCAAATGTATTTTTAAATTAATCAATTTTTGTTCTAGTTTTGGATCTATATTATCAAAACATTGCTGGTCAACTTTGAACAATTCATCAATTTGTAATTTAGTTCTTTCACACATATTCAAAAATTCGCTTATATCAATTTTCTCAATACCGGTTTGCACGAGACCTTTTCCATAAATAATTAGATCATTTAAAAGAACTTTCAAATAGTCTAATCGATGAGCTTCACAAGTGACTGCTAAGTTTTCTTTCATTTCTTCTCTACCAGATACTAAAGACTTTTCAGTTTCATCTCTGGATTCTACCTTATATTCAATAACTGATGGTGATTGCGACAGATTTTTAGCGCATATTCTGCATAGAATATTAGAAATTTCTGGTTTCTGAGGTTTTTTCTCTTTTAAGTCCTGGTCTCTTTTCTTTTTCTCTTTAATTTTCTTTAATCTGTGAAACTCTTCTCTAGCCATTTCCTCTAACTCAGTAAGTATGTATCTATTTGTTACATTTGTTCTTGGTATCACAATTTTTTTAAGGACATTCATCTTCCTGCAGACAAATAATAATTTTATTTTAAATTTTCTATGATTTTAAGTCAATGTCTCACCCTTCTTCTCTTTTAAGGACGTTAAATAATTACTTTAAATTTTTAATGAGGCCCTTTGAGCATTTTGAAATAAACTATCAAGTGACTAAAAATTAGTCAAAACACAATTACCTAATTAGTAGTTTTATTTTTCACTCTTTGACAGAAGTTTTGTTGGTTTTCATTTTTGATGGCTTAGATAAAGATTGCAATGATGCAACTTCCTTAGATACAAATATCGTGTCAGAATTTATCCTAGCACAAGGGCTATTTTTATTTGGTCTATTTGAGTGATCAGGTTCATCGTTCAATAAAAATTGTTCCGAAAAAGAATTTGAATGTTTTGAACCCACTGCAAAATTATTGTAACTACATACAGGAAAGTTACAATCTAAATCTGTAGACAGCAACGTGACGGAAGACATACAAAATCTTTCTGTGGGATCTGACATCGGAGTGCAAGCACCTAAATCTTCTGATTTTACTTTTCGCGGTATTGTTTCTTGTAAGAAATCAATAGGTTCCGACTGTTTAACTGAGACTACACCTATGGTCTTTGAGCGATTATAAGGATTATTTGATTTACTAGAAGAGTTTGAAGGCTGATTAGAAACATTTGCTGATCTGTTAGCTGAATTAGCTTGATTTGAAGGAGACTTTTGGCCTCTTACGGGACCCCTTACTTCCTTTTCTATTTTAATCTCTTTTTTCTGAATACTAATAGAACCGTCTTCATTTTTTACTTTGACTATTTTTGTAATTTCTTTAACTTCCTTTTCAAATATACTCAGTTCTTTGTCAACATCGCCGTCGTATCCTTCATTATTGATTGTTATAGATTTAACTCGTTCAGGTGCTGGTTCTGCTACAGTTACTTTATTTGTCTCATCTTTGTTTTCATATTTATCTTTACAAGTATCACATAATGCATTCAAATCTATATCATCTGGTAAAGTCATGGTTTTTAAATCATCATCCTTGAAGAGTGATTCAATATCATCGTTACTATTTTTTTGCAGCTTATCTACTTTGAGTTCTGAGGTTTTTCCCAATTTTGCCTTTAGTTCTTCAGCAGTTCTAATAAACTCTCCAACACTCGCATTTACATATCCTTTTTTATCCATATTTTTTGTAACGTCAACAATGCTAGTTATTTGTTGTATTAAATTGTTGATTTCAGTCAGTGTGGCGTCACATTTCTCTAAATCTGATTCGGATAATACGGAAGGTATGTCAAGTCTTTCAATTTCTTTATATTTCGATGATATGTTCATATCATTCCCACAAGATGGACAACTCCATTTTTCTTTACTCTTATCTTTATTCTTCTCCCCGTACATTCTTCTTTTTATATCTAAAATCTTTTTCAGTCTAAAGAACTCTTCCCTAGCTAGTTCTTCTAGTTCGTTGGTTATGTATCCCATAGTGACATTTGTTTTAGGTATAACGATTTTCGCTAATACGTTCATTTTCCTGTCAACAAGCGAGATTTTTTTAGTTCGCTTTATATTTACTGCCGACAACTCTCCCAAATAAGGAATTTGGACGGTTTCTTTTAGCGTCATCTTATAATAGAAAACTTCTTCACGTTGTAAATTGCCAAGTATTGTTTATTCGATTAAATCATTTCTATTGTTCTCGCTTCAATTTCTGATTTTGACATTAACTACTGCACTTCTTTTTTCAAACAAAACATTAACTTTTCTAAAAAGTTTCACGGACCTTACATTTTAAAACGTGAGTCTTGTCATATTAAATATGCGTACTTCAAATTTTAGAAGTCAATAGCCTATTTAAAATAGCGAAGAATAGAATAGAAATATTTTTTTTTTATTCAAATAAACTTTTACAAGTGCTTTTGAATCGTCGATGAATCTACCACTGGTTTGGAATGCCCTTCCTGCCGAGAAGAGCCAGCAATAAACTCGGCGGTTGCCGAGGTTTTACAATAGGTAATGAAATTATGCTACCTATGCAAAGTGATTTAGCGTTTTGATATAGTTTGGTATATAGATACTTGACGAAAATGGAAAGAAATGAGGAGGTTGGATGGCGCTTGCCTAAAAGACACTTATTTTCTCTATCTTCCACGAGAATAGTATGGTAGGTACTAGCTGATTCTCGCGACTTCGTCTGCGTGGAAAAAATTTAGAGTAACTTGCTACTATCCGCGAGAAGTTATGTCCTATATCTCTGATAACATTAAATAAATCTTCATCAAAATTAGACAAAGTATTTTTAATACTACACAATTTATAATAAAAAAAATAATTATCAAATTCGGTTTAGATTTGAGGAAGTTATGGAGCAAAATCAACAAAAAATTTCATCCCCTATCCCAGATAAACTTTATTGTTTATCAGGATAAAAAGTATCCTATATAAACCCGGAGTATCCGTTACCACTATACCGAATTTCATTCAAATCCGTTCAGTAGGTAGTTTTCGCGTGATGCGCGCACAGACAGACAGACAAAAATTTCAAAATTAAATGTTTTGGGCTCAGTATCGATAATAAAGCTTCCTCCGATTAAAACTTTCAAAATATATTTAATGTACAGAATTCGTCCCGTTACAGTTTTATTTTATTATAAGTATAGATAAGTACTTACTGCCTATACTTATTATAATCTTGATCATATTGATAACAATTTTGTTACGAAAATAGCAACTCCTGAGTTTATTACAGACCAGAAATATTGAGGATGTTTGGCACTTTCGTGTGGTGAGCGCTGTGGTCTTATAACTGGGAGGTCTCGGGTTCAATTCCCGGCGGGGGCAATTTGGGAATTTACAATTTCTAAATTGTCTCTGGCCTGGTCTGGCGGGAGGCTTTGGCCGTGGCTAGTTACCACCCTACCGTCAAAGGCGTGCCGCCAAACTGTGGTGTGTAGAAACCGATTAGGGATATGGGTTGAATCTAAACTGCCATACCCTTTCCCAGTTAGCCCGCTACCATCTTAGACTGCATCGTCACTTACCATCAGGTGAGGTCGCAGTCAAGGACTATCTTGTCATCGAATAAAAAAAAAAGATATCTTATAATCATTTCTAAACCTAAGGTAATTCCTTAATCTACTTCAGTTGTATGCGAGTAGTATTACCTCAAAGAATACAAGAACACAAAGTGTCTTCAATTGATAAATAAATACTAAGATACGTCAGTGGACTACTTCTTAGTACTTATATAAGATATTTTATAAGTTTAGGTTAAAATAAAATTGCTCATTAACCAGATTATTAGGCTAAATTGTAATTTTAGTGAGTATATATTAGTAGTGTATACTCATATTATTGAAAAAAAAAAAAAAAAAAAATGTTGTATGCCAAAAATCTATATACCCTCCACAATGACGAATACGGGAAAATTAAAACTTTAAGTGCCTACGCGTTTAATCAAATTAATAATATATAGTTGGCGTTATCTATATAGCTGATATTAAGACAATATAACGTTAACGTTGTAACCAAAAATAATATAACGTTACGTTATTTATTTAAGTTGTGATATATAGCAATATCAATGATTAGCACTTTTCAGATAGTTATTATTAATAGTTATGTAGGCGCAAAGTCCTTATTAAAACCGGATAAATTGTCAAATGTTTTATCTTGTTCCAATTTAACTTTAAAACTGTTTTCAACTTTATTATCTGTCAAAAAATAGGCAACACTAGATTGTCATAGAAATGCGACAACAATAATCACTTGGTATATACTGTAGCTCTTGCAATTCACGAGGGCGCGTGAGCTTTACTTATGTTTATGTCGTATACATGCACATTGCGTAAGTATGCGTGCTTGTCGGAGCCTAGGTGGGAGCGGTCAGGCGCGAGCAAGCTATCGCTCACACTTATACAGATACGACACACACACAATCATGAGCCACATACCCTCCTGAGTTGCAAGAAATACAAGTGTTGTCCTTACAGATACGTCGCGTTCACAATGCAGAAGCATTATATTTTTGACAGAAAATAACGTTGTAATTCGTTGCAACGTTATTTTGGAACAAGAATAGATAAACTTTTTTCAAAAAATAACTTCATAAATCTTTATTTGTTTATCCTATGTTATTACATTAAAGTCATATCAGGTTAATGTAGTGGAATAATATAATAAAATCGATAGAAAAAATAAATCAAGAGGGGAAAAAGAATGCGTCCAATCCTTAAGAGAGGAAGGGTGAGGTCATCGGCAGCTTTGCCCTTACGAAAGGCATTTCTAACTACTTCAAACTACTTTTTCTACCCATAGATTACCTGAACAATTAAACATAGATTACCTGAACAATTAAACATAGATTACCTGAACAATTAGACATAGATTACCAGAACAATTAGACATTTTTAGTGTTTTTCTAAAACATCTAGATCGCAATATAAGTTACATCGACAGTAATTTTAGTAGCGTAAAGTGTAAATAGATTGGCAAACTTTACACACCATTATAGTAACTCTCTGGAAAATAGGTTTCCTCACGATATTTTGCTTCAACGTTAAAGCAAGTGGTACTAAACTGCTATCTAAATAATTAATTTTTTTCGATCTAAATTAACCAAATCAAATAAATATCAAAGAAATTGATATTATGTACGTTATTGATTACAAATAAATAATCATTAAAACAATACAGGCGTGGTCAACGTATCATTAAATTGCATCAAAGGTCAGGTAATTATGGGTCATAACCACCACCACAATTGACACCTGATTTTAAGGTCTCAAATGAGGTGACACTACAGCTGGCATCAAATAAAAAGAGCTCTGACCTTGTCTCTGAAGTGATATATTCGGTGGTACGAGGTGAGGCACGAGGTCTAAGTTGTCTGTTCCGCCGTGTATTAGTTCGTCAATCAAGCTTACGTTTCCCGCCCTTACTATCTCCTGTACTGTTGTTAACTCTGATTGATTCTTTATTGTCTATGCGCGTTCGTGTGGATTTAGTTCTTAAAATCCCGCGGGAACTCTTTAATTTTCCGAGATAAAAAGTAGCCTACGTCACTCTCCCAGTCCTCAACAATTCCCATGCAAAAAATTACGTTGATGCGTAGCTCTGTTGCAGCGTTATTGAAGGACAAACCAACAAACAAACACACTTTCGCATTTATAATATTATTAAGGAAGTAAGGATATGCTGTCTTATACATGCAATGCACTGTTGCAATAAGCATACCATAAATTCAGCATATTTTAGCTACAATTTTGATTTTTGACAAAGGGACATAGCTCTCTTTACTTGACGCCGACCTTATCTGTACTGTTAGCTATATAACATAATATTATATATATAATATATCTACTAAGTAGACAAAAATAGTTATATATCTGTCAGCACGTACCCTAAAAATTCTAAAATCACTACGACTAAAATAGACTAAACTTTCTTCCACGGAAAACATTTCAAGATTATAACGTTACAAACGTATGGTTGATAACGTTATAATTTATAGTGCTATTTCAAATTTTTCCTTCACTTTTTAAAACACTTCTTTGACAAGGTTCCATATCCATACGAGATAGTTAGAATATAAAACCTTGTCATTTCAAATCATCGGATAAAATCAGGTGTTACTTTATGTTAGTATTGCATAATACACTAGGAAAAACAAGCTTGCTATATTCCGCTAATTAGAAAAATTCGCATGCATGCAATATGCACTCGCATGCATGTAATTAGCATATGCTGTAAAGTGGTTGCAATTTTCCCGTTAAAATACACATTTTTTTATTCATAGCCCTTGATTGCGATTACAGAAGAAAAAAGATTTTTTTTTTCTTTATTGACTCTTAGTAAAGAAAAAAATCTATTTTCTAGAAAAAATAAAATTAATTGCTTAAAAAACTCCGCGTAAAATGAATCTTTTGCAGATTTGATGACCTCCCTGGCGCAGTGGTGAGCGCTGTGGTCCTATAACGCAGAGGTCTCAGGTTCAATTCCCGGCGGGGGCAATTTGGTAATTTATAATTTCTGAATTGTTTCCGGTCTGGTCTGGTGGGAGGCTTTGGCCGTGGCTAGTTTCCACCTTATTAAGCCGCCAAGTGATTTAGCGTTCCGGCGTGTAGAAACCGATTAGGGGTATGGGTTGAATGTACACTGCCATACCCCTTGCAAGTTACCCCGATACTATCTTAGACTGCATCGTCACTACCATCAGGTGAAATCGCAGTCAAGGACTATCTTGTCACCGAATAAAAAAAATTACCTATAAGTTTGAGATAGATGTGCCTATAGAGATTATTTTCTAATTCAGCGGAATGTAGTAAAGTAACTTAGTTTTTCCTTCAATACGGTATCAGTTGAATCCACTCACTTGGTGGCGTTCTTGTTAGCAATCTCCACCATGAGGAAGCTGGCTCGCAGCTGCATCATCATGATGATTCTCTTCAGCAGCTCCAGCCAGGCTTTCTTCGTCTCCAGGATGGTCTGACCGCCTTTCTCTATTCCCAAGTGCTCGTAGGGCGGGTGTTCCGTCTATGTAAGGATAACATGTCACTCATTTGCGACTAGGGTGACATAATTCAAAATACACCAATTTTAGTGTCGAAAATTTATACTTTTTGCTATAAAAACAAAATTACGCTAAGCACAAAAAAATAAGGGCGAGAGAGATTGTGACTTAATGCTCTGTCGCTTTGTTGGCCGCTGTGTTGTTTCGAGACCGCAGCATCCACAAAACATTACTCTCTAACGAGAGAATTCTCTCATCGTCGATTTTGGATTATGTTGCCCTTGTCGCAAATGAGCGATGTGTAAATTCAAAATTAAAAACACCCCCGACATGTGAAATTAAAAAAAAAATTGTAGGCGGCCATCTTGGATTTGAAAATCATAGTGTATTGTAGTCTACTAGTCAAGCCAATTGATACCCATATTGAGGGAGTTGTGAAGAAATGTGTAAACCGCCATTTTGTCGCGGCGGCCATCTTGAACCAATTTTCATCAAACATAGCTAAGAACAATCCCGACTAATTCACCTTTCAAACGAAAAAAAAACCAAAATCCGTTCATCCGATCGGCTGCTACGATGCCACACACACACACACACACATGCGTGTGCGTGTGGGTACGCGTGTGCTTGTATGTGTTTTTTACTCCTTCACGCTACAACGGATGTACCGATTTTGCTGGGAATAGAGATAGCACACATCTAAGATTTTCATACCGGAAAATTTTAAAACCTTAATCTACGCAGACGATGTCACGGGCATCCTCTAGTATAAGAAATACGAGTATCTAAGAATTTGCTCTGAGATCACCGCAAAAACCGCATCAAAATCGCCTCAGTTAACAAATAATGTGCACTCACTTCTATTATTTCAAATTGGACAATCTTGACACTAGACACTTGTTTTGTTGACTGCTGGACCATGACAGCGGCCTGAAAAAAATTATATTTTTTTTTAGCGAGCAAACGAGTAGGTGGGTCACCTGATATTAAAAGTCAAAGTAAAATGACCCTTTGTTGTATCAAAAAAAAGTTGTAAAAAAAAATTTTAGGGGAAAAGTTATCGCCCCTGAAATTAGGGGCAAAAGTTTTTCGCCCCCGGGTGGGCTCGAACCACCAACCTTTCGGTTAACAGCCGAACGCGCTAGCCAATTGCGCCACGGAGGCAGATGGGTGTTCTAGCGAAATTACTTATCAATTTTTATTTTACTATGAGCATTATTTTTTTTTTATTTCGATAACCATCAATAACAATATAATAAAATTGCCACATTTTTTTATCATAATTATCATCTATATTGAAGTATTATTGTACATTGTAAATTGTAAAGCATTATTGTATGGTAGCTTTTGCCCGCGGCTTCGCTCATGTTAAAGACGTGCCGCCAATGGATTTAGCGTTCTGGCACGATGGCGTGTAGAAACAGATGGGTGGTATGGGTTGAATTTACACTGCCATACCCCTTCCGAGTTAGTCCGCTACCATCTTAGACTGCATCGTCACTTACTATCAGGTGAGATCGCAGTCAAGGACTATCATGTCATTGAATTAATAAAAATGACAATCAGTCAGTCAGTCACCTTATATCATGTTCAGAAGAAGATTGTAAAGTTGTTAAAAGCGAATCTAAATTTTTTCCATTTTGTACGAATTTAACAGTTTTTAAGATCCTTTTTGATGTAATAATAGCTAGACTTTGTTCCCCCTCTATTATTAAACTCTTCACATTTGTCTAGTCTTGCCTCCCCTCCAATTAAACATTACAATATACTACTTCTACTTTTCTTTTAAGTACAACTATTGTTACTTTTGCTTCTTTAATACTTATTAATATTATAATACTAGCGGACCCGACAGACGTTGTCCTGTCTTTACATCCTCTTTGACGAAATTGGCAGCACGCATTCTGTCAATGTTATGTCAAACGCCATAAGGTTACATCAAAAAAGTTTGAATTGTAAAAGCGGTTACATTAGAAATAATTTAATATGGTGGTTAATATTTCTTAAATTTTCTAATTTTCCGCGCAATTTTCTTAATTTTTTCTTTCATAAGAACCTTCTCCTGACAATAACAAACACAATAAAAAAAGAATTAGCGAAATCGGTCAGTAGTTGGGTATTCGCCGGTTCTCCCCCAGTGCCCACCCCCTCAGTCCTTGGGGGGCTGGTCCCGTGGATCTCCAAGGGTGCAAGGGTAAAAAAAAAAAAAAAAAAAAAAAAAAAAAAAAAAAAAAAAAAAAAAAAAAAAAAAAAAAAAAAAAAAAAAAAAGGTTTTGGGGTACGCCGAATCGATTGCGCTGACTCCCGTCTTCGTATCTTTAACGGTTACAAAGTTAGCTTTTCGTAAAAACGGTCCCTAGATCGTTATCTAATTGCTAATCACTTGCTAATCACCTAATCACCTTTGCTATCACCTAATTATTTGCTTGCTCATTGCTTTATGGTATGTGTATGTGGGTTCAAATAAAACTTCTTATCTATCATTACTACAATTTATACTCTTTTAAATGTTGACTTAAATAACCTATACAACAGCATATCATTCTCTAGTGTATTACTGTTAAATAAATCTAAAAATTCGCAACTTGTGTAACCTCGAAACATGTAATACAAATACATTATACAATATTCTCCACAAACTGAGGTGTAATCATTTTGGATCCTTCTTGTATTGAAATACCACATTCTTGTATTTCTTTCCAGAAACTGCTTATGATATTTACTTGGTTGTCGTCCATATGAATCAAAATATTGTCCAACACCATTTATATCTATATACAAGCCTACCCAATGCGACCCGGGCTTATAGTCTGGATCTAGATTGCTTATTAAATAGGCTGGAGTTTCAACATATATTGGTAATCGGTTTGCAGCATACACATTGTGTTGGAGACTTGGGTGGATTTTTCTTAAATATGCCTTTATCTCTACTGTATTCATATTACTTCAGTACTACTGATCTTATCACTACAGTGGATCACAGATGAATGGGAAGTAAGATCATGTCGTTTCAGATATATTATGTACGATGATGGATAACTAAAATAAAAAATAAACAAATATTTCTTTTATCAATGTTTTATTTCAAACCTTAATAATAATGTAGGTACAAGTTATAACTTAATCCATTTACAAAATAAAGTTTCTTAACTACTATAGTCCACACTCACATTACGATTTTTATCAATTTCAATAACATTGTCAAACTCTGCATACACGATACAGTTGATCGTTTCAGGGATAGCTGTATCAAAACGAACTTCTAGCCTAACACTACCGTGCTTTATAAGATTCCAATGACTAGAGTGAGCTGATAAATCAGGAGTTAAATCAAATGCCAAAAGACAATAGCCTTTTGCATAGTGTTCCCTAGAAATTCCGTTTCCTTCATTTAAAAAATGGATTCCCGTCCCCGAGAATAATGTATGATAGGCTGAAGTGAAAGTATTCTCGAACGACGGTTGTAAAGCTTTTGAAGGTATTTGTTGCCCATCAATATATAAACTAAATGTATTCATTTGATAATTTTCAAAGTTGAATGGGTTTTTTGTAAGAGTTCCATTAAATGCTGCATTATTGACAAATCCAACAATACATCTTTTAGGAACTTGGCCAAGAAAAATGTTATCGAGTGTTTTACCCTGAACCCCTGAAGGTATTGTTAAAACTTTAACTTCAGCTCGAGTTATGGGATATTTTGCAGTAGTAGATGCTAAAACTTTTTGATGTGCAAGTAATACAGTCGGATTGATCCGCGCGCGTCGAACTATAAGAGTCGCATCTGTGATACATACTTTAAATTTTAAATCAGTTGAAGAAGCCATAAGACTGAAATTTTCTCTTGAGCGAATTAATTTAACACACATTTCAACGCCATTAATCAAAAATTTTTCCTGATTAAATATAATAATATAAATAAGTCTTGATTCAATATCTTAGCTTTTAAATGGATCAACATATGGGACAAACCTATGTAGTCATCACTCATTCCGGTTATTTGAAATTCTATAGGTCCATCGTTAACAATTCCAACTATACTACTTTCTCTTATTACCTTATCACATGATTTGTTTAATGATAATTGTTGCAGTCATTGATAAGATTTTCAAATATAGATTGCTTAATTTTTATAATTGTCCAAAAGGAATGTTGTTTAACTAGTTAAGTACTCCATGACTCTTATCGATGTAACTAGACTTACTAATGGTATTTCATAATATATTTTACTATATAAGCCAAAAATAAATTGTTTCTTCCATACTACAACATCGCTATTGAAGTGTGTTACAGTTTGATTTCAAATCTATATTGTGTTTATACGAGTTTTTTTTATTTGGAGTGTGTGATAAATAAGTGTTGTGATATACAATGGAGGTGAGTGTGATTATAATTATTTTTAGTTTTTGTTTCATTTTAATAAATGAAAATATTTAGACATAATATCATTTCTCTTAGAAATTCATTCTACTTTTATTGTTACAGAATAAATCATACTCTGTTACAAGTCAAGAAAATAATACATATAAACAATATTACTTTCCTGAGAGTGCAGAAGAGGAAACACAAAATTTGTTTATAGAACATGAATTACCAACAAAGAAAATGAAAAGAACAGCAGATTTAGACATGTTTTTCGAAGTATCACCAAAAAGTAAAAAAAAATTAAATAGCTCCACAGTAGCGCAAGCCAACAAAGATGGTGGCACATCTTATATATCTACAAACGCTGACAATGGTGCAACGGCTTCTCATCTTATTAAAATAGAGGTTTATGATTTGAAAAAAATAAACAAAATACCTCCTTCTCAACATTGGAAACACGCGAACATAAAGATAAAGTATTATACGCAAAACACGAGTAGAATACTTGTTAATACTAATGAGATCATTTATAATATAACTAAAGAAATCGCAGAAACTAATGGCTGCAAAAAGTACTCGTTTAGTAATTAATATCTTAATCTATCGTTACTTAACTACATCATACAAATATTTCACCATAATTCAATTAGTGAATAAGGTTCAAACGTCGAATGAAATTAATAATACTTACCTGAGTGTATAAAAACTCATTGTAAATCTTATTATAATGTCAGTAAGTCTCCTATCACAGTTAAAACTACAGATCCCCCTCTGTTCTCCAATTAACTGTTAAGAATGGAAGATACAAGTGAAGTTTGTGTTAGTGCTTTCTTTGACTCTGTTGAAAATGAACTTAATGAAATATGTGAAAACTACGAAAACCCCAGTAGCACTTTATTCAACACATCAGACGATGAAGAACTTATTGAAGCTTTGAAGCATTGTGATTCGCAAGATTCATCTTATTATAACACTGAATTGTATAATATTTGTGAAGCTATTGATTCAATGATGTAAGTACTTTTAATTAAACATTATTCTTTTTACCCGACTACAGCTAAACCAAAGGAAAGGTTGCGATTTTAGCAGTCTATGTGTAAATGTTTGTATGTGACTATTTATGTATTTTCAACCACCAGTGTGAATAAACTACTGAACCATTTTTGATGAACGAGGCGTCAAGCGATTAGTTATGATGGTTCAAATGACATATGCTAAATTTTAACAAAATCAATTGACAGATGTTACATCTAATTTTCTATAGTTGAGTCACAGGTTTTAAACTTTTATCTTCGTTAAAATTATATATTATATGCATATTTTGTTTTTTTTTAAGTGCTTTTTTTTTTTAACTTCTAGACCAGCTGAACAAAAACTGCAAACTGGCGGAGCTAAGCGGATCAATGACTTCGCAGAGAATAGCTCAGTGAAAAGAGTGAAATATAATGAAGGAGCCTCTACTTCGTCTGAAGAGCACCCAAACGATAACTCCACTTTATCAACTGAATATCCCGAAGGTAATAAAGTTAGGTGTGATATTTGCAAAGTTTTTGTAGCCAAGAGATATTTTACTAACCATTTAAAAAGTAATTTACATAAAAATAATCATTTAAAATCTCATCCATCGTTGTCAAATGTTTCAGTATCTGATTCGGCTTTTGGACAAAGAATAATAACCTACATAATAAATAATAAAAATGATGATTTACTGGGATTTAAGACACCTGAATCATTCTTGAATTCAATAAAAAATGATATATTATTCCTTATCCAAGAGTCGATTAAAGAACATACTGTTTTCAAAGTAAACTTCGTTTTACACGCAGATTTTATTCAACAAAGTAAAGAAATAACAAACTCGTTTGACTTTCAAACATCAAATTATATAGTTTTCCGTGGAGACGATCTAAACATTTTCCTGACTTCATTATGTGATACTTTTACAAATAAAATTAGTTCCTTTGAGAGAAAAGATAGCGGTTGGAGCTTAACAAACATAAAATGCTTACATATGAATGTAAATAAATTTAATCCACTTCGTGGTACATCATATATTGACTTACCTCAAGATATTAGAGCGAAAAAAGCAGTGATTAACGTTAAAAATGCTGATCATATGTGTTTTAAATGGGCATTACTTTCTGCTTTGTATCCTCCTGCTAATAATAAAACAGATAGAGTTTCATCATATTCCATGCATTCTGATAAACTTAAGTTTGATGGTGTGTCTTTTCCGGTTAAACTAACAGATATACCTAAAGTGGAAAAGCAAAACAATTTAAGTATTAATGTCTTTGGCTTAGAATATAACAAAGAAAAGAAAACTCACTGTGTTATAGGCCCCCTTTACTTTACAAAATCTCGTCATAGTACTCATATTAATCTATTATTAATCTCAAATAAAACAAATTCACACTATTGCTATATAAAAAATATGTCACGCTTAGTAAGCAAGCAAATTTCAAATCAAGAACACGCCGTTTACTTATGTGATGGTTGTCTACTACATTTCCCCAAACTCGAGAGATTAGAAAACCACCAACAAAATGATTGCATTCATATCATTACAGAATTACCAAACAATGAACTAACTAAAAAAAATTGGTTTGGTCAACCATCATCAAACGATAAAATTAAATTTGATAAATTTAATAAAAAGTTGAGAATACCATTTGTAATATATGCTGATTTTGAAGCCTTTTTGAAACCAATAAATTCATGTTCAAATGATCCCTCTAAACCTTTTACTGAGAATATTCAGAAACACGAAGTATACAGTTTTGGATATTATGTTAAATGTTCATATGATGATAGCCTTTCAAAATATGAAACATACACCGGTCCAGATTGTACTAAAGTATTCATGGAGCGACTCCATAAGGACATGAAACAAATATGTAGAAAAAATAGTTTTCAAAAATGCCCAAACCCACTAACAAAACGTGATGAAATTAATATTGCGAATTCGAATAATTGTCATATATGTGAATCAAGTTTGAATGGTGAATCTATTCTAGATTTTGACTGGCATACAGGAAATTTAAGAGGTGTGGCACATGAATCATGTGCAGAAAAATATCGAGCCCCTCGTCATATTCCTGTATTTTTACATAATCTCAGTAATTATGATGCACATTTCATTGTTCATTCATTGAATGTTATGGAAGGTGAAATCGAAGTATTACCTCAAAATAAGGAAAGATATATTTCGTTTTCAAAAAAACTATTTGTTAATAACCAAAAAATAAGTTTGAGATTTATAGATTCTTTCAAATTTTTGCCTTGCAGTCTTGATCAATTAGCAAAAAACCTCAACGATAATCAATTTAAATCTTTAAAAAAAACCTTTCCTCATAATGATGACTTTAGACGTTTAAGAAGAAAAGGTATTTATCCATATGAATACATGACTTCTTATGATTGTTTAAAATCTTCATCACTTCCATCTCAACCTCAATTTTACAGTTCTCTAACTAATTCAAATGTTTCCGATGCTGACTATAATCATGCAAAAGATGTTTGGGCTCATTTTTCTTGTCAAAACATGTTGGATTATTCCAATCTGTATTTGAAAACGGATGTATTGTTATTAACGGATGTATTTGAAAATTTTCGTGATCTTTGTATCAAAACATATAGTTTAGATCCAGCTCATTATTACACAGCTCCTGGTTTAAGTTGGGATGCAATGCTTAAATATACACAAATTGAGTTAGAATTATTAACAGACTATGATAAATTAGCATTTATTAAGGCTGGAATTAGAGGTGGCATATCTCAATGTAGCAATCGTCATGCAAAGGCCAATAATCAGTTTATGGAAGATTATGATAAGGATAAACCTAATTCATATCTAACATATTTAGACGCTAATAACCTTTATGGTTGGGCCATGTCCCAGTATCTTCCAACAGGAGGATTTGAATGGGTTAACACGGAAACAAACTTTAAAGTACCTGACACATCTGAGTTAGGCTTTATTCTCGAAGTTGATTTGGAATATCCTAATGAACTTCATGATTTGCATTCCGATTTACCTTTATGCCCTGAAAATGTTATAATTGGTAATTCTAAAGATATCAAGTTAGTACCCAATCTTAATAATAAAACGAAATATAAAATTCATTATAGAAATCTGAAACAATGTCTTAGTATGGGTATAAAGTTAACAAAAATCCATCGAATATTAAAATTTGAACAAAGTCCTTGGTTGAAAAGATATATAGACCTAAATACCAATATGCGAACTTTAGCTACATCAGACTTTGAAAAAGATTTTTACAAACTAATGAACAACTCTGTTTTCGGTAAGACTATGGAAAATATTGAAAAGAGGGTCAATGTTAAACTATTAACACATTGGGAAAATCGCGGTAAATCCTTAGGAGCACAAGACTTGATTGCTAAACCTGAGTTCCATAGTTTATCAGTTTTTAACGATGAATTGGTTGCAATACAGTTGCGGAGAACTAAATTAACTTATAACAAACCGATATATTTAGGCTTTTGCATTTTAGATATATCTAAAACTTTAATGTATGAGTTTCATTATAATTATATGCTGAACAAATTTAACAATAATATTAAGTTATTATATACAGATACAGATAGTTTAATTTACCAAATTTTTACTGACAATTTTTATGAAGATATCAAATGTGATCTAATTAATTATTTTGATACATCTGATTATCCACAGGATAATATTTATGGTTATCCAAAAATCAATAAAAAAAAGTTAGGATTTTTCAAAGATGAAAATAATGGAAAGATCCTACGAGAGTTCGTAGGATTAAGATCAAAAATGTATGCATTGGATGTGGACCATCAAACTTTCGCAAAAGCAAAAGGGGTAAATAAAAGTATCACAAAAAATATGACAATGGAAAATTACAGATCGTGTCTACTTGAAAAAAAAATTCTATATTGTAATATGCTTAGATTTCGATCAATTAAACATGCGATTTTCACACAAAACATTAACAAAACTTGTTTATCTTATAATGACACAAAACGTCATATTTTACAAAATAATGTTGACACATTAGCTTGGGGTCATTATAAAATTGTAAATAATGAGGATAACTAGTTTTAAGAAATTATTGAAAGCTGTATTTTTGTAATTGTAAATATTGTAAATAATAATTATATAGTTTTAAGAAAACGATTGTACTATACTTATATTTTATACTTTACTATACTTTGTGTGTTTTTTCAGAATTCTTATTATTTTTGTGATGATATTTTTTTATATTTCTTACTTATATTTAGAAACTGTTTTTAATTATTTTTAACAAAACTTTATTTCTCTGTATTTTATAAAAATTAAAATAAAATCCTATAAATTAACTAAAATGTCTCATTCTTTTTTAAAACCTTTTAAGAAACACACGTTAAAATGTATTGTTTTATTCACCCATTTACTGCAATCGTAGCTGGTCCGAGTGGTTGTGGAAAATCAAATTTTGTAACAAATTTCATAAAATATTCAAAAGAAATTTGTAATAGAGACTTTGCTCTAATTACTTGGTGTTATCATGAAATGCAGCCACTCTACAATTTACCAAATGTTAACTATCATCACGGTATTCCTGATCTTACAATGTTCGATGGGAAAGATGCTCATCTTGTTATAATTGATGACCTCATGAGGGAATCTGATGGTCGTATTGTTGATATTTTCACTAAAGGTAGTCATCACAGAAATTTAAGTGTTTTTTATATCACTCAAAATTTATTTCATCAGGGAAAAGGTCAAAGAGATATATCTTTGAATTCAAGTTATATTATTTATTTTAAAAACCCTCGTGACAAAACACAAATACGATACTTATCAAGACAAGTGTCACCAGATAATTCAAAATTTATTAACGATGCTTACAATGATGCAACAAAAGAAGCACATGGATATTTAATGATTGATCTTAAACAAGATACTAACGATATGTGTCGCATTAAATCAAAAATATTTCCCTTTGATGAATATTGCATAGTATATATTCCAACAAAAGATTATAAATATTTAAAGAATCATCAAATTCCTATCATTTACAAATAATGTACCGAAGCTTAAAGACGCATAAAGAGTTGCTACATGCACTGCATACACTTAAACCTAAATATCAAAAAGCATTATTAAAATCGTGTGATGAAGAAGAGATAAATTGCATTTGTGAATGCATTCACAACGTATTACAAGGTAAAGTTCCACTAGAAGATAGACAGAAGAAAAAATTAAAAAAATTTAAAAGTACACTTCGTACTTTGGTAAGCAAAGGAAAAAATAAACTCAGAAAAAATATATTGATACAAAAGGGAGGAGCATTTTTACCTTTGATTTTGAGTTCTATTTTGAGTGGATTAGTATCAGGATTAGTTTAAAAAAAATATATATATATATAAAATGGAAAATGCTAAAAAAATGTTACTTGTTGAGCCAAATTTCATAGAAAAACTAAAACAACGTTCCGATGTTGATAATCCTATGTCTCGCTTAGATGCAGAAATGCAAAAGATTTTAAATAGTAATATTGAAGATCGTAAAAAATGTATTTTATATTTACAAATTCTACAAAGATACCTCCATTTTACTGAGGGAGAACGTCAACCTATTGAATTACCAATTATTACGAACAATATTAACGAAAGTGAAAGTTATAAAAATAACAATATAGAAAATAAAAACTCAGTGTTATTTGAGACATCAACAGATGAAGTAAAAGAGAATGAAAATACTAATTTGAATCATCCACCACGTTACACAACAGCTCAAATACTAAGTCTCATACCAAAATCATATTTGAAAAAGGGTGAGTTGTTATTAAACTTGATTTCTTTGAGTAAAAACACAATTTATTGGGATGACGATGGAACAGTGATAATAAATAATGAAAAAATTCCCGGAAGTAACATTGTTGATCTAATTAATGATTCATTGAGATCACTAAAAAAAAGTGATCCTATAGGGTGGAAAAAATTTGCTGAGGCACTACATGCAATTAAAATACCATTAACTTACATTGGAAATTCTAAGAGGTCTGATTTTATTCACCAACTTCAGATGAAATCGCTAGAAGGGAAATATACATCTAATGAAGGAACTTTAAATACTCCAAAAGGTAGTGGTGATAAATATATAAAAAAAATCAAGAAGAAAATTGATTGGGAAAAATGGACCCCTTATTAGAAATAAATAACATATATTATGATCCCAAGCATCCTGCTGGATTTAGTAGTATCGATAAATTGTCAAAGACCATGAAAGGTAAAATGACTAAAATGGATGTAAGGAAATGGCTGCAATCACAAGAAACTTACACACTTCATAAACCTGTTCACCGAAAGTTTTCGCGAAACAAATACATATTATCAAATCTATATTATATATACTAAATCGGAAAGATAGGTGTCTAGATCATGTTATGATAAAAACCAGCAGTGTTGCTACTACTTTAATCTTTGAAAGTTCTATTACTGATCATGCTTCAACCGTTTTGAATTTAGAGTACAATAGTGTAAAAAGAGATAAGCCTCAGCTCTTTATTAATCGGTTAAATGTAAAGGCTGCCGTAACGCAATTAAAAAACACTGATTTTGGACCTGTTTTTAGTGAAAATAATGCGCAAACAGCTGCAGAATCCCTAGTAAAGATTATTTCTGGTGTTATATCAGAGCACTCTAAAATTGCCAAAACTCCTTGCAAAAAACGGGTTATTAAGCCCTGGATTACATCGGGATTGCTAAGGTGTATTCGAAACCGGGATAGACTGCACAATAAACATAGGCGAAACCCTGAAAATCATATTGCAAGACTAACATACATTAGGTATAGAAATTTCTGCAACAAGCTACTTAGAAACCTTAAGAGAGATTATGAAAAAAATGAGTTTTTGAAAGCTAAAGGAAATTCTAAAGCTACCTGGAATGTACTCAAAAATATTACTCACCTTAAGACTGACACTTTACCACCCACTGAGCTCCTAGCACATGATACAAATACGCAAACAGCAATTGATGCTGTGAATTCATTTTTTGTCAACATAGGGAAGGAATTAGCTACTCCGCTTCTTCTCCAATATAAGCAACTCGACTCATGCACTCTTTCAAATCTTGATGACAATATCCTAGGAAACTCTATGGGACTCCTAGATGTAGATGACCTTGAGTTAAACTCAATAATTATGGGACTCAGAAATAATTGCGCTGTTGGCTGGGATGGCATACCTGTTAATCTATTGAAACCTGCACGACACGTCATTATCCCTGCCCTAAAGCATGTAATTAATCTCTGTTTTCGCCAAGGTGTCTTTCCCAATGTATTTAAAAGAGCATTGGTGCATCCTGTCCACAAGAGTGGTGATAGAAACAAGGTAACAAACTATAGACCCATATCAGTCCTTACAACACTTTCAAAAGTAATGGAGAAAACTTTGAACAATCGATTGAACAGTTTTTTAAACAGACAAAATATTCTTGCTGATAGCCAGTTTGGCTTCAGGAAGGGTATGTCTACAGAAGATGCTCTCAACTTATTAACTGATCTAATTGTTGATAATATTGAAGAAAAGAATAAAGTGATAGGCTTGTTCATCGACCTCACCAAGGCTTTTGATACCGTTTCTGTCCCGATTCTTGTGGACAGGCTGGAAGGCATTGGTATAAGGGGAAATACACTTGATATTTTCAAAGATTACCTCACGCAGCGTACTCAGGCTGTCAAAATTGGTTCTCACGTTAGCCGGGAGGAGTTTGTCACCTACGGAGTTCCGCAGGGAAGCGTGCTCGGTCCTACCTTATTTCTTATATACATAAACAATTTGTGTAAGCTCTCTATCCCAAACACAAAAATAATATCTTATGCAGACGACACAGTTTTGCTTGTTCATGGAAAGGATTGGGACCGGGCCCGCTACCATGCGGAACGGGCTATTGGTATAGTTAGTACGTGGCTCACGAATCACCTACTCACGCTTAACCACATAAAAACCAAATATATGACTTTCTTGGCTAGCGAGAGGTCACAACCAGTGGATACATTCTCACTAAAAATTCACAAGTGTCAGACTGCGAGTAGTAACTGTGGATGTCCTAACCTTGATCGGGTATCTGAAATCAAATATCTAGGCATCAATGTTGATAAACTATTACGCTGGAATTCACACATTAACTTGCTCACTCAAAGGATCAGGAAAATTACCTACATCTTTAGAAAGATTACAAAAACGGCTGATGATGATGTTCTGAAGGCGGTGTACTTTGCTTTGATCCAATCTCAGATCGTTTATGGTATATCAGTGTGGGGTGGTTCCTTTGTCACGTTGATGCTCCGCCTTGAAAGAGCTCAAAGAGCTGTACTAAAAGTAATTTGCAGGAAACCTATGCGACATCCTACTCACCTTCTTTATAAGGAATGCTCAGTTCTAACAGTTCGACAGTTATATTTATTAAATTTACTGCTACGGAAACATGCCGATATCTCAGTCGATATTAATCAGGTACCTTTAAAGCGCACAATACGTAATGTTTGTTCAGTGAAGCAATATCGGACCGCCTTTGCAAATCGCCATAGCTTTGCCCTTGGTGCACGCCTTTATAATAAAGTTAACAAGATCCTTAATCTGAGTACTGTTAACAAGAGGAAGTACAAGACTACACTAACATCATGGCTTAAATCCCTTAATTATGATAAGACAGAGGAACTACTCAAATTCTTCAAGTGAACTGTATATTTATAAGATATCACACGCTTTATGACTAATAACTCTCACGTAATACACTCACTCACTAACACGTACACGCACATGCACGCATACGCACACACACAAACACACACACACACACACATACACACACACACACACAAACTCACTAATACTCACTCATTAATAAATAAATATTTATATATACATAATGAAATTGTTAACCATATTAATTTTGTACGTAACTTATAATCTATTTTCTTTAATTAAAATCTATTTGTAATTTATGTTTGTAATGGTCCGGAGGAAGGTGACGACACTCGTAACACAAGTTTACTTAGTACGAGTGTCTAAGCACTCCTTTGTACTAAAATATTATAAAGTGAATTTTTTGTAGTAATAATTAAGGAGTAAATCTGTAAAAAATTCTATTGAAATGAATAAATAAATCTATAAAAAATCTATAAAAAAAAAAAAAAAAAATCTAAATGAATTATGGCAAGTAGATCTAAGTGATATGAGAACTTATTCGAAATATAATGATGGCTTTAACTACATATTGTGTGTTATTGATGTGTTTAGTAAATACGCTTATGCTAGATCAATGAAAAAGAAAAATTCTGAAACAATTATTGAATGTTTTGAAAGTATATTTAATGAATCTAATGCAACTCCCACACACATACAGTCTGATAAAGGTACTGAGTTTGTTTCTAAAGATGTTAGAAAATATTTTAAAAGTAAAAATATAAATTATTACACGACAAACAATCCTGATATAAAAGCCAGTATAGTAGAAAGATTTCAAAGAACTCTGAAATCTAAAATGTGGCGTTATTTTACATATAAAAATACATATAAATACATAGATATTCTACAAGACTTGATATATTCATATAACCATAGTTTTCATTCTAGTATTAAAATGTGTCCTTGTGATGTTAGTTCTAACAATATAATGACAGTTTGGAGAAATTTATATGATAGGAATACAAATATTAAACCATCATCGCAAAATTCACTACCTAAATTTCATGTTGGTGATAATGTTAGAATTTCAAAATATAAACACATTTTTCAAAAAGGCTATGAATCTAACTGGAGTGATGAAATATTTGTTATAACTTCAATAATAGATAGATCTCCAAATGTTGTTTATACTTTAAAAGATTTACAAAACGAACCTATAGTTGGAACATTTTATGAAAAAGAATTACAAAAAGTATTTTATAACCCCTCCCAAAATTATAAAATAGATAAAATCATAAGTTCTCGATACTCTGGCAACAGAAAAGAAGTGTTAGTGAAGTGGAAAGGTTATCCTGATAAATTTAACAGTTGGATTTTAGAGTCTAGTTTAAATCAAATATGATTAAGGAAAATTTTTATTTAACTTTACTTAGTAATAGCTCAATGGAATACTTTCCGGAAAACAAAACAACTATGTTTTCAACGAAGTTACCGAAATCACTTGTATTAGAAGGTGAATGGTTTGTTGGAGTTGTAGAAGTTCAATATCCTTGCACCATATTTACTGTTCGAGAACATGAAAATATTATTTACACATCAAAGTGGATTATGATGCCCAATGAAGATAGACATTCATTAGTGCACTTTAGAACACGTATTCCCGCCATGAACTACGACAGCATTCAACATATTATAGCAACATTAAATAGTAATACTGACGAGAAAATAATATTTTATTATGATGAAATAACCAAACAAGTATCAGTATCAATTTTGGATAACGCAATTGACTCACTTAAGTTGTCAACCAAGCTATGTTTACAACTCGGATTTGAACCAAACAAAAATCTTGTTCTAAATAAAATTGGGACATATCCTTCTTATTTAAAATTAGGGTTGCCATCTCAACTATTTGTTTATTGTGATATAATAGAACCACAGATTGTTGGAGATGTTATGGCCCCTCTTCTTAGAATTGTACCATTAGATGTATCAGCATATGTGTATGGTGCAAATAAAATGCATATTTTTTCTCCACCACACTATTTACCTGTTATGCGACGGGAGTTTGATACTATAGAAATAGATATAAGGTCAAGCACAGGTAAAAATATCCCATTCCAGTTTGGAACAGTGTGTATTAAACTTCATTTTAGAAAATTATAATGGATCCTTATCTCAGCCACATAACATGCCCTTACGAGCAATATTATTCACATCAGGCTGGATCAGGTATCGGAGTAATTTATAAAGGGGTACCATATCAGCGTGGTCATGGTATTGGTAGTTTTCTTGGAGGATTGTTTAGGTCTATCTTACCCCTTCTCTCTAGTGGTGCTAGAGCTATAGGAAAAGAAGCATTAAATGCAGGTGTTGGTCTACTATCAGATATGGTTAGTGCACGACCTATGGAAGATTCTATTAAAACTCGTCTTAAGGAAGCTAGTTCTAACTTAAAAAGAAAAGCCCATGACAAGATTGACAGAATTAATATGTCTGGCTCAGGATATATAACCAAAAGGAAACGCCAATCTTCATTCATTCAACCGCTAGCAGCTAAAGTGAAAGCTGTTAAAAAATCAAGGCTCAGTCAAAATAAAACAAACGATATATTTTCTAAATAAAAATGTCTTTTCTACATAATCATTCCTGTGAGTGCATTAAATCAGAGTTAGATTTGTTTGCCCTACCATCAACACAAACAAGTATAGAAAATGGACTATGGATTCATTACAAACCTATTTCTTCTCTTGCTGATGATGGACCTATAGAATTTCAAATACCCGGAACAAGTGATGACTACATAGATTTGTCCCATACGTTGATCCATTTAAAAGCTAAGATATTGAATCAAGACTTATCAAAACTTAGTTCGTCTACAGTTGTAGCTCCGATTAATAATTGGCTACATTCAGTCTTCAGTCAACTGGATGTATATTTGAATCAAAAACTCATTTCACCGCCAAACAATACATATGCATACCGTGCTTATATTGAGACATTATTAAACTATGCGCCAGCAGCAAAAGAATCACATCTGACTTGCGGTCTTTGGTATGAAGATACTGCGGGAAATATGAATTCGGTAGATGAAAAAAATATAGGTTTTAGTAAAAGGCAGAGTCTGGCAGCTGAAAGCAAAGAAATAGAAATGATTGGTCATCTACATGGTGATATATTTAATCAGGAAAAATTTTTGATTAATGGCGTTGAAATGTGTGTTAAATTAATTCGCTCAAGAGAAAATTTCAGTCTTATGGCTTCTTCAACTGATTTAAAATTTAAAGTATGTATCACAGATGCGACTCTTATAGTTCGACGCGCGCGGATCAATCCGACTGTATTACTTGCACATCAAAAAGTTTTAGCATCTACTACTGCAAAATATCCCATAACTCGAGCTGAAGTTAAAGTTTTAACAATACCTTCAGGGGTTCAGGGTAAAACACTCGATAACATTTTTCTTGGCCAAGTTCCTAAAAGATGTATTGTTGGATTTGTCAATAATGCAGCATTTAATGGAACTCTTACAAAAAACCCATTCAACTTTGAAAATTATCAAATGAATACATTTAGTTTATATATTGATGGGCAACAAATACCTTCAAAAGCTTTACAACCGTCGTTCGAGAATACTTTCACTTCAGCCTATCATACATTATTCTCGGGGACGGGAATCCATTTTTTAAATGAAGGAAACGGAATTTCTAGGGAACACTATGCAAAAGGCTATTGTCTTTTGGCATTTGATTTAACTCCTGATTTATCAGCTCACTCTAGTCATTGGAATCTTATAAAGCACGGTAGTGTTAGGCTAGAAGTTCGTTTTGATACAGCTATCCCTGAAACGATCAACTGTATCGTGTATGCAGAGTTTGACAATGTTATTGAAATTGATAAAAATCGTAATGTGAGTGTGGACTATAGTAGTTAAGAAACTTTATTTTGTAAATGGATTAAGTTATAACTTGTACCTACATTATTATTAAGGTTTGAAATAAAACATTGATAAAAGAAATATTTGTTTATTTTTTATTTTAGTTATCCATCATCGTACATAATATATCTGAAACGACATGATCTTACTTCCCATTCATCTGTGATCCACTGTAGTGATAAGATCAGTAGTACTGAAGTAATATGAATACAGTAGAGATAAAGGCATATTTAAGAAAAATCCACCCAAGTCTCCAACACAATGTGTATGCTGCAAACCGATTACCAATATATGTTGAAACTCCAGCCTATTTAATAAGCAATCTAGATCCAGACTATAAGCCCGGGTCGCATTGGGTAGGCTTGTATATAGATATAAATGGTGTTGGACAATATTTTGATTCATATGGACGACAACCAAGTAAATATCATAAGCAGTTTCTGGAAAGAAATACAAGAATGTGGTATTTCAATACAAGAAGGATCCAAAATGATTACACCTCAGTTTGTGGAGAATATTGTATAATGTATTTGTATTACATGTTTCGAGGTTACACAAGTTGCGAATTTTTAGATTTATTTAACAGTAATACACTAGAGAATGATATGCTGTTGTATAGGTTATTTAAGTCAACATTTAAAAGAGTATAAATTGTAGTAATGATAGATAAGAAGTTTTATTTGAACCCACATACACATACCATAAAGCAATGAGCAAGCAAATAATGAGCGAGGTGATTAGGTGATTAGCAAGTGATTAGCAATTAGATAACGATCTAGGGACCGTTTTTACGAAAAGCTAACTTTGTAACCGTTAAAGATACGAAGACGGGAGTCAGCGCAATCGATTCGGCGTACCCCAAAACCTTTTTTTTTTTTTTTTTTTTTTTTTTTTTTTTTTTTTTTTTTTTTTTTTTTTTTTTACCCTTGCACCCTTGGAGATCCACGGGAGCAGCCCCCAAAGGACTGAGGGGGTGGGCACTGGGGGAGAACCGGCGAATACCCAACTACTTCGGTCCAGCCGTTCACGCGTGATGCGCTTACCAACACATTAAGCGATTCATTTTTATATATTAGAGATAATACGATGTGACTGCCTCGTTGGTCTAGTGGTTAGCATGTTCGACTGCAGATGACGAGGTCCTGGGTTCGATTCCCGGGTTGGGCCAAAAAATGTGTATTGAGTTTTTCTGTCATATTTAAAAACAAAAAAATATAAACGTAAAAATTATTTTTACAAAACCGACTTCAAACGCCACTCCAAAGTATATCAATTGTGCCTATAAAATTTGAAGAGTTCCCTCGATTTCTCCAGGATCCCATCATCAGATCGTGGCCTGATGACAATGGGACCACCTGGGAATTATACCCTTTCAAACAAAAAAAGAATTTTCCAAATCGGTCCAGGCGTCTTCGAGTAATCGGGGAACATAAATAAAAAAACATTCTACCATCGAATTTCAAGGCACAGAATAGATCTGCACCCCTACGTAGTTGAAATCCCAAGAACGCGCACTAAGCGCTTTGCTTCCTCGTTCCTGATACGCACCGCTAGGATTTGGAATGCCCTCCCAGCTTCCATTTTTCCCTACACTAACTACAATTTCGGTACTTTCAAAACAAGAGTGAATAGGCATTTTCTAGGGAAGCGCCTTCTATCTTCACTTACCAGCAGGTGTGATTGCAGCCAAGCGCTAGTCTATATATTAAAAAAAAAGAAAAAGATTCCGACGAATCGAGAACCCCCTCCTTTTTTGGAAAAAATACATTGTAAAAGTTTTACCCGTTTAGCTATATCCTCGGTCACGATGTGGTTAAGCTGAGGGTAGAAGTACCGGCTCCTCGCCAGCAGGATGAACGCGTTCCTCATGTCCTCACCAAAGCCCTCGTACACTCTATACACACACAATAATATAGACTGTGACTGACTGTAGACTGGTCTTCAGGACTGAAGGAATTTGGACGATCTCATTCAGTACCTACTAATATGAATAAGAACTAAGAGTACTAACAAACTTTTGTTTAGTACTTGGATCAAGGGCAGGATACAGAAGGCGGTAGTCCTTGAGACGGCACGCATTGTGAGGAGGTTCCTCACTCTGGAGCCCTGACCACTGGCTGCTTGGGTCTTACCCCGCAGCAAGAGGGACCCACTCCATTGTTGTTGTGTTGTTGTTGTTGCACTATATTGCATATTGTTGGCACGCGTACCCTGTCTACTTTCTGTTCTTAATTCCCTTAGTTTCGTGATGTTACTCGTATTTATGTTCCTACTTCATATACATTCCGTGATATTACTCGTATTTATGTTCCTACTTCATATACATTCTGTGATGTTACTCGTATTTATGTTCCTATTTCATATATTTCCGTTAGTACTCGTATTTATGTTCCTACTTCATATACATTCCGTGATATTACTCGTATTTATGTCCCTACTTCATACACATTTCGTGATATTACTCGTATTTATGTTCCTACTTCATATGCGTCATGCTCGTGAACGGGTGCCGCCAACGGGAATGGGTCTGCTTTTGCCTGCCTGTGTTGACATGTATTGAATTGTATTTATTTGTATTTGTATTGTATTTATTTTTACTTGTATTGTACTCAGGAAAATTCATCGTGGAAGCACTGAATGCATAGCATGGTTTCAATAACAATTGTAAAATTTTTATTTTTTTGAAAAGAGCAACCGCCGAGTTTCTTGCTGGCTCTTCTCGGCGGGAAAGGCATTCCGAACCAGTGGTAGATTCATTGACCATTCAAAAGTGCTTGTAAAAGTTTATTTGAATAAAAAATATTTCTATTCTATTCTATTCATATACATTCCGTGATATTACTCGTATTTGTGTCCCTACTTCAAATATTCCCGTGACCTCACTCGTATAGCTCGGCGGCGAGGCGCCGCAGCTCCCGGCCGGTGGCCAGCGCGGTCCACTTCATCAGCTTGCGGCCCAGGAAGGCCAGGTGCAGGCGGTTCCTCATCTGCTGCAGCGCCACCAGCGACGGCATGCACGGGTAGCGCTGCACGCCAAAAGTATTCTCTTCCTCCTCTAAAATGACATCATTCATCCTTTATAGGTCTCTCGAATGAGAAAAAGGCCATAATCCGCGCTGACCAGTGACCATGGCCAAAGAGGTGGACTGTGGCCTTTACTTGTAAGTGTGGATTAACAGACTTCACATCTGAGGACATCAGGGATAACTTTCCGACATTTAGGTTTCATTAAAACGAGTGATTTTTAATTGTTGGAAACTAACATAACTCCCGAGAACTTAGAGTTGCTAGGGATTCAACCTATACTAAAGGAAAAAGTGACTGACTGACTGATCTATCAACGCACAGCTCAAATCACGTTGGATGGATCAGGCAGTAAGGCATACAGATAGTTGTTATTACAGCATAGACATCTGCTAAGAAAGAATTTTCGAAAATTGAACCCAGAAGGTAAAAATGGGGTTTGAAAACCCGAATTTAACGTGAGCGAAGCCGCAGGAAAAAACAAATCCTTGCTAATATTATTATAAATGCAAAAGTGTGTTTGTTTGTTGGTTTGTCCTTCAATCACGCCGCAACAAAGCAACAGATCGACGTGATTGTTTGCATGAGTATAGTTGAGGACCGCGAAAGTGACATAGGCTACTTTTTACCCTGGAAAATCAAAGTTCCCACGGGATTTTAAAAACTAAATCCACGCGAGCGAAGCCACGGGCATCAATCAGTTGATAAAGAAGTAGATAAACTAATAACAGCATACTATCGTCTGCGTAAAGTGCAGAAGTTTGTGGGGTTGAGTATACGCTTTTTTATTTATAACTTGATTCCGAAAGAATTGGTAGATTTACCATTACATAAAAAACAGTGTCTAATGACACATTTAATAAGTAGAGTTTATTACACAGTTAATGAATTCCTTAATGACAAAGTTGCTTGGAACCAATCTGCTTTGCTTCAGCTGTCCACAAGATAGATATTGTAACATTTTTTGCTTTGAAAAGAGCAACTGCTGAGTTTCTTGCCGGCTCTTCTCAGCAGAATCAGCATTCCGAACGCGGTGGTAGATTCTCGAATTGTCATAAGAGCCACAAGTTGGCCTACATGAAATAAATAATTTTGAGTTTGAGTTTAATAAATGGCATACCATCGTCATCCTTCATTCTGACTGATTATTCTGTCTAGACTGGGTTTTTAGGCTAATTTTGATTTCCAAATATATTCCACTGCAAATCCATTCCTACTATTTTTTTACAATAATACTACGGATTTTGGTTTAAAAACACATCATTATTGGTTGTTTTCATCATTTTTGGTTGGTTTTTTTATTCATTTTAAAATTTATCAACATTTTGGCTGACGACATTTTTTTTTTTTTGGAAATTTCGTTTGTGACAGAAAACATTCTTGATTTGATTTCTTTTTGTGATTCTTTTTTTTATTGACAGTAATTTTGAAGCCTCCTTTGAAAGGATATTTTTAGAGAAGGTATGTGAAGTGTGCATAATATGTTATAATATTATGTATTCCCATAATATATTATCTAAAACAGCAGGAGATATTAAAGTGCAGAATCTATAACGTCTAAATCTAGTTCGCATTTTTTTTTATTCAATGACAAGATAGTTCTTAGATGCAGTCTAAAATGGTAGCGGGCTAACTTGGAAGGGGTACGCCATCGTGCCGGAACGCTAAATCGCTTGGCGGCACGTCTTTGACCGTAGAGTGGTAACTAGCCACGGCCAAAGTCTCCCACGGTCCCACCAGACCAGACCAGAGACAGTTCAGAAATTATTTCCCAAATTGCCCCCGCCGGGAATCGAACCCGAGACCTCCCAGGTACAAGACCACAGCGCTTACCCCTGCGCCAGGGAGCTATAAATAAATCTGCATCTGAGGTAGTTAAAAATTTTAAGATGTTAAAAATGAAAAAAACTGGTGATCTGTGGGGTATGTCTGTGAAGATTATATCTAACATAATCAACGACATTGCTCCTTACTTAGCCGTAATTTTTAATGAATGTGTTGCCTCGGGTATCTTTCCTAATTTGATGAAACATGGTAAGCTAATACCTCTATTTAAGTCAGGCAATAAAACCGACCTTAATAATTACAGACCTGTTTCAATCTTGCCGACTCTTAGTAAGATATTTGAAAAAATTATACTCAATCAATTGATGAAACATTTTAATGAAAATAATTTACTACATCCCGAACAATACGGCTTCACAAAAGGTCGTAGCACAACTGATGCAGGTGCTAAACTTCTAAATCATATTTACGACGCTTGGAATCATTCGCAAAATGCTATTGGGATCTTTTGCGACCTATCCAAGGCATTCGATTGCGTTGAGCACCAAACTCTTTTACTGAAACTTAGCCACTATGGCATCAAAAACGTTGCACTTGATCTCATTGCCTCTTACCTTAGTGATCGTACTCAAAGTGTATGCGTAGGTGACGTGAAATCGCGGGGTTCATCTGCTCTGTTGGGTGTTCCACAAGGCTCGATCTTGGGTCCTTTTTTGTTTTTGGTCTATATTAATGATTTACCATATCATGTTCGCGATGCTTGTGATATTGTGCTGTTTGCAGATGATACTTCTCTTATATTTAAAACTGACAGGAAGAAAGTAAATTTTGACGATATAAACAGTACGTTATCACAAATATCGCTCTGGTTTACTGCTAATAACTTGCTTTTAAACGCAAAAAAAACTAAATGTTTAGAATTTGCTTTACCAAATGTAAGAAAAATTGATAAAACAATAAAAATAAACGGAGAAGGACTTAAGATTGAGAACTCCACAGTTTTTCTGGGGGTGACCTTGGATGACAAGCTTCAGTGGGACGCTCACATAGAGACACTAGCAGGCAAACTAAGTTCAGCTGCTTATGCTGTTAGGAAAATTAGGCAGTTTACCGATGAGGAAACTGCTAGACTTGTGTACTTCGCCTACTTCCATAGTGTGATGTCTTATGGAATCTTGTTGTGGGGCGGAGCAGCTAATATTGAAACTATTTTTATATTGCAAAAAAGAGCCATCCGTTCAATTTACAATCTCGGATCG